>OY759195.1:10017500-12417500 GCA_963662085.1 Eupithecia inturbata | reverse complement strand
GATTGGTTGGGATTGGATTGGTCATCTTGCCCCAAGGTAAGCTGAGCTTGTATTATAGGTACCTACTACTAAAAGACTGATATACATAATACAATATATTATATAGATACATATTTTTTATCATACAGAGATAATACCCAGAACACCCGGAAGAAATATTTGCAGATCGTGCAACCATTTGTCCCAAGGCGGGAATCGAACTCGCAACCTAAGTCGACATAACGATCGACGTAGCAAAACTAAGTCGACTAAAACTGATAACAATGTAATAGCATGATTTGTGGTATTTTCAAAATTATTTGTCTTATAGTTTCTTCTAAATCATGACTTGTTGTCGACGAAAGTTTTACATTTGGCGAGTTGTGAAAATAAAGTTGAACTTGGAGTGTGTTAATGTCCCGAGTTTTACTAAACTTTTCTTGTGTTCAGCCAAGCGGTCATAAAGATACTACACAGATATACACACAACCACACATACATTTATACACTCTATTCGTAGGTAGTTATTTATATTGTTATTTCGTAACTAGATCTGGATTAGAACAGTTGGTAGAAGCTGCCAACTTCTACAACTTCCATCTCTCCTGTTTAAAAGTGTATACTGAAGAACTTGTTTTTATGTACTCCTCCAGTCGGCTACTGGTACCGCTGCGCGCTGGGTAGTGGATACAACTTACCTGCGTCTGAACATGGGGCCCAATTCTGCTAACCAATCGCTTTATTATGACAGTAGTATCGTCGAAGAGTCGTCATGTGATATATGAAAGAACTCTAAATAGTGCGTGGGTATTGCACGGAGAGATTAACAAAGTGGTTGAAAACTTGCCATCCCTCCACCTACACCTCCATAGCCTAAATTGGTCCACTGTTGGACCCAGACCTCCCATGATAAGCGCCTTATTGGCTTTTATCTAACGGGGGGTAATCCTCACGCTGGGCACGCGGGTTGGGGATCGCCATCCCTCCATAGAGCAGTTCATTTCATCTAAAGTCTCAAAATGACCATCACAATGAAGTATCAAAATGTGTCATACTGTGACGATACCATCTGTCATAGTGAAGTGAATAATTTAGCAGAATAGGCCCCAGGCACTTCGGTCACAAATAAGATTGTTACCTACTGCAGACTGTTATCCTATTGTTGGTAGACATTTTAACAAGTCCATGTCTGAAAACAAAGCTTCACAATGACAAGAATTTCAGATTTATGTCCGCAGCTTTTGTCTAAAATAATTTTATTGTCATTACGATGACGGTCACTAATAATTAGGGTCAAACCGGAAACGGCGCCCAAAAAGGTTTGTTTATAAGAACCAACGAATGAAATTCTAAAATCTTTGTTCAAAAAAATTATTAAAAAATAATGCTGGACAATTCTCACAACATCATTTAGCCCAAAAGTAGGTGTCCGGTAATTAATGGATAACCCCGCAGGTACATGTGGGGGGGCAAGGGGGCAACTCAAAAAAAATTTAAAAAAAAATCTATCTGCAAAGGTCTAGGATTTTTTTAATTTTTTTTAAAGTCCGAAATTTGATACCTTTGTTAAAAATTTTGAACACTACGGCTACAAATTCAATGATAACGAATTGATTTTCTCTGGAAATAACCGTGAATAATTGGTCTTGCTATGGCGTATCACAAATTATTCCTAGCCACAACTGTTTGTTTTTTTCAAACAGTTAAAAATAAAAATTAGTGTATTCGATTTTTTTATGATAAAGTTTGAGCACCTGTGGTATAAAAAAAACGTATGGAGACCGGGGTGGCCCACAGCTTAAAAAATATGCCTACTTCATGTAGTTTCTTAAAAAGTATTACACCTAATTTTTTTTATTGTCAAATAACCGACTTATGGCTACCTATGTTTCTCTAGCCCTATTTTTCTTATAACAAAAACAAATAATAAGATAAGAAATTTATTTTGAAAATCAGTGAAAGTGTATTTTGGGGTGGTTGGGGTGTTATTAATAATTGAAACAACAATTTCAAATAGGTAGTCTTATAATAAATGTTCAAATTGTTTGCCACCTACTCTAATACAGGCTCTACATCTTCTTATGAATGACCTTTTCAGTAGGCGCGAATACCTGCGCTCTCCAATTTCTCGAGCCGCGTCCAAAACACGTCGACGAAGTTCCTGTATTGTTGCGATTGGTTTTTTGTACACTATTTCTTTTAAGCAGCCCCAATAAAAAAAGTCCAGTGGGTTTAGGTCGGGCGATCGTGGTGGCCATAAAATAGGTCCCAGGCGGCCGATCCATCTGTTGGGATACCGTTCGTTCAGGTACCTCCGTACGGGCGTAGCGTAATGTGCTGGGCACCCATCATTTTGCAGCCACATTCTTTGACGAACTATCAAAGGTACATCTTCTAATAGGCCTATTTTATGGCCACCACGATCGCCCGACCTAAACCCACTGGACTTTTTTTATTGGGGCTGCTTAAAAGAAATAGTGTACAAAAAACCAATCGCAACAATACAGGAACTTCGTCGACGTGTTTTGGACGCGGCTCGAGAAATTGGAGAGCGCAGGTATTCGCGCCTACTGAAAAGGTCATTCATAAGAAGATGTAGAGCCTGTATTAGAGTAGGTGGCAAACAATTTGAACATTTATTATAAGACTACCTATTTGAAATTGTTGTTTCAATTATTAATAACACCCCAACCACCCCAAAATACACTTTCACTGATTTTCAAAATAAATTTCTTATCTTATTATTTGTTTTTGTTATAAGAAAAATAGGGCTAGAGAAACATAGGTAGCCATAAGTCGGTTATTTGACAATAAAAAAAATTAAGTGTAATACTTTTTAAGAAACTACATGAAGTAGGCATATTTTTTAAGCTGTGGGCCACCCCGGTCTCCATACGTTTTTTTTATACCACAGGTGCTCAAACTTTATCATAAAAAAATCGAATACACTAATTTTTATTTTTAACTGTTTGAAAAAAACAAACAGTTGTGGCTAGGAATAATTTGTGATACGCCATAGCAAGACCAATTATTCACGGTTATTTCCAGAGAAAATCAATTCGTTATCATTGAATTTGTAGCCGTAGTGTTCAAAATTTTTAACAAAGGTATCAAATTTCGGACTTTAAAAAAAAAATTAAAAAATCCTAGACCTTTGCAGATAGATTTTTTTTAAAATTTTTTTTGAGTTGCCCCCTTGCCCCCCCACATGTGCCTGCGGGGTTATCCATTAATTACCGGACACCCGTTATTTTTATAATACATCGACAGGTGATCGGAATGCTGGCTTCTATTTCGGTCAACGAATTAGCATTGCCATTCAACGTGGCAATGCTGCCAGCATTCTGGGCACTCTGCCTTCTGGTGACGGCTTAGATTTTTAAGAAATAGATATTAAGTGTATATACTAGTTGTAATTGTTTTATTCTGTTATTGTAAAATTAATCAATAAAAATAATTATATACATAGAAAACCAGAGGAATCTGCAGATCGTACTAATATTTTTCCCGAGTTGGAAATCGAACCCGCAACGCATCCTCCTGCGTCGCAGTCGGACAACGCCACAGTCGTCGAATATAAAACCTAAGTAACTGCATTAAATTCAATCATTATTAATACATCGTTTTTGAAAACTATTATACTATTTTATGTATGTAAGCACAGAATAACTATATGTATTCCATTGTACCTACCACATTTAGGAACGTACACACTGTGGCAAGTGGCGAGAAAACCAAGCTTTCCTATTACATAAAATGATTTATCATGCAATCTTATTCAGAATGCACTTTTGCCACTTCAGCCGTTCTACGCCTTTACCCAGACTTCAGCAAACCGCTCAAGAACAATACCTTTCTGTTCCTTCCAGCTGGAAACATTGCCCACTTGGCGATAATTAATTTTTAATTACACTTTAGCGGGGAAATCGCTTTGTCGCGAGTTGGCAACTCAAAAGTAGGCGAAAAATTAGATGTAAAGTTTCGAAGGTTGTGAGTTGGACGGGATTTGTTGAGGTGCCGTTTTGGAAAACTTGTACGGAACTCAGTGGGAGTATGTTTTTTATGATTTTTCAGATTGAGGCTTCGAATTTTTTTATTTCTAGCTTTGTATGAACCAAAGTTATACCAAAAATTTAATAAGAAAACATTTCAAACGTAAAAGCCTCAATAATATTCAATTATTAATTTGAACTAGCGTCATAATATCCACCTCTGTGCTGCCACATCTATCCTAGCCACAGAACAAGGAACAGGATTGTTGTTTTTTTTTTCCTTTATTTTTTTAAATAAGTAAAACTGCATTTAGATAATTTTGAAAAATATCTTGTTTTTGTCCGATAATCGAACCCACTAAAATCCAAAAAAAACGCAACCTGTGTTTTTATGGCACCGATCGGTAAAGTCATTTATAAGAATCAAACCTGTTCAATAAACATTGCATATAAAATAAGAGGAAGACCATGAATTCTGCCAAGAACGAGGGGAGACAAACTCTTTATGGCTCTCTTACACAGGTCAGGCGCTGGTCCTGCGCCCCCTTTTGTTCGGACTCTCTTCGGACCCCGGTCGTGTAGGTCTGCTGTCCCATCGGATTATGAGAGTGAGCAATTAGATAGTGCACCTGTATTTACCCACACACTTGTGCACTATAATAAAGTCCATGTCACAAGCAAGGCAGGAATTCACTCGTATTTTTTCTGAGTTTACTCTCAAGAGCAAACCTACTGGATTATCGAAGCCAAGATCCAATTGGTATGTATGACCCTTTCATCTTTACTGCAAATCCCTTTTTGGCCCTTGCTAAATCTTAGTAACCCAGATAAGATAACTTTTGTACCTTCTAAAAATACGAGGGTTTTCTTATTTGATATCTACGTTTTATTTGTTGGAATAGAATTTCTTTTGCATTTTGCTATCGCTGGAAGTTCCATACGTTTTCTTCAAGGAACTTTAAAAACAACGAGTTGAAGTACTGTCCAGTTCGTTTTGTTAATGGAAAATATAACAAAAAGTTTCCGCAAAAACAAGTAATTGTCTTGGGAAGAATTTCCTCGCCATCCAAGTAATGGCTAAAGGTTGCACACATAATCAACTCAAGGGATTATCTCCTTCTTTATCCTGACGAATTTCATTTTATTTCTAGTTTTTATCTGCAAATAATAACTAAGAGCCATTAAGGTAGATCGTGTCAAATGCAATTGTACGGGAAATGTCACTAAGTGACTTTAATGAGCAGTGCTGCCCCAGTAATTGAAAAAAAATGTTAGTTAAAGTCGTATGCTTTGTTTGAAACTCCCTATTATATTGTTTACTATCTTCAGTCCGCGGCTTAGCACACCTTTTTTAGAATAAATAGTAGCCTATATGTTATTCCAGATCCAGATCTTTATGTGAGCAAAATTTCAGCCGGATCCATTTAGTAGTTTTGGCAACATTTTCACATACTTTTTGATATATTTCGAAAATAGTCGAAAAAATACCCATTACCGCCCTTTTCCCGAAGTTTGCAGAGCGATCCAGAGTCCAGAGCGAAATGTATGTAGCGTTTGTAGATATGAATCTATATTTTACAGGAGAAAAATAGAAAGGCTGTAAGTAGAAAACTTTTAGAAAAATTGTCAAAAAGAGGAGGATTTTTCTTCAAAATGGGAGGCTACCTCCCTATGTGAGGTGTTAAATGAAACGTATTGGTTTGTACAACTCAAATCAGTTTATAAAATTTCTGTGGGTATGTAACCCACAGAAATTTAATAAACTGACTTTTCGAAATATACTGAAAAAAGTCGAAAATTTTACCATTAGGTACCTTCTATACTCCGAAGTTTGCATACCGATCCATCTGAAATGTAGGTACCCTAAATTTTTAGGTATTCATAAAATAGAAAACCACGCTCTAACCGTACCGACAAACATTGACAAACGTTCGAAACCCTCGGCGCGCGAGTCACACTCGCACTTGATGCATCTTGTTTTTAATAATGATAAGCTCCTATGCCTTGAGTACCAGAGACCAGAGTGAGACCAATTCAGAGTATAAAGAGACAAAACTAACCATGATAAAATACCAAGAGCTACCTGACAAATTATTGTTTCTTAACAACGCTATAATTTCAGACAAAATCCGACCATTATTTAACTCCATGTTTTCTCAAACTTCCGGCTTCCCAACACATGCACTTGGCCGACAGCCCATTTCATTATTACTCCGCCTGACTGTACTGACCCGGCGAGTGTAATTTATCGCCGACTGTACTCTCCAGTTGTGACTTTGTTAATTACTCTTTGTTTTGTTCTTTTGTGACGCAACGTTGCGGAAAAACTGAACTGATGAATACCACACCCGATTCTTTTAAAGCCGCATCAAAATAGAGTACAATCTTAGCTCTAAGCTTCTCGCTTTACCTACTTAAAAATTCATGGTTCCTAAGTCCAGCAGGTATCCATAACACTTTGGGGTTCGATGAAGCTGTGTAACACGTCCAGCGTTATTTATCGTACACCTGCCCGGAAAGTGACTTATTCCTTTTACAATTTGAGCTAGAAAGTACATCATTGCAGGCGTAGAATGCAGGTCGAAAAACTCAATGTAATTTCATTTCTCACGCGTTTGTCGGGAGAGAATAATGTACGGAAATCCGTTTTTAACGTATTATATTTTTTTTAATTATCTGAAATGTCAGCCTTTAGTTATTGTTATTTTCTTTAAAAGTACAAAAACATTAAGCTACAAAAAGTTTTTACTCCGAGTCCACCATATGATATCGGCCTCTTTCGTACACGGAACATTAATTCAATAATTTGGCGTGTTTTAAAAATCGGTAAAACCCGGAGAGCCTCGTTACGTTGACTTAGGGTCTCGACCCCAAAGTGAGCAAATGTACCCATAGGCTCTGTCGAGACCTACATTGCGTCAGTTTAGATCCTCGGCCAAATCTGCCGCCGCACCAGCCCTCACGGATGTCCTCGGAAGATGGGAAGGCATAAGTGTGTCAACGCATGTAGCGTCCCACACAATGGGCCTCCCCAACTCTCATGGGACTAGTGTCATGCCGTTGGGCCTCTTACCATCGTCAGGCAACAGACCATTCGGTTTGAGAATAGCTGGTACGTTAACGGTGACAACGGCTCGTCGGATGATGTCTTTAAGGCTGGCATGACGAGATATCCGACCGGCGGCGGCCCTAGTACATGATAATCCGTGATGAAGCTGTTCGACAGCAGTACCGCACTGGCATTGATGAGGCGCGCAACACCTTGTACCCAACCGAAGACATGTTGCGATACGGAAATTTACGGAATCCAATAAAGTGCCAGTGTTAAATGAAGGAAATGCTTGCAACCAATGTTCTGATTCCCATTTAGAAACGGCCAGGAGACGGGTACGATCCGCAGAGCTGGAGCACGTTTGTATTAAACAATTCCGTGTCAACTGTCACAGAGGCTGAGGAGGTTGGAGATTGAAGAGACACTTGGCAATTTTATATTGCGTTAGTTTATTTTTTACCTTTTACCTTATTGCATGGCATGTCAATTTGTGTGAGGGTGTTATTTTGTTGGATCTTATCAGAGGTTTTACGCAGAATTGTTATTAACAAAAACAGTTAATAATCCTAATGTTTTGCAATTTGATCTCAGCAAAGTAACGCCTGAATCTATTTTTTATTTGTCCTTCACATTCTCAATCATACGACTCGTAATATCTCAAGTATATTTTCGCCTATGACTATTTTAAACATGCTAAGGTAAACATGACCCTGATGTTGCAGGTGTCCATAGGCTGCAATAACCGCTTTCTATCAGGCGATCCTTATGCCTGTTTGCCACCTTGATGGTATAAAAAAACTTTGAGAACCTTATCTTTTACAGAAAAATTCACAGCGATTTAACCAAGCTTGACTTATACAAAATTTAAACAATACGAAACGTTCGTATTGTTTAAAAAGATGTCTAACTAATTTTTAACCCCGTTTGAAAAAATGAGAAGGTTTTGTGTTCGTCAATGTGTATGTTTTTTTTATGTTCGCCTATTTCTCCGTAAATTTTGGGCCAATTCTGATGACTCTTGGTTTTGTAAAGAAAATAATCACTGGGTGATGTGGTGCCATATAAATTTTATTTTACTGCCCATATATTTTCACTGCATGTTTAGGTTTTAAAAGTTACCTATTCCTTACGAATTAAATTTACGTGGCACCACCCAGAGGTGTTTCGCTTTTGTAAAACAAGATGATGACAATTCCATTCCACGTAGCTAATCTCATCTCAAGCATCAGTGGATGAGCTCCCGACCTGTCACGTAGAACGGTAACGATATTGTGAAAACTGGGAACTTATCGAACGCAGCTCGAACGTGTCATTGACTACCTCTTAGTTGATTTCTTTGAATTCAATAAAAAGGTACATAGGAAACCATGTTCGTACATCATCTTTTTGACAACTGGAAATGACAACTGACTACAGCACTTGGTCCTTAAGTCTCCCATGGGCAGAACTCTAAGGCGCACTTGCGCCAAAAAACTAATGTTAATAACGTAGATCTTATTCAATTAATGAATAATTAGGATTAAGTTTACGCTTATTCTTATTATATACTTAATTACTTATATTCTATTCCATTAAATTCAGGAAATCAGAAATTTGTAAAATATTCACATAGTTAGCAGTCCACTAACAACCTGAATTCATGGTCAACCTTGCGGTAAAATTGAAAATTCATCTCTATTTTATGAATAACTAGCTGCAGCCTGCGTCTTCGCACGCTTTTTTCCGGAATAAAAGGTAGCCTATGTCCGGACCCGGGATACAATCTACCTCGCTGCCAAATTTCACCGAGATCCGTTTTGCCGTTCTTGAGTTATAAATAGTGTAACTAACACGACTTTCTTTTATATATATATATAGATAGATAGATATAGAATATAGATATATATATAGATTAATTACTCTGAATCACATGTTGAAAGATATTAAATTGCAGCCCGCAAATAGTTCATTCCTGCCACCTAAAAAAACTATAACCATTTAAATAGTAAAAACAGAAACAGAATAATAATAAAATTTGAAGAAAAACGGAACCAAACGTCAGATCAAAGAGTAAAGTAATATGTCAGATGAACTTCAAAATATGTTTGCGTGCAAAAATGCAACTTGTGTGTGACAGGGCCACCATGCCTTTATGCAAACCTTTCTGTCTGGACCGAAATAAATAAAAAAAAAAAAAAAAAACTTTCTTTATTCAGACATATTGTCCACACTTACATACATACCTAAATAAAAATTACAAAAATAAAATACCCCATGTTCTGCGCAGCAGCGAGGCGGTTTTCTTGCGGATGATGGCGTGAAAGTCAACATGGGCTTCAGCAAACATGAAGGATGCGCTGCAGAAGCGGGGCAATCCCAACAACATCCTGAAGGCGTTATTGTATTGTACACGCAGAGCGCTAAGCGCTCTTTTAGTAAAGCTAGCCCAAAGGCTGCCCGTATAGAACGATTGGCAGTAGGCTTTGAATAGCGTGATTTTCACTTGCCTACTGCAACGAGCAAACCTTCGTGCCAGCATATTACTGCGGACCGCCAACGCCCTGCGTTCACGTTCTATGTCTACCTGATCGTCAAGGTCGTCAGTAAGGAAATGTCCCAGATGCTTGAACTCGTATACTCTATTTAGCTCAAGACCGTTGAGTCTCAAGCATGGGACAGACGCTGGAACCTTACCCCCGGCCCTGAATACCGGGTATTCACTCTTCTTACAATTGTACACGAGTCCATGCTTACTGGCGTACTCTTCACAGATGGACAAGAGCTTCCGGAGGGCGCTGATCGTTGGACACAGCAGTGCCATGTCGTCTGCGTAGCTGATATTGTTCATAGACACATTATCAACCGAGTAGCCGACACGCGCACTGCTGAGCTCCACAATCAGCTCGTTCACGTACAGGTTAAAGAGCTTTGGAGAGCTCAACCCACCTTGTCTCACGCCGCACTCCAACCTGTACGTCTCCGAGAACTCACCCGCCCATCTAACATTGTTTATCTGATTGGCATACCAGTAACGGAAAAGCCGCTGCACCTGTGCGTGCACACCTGTCCCAGCCAGCTTTCTCCACAACACATCATAGGACACCAGGTCAAAAGCCTTCGAAAGGTCGAGGAAGCATGCATACACAGGTGTGCGCCTCTGTGTGTAGTATTGAACAGTGTGTTTGAGACTCAGAATAGCACTTTCAGTTGAGAGGCCCTTTCGGAAACCAAACTGTGCAGCATGAAGGTCTAAATATTTGTCTAGTTCCGAGTCCATCACACTGTCCAACACCTTCGCCAATATGGTAGCCAATGATATAGGTCTATAGTTACACTTATCAGATAGGTCACCAGTCTTGTTCTTTACAATGGGCACAACAGTCGTTTTCATTAGGTCCTCAGGTAGGTAGGCGTGAGTGAAGCATATATCAAACAAAACTGAGAGAAGATGAGGTAACTGGGAACCCGCATACTTCAGGTGTTCAATGCTGAGGCCGTCATGACCAGGTGATTTACCTCTTGACATTTTATTTATGATTGTTGCTACCTACTCAGGAGTAACTTGGTAGGTCTCCTCACTCATGCCAGCCCCGGCAAATCCTGATCCTGAAGATGAACCTAACATCGAGCTTACTCTGAAATGGTCTTTAAACAAGTTAGCAATGCCCCTACTGTCACTCACACCTTCAACGCTAACAGGCCGCCCAGGCTGCACATTAAATTTATTGGTTGATTTCCAAAAATCACTGAAATTATTTGCTGACCGATGCTCGGCTATAATGTCCATTTTAATTTGTTCTTCATTATTTTGACACCACCTAAGTTTACTTTTGAAAAATTTTCTGCTCTCATTCATATTATCATAAGAAATACCAGAACGCGGTTTGTTTTGCCACATCCAATTTTTGAAATGGAACCTGGCCTCCCTGTGCGCCTCTTGAACATGTTCATTCCAGCCCACTACACGTCGGGCCCTGCCCTGACCGGCTTTTTTCACTTTACTACAGGAAGCTGCGTCACTTAAGGTTTTAATAATGTCATGATAAAAAATGTCAATTAGATTTTTATGTTCAACATTGGTACATATACTAGGCTTACAATGTAAAAGCTCCGAAGGACAATTAATTTTATTTAGTTTTTCATTAAAATATTTTTTATAGATGTCAATTTGTTCATCGGTTCTATTTCCCCATAATACAGAATTCATTATTATTTTATTATTATTATATGTCTTACATGGAATTAAATTAAGATTACAATTGATAATTAACGGCAAGTGATCAGACCAGTATCAGACCAGTAATGGTTTGCTTTTAAAATTAAGTTTTCTCATGGAAATTATGGTCAGTTTTCGAGTCATCTTTTTCATCGAGTAATCAGTCCAGTTGTACGTAGATACTTACCATGTCCCTGCCCATGAGTCACCTCTCAATATTAAAACGTTGCAGTTCCTTTCCAGATCGAAATATAAGAATGGCATCATTTTTGGTGCAATCAAATTAGTTTAGTTTAGTTTTGGCGACATCTAAATTGACACCGATGTCATTCTGTGTCAGAACTAAAAGAGTAGGTAGCAAAACTAAAATGTTTGCGTATCACTACTGCATCATAATAATATGGCTTCGAAATTTTTTTTGAAAAAATAAGACCTCACTTAAGTTTATTTAATAATTACCTACTACGCTTTTATAAAATCTTTAAAAAACCTAAAAAATAATCAAAAAAACATTATAAAAATTATCTTTAAAAATCTTTAAATCTTTTTTGTTTTCCTTATTTTTTTTTTAATTGATTTTTTCAAAATCAGTCTACGATTGCCAGAGAAATCGGAAAACAAAAAAACCTCAAAACGAAAGAAACCAGAAAACGAAAGTTGCAAAATTGCACGTAGAATATGAATAAAATTTAAAAAAAAATCTTATAAAAGCACTACCACGATGTATGTCACTAAAAACTTGAATTTAAAAACTTCAAAGAGCGGTAGAGGCCTCAAGATGGGGAGTAATTTGTTTATGTCTTGGACGTATTTCTTTACCTATTTCATAATTTACGTGAAATAACACAACTTTCAATACCAATTAAAAAAAAAATTCACGTTACAGCAACATCTTACGTTGCTGTAACGTGAAATTGTGAAAATGTTTTGTTTCTCATACATTGACGGGACACCCTAGCGATTAATAAGTTTGTACTCCGAATAATACTGCAGCTTATCCTCCACCGAGATCCAATCAATATTCAGCCTGTTATTGATCCTCTTGAATCTCAATTAAACTAATTATAATACTCTCTTTCAATCTTATTTCTTATTTATTTATGCCTTATTTATTAAAAAAGTTCTCAAACTTGAGCCCGGCGGCGTCGTTCGATCGAATATCAATGAAGTTGAACTTCCATAGTTTTGTCTTGTTTTCAATTTTAAAACTTGTTTTCGTCGAAGTTTTTGAAAGACTACAAAACTAGATGATTATTTTGTTGCTTAAAGGAAAATTAAAAGTTTTTAAACAAATAAATGAAACAGAAACGAATAGCCATGCTGTTTAGTCTAGAAGCCACGTGACATCACGCGGTTAGTTCCGACGCTTTTAACTAGATGTCGCTAGTAAAAGTGGACGAGCTCTGAATCGCGCTGACGAGAACGCACGATATAAAGTTTTGTATTAAAATTCAAGCCGTTCAAGGTGTTTTATTCTAAAATTCTTCATCAGTACAGATAGTCGGGGTCGGGCTCAAAAAAAACATATACCCAATACAAATACATGGCATAATGCGCAATCGAATTTTGACCCATCTTTACAAAAAAAATATATCAAAACCCAACTTCTAACAATAGGCAAATCCTGAGAGAGATTAAATACTGGGAATAGCCACAAGTACGATATGTATAAGTCTAAGTCATTAGAAATCAGTCGATGGAGTCGGCTCAAGACCGCAACCTATGGCGTCGTATGGGGAGGCCAGTGGCAGTTTGCGGGCTGATGTGATGATGAATTAGAAATCAAGGTACTCACCACAGATCGCACCAAAAGCTCAATCGTGAACCACACGTTACAAATGAAGTCTATATAGAAGAAAGCCACGTGTGGTTTCCCATTATCCAGCCAGTTCTCCAGCTGTTCCCACTCGTCGAAGGTGGCGTTCTCTTCGGGGGGTCGAGGCGGGGTGGGGACTCGCAGGTCGGGGTGCGTCTTCAGGCAGAAGCACAGCACTGATATGCAGATGAAGAATACTGATACACAGGATATCACCTGGGGAAAAAAGAATGATAAATATTAGGAGCATTATGATGAGGACGACCTGTGTGGCACAGCGGGTGAAGGTTCGCCTGCGAAGGTTGCGTGTTAAATTACCGCCTCGGGACAAATCTATATATATAAAAGAAAGTCGTGTTAGTTACACTATTTATAACTCAAGAACGGCTGAACGGATCTCGGTGAAATTTGGCAGCGAGGTAGAGGTAGGTATCCCGGGGCCGGACATAGGCTACCTTTTATTCTGGAAAAAGCGTGCGAAGCCGCGGGCTGCAGCTAGTATATAAATGCAGCTAGTTTTTATTTTCCTAATTCTAAGCTTTTGTATGTGCTGCTGGTTTTCCTTTAAATAAATAAATAAATAATGCTGGACAAATCACACAGCATCATCCCATCGTAAAAAAATAACAATCTGCAGATATTTTTTCTGGGTGTTCTATGTATCTATAATAAAAAATATCTATCTAGTATATCAGTTAACAAGTTAGTACCCATTACACAAGCTTTGCGTAACTTGGGGCTAGATGATGATGTGTGATTTGTCCAGCATTTTGTTTTTTTTTTTTATATGTATCCTTCGTTCAGATATTCCGCGCGGCCCCCCCATAGATGCAACATGAAGCATGCCTAGCAAAATTGCTAAAATCATACGTCCAAGACACAAAAAAGCACGGGATTTCCTATTTTCAGTAAAGTTTTAATGCATTTTTTACCACTGTAATGTGCGTGTACTGTCTATTAGCCCTATCCTCAAGAAATCAGCTTTAAAATTATTTTATGGTTTGCCTAGGCCCCCTAACGATCGCCTACGTGACCGGTAATATTGCGTCAATCATGTTCGCAGAGGAGGTTTGCTGGAAACGCCACGCTTGGCAGGGTCAGTTGGCGATCCAAGGAAGTTAGGTGATGGTTCTGGCCTGCAGGGCGCGCTATTGCCCGACCCCTGATAGATATCCCTTAGTCGCCTCTTACGAATTAGTCTGAAGGAGTTGAGGTGCTGTAAATAGTAAGCCGTTAAAACAGCCTCTAAAAACGACGTTTGTAAACAAAATAAAAATCAATATTTCAAATAAATATTATCCTATGGTTTTTTAACTCAATTGTTTACAAAAAATATCCTGAATTTTTCAGAACCGTTTAAACTTATTTCCATAAAATGAACATGTTGACGGATGTTGATGGACAGTATTGATACTGAGGCCAAATTCTGCTAAACTGTCACTTTTGTATGACTATGGTATCGTCTCAGAATCGTCCATAGATGAAAGAAACTCCAGATAGTGTAAGCGGTGCTGGGGGTGCTATTTGCACGGAGAGATTGATAGAATGGTTTCAACCTTGACACTTTTGACCCGCGTCCCTCCATCTGTAGTTTCTTTCGTCAAAGGTAAAATGCCAAAATGTGTCATTTTGAGACGACTCCATTGTTATGGTGAAGCTTGTCAAACTGTTGAAGCGATTAATTTAGTGGACTCAGTACCTACCTTGGGCAAACCTAATCCAATAAATCATCACAATTCAGAGTTCCAGAAAAACATGTTTTGAAAGTAAATAGTAATAATCTTATAATGAAACCCGACGTCATCATTTTCCAAATTATTTTTCGATTCCATCATCCATCATGGAAGCCGTAAACAAAAGTTTATCACTTCATCACGACAATTGACAAGCGTGAGTCATGAATTTAAAGTTCCTTACGAAAATAATAAAGATTCTCTAGTGGTTTTCACAAATGATGATTGGAGTAGTGTTGATTAGTGACTTTAGCACTTCAGTCTTTTGCTTCAAGCGTAAATAACACAAATTTTCGAACCTACGTTCTGACTCTAACGCATCGTCAGTGTTCATTTTGTTAATACGGAGAGCCGCAGAAATTAATTTAACAATTGGTATCGGTTTGTACATCTCAAAAAAGTTTTTAGAATTTCTGTAGGTTTCATACTTTTTGAAACATTTAGAAAAAAGTCGAAAATTTTATTAGTACCCCCTATACTGCAAAGTCTCTAACCGGTACCTATAGAGGTATTACATAATGGTATACTTGACAAACGTTCGAAACCCACGGCGCGCGAGTCACACTCGCATATGACAGGTCTTGTTTATTTTAGGAATATGACTTTTTCAAGTGCACCTATTGTTACTTAGGAAATTAAGATATTTTTTAAATTTTCAGAGCCCTTCACTCCTTGGCTGCCTCAAAAAACTTATTGCAGTAACAATAAATAGTAGTCTAATCATGACATATGATTAAACTACTTTTGATACTTATTAGCATACATTGTATAAGTTTCAATTGTTAATTTAAGCTTCATAATTACATGTCTGTATTTACAAAAAACTTCTTGGATCCTGGAATCGAGTATAGTTAGAATAATTATTTCTGTTCTATCAATTTAATTTAAATAATTTAACCTCACGTGACTAGCAAGCAACACAATTACAGCATCCCACACAATTTCTCAACCTATTTACAAAAAGGGTTTTATGTAGATACCATGTAATGTATGTGTGTGTTTCGATCAAAAGCTGAACGTAATTTTCTTTCGTGCCCTTTTTTCTTAGAAACCTTTTAGGAAAGGTCATTTATAATAGAAATCCTTCCTGTGTACACGTAAATAGTATATTGAGGGTGACATTAGTGCTTCAAAAGGAAACCTTTAGAAGACATGGTTTCTGTAATCGTGAAATATTACCTGTAAAAAAATTTTTTGGATTGTCTTGAGTTTATGGTAAAGCATTTTATTTACAAAGAAAATGACAATCATAGATATATTAATAATTGAAATTAAATTGCAACAATTGAGCAACAACAGACTGTTGCAAACAATATACAGGTAAATCTTTTAAATCTATCATGGTTATTAACACTCAAGCTGTTCCGTGATCATGGCGCATGTAACTTTGCCGAAACATTGGAAAACTCAAATCATGGTAAATATCCCGATCTAAATGAATCCACAGGAAGCTCAACTGATCCATATCAATACCAGTCGGAAGCGTCCTCAAGACGCTGGCTGCATTGCCATGCTGTAAGGCAATGCTGATGCGCTGCGCCAGATACACCAGCTCTCGGGTCACGCGTCGCTTCGAAAAGACGCTCATTGTTTTTTTAAGCCCGGAGCGCCTTGCTACGCCGCGGACCTAGGGCCTTGACTCCAAGGGGAGCAAACGCTTAGGCTCTGTCGAGACCTGTATATTTGGGCCTCTTGAGATCCTCGGCCAACTCTGCGGCCGCGCCAGCAACCACGAAAAAAAAACTCCTTTTTCCTTTCCTGGTCGATGTTTTATCGGATTGGTATTTTTACTAGATGTAGAATTATATCGTCTGACATTCGTAGATGTGTGTACGTAAATAAACGTAAAAGTTAAACTGATGATAAGATAGGTTCACAAGATAAATATTTTTTCGAGAAATATGACTGACAGACTGAGGCCGAGGTGACATCTCTTCATTTTCCCCCATAGAACTCCGCTCGTATTTTCCCTTCTTTTTGTTTATTAAGTGGATTCTTTGTCACATTTCCTTTGAATAAATAAAGAATAATGTATGAGGAAAAATAACTACTCAAGCCTGTTCGTCAACGTGGAATTGACGGATGTGATGTGACTGTGCGTTTTGTCGCTGCGTCTAGTCCCTCGCAACAATTAACTTATTTATTTCTTCGTTTAGTAATGTAGTAATTTTTTTCTTCCTTCCAGGTGTTTACGGAGTTTGTTGGAAAAAAGAAAGCGCTTATACAAATATAAAGTTATATCAAATATTATTTGTCTTTCAAATTCTTTAAATCTTTAATTTCAAATTCTGCTCGATATTGATCAAACACTTATATCTATTTGAAGAACAAACATACTAAACATTCATAGATAAAAATGGGAATCACTGTCCAAATAAAGAAAAGTTTAGTTTGGTATGGAGAAATATTGAAAGAATATAATATTTATTATTATGATGACGGAAAAATAATTCCTCATTTAGACATTTTTTAGTTTTATTTTCAACCATAAAAATCTCTGGACAGCGTCAACTTTCCATAAACGTACGAGACCGAAGATTACAGATATTGTGGAGATGCTTGTATTTTGAATGTTTTTTGTTTTTTTGTATTGTTGAAAAGGATTTATGCAAACAAAATGATACAAAACCAATGTCACTTTACATTGAAGCTCGCGGCGTCTTTGAGAAATAATTCAAAGCTATCTCCTTTAGAGGCCCGAGTCAAAGGGCGCACAAACTGCGTCTCATTTTAATAAATCAAAATAAAGATACCGTCCGCAAACCGCCCCCCCCCTTGCATAATGGCACATTACCCGGATGGAAGGGCAGTCAACCACAGAAAAACATTAGACTTTTTTGACTAAAATCTAAAAATCAAACCAAGTTACCATTTTCAATTTCTATTATGGCGAAATTTTTTTTATTTTTAAATAATACCTATCTGCCTACTATGTTTGCACAATAGACATTAAGCACGGGATATTTACGTTTTGTGTTGTTTAGGTCTCCCAATAATTCAGCACAGTTGCATTTTGTGTACACTACACAAGTTTGTGACATTTGTTTCTACACGCAAAGCTGACAGTACAGCGCGCGCTAAACCTAACCAATTTCAGTGTCTCGTTTTCACAAAAAGCGACAATAAGCGTGCATTATAAAAACTTGCATAGAAATCACAAATAAATCTTCAACCCTATATTTACCTCTCTAAGTAATAGCGTTTAACAGCTATTACAAGGATAAAAAGGAGTTTTAGGCGAATAAGAAAAATTAACATTTGTTTTTTTTTGTTGGTTGAGTTGACATTCCTATGCGAGAAAGGGGCTAGGCGTAGGAAACATCAACCGCCGCAACGAGCAACTTGCGTTAGCTAGTGATATGCAAAGCACAGATTGGCGTCTGTAAAATTCGATTATCACCGCGAAACAAATGTTTATGATATTTTTTTTCTTTTTATATATATTAATTATTTTAGGGAAACCATCAGCACATTATAAATAAATGGGTGATACAATAGTAATTGATGGGCTATTAACAGGAATCCACTGATACACAATAATGTTACTTAAAGATACAAATGTAATGAAACTGGTTTTTTTTATAAGAATAATTTTTATTGTAAAATTGTGTTAATCATAGTTACCTACATGAAGGTCTTAAATTATAGTAAGTATCAACAATTTTATCCTATTCGGACATACATACAATCTTAGTCTAGGTAGATAATCATCTAATGTCAAGTTGTTTGAGTTCTACTGGTAAATTATTGAAGACTTTGATAGCTGTTACATATGTGCTTTTGTGGAACATTGAATTGTTGATTTGAGGTATACATAGGTTAAACTTATATTTATTTCGCAAGCTATCAGATCTAATAGATTTTATGTTGAAGAATGTTGAGTTATTTTTTACGAATAAGCAAATCTCTAAAATGAATATCCCAGTTAATGTTAGGTCTTTGAAAACATCCCGCAAGGACTGAGTACTCTCTAAATTATATATGGCTCTAATGCATTTTTTTTGCATAACAAAAACTGATTGGACTTGAACTGAGTTTCCCCAAAAAATCACCCCGTAGCTTAATTGAGGGAAAACGTGTCCATAGTACGCGTTTTTTGCTACCTGTTTTGACGAAACATTACTTAAAATATGGAGAGCATAACAGTACTTAGATATTTTGCTATTTACTTTATTAATATGACATTTCCAATTTAAAAAGGTGTCAATTCCTATCCCGAGAAAGTTTATTTCATTGACTTCTTCTACCGTATTTCCTTGGTTACAAATTTTTAGGTTTACTGTAGGTGTTTTGTAGTTTTTAAATCTAAGATATTTTGTTTTGTCAATATTAACTTTTAAATTTAGACTACCTAGCCAAGTAACTATTTCCTCAAGGGTTTTATTAATTTCCGTTTCAAAATCCTGTAAGTTATTATTTATTTGGGGTATGAAGATTGTGGCATCATCTGCAAACATGACACAGAGATGTTATGTAATATTTGGTAAATTATTAATATAAATTAAAAACAAAAGTGGTCCTAGGACACTGCCCTGTGGTACACCTAGTGAAATAGTATCAAAACCAGAATTAGTATGTTCGATAGTTTTAGTTTCCTTATTATAAATATCAATAACAGTTGACTGGCTTCTATCATCTAGGTAAGATTTAAAAAAAGAAAGAGCTACTCCTCTGACACCTATGTCTTCTAACTTACTTATGAGTATTTTATGATCGACGCAATCAAATGCTTTAGATAAATCTAAGAACAATGCGACACCGTGTCTTTTATTGTTGATTTCTTCCCAAGCTTGTTTTAAGGTTTTGAATATTGCTAGTGTTGTGTTTTTCCCCTTTCTAAAACCGTATTGATTCGGATTAAGTAAATTATTTGCATCTAAAAAGGTCGATACTCGATTATAAATAGCTTTTTCATAGATTTTTGAAATGCTAGGAAGAATGGCTATAGGTCTAAAGTTCCCCATGTCAGATTTCGAGCCCTTTTTATGCAATGGCTTGATAAGAGCTTTTTTTCGATTTTTAGGAAAGCAACCATGCTCAATCGATAGGTTAATGATTTTACCCCTAACATACAATACGTACTTGATCTGCAATATATTTTAAGCATAATGCGAGACACAGCTCCCTTCTGAGTCTTTTTACACCTCTACTGCGAACATCTATCCGCCTGCCTGGCGTGGTGATGATGGCAAGACTCCTCTTGTTTGGAGGAGACACGCTCAGCAATGCTCGTACGAGTACTGCAGACTGTCACAGATATTTATGGCACACGCCATTTATAAAGATCTTTCCAAACTTCACATAGAGTCGACAGGTGATCGGAATGCTGGCTTCTATTTCGGTCAACGAATTAGCATTGCCATTCAACGTGGCAATGCTGCCAGCATTCTGGGCACTATGCCTTCTGGTGACGGCATAGATTTTTAAGAAATAGATATAAGTGTATATACTAGTTGTAATTGTTTTATTCTGTTATTGTAATTAAAACCCCTAATAAATAGTTTTCTAATGAATAATAATAATAATATCCTTTATTCAACAATCTTACTAAACATAAGTGATAGTCTTAACCGGGTATTTATACAGTAACTTTTTTATATACCAATTATTTGACACCGGCATTTAGATTGTCTTGCGTTCCCGCATAGGTCTCCCCTAAAGCTTGCCATTCTTCCCTGTTACGGGTTATCCTCCAAGTAACCCCGGCTAGTTATTGGATATCATCCTCGCAGCTAATACATTGTCTGTTGAAATAAATACCTTACCCCAAAGCAACAAAACCAAATCAGAAACCATTAATCACAAGATTTGACGTTTTATCGAGGGAATGATAAAGTTTAAGGTTAAACGCAAAATGTTATTTGCATAATCTTTTGTTTGGAGTTAGTCAGCGGTAAAGGTTTTGTTGGATCCTTGTGGGAGAATAAATAGGAAAAAACCTTGTTTATAGTTTATGGTGTATTTGCTTTGATAGATGTTCTTTCATTTTGTGGTTGGTCTTCTACACGGAATACTTTTTGTTAGATCTTATTGAAGGTTTTTTTCGCGGAATTGTTACTATATATCTTTCGTCCTTATATTTACAATGGATTTCCGCAACGTAACGCCTGAATCTATTATATATCTTGTTTGTGGTTTTGACTGGTGGATCACCTAGTCATAATGTTGATTCCAAATAAATTTAGAACTATTGCCTAAAATATAAAAAGGAACAGAATAAAAGGAGGTGAAATGGATTCGTTACTGTGTGTGTATGTCGGTCTGTCTGTGTGTCGAACGTGACCTCGTAGAGCCGATTACAACAACGATACACATTCGTACAACGTATTTACGTTGTACGAATTCTTATTCGTTTTGTGATTGTTTATATTTTCTGTTTGATAGAAATCAGTGCAGCCATTACCATGCCATCATGATGGTTTTGATAAGCTCAGAACCCAACCTTCAAAGAATATTTCCATGGGTTTTTATTAAGTCTCTTGAAATCTTGTAGTAAGAGAAAATAACTTTTTATTTCTTTAGGCTTAAGAAATTAAGATAGGCACCTACTTATAACGCTGTATATAACAATAATGTTTGTGAGAAATAACCACCACCTATTTCCGCGCCGCAGACGAAACTTCAAGAAACAGACGTGAAGATAGGCTTTGTTTATTTCCATCCAAAACTGCGTTACTACATAAGAGCATTGTATCAATGGCACCGAAAATTTACCACAAAATACCAAAGAGCTACCAGAAGCTTAATAATTGTGAATTTAAACATAAATTTAAGAAATTGTTAATTGAAAATGTTATTATTAGATTGACGACTTTCTAAATGATAAATTATAACTTTTAATGGACATGTATAGAATAATTATTATTAGAATTCAGTATCGTAATTTCTTACCTAATTTTAATTTTTTGACATTGCTTCTAATAACTCTATTATTATATTACTTACCTACTTTATGTCATCTCTCACAATTTGTACACCGTAATCGGTAAAACATGTTGATACCTGCATACCTGTTTGTAAACTCTTATATATCTACACATGTTTATGCAAATAAATTATCTTTATATTTTTCTTTTTTTGTTATCATGTCTACAACACGTACGTCACGTGTCACGTTACGATCGCCAGGCGATCGTAACGTGACCCGATCCCTCTGGTCTTCACTGAAAACCAGCGCTGGGTGGACACACCAGTGTGCACTCAGCATAATGCTGAGTGAAGGCCATATTTCCTTAAACACTGCTACGCACAAAGTAAATTTATTTTGTAACTTAGGTCGTATAAATTGGCATAGAATTAAGGCAAATTGTGTAAGGTATAGTAGTTTTAAGGTAAATAAAATATTTTTAATTTTTTTTTTCATTTTAATTTTTATCTTTATCTTAAAAAAAATTAAAAATTAAGGATTAAGATTACTTTAGGTCACCAGGCTGTTTATTTGAGTTGCCTTGTTATTTTCGCATGACCTGTAATTTAGAGAACACTAATTTTAAGTATTTTGTTTTATAGTTTGTATTCCTAAATAAATAAATAAACATAGGCCCTTAAAAATAATCTATACAGATACATTAAACCTTATGACTGCTCCACACCACAGAACACGAACCAACAGTTATCAACAAAGTTCACCGGGTCAGTCTCGGTTAAATCGCCGATTTGGACCTTTTTAACGACGTTGTAAAGATAACTAGAGTGTGAAACGATGTAGCTGATTTTTTTGTTCCCGTGCGTTTATATGACTTTCTTAATGCCTTTTTATTGTATGAATGTTTTAATAAAAGTCATTGAGAAAGAAAAACGGAAGGTAGGTTCTTAACAAAATGAAAAATTTATTTTCGTTTTTTTCATTCAAAATCCTAGTGATTTTAGGGTTCCGTACCCGAAGAATGAAAACGGAACCCTATTACTAATCCTCCGCTGTCCGTCTGTCCGTCTGTCACAGGGCTCTATCTCATGAAAAGTAAAAGATATACACTTGAAATTTTTAGAGAATGTGTATTTCTCTTGGCGCTATAACAAAAAATAATAAACATTTAATAAATATCAAAATTAAAGGGGCCTCCCATACAACAAACGTGTATTTTGTCTATTTTTGCTCTTAATTTCTCAAAGCTTTATCTCATGAACTACCTCTACAATATGTAGGCACATAAAACTTTTTATAAAAAAGTAGCACTTAAATTGGAATAACAACAAATACTAAGAATAAAAAAGTCGTAAATTTAAAGGGGTCTCTGAACAAGTGAAAGTTTGAGGTTCTTTGAAAAAGTTGCCTGATTTTTACGATACGGAGCCCTTCGTGGACAATCGGTTTGTCTCGCTTGTTCTTTCATTTTGTAGGAATAAACCGGACTGCTGATGTTTTCGATAAGAAACGCATAAAGACTCATCATGGAGTGAAAAAAAAAACATATTTAATTTTTATTCAATAGATTGCGCAAACCATTTGCAGGAGAATAGGGTCATTGGGTCCTCTTAATGTCATGTCCAACTATGCACAGTCTACGCAGGGTCTATGCCATTTCAATTTGATAGAGCCAATGTCTTAGCGCCCTCTTTTCAGTCTGGTCAAACTATTACTGACGATTTTTTTTTAAAAGAAACTGCCTTATTTATTGTCTACTTTCTACTGGTCTAAAATTATTTCTCTTTCACTTCAGCTCCAGCATTTAACCAACAAATTTATCTGACTCCCATTTTACATGCATTTAACGTACATGCCAAACGTAATTCCGAATGCAAAACATTTTCAGTATTAATCAGTGCTTTTTGTGCTAAATCAAATCACACATGGGACGCACGTAGCAGTGAACGCCCAATACAATAAAGCATGGAAACAATTTAGCACTTGCAATAGAAACTCGCTTACGTAATAGGTAGTAAAGTAGTAGTGAGTGAAGCTACGCAACGCGTATACCGCGTGCATAGCGTTGACAGCGTTGATCGGCGCGGGCGCCATTTTTGAGCAAGCCACGCGTGTAGCAATGACGTCATTAGTCTCGTATTCGTGCGTAGCGTGTTCGTGGTTTGCAGTGGACGTTATCACATACCTACATTTTCTTGCAAAGTTAAGCTAGCTTGCACGTGTGTCCAGACACACGTGCGTAACCTCAACGTGCACGTGCGTCCCACAGCAGTGGGACAGCGGCTTACCCCATGCCTCGCTGGTAAAAATTGAGTACCATTTTTTATACAATGTGCCCAACAGTAAAGTGCTTAAACATAGCAACCCTCTGGATTTTCCTAAGTAGAAAGTAATTAATTTACAATTCACATTTTTATTTATTGTGTTTTATTAGGGTTAAAAACAAATTCTCCTAACTTTGTTTTTAAACCTTGTAAAACAACGTTATCAAACTCCCTAACAAAATTTTAAATATTTTCAGGAAAAATTTGGAAATTAATTAACTTGTAACGGTTTTATCACCACAAAAATACAAAAAATTGTACCAACGTATTTTCTAAGCCAATTTCGAAATTAAAAATTGTTGAAACTGCACCCCCAAGCAGTTTGTAATTAATATAATAGGTCTTTATCTATCAAATTGCCATTTTATATAAAGATTTTTTTTTCTTTATCTTTAATTTCTATTAATCAAAGTAATCAATCACCTATGCAATCGATGCATCTTTGCCAACGCAGTGGCAGTTTATTGATACCTTTCTTGAAGAAATCAGATGGACGGGAGGCAACAAATTGTTCATAGGCATTTTTCACTGCCGCTTGATTGTTTAAACTTTTTTCATGCCAAAAGTCTTTCAAATTCTGGAAAAAGTAGAAGTCTGTAGGCGCAAGGTCTGGTGAGTATACGGCGGATCATGGAGAGGCTCCAACCCCAGTTCTTGTAACGTGGGGACCGTCTGTGCAGTATGAGTTCACGCGTTGTCGAGCAGAAGCAGTGGGGACGAGCGATTAACCAAAGCTGGTTGGAGTCGTGCGAGCTTCTCCATCATTGTCTTCAGTTCATCGCAGTACACATCTGTAGCTCATCCCGTTTGGTAAGAAGTTATGATGAATCACACCGGCGGCGATAGACCACTAAACAGTGACATCACTTTTCTAGGTGAAGTTTTCGCTTAGAGCATTGTTTAGGTGCTGAATTAGGATCCAACCAACTTGCTGAGCGCTTGCGATTGTCAAACAAAATTAATTTTTATCGCAGGTAATAAATGCGTTTCAAAGTTCCTTAATTTGTGTGGCTGTTGACGAGCAGCGTAAGGCACGTCTCGACGCATACTTCGCGCTGGCGATCATTGAGTTCGTGGGGAACCCATTTGTATTTTTTTTTTACCTTGACAATTTGACACAATTGGACCAATATTGTTTTGATGCTAACGTCGAATGGTGCTGCTAATTCAACTGTAGACCTCAGTCTACAGTTGAATTAGCAGCACCATTCGACTGCTAGCTGATGATACTCATATCATCAGCTTCCACAATCGCCTTTAATTCCTGAGTGTGGACCAAATTTTTGACCAAACTAGACCTATTAATAAGTAGTACCTAAGTAGTCGCTCCTGTACTCTTATACATTTCAATAATTATTTGTGCGCTTGTGCTCAATAAATAATTTCCTATCTTCTTTCTTTTAAACATCAAGATTATTGTTCAAATTCACACGCAGTAGGTTGTTAGTCCAGCTGGCCTGGTTAAAAAGTACCCTGAGATCTCCTATCTCTATGGATTGTATCCTAGGGAAAGCCCTCTGGTGCACAAAGAATTCGGATACAAATTAGGTGATGTCTGCCTGACAGCCTGCTAGAAAGACCAGATAGAGCTGCTTTCGCATTTATAATATCAGTATGACTACGAAAGGCAAGAAGGATAGATTGAAAAGCCTAGTCAGACTTAAGCGGCATTCGCTACCCAGAGAGGTAGCGAAAGTGACGTGGGTAAAGCGGTACTTGAAAATGTCTGTTGGGATGACGCGCAAAACCTAGTGAATTTTTTGTTGCTGCTCTGGTAGCAAATACCGCGTAAGTCACGCCTCTAAACCCCGAATACTCACATTTAAACACGTCGCATCGTTTCAATGCGTGTCAAAAAATCGTCCATTTTGACAATTTCATTGGTGGTGTATTCGTAGTTAACCAACTACAAAGAACAAAGAAGTCAAGTCAACTCCAACTATGAAACTAGTTTATGTTGGAAGAACACCAACGTTTCATCCCTTAACGAGGGACTTCATCAGGGTGAGTGACACGACACACAACATAAACTAGGTTTGTAGTTAACCCGCTTACATTAATAAAGAATTTGTCAAACTACGAAAGTTCTTACAGTAAATTTTTATTTTTTTCAATGAAAACCATAAAAGAAATCATTAATGAGACTTGATCAAAATTTATTTGCGTTTGAGTATTCAGGCGTAAGTGACAATAAAGTTCAAAGTTAACCTAAGCCACTCGGTTTTAGGTGACAAGTTAAATTGATTGAGACTTCTAACTTTAGTCGAGCGAAGTCGATTGGGAACTGTTCAAGAGAGATTACAGTTCTAAACTATTTAACTATTTTAGTGGTCGGAGTAAAGTTAGAGCTACTTCCGTGGCCAAAGGTGGCGAAAGGTAGCTAAGACGATGGGAGTTGCTGGTTTGGTAATCGTCGCGGATTATTTTAAACATCGAAGCTCTTGGTTTTAACTATTGATGCTTTATCGTAATATATTTGATGAACTTAAATCTATTTCGACCTACTCTTCTGACGCTGTTCCTCAGGAAGCAGACAAAGGCTGAGTAAATTGGCACCGAAGCACTTAGGGTGCAGTCACACCTTCACCTCTTCAGTATTAATTATATTTTTTTTATAAGACGATGACGTTTGCTAAGTATAAGTTCGGCAAAACAATTTTAAGTTAATTTTTGTAGTGTGCTTGTTTGAATTTTTTTCAGTAGTTTATTCAGATAAGAATAATAAAGTATACAATAATTTACCCTCTTTTTAAATAAAATTAAATTCCCGATAACAAGTTTAGGTAAAAATATCTTTGAAAAATAGATACTTGATATTTTTTTTAAAACAGATCATACCCGCAACATAAAACCAAAAGGATTATTCTGTTTTTTTTTTTTTAATTAGTTTAAAGCATAGCGAAAAGTTACCGAGATCCTTTCCATCCATTAGATAGATTATAATAACTCAGATTAACCGGTTTGTAGTTTATTAAAATTAAAGCTTTACTTTTTATGATTTGATCCAATATGTACATTTTAGTTTTGTACCTATTTTATAAATGGGAATATGATAGCTTTTATTTTTGATCCCAAAAGGTCAAAATTAAGATGGCATCAAGTAAGGATACTTTAATCTATTGAAGGAATCTCAGTTCTTATTGCAGAAGAGTTTATTTTGTATTACATAACCCCCTCCAAGGATTTTTTAATAAAAAATATCGAATTCATTAGGCGTTAACCACAAACCGTCATGTGTTTTGAAAGGACACCAAAGTTTTCTAATATTATTCATTATTTTGATTTTATTTGATTGTTTTACAAGCGTTTGTAACAAAAAACGCTAAGTAAAAAAAATAACGTCTTGAGTAGTATAGCATGCGGTGTGACCGAGTCTTTTCAGACACAATCTAGATCTCAGGTTAGGTCATTAGTTGCATGTCCTAAGGGCGTGCTTTGTTGTCTTTCTTTTATTGTTTTTTATTTGTGAGCAAAGAAGTATGTATAGGTCTGAGCTTGTATGAGCTCTTTGACAAAGGCAGAAACCAGTTCCACTACTTTTTGCGTAAGGTTTCGCAGAGGAAGGGATTGGCAAAAATAGCATTACACCTGTTTCTATTTCTATAAAGAATAATTTTACTGTGACACTGTGTACGTTACGTATGTACAGCACACAATTGCTTATGCAATGCTGCCCTTATTCATTACTATACGATTTTTGCGGGAGGATTAGGACCGATTTCCACTAAATTAATCGCTTCACCATAACAATGGTTGCATCTGAAAATGACACATTTTGGCATTTTACCTTTGATGAAAGAAACTATCATTCTATCAATATCTTTGTGCAAATAGCACCGCACACATTATCTTGAGTTTCTTTTATCTATGGACGATTCTGCGACGATACCATTGCCATAGTATTCGGCTTCAGTCCATTTTACTTGTTAATTTTTGTACTTCCTCCGAGGTAATAGGGAGGGTTAGCAATGGAACGTAATCTGAGCCTAGTTGCACACCGTTGCCAGTGAGGTGAAACCGTTGATAAGTTAGTTCACCATGCACTGGCATGTGTCTCAGGTGCAGGACGTGTGCCCCGTCATAGTTCGATTTATTACATCATCCCGTCGGGCTTTTAGCAGCGTCAGTGTGGCAGCTACCCTCGAACCACGTGGCCTTATGCGAGATGATGGTAAAGGACCTGACGGTATGAGTCTGATTCCCTGGAGGATGGGTCGGCCTTTAGTTTGGGATGCCACTTGTGTAAATACCCTTGCGCCTTCACATCTTGCAGGGGCATCGGTAAGGGCCGGCTCCGCAGCAACATCAGCGGAGTCCATCAAACGGCGAAAATACGCTAATCTTGACCGAGGTTACCTTTTTTGAGCCGTTTGGGGTTGAAACCCTAGAGCCTTGGAGTCCTGGGGCACACACCATTTTTAGCTTCTCTCTTTCTTCAACTTCTCATAGTCTACAGGTGATCGGAATGCTGGCTTCTATTTCGGTCAACGAATTAACATTGCCATTCAACGTGGCAATGCTGCCTAGGCGCATACTGCCTTCTGGCAACGGCTTAGATTCTTAAGAAATATGTATATGTAAGTGTAAATACTAATTGTAATTGTTTTATTCTGTTATTGTAACATCATTAAGTATCTAAATAAATTACTTTCCTAATCCAGCCAGAAGTATCTATTTCTCAGTCGGATTCCTCTTAAGATTTCTATAATATTTAAACACGATCACAAATACACAAATTTACGCACAACAAATAGGTATCTACTTGGATTTGGGTATTCCAGCCATATTTATTCGGTGTACGTCGAATTTTTGTATAGTAATTTGTTTCTCTCAACAGCCGTCACAATAACGTTTATTCGAGTGCTACCCGAGCACGTGCTACGAAATTTATTCCCAATACAATTTTACGTGAAAATGCCCAATTTTATGTGCAAATGCTGTGGAGATTCCGTGAATCCATAATTTGAGAGAGGCTTCGGCAATGCAGCCACGTGGCATCGTGCCAGTGTGTTTTTTTCATCTCATAAAATAAAGGAAGAAACACACTATACTAATGTGTCGTGCGTGACGCGCAAATCAGTTTCATACATCTAGTATGCACTCACCCTGATGATGTCCTTCGTTTGTAACAACATTAAATAACCGAATAAATGAATTGATGTTTATCAATTTATTAGAGATCTATAAAATTGGTAGGCGGTTTATTTATATTATCATAAAGAAAAACTATAAATGATTCTTTGGGATGAAACGTTAGTGTTCTGGCAACACAAACCTAGGTTCGTAGTTAACCCGCTCACGGCAAAACACACTGTAATAATGTGCTTATAACTGTACTAAATGTTTGATAGCGATTAATAATAATAAAGAGAGGCATTTGCCCAGCAGTGGGACAGTAATGACTGATAATAACAATTATATTGTTTCTTACGCGTCACGTCACAACACGACCAATAATGTGTATCATGCTTAAGTCTGAACAAAATGAAAGTTCGCAAGCTATAATACACTCTAGTAAGTGTGCGGTAAAGATAATTTCAGGGGTTGGGGGATACGCGGGTTGGCTTTAGTCGTAAAGAACCGTAAAGCTACTTTACCTGTATCGCAAGTTGTAAAAAAACAGAATAACAATAAGTTTTACAAGCCTTCTGAGTAGCTGCCTAGGCACTAAAGAAAATTTTACCCTCAGCATGTTGGCATGCTGACATGCCTTGGCTGCATAAACGTGTAAGTATCTCTACAATCATTACTGTGCCTCCTGTGACGATACAAGTGAAAAATCAACACTTTACAGGAGAGCAATAACAAGATTAAAAAAAATCTAGTTCGTGAACTAAGTGGGCTAGGTTACACTTAAGTACTTTCTTTTGTAGATAAAACATTACAACTTTCACTGTGCTTTTTAATTTTTACCATATAGTTTTAAAGTAACTCACTAAAAACCTGTAAGTTGAACCTTTTTTATTTCTAACATGTGTTAATAAATCAGAAATCAGCGAACAAAAATAAAAAAAATATATACATACCTAAAGCCGAAAATAAAACCTCCTCCTTTTTTAGAAAGTCTGTTGTATCAAGTCATAACGCAAGAAAACAAATAAAATAACAAAATACCTAGGTAATAGAAAAATATTCTTATAATTTGACAAATATAAAGCAAGGGTCTACTTGCTAAAGAGATCAACACGGGTTTCTTTAATAGTCTCGTTGTCACGTAGAGAACCCTAAAAACTTGATCCAGCCTTTTTGCGGAAATTTTTTCACGTCCTCTCTTAATACAGAGGTATTAAGGGGAGACGTGTAAAAATGACCAAGGAAAGCAGAGGCTTTCCTTGATCGTGAAGATACTTCAAAAAAATTATGTCATATTTTGAAGTGATAAAGTTCAAATTATCTTGTTAAGAATACCATTTAAACGTGAATCTTTAGTAGTTTGTTAGGGTCTTCATTTCTTTGGAAATTGTGAGTAGGTATAGTATTCTTCGTTAAAAATTCCTTTTTAACGTAACATGAAGAATTTATTTAGTTACACAAGCACAAAACGAGTCGTAGTAGCACAGTTGGGAGAATCGTTTATAGACAGAAAAAAATGGCGTGCACTCTTACTAACGAATCCTTAGAATTGATTTATTTCCGTTTTTAAACCAGGCGTAAGAATAAACCCCTGCAACTCAGCTAATGGATGTCGTAAGTGTCGACTAAGGGAACCTACCTTCTTTACAGTATTTCGCAGGTCATCGTTTTTACTAGGTTTGGCGAATCACGCTTTCCACTAATAAAAAATTGTGATTACCTTAGCAGGTTGCGAACTAGACGGCTCATCGAACAAGGCCCAGACCCTTGGCTTGAGCCGCTGCCACACGCCGACGTCTCCAGCCAGGTATGCCTCCTCGAACCCGAAGATCCTTGCGATCTCCTCTTCTGAGGGCTTCTCACTGTCGATGTCCAGCTTATCGAGGATGGCCAAGGTGTTCTGTGGGCAATGGAAACAAAATTAAGACAAATAAATTTCACATTCCAGATTCGTTGAGTAGGTGTTTTACACTTCATTCGCTTTTCATTCACTCTAAAAATGATGCGTCAATGAATGCGGCTAGTGAAGGACCGCGGTATATTTAAGTTTTACGAGACAAATACTAATCGCTCGAAAACAAAATTTTTATGCGACCTTTTCGGGACCATTTAATTATAAAAAAAAGAATTTTCAAAGTCGATCCATAATTGACGTAACATACATATAAAATCCTACATACAGCCGAACACAGAACCTCCTCCTTTATTGAAGTCAGTTAAAAATACTTATATAAGTTGTTTCGAACTAACATAATGCTGGCTAAAGCATAAAGCATCTGTCAGCATAAAGACATAAGTTTGGATGTTTGTGACATCTGCACGCTACAACAACTTAGCATACTTAGATGAAGTTCCAGACCTGAAATAACTTCTATAAATAAACACTGTATTTTTATACCGGAAAAGCGTGTGCATAGCCACGGACAGAAGTGTGTTGGGACATTTTGTTTAAGGCTGGTGTATGCCCAACGGCTTTGAGAACACAAAATAATTGTGATTTGTTTTATTCGTGAAATGTTCGATTTATGTAAAATATTTAGGTAAATATTTAAAAGAAAGAAAAATTCTCATAATCAACAGCGTTTAGAAGAAATATCCAAATTTCTAATAAATATTTTTTATTCAAAATTTTGATATTTTTTCTAGTTTTGATATTTCGTACAATACGAATTTATCGCCAGCGATAGTATCGTCGTGTCATTTAATTCCATAAAAACTATATGGAGATGAAGCCATGCCGGCGTAAGAATCGACCCCTGCAACTTAGCCTGTGTATATCGTAAGATCCTCGTCGACCCCCTATGTAATGACAATCAAATTATATAACAAAATACCTGACGCGTTGAAAAATGAGAAAAACGTAATTTTCCTATAAAACAAAGCTTGTATTAATCACAAAAGCATATTACACGATTGACGAATATTTAAACAAAAATAAGAAATATGCAAACGAGTAAAATACCTAACCTGTTAAAAATGTCGTTCTCCTCTCTCTCTCCATACATACTGTGTGCCCAGCAGGGTCTGTGTGCTCCATCTCCACAACCTATAATAGTCCCCTGCTGGACCCAGGCCTCTCCCTGATAAACGCATTGTTGGCTTTTATCTCACGGGGGGGTAATGTCCATAATCCCCACGCTGGGCATGTGGGTTAGGGATATCGCAGTTCGGTGGTAGAATTGTTCTGCAGGGGGCGCTGCTGCCCACCCCCGGTGAATATCCCTTAGTCGGCTCTTACTACACCCGCGGGAAGAGTTGGGGTGGTGCAAATTCTAAGCCGGCACCACACAGCAGGTTCTATAGTAATACTTAATTAGATTATAGAGTGTACACCTATAAAATGCAATAAATGATTGAGCATTGAGCCGATTAAGTGACCTACCACAGGAAGCAGCAGCTTCATTGTTTTTAACACCAATGCAATCGACCAATCCGCCTGCCCAGCGTGGGGATTATAGATACACCCCACATTGTTTAGGGGAGACAAGTTCGTCCAGCAGTGAACGTATGTGTGATGATTAGAGGAGATGTTGAATGTACTTTCACTAAACACTTAACACAATTTTAGTATACGTTAGGTGACCAGTAAAAATTTTATTATTAATGAGAAAATGTATTATGACTTACAGCGAGAAAGTCACCCATAGAGAGAAACTGAAGAGGGCGTAATGCGCGCCATTTTGTGAATAGGATAGGCGTAGGATATCGCGTTTATAGGAGCGGGACAGAGCATAAGTTTTTGGGACAGCGTAAGCGCAAAAATAAAGATTTTGCTTATGTACAAGAAAACTGCACAACTTAAGAAGAAACTGGTTCAAGGAACCAAATAATTAGTTTGTTTCGTAGGTTATATTATTTAACCTACGAATCAAATATAAGCCATTTTAATAGAACGCAGGGTTCCTGAGATCACAACCAAATTATGTGCGAAACAGTGCACTTTCATGATTTCTTTTCATCGTATTTTATTCATCTCAATCGTGGAATCACGTTTTACACTCAAGGAACCAAATTTTTTTTTAATTTTATGAAGTTCTAGTTTTTTACCACGGGGATCCCGTGAGTACTGAGGTCTAGGCCAATTTTGTTCGCTTCATAAGAATCAAAATCACGTTAAGCCCTATCTACACCAAAACTAATTAGCCCCTAATGGCAACATTTCAAACACATGTTTAAGATAATCCAAGTTAAAATCAGATTACCTCAAAATCCGTTCACTTCATTAAGTTACTTCGGTAAATTAAGCTTTAATATTTCGAAGTTAAGCAATTTTGAAGTCAGTTCCGTTTCATTGCTCTCGGATATTGGTTATGGAAAGGAAGGCCTTTTCGAGCATCATCATCATCACCGATATACGGATCCTGATTTTGACAGTTATGTCAATAACCACCTGACCACCAGTTTTGACAGGTCTATGTACCTGTCAAAACTGCTTACAACAGCATCAACGAACGATTCGACCACAACTCGATTTTACCTAGAGTTCAACCACGTTTGTAACAAAATTCTTGGTGTATTCGTACATTTTGTACTATCTATTTTATTTGCAGTAAATGCAAAAAATAAATGTTTCGTGATAAGTAAAGACAAAATAAAAATGGTTAGGTAAATAATATACTAAAATAATGTTGGACATAAACATAACGTCATCATCATAAATGTTCATATTACGTAAGTTTAGGAACTTATAAACTTTTGTAAAATAAAGTAAAGTAGAGTAAAATAAAATTTATTGCATCAAATAGGTGCATGTAAATAAGGTACATAGGTGGTGTATGTTAAAATAAGACACAATGTATTTCTACCGTTGCGGGCCGTGCAGAATCTGGGTACAATGTCACTTAACGCGCAGAATTCCGTTGGCCGGCGTTAGGCCAGGAAGGCAATTCTCGCCAATTTATCACGCGATAATTATCAAAAGAACTGTCAAATTTTACATGAGAGATCTGTCAAATTTGACAGTTCTTTTGATATTTTCTCGAGTGATAAATTGGCGAGAATTGCCTTCCTGATCAGCCCACTTCGATTTCAGTTAGTTAAACTGTGTCTATCTCAAAACTTTAAGTGTCATTTGAAAGAGCGGAAATTAATCAAAGAGAAAGATTTGTACGAAAAAAAATCAAAGAGAAAAGATTTGTACAAAAATAAATATTATTTTTCGGATAAGTTTTTGTTCTCACTATAATATGAATATCTCTCAAATACCTTGGAGAGTACCGGTAAGAGAGAGACAGATCTGTAGTTATCAATACAATCTTAAATCTGTTTTTTGTATAGAGGCATAACAATATAATATGTTTTAATGCATCTGGAAATAATATCCCCGTGCTTATTTTAATCCTCAAATTAATAATGTGGCGAATGGGTTCGCTTAATGCAATGATAAGGCGAGGTCAAGAATTTCGGTAAAGCATGATTTTTTTAAATTATGCGCTAAATAATCTATGCAGGTGCTACTGGCAAGTTTTGTAAGGCTTTTTCAATCCAAAATTTAGAAGCGAACATTGAAAAAAAAAAAACAAAGCGAAACGTATTGTGTAATCTGTAATTCAAAGTGTTGTATTATAGTCCCGAAATATATCGACGCACGTAGTTTATGTCCTCTTCATCTAATAAGTCCACAAATTCAATGATCATATCCATTTTAACACCAAACACTTCCAACGAATACCAATAATTCTGAATTCTGTCACAACTAGCTCGTTAGACAAGCGTTTTCGACTGATTAAAATTTAAACCATGTCTAAGCCGTGTCTAACTGTAAACCGTCGTAAAACGCAGTTTTGTGGTATCGCTTTTGTTAAACACACGCTTACCAGATGTCTAAATTTTTTGTAGTACAACTGTCAAAGTCTATTGTCACATTATTTCTTTTTATGATGTCTGTATTAAAGTCCGGCAACTACACTGACGAGCTTTAAACGAATCTTTTTGATGACCAATTATGTAAGTCTGTGTACATATTAATGCAGTATTTGTGTGGGTGATCTTTTGTAGGGTTTCTCTAATATGTTCCTTTTATTTGAGTAATATTATATGGTGGTTCGATTCTAAAATATCTTCTTCACTTATGAATATGATACAGAAGTCAATGAAATCCTTTAGTCCTTTAGTGACAGAGGTCGTAACTAGGCTGTACGTTACGACCTCTGTCACTACCTATCAGCTCAAGTCGAAACTCAGGCTTTGATACACTCGTTAACATATTTTTGAATCTAAAAAGTTCAAGGAAACTTCTGTGTCACCAAGTCTTGCACTATCATGGCCGACTTGGAAAAGTTATTATTTTACACAAAAAGCCACTTAGAGTTCTCTTGCAGATACTGTAAGAAGAACAAAAGAACAAAAGTTAGTTACTGTGTCGAAAGATCCAATATAATTTCCAGAAACTTTCAATAGTATCTGCTCGTAAGCATGGCAGGTATAAGTTTGAAATGATTTCTAAAAAGTTTGTTGAACTTACTTCTGAAAATTCAAATTCTAAAATTCGTTGAAGTTTACTATCTAAGGTGATTCCTAAGAATACGGTACTATCTACAATTTCTAACATTACTCCTTTTACGTTGATATCATTATAAATAGAATAAATCTGATTAATTTCGACATTATTGACACTAAACCAATGAACTACTGCCAATAAAGTTATTCCAGAACTTCATGCGCTCAAAATTAGCCGTAGATTGGTTTTGGTGTTGGTAAAATCACAAAAGTACCTACAATGGACAAATACTTGTGATAAATAAACGTTTTTCTTCTCGTTCAACCTTTGGATGGATATAAATAACAGAACGTAAGAAATCATCAGATTTCAGAAACTTTTGTCATGTTGCTTGTTAATCTTAATATTAGCTCAGAATAACTATATCCATACTAATATTATAAATTAGAAAGTAACTCTGTCTGTCTGTCTATCTGTCCGTCTGTCTGTTATCTTTTCACGCCTAAACGGCTGAACGGATCTTAATGAAATTTGGAATGGATCCTGATGATCCATTTCAGTTGCTGCGTGGTGCCGGCTTAGAATTGGCACCACCCAACTCTTCCCGCGGGTGTCGTAAGAGGCGACTAAGGGATATCCCTCAGTCGCCTCTTACGACACGAGGGGCCGCACAACAGTGTAGCTGTGCGCACATTAATCCAACACCACTACAGCACATCACGAAAATGTGCATTCAAATATAGGCTTAAACTCGTTATCTTTAGATACATTTTACACTGACAAAATGGCTTCCCACAAGCTTCAAACGAGTGGCCCGCGAGCTGTCTGTCATCTGATGCCGCCGTCAATATGAAATGCATTTGAATTAGGGATGCAACGATACCGATGCCGATAATCGTAAACTGCAGGTTATCGTTATTTTTGACGATCATCCGTATCGTAAAAAGTATTACGATTCAAAACGATTCCTAAAACTTTGGTTTGATTTTGCGTGAAAAGAAATGCAAGACAGTGAGAACAATGGGAACTCGCTATGGTGACATAGATAATTAGCTGTTGAACATGTAAAAGAGAGATTGCATCAAGAAATAGAGTTGGATGCCTCTACCTCATCATGCACAAATCAAATTCAAATAAACACTGGAACCTACTTCAAAAACAAAAAAAGTTGAATGTTTGTCATCACATAATATCAGACAAAGAGGTTGAAGAACCTCTAGTAATCTTTTTAACAAGTGAGTTTTCTTTGTGTTTAGAATTTCAGATACTACCTAATAAATAAGTAAAATCGGTACACAGAAACTAATATTTTTTTAAACTACAATGCATCAAGCTGAGATGAAGATGACTAATACTTATTACTTAGTTTAGTTAACAAAATATTATTTTGATAAAATAAAATAATGTAGTAGTATTGATATTTATTTATAGTTTTATATAACAACTTTATGTATGAAATTATAGCTTATTTAAAAGCACCCAATACAGAGATGGATACAAACTATTCAAGTTATTGAAGACAGAATACTATATTTCGTAACTTGAAAAAATTGGCTTACAAGTATTTGTCCATCAAACCAGCTACTGTAGTTTAAGAAATATTGTTATCCACAGCTGGTTTAATGCACACGGATATAAGAAACAGACTGAAACCAGAATAAAAAAATGTTTTTTTATTAACAATTTACCAGAAATTAATTATAAATTTAGGTAAATTTTAACTTTTATTAAATTCTGACTTTACTCAATTTTACCTATTCTTTTAATTTATTTGTAAGACTTGTGCTATGTAATGTGCCTTTGAGAAATAAATGAATGAAACTGTCTTGTTTTATAACATGTAAATTAAATGAATCGTAATGCATTCGGTATCGTAATCGCTATTACGATGCATTCGTCATTCGTATCGGTATCGTAATAGAAATATCGTTGCATCCCTAATTTGAATACACATTTTTGTAAATTATGTACTTAAATAGAAAACTATAAGGAAATCTTTTAGTTAGTTCTCGCAAATAAACATGTCAATAAAAATAAATAAAAGAACGTAAATTTGATAAAAGAATAAATCACTCTTCAAGCACAAATAAGAGTAGACGTATTTATCCGCATACGTGTAGGTACATCCGGCCACTTCAGCTAACAGGCGAGCCATTGGTACCCGGCGTCCGGTTGCGACGCGTCGTACCCTGTGTCCGGTTGATACGTGACTGATTTAGTGGGAGGTAGCCTTTATTTATTGAATTGTGTTTGTTCACTAGCCAAACTCGATGTGAAAAGTTAGTAAACAAGCTATGACATAAATTTAAAACTCACTTGCTTGGCGTCGAATTTCAAATATAATATTTTTTGAAGGTTATGTAAATTGCGTTTATAAAGACGCGGCAACAGAGTTTATTTTAGGATAAAGTATGGGCAGTTTGTTTACAAACATTGTACATCTAATATGGCTGGAACATAGAGGGGACAAACTCAGTCTTGGAAATGGAATCAGAGGTTGAGGATGAGTTTTGAATAGTTTACGAAAACTAAAGGTTTTCGTTTCGTTCTATGTTATACATTTAGCGCCTTGCAGCGCCCCTATGTATAGATAGATAGATATAATATAGAATATACTTTATAGCACAAAATTTGTACATAGGCGAACATAATTCTAGATAGCATTCTCTACTGCTAACCTTTGGGTAGTGTTGGCAACAATTTAGTAGGTAGTGCTAGATAACAAAAATTACAAAAAACAAAGAAAAATACAATTAATAAATCGTGACATTAACATAAATAAAAATAAAAAAAATATGATACTCGCATTAATACTTATATACTATATTATATTACACATAAACATATGTACATACATAAATAATAAAATATAGGTACCTACATATAACGTACCGAATGATTCCTGAGAAAGAAAGTGATTATAGATTCTGATCTGAAAACGTACTGAGGATACCTCGTGACATTCCATTGGAAGACACACATCATTTATGGTAAAAGGAACTACTTTTCATAGTATGCCAGCGATCTAATAATTTCATACGAACTCGACTATGGTTTTCGTATGATTTGGTATGATTTGTTGCCATGGAAGTACGACTTTCACAAGTCAGCGGTAGTAATAGAAAACTTTTGCGTTTTGATATTGTGGAAACTCATAGTAGCCGCGAAAATACTTACCTTTTGATATTTCTTTTCAATCAATCATCATTTATTCCAAGAATACATCATTATTTTACAATGTCAGGTCTTATAACTATATTAATCCCTATTTGTAATCTTGTTTTTTATTTATTATTATTATTCGATTTTGTATATTGTTTGTAATTGTATTCTGTTCTTTTTTATGTCTAGTAGTTAGTGTTTTGGTGTTAGACTGTAAGCTAACTGCTGTATTTTTTATAAATAAATAAATAAATTAGTAACTGTATTCAGCCTGCATGCAGGCGTGCTAATATTGTATGAGTCATATTATTATCAAAAGTACTAGCCATTTATGTTACAAATCATATTCTAAATATTCGTTTACATTACAGAAACATGTTTCAAGCAACCATCCAATTAACTTTTTACTAAATATATTTCCATTAAGTTTTTTTAAGTCTTTTGGTAATTTATTGTTAAAGTAATAAATAAATAAATAAATAATGCTGGACAATCCACACAGTATCATCTAGCCCCAAAGTAAGCAGAGCTTGTGTTATGGGTACTAGATGACTGATAAACTTAATACAATACATAACATAGATAGATATTTTTTATTATATATAGAAAATACCCAGAACACCCGAAACAAATATTTGCAGATCGTACAAACACTTGTCCCAAGGCGGGAATCGAACCCGCAACCCCCTGCGTCGCAGGCGGACCTTCGTCCGCCGCGCCACATCGGTCGTCAATCGTATAATATGTGTAATGCACATATTATAAACATTTCTTGTATATATGTATATCTTTAGGATATTGGGGTTTGTAGACTAAATTGTTAAATTTGATCCGATTTTGCCGAGTAATCACATCTCTAAGCTTCTAAAATAGGTTGGGTGTGATTTCACAAATAGACAAAAGTCCCTAATATACATACATGCAGGCGAGAGGTAGGATCTTACAATTCTTGAATAGAGGCCTGCAACTATCAAGGAACCGAGAACTATTTATCACTCTGAGGCATCTCTTTTGAATTTTAAACACCCTCTCGACATCTACTGAGTAGTGACCAGTCTACGATACATAGAAATGTCAACGACGTTTTTAATTAAGTACGTTTTTATTATCATTTCGAGACCCTAGGGTCCGTGGGGTACCGAGGCTCTCCGTGTTTTTAAACAGATAACTGAGCGTCTGGTCGGCGCGACGCGTGACCCGAGAGCTGGTGGCAGCGCATCAGCATTGCCATAAAACGGGGCAATGCAGCCAGCGTCTTGGGGACGCTTCCGACTGGTATTGATATGGATCAGTTGAGCTACCTGTACCTTGTTTGCAACAGTCTGCAGTTAGCTTAATTGTTTCAATTGTAAATACTAGTTCTAATTTGTTTTTATTATTGAATTGTAATTTTCTTTGTCAATAAAGAATTTAAGGGGTAAAAAGAAAATAAAATTATGGAAGGTATACATTTGAAAGTATATACTGCTAAATCTTGGGCTTTATTTGTTTCTATGCAAATTTTTTAAGACCCGAATCACTACCCGAGCAAATCAGCGAATTTGCTCCTGTAGATAAAATCTATACAATATACAATATTTCCTCCGTTCCCCTACATACCTAGTTAGTAGTCTAGTAAAATATAGATATTTTATTGATTTTCATCGGTCGTCATAGGTATAGATATGACGACCGATGTGGCGCGGCGGGCAAAGGTCCACCTGCGACGAAGGAGGTTGCTGGTTCGTTTCCCGCCTTGGGACAAATGTTTGTACGATCTGCAAATATTTGTTGCGGGTTTTCTGAGTATTTTCTATATATAATAAAAAATATATATCTATGTATGTGTTGTATTATGTTTATCAGTCATCTAGTACCCATAACACAAGCTCTGCTTAGCTAGGGGCTAGATGATGCTGTGTGGATTGTCCAGCATTATTCATTTACTTACGTAGAATCTGCCAACCATATAATAATTTACCTTTAATTCTTTAATTATTTATTGTAAACCTGAGATTTCGACCAAATTATGTACGAAACAGTGCACTTTATTTTTTTATCGTATTTTTTTCCCTGATCGTGTTTTCACATTCAAGGAACCAAAGAAAAAGTTTTGAATTTTATGTAATTCGAGTTTTATACCACGGGGATCCCGTGAGTACTGAGATCTAGGCCTAGTTTGACAACCAAACCCGTTAGATTCGCCCCTTAAGCCGTAGATTTCAAATTATAGCTTTTTATTCAAATTATATCAGCGGGTAGAATATTTAAGAATATTAGGAGAAAAAATACAGATATTATTTTTGCGAAGTAAGCGAAACTTTTCGTTTGTTCATTAAGGTCCAGAACAGAACAAAGTTTATGATTTGTTTTCTGGGATTGGTCTGGTTATTGCGTGCGTTATCAAAAGCACTCTCTTAATACAAACTCAGTAATCAATTAAATTCAGCGATAAGATCGGCTATTGTACAAGAAATTATATTTTTGTTGTGTCTTAAGTAGGTACAATAAAGTTTAATTCATTTATTCCGTTTTTTTATTGCCGTGATTAAGACTCATAATTCTAGTAAAATCAATTAAACATTAAGGATTTTTGTCCGTGTGTCTGTTTGTCCCATCGTAGCTCCAAGTTAAATCAACAAAGGTTTCTGAATTTTAGCTTAAGTTCTCATTCAGTGGCCCTAGACAATCGGTATTTGTTTTAGTTTTATCACTTTAGATTTTTATAGGACATAATAAAGAAAATAAATACTTAAATAAAGCGGGACAATTCATACATCATCATCTGTTTACATTTTTAGTAGGTACCTACTTATAATTTCCAGGTTTGTATGAAAAAAGCATTATCATTATCAATAATGATTTCGTAATAAGTTTGAGGAGAAGTTGTGTCTGAATTCTCTGATTATGCAGAGGAAGCTCGGGCCTGGATTGTTATTTCAAACTTTGGTAGACTATTGCTGTAAATTAGGATTAATAAACATCTGCCTCTGGCTTTATTCGTAGGTAAATATCAAAATCTGGGTCTTAAATTGAATTATTTATTGCATATTTATAAAGGATAATATAGAAAATTACAATAGCAGAATAAAACAATTACAAGTAATAAATACACTTATATCTATTTCTTAAAAATCTAAAACGTCACCAGAAGGCAGTGTACCCAGAATGCTGGCAGTGGCAATGCTAATTCGTTGACCGAAATAGAAGCCAGCATTCCGATCACCTGTCGACTCTATGTGAAGTTCCACAACGACGACGTGACGACGTGAACGTGTGTAGTGAAGGTCTTTATAAATGGCGTGTGCCCTAGGACACCAAGGGCCAAGGGGGCTTCCGCTGATGTTGCTGCGGAGCCGGCCCTTACCGATGTCCCTGCAAAATGTAAAGACGCTAGGGTATCTACACACGTGGCATCCCAAACTAAAGGCCGACCCATCTTCCAGGGAATCAAAGTCATACCGTCAGGTCTTTTAACATCATCTCGCATAAGGCCACGTGGTTCGAGGGTAGCTGCCAAACTGACGCAGGTAAAAGCCCGACGGATGATGTCATTAATCGCACTATGACGGGGCATACGTCCTGCACTAGAGACACATGCCAAAGGATGGTGACCAAACTTATCAACGGTTTCACTACACTGGCAACGGTGTGCAACTAGGCAAGGAGAACCTAAACGCAAAGAGGTGACTACCCAAAATGAGTTATTATCTAAAAGGGTACCTAGATTTTGGAAGGCAGAACATGTAACCAAAGTCCTGATTCCCACTCGGAAACGGCGAGTAGACGAGGACTCCTGATGAGCTGGTTGACGTATTAATATTTTTCCGTACTAGCTCACATAGTGGCTTATCCCACAGTTTCTGAGAAGAAAGGACTTTGGGCAGATTCTGGTCAGGACATGCTATTTTCTATGAGTCTAAAGCTTCATCGATACCTGTAATTTAAAAATTTTTACATTTAGCCAAAATGCTATCAAAATGCTATGAACAAGATCTTTAGTACTGTGTACTGAAGATAGAAAAGCCGGGAGTAGTGATACACTAGAAATTTGGCGAACATCTTGACCTCCCATTCTAATAAGAAGAGTGGCCTGGTGCCACGCTCTGTCATCCAAAGGCAAAATTTTGATTAAAATGTCATGCATCATGCTGTCCAACTGCTGTGTAAGATATGGAAATTTCCAGAGTTGGGAGCATCGTAAATAATATGTAAATTTAGGAACAAATAGACAGAAACGTAGTATAACAAAAGTCACGTGAACATTGATGATTTGCAATTTATCGGAAAACTAAATATTTTTTTTTTTTTTTTTTTTTTTTTTTTCATATATAAAATTGGGCAGACTCATCCATAATCGGAGATCCTAAGAGGCAAAGCGAAGACTTATCTATCAACTTAAGGTTTGATGCTAAACTTTCGAAGCGATTCTTTATGTTTTATTATAATTGAATTATAATAAAACATAAGCCGATTCGATATTGTCCTTTTACATTTAAATCAATAGTAATAATAAATAATGCTGGAAATTTCACACAACGTCATCTAGACCCCAAGCTAAGCAAATCCTGTGCACTAGATAACTAATAAACTTAATAATCAATGATTTTATTGTACCTAAACTAGCTCCTGCCGCGGCTTCGCACGAGATTTTCCGGGATAAAAATAACTCTATATCCGTCTCCAGGACCGTCTACCTCCCTGACAAACTTCATTAAGATCCGTTCAGGCGTCTAGGTGTGCAAAGGTGAGAGACAGTAAGACATACAGAGATACTGTATTACTTTCGATTATATTATTTTAAGAACTAGCTGTTACCCGCGGCTTCGCACCCTTTTTCCGGGATAAAAAGTACCCTATGTTCGTCTTCGAGATACCATCTACCTCCCTGCTAAACTTCGTTGAGATCCGTTCAGCCGTTTAGGCGTGAAATGGTAACAGACAGACAGAGTTACTTTCGAATTTATAATATTAATATGGATGGGTTATTTGATTTTATAAGCCTTTACCCGCTTTGCGTATGTACATAGTGCAATATAAAACGTAGTACTAACACACAAGTATAAAATAAACACCGATTAGTTAATTAATGTCAAATATCGTAACAAAGGTTTCAGTGAAACCCCATTATAATTACTTATAAAATGTACCTATTTTTATATAATACTAGCTTTTGTACGCGGCTTCACACGCACTTTACGGGATAAGAAGTAGCCTTAGTCCGTCTTTAGGATGTCGTCTACCTCCCTACCAAATTTCATTAAAATCCGTTCAGCCGTTTAGACGTGAAAAGGTAACAGACAAATACACAGAGTTACTTTAAAATTTAAGCATAATATTAGTATGGAGTATGGATTAGTATAAAAAACGCCTCAACACTTTTTATTTATAGCTTCAGGATACCGCATTTTCCTAAAATTTTCCTCGAACCCTTTTGAATAAAAGGTCCAAATGTTCCTAAATTATCTTCACAGGCACGTAAAAGGTAACATTACCTACAACATAAAAGCGCTGGACCCTTCCAATGCGCATGAAAAATTTCTAACACATTTGCCATTCCCTTGCCCTTCTCAATTTATTTTGAGCTCTATTCTCCGTTGTAAAGGATCAGCTTACATATGTTCGGTGTAAGAAACTTAAAAGGCTGTCGCATACATAGGCCGCACCGCTTCAGCCCAGCTCCAGCACGCCTGCACCTTAAATCGTATTGGTGTCCACGCACTGACAACTAGCAGGAAGCTAGCTGTCTTGCACGCTTGGCAAAAATCCGGACTAAGATAATCTGGACTAAGATAGGTTGATGACGAAAATGATGAAACTTCAAAATGTACAAACAAACAAAGATAACGGATAGCTGAAAATGCGACAATGCGCCGTCTTCAAGTGCTATTCGCCATTTTTGTAACAGTGTTGTCTTAGTCTATTAAAGTCATGAAATTCTATTCCGAGTTTAAGCCCATACTTGAGTGCCTATTATTGTTCTGTGCGACGCAAACCCAACTCTTCCTGCGGGTTTTGTAAGAGGCGACTAAAGGATATCCATCGAGGGCAAGCAGCAGCGATCCTGCAGAACAATTCTACCACTGAACTGCGATCCCGCATGCCCAGCATTACCCCCGTGACATAAAAGCCAATAGGCACTTATCAGGGGGAGGCTTGCGTCCAGCAATGGACCAGTATAGTTGTTGAGGTAGAGGAAGCACTCACGAAGACATCAGAATTAAATAAATAAATAAAAATAATTTATTTCAGACCTTGGCCCATATAGCACAGTTTCAATATTTGAATACACAAATAAAGCACCTCAGTGCCAGGTGAGAATTGATTAGCAGGTGTATTCGTAAATGTATCAGCGAGCTGGTGTCACAGACAAACCTTTGTAGGGTTACCAAACACTATTCCTAATTTTTGTATTGAGTAATTGGACCTCGCCCGCTTAAAAACTGGCCCTTGGGCGAGTTGTTCACTTTTTTCTTATAAGTTAAAACTATGGTCAAACCAAGGAACCTATTTTCTTTGATGCAAAGGAATCGTTTCGCCGCAAACAAAAGGCATACATAATAATCGCCATTGATTTCTGGCACAAGCTGTCGGACCCCATAATAATAAAACGGATCCCTTCACATTATCCAAATCCGCTGTAACTAATTGATTTTACAAATCCAATCAAAGGATGACGACCTATTAAAGAAATTAATTGGTTAGGCGGCGACAGAATATTTTATTATCTTGTGAAGTTAATGAGCGCTTGTTGATAGACGGAAAAGCTACCATGAGTTTTCACAAGACGGAAAAAGTTTTCGAGAAAGTGATAGTTTAGTACCGTTGGCTTGTCAAAGTTGTCAGTCGTAGTGCCAAAATGCATTAGGTAAATTACTCAAAATTAACTAAAAACTATAATCATGTTTGTTAGCACCTTTTGGATTGCCGAAATACTTTGAAAAGTAATTCCTCTCAGCAATCGGAAACATTTATAGTTTTTGTTTTACATAGCTTATTTTTGTTTTACATGTAGTTTACTATGTAAAAATTGATACTATGGTATTAGTACTAATTTTATGACCATCTGATGACGGAATGCTATTGTCGGTCATGTCAACTTAAAGCGTTGACTTATATAAACTACTTTCTTCTGTCTGCAGCTTCACACGCGTTTTTTTGGAATAAAAAAATCAGCCTATATGTTATTCAAGGTGCAGATCTTTAATTGTGCAAAATTTCAGCTCGATCCATTCAGTAGCTTTGTCGTAGACTTCAGCCAAACATCTTCACAACTGCACGACGCCGACGGCAGAAACTTTTTCTACAATTAGTAGTAACCTAAGGTAGCTATACTATGTTTAACAATATTTAGATAAAGCTAGCGGTATCAGGTTCTTGTTTTTTGAAAAATTAAATAAGTATAAGAAAATGTTGAAAAGATGTGGTTCCTGCTGATGTTGAGGAAGCAAAACACCACCTTAGGCACTGGCTATTGCTGGCGACAGGACCGCCAAATTGGAAAATTATGACATTACTTTACTGGTATCTCCTGGATCCAGCTGGATGCTTGGATGTTCGGGAGTCACACACAACACCTAAGGTCATTAGCAAAAGTTCACAGTTTCTTGATATAACGTCTATCTTGACAAATAAACACGGTTAATACCAGACAATCAACGTCACAACTCATCGGCTCGTAAAACGTTGTATCGAGCTCTGTAAACAGTACTCTGGTACTGTTTACATAGCTCAGTAACTTTCACTTACGCCTCCATGGTATGGTACGACAAGGACCTTCAGTTAACCGCAATCAACAAACTAAACAGCCTAAAAAGGACGGCATGCCTTATGGCCACGGGAGCCACATCCACCTCCCCTGGACTGGCACTAAATACATTGCTGGGACTGCCCCCGCTTCACATGTACATATGTACATAAGGAGGCAAATACCAGCATGTATAGGGCCAGTACTCTGGGCGGTAGGACTGTCTGACACGCCTAAACGCGCTCGGCTTGAATAATACAGGCGCCCTAAGATGGTCGTCGTGTCCTGGTACACAGGACACGCAGGTATCAACAGCAATGAGTGTGCTGATGAACTTGCGCATTCTGTGGCCAAGGGGACTCGGCTGGGCCACAGAACGGCTCCGGAGCTGTTTTGTGGCATACCTAAAAGCCTGGCTAACAGAACCCTCTTGGATTTGTGCTTTGAGGAAGCTTCCAAGCTCTGGTAGAATTCCTTGAGCATGAGTCACTCAAAATTATTAATAAAAGCCTTAAACGGTACACCAACCGAATCCTAGCTCTAAGCAGAAGAAACCTTCCCAGCATGACAAGAGCCCTAACTGGACACTGTCGCCTTAACAAGGACATGTTCAAACTGGGTCTAAGCGACACACAATCCTGCAGATTCTGTGACGAGGCGGAGGAAACGCCTCTCCACCTGCTAGGAGAGTGTGGAGTACTGATGGAAAAACGTAGCATCCATCTGGGCAAACACCTGCACAGCCCAAACGAGCTACAAGCCATCACCCCGAAGAAAATCCTACAGTTCCTAGCAGTTGCAAGCGTTAGTGGCGAACTATGAACGCCGCAGCTTCAGGGCTAAACATTCGAGCGGCGCGCCGCTCGAATGTTCAGCCTGATATACCATGATAGGCCTATTGTGATCGCCACGACGATCACAATAGGCCTATCATGGCCGTAGTGAAACAGAAACCACTAAATAACAAAACAAAGAGCAAGAGTTAATATAAAAAAAAAAAAACAGTACTCTGAGGTGTCTAGCCATTCGTAGTCTTCTCGATAGTTCGGCAGTGTACAACTACCCTCAAATTATTAGCAGAATTGAACAGTAGCGCGTGTTCCAAATAAGAACAAAAATGCTTAGCAAGCTGTTACACAAGTACACCGTTGGCACACTTAATAACAATAAAATCGTCTACGTAACATATTAATAATGTCGGTAGGTATAGAAACCGGTAAAAGAATTCTCCAATTTGTTCTGATCGCTCATAGCCATAAAACTAACATAAAATCGTAAGGCTAAAGATATTGAACTACGTATTTTTAGAATTTTACGTCACATGTATAACGTAGCGCCGCGTCCGCGCCGCCGCACCGCCCCGCTGACCGTGGCGATCGCGGCGTTAGAATCGACCCCTCCAACTTAGCCCTAGGATGTCGTAAAAACGACACCTATCAGATTAAGGGCAGCAGCTTCGGTCATTTTTACACACTGCGATCATCAATCCGCCTCCCAAACGTGGTGATTATGGATGGTTAGCCCTATCCTCTTTTGGGGAGACATGTTAAGCTGTGTATGAGTGAGCGCCTCTTGTATTAGATATTTTCTATTCGAAAAAATTGGTTTAGGCTTTAATATTAACATACTAATTATTGAAAATTAAGTTACTCTAACTAGAGGGGATATAGATGATGCTGAGCAAAATGTTCTCCATTTTTACTTCAAATTTTGAAACAAAATACATGACCTATTTTATTACGTTGAACTGTGTACAGTTTGTGATTCCCAGACTAATGAAATACTATTTATAATAATTATCGTAAACAGAAAACATCAAGACACGGAACAAAATTAAACAAAGTTTGAAAATGTAACAATTCGGATCCACATCATATATGTATATATACGATGATCTTATAATCTTGAGTTGGGTGTGACTAGCAATTAATTTTGTTACTATTATTTTTCCTAAAATTCTTCAACCACCGCCGCCGCCGTCAACGAAATATCACCGATAATGATATTATTTCAGGCCAAGTTCAAGATGGCGTGATGGCAATCGAGGGTGTCCACCGCGCGCGACGATCTCGGTGGTTCAGTCAGTATGCAGTAGCTGTTGTTCCTGGTTCGTTTGAGGAATGCCTAGGTTGAACCGGCGACAACTTCTTGTTCTGCTTTTGTACGCTCGAAGGCGAAGACAATGTAAAAAAGTTGGATTCATCCGCTAATACGTGAACGATACATCACAGGAGCGTTTTATATACTTCACGACAAGTTGCGGCAGCATGACGATGTTTTCCGTCACTGAATGTCCGAAATCTAAACTAAAACAACCGTTCCGCAAAACGTACTTTTGATTTATATGTCCGATAAATAAACGTTGCACATTGCTGAAACTCCTGAATTTCGTTAAAATAATAAAACGCTGTCGTAAACCAAACGCTTAGCGTTACTGACCTAAAATAATCTAATTTTAGGGTTCCGCGTTATAAACAATCGAATCGGTTGTAGTAAAACTTTTGCGAAATAGGGTAGTAAACTTCACGCAAGCACTAAGGGTGGTGTTCTCTGAAGGATAATCGGTTAATTTATTAGCAGTTTTGTCGGGTAAATCTGACGTGTCTAAATAAGAGTCCTATAAGGTCTAAAGGAAATAAAGCTTGAGTTTGAGTTAACGTACATATATTGCATGAAAAGTTGTGTTCAAATAATTGGTTAAAAAGTAATCGTCCGGTTTTCTTTTCGTGGATCAAATGCCTAATATAAATAAGTTTTTTTGTAGACATCAACTCTCTAAATTTTTATTTTGAGATGATATTAAAATTAAAACAATTTTTTTTAACAAATTGAAGAATTTGTGCGTTCGTTTTTACGTAGTGTAGGACGTCCTCTGGCCAGGTGGGATGACGATAAGAGTGCGGCGGATGCGTTCGTGGAGTGAGGTTGTGCGTTGCTTCCGAGATCACGCGTGTGTCGAGGCTGTGAACTTTGTTTCTTTGTGCTAGGTTGTGCTGTTGTTTGGACTGTGAGGAGTGAGGGTTTGTGGGGTCGTGTCTGCGATGGACGCGGCAGGGAGTGCCAGGCGCGCTGGCGCCGCGTTGGCGGGGCCGTCTGGCGCCGCTGTGGCGGGGCCGTCTGGCGCCGCTGTGGCGGGGCCGCTGCGTTGCCTGGAGCGGAGGCGGTGGCGGGCGCGTCGGCCGCGCAGCCGGCGTCGGCTGGACGCGGCCGTGCGGGGCCTGCCGTCGCCGCCGCTTCAATAGTAGGTAGGTTATGGCGGTCCTCGTCGAAGCGCCGACATGTAGCGGCGGAGGATGGAACCGACGGTTCGTGGAACTCGGACTCGGAGGACGAGGAGCCTGGGTCCCGGGGACCGTCGAAGGTCTCCCGAATGGTTACGCGGGCGAGTAGTGCGGCAAGGGGCCGTGCGCGTGTGCGTAGGACCGCGGACGAGGCGAAGGGGCTCAAGCTCCACGCCAAGCGGGAGGTGGCCGAACTGACGGCCCGATACCGGCGTTCTACGCCGACTGCCTCGGTGACTCTGTCGCCAGCGGAGGGCGAGGACAGCCCGGCTACAGCGGCCGTGATCGTCGAGCGGGCCGCAGCGGCTGTTAATTATATTACGGAGGTGGGACGCAAGTCCAAAAGCATCAAGGGGGAGCTGCTCGAGGGCCTCAGGAAGGCGACCTCTGCTATTATGCATGCACTGGCGGAGCTCGCAGCTCGCTCGGGTACAGAGGAGTCTCGCTTGGTGGCGGCGGAGAACGCCCAGCTCCGTACCGATGTGGCGGCGCTGCGGTGCGATATGGAGGCCCTCAAAGGGGAGCTTCAGAGGGCGCTCTGCGCCACCCCTGCTGCCTCGGCAGAGGGCGACGGTCTAGGCCGGGCCAGTGTGGCCCAGATAGGTGCCATTGCCAACGCTCGGCCTGAGCCCGTAGAGGAAGTGCGCCTGCGGCCGCCACTTGCGGCCGACAGACGCATGTCGTATGCGGCGGTATCTGCGACCGGGCGCCCTGCGCGTTCTGCGCTTCCGGTCCCCATTGTGTCGGATCGGGCCGCCCCGCTCGCCCGGGCCCCCGCACGTGCGGTAGCCCCTACTGGCGCTGTGGCGCGCTCGGCGCCTACGAGGGCTGCGCCTGCCGGAGTTTCTGTGCGTGGTGCGCATCTTGCTGGTGTCATGGTACGTGGGGCGGGGCCGGCGGGGCCTTCTATGCGGGCTGGGCTCACTGGCACGGGTGTCGCGGCGAGCGGCGTGTCGTCTGCTGGGGCCGCCACAAGGGTGGCGCGCCCTACCGCGGCCCCGGCATGTGCTTCGTCGCGTGCCGCGACCCATGCGCATGTTGGACTGCCCAGCGGTGCCTCGGTGCGCGTTGCGCCCGCTTCTATGGTCGTGCTTGCTGGGCACGGCCGAGAGCGCCGTGCCGCAGTCGAAGAGGAGGAAGTCATTGATGTCGGTGACAATGAGACCCGGCCTACCGCTGAGGTCGAGGCGACCTCTGCACGACGCCGCCGGCGCAAACGTGGGAGGAGGCAAACGATGGCAGGGCGCCGCGAGCCAGATGCGGAGTTCACGGGGCCCGCCCCGTCCACTGCCCCCGCCAGGGAACCGCCGCAAGCACTGCCATCCAGCCAATTGGCCGCGCGCAAATTGCGCCCGCCGCGCTCTGCTGCGGTGGTCCTCACCCTGCAGCCCGCGGCGATGGAGAATGGGGTGACGTACGCACAGGTGATCGCCGAGGCGCGAGCGAAGGTGGACCTTGCTGCGTTGGGCATACCGCGCATACACTTCAAATGTGCGGCTACCGGGGCTCGCATGTTGGAGGTGGCGGGTGCGGGCGGCGAGGCTAGTGGCAGGGCGGATGCGCTGGCCCGTCGACTGGCCGAGGTACTCGATCCGGGGGTGGTAAAGGTGTCCAGGCCGGTGAAGTCCGCAGAGCTGCGGCTGTCCGGCCTCGACGAGTCTGTCACCGCGACAGAGGTCGCGGCGGCGGTGGCGCATGCAGGTGCGTGCGAAGTGGCCGAGGTCACTTGCGGTGTTGTGCGCCCCGGACGTATGTTCGGGACATTTGCGGTCTGGGTGCGGTGCCCGGTGCTCGCCGCCAGGGCGATCCTTCGGCTGGGTCACCTGATTGTTGGGTGGGGGTCGGCCCGGGTGGAATTGCTTGAGACGCGGCCTCTCCGGTGCTTCAAGTGCCTGGAGCCCGGCCACACCCGTGCGCTCTGCCCGTCTGAGGAGGATCGCAGCGATCAGTGCTACCGCTGCGGTGAGGCCGGCCACAAGGCTGGCACCTGCGTCGCCAAGCCGCGTTGCACCCTGTGCGCGGAGGCGGGCAGGCCTGCGGAGCATAGGTGTGGTGCCAAGGCGTGCACTGCACCGGTAAAACGAGGTGTACCAGTGACTAGCGGTGGCCCTAGGGCGCCATCGCAGCCCGAGTGCCCAACGACCCCCGGTGCAGGGGCGGGGCCAGAGGCAGGTGCCATGGACACCGTGTCTTAGATGGCCACATGCAGATTCCTGCAGGCGAATCTCAACCACTGTGCACGGGCCCAGGACCTGTTGATTCAGAGCCTTGCGCAGTGGCGGATTCATGTGGCGGTCATCGCAGAACCCTACCGGGTCCTGCCGTACGGAGGCTGGGTGGGTGATGACGACGGTTTAGTCGCGATTGTCACCCGGACGGCTGCCGGGGTGTTGCCGCTGGAGCGGGTGTCGAGGGGGAGCGGGTGGGTTGCCGGGGAGGTGGACGAGACGCTTATAGTCGCCGTTTATTTCTCCCCGAACGCCCCGCTCGCTCGCTTCGAGCAGTACCTATGCGAGTTGGAGACGCTGGTCGCCGGACGGCGCTCACGCCACGTGCTCGTCGCCGGGGACATCAACGCCAAATCGGCGATGTGGGGTTCCCCGGTGACGAATGCGCGCGGCAGGAAGACGGAAGACTGGGCTGTGGCGGGTGGGTTTACGGTACTAAATCACGGGGGCGTCAACACGTGCGTGCGGCGGGCAGGCGGCTCGATAGTGGATGTCACGTTTGCGACGAGTGAACTTGCGCGCCGCATCACTGATTGGAAGGTCTTGGAAGGGGTGGAGACGCTGTCGGACCACCGGTACGTACGATTCGATGTTTCGGCTCTTTCTGCGGCTCCGGTGGACCCGTGGCGTCCCCTGCCGGGTGACCCGCCTCGCTGGGCCCTCGGGAAGATGGACCGCGGCTTGCTGCTGGAGGCCGCAGAAGTGGAGGCCTGGGCGTCGAGGCCCGTCGCTGGCGTTGGAGAGGTGGACGTAGCAGCAGAGACCGAGTGGCTTCGTGGGGCGTTAGAGCGCGTCTGTGATGCTGCGATGCCTCGGCTTGGGCCCAACGCCCCCAGGCGCCGCGTGTATTGGTGGTCGGCGGAGATCGCGGCGCTGCGGGTCGATGCCGTTCGTGCGAGGCGTGCGTTCACCCGTAGCCGCCGCCGCCACATCAGCCGTCGCGATCTGGAGGAGGAGGACCGCCTATACGCGGCATACAGGGAGTGCGTTGAGGCCCTCTCCTCCGCCATTGCGGCGGCCAAGAATGCCGGCTTCGAGGAGCTGCTTAGTTCGCTCGATGCGGATCCGTGGGGGCGCCCGTACCGCATGGTGCGAGATAAGTTACGGCCGTGGGCGCCGCCGCTCACACAGAACATGCGGCCGGAGATGGTAGACCGGGTGGTATCTCTGCTGTTTCCGCCCGCGGATGATTTGGTCCCTCCGCCAATGGAGGGACCGGACGGGACGGAAACAGGTGAGGAGGACGACAACGTCGAGATCCCGGAAGTGACGTCGACGGAGCTGGGGGTGGCGCTGCTTCGGCTGCGCGGCCGCAGAAAGGCCCCTGGTCTCGACGGGGTTCCAGGGCGTGCGGTGATCGTGGCACTCGACCCTCTCGAGGAGAGGTTCAGGGCACTACTCAACGCGTGCCTTGTGCAGGGCCATTTTCCTCGGCAATGGAAGGCTGGAAAACTCGTCCTGCTGAAGAAGGTAGGTCGACCGGAGGACTCCCCGCCCGCCTATCGACCACTTGTCCTTTTGGACGAGGTAGGCAAGCTCTTTGAGCGCATCGTGGTTGCTCGCCTCGTGCAACACTTGGAAGGAGTGGGACCGAACCTCGCCAACGCCCAGTACGGATTTCGGCGTGCACGGTCCACCATTGACGCGGTCCGAAGGGTAAAGGGGATGGCGGAGGACGCGATTGCTGACCGGGGGGTGTTACTGGCAGTTTCGCTAGACATAGCGAATGCCTTTAACACCCTCCCTTGGGCTTGCATTAAGGAGGCCCTACGGTACCATGAGTTTCCGGGGTACCTGCGCCGCATCATTGGTGCATACCTATGCGAGAGGGAGGTCCGGTATCCGGCGCGAGAGGCATGGGAAGCCAAGGCCATGACGCGGGGTGTTCCCCAGGGTTCGGTCCTCGGACCCACGTTGTGGAACATCGGGTACGATTGGGTGTTGCGAGGAGAGCTGCCGGATGGTGTCAACGTGACCTGCTATGCGGATGACACGCTGGTCACTGCCTACGGTGCTGACTTCAGCGACGCGGCCGATCGCGCGACTGCGGGAGTGGAGGTCGTGCTGGAGCGCATACGGCGGCTGGGCCTGGAGGTGGCTCTGCCGAAGTGCGAGGCCTTGTGCTTCCGCGGGCGGCGGAGGGGGCCACCGGCTGGTGCTCGTGTGATGGTGGGTGGGGTTTGGATCGAGGTTGGGTCAGCAATGCGCTACCTTGGCATCATCCTCGACCCCCGCCTAACATTCTGCGAGCATTTCCGGCGGCTCGTGCCACGACTCGTGACGACGTGCGGCGCCCTTGGCCGCCTGCTGCCAAACGTCGGTGGACCGAACGCGGCCTGTAGGCGGCTCTACGTGCAGGTGGTGCGATCGATGGCGCTTTACGGGGCGCCTGTGTGGGAGGACGCCTTGGGTCGAGTAAATAAGGGTCTCCTCCATCGGCCACAGAGAGTCATGTGTCTCAGGGTAGTGCGCGGGTACCGCACCGTCTCTTTCGAGGCGGCGTGTGTCCTTGCTGGTTGCCTGCCATGGGAGTTAGACGCCCGTGTGCTCACCGCGGTTTACGACCGTGTTGTGGCGCACCGGACAACGGGGGAGCCGCTGCCAAGGGAGGGGATGCTACGCTGGTGCATACAAGCGCGTAAGCGTCTCCTTGTTCGGTGGTTGCGAGCGCTGGCAGAGCCCACCGCTGGCAGAGACACCATCGACGCGGTGCGACCGGTTCTCGAGCGGTGGGTGACGAGGAGGCATGGTGTCCTCTCCTTCCACCTTACGCAGATCCTTTCTGGGCACGGGTGCTTTGGAAGGTATCTGTGGAGGGTGGCGGGGGCGGAACCCACGCCAGAATGCCATCACTGTGAGTGTGCCGAAGACACCTCGCGCCACACGTTGGTGGAGTGCCCGGCGTGGGCGACGGAGAGGGCGACTTTAGTCGCAGTGGTAGGGGCGGACTTGTCACTACCGACCATTGTGCAGTCCATGGTCGACAGCGAGAGGGCGTGGGATGCCATCTCCGCCTTCTCGGAGGCGGTGATGACTGCCAAAGAAGAGGCGGAGCGTATCCGAGAGCGTGACCCGGAGGCACGCCTCGGGAGGCGTGCGAACAGGCGGCGGACGGCGGTTGCCGGGCGCCGGGCGGCGGACAGCCGGCGCTTTCCGCCCTGAGACTGCCCTTCGTGCGCGAGGCATAGGTAAGGCCTCGGGCTCGAAAAGAGTGAGGGGGCTGGCGCAAGTGTATGCGCGAGCGTGGCCCCGAGTGCGCCTCGTTAGATGGTGCCCGCGGTGAGGCGGCGGAGATGGATGGTGCTGTAGAGACGGGTGTCAACCGTCGTTACGGTCACGTATTGAGGGCGGGTTGAAGGGTAGGATTTGGGGGCTAATTAAAAGCACCCGAACACAAAGAGATCTTCGGGCGCGAGGCCTCGGGGAAAGGCCTCTGCCGCTCGAAGAGGAGAGGGGTTGCTGCCGTACCAGTGACACGGCACGGCGGCCGCCATGAGGAGGGATAGATGTGATGACGTATGAGTGGGCCATGAAGCCATAAGGTTTTGTGATAGTGAAAGGTGACGGATAGCGCGAGACACGTGGGACGCAACCTGCGGTACTCGTGCACAGGTGTGGGACACGTGGGGTAGGGTTGCGCGCGCTTGCTTTAGCTGAGTGTGCGTGGCACTGTACCTGCGTGATTAGAATAAATGAGAACCGTATGTTAGACAAGTTTGAGTGAGAGTGGGAGTATTTGTGCGTGTGTATGCGAGACCCATACCTGGTAGTATGGGGCAGAAATGCCCATCTGGGCACAGAGCTCGACATTCGCGGCTTCAACTGTGTATGTCCTGTCTGTGCCCCAATCGGGGGGAGGAAACGTGACGGATGAATGGGGTCGGCGAGTGTGTGGATGGTGGGCTCGCCGGCTATGTATGGGAGGAAGAGGGGACGCCAGTCGGGCCGCGGTAGGTTTATATGTTCCCGTGGTTCGGCGAAAATGGCAAGAGAAGGGTCACCGGAGAGGTTTTAGTGGGTATTATATTACGTCCTTATCAGGACGTCGAGTCCCACATAATTCTGGTCCCCCCCAGACCAGTTTATTCGTAAACGAATTTCCTCGGCCGAGAAAAAAAAAAAAAAAAAAAAAAAGGTGGGATGACGATCTGCGTAAGACTGCAGGCAGATGCTGGATGTGACAAGCTGAAGACAGGGTGCTATGGCGCTCATTAGGGGAGGCCTATGTAGACTAAGATAGATTGATGATGATGATGATGAGGAATTTATGTCATCTATAGAAGAATAATGTACCTACTTCTTCATTAGCTCAAATACGCCCACTGCTGAACATGCCTCCACGAGGGGGTTATGCCATAATCACAACGCTTTGCAAGCGGACTAGTGTGCGCACTGGAGTTAATAATACACTAGAGTAAGTTGCTGCCTCTGGTAGTGCCTACTTAGTGTGAAAAATACATTTTACATGAGTACATGTAAAATGTATTTTAAACCATTTTTTTAACAAAAATAACTCCTTGCATCCTATCCCTCTGTTAGTAGGTAAGTAGTATTTTGATTTGTTAGTAGGAATTTTGTAAAAAATTAAACCTAATGCACGGAACCCATGTTAAAGTTCAAACTCACGCTTCACAAATGGTATGTTTGGATCCGGTTGTGGTACCTAGTGATTAATGTTCTGAGCGAAACGAGTCACTGAGTTTGAGTTCAACGATATCGAAACGATTGCTAATGTCACGTACTAAATCACTGACATAACTGTGACATGAAAATGTAGTGAGTTCTTTGGGTGGATGTTACAGTGTATGCTCAGTTTAAAAAACTCTAATTAATATACATTAAAGAATACGAAAAGTATTAGATTGCAAAGTAATATTATGTTTTTGTATTTTGTTAAGTTTCGGCGGTTGAAAAAGCTACTTACCTACATTTTTGCGAGCGAATCACTCGAGGCTTTCGCCCAAAAATGTAGCTATTTTTAACCGACTTCAAAAAAGAGAGGGAAGGAGGTTCTCAATTCGTCTGTACTATTTTTATTCTATTTAACTATTAAGTTTGTATGTTACTTGATATCTCCGCCATTGGTTAACTGATTTACTGGCTGGAAACGAGTCTGATTTTTTCACTATTGTATATAGAATGATCCTGAGGTGGTCCAATAAATTAGATTTCTGAAGAATTAGTATTTATCCCGTTAAACTTGAAAAATATTATAATATTTTTAAAGCTATAATAATGTTGGTGATATCATCGCCAATTTATTAAAATATTTTGATGATCCGTTTTTATATAAATGTTGATTTTGTGGTGGTCTCATGTAGGTGTAATTCTCGAGAGATTACTATGTGCGCCGTAAAACGTAGGAATTGTAAAATATCATCACATGATAATTACACAATCACTGGAGTTCTACTCGTAAAAACGAAAATCACGAATTTTCTGATTCGTTATCCTGTAAGTAAACGATATATTATTGAAGTGACAATAGAGTCAAAGTCTCAAAGATCTCTGTATTTTTGTATAAAATACAAGGTACATAATAAAAGTCTTTATTTTAAGATCTGTTGCCTATCCGACAGGGTGCAATAATGTTTACAAAACTCTGTAATATTTTTGCAATAAAATATTGAATAAGTACTGAATTGCATTGGTTTTGCTTGCAAACGAATCAGAAACATTGATTTTCGTTACCAGACCGTCTGGTAACCATTCGTTGCCAAGGATCTAGTAACAAATGGTTTCCATGGCAACGGGCGTAAATAGTTTCATCCATTTGTGTCATCATATCAAACAAAATTACACTCAAATTAAAGCAAGATATCGAGAGAAAAATTAGATCGCGCTTTAAGATAAGATAAGGATAAAAAGATAAAATAAAAATAAAATCGTTTATATCAGTAAAAACTGATACAAATATCTACACTAGAACAATACAATCATAATACTAACTTAATGAATTTCGAAGTGTTCCGGGCGTAAAACGACTACCAAACCCAATTTTTTGCTATAAATAATTATTCAGGAATGTGAAGATGAATCATAATTAGCGGAATTTGAAGTCGGGTTATAGTTTTTTTAAATCACGCCAAATTATTAACGGAAGCCTTTTCAAAATCTAAAACGTAGTTTAGGGTGATTAAAAAAGATGATCCAAACAAACAAACCTAAAAATATCAGCTTATACAAATAATTTTATAATGTTTGAGGAAGCGTCGCTCAGAGCGCTGCAGCGCTGGGGTCATACCAAATATTCACTGACCTTTACCTATATGACAGTAACCAATAGCAAGTTGCTAGTAGTAGTAGTAGTTGTTAGTCGAGGTAGTAGTTGTAGTTCTATTTTCTATTTCTATTTCACAGATACCTCTGTGAGAACAATATAACTCTGCTGTAAAATTTTACCTAATGCAATCACATTCCAGATATTCGAGTCCGAAGGGTCAACGTTGGATTTCATCAGGAAATTGTGTGTGGGATATAATATAACATTCAATATTTGTGCTGACCCTTTGACTTCAGCGTCTTTTGTAGATCTGGCATTGATATTGTAAGTATGGAGTGAAATCGCTCTTAGATTTAGTTAGAACATTATAAACACTGTACATTATTGTCTTTGCATAAAGGGCAGGATTATGGACTCCAAAGCTCCGTAGATACAAATGCACAGAAATTGCTACACCATACCATTCTTAAAGCCGCTAAACCAGCTCGACTCCAGTAAGCGCTGAACTTTCGATTAGTAGGAACGCTAATTTCAATGTAAACTACTACTGATGACCTCTCGTCTCGGCTCCTGGTGTCACACAAAGTGGGCCAGTCTGAAAACCAGCGCTGTTCTGTACCCTGTATCCTGGTGCAGAACAGCATAAAGCTGAGACTGCCCCTTTAGGGTTCACTACGGCGCAGCGCAGGAACGGGTGACTAGCCCCCGCCCAGGGTGGGCGGTGACTGCCTACTCGTTATTAGGGCTTGTGCACTGGTGGTAGGTACGAGTAGGTGTCTATTTTAGGTATTGTGTATAATTTTGGTTGTTTTGCTTTAATAATTTTTTTTCCTTATATAAACTTACCTAAATACTGTTTATGTTTATTTATTATGGTTTCATGTGCTGTTTGTGTGTGAACTTAATAAAAATTCTTATCTATCTATCTATTTAATTTCACCGTTATGACTGTTAAAATAAGCTCTGCTGCGCTTGGGGCAAGGTGATGCTGTGTGAATTTTATTTTATTTTTATTTATTTAATGACTGAAATTACCGAATCGCGAGTGTACTCGATTTTATACAGACGTTTCTGGGTTCAAATCTAGAATCTAGAATCCTAAATATGTAAAAAAATATTGGTAGGAAATATTTTAAGAGCAAATCGCTGAAGTTCGAAAATATTTTTGGTGTCAAAAGCTTTCATTCATCATTCCGTCTGTCGTCGTCGTAGTCTTTCCGGTCTGTCGTCTGCTTTCGAAACCGAATTTAAACTTTTTCCGTTGTGTTTTTGTTTCTGTTTGTGTTTTTGTTTTTTGTACTTTGCTGTTACATTATTTTTTTCTGTTGTAGGTACCTATCGGTTTTGTGAAGTTATCATTCATATAATGCCTTTGATGACATACTCGTACAGTATTTTAGATTCTGGAATATGGTTATTATTTTATTAACGTCGTATTTGTTCAGCGGTATCTGTTGTTTTGCAGGTTTAGCGTCTTGAGGAGGAGTAAGGTATAGCGGTTTTAATATAGTTTTATGAGTACACACGGTTTTGAAGTCTTCAATTAAATTCTGTTAAGCTGTGCGTACATTAATCCAACGCCACTGCCACACAGCACAAAAATGTGCATTCAAATATAGGCTTAACCCCGTTTTCTTAACATACATTTTACAGTGACTAAATGGCTTCCCGCAAGCTTCAAATGAGTGGCCTCCGAGCTCTGTCATCTGATGCCGTCAATATGAAATTTATAAATGTTACAAGTTAATACCCATACCTATTTGAATGCACATTTAGTTATATGCTGAGCGGTAGCGGTGCGCCTTTGATCTGTGACAATCTTTAAGGTCACATTGGACTCATTGGAGCCACCCGGCACCTGATCCCTGGTCAGTGGTTGGTCGACGCGCGGTCCACTTGGGACACATGCGCTGTCAACGCAAGGCAAGCATGCGAGCAGCGAGCTATCCACGCGCCGCGCAGCCCGCGCGTGGACGGCGTGGTAGGTCAACCCACCGTCAACGCGTTGACAGCTTGCCAGCGGGGCGATCCGGAGTTGATGTGGTAAATTCCATATACAGAATACTAACCGCAAGAGGCGAGGCGGTGCGGGTCGGGTGCGGGTGGTTCCAATGATTGACGATCTTTAGGCGGTTACTGTACAACCCTATAGTTAGAAACCAGTCAGAGAACATGAAATGAGCTCTAATGGGTTGCTATAAGGTAGGTAATAATTTGATTGAATACACTCAATTTGCTCAAAGGCTCTCATCTAATTGAAATCTCCTAATCCATTGACAAACCCATTGGTTGGTTTGAATCAATAGGTACCTGCAAATATTTCATCTTATTAAGTAAAATCCCTGTTTCTGAGAAATTAGGTTTATTATCGGTAAGCTCAAACGAAACAATGGAGAAAATTATAGATTGTTGTTTAAAATATTATAATGATAAGGCGACGAGATGTATTGTTGTCGATTCAAAAGGACTGATTTCATCCGAACAAGCAATTTAATAAATCCAAGCTGCCCCAATTTTCCAAAGCTGGGATACCTACCTACCTATCTACAACAAGTTTTCCAAATTTTTTATCCAGGTATGCACCAACATACCTATGCATAAACTATGTATGTTTTATCAAACAAAAAAAAACTTAAATATGGCCCAGCTTATATTTTCTGTCAAGTCAAGCAAGTACAGTTTGCTAACGCGGTGGGTCTAATGAGCCGCTCGCATTAGTAACTTATCATAATTATCTTTTTACATTGTGCAATAAATCAGGTCACGCTAATGCACGGACTCGGGTAGTTCTCATTTCTTGCTCCCGTCCTTGTGATGTGATGTGATAATGCTATCATCTTTCATTCTGTCACTTATCATAACAAGAAGTGTAACTGTAGTAAGGGACCGTCACATTTCATTCTTACAGCATAATTTGGTTTTGGTCATTGATACCACCAAAGCCGTGTGAGACAATGGTGTCACTCACACTATCAATTTATATAGGTTATTTATCTATCTATTTTAGAAATCGGCCTATTGAACTACCATTAATACATAAGCTTTATTTGTATTAATCTTATCATAGTAGAATTCGTGTTTAACTTAAATTTAATTCGATTAAAGCTATTTATGCTTTGTTTGTTAATTATTTTTTTTATAAAGCTACCTATGTGATTGGTGTAGCGAGTAGCGCTGCTAATATTAGTTATAGTCATGTGTTAAGTTATACCAAAACAAAAATACTAATTTGACAACAATAATAACGATGCCATCGTTTTTATTTCGATCGTTAAGAAAGGGACGGTAACATTTTTAGGCCTGTTGAATTAGTTTGATTTAGTTTTGGTGACTAAAGACTATCTGAAAGTCCTTGTACTACACCTGGCCCAGACTAGCGCTGGACCGGGGCTAATGGCATAAACAGAGAGGGGCCTACGCCCAGCAGTGGATAAGAGGCTGATGATGATGATCTTGAGCTTTAGTGACATCTAAATAGACACCAATAATTATATCGTAAATATCATTAAGTAAATCAATAAAACATGAAATTCATAAATGTTAGTCCAACTCTAAATAACTACGAAAAGAAAAATAAACATGAGCATAAAATTCAAATAACTAAATTGAAAACAGATATTCTCCAATCCCACTCAAATCAATAATTTAATATCCGACACCGATACGAAATGCAGATCAAACAGAATGCCTGATACTGTAATACCGTTCACGTCATAAATGTATCATTAGAGATCGAGTACTGATTCCCTGACAGATGGACGGACGTGGTGGATCCACGTTTCTATTGAAACATCAGACTGTGAAGGGCTTTACAGTAACAGTAGAGATGAAACCGCTGTTTTAATCAAAATTAATAACGTTTATTTCCAAGCATGTAGAAAAAGCCACATTATTAACCCTAGCTCACTAACCTTAATTTCGAGTAACGTTATCATTATCACTTACCATTCGTAAATTTTACGACGGATTAAAACTTCATTTTTTATATAATCAACTTTATTTATGGCATTAAATGACCTTAATTAGTAGTCTTCGTTTTCTTATAATCAAAATAACAATAAATGTTTTAGAAATAACCTACATTGAACAAAGATTGCACATAGCAACAATATGCTCCCTGCAAATTGCTTTTTTGCAGCCCTTGCAGAAGGTCGTCGTCATACGACGTTTTTTTGCAGGGCAGCAGCTGCATGTTTTGTGAGTTTTAGGAACCTCTTGAATAGGTCCTTCCAGAGGGTCATCCATCAATCTTTAAGACGTCCGCGATGCTTTGCTTCAAATTTCGTGGCAAAGTTACAGTTTGATATCTCTCTCTCAGCCAAGGTTTCATTAGGTCGTCTGCCATTTCTAATGCAAAAAGCCTTCTTTTTATCGGTTTTCTACCATTTCTGATCGCATTGGAGACGTAGATGACATAGGCATTTACTAAACACAGATTTAGTATGTCGTAGAACAAGCACAGCGGCCATCGATTGGTCTTGCGGCTGGTACTCATAATCAAGCACATCTGGTCCACGGTATCAACGGCACCTTTTGTAGAGTTGTAAAATTCAATAATTTCTGGTTTTTTCGAGTGATGATGGCAGGCTGATCATGTGTGGTAGAAAGAAGGTAAACAACCTTATTGGACTTCGGTTTATATGACACCAACGTCAATTCTTTGTCAAATCCGAACACCGAAGTGCCTACTGGTTCAGTAATTCGCCATTTCTTTGGGGATTTCTCGCTTATTGCTTCGTAAAGTACCTACCACTGTGAGATTATATGGCGGTTTTAATAAATCTTCTGCCAGCGGAACAGAAGTAAACCAATTATCCATGGTTATATTCTGCCATCTTCTTTTCTTCCATCTGTTTGAATATGAATTTCCGTCTCCAAATGTTTATCATCCTCGGATTCCGATGACTGTGGTTGATCTTCGGTGATTGATTCCGTGTCAGAATCAGCTAACCACTGTGAAATTCTGTCATTTTGACTCCTCAAATCCATCTGAAAGTATAAATAACATACAAAAGATCAATTTCATATGTCAAAAAAACAACAAAACATTAAAGGTTACAATAAAAATAGTGATCTATTAATGATATAATAATTTACAGTAATTATTACGTATATACGCATGTACGACGATCAGGCGATATATCGGAAACTAAGTCGCGTGCATCCGCAATGAGTAATTGCGGGTCACTAATAAAGCGAATTAAGAAGGTGCTGGAAGTGGGTGGGGTCGCGGGGGTGGGGATCTTACCGAAACACAAAATGTGCGAGGTACAAGTCGTAATTTTTACGAATGGTTAGTAATCTAGGGTTAAAAGGGAAATAAAATATTACATGAATATCGATCGAGAGTATCGATCGGCGGCAAGGTTATTTTATTTGTGGCAATGACTTTTTATAGCCCATCCTAAAGGTAATCCTTAAAGGGCTATAGTTTTTGGGATATAACGTTACTCAGATAATTTATCTGTTAAACGAGCTATTTTGATTTGGCTGTGGTGGTATCAAATATGATGGAATTCATCAGAACTGAAATAGAGAATCGCGAGATCAAAGCGTTTATTTCTGATCTGTATAGGGGATTGGATGATACTTCGCGAATTTTGTAATTTCCGTAGATTTATGGAATTTTAGAATACACCCACTATCCAATACGTAAAATTATGGAAAAATTATATTTACCTAGCGAATAGAATCGAATGATAAGCACAATCTAATTATCTCGACGTAAAAACGGGAATAGCTCTAGTTTAATTTAGCGATCACTCGAAACTTTGAAGACTTGACTTCGTTTGCCATTTTGTCCATCATCTCAGCAAGATCAACAAAAACAAAATGGATTCCGCAGCCACTACACCTCTCCGGAATTGTAACTCACATACATACAAAGTGTGCGCGCGAGAGCCGTACGCGTTATCTTGGTTAAAAATATAATCCTTATCATTCAGGCCGCCACCACCTGTCCGTCTGTCCATCTCTTACAGTTTTTATCGCTCTTTTTGTAAGGGGCTGTGTGGAATCCCCCGACTTTTACCTGGCGTTTTGTTACGCTCAATAATCATGAGCTCGGTTCTGCGAAAAGGTATTTTATTACAGGAGTAGAGAGAAAATGTATTTAGTATAAAAAAGCAGTTCTTTACCTCAAGACACGTTTCCACTCCGCAATAAATATTTCGATTACTCCACGATCAAAGCTTTACTGCCTCGCAAAAACTTCTTATACGACGCCAATCATACATTCAATCATACAAGAAGCTGTTCTAGACATCAAATAATAATATGTTTTCCATTACATAAGTGGGCAATACCAAATACCACTATTAGGAAAAACTTGAACACATCATCAACAAGTAACATAGTTTGCTGTATGGTGCCGGCTTAGAATTTGCACCACCCCAACTCTTCCTGCGTGTGTCCTAAGAGGCGACTAAGAGATAACCACCGGGGAAGGGCAGCAGCGCTCTGCAGAACAATTCTACCACCAAACTGCGATCCCCAACCCGCATGCCAAAGACGTAATGTCTTTGCCGCATGCCCATTGTGGGGATTATAGGCTGCCCCCCGTGAGATAAAAGCCTATAAGGCGCTTATCAGGGGAGGCCTTGGTCCAGCAGTGGAACGATATAGGCTGTGGATGTGGAGGAAAAAATAAGACACAAGAGTAACTTTCGCATTTATTATAGTATATATTGTAGAGATTTTGTTAATTTTAGGATTTAGTTGAACAGACAATTTAAACCGTTGCGTCTAAAATCTTTACTGGTTTTTCATATAAACGAAGTAGACAATCTTTAAAATCACTTTACACAGACGAAGTCGCTGGCAACAGCTAGTATAATATTAAGCTTGATGAATTCAAAAAAATTATTCGTCTCAGCAACATGCTAATAAAGTTGGTGGTAAAACAAAAGTATGTAGGTACCACTTTTATTTTTGCGAATTTTGTGAGATTTATTTAAATTCAAATTCTTAAACAGACGATCTCACAAAAACGCGCCTATTTCAGCAGTAGAGAGTACAATCAGAGACAGAAATTTTGAAATATAGTAGACGGAAGAATAAATAGGTACTTATGGTATATTAAATACTAGTTATATAAGAGTCAAAAAATTTGGGTGTATTGTTTTTTGAACCTAGCATTGAAGGTTTCATTGGACGTTGAAGTTAAAAACGCGAGCAACCTACCTACTTACATGCATATACCTTAAGTGGATTTTATAAAATAACACCGAAACGAACTGCCCCATCGCAAAATGAAAGACGCTAACTCAGCCGTGAAATAAACGACAAAACGCCTTGTTATTTTTAAATCATTTTCGTTTTGCCACTTTTGCCCCAACTGTTCAAATAATGAGGCTGTAGGTTTCAGGGTGGGATTTACATGCAAATCGAGAGGAGGCAGATGGACGATGATCATTTGACGTCGCAGGTAATCGGTAGGGTTCCGTTCTTGAGACCGAAAACAATCAGTTGAAAAATGTGAGATGTGAAAATGAAACACTGACATTATATTGAAGAAAGTATTGCATTATTCAGCTCATTGCAATTGTAATATCATGGAATAGAATAGAAGAACTTTTGCCTCTGAAGAATACGATATTTCTAGTGTACCAATTTATATTTATTGTAACAATCGAAAAAAAACTATTTTGATTGATTTGATTTGCCCATCAGTGATAATCACGTAAATACCGTAAATATTTATAAAGATGGATGCAAAGAGACCTGGCAAGAATTGAAGAAGAAGCAATACCTACTTACCCAACTGTGGGATTCATGGGCTGTTGATGATAGAAATAAAAAAACTAACTGGTTTGACAGGGATGGCCAATTCAGATGAATTCTTTTGTTTTTTTATTCTTAATCAAAATCCAACCAATGAGCGGCTGAAATAGTGTTAGCGACTCACGAAAAATTATGAAAACATAAACATTTTTGGCTAAAAACTTACCTACTTTTATTCCTACATCATCGATGCAATAATTTTGCTCAACCAACAAAAAGGTTTTGGCGAGAAAAAGCACACATCAAACATCAAAACGTTCCCCCTCACAATTTTGTGTGAAATACAAATTCGAAAAAGTAACCACTGCTCGTAAAAAGTGACTCTCCCTGTCCAGCATTTAGATAGGTACTCCAATATCCATTCACATTCTAATTTGATTTTTGCAGCTGCCAGTTAATTGAACGAGCTTTCCAGGTGCTTGTTTTAAGGCAATAGACGGGACACAAGAATTTCTCCGTATTTTCGAGGTTGCTTTTATCAGCAGATATCGTTACCTCGGTTGCTTTAGTACCTATACTCAAGCCATTCTCAAGATACTACATTTGTAAACAACTCACAACAGAAAAATCATAAAAACCCTTTTTGGTGGCGACGTGGAAAAATAAATAGGAGCATTATGTATTGCAGGAAAGTGCACAAATTGACAAGTAGTACTGTCAAAAAATCAACAAAATAACAGTGAATTTGGGCAATATATACAAACATTGTAGGTATCTTGAGTTTGGCTGGAGTATAAGCATGAGTACGCCTACTTGCCTACCTAAATTACCTCCATAATCGTAACACTTTGCTACTCGACTGTAACAAAAATAGTCAAGCGTAAGCTCCTTTTTTCGCTTGTGCCCTATTTGGAAGAGTGACAAAGAAGTGGTAGAATAGGATATATGTATACAATAGGTACTGTGATCCGTTAGATATACATATTTCTACGTGACTGTACACTGCATTACAATGCAATATATAAAAATATATGTACCTATTCAAAGGTTTCCAAATGTATGGTTAAATTGAAGCTCCATTCAATGTCATTCAGGAGGTGGCGAGTTCGGTTCCCGCGGCTGAGCAAATATTTGTACAATCGGCAGGCACTTTGTCTGGCTGTGCAATTACGCTGAAATCTCCCATTCAATGGATCGCCATCCGGGGAGACTGGGTAAGTATAAACGATTTCGGTGCCCATCACATGGTACAAAAACAATATTTTTTTTTTGGCTGACTATACTATCGTAAATATCGCAATTGTAATGTTTTATTTTTATTTATTTGTTATTACCTATTTACATAACGTCAAACCTCGATTATATATAAGTTACTCATTCTTGACCTTGTGTTGCTCAACTACGTTTCATTATATATGTTTTTACCTATTGTTTGTAAGTTTGAATCAGAATTGCTGTAATCATAATAGACAAAGATGATTGAATTTTATTGCGTGGATACTTGACTTTGTTTTAGGTTATATCTTGAAGTTGACATTAAAAAAAAATATATGAAAATTTCCGTCATCGATCGGGTTCAGCGCGCCAGATAGTTGTTATGTATTTTTAGTAACTTATTGGAAACAAAAATCGTTTATACCCAGTCTCCCCGGATGGCACATTCAATGGGAATGGGAGGTTTTAGCGCAATGGCACAGATCTGGTTTTTCTATGTTAGTACTAGCTGCGCCACGCGGCTTCGCCCGCGTGGTAATTGATTGCACGCCCCCTACTACCCCTAGTACTAAAAAGTTTTGTAAAAATAAAAATACGTGTATCATTATTTACTTTATAGTTTATTACGAATGACAAACTTTAATAACCCGAATCAAAAATTTCAACCCTCGTTTTACCCTATTTTATGGATTTTTGTAAAAATTCCTGATATATCTGTTTTAATTTATAAATATTTTGATTTACACAGAAAATTTCAGGTCAATAACATTATGAATTAAAAAGTTACAGACATTTCAGTACGGAGCCAAATTTCGAATATCAAACTTTAATAACCCGATCTGCATCGTATTCAGGAAGATTTCGAAAAATTTTGAAACACGTGTTTAATAGTTTTGTATTTTTAGTATTTTCTGTAAGTTTGAAGGCTACTGGTTAAAAAATTACAAAAAACACCAAAAAATCTTTTTCACCCCCTTATGGGTGGAATTTCCATAAATCCCTTCTTAGCGGGAAGTTGTGTAGTAACAGGGGTACCTGTTACTACACAACTTCCCGCTAAGAAAAAGAAATATTATATTGAAAAGCCGGTAGGCTTTTCAAATTTCAGCTTTCTAGCTTCAGCGGTTTGGGCTGGGCGTGGTTACCGGAAAATCGCTTGTGTATATTATGATAAAAATAAAAATAAGTTGGTATATCAGTTACCTAGTAGCTAGTGTCCATAATATACGCTCTACTTATTTCGGGGGAGGGGGGAGGGGAGAGGGGGATGTTTGTCCAGCATTTTTTTTCTTCCTTAAAATTAGACCTACGTCGGTCTTCATGATCCAAGTAAAAATAGATCGAACCAAGTATACCTACATAAGATTGTAAATCCTTAATCGCCAAAAGGCTTCGACACAGGTTAAGCATCTTCCTCAATATCAAAGCTTATCGCTTATTCATCAGGGTTTAAAATCGTAAATCAACCACTTTCCATGTAAATTGGGTGGTTAATGAGAAACCAACAAATTTATGGACATTCACCTATACAGTGTTCAGTGTATTTTGCATTTATTGTGAAATCATATTTCGACACGTTATGGTACTAGATGACTGATATACTTAATACAATATTAACATTATGTAGATAGATATTTTTTCTATACATTGAAAATACCCAGAACACCCGGAACAAATATTTGCAGATCGTACGAACATTTGTCACAAGGCGGGAATCGAACCCGCAACCTCCTGCGTCGCAAGCGGACCTTCGCTTTAATATAGGTTTCAATTTGACCGAAACCAAGAAATTATTTTGAAAAACTGATTGTGAACTCCTACTTACTGTTAGACCGGGGAAATATAAGTGTTTTTAATAGTTTTGCGGGACAAAATAGTAATCCCTCGGGAATAAGTGTTTTTAATAGTTTTGCGGGACAAAATAGTAATCCCTCGGGAATAAGTGTTTTTAATAGTTTTGCGGGACAAAATAGTAATCCCTCGGGAATAAGTGTTTTTAATAGTTTTGCGGGACAAAATAGTAATCCCTCGGGAATAAGTGTTTTTAATAGTTTTGCGGGACAAAATAGTAATCCCTCGGGAATAAAATAACATGGGATCACCAAATTTTTATAGGATCATTCTCTAAGAATCATCAAAATCAGTTCACAATTTCTGTGCGTGTGGTGTGAGAGCCCGGGTCATAGATACCGTTGAGAATAATAATATGACCTATATCCAGCAGTGGACTTTTATAGGTTGATGATGATGATGACGGAGAAACCGCTGAACAACTGAACTAAAAAAAACATACGGCCGAACATACAACCTCCTCCTTTTTTCGAAGTCGGCTAAAAAGCGGTAATAAGCCATGGATGGACGCAAGTTACTTCAGCACACAGGTGGCGCCAGCATCGCGTGTTGCTGAAAGCTCTCCGGCTAAAACCGGCGAAGCTTCTAATAATTTTCAGGGAACACTGCAAAGCACTTTAATGTTCAGACTCATATTAGTTTGAAGTCGCTGCAATTAGAAACCTCTATATTATTCGTTTAAACTTTGCTATATCGTGGTAGGTAAGCATTATGAAGTCATTTGTTGAAATCGGACTAGTTGTTTCGACGAGGGAACTCGTCGCATTTTTAACCGTCTTCAAAAAGGAGTATGTGTATGTGTTGTATTTTACGTATTTTAGTAGATTTTTCGGTCAATTATGAACCGATATCAAAAATTTATTATTGTATAGAAAATGGTTCCGAGCAAGTCCCATAAAAAAAAATATTTCCGAGGGTATTTGACCCGCAAAACTTAAAAAAAAACATACCTAGTAAATATTATAGTTATATATATAGTTTGACGACCTATGTGGCGCGGCGGGCGAAGGTCCGCCAGCGACGCAGAAGGTTGCGGGTTCGATTCCCGCCTTGGGACAAATGTTTGTACGATCTGCAAATATTTGTTCCGGGTGTTCTGGGTATTTTCTATATATAATAAAAATATCTATCTATGTTATATATTGTATTAAGTTTATCAGTCATCTAGTACCCATAACACAAGCTCTGCTTACGTTGGGGCTAGATGATGCTGTGTGGATTGTCCAACATTATTTATTTATTTATTTATTTACTGTACTTACCCTTTATATCACCGTGGGACAGTACTGGCACATACCAAATTTTTAGGCATAAAATCTAAAAACGACTATTTCCGGTTTGAAACACAGTGGCCGCTCCGGATCATAACGCGCTTCAATGTTTAGTGCAGGTCAAACTCCAGAGATGGCGCTATAATGCCACAAACGAAGTTGAAGCACACTTTTCGCGGGGTCTTGCCCGTCATTTGTTTACAAATTTTGAAAATCGATGAAATCTGTTTCAACTGTGAAAAACTGTGTGTTTGTGGTTTGAATTTACTAGGTAAGTGTATTTTTATTGCTATTTATTGTAGTTATTGCATAAATTTAAATAATTTTGGAAAATAATTGTTGTTTTGTGTTTGTGCCCGTTCTGGTACATTACTAAGGGACCGCATTAGTTATAGTGTCATACATTTTCTTCTTACAGGATGACTAACAGAGGTCTAGAAGAAGAGAAAATAGAACAGCAATCTTTGATTATGCAGAGTGAAGACGGATTTGACGGCGACGACGACGACAGCATCGCAGATCCTGATTTCTGTGCCAATGGAAGTCGAGTATTTGGAAGAAGTTGATGGTGTGGATATTGACACCATCATTAGAAATATAGAGAATTCTAGTGGTACTTCCCAATTATCAGCTCCTTCTGAAACCATACCTCAACCAGAACCTGGAACATCATGACGCAGTCAACCCAGGCAGAAATTAAATCTTCGTTGAAAAAAAAGAACCTAGAACTAAATGAACAGCAGCTCTGCTATACAGGTGGCGAAGACTTCTCTGCAGGGTTTCTAGAACTTGATAGTCCGGTGCAGGTCTTCAAAATCTTTCCCAAGGAGATTTTCGTAGAAATTCCAGGCAAACGAATCTATATACCGTGCAGAAAAATACAAACATGATATTCAGGGTCACATAAACTGATATCCAGCAACTTTTGGATATCAGTTTCAATTTCAATTCAATTTCAAATCCAGCAGGTCTGGTTTTCATCATGTCGTTGGTACATCTTCCAAGAGTAACGAAACATTGGAGTGGTAGCTTGGGAACAGCTCTTGTAAAAGACACAATGCCAGTGCATACATTTGAAAAAAGACGATTTATTCACTTCAACGACAACTCGAACATAGCTCCTCCCGACCACGCTGATCAGGACCGCCTCTTCAAAATAAGGCCACTTGTGACATAATCACATAACTCACAAAGTTGACACGTGAGCATCTTGTAAGGAATCTTTACCAGACTTCTAGTTAGGTAACTCAACCATCTTTTTAACTTTTTGTGTTTATTGTTTTTTCGTCATTAAAACATTGTAAGTACCTATTATAATATATATTTATATGTATTATAATATAGATATTATTATGTACTATTATATAGTGCAAGTTTTATTATTAACTAGCTCATTCTATTTTAACCTAACATCCCTGTAACCCATGTTTCGCAAAATATATGAATTTGATTTGATTTGATTTTTGCATTATGCAAGAACAAACACAACAATTGTTTTAAAGCTTTCCATACTTCGTAGAGGAACACGTTGCTGCATTGTACCCGCTAGGTACACTCCCTTTTTTTTGTTTTAGTGCGGTAAATTGTGTGATTTTTAAAAATAAAAAAAATACGTTTTTTTTCTACAACCATAAAAGCTTTTTTTTATGAAAAAACATGCTACCGAGTTATAAAGAGGAAATTCGTAGTTAATTTTTAGTTTCTTCAAAACATTCAAATAATGGCTACATACATTCATCCATGCAAACGTACATAGGGTGCCTCATCATAACCCTCCGTTGGTAGTAGGGTAAAAAACAATTCAAAACACTTAAAATAAATTAACTCGACCAACAGCAGCTAACCCACAAGTGACCGGTAAACACATTCCAGACAACGTATGGAGGAAGCGATAAGGCCGCTCGCTCCGTCTATATGAGAGAAGTTACTGCAATAGTGCTTGTGGTTTTACGGTGATAGTAACTCGTTCGTGGTGAGATCACGATGGGCCATGAAAATAGCGGGAACGCGAAAATCGTAAAGTTTATCGTTCTTTGTGAGAGCGGTTTTACGACCGTCTAATAATCTGAATGCAAGGTAACTTACTGTTAAAATAAATAAATGGTAATTCTACATAGTCATAGTTTCTAGTATGAGTTTGCACAATACCAAAACGGAAAAAGTTTTCTTTTACAATCAATCAATCAATCATTTATTTGCAAGAATACATAATTATTTTACAATGTCAGGTCTTATAACTAGAGGTATATTAGTAACCGTATTCAGCCTGCATGCAGGCGTGCAAATATTGTGTGAGTCATATTATTATCAAAAGTACTAGCCATTTATGTTACAAATCATATTCTAATTAATATTCGTTTACATTATAGAAATATGTTTCAAGCAACCATCCAATTAACTTTTTCCTAAATATATTTCCATTAAGTTTCTTTAAGTCTTCTGGTAATTTATTGTAAATAGTAATGCACATATTATAAACATTTCTTGTATATAGGTATATCTTTATGACATTTACATCTTAGAAAACGTTAAATTGTGGTAAGATATGTACCACACGTTCTAGGTATCATAAATCTAGAATCCCAATACAACATGTCCCATGTATGTGTACTTCAAATAAAACTTCGTGAGGTTTTACTCAGTTTTCATTTAATTTTTCGGTCGTTATCAAACTGCCAGTAGGTATTTTTGTAGACACCGGGTGTCACCGCTGCTGTTTGCATACTACAGGAGGTGACTAGCCCAAATAATTTTAAGGTACGTATAATATCAGTACCCTACTTAAATTACATTTTAGTTCATATTAGCTGCTGCACGCGGATTCGCACGCTTTTTTCCGAGATAGAAAGTAGCCTATGTCCGTCCCCGGGTTACCATCTATCTCCATGCCAAATTTCACTAAGATCCGGTCAGCCGTTCAGGCGTGAAATGGTAACGGACAGACAGAGTTACTTTCGAATTTATAATATTAGTATGGATATGGATTTTACTACTCAATTAACTTACTAATTTTAATTTTAACTAAAGGGTTACGGACGCTCAATAAAAAAAAATTCAAACACCTGTGCTTGGGCTATCACCGCTTTTACACTAGCCCTACATTACGTAGCGAGATATGATTCGCCACAACAGCAGTCAAATATATCACAAATAACACTTCCGGTGACCGGTTGTTACAAAACATGATTCTGAAAACCGTTCATGTATAACATATGAAAGAACTTGTATGTTTGTTTGTGTCTTTTATTTTATTGGTACAGAAGACAATCGAATCATGGCAAGTAAAAGTTATAACTATGGTTCTTAAACTGTACTGTACCCTGTACTGCAAAACTAAGAAAGTTAGCACTTTTAAAATTGAATTTTTTTCTAAACTGTAGAAGTTAGAGATTTAAAATAGAAACGTTTTATAGCATATTTTTATAAGATTTCTTTGAAACTATAGTAAACTGTACATTAGTAACATTTTTTACTTAATAAAAAGATAAAACAATAAAGTAGCCATTTTTAGCTTAGTGTCCAAAAACTCAATTAACATTTTATAAGTATGTTTTACATGTTATTTAATTTTTAATAACTGTTATTGCCTCCTCGGTCTCTGATAACAGTGATAACAGCTTCAAGCCGGTTTGGCATACTGAACATAAAGCTTCGGAGCCGATATTGGGTAATATTCTCCCATTCCTCTATAATATTCAAAATAATAATAATTAATTTTTATATACAAACTTAAACTATTTTTCAAGTCCTTTTTATTTCGAAAGTATATCTCGTGTACTTAAAAAGTTATTGCAATTTTAAAAGTGTGATACTTAGTTTGCAGGTAATTGTAGATTGAGTTCCAAAACATGCATAAACAACATGCTTTTACAATAGATCAGTGAAAGCATACAACACAACGGCGCTAGAGTTGTTTCAATTGTAAATACTAGTTCTAATTTGTTTTTAGTATTTGATTGTAAATTTATTGGTTATTTATGCCTATTGCCTTTCAAAAAATAACTATTGGCGAACTCTGTAGCCAGAATGGCCAGAATTTTTTTTATAATCATGACTGTGTTTGTTGACCTGATGTCTGGCTGGACCTGTGTCCAGCAGTGGACTAAAACAGGCCTCGACTAATGAGCGCCATAGCGCCCTACTGTCTTCAGCTTGCAGCATCCATGCCTGCAGCTATTCGCAGGTTACCTGGCCGGAGGGCGTCCCACTCTACGTTTGCCGAGTCGCGTGCTCCACTTGAGAACACGTTTACCCCAGCGGTTGTCGGTTCTTCACGAGATATGGCCGGCCCACTGCCACTTCAGCTTGAGCTGATGATGGTCATAATTTGCAGCCGGATCGTTCCCACTACTGGGCACAGTACAGTCTCCCGATTTTCCCAAGATTAGGTTTACTGGGGTTCTTCTAGCACGATCACAGTAGCATCCCAGAGTCGGGAAGTTGACGGAGGTACACCCCCGTGCCTCGGTAAGAACGTTAAGTTGTTGGTCCTTCGCCTGACTTCTCCCCGGACGTGTCGGTCTTCCGTCCCATCGGATTATGAGAGTGAGGAAATAGAGAATGACCCTGTGTTTGCGCGCACATTTGTGCACTATAATAATGTTCAGTGCATCTGGCTAGTCTGCGTTAAGACTGGCCACCGTGGCCGAAATTCGGCTCGGAAGACATCATGATCAGCATAGTCTACCGAAGATAGTGTCATTCATCATGGTCCTCATCTTACTTTGGGGTTAGATGATGCTGTGTGGATTGTCCAGAGACGACCTCAGTAGCGCTGCGGATGAAGGTTCCCTTGCGACGTAGGAGGGTGCGTGTTTGATTCCCGCCCCAGGACAAATGTTTGTACGATCTATAGCCTAGATATTTGTTCCGTCCAGGCGTATTGTTCAGCAGTTATTATTTTATTACATGCTCCGCCCCGCGGCTTCGTCCGCCTGGAAATTGATTGCACCCCCTAGGGGTAGTATTGTAAATATCAAAAATACTTGTATCATTATTTACTTTACGGTTTATTTAAACTGAGTTTTGTGAATCGAACCAAGAAATAATAATTTTCCGTACAAACTTTACCACCCTTTTTAAGACCTCAGAGGTAAATATTTTAAAATTATGTTTTCCTGTGTGTTATTCTAGAACTTAAATTATTTTTATACCAAATTTCATCCGCATATAAATTTCGAACCTGTTGTTTGGTAGATTATTCAAAGATGGCGCTGTCCGCCTAGAATAATGGTCTTCATAAGCCAAGTTGTCAAGGTACACATAAAAATGGCGATGCCTTCAGTGAGAAAGTTTACCTCCTCTGGTGCAGATCGCGTAGTTTATTTTTATTTTCGGCGCACACAATAGACTATCAATAACGTATTACACCATCGAAATTTATTAAAGCATTCTGAATTCAAAATGAACTTTTTTCAACACATTGAATAATATCCTTTATTCCACATATGAGCAAAACCCGATTTTGCTCACTGTTTTTGAGCAGCAAAGTCACTGTTTTTGAGCGAGAGTGGTGAAACATTGTGTGTTTGACATTGTTTATTTAAATTGACTATCATACATTTTTATTTTATTTTTTGACATGTTCATCTCCAGCTGACATTAATTAATTAACTATTTTATTTTAAATTAAATTTCATAATTTGGCATTGATTAGAAGGGATAATAGTGGAAATAAATTATAAAATTGCATGCTTTTAATTCAAATAAAAACGTTCTGATTCTTAGTCAGTTTTCACATGTATGTATAATGAAATGTTTGTACGCCTAAGCGGCAGAATTCAGCGATCTAAAATAAGTCATAGGTACCGACTGTAAAATTACCTGGTTCACAAACAATAAATGAATTATTAATTATGAAAAATAAATATCCAAATTAAAGGGAACTTCCATACAAAAAACGCGATTTTTTGCCTATTTTTGCTCTTCGTTTGTCAAGGCTCGTTTTGTCTCTTGAACCATAACAGGTAGCCACATAAAACTTTCTATAAATAAGTATCACTTCAACTGTAATAAAAACAAATCCTAAATAAAATTTTAAAAAGTAAAGGGGTGTCCAAACAAATAAAAGTTTGACCATCTTTGAAAAAGTTGCCTGATTTTTACGGTACGGAGCCTTTCCTGTGCGAGTCGACGCGCACTTCGCGGTTTATTCTCTTTTGGATATGCCATAGTATGTTTTTTCTCGTAAGACAGAATATTCTCTATTCTAACAGGAGACTGCGCACAAGCGAAGCCGCTAGCAGAGCCTAGTAATAACAAATCTAATTAACACAAAATGTAGGTCGACTAACAAAGCGGTTCTCAGTTTCGACTGAAGCCGTAACATTTATTTGACTGGTGTTCAAAATGCAGCTGATTTATATAATCACACACATTACTAATACTATTAATGCGAAAGTTTGTATGGATGGCATGTTTGTTACTTCTGCACGCCAAAAATACTGAAGGGATCAGGCTGAAATTTTGTATAAATATAGGTCTAGAACTGGAAACAACACGCAGTTTTTATCCCATAAGAATTAGGAATCAAAAATGCTTTATTTCGGTAATTACAATAAATGTTCAATTAAAATCAAAAAAGTTATTTTAAATTTAACCAATGTCCACTATGCGATTTAAACAACCACGTCTGGCACTAACGTCCCAAGATAGTTGTGGAACGAAGTCATAGGATCTTTGCTAACGTCAAACAAACTAACCCCTCAGAAGTCAATAAAACTACTTTACTAGTTAGCTATGACTCGTTTCTGCTCGCGACTTCGTTCACTTGGTGCCTGGTTACTACATAGCCCATAGCAGGATTGCTATGGGCTATGTAGTAACCAGGCACCAACATTACTAATCGATTCAATTTTAATAGAGACGCGCGATAGTCACCCATGTTCGAAAAGAAACGAGAGACGCATTAACAGTGTGCATCTTTACATAAACGGGCACGCTTTTAATCCCTTCTGTATCTTAGACATTAACAAAACTACAGACTTGCAATTTTGCATGTGATATATGTTCACATTTTTTTTTTTTTTTTATATAGGATATATAGATATATATGATATTTACATGGGTATGTAAACATCATATATCACATGCAAAATTGCAAGTCTGTAGGTTTGTTAATGTCTAAGATACTAAGGGACCAAAACCGTGAATGTTAGTTAATGTAAAGATGCACACTGTTAATGCGTCTCTCGTTTCTTTTCAAACATAGGCGTCTATCGCGCGCGCGTCTCGATTAAAATTGCCGATGATATCTCAATGCAAATCAATATTATATGATTCAAATATTATAATTACACAGTTGCATGCGCCATGACCACAGAATAACATATATTTTTTGTTGGTAATGGTCAAACGTTTGGCCGCCATCTTAAGATTGATTTGATTTAAGAGGGCGCATTGCGCCGTTTTGTGAAAAGGGTAGGCGTAGGATTTTGCGTTTATAGGAGCGGGACAAAGCATACGTTTTTCGAACGGCGTAAGCGCAAAAATCAAGTTTTTGCTTATTTACAAGAAAACTGCACCACTTACATATGAAGAAAATGGTTCAAGGAACCAAATAATTAGTAATAACCTACGAATCAAAACATAATATGACATTTATGACACGCAGGGTTCCTGAGATCTCGACCAAATTATGTGCGAAACAGTGCACTTTCATGATTATTTTTATCGTATTTTTTTTTCTGAATCCGGTTTTTACGTTGAGGAACCAAAGATATTTTTTAATTTAATTTTTTTTTTTACGAGATCCCGTGAGTACTGAGTTCTAGGTCCTATTTTGCCAACCAAACCCGTAAAGTTCGCCTCGTAAGTGAAAATGTGGCCTCAGACAGAACACGTATTATAAGGAACTTATTCACTCTGGATTGAAGACTCCGGATTGTACTCTACCGGGGAAACAGAGGCACGAAGCTCACTGAAGTACAAGAAGAAATAACTGAAGTCATTAAAGACCTTAATGATAACTGGTATCTTACACAGCTGCACTGACCTGTGTATCCCTGTGTATGCTGTAGGTGGACCAGCAGCACGGCTCCACCTGGTTGGAGTCCAGCCCCCAGAACTCCAGTTCCTCCTCGAACAGCGGCCCGCAGACATTTGTGGGGTAGTGAAGCTTTCCGGTCCTGAACAAAAGAAAATAACCTTACACAATGTTATACTATGCGCACATTGTTCTTACTGTGACTGCCTCGTTGGGCTATCGATCGCATGTTTAACTGCTGATATTGAAGCCCGGGTTCAAATCCCGGGTCGGGCAATAAGTTGTTAATAGGATTTTTCTGGTAAAAAAAATCACAGTAACAACGCCGAGTCAGAAATTTGGCGGTGTTACACCCGCGTGCCTCGGAAGACATGTTAAGCTTTTGGTCCTGCACCTGACCTCTCCCCGGTCGTGTCGGTCGTTAGAGAATATCTAATTCTCATAGTCCGATGGGACGGCGCACCTTTGTTTACTCACACACTTGTGCACTGCGCACATGGACAGTCTATGTTCTGACTGGCCACTGTGGCTGAAATTTAGCTAGGAGAACATTCAGAATGTTCTCCTAGCTGTTATTACTTATTTGTAAACGTAACGTAACTCCCTTCCTTGGCAGAGGGCTCTCTTTTCTCATAGACAGGCCATGGAAGAAGATGTGCGTACAACTCGTCCCGTTTTCTTGCAAAATAAAGGTACCTTACCGGACCTTAATGAATTCCAAAACTCCAAAGTAATTTGTTAAGATAATTTCAATTTTTGTTACGAAAAAGTGGCGCTTCTAATTTGGCAAACGTATTTCATTAGAATTAAGAAAATTTAGGAGAAATTTTATATATTGTATTTTATAAAGCTTAGCCTGAGAATCATGGAAACCAAACTATGGAGACCGACACCTAACGTCAGCCTTACGTTTGCACACCATCATGGATCAGTACCTCTAGTGTAAAAATCGTTCACTACTACACTGACTTGTCAAAGTTGTACCCACTGCTAAAATGCTAAAAATCAAAATCATTCGAATTCTATAATCGAGTTCGAAGCGACGCGTGACCGCTCGGGTATCTGGCGCAGCGCATCAGCATTGCCATACAGCGGGGCATTGCAGCCAGCGTCTTGGAGACGCTGATATGGATCAGTTGAGCCACCTGTAGATTGTTTGCAACAGTCTGCAGTTAGCTTAATTGATTCAACTGTAAATACTAGTTCTAATTTGATACTATTATTTGAATGTAATTTTCTTTGTTAATGTCAAAGCCATCGATTTGTAAGAAACTTTTGTATCGCCGTCATATCACGAAAAGAAGTTCCTCTCTATGCGGTAGGGGTGATGTAAGGCGCTGTATGGATGGAAACGAAAGCTTTTATAAATTTTGTAAACTACTCTTTTAAAAGTTTGTGTGCCTCTATTCTGATAATTTACAGGCCACGGTCCCCACTCTGACCCACACTAGCTGCCACCTATTTTTAACATACTTCAAGGAGTTCTCAATTCGTCTGTATGTTTTTAGAATTTCGAAGATCGGAGATCGTTTTCGAAACCCATAAGGTCTCGCTTTTTATGTCCTTTTGTTTCAATATCTCAGCAACTACAGCAGCAAATAACTTGAAATTTAAAATAATAATACATTTCGTGCGCTTGTAGGTAGGTACAGATTAAAAGAAAAAAAATTACAAGGAAAATTTTCAGTTCAAATTGTGATGTGGAAGTTTAAAAAGAGACCTACAATGTCAAGTGGGGTATCAAATGAAAGGTATCGGTTCGTACATCTTAAAACAGTTTTTTAAATATTTTGAAAAATGTCGAAAAATTACCCCCCCCCCAAATCCTAATTTGGAATATTTATTTTAAATCTATAGTATGACAGAATAAAACAATTACAACTAGTATATACACTTAATATCTATTTCTTAAAAATCTAAGCCGTCACCAGAAGGCAGAGTGCCCAGAATGCTGGCAGCATTGCCACGTTGAATGGCAATGCTAATTCGTTGACCGAAATAGAAGCCAGCATTCCGATCACCTGTCGACTCTACAAGAAGTTTGGTAATATCTTTATAAATGGCGTGTGCTCCAGGTCCCCAAGGACCAAGGGTTTCAACCCCAAACGGCTCAAATAGGTAACCTCGGTCAAGATTAGCGTATTTTCGCCGTTTGAGGGACTCCGCTGATGTTGCTGCGGAGCCGGCCCTTACCGATGTCCCTGCAAGATGTGAAGGCGCTAGGGTATCTACACACGTGGCATCCCAAACTAAAGGCCGACCCATCTTCCAGGGAATCAGAGTCATACCGTCAGGTCTTTTACCATCATCTCGCATAAGGCCACATGGTTCGAGGGTAGCTGCCACACTGACGCTGGTAAAAGCCCGACGGAGGATGTCATTAATAGAACTATGACGGGGCACACGTCCTGCACTAGAGACACATGCCAGTGGATGGTGACCAAACTTATCAACGGTTTCACCACACTGACAACGGTGTGCAACTAGGCAAGGAGAACCTAAACGCAAAGAGGTGGCCACCCGAAATGAGTTATTATCTAAAAGGGTACCTAGATTTTTGGAAGGCAGAACCTGTAACCAAAGTCCTGATTCCCACTCGGAAACGGCGAGTAGACGAGCACGTTCTGATGAGCTAGTTGACGTATTAATAATATCTTTCCGTACTAGCTCACATAGTGGCTCATCCCACAGTCTCTGAGAAGAAATCTATAGTTGGATATTTCTTCTAAACGCTATTGAGTTTCGAGTAGCAGAGAACAGAAACAGGAACGTAGCAGTCTGCTTATTAATTTATTAATTTGCTGAACCAACCCGCCTGCCCAGCGCTGGGATCATTGCACTGTCCTCATATTATAAGAGCCAATAAGGCGCTTCTTATGGGAGGCCGATTTCCAGGCGTGGACTAGCCTATTCTGGTGATCTGGTGAAGTGAGATGTGAAGTCAATCCCTATTTTGTTATCACTATCATAAAAATAACAGCATTGTATCTTCGCGTTCATAGTCTAGTCATTCTGTATTCAAGTATAAAAGCTTTCTTTCCCCAAAGCTTTCTTTTTTAGCGTGAATTTATGTAACGGCCCGGCCCAAATTAAATAGCATCACGTATGTGCAATTAGGTTCGTCTCGTCAGCTGCGTAGATTTTCTCGAAAATGGGCCGTTCTATGCTTTGACACAGATAAATAATAGAGCTTCTAGCTTCTAGTAAACTTGTCAGTGAAATTGCACTTGATGGGACGAATCTGAAATAAATCTGAGTCTAATTCTAGATTTTTCTTTTATTCTCTACTTATTACCTATCATGCTGAATTCCCTGTGGACAGATGGGATTATAAAGAGTTTCCAAAGGAAATTACACGCGTGTTGGAGAAAAATTCCAACACGCGTGGATATTTTTGAAAATCGTCGCTTCCGCCGCATAACGAAAACTGACTCAAGAACCAGGGGAGGCTTTACCGGGTAAGCAGGGTGTGTGGCGCACACAGGCGCAGGACCTTAGGGGGCGCCGAGCGGCCGGCCGCTTGCGACGACGCCTCCAAAGACCCTTTGTCGCTTGCGGCGCTCTCAAATATCATGCTCCCATGCATGCCCGACGCCCCGCAAGATGGCAAGTCATCTGTTTTGATTTGTTTGAGAAAATGCCAACGCTAATAAAACGCTCCCACACAAAGCCATATTATGTTCGACTGGCTGCCGCAACCAGGCTGCCTAAAGCGCGGATGGCCTAAGGCTGTATAGGAATGTTATAAAATGCGTATTGCCGGGTGGCGCGTGGCATTATCAAAGGCGCATTTACGAATGCCGCGTCATTGTTCAACCCCTGCACTGAGCGATCTCCTTAATCATAGGAAGGTATTAATCGGACAGAGTTGTTTTTTAGGATCTATAATAAAAATGGATTTCGCCTACAGCGGCCAGTCTCAAGGGAGACTAGCCCGTGTTATTTGCGTGGGACATATTTATAATGTTTTCTCTATGCTTGTTAAAAAACACCGTATATTTACTAAATAAAAAGACCCCAGCTTACTCGGGACTAGAAAATCCCCACTCATTAGAAACTAGATACAAAAACGAGGACGTGTAGAAGCTTCGTTAGCTGATGTAATCCAGCAGATGGTGTACGCACTGATGTGCTTCTAACGTGGAAGAAACGCTTCAAAGATTGAATTTAATGATCTGGGCCCGTATCTACTCGTAAAAACAAAAATCGACGTTTCTGATATAAGGTTTACATAGGCTAAATTATGTATCTTAAAATGGTTAAGTATATAATGTTACCTCATCTATTAAGTGCCTAATTTACTCTAATACGATTGTTTTTGCTGTAAATAAATATATTTTATTAGTTAATGTCATGTTTAAGTTTTCGTGCAAATGCAGATTTGCATAATAACGAATTAGTAACGGTTTTTGTTTTCCGAGTAGGCCTCTGGATTGAGACTGTTGAAGCTAAATTTATTTGATATTAACAAGTAACGACTACCTATGCATTCAACAGATATCGAAATTGTAATATTGAAAATCATGCACGATTATAGAACAAAATGCACACAATACATGTATGAACGTCATGTAAACTAGTAGGTACCAACCAACCAATGAACGACATGTATGTTCTAGAATGACTGACATGAATGAAATTAATGACAAGCTTTCATGCATGCTGTCCTCGTAATGTACCTACTAGACTTACATTATTATTATTACAGATCAAAAGAGAAGACAGGCGGTGATAAATAAATAAAATTACATTTATTTCAGCTATAACACATAGTTTACATACACAGTCCTTAATAACATACATTGAACATACAAAGAAACATTTTAAAACATAGACAGAAAATATTAAAATCACTACGATACAAAATAAACATTCGTCCAGTATTCTAAAGTCCAGTGTTGAAGGGGGAGGCTGTGTCCAGCCTTCCTGCAATGACGTAGTTTGCTGTTGGCAATAGAAAATATACTGACGCTAATAAAAATTATGAACTATAATTAAATTCATACAAAAAAACGCAGCGTTAAATTCCCGCGTGTGTCCACGACTGCGAAGTTTCCAAAAGGAATGTCAAACCAGTTTAAGAGTGTTACATTAACTTTGTTAACGAGATCTGTAAAGCGTTAATTTGAGTTAACTTTATTATAAATTATTATACAAACGCTTAACAACACGCGGGTCGTTATAAACTGACAGAAACTGATGAAATATTCTCATTTTCGAACATAATATTTCGGCATTAAAGTTTATTATAAACTGTTGTTTTGTTTATGTATGAAACTAGTTTCATTTAGTTCAACCATTTACTAACACAAGACCTACCTACTTAAAAGCTATCATAAGTTATATTTCACATTTTATTTCATAAAATTACGAGTTTTCCGTAGGTACCTACGGATCGTCCCACTGCAAAGGCAAAAAAGTCCTCTCTCTATTTTTAGGGTTTCGAAGGTCGGAGATCGGTTTCGAAACTCTTATAGCATCGCTTTTTCTGTCCTTTTTTCCGTCTTTAATATCTCAGCAACTACAGCAGCAAATTACCTTTTATTTTTGCGCTTGAACCAGAGTGCCATAGCACTCTGTCTGCTTGACGCATCCAGCATATTCTGCCTGCAGTTGTGCAGTGCTGTTTTGCAAACCCCTCGTCATCTCACCTGGCCTATGTCCAGCAGTGGACTAAGATAGGTTGATGACGATCTCACCTGGTGGGCGTCCTACACTAGATACCAACGATTACCGAGTACGCGGTCTCCACTCAAGAACACGTTTACCCCAAAGCGGTTGACGGTTCTTCGCGAGATATGGCCGGCCCAATGCCACTATCTACTTCATAAATAAATTAATGTGCTGTGCCGGTCGCGGCGAAAGAATCGACCCCTCCAGCCCCCTCCAAACCCGCTTGTCTGACCGTGCCTTCCCAGGCACGTTCAGCTCTGGTCTTATGAGTAGGTAGGTACTGATGGGGTGGGAGATTTATATAAAATAATAACTTACTTACACGACAAGCTAAACAAAGCCCGTTTAGCCCTTTACAAAGCCTCGAAACTGGGCTTATCACAGTGAGTTAGCCACGGCTATAAAACATGTACAATATTACAGCACCTGTAACCTTTACTTCAGTAGCGGGGATCTACCGAATATGGCCTATTTAGTTTCGTACTATATGCTGCCAACTCGAATTCTAGACTTTTCATAAAGGCGTTGGGAAAAATATAGAAACTTTTCTACAACTAAAGCCTATAAGTTTGGTCCACACCGCTGGACGCAGGTCTACCCCTGATACATAAGTGCGTAGGCTTTTGTCTTATTGGGGTAATGCTCCCCACGCTGGGAACGCGGGTTGGGGATCGCAGTTCGGTGGTAGAAATGTTCTGCAAGAGGCGCTGCCACCGGGGCCCCCCGGTGGATATCCTTTAGTGGCCCCCTCCGACATTCGCTAGAAGATTGTGGTGCAAATTCAAAGCCACATGGCGTAAGAACTTAGATCTATAGAAACTTTTATGTGAAAGTAGTAAGCCTAGGACAGAAGGCTAGGTCATAATCGCGTTTAGTCGAAGATGTTCCCGTTTGCAAGTGAAGTTGCGTTACGATTTAAAGAATCCATACATAAAAGTTGCCAGTCTGCTGTCAAGTTCATAGGCCTGTGCCTATGAACTGGCTCTGTAGCCATGGGCAAAACTATATTTGACGCCTACCAAACAAAACCTGAAAATGTACACGTATTTTTTATTTTACAAAACTATTCTTAGGGGGTGTGCAATCAATATCCACGTGGGCAAAGCTGCGAGGCGCAGCTAGTTTAGTATAAACCTGCTTTAGTTTTGTATTATTTCTATTCGTGTATCTATGTGTGTCGAAATAAATGTTATTCTATTCTATTCAAGTTAATAAAACACTGTCACCACCTACAATATGCATACACTGAAATGTCGCACATACCCACTGGGTTCTGTCGGCTGGTTCGATGCGTAGACTCCAAACCCAACCTTCTATGATGTGCTACCTTCGTTTGACCACAACCTCACCGGATTTTAAGTGGCAATATGGCCGATGATGCCTCACGAAGGTCCAGAGACACGCATTCACTCTTCTCTTGAAGAGACCCAGGCTGTAACCTTCACGAAACCCACTTTTTTTGCAAAACTACAGCTACTGAGACACTTTCAGCAAAAAAAGTTCTGTAGTAGCGGTTGAGTAGTGAAATAAATAACACCGCGACAGGGTTATCCCGCAAGGGATGTAAAAGGGCCGCCTGTCAACCCTAAAACCGGGACAACAGAAATAGGGCCCATATGTTTTAGCGTAATCACGAATGCCGGGAAAGTTTCTAAATAGCGATTTGTAGTTTTCAAAGATGTAGGACTAGTTCTTGCCCGTGGCTTCGCACGCGTTGTTTCTATAGAAACGTTTAAAGGTTTTTTCTATCCCATGGGAACTGATTTATAGGATTGAAAACAGCCGATGTTTGATTCCAGTTTTAGACCTGGTTAGGACCCTGGTGTAGATCTAGAGATGATCTATGCAAAGTTTCAGCTCAATCTGTTTCGTAGTTTTGGAGTGAAGAAGGAACAAACATCCATCTATTCAACCATTCAAACTTTCGCATTTATAATTATTAGTGTGATAGTGTGAATGCGGATGAGCGGAATGTTGCTGTCATTGAATTTAAAGGTCGCGGGTTCTCTGTCGTGTAGAGTTTTCTACTCGAGATCGGAGGATAATTATCATATCAACCACCACACGACCAGTCCACTGTTGGACATAGGCGCCAAATAGTGGTCCTGAGCCGTCTCCATCCATCGACTCCCTGCGACCGCTACAATTTCGTCGGTCCATCGAGTGGATCGGAGGATATAGGTGCGAAATTGAATTTTAACAATTCGAATTCCAAAAAATGGAATTCATTCAATGTGCCATTTACAAAAGTTAAAAGTTACTTAATAATTTTGACTTTTATTTAGCTTCAAAACGATAATTTACACGCTTGTTGAAAATATTAAACCGTATGTATTTTAGATAAATTCTTATGATTTCCAGATTTCTGCATAAGGCCTTCTCATCTGTTTGACTGAATCACAATTTATTCACCATTTCTCAAGACTATAAATTTAACTAAATCGGAAATAACGCATCGACTGTTTTTATAATGACGTGATTTAACACAGAATCTATAACTCTGTCAGAAGCTAAACATAAATATAAACTTCACACAAATAACATTCTGTAATATATTTGTATGATACGATTTGAGAATTAGTAAGTCGACTTCCTGCTTGTAAAAATAGTACTTGATGATGATCTACGTCTATAGTGTATGATTCTATTGAAGAGAAAATTAGCATTACGAATTAGCATTGCCATTCAACGTGGCAATCCTGCCAGCATTCTGGGCACTCTGCCTTATGGTGACGACTTAGATTTTTAAGAAATAGTGTAAATACTAGTTGTAATTGTTTTATTCTGTTATAGTAATTTTATATGAGCTAATTAAAAGAAAATATATAATAAATAGTTAACACATGAATGTCACACAGCCGAGCGGGTTGGCGCAACATTTCAGAGTACAAAGTGTTTGGTCAACTTCTCAGAAGCTAGACGCCTTAGATGTGTAGTACTCCAATCGAAAAAATATTTTTTGGTTGGCTTTATGACCAGAGACCTTACACGTATAAGTAAAGAAACTATGTCGCAAAAATGACGAAGTCGGGGCCGATCTCCGTAAACTCGACTCTACTATCTCGCAAAAGATAGCCCAGATCGAGATGCATGGATAAGTTTGGTGGTCTGATCAATTCACTTTATGTCGCTGAGCTTTGTCCTAAAATTATACCTACAAGGAATTATGTTGCTTCTCATTTATTCACCCGTTGTTCCACCGCATACCTATTAGTTCTTTTGTTTCACCGTATTCTTAAAATGCTTTAAGGAATAAGGCCGCCTATTGTATGTATTTTTTTGTGTTAGATATAAGATATTTTATTTATTTTGTATGTACAATAAAGTGTTCATTCATTTATTCATTCATTCATCAGCTGTTCCACCGCATACCATAGATCTGTTGTTCCACCAGGTCTTTTATCAACTGATCCCGCGGGATGAGTTGACTAAATAATTAATTTTATCAATTTTGCTTAGTCAACTTATCCCGCTTTTAAAAAAAAAGATAAAAAGTAATGTATTATTTGAAATATACATATGTACACACGTGAACAAAAATCTTTTGGGAAAAAATTACACACCATTGTTTGGTTATACTGATATATTAAAAAATCACAGTCGTTGAACAGAAAACTAGATCTAAATAAGCGCATACAAATATATACCTTTTTCGGTAAAAACAATATAGGTTGTGCTATTAAAATAACTTCATCATAATTTATGCAAATATGTATATATTGTAAACTTAGGTATCTTTGTAATTTTGTAATACCACCTAGTCACAGTGACTACCGACATGTAAACTTGAACTTTTCTACCATAGACACAAATATCTCTTTCCCACTCTTCCTCCAAGAGCTCATTATCCATGCCTAATATACAAGTACCAACATTGTTTCCATCTTACAGTATATTTGTTTTCTTGATATATTCCGCACATGTTTACATAAGCCTCTCGACAACATCAAGATCCGATATGCTTATTAAAGTTATACCACAAGATATACTACGTCAACGTAGACTGCATCAGAAGGAACACTCGAAACAAATGGTTAGTTTTCCCCCTTAAGGAATTCAATTGGGTAACTGGAATTCATTTCATTAGATTCTGGCACAGAAGCAAGCTTCTGCCCTTCCTCTTGTAGGTTAATCGGCTCACGTCATTCACGGGCTAAGATGAAAGTGACGATTCTTACACCGCGACTGCCGGTAGTAGATAGATAGATAATGCGTCATTCAGAGAACTTATAAGTATACAAAACAGTTTGGTAAAAGGTAACAGAATTGGTGGCTTTATCGCTTAAAGCGCTTTCTTCCAGGCAACCAAAGCTTAAAAGAGACGATCAAAGGAAGGCGGTGCAGGAGCTAATTACAAATATGAAACTAATACAAACTGTAACAAACTAAAATAATCCTAATACACATATACCAAATAGAAATATACTCTTATATACAACAACAAATGCAGTGGTGACTTTGACAGACATACTAATTACTTACATAAATAATATTCGTAAATTTTTGTTTAAAAGTGTGATGAAATATGTTTTTTTTATATAAATAGGTAGATCGTTCCACAGTCTGACGGCTTGGCCAATAAAACTATCGCTATATACGTACGTATGTCGTTATAACAAGCGATAATTATGATACAGTGAGGAATGGATCAATCCAAAATCTAGATGCACAAAAAATGTTTCTTGGTCCAAACCCACATAACTTATACTTTAAATTTACAAGTGACATGGCAAAATAGTGGTCTGGAACTTCATCAGGAAGCCAGAGAGTTGGATTGATTAATAGAATTCGGACCATGGCTCAGGTTCTTGGATTAAAAATTCCATTCTTTCAATAAAAATTCCAGAGCCATGTTAAAACTATGGTATATTAAGTGTAAAGCAATCCAAAATCTGGAGTCTCGTGATAAAAATTGATCAATCCACTAACAAGAGAATAAAAGAATCACAAAACCTACTTTTCGTAAACTGTTTTTCGTCGTATACGAATATTTTTAAATTGACTATGCTGACATATTTTTATCGTTGACTAGACAAATAAAGCCAAATAAAACTCGTTCTGAACATTCGCGTAATGAATGTTTGAAGCGAACGCTGAAGGAGAACCGATTCAATAAAATCCCTTTGAATAAATCACTTCAATGAATAATTAATTGTTTCAATTGTAAATACTAGTTATAATTTGATTGTAATTTTCTTTGTTAATAAAGGCCGTTCTTCAATGAGAGCAATGCTCAATTCGTTTTGAGTCTCTGTTCATTTAAAAATTGTCGTATTCTTTATTTTCTTATGGGGACACAGTAATTTTTATTGACTATTTCAACAAGTCTTTATTCCCTTAACGAGGGGCTTCATCAGGATGAGCCTCATCACCCAGAAGAAGTCGCTCTTTAAGAGATGAAACGTTGATGTTCTTCCAACACAAATAGGGCTCGCGGCTAACCCGCTTACATCCGTAATGCACCCATACTATGTTGATTTAAGAAGGCCCTTTGAATGGCCTTCGTAATTTGCTATTGTATGGCTATTGTTTGCTATTGTATGCCATTGAATTGCTATCAAGGCCATTCGAAGGGCTTTCAAATGTCAATTATAGGATGGTTATTATTTCCGTAATTGCACAGCCGGACCTGGCAAATTGAGAAAACGGGTACAAAAATTAGTAAAATTTGATAACTGCCATATTACGTACTAAGTCATATCGTCTAAAAATTCAAAAAAGTAAAAAAAAATATTTATTAGCAGGTCCTTTATTCGAATTAATTGCGGATGTATCTTTTAAATCATCAGGTATCTTATTTAAATCTTATAACTTTTATTTTGGCCTGTGTTTGCGCTTTATGAAGTTGAAGTTGTGAGCCAGCTATTAGAAGTTTATTATGATTATTTCTGTTTACGTTTTTAAATTCTGGGTATTTTCTTACAAATTTACAAGCTTCTAGAATATATCACGGATGTTAATGTTGGAATCATCAATTCCCAAATGTATGGCCTACAGCTTTCTGCTCCATCGTCACGTGGTTATTTTATAGATAGCAATAGTATTTCTGAGTCATAAGCACGATTTATCCAGGAACCTACCACGTGAGCAATGCCACGAACAAAAGCTAGTACCTACAGCATAAAGTTACTTCAGTGGCTCTCGCCTTCTTCCAAACTAACAAAGGCAATTCGACCCAACTCTCCTGAGAATTCCAACTTGTCAAATAATTGTAATCTTCCATAACTTCCCAATGATTGCGTTCCCGTCTGACCCATAGGGAATGAAGAGGAATTTAATTCGCTATTTATACTAACGGTCTCGAGGGTATGTTTGAGACAGTATAAATGGAACTCAAAGACATTATCGAGATCGTTCGGCACTGCTGAGTCAATTTTGAAGATTATTTTTAATCGTAGGAACTTAAGTTACTCGGTTTCTTTGGTAAGGGATTTGAGGGTAATGCGTTTTTATCTTCTGTCTTTACTTGACTGGGTTCTAGGTATGGTATGTCATAGAACGGAGCTTAAGTCATCATTGTATGCATCGAGGGAGCAATCCATGTGTCAATTTCATTCTTAATAATGTTATTTCGACCAAATCTATTATCGATTATTTTGCAATATTTTTTGTTTAAATGTAACCCCTCGGAAATTTACATATTTAATTGAAGACGTGGAAGAGCGTAATACCTACCTATTACAAGTATTTCATTATATATACTTAAAAGGTGTTTTCAACTTTGGTTAAAACTATTGTGTCTTTATAATATGGGTCAAAGAGAAATCATACGTAAAAAAATTCAAAGAAATTAACATAATGACAGTTCCATGTCAATATATGTAGTTATGAAAACTTGTTGTACACTCACAGGAATATCAATCGGTTCCCTAAAAATAGAAAAAAAACATAATTAAAAACTATATAATAAAATATATAATTTAAATACAAGAAATAATAATAAAGTCGCTGTGCCCTCAACTAGGCTACACAATATTAATGTATTTTTAAAGGGCAATGTAGCGTATACATTCTACAACAAAATACCAAATGAGTTTAAAAAATTATTAATAAATAAATTCAAACAAATTGTCAAACATATCCTTTGTAAAAGGCTTATTAATAAATATAAGATTATCTAGGAGAGGATATAAAAGCTTGTGGCAAGTCTTGTTCCAACTCGAAAACTAACAACCTAACAAGGTAAAGGTTTCTTGTTCGCTTTTTTACTTTACCATAATAATATTGAAGGGAACAAATTCAAAATTCAGTGCTTTATTTCCTTTAGACCTTACAGGACTCTTGGACACGTCACAAAATTATATTATATTACTTATGTAAAACTAGAAAATAAAGTGATCATTTTGATTTTTGTTCACTTCAATATCTTCTATATATTATATATAAAAGAAAGTCATGTTAGTTACACTATTTATAACTCAAGAACGGCTAAACGGATCTCGGTGAAATTTGGCAGCGAGGTAGATGGTATCCCGGGGCCGGACATAGGCAACCATTTATTCCGGAAAAAAACGTGCGAAGCCGCAGGCTGCAGCTAGTTTCTTATAAAAATCAAAGTGATGGCTTTATTTTCTAGTTTTACTTATGTAATTTGAATTTTGTGACGTGTCCAAGAGTCCTGTAAGTTCTAAAGGAAATAAAGCACTTTGATATTTGAATTTGAATTTATTACCGAGTAAACATTTGTATATTTATGTTTGATCAAGAATTGCTTGCTACTATTCTTCCAGCCAATTACAACCTGGTCTCTTGAAAATAAGAGTGAGTAGGTGTCTTCTAGACCTTCGTGATACATTGGCCACATGTTCACTTACCATCAGGTGAGATTGTGGCCAAAGAAGGGTCTATTGATTATAAAAAAAAACTACTTCTGACTATCTAAATCGTATCTAAACACATATCGTAAGCGTATACTTCGATATACCTTAGATAGATAGATAGATAATACTTAATTCACAGAAACTTACATGTAAAACAGTATGGTACAGAAGGTACGAGTAACAGAATTGGCGGCCTATGAGAAACTTCACTGATGACTTCATTGATGAGGATTGCGTGAAGAAATCATAAATCATTAACTTTATTCATTTAGGCTTACAAAATAAAGCCCGTAAGTCTATGGCCCGTATTATGAAAGCTTACTCAGTTATAGATCTATGCTTGAGTTACGTTTATGGCATTCTCAAGCATAGATCGATGACTAACCAAGTTTATTCATAATGGCCTTAGACAAGTCAAATTTTAAACTATAAATTATAAAAAAAAAGAAAAAATAATAAGAAAAAAAGTGTCTTTGTCCACTAGTGGAAGAAGTACAATTCATGAGTCAGCTTGGCCGACCAGTTACAATGATATCATTTAAATTAGATTTATATACATAATTATAGTTAACGTTTCAAATTAAAAATTATCTCGATCTATTTCCAAACAAAATAGATGGCGACGACTTAGTTCACGATTTAAATATTCTAGAAATGTAAAATTTCTGTCTTTTTAAAATGTAAATAAAATGTAAATTATATCTAATGTTAAATATTAAAATACCTGCCAAGTAACGAGAGCCAGAAAATTATATATTTGAGAATAAATTACTCAATTAATCAAATGATGAACGAAAGCGTTTTAATTTACGAATATTTTATTTCAAGGGATAAAGTCTAATTGAGTGAAAAGACGGCCTTTCTATAATTTGATTATCCTCGAACGCTTTTATCTTTGATCTACTAACTCCTCTTCGGATGCCAGTAATAAGAATTATCTTTATTTAAAAACTCTTTCAGAAATTGTAAAGATCAGTATTTTTAGATGAATTCAGTTAATCCATTACATAATAAGGACTCGTACGCAGTTGTGAATAAACCTGGCGGTAGGTAGGTATAACCTATGTTCTTAAAGAACGGGATTAACAACGACGTCATCCCTCATGCTGTTTCGCTCAGATCGGATTTGAACTGAGACGAGTAACGAGACGTGACCATGACGTCTAATTCATTTTAGTATAGGATTTGCGTAGTTCCCTGTCCGCACGATACGATACGATTATATACCTCTATAATATGGAAAAAGACGTCACGATCACGTCTAGTTACTAACGTACAATAGACTCATCCCTCTGGACAGTGTAAGAAAGGACGTCCTTCTCAATGCCATAAACGGGCAGACGGATAGATGCAGAGCTGACTGTCTGTGAGTAGTATCTGTGGCTAGTATGAGTTCTCACAGTACCAAATCGGAAAAAGTTTTCGTTCGACTTATAAAAGTTGCCAGTTCTCAGATGGGCAGAGGGACTAAATTAACTGTTTTAGTAACGTTGATCTTCTTCCAACACAATTTTACATTAGTTGTCATTATGGCATAATCTGTCATTGTCTGTCATATTCGATATTTTTCTTTTTTTTAATAATTCATACCTTGTTGATTTTCTGAGTGGAACAACAACGTTGAGCAATGGGGAACAAAATAAGTTCGTTAAGGAAGGGATTAATTTCTGTATTTGCTCAACTGAGTTGCACAAAAGGGAACACGCGAAACGGTTCTGCCCCTGGCTTTGCACACGTTTTTCCGAGATAAAGGGCCTTTATTCTAGCCTATATGTTTTCCCAGGTCTAGAACTACATTTATGCAAAATTTTCAGCCCGATCCGTTTAGTAGTTTTTGCGTGAAAATATCACAAACATCCATCCATACAGAGATATAAACGTCCAAACTTTCGCGTATATAATTATTAGTATTATTACTTCATTGGGAAGGGAAGCCTTTGCCCTGCAGTGGGATCATGCAGGCTCTTAATAATAATAATATTTAAAAAGGCGGTACTCCTGGACTCTGCACGCATCGTCTGGAAGTTCCTCTCTCTGCAGACCTAGTCACCGGCGGCGGCTTGAGGCTTATTTCGCGGCCGGTGATTCACCGTTTTGATATATTTTTTTACTGTAGAATAGTTTTATAATATTTTATTTTCTATAGTAAAAATTACATTTTATAACGAGATTTTAAATAAATGATGTGCATAATAATTAGTTAATTAGTGTGACGATCAAAACTTAGTCCGTATTACGCAAGTACCCCCTTTATTGTAGATAAATTCTATTATTACGCAATCAAGTCCCTCCAAAGATGAATAACGTTAACACAATGGAGAATCTGGCCGCGACAAACAATAGCCGAAGAAGAATATAATATAGAGATCTACTGGTAAAGGCCACAGTGAAAGTTTACAAGAAATGCTTTCATTTTCATACAAAATACAAAAAATAAATACAAATTTCTTAATTGAAAACGGAAAATTTTAATGTACTATTGAGCAGTTCTCACAAACGATACAGGAGTGTTCCTGTAAACATTTTATTCCCAATGGAAAACGGGTATTTGTCCCGCATAACTTAAAAAAAAAAACAGTGAGACAAATAATGTTATTTAAAGTCAGTTTTTCTTTTATAAAAACATAAAATTATCTACACTGTACCCCGATGCACATCTCAATTGTATGAATCAGAAATATTATGTTTTTGAAACTGTTGTACAAAAAAGATCTTCTATATATAACAGACTTACGACTTCAGTTTTAAATACCTCTATATCTAGGTATACATTTATTTCTACGGTTTTGCACGCGCTTTTCAAGTAGCCTTTGTCCGACCCCGGGATTCCATTTACCCTGCCAAATTTCATTACGATCCGTTCAGCCGTTTAGGCGTGAAAAGGTAACAAACAGACAGAGTTATTAGATTAAGTATGGATATTTTTGGCCGCTAGTTTATTTATTTTAACTGATCCATATCAATACCAGTTGGTAGTGTCCCCAAGACGCTAGCTGCATTTCCAATCTGTTGAGCTACCTGTAAATTGTTTGCAACAGTCTGTAGTTAGCTCAATTGTTTCAAGTGTAAAAAGTTCTAATTTGTATCTATTATATTATTTTATTGTAAAGTTCTTTACATTATTTTAACATTTTAAGAACTATAAAATAGGACACATTAGGGTACTATTAGGGAAATTCTCCGTTACAAATTAGTTCTCTTTGTAACACTCAACTGTAGTCAGGTTTCGACCATTATAAATTCAGCAAGCCCAGAATGTCACAGGCACGGCCCGGCCCGTATTCAAAGATAGCCCGTTGATAATTAGGTTGCAAGTCCCAAATAGAATTTCAACGGTCTTCGTTTAAGCCTCTCACCGTTGAATAAATTATCAAATCGATTATTCCATGTTTATTGGAGCGGTTAAAATTGAGTGTTTCGATCGAGAGTTATCGGCCTTTGTTCTAAGAGAAGTAAAGAGCTAAACTCATTTAGTAAATATTCGAAGACGTTTCTTTGAAACGGCTTTACTTTGAAACTTGGGTACCTTAGGTACATAAATATATATCGTTGTAGAGAAATAAGTCTGATTCATAAAACAGCTGCATTGATTTGAAATAGATCATTTAAGGTTGATAGTGACTGGTTTGCGCGAGATTCAAACTTTTTCGTGGTTTTTAATTTATTTCTGCGTTCTACAAGGAATAAAATCACGGAAAAGTAGTTTGCCGCAAATAGTAAAACATTTTCTATGAACCCATGATAAAGCCATTTTCGATTGAATTGTATTTTGGGAGCATTTGGAAAAAGTAAAGTTTTAGCCTAAAATCTCATACTTTCCCAAATGCTCTAAAAATACTAGTGAATCACAAAAAAAATGAATCTCGCGCCAACCCGTGACGATCAACCTCAATGGCGCATGGCGCAGCGGGCGAAGGTCTGCCTGTGACGCAGGAGTTTCCAGGTTAGATTCCCGCCTCGGGACAAATGTACATAATTTGTAAGATCTACAGATATTTGTAGGTACCTAATGTTATGGGAGTTTTCTATTATTTGTTATCATGTCATCTTATAAACATCAATATTGTGCTTAAAACCACCGGCAGAACCTAGTTAGGAGATAAAAACTTGTAAAGTAACTTATCTAATGAATTATTATTTAGCTAGGTAAAGAAACTGTTCATAATATTTTTTTAATTTTTTAATTTATTTTAAAATTACTAATATTTCTTACTTTAATTTTTATTTAAAATTATGTAGGTAAGTAAAACAAATGTGACGTGTTATTCTAGACATTTACGAAATAAATTATTATTGATTATATTTATTGAAGCCACTGCGTTATAGAACAGGCAGGGTGACAAAGACCTGTGATAGTGATCGATTGACTCGCTCAAATTAGCTCGGTCACTCTACTTTGTGTTATTTCCTATAATACAGGGTTTATTGGTAATAGGTTCTGCCCATCATCACGAACACGTTTGTGAAGACGCCAGGTCCTAATTCCTTACATTGAATGTAAATCACCTCCCATACAATGGAGGGGATGGAAAGAACCTGCAATTCACGCAGTATCTGTGAATTACCAGTAACCCTGTATAAGCCATAGGGACTTGCCGAATGATTGATAACGTAATATTGCAGACTCTGGGTCATGATACGTTTTTATAATGTTACGGTACACCGATTATGATGTAAATGTTGAGAATTTTGGTAACATAAGATATTTAATATTCTGATTTTTTCAGAGCTGAAATTGATTTCAGCTCGGAAAAAATCAGGAAAGTAACTCAAATTTAATTTGCAAGACTTGAGTCTTGCAAGTTAAATTTGAGCTACTTTCCGGTATCTAATTGAGCAGAAATTTGGTATTTAAGTTAATCGGATGCCAATGAATGAAATGCCAATTCTGGTAATCATTCGCTTAACGATGACAATACCGTCGCATATCGTCGTAGAATCCTTTAATGAAAAAAACTCCAGAGAATGCGTGCGGTGCTGACGATAATCGTCAGAGAACCGATTATTTTAGCAGAATAGGGCCCCAGATTTGATGGCGGAGCTGGAAGGTGGCCTTTGGAACTCCGTAACAAAACGACATAGCCCTATCGAGTAAGGCTCGTATGTTTCGATTTGACAAGTATTCTTGGTGCTAGATAATAAAATAAGGCCGCGTGGTTTTTTTAAATTAAGTCTTGTATTTTATTATGCAACTTTTACTTTATTTATTATCCAAACTTTATATTCGCATTTTTATGTACTTATGTAATAATTTAAAAAGCTTTTCCACAATTTTAAGGCTTAAAATTGTGGAAAAGCTTTTTCGGAAATCAGTTTTTCAGTATATGTGATTTCGGTAAAATACCGAAATCACACTTTTAATATCCAAAAACAAAACCAGTTCCATCTAGCTAGATCATTCAAAACACCATAAAACCTGTCGACCTTATCACAAAAAGCCCAAAAACCATTTTCGTGTAAATCGTAAATTCCTGTCCTAGAGAGGGAGATGATTTACAATCGCGGAGGCTGTTCTTTCACCGCTGGTTTGACAATCTGCGTCTTTTGTTGCAGAAATCTGTTGCTTATCTTTTATGCAATAAAAACTGTTTTGGCAGAAAAGGAACTTGGAACTACTTAGTATATTGAAACAGAAAAGAAAAGGAACAGGAATTTTAAACAAAGTAATTGTGTCCGCTGTTGGATGTCAGCAGGGCGACCCTCTTGGTCCGACCATATTTAGCCTTGCCATCCAACCGATAATTCAACGTCTCCAATCCAAGCTCAATGTTTGGTATTTGGATGACGGAACATTAGGTGAAGAGGTAAACACAGTTTTTGATGATCTAATAATCATTACAAATTAATTTCGAAAATCAGGTTTGGAATTAAATTTTTCAAAGTGCGAGCTTTTTATTTTGGACTCTTGTGTAGACAAAAACAATATCATTGGGAAATTCAGACGTGCCAAACGTTTGAATTTCCCAATGATAACAACATTACAGTTGTAGATAAATGTTCATTTCGCTTCCTAGGGTCACCAATTCTTGATGAATCTTTTCAGTCCTTTGTAGATGAGAAAATTCAAAATTTCAACAAAACTACGGGCAGACTGCTCAAAATTATGTGGCTTTTACAATAAATAAATAAATAATAATGCTGGACAATCCACACAGCATTATCTAGCCCAATAATTAATAATTCGGTTTTGTCTTTTTGTACCTAAATTTACGTATTCTTTGAGATGTAGTCAACTGTGGAAACACAGTGAGCTCTTGGAAGGCTTTGACAACATAATAAAGAAAACTCTAACATCGGTTTTGAAAGTCGATTTAGATGACAAGGCATGGTCGCAGCCGTCGCAGGCCTCCCTGCCTATCAAATTAGGGATGCTTAGGTAGGTCAAGTGTAGGCTACACTTCCAGCGTTCCTGTCTCCCATCTACAGCACTAGTTCTTTAGTTGAAAAAAAATTAGGTCATCTTGTTTGGTCCCACCTGGAATTTCATTTTTAGACGAAGCTCGAACGGCTTGGCATAGTGCATGCCCCAATGCTGCTCCCCCAAGATCTCTTTTGTCCCAACGGCAATGGGCCGACCTCTGAGTGAGTTGACACGGAATTGTTTATTACAAACGTGCTCCAGCTCTGCAGATCGTGCCCGTCTCCTGACCTTTTCTAAATGAGAGTCAGGACATTGGTTGCAAGCATTTCCTTCATTTAACACTGGCACTTTATTGGATCCCGTAACATTCCGTATCGCAACATGTCTTCGGTTGGGTGCAATGTGTTGCGTGCCTCATCAATGCCAGTGCGGTACTGCTGTCGAACAGATTATCGTGTCCTAGGGCCGCCGGTCGGATATCTCGTCATGCCAGCCTTAACGACATCATCCGGTGGGCCTTTGTCACCGCTAACGTACCAGCTATTCTCGAACCGAATGGTCTGTTGCGTGACGATGGTAAGAGGCCCGACGGCATGACACTATTCCCATGGGGTTTGGGGAGGCCCATTGTGTCATGCGTCGACACACTTGCGCCTTCCCATCTTCCTAAGACATCCGTGAGGGTTGGTGCGGCGGCAGATTTGGCCGAGGATAAGAGATGTAAATATGCAAGTCTCGACAGAGCCTACTCATTTGCTCCCTTTGGGGTCGAGACCCTAGGTCCGTGGGGTACCGAGGCTCTCCGGGTTTTTAAAAAGTTATCTGAGCATCTGGTCGACGCGACGCGTGACTCGAGAGCTGGTGGGTATCTGGCGCAGCGCAGCAGCATTGCCATACAGCGGGGCAATGCAGCCAGCGGCTCGGGGACGCTTCCGACTGATGGATAGAACATTTAATTGCAACTGCAACACACAATACAAAGGTAGATAAAACACAACAAAAAGGTAAGTACATCAGAACATAAAAAAAGACTAATAGAAATAGTCGGTACATATACATAAAAAATAAAATAAAAAGTGCGGATTTTCAGTGATGTGTATATTCGAGATCTTTCGATGGTTCAACGTAGCTGTCTGGTTCATTGGATGACTACCAACCCTACAGGTAGTTCTAGGCCTGGAATAAAACAAGGGCTACATTTTATCCTATAAATCAGTTCCTATGGGATGAAAATCACCTTTAAATGTTTCCATAGAACCAACGCGGGTCAGGTTGTTATAAAGAGAAAATTTTAAAGAAACACACTCGAGCAGTGACCAAAACTGAAAATCAAGCTTGGATCGTTTATGCTGAATGGCATTTATTCGGTTCCAGTCCATCGTCAGTTGCTATCAGTCATGTTTATTGTCTAACAAGGAGTGCATCGTATACGTTTTCACTTCTATCATGTGGTGCAAATCCCACAAAGAGTGCACCTACCTGTGATTGCACACTTGTGCACAAAAATATGTCCGGCGCACACGGCTTGTCTTCGTTGAGACTAACTGCCGTGGCTGAAATTCGATTTGGCCTCCTAGTCGAATTTTAGCCAAGGCCCATATCACTACACTCTCTTTTTAGGGTTTCGAGATTGGTTTGGAAACCCTTATTAAGATCTCGCTTTGTCTGTCCTTTTTTCTCTCTTTATCATATCAGCAACTACCGCAGCTATTTACTTGAAATATTAAATAATAATACATTTTGTACGCATGTACAAATTAAAAGAAAAAAAATTATTAAATTAAATTTTTTAGTAAAATTGTGATGTCGAAATTTAAAAAGAGACCTACATGTTTAAGTGGGGTATCAAATAAAAGGTTTCAGTTTGTACATTTCAACATAGTTTCTGAAATGTATTGAAAAAAATCGGAATATTTACCATTACCTTCTAACCTCCTAAGTTTGCAGAGCGATTCATCTGAAATGTAGGTTTATAAAAAGTTACTTGCTTTTTTTAGGTATTTATTCAATAGCGAAGTCTCTTACCGGTACGTTTGTACGTATTTGTATAATAGGCAAACGTTCGAAACCCTCGGCGCGTGAGTTACGAGTCGCACTTGACGATTGTTTAAAATAATGTGTCGGCTACAATTATGTGAAAGCATAGTGGAACGTGTTCTTGAGTGGATACCGTGACTCGGCAAACCTAGTGTAGGACGCCCTCCAGCCAGGTGGAACGACGACCTGCGAAAGACTGCAGGCAGATGCTGAATGCGCCAAGCTGAAGAGAGGGCGCTATGGCGCTCATCAGGGGAGCCCTATGTCCAGCAGTGGACTAATATAGGTTGATAATGATGATGATGGTAATGGATTGGTTTCCGTTGTAACTTCCATCTGTTCTGACCTCTACAAGACTTACAGTAATTGGCTTTATAATAGTTCCCAAACAGTCCTAAATGCTATAAATTAGAATTATGGCCTCAAACCTTTCTCAACTTATTTACGCTTTGCAATATCTAACTTGAGGGTTATTCCCTCAGCTCCTGAGGAAATGCAACCTGAATTTTAAACTATGATTGTGGAGTTTTATGTCATCGTAAAACGAAAGCGGCTTCCAGTTTATCTTTAGGACTGATAAGATATAATCATGATTAGGTAATCATTTCAAGTTTACGAGAGGTTTGACTGATTTCGCCATAGTCACGCATCCTGCGCACCGATATTTACAGATTACGTGACAAGCTAATTTTACACAAATTCTGAAACCCCTGATGATTTAACTATGAAATCGTTTTTTAAAGGAGATGATTATGAATTTAGCCACCAGCTCACTAAAGTAAGTGTAAATGTGGCCGAAGATGGAGCTCGCTTTCCCAAGATGAACTTATTCACATTGGATTTGAAAACTACGACACATTATACTAAGAATATTAAGCATTACTGCACCTTTTCATCGAAAAAATTAAAACCCACAGCTTTTTTCATCAAAACGATAAACATTACAGCTTTTGCACCATGGAACAAATTGAGTTATACATACATATAATAATAATTTACAGCGAGTGTTTTGAAGTTAGCAAACACCACAAGGCGCAAACTTTCTAAGTTTCAAATGCAGTTGGTCATCTGGGTAACCTAGTTTAGAGCACTTAATAACTTCGCTGTTCAAAATACTGTCAGTTAAACTACGGTAGGTACGCACCAGTTGTTCAAAAGGGAGGTTAGCCAAATCGTTTGCAAAAGCTGTTGCTGTTGACTGATATTAAGAATTATGATGATAATTTTGATAACCCAAAGGAAACTTTGAACAAAGTTAACAAAAATATCACAAGTTCTCTTTGAAGCGAGACGATGCGGAGCGGAAGTTGTGTCGTTTAATTACGGTAGGTCGTACGAATCCTACCTTTTTTAGATAAGTGAACATACTTTCCGATTAAAAAAAATGCACTATGTTCACAAAAACGTTTTGCACACAGTATTATTTTCTTTTTGCTCAATTATAACCCTTCTGCGGCCGCCGGGAGGTCACGTTGCATTATACTCGGCTGCGGGTCGATTGGACCTTGAAGCCGCATTTCTGGCGCGGCAGATAAATGTGCCACTTATTGGACGTTTTCAGGCCACATTTCAAGAAAATTAATTGAATTAAAACTTTGCTTTTAATGTTCGTGCGATTTGCAATAGAGTACCTAATGGTTCTATTGTAAGGATAGGTAACAAGGTTGACTGGAAGAGATCGCTGTTAGCGATAAGGCCGCCGATTGTGCCACATTAGATATATTTAGTATTAAGTTCTTGTTTTATAAGTGTATTAATGGTGCAATAAAGTTATAATCTATCTATATATCTTACAATAACGTTAGATACTACGGTATATTTAAAATAAGTTCGGAAATCGTAACGTAAGAGAATATTCCAGTATCGTTGAAGTAGATTTCGATAGTTACCGAAAAATTAAGGTACGATATCGTGAGATTAATTTACAGTGTCGTGCGAGTAGGTTAAATATACATACATTTGCTATCGTGAGAGTCGTAGGCAAAAACTCCGTAATCTCTTACGACAGCGACAACATCGAAAGAGAATGTTGCGTTAATCAAAGACAACTACAAAAGAATTTTGGCAGAAAACCCTACTTCTAATAATATAAAGGCAAAAGGTTGTGAGTTGTGCCGTTGTTAAGATGTACGATACTGAAAGGATCGCGGTGAAACTTTGCACACATAAAGATCTGTACTTGGAATAACAGGCTACTATTAGTTGGGCATTAGCTAGTATTATGTATATACACATTACGACGGAATATTAAGAGAGAAGTAACTGCCTATTTTATTTCCACTCACATACTGTTAAACTTAGACTTATTTACAAAAAAAAATAGAAACCCTAACCTAAGTCCAAAAATAAACATTATTAAAACCCAAGCAATCAATCTAAGTAAACAGAAGAGCCCCAAAACGAAGTAGATTCGATAACGCTGATCGTTCGAGGGCTTCTAACTTTTTAATGTTCTCTTAGCTGTATTAGTATGGCATCTCTTTTTTATTTTGATTATGTTTTAAATATAGATTTTCAGCAGATAAAATGTGTAAGGGCTCCATCGATGAAGTTTGTACTACCATTGGGTTGCTTTTCCCTACATATTGTATTGTATTGGTGTTTATGTTTGCTGCAGTGCAAGACTGCCAGTGATAAGACTACAGGACTACAGGTTGATGGTCACTGCATCGTAAATGATTTCCTCAGGTCCTGCAAATGCACTCCTGCGATTTCAGTCGATGGTTTAGCACTGATCCTTGAGTTCGGTTTGGCGATTGTATTGAAATGTCTAATTTTTGGATGGGATTTGCGTAGTTCAATGTCCGCACGATAGAGGTGCTGTATTAAATCCCATACATATGTATGTACATGTGACGCCACGATGACGTCTCAATACTATCGTCAATCCGAACTTAGGTCACAGATTAGGTCTGATTATAAATACTGATTACCTGCTTGTTCCGGCAATAGAAGGTGATAAAAATGTAAGCTTCTTGTGAACGACCTGGGGGCAAATTCTCGCCAATTTATCACTTGATAATTATCAAAAGAACTGCCAAATTTGACAGTTTTTATATGAAAGATCTGTCAAATTGGACGGTTCTTTTGATATTTATCGAGTGATAAATTGGCGGGAATTGCCTTCCAGGGGGCAAATTCTCGCCAATATGTTACTCGATAAATATAATAAAAGAACTGTCAAATTTGACAGATTTTATATAGAAAAACTTTCAAATTTGACGGTTCTTGCCATATTTGTCGAGTGATATACTGGCGAGAATTGCATTCCAGTATTGCCACCTTATTTGGCACTTATAGTTTTCGTTTGTTTAGTATCTTTGAAAAGTAGTGAAATGTGTGTATTACATGTTTTTTCATGACATTTTATTAGTTTAGGACGACGCGTGTCCGTGTCCACTAACATGTTTACTGCTGATGTGTTTTTGTAAAGCGCGAGAGAAGCTATGGCCTTTGAAAATATATTTGTTGCATACTTACCAGCTTTTGCCCGGGGCTTTGGGCGCGTTTTTCCGGGATAAAAAGAAGCCCCAGCCAGCTTCCCTAGAATATCATCTATTCCTTTCTAATGTTTTAGTAAGTTCCGTTCAGCCGTTTATCTCTTGATTCGTCGATGGGTTAGGCGTGCTAAGGTAACAGACAACCATTATTAATTCCGCTATTATAATATATGTAAGGATGCAAGCCTTTGACAGATAAAGCGACGCGCGTCAAATGTGTCAAAGTGAAAATCATTCGATCAATCTCTGTGAAAATAGTTGCTATTTTCCGTCGATATGTATGTACTACGCACTAGATTGCGCATTCCGAACAGTTACTTTGTCAGACTGAGCTGTACTGCAATCCGTACACCTTACTTCAGTGTGGCTTCGACATTCATGCAGCGGGGGTGCGTATAAAGCCACGCTAATAATACGAAAATCCAAGTCTAAATATGAACTTGGGCGTAAATAACGAGAAGTAATTTCGCTTTTGTCGCTTTTTCTGTCCTTTTTCCCGTCTTTAATATCTCAGCAACTACAGCAGTAAATAACGTGAAATTTGAAATAATAATACATTTTCTGCGCCTGTACAGATTAAAAGTAAAATAAATGAAAAATGAAAATGTAAATTTTTAGTACAAATTGTGATGTCTTTAATAGAGACCTACAATGTCAAGTGGGGTATCAAATGAAAGGTATCAGATTGTATATTTCAAAACAATTTTTGAAATTTCTGTAGGTTTCATACTTTTTGAAATATATTGAAAAAGGTTAAAACAATCCTATCTCCGAAGTTTGCAGAGCGATCCGTCTGAAATGTATGTAGCGTTTGTAAATATGGATCTGTATTTTACAGGAAAAATATAGAGAAGTCTGTAAGTAGACCACTTTTTGAAAAAGGGGGGGATAATTTTCAAAAGGGGGGGACTACCTCACCGAGTGGGGTATCAAATGAATGGTATTGGTTTGTGTATCTCAAAACAGTTTTTGAAATTTCTGTAGGTTTCATACTTTTTGAAATATTTTGAAAAAAGACGAAAATTTACTATTACCCTATGTACCTACTCCGAAGTTTGCAAACCGATACATCTGTGATGTAGGTACCTTTAATTTTTTGGTATTCATCAAATAGCAAAGTCTCTAACCAGTACCTAGTACATATTGGTATACTTGACAATCGTTCGAAACCCTCGGCGCGCGAGTCACACTCGCACTTGACGGATCTTTTTTGTTCTAGTTTTATATCGGTGTTCATAGCTTCATCTTTGAGCATACTTATTAGAAAACACAAGGTTGGTCGTTTATTTATCTTTTTGATCAGGCGACTATGCCATCTACATGGTTAGTTGTTCGTATTTTCTGCGTAGAACAACTTATATATTTACAATTTTCTCCTAACCACTGCTTGGACATGTACATATTAAATTCAAATAGATGCCGTGTTTGTGAACGTCTAAACATTAATCTAAAACAGTTACAATAAAATTTATATTATAGTTTTGTAGCTAAATGTACAAATTTGTTGATTCGAAATAGGGGGAATAAAAGCGAGGCATTTACATTTTTTTAAAGTCGAAACAGCGGGAAGTCGACACGCAGGGAATCGATACCGGGGTAACAAATCCGTCATCCAGCAAGTTGCGATACGTTTTTTGTTTGGAATAGCTTCTCTAGTACGTAGTACATATAATTCAGTGCTATTTTCACAGAGAGATTGATATAATGCACGCACTATCTAGAGTTTCTTCGTGACGAAACTGCGATGTTTAGGTACCATTGTCATAAGTAGTCTAGCAATTGGTTAGCAGACTTGGGTCCTAGGTCTGTTAAAAAGTCCGCTGAAAATTTTCCGAGATACATAAACCAAAACTGTACTAAAAATGTCATAGACTGTTTACGTCCATGTTTTTGACAAGCGTTTGGGGAATGAAAATTGATTTTTTACGCTGTGTCGCCACCAGCCGCCCCAATTTACAGCGGACAAAAATCAAAACTACTTACCTAGTTATTGCAACATGCTGCCGAGATAAACGGAATATTGATTATTGTAGGGAATTAATAAAATTGGCTTAATAACATAGCCAGAGTCCCAAATCTTAATAAGTATAATGATTTGGCGTGTTTTAAAATACGATTCAAACTCTGGTAGATAATATTCATCTATGTCTCGGACGAACAAAATCACCCCTCCCTTACTTTTCCTGACCGTGCGTAGGTTCTATGTTCACGGCAAAAAATTTAGTTTACACTGGCGACATCTAGGTATAATTCAAGTCTAATTTAGTTTGATGACACGTGGATGAAACTGTTGAAGCCCGTTGCTATGGAAACCATTAGGTGATACTGAACTGATCGTTTGTGATGAAGTTTTACTAACCTACGTTTTATAGCGCATATAGCAATTCCTCGAGAATCAAACTTATAGGAGACCACCTTAAAATCAATTTTGAAACAACAATGAAAAAATCTTCAGAATCTATTAACAATTGATTCAGATATCACCAAAACTGTTGTAGCTAGTCGTGATTCTCCAAAAATATTATGTTGCTTTTTAATTCTGTACTTCCAATTTATTGTCTATTTCGAAGTTTGCTGTATCAAACACGACTTGTTCAAAATTTAAAGAAAAGTATGCATTTAGTCAAATCAAGTCTACTTTAACAAACTACTGGTTAGAATTATTTTGGTACCTGTAATAGTTGTAGACCTGTCACATGAAACGTCTGTGACGCGGCTTTTATATGTTTTGGATGAATGTCTGCGGTGTAGGTCAGGTTTAACAACCGTAATTTACTACACAGGTTCTTCCTAGGACTAGGTACCTGTAATAGTTGAGGACCTGCGCAAAGACCCCGGGGTGGCGGTCGAAGAAGTACTCATTGAGCACGGGGTCGTAGTTGGCGAGCGCCTCGGTCAGGCGGGAGAGCCGCGTTGCAGGGATCTTCTTCAACGTGGCCTTGTAGGTTTCGTATCTGAAAAGACAGTTTCAGATAAAGTGCTTGCAAAACTTCAAGTTTACGCAGTATTAAAGACCAGATGAAAATTCTAGGTCGTTACTTTTGGATATGAACCTACCTCTTTAGAACATAATCAGCTCCAATACGCCACGTTTATCAGAGAGGACTGATGGCAGTGGTTTCGTAAATTTTATTTGTATATCAAACCTTCAGGCAAAACTTTACGAAGTTAAATCGAGGGTAATGCTGTCGGACCATGTTCTCACGTGGAATTTTATGTCATAAAATCCCTTTTTAAGAAAATACCCTTGAGATTCTAGAAATTCAGGGTGTCCTTATTGTAGACTGGAAATCCCCTAGTATAATTTCTCTAACATGGTTTCTAAATTAACCCTCTATTGATATTACTATCCCAAACCCAACAGATCCTTGATTGGGTTGGGGTTTGTCAAGCTAAAATAAATAAAACTTAAAATGAGCAAGCCAACCGAAAATAAACCAGACACCTGTCCAACAAGGGTCAATTTCCTCCAAATCCCTATACATTTTCCCCGACAGAAACTAAACGAAATAAGTTCAAAATACTAAAAGCTCCACGTAATTTTCACGGCCGCTCACCTCGGCTCGAATTCCGAGGAGACCGACCGGACCCTCCTTTCACATGACGACGCAAATGGAACGTTTTTGAATATTATAACTATTATGCTATGATATGCTTTTGCCTTGCTTGACTTTATTTTGTCATGTATCAATCCGCACGTAGTTTGTTTGATTTGAGATTGATGAAATTGAATACAATCATTATTTTCGTACGCACTTTACCATCACAAATTGATAACTTAGGTGCGCTTACTTAGGACCTTACTGTACTCAGAAGGTCAGCCAAGTTCAAAGAGAAGGTTCTAGAAAAAAGTTGATGGACAAATTCTGATGATGCAGCCACGAGCGTCACCTCTCTACACCTAAATACTTTTTTGATTAACTTTTTGAACTGATGATGTAGTCAAGAGTGTTATACTTAGTGGGGGAAATAATTTTGCTACCTTAAAAAAGTTCGATTGGTCAAACACCAAATTTTTTAGGGTTTCAAAAATCGGAATCGGATTTGAAACCCGGTCTCGCTTTTTTTATCCTTTTTTCCGTCTTTAATATCTCAGTAACTGCAGCAGCAAATAACGTAAAATTTAAAATAGTAATACATTTTGTGCGTCTGTACAGATAAAAAGAGAAATAAATAAAAAAATATAATGAAAATTTTCAATACAAATTGTGATGTTGAAAGTTTAAAAGATACCTACAATGTCAAGTGGGGTATCAGATGAAAGGTATCAGTTTGTACATTTCAAAACAGCTTTTAAATTTCTGTAGGTTTTATACTTTTTGAAATATTTTGAAAAACCTCGAAAAAAAACCATCTGAAATGTATGTAGATATGGATCAATATTTTACAGGAATAATATACAGAAGTCCGTAAGTGGACCACTTTTTGAAAAAAGGTCATAAAGGTGGGGGGGGGGGGATCATTTTCAAAAGGGGGATCGACCTCACCGAGTGGGGTATCAAATATAAGGTATTGGTTTGTACGTCTCAAAACAGTTTTTGAAATTCCTGTAGGTTACATACTTTTCGAAATATTTTGAAAAACTCGAAAATTTTACTATTACCCTCTATACTCCGAATTTTCAAACCGATACATCTGAAATGTAGGTATTAATTTTTTTGTATTCATCAAATAGCAAAGTCTCTAACTCGTTCGAAACCCTCGACGCGCAAGTCACACTTGCACTTGACGGATCTTGTTCATTTATTAATTTACCTATGTCCTTTCATGGCCAGTCCATCCCCAAGTTTGCCTGGAAGAGATCGCTCTTAGCAATAAGGCCTCCATTTGTGCTTCCACTATTCTAAGCATTTTTGTCTGTATTGTTTTCTGTCTTTGTGTGGTACAATAAAGTGTTATATATCTATTTCCTCTTGCTGTTTCAGCAGCATTCCCACGTCTTGTACAACAGCCCAAACAGTCTGCAGAACACAATTGCCACAATTCCCCAACCCGCACAATGAATTATCCGCGGTGAAATCAATCAACATATTTGGAGTATCCTCTGGGTTGGCAATGGAGCTATGTATATGCGGATGGATTTTAGAGATCAGTAAGCTGTTAATTAATTCAAAAAGTGACTAATTTCTGCCGTTTGTTCCTGCTTTAAAACAGTTTGTTTCATTCTTGTAACAGGCAGACAGTGCGATATCTGTCTTTCGCATCTATTATTTTTGTATATATACATATGTGTATATAAGTTTGTATGTCATTTTGTATTATTATGTTAATTTTCACTAATATATAAAACACATTTATCTTAGCTGTGTGAACCGAAAAGCGAAAAAGTTGCAAATTTTTGTAAGGAAACGGACAAGAGACTCATGATTTAAAAAAACCTGAGAAACAACACACTTTTGTGCACTTCTTCGATTTGCTCCGGTGTGGTACCATTGGTGTAAAGTATTTACCATCAATATTGTTGTATTTTTTTTTATTCCATTGTTTAAAAGTATTAATGATATTGAATCGAGTATACATAAATAAAAATAGCAAAGGAATATACCTAGACAACTAATATTATGCCCACTCGATTTTATATCGCCCATAGATCCTATTGGCAGTACCTATTTTTCACAGTTTATTGCTTAGCTACCAAGCATTTCTACATTTACCTGTTCTGAGATTTCCTTGAACACACAAATTCTTTGCTCATTTTGCCGCCTAAAGTCAGAAATATAACACCCAGCTAATTTCAGCACTACCAAACAAATGTCAACACTATCACAAGTCCCAAGAGTCGTGTTTTTTACGTGAAATACTTTTATATCGTGATTCTGTTCGATAAAGCACTGATTTCCCACGGGTGGAGGTCTATCGCACGATTTAGAGCTTTTCGTCTGAATTTGCCTTTTAACGTTGTCCGGTGGAGTTGACGTGACGCCACGACTTTTTTCACTGGTATGATAGCCGGTTTTGTTATTTTAGCTGTCTGGCTTATTCGGTACTTCGATCTCCTAAATAAAATTGGAAAATTATGAATCTGAGAATATTTTGTTAAACCGATCAGGGTTCGCACCGTGTTTTTCTTTTCTGATAATAATATTTTCTTTTTCGTTAATAGATAGATAGATAAAAAAATTATTAGGTTCACACACACATACAACACAGGAAAAAATAGCAGATGAATAAAAACAGTATTTAGGTAAGTACACAAACACAAGAAGGCAGGTACATAATTATACAAGATTAATAGAACAAAAATTAAATTATAATATAAGCAAATTAACCAAATTCTATTATGTAAACCTACCTACCAACAGAGCCCGCAATATGACGCGATCATGATCAATAATTTAAATTTCATTTCTTTGGGTTTTGTCTTCTTTATAAAGACAGGCAGTGGTCGTTATTGCAAGCAAGAAATATTACTGCATGAAAATAGACCACCGAGTGGGAACCGGCTCGCATACGAATTGTACCGTACTGCAAAAATCAAGCAACTTTTTCAAAGAACATAAAACTTTCACTTGTTCGAAGACCCCTTTAAATTTTAAATTTTATATATTCTTAGTATTTGTCAAAGAAAATTACAATTCAATAATAAAAACAAAGTACACAATCAAATAATACAAACAAATTAGAACTAGTTTTTACAATTGAAACAATTAATCTAACTGCAGAATGTTGCAAACAATCTATTGAATAAAATCAGGTAGCTTAACTGATCCATATCAATACCAGTTGGAAGCGTCGGTAAGTATTTGTTGTTATTTGAAGTGTTACTTATTTATAGAAAGTTTCATGTGTCTACCTATTGTGGTTCAAGAGATACAGCCTTGACAACGAAGAGCCAAAAAAATCGGCGCGACGGACGGACGGACGGACGGACAGCGGAGGCTTAGTAATAGGGTTCCGTTTTTACCCTTTGGGTACGGAACCCTAAAAAGAAAGATAACTTTTTATCATAACAACAAAACAAATAAACTAATTATTGTAAACGGGTTGGTAAGATAATGACTAAATTTCAGAAATATCTCGATAGTTTTTTTCACAAAAAGTAGTAAAGTAAGTCTACGATATTGCGATGGATAACGTGAAACAGCTCTGAAACAAAGCCGTAGTCCCCAAGATAGGACCAACAAACTAGCTAGGCCAACGTCTTTTTTAATAATTTGACTTTTTCTAAGTGTATATAAACTATATACTTTATTGACAAAGAAAATTACAATTCAATAATAAAAACAAATTAGAACTAGTATTTACAATTGAAACAATTAAGCTAACTGCAGACTGTTGCAAACAATCTACAGGTAGCTCAACTGATCCATATCAATACCAGTCGGAAGCGTCCCCAAGACGCTGGCTGCATTGCCCCGCTGTATGGCAATGCTGATGCGCTGCGCCAGATATCCACCACCTCTCGGGTCACACGTTGCTTCGACCAGATGCTCAGAAACTAAGAAAAAAAAAATCCAAAGAAGACAAAGCCATTCGCAATGTGGTCTGGAAATTTTAATAAATACTAGAGTACCTACTCGAGCGAAGTTCAAAATATCAATAAATCTGCTTGTGGAAATAGAAATAGGCGTTTCAGTTGAAGTTTTATTTTTCATAATGTTTTAACACAGTTTACAATACAAACTCAAGATTATAGGAAGCAGCTGTGAGCATAGATGGCTACTACTGAAACAGTAATACTTACCTATTGAATCTGTTTCATGTTGTTTTTTTTTTCAGGTTACAGTGAAATTATTGAAATTGTGAAATTATTATTATTTCAGTTATGGCATAGAATTTTTAGGTATATTAAACAAGGTTCAGGCACAGGAATAGAAGTAATTTTCAAGCAAAATTAGAATAGAAACAAATCGCTTTCTTTCTAAAAAAATGTAATAAGGAATATTATTATTGTTTCACTAGGCTTTAGCGATTAGGGTGTTTAACTCTTGCTTATCTACAAAGGGAGTGTCGTATCATAGCCACTATCAAGAGCTAATAGGTATTAATTTCTTGATGGGTAAATGCTAACCGAACCTAAAATAATTGATGAATTGGGTCACTCGGGCCGCTCTCAGCCACGGCGCGGCGACTCGACTCTTAGAACGAGTTTGTGTAATATTATAGGAACGTCGAAGAGAACCCTACTAGTAGATATCTGGAAGATAGAAGCTAGGATATCACCAGTAGGAGCTAGGAATAAACAGATGGATCTTCTCTGTGGTATCTTCCCGTGGTAGGTTCTCTTGGTCGAGTTTTATGCCTTAGGTTGGGATTCTGTTGAATGACTGCTTAACTATAAATTGTGAGCTAATTTTTATTTTATTTTATCATTGTTTTTTTTTTAAAGTTCAGTTATTAAGGTGTTCATGGACAACGTCTGAATAAACAAAGTTTTTATTTTAATTTTTATTGTATTATGACATCGGCGGGATGAGTTGAAGGAGTCGATTCTTTCGCCGCAACCGCCGTGGCCAACTTATACCTACATAGGTACATTTTGATCAAGCTCTCGCAAAGGCTTTAATCTTATATCATTGCGAATTGAAGAAAAATGCTTTTTCTCATCTTGATCAGATTTCTGTGAATTCTTGGGTTTTCTTTCTTGTCGTCAAGAATACCAGAATATTTAATATAAAGGTAACAGGTTATTTTCCAGCCCACACAAATTAAATGTAGGTACATTTTGATCCTAAAGAACAATTGTTTGGAGTACGAGGTTTTTAACTTTCATGATATGTTAGAAGCTCTAAACACATTTTAGAACTTCAAAATTGGTTTAAAAAAATGGGATTTAAATTCTGCTGGTGGTTTAATGGTGCTTCATTATCATCATTATTGCCGAAGTTTTTGTCCTATTGCCCTATAACATCCATGAAAGATGTTGTATTCAAGATCAGCTCGTCAATTCAACTACTAAATACTATTTTCACAGCTCATTTCATAGCTGCTTACGACTACGTACTGCTAGTACGAATATCTAACAACAGAAAATTAACCAATGAGCGGCAGAAATACTATACAAGGTGCCACATTATCGGTGTACTAAGCCGAAACGGGGTTGTTGTGCACCCTATACCCAACTGATCCGCATGGTTGATTTTCAGAAATACCTTATTTCATATTTTCATAGTAAAAAAATAACTTTACGCGTACGCTTAGAAAAATACAACCCTATCACTAACGCAAAACCGACAAAATTTTAGGGTTCTTTTTCATGTGCATATAAAGAATACATTAATTTATGCTAAAAATAAAACTAGGCACGTACTTTAAAATTCAATAAATTTCGCGTTTTTAAAATTTCGCGATTTTTTAACATACCTACCTAATGAAGATTATTCGTAATATATATAATATCGGGTATTTATCGCGTAACTTTTATTAAAATATCGATAAATAATCTTTATTAAGTACCTACGTAGACGTACCTACCACGAAACAAACATACTAACATAACATCTACAGATAAACATTAAACATTGTAAGTTAAAATAATAACTTAAAAGAAAAATGTAGGGAACCACCGTAAAATTGACGGCTTTAAACAAAAGCGATTAAAAGGTCAAGCACCTTACTGATGAACAGCTGATGTAAGGTTGTCACTGACATAGAAATGGGCTAGTTGGCATGAAAGTTTGGAGGTCTTTTTTTCAGTAAAAAACCTTAAAACCCGGAAAGTGCTAGAACAAAAACAAAAAATGTTCGCGGGAGGGAGTCGTATCCCCCGCTCTCCGCTTAGTACACCAATAAGGTGGCACCTTGTATAGTGTATACCAGTGACACTATCACGAATACATGTGAGTCATTAGTTTACGATAGTGAAAAAGTTTTCATTTCCCTTATAACACTTGGCGCCTTGCAGGGCCTCTACCGGACAGAGAGATATGAATTTTCGTATTTTGACAGCGATTGAAATGTTTCAAACGATCTCGATTATAGTTGTAGTATCGAATGATTTTGAGAGATTTGACACAGGCTATTTCTACGTAATATGTTTGTCTCATTCTTTTTTACACGTGTAAGCATGAATGAAGATAAAATAGCCTATCGAGCTTACGAAAACTTTTTTCATATTCGTATTTTGCACAAGCATCCAGAACTGACCGGCTGATATATTCCCCATTGCGCCACGAAGGTCAATAAAATGATTCGATTCTTATTTTTAGATTTATTTATTGATCAATGGGCGGTGAAATGATCGATAGAATTTGTTTTTATTCGCTTTTCGATGCGAAGGTTAAGTAAACTTTGGTTTTATTTTTACGTTTGTTGCGGCACAAAAATAAAAGTGAAGTTTTTGGGTGGAAATAGATGAAGCTGTTCCCACCGGGTCGTTCGTAAAATGGAGTTTTACAGGTGAAAGAGTAAGTCGTTGCTGTTCTTGGACGATGGATATAACGGGTTATTCCAGGTCCCCCCCCCCCTGAAATCCCCGTAAAGGGGAAAACTGGAATTTAAAAAAAATAGTTTTCCCCTAAGGGGGACGCTTTCCTTTGAACCTAATGAAAAGGTGTTAGTTTAACGTTACTGGTTTAGATAAACTGTTGGTTATCTATGTTTTATTTAGAAGAGTTAAACACATACTAGTTTATAAGATGCTGCAGTGTAGTATTTAACCCTTAATAATAATTGATTTTCACGGCGGATCTAGATTGTTGGCCACAGTCTGCAGTTAGCTCAACTGTTTCAAAAATGTAAATACTAGTTTTAATTTGTTTCTATTCTTCAATTGTAATTTTCTTTGTTACTAAAGTATTTTACTATTTCTTGATTGTTTGCAACATTGATTGTTTGATTGGCAGCAGTTATCTTAACTAAATAGGTACCTTCTAATTGTAATTTGTTTTAATTCGTTGTAATTTCCTTAGTTCATAACGTAACGATATCTCAGATTAAAGATTCTTCAACTAACTCGACCGTCAGAGCAGAAAATTGAGAAAGTTGCCGTGAATTTGTGAGCGTTTTTTAGCTAAAGTTTCACCGAAAATGCAACAGGAAAATACAGAACCGAAATTCTAACACCCCAAAACACTCTGAAAACTCTGCAGCTTAATAGAACATTTGCTGCCTCAAATAGCTTGTGGCACCCGTGGGCACTTACCCTGCAAATTGAGGGATGGGAGGGCAAGATGGGCCCATAAACAAACCGCGAATTATAGAGATAAAGGCTCTTGTTTCACCCTTGATGGGAGATAGAGGGTTGGAACTGGACATGTTAACTTCTAAGGAACAATTGTATGTAAGGAGCCGTTGAGATCGGATGTTCTAATTATGGTGAGTACCTAAATATTATCTCGTTCTAACAGTGTTTGTACTTAAACGATACTAGTTCCTCTCTGCGGATTTGCACTCGTTTTTTTCGATATTAAATAGAAAAATAAAGCGCCAAGTGCGACGTGACTCGCACACGCACCCTGCGTGTGCGAGTCACGTCGTTTAAGTACGAACACTGTTAGAACAAGATAATATTTACTCCATACCGTAAAAATCAGGCAAATTTTTCAAAGAACATCTAATTTTCACTAGTTCGGAGACCCCTCTAAATTTTCAACTTTATTATAAAAATTTTTAGTATTTGTTATTAATTCAATTGAAGTGTTACTAATGTAAAGAAAGTTTTATGTATCTACCTATTGTGGTACAAGAGCAAGGGTAGCCTTGACTAACGAAAAGCAAAACTAGCCAAAAAAACAACTTTTTTGTATGGAAGCCCCCTTAAATTTTGATATTTATATTATTTGTTGTTATAGCGGCAAGAGAAATACACATTATCTGAAAATGCCAACTGTCTACATCTTACAATTCATGAGATGGAGCTCTTTGACCAACGAACGGACGGACGGACAGCGGAGGCTCAGTAATGGGGTTCCGTTTTCACCTTTCGGGTACGGAACCCTAAACCAAAGAATGCTGTACAATTCACATAGCATCATATCTAGCCCCAAGCTAAGCAGATCTTGTGTATCCATAGGTAAGATAACTGATATTCTTATCACATTATACATAAATAGATATTTTTATTACTTACTTACGTATACATAGAAAACAGCCAGAACACTGGACAAATAACTGCAGATCGTACAAACATTTTCCCTGAGGCGGGAATCGAACCCGCAACCCCCTGCGTCGCACGCAGGCAGACCTTCGCCCGCTGTCCCAGAGAGGTCAAATCAGCCTTTGTTCCTCGGGTTAAAACTATCCTTGCAAAATTCTTTCAGCAGTTTAGGTGTGATAACTTGATAAGGAACCAGTCAGACAGAATTCCCTTCTTTCACATTCGTATTAGTATTCTGTTAATATTATAAATATTCACAGTTTTCCGCGCGCTATTCGTGCTAGGTATCCATCTTGACCCAGTAAACGGGTTGAATTATGACCCCCCCATTATGGATCATAGCCAAAATGGTGACTATGGTTACGAGCAATAATAGGCTGATAATTATCACTGTTCAAAGTTTCATAGCATTGAACTGATGAAATACCTAGTACTTTGCCGTAGGCAGTCTAAATCTACCTAAAAGCCTGAAGGCAACATTTTTTGGCAGGTTTACGTAATGTGCCATCAAAAGTTTGTCCAAACAACTTTCAAACATTCAAAAGAAATACTTCTTTGTTTAGACTTTATATGCTAGATCAATGAGATTTAGTAAAGATGATACTTCTATGCTAGAATCAATGAGATTTAATAAGATTTAGTAACTACAGTACTTCTTTGCTTAGACTTCTTTGCTAAAATCAATGAGATTTAGTAACTATAATACATCTATGCTAGAATTAATAAGATTTACTAAATTCATTACTTTTTTGCTAAGACTTCTTTTCTTAGACTTCTTTCAATGAGATTTAGAAAAAAAAATACTTCTTTGCTTAGACTTCTATGCTAGATCAATGAGATTTAGTAACTATTATAAATTTTAATACTTTGCTAGAATTAAACTTATTCGCTTAGACTTCTTTTCTAGAATTAATAAGATTAAGTAACTACACAGTACTTCTATGCTAGAATCAATGAGATTCAGTAACTATAATACTTCTTTGGTAGAATTAATAAGATTTAGTAACTATAGTACTTCTTTGCTTAGACTTCTTTGCTGGAATCAATGAGATTTAAAAACTATAATATTTGTTTGCTTCCCCTCAAAAGGAAGTTCATTTAAAGACCCAAGGATTATTATTAATAAAATTTCAGGATACATTTTCCGTTTAAGCACTCCCATGTCATTTCTTATTATCTTACGAATTCTGAAAAGTCCCGGGAAGCGTAAATTGCGTACCTATGTACGTCTCTACATGTCCCAGTCCTGCTAGAACAGGAGCTGATTCCAAAAATCTTACGCCAAAAATACATACTAAAACTTACAGAAAATGGCATATTATAATGGCGCGATAAATACCCGTTAAATAGTACTAATAAAAAAAATGCCATGTCGAATAACAAGGTTCAAAGTACGTTTGGAGGTAATCGTATAGCGATTGATACATCATTTAATCTTTATTGGCTTCAATGAAGGTATTCTATTTATCGTACAACAATTCACTTATTTGTGTGTACCGTATAGTTCAAAGAAACTTGTGGTTTTCTATATTTAGGACTCGTTCCATGAAATACGAATACTGTGTAGGACGAATTGTCATAGTTAATTTGGTTTATATTCATGAGATAAATGAATTGCTTTGGCTCCTTGGGCGTGTTCGGATCGAATCCTACAGAAAACTTGACTACAGTTTGACTTAAGAAGAGGTAAAAATATCTGTCCTACAAAATATCCTTCCCCTAGATTATTGTCTTGTTCTAGAACCAAAATCAAAAAACATTGTTATTATGTTAATTTTCTCCACCTAGCTCCAGGACTACACTTTGTCGTTCATCATCACGAGTGCCGTATTAGGCCGAGCACCCATTACTCGGCTGCCGTGTGCATACCAAGATGGATGAGGAGTTTTACGCTGACTGCTACAATTAAGTGTAGACTGGGCCTAATGGTGGTGGTAGAATTGGGCTTAGTAATAAATGGTGGACACAGATGAACAGATTACTAAATAGCCAGTGGCTTTTAGGTTAAGGTGTTTCACCTCTGAGCTGTCATCTGATAACCAGAATGCCTAAAAAAAAGCTGGACAATCCACACAGGACCATCTAGCTCCAAAGCAAGCAGAAGTTGTGATATGGGTATTTATATATTTTTTAATTATTCATAGAAAGTACCCAGAACACCCGGATCAAATATCTGCAGGTCGTACAAACATTATTTTTTCCCGAGGCGGGAAACGAACCTACAACCTCCTACTTCGCAGAAGGACCGTTGCCGCGCGATAGAAGTCGTGTTGGATACGTCTTTTTCAGAATCGAAAGCCAAGATCAACTTAGGATAACAATATGGTCATGACAGAAATAACTATGGAAGTAGGTACCTATTTAATCTTCTTCTCCAATCTACCTACTAAAGGAGTCACAGACCCGCATTGAAATATGTTTAAGTATTTGATAATTCGAGTCTGGACCAGTACCCAGACATATGCTGTATGCAGAGTTCTTGGAAAGTAGAGAAATCCGTGCGAAACTCGGTTCACGACGCAATCACCTCTAGCATTCTACACCACACTTAATATACCCATCTATTTTGTACACAAAAAGCTTTTCTTTCCTTGCAGAAATTTGTTAAATAGCCTAGTTTTAAAAGCGTTCGTGTGAATTTGGGGCGGCAGCGACCGGGTCGGCTAGTCTTATAATAGCATCTAGGGCTTTAATTTTAGGCTGTCGAGCAGTTCACATATGCCAAGCTTACCTGTGTGTGTGTAGTTGGACACATAACAGACAGACGATTGTGGTGAATATTACCTTTACAGGTACTAAAAGCGAAAATATGTCTGAATCCTGTGGTTGTAGTCCGACAAATTTGTAAAAAGATATTGGGCTTTGGTTTTGGTTTATTGCCCTTTATTGGAAAAAACAAAACTGTGAATAGGCTATTTGACAACATTGAAAATTATTATTCTGTAGTACAATACAGAATAATAATTTTCTATGTTGTCAAGGGTCGACAAATTTGTTAAAAATCTGATACATAGGATACCTTTTTGGTAAAAAATGTGAAGCCTGAGCGTAGGTAGTTTGTGGAAAAATGTAGGGTAGAAATTAAAATTATGGGGAAGGGCTAAAATATAAAAAATGCTTATTTCTGAAGGTTATACTTATACTATAAACATCGCTTTCTCTGCCCACCTAGCCTCTGCCGCGCGGTAAGGCCCGCTTGGGGGCACCGTGCTAGAATCACATGTGCGGCGTGGGCAGTGAAAGTTTTAACCTTAACACAGACATCTATTAATTAATTTAATATAGGTAAGCAACACAGTTTTGCTGAAAACTACTGCGGGCGTCATCTAATTCCAATAGTTACTACAACCATATAAATTGTTACTAAATAAATTACTATAAATTACTTTATAACAGATGTACAGTATTTTAGACCTAGTTCACCAGTCTTAGTTTCAACTCCTCTCGCTCTAAGTTCCAGACTTGTAATGACCTCCTGCGCCTGACCTCTCCCCGGTCGCGTCGGTCTGCCGTCCCATAGGACTATGAGAGTGAGGGAATAGAGTGTGTTTGCGCAAACACTAGTGGACTATAATATGTCCTGTGCACCTGGCTAGACTCCGTTGAGACTGGCCGACGACGTGGCTGAAGATTCGGCTAGGCGGATATCATCATAGACTTGTATTGTAATGTAGACGTGAGTGAAAATAGACTACCAACTGTTTTAATAACTGTTATAAATAAATGAATAATGCTGGACAGTCCACACAGCATCATCTAGCCCCAAGCTAAGCAGAGCTTGTGTTTGATGTGATAACTGATATAATTAATATAATTTTTATAGTATATGATATTTTTTATACCCAGAACACCCGGAATTTCTTGGTACAAACATTTGTCCCAAGGCGTGAATCGAGCCCGCAACGCGTCGCAGGCAGACCTCCGCCCGCCGCACCACATCGGACGTCGTGTTATGATGAGGTCTAAAATTTGGTTAGATGGTTGGTGTTCGAGGTAAATTAAATGTTGTTTCTTTCTCTGTTCGCATTTTTTTTTATTAAGTTAATTTAATAGTCAATTGATTATACGAGGATATTTTACAAATTATATTCTCTAAACTCTGTTTAGCTTAACGCTGGGTGACCAGCATCCAGCCCCAAGCTAAGCAGAGGGGTGTGTAAATAATCCAGCATTATTCGTTATATAGTTTTATATTTATCTGTCTATCTTTCTATAAGAACACGCTAGACAAAAGGCAGGATGCAATAAATTTTTCAGAATCCCCTCAAACAAAGGAAATGGACGGGATCCAATTAAAATTCATATCGAGCCCTCTCTATACCGTATTAGGTGTAGGTAATATCCGATGTTCGCATATTGAATTTAATAGGTTCTGTAATGGAATTATGGGAGGATAGTTGGTTATTGGCTACATCTCTTGAATTCGTGTATTATCATCATCACCATCATATCAGCCGATCGACGTAGTGAAGATCTCCACTAGGACCTTCACTAGGTTGTCGATCGGGGGCCTGCACTGCGCCTTTCAGTGCGTAGTCGCCATTCAAGAGCCTTACGGCCCCATCGGCCGTCGTCCATCGAGCTATGATGTAGTGACAATAAAAATAATCATATTAATACATAATGTATTATTATGTATTATTTTTATTCATTCTTAGTGTGACATTTAATACATTTTTACTATTACTATGATTTGATGATTTATATGATTTTTCTGATTTTGGATTAATTTCTTGTTTGTAAATAGGCCGACACAGGTTTACTTGTTTGTGAATAAATAAACTGAAACTGAATATGTAGGTATGTGCCCTGCCCTCTGCCACTTGAGTTTCGCAATCCTGAGAGCTATGTCAGTTGCCTTGGTTCTTCTGTGGATCTCGCAGAGAGTCTCCGAGCAAAGCCCTCTCCATTGCTCTCTGTGCGACCTGAAGCTTTCTGACAAGGCCCATAGTGAAGGATAACTTTTCAGTAATTAGTGTAGCCTCCAATTGAGTTCTCGCCCAAAGCCCTTAGATAAGCCTGAAATCGAATTAAAAACTGCCTATTTGGTAAGATTGGATAAAGATATACTTATACATAACATACCATGGCTGAATGCACATTAATTCTGACCAAACGAGCCGAAGGAACCGAAGGAAAACAATAAAGCAAATTAATTTTGACAAAACGAAATTATTCGTCTTATTAGATGCGAACAAGTGTTTATGTGGTTATTTACGATTGTGCACTATACAATGATCCAAAATTAGATTGCTTAGGCTCGGTTTCCGGCGTGCTAAGCTAAAAAAACCTTAAGTCCTTATTCTAAGATTTTTTGTTATTGATGTTGTGTCTATATGAATATACCGAGTGCGAAATATCCTTAGTAAAGATTGATGAATAAAGTGGCAATAATTAAATAATCCAATTACGAAGTTAATGGTGATGACACGAAGATAAATGGTCCCCAGGGCTTTATGAAAGTAGATTGAATCATGGACGACGCTATGTAGGTATATTAGAAGCAACATAATAAAATAAATTAAATCAATACATATTATACTATTTACTTCCGACTGGTATTGATATGGATCAGTTGAGCTGTAGATTGTTTGCAAGTCTGCAGTTAGCTTAATTGTTTCAATTTTAAATACTACTTCTAATTTGTTTGTATTATTTGATGAGAAGTCTTTATTGACAAAGAAAATTACAATTCAAAAATAAAAACAAATTAGAACTAGTATTTACAGTTGAGTATTTACAATTAAGCTAACTGCAGACTGTTGCAAACAATCTGCAGGTAGCTCAACTGATCCATATCAATACCGGTCGGAAGCGTCCCCAAGACGCTGGTTGCATTGCCCCGCTGTATGGCAATGCTGATGCGCTGCGAAAGATACCCGCCAGCTCTCGGGTCACGTGTCGCGTGATAATAATTATAATAATAATAATAATTATAATAATATCAGCGACCGTCGTCCCGATAGTTGTTTCAGTTAACGGCGTCATAGCGAAGAGCCTCGATCAACATCTCAAGAGACTCTCGCTAGGAAGTTGGATCAAGGGTCAGATTCAAAAGGCGGTACTCCTAGACTCGGCGCGCATCGTCAGGAAGTTCCTCTCTCTGCAGCCCTAGTCACCGGCCGCTTAAGGCTAGCTTCGCGGCCGGTGATTCACCGGTTTGATATATTTTTTACTGTAGAATAGTTTTATAATATTTTATTTTCTATAGTAAAAAACGAGATTTAAAATAAATGAAGTGAATAATAATAATAATTATTATTATTGTAATAATTTTTATAATAGGTATCTAGTCCGATACCGATTTCGGAGATAACAAACCCCACATTTACATTGTGACAGTATAATAATAATTAATGCGAAAGTTAGATTTGATGTTTGAATGTTTGATAGCTACTTCTTCTTCATTCAAAATATTGAACGACTATAAACTATGATATTTTACATGGATGTAGTTCTAGAATTGGAATAACTTTATAGGCTTTTTTATGCGCTTTTTTTAACGCGTGCGAAGCCACGGGTAGAAACAAGTTTTATACGATTTTGTCTTCTTGATCAGACTGAATAGCTATATTTTAACAAAAACGGGTGGGTGCTTTAATTTGCGGGAAATATTAACGTACTTTTCCTCCGGCTACGGAAAACTGCGGAAATGAAAACAGATGTGGGAAAAAAATATTTTAAATTTTCCTCTAAATGAAAATGCTGGCTGATTTTGTAATGTTACAAAATCAGCCAGCGTATTCATTAAAATCTCTTGACACTCGTGAAGAGAAATCGCGGAGGAATGTTTTGAGGCTTATAGAAATGCAGATGTTTAACTCTGAATGGACGGGAGGATGTCACTCTGTTCCAATAAGGTTTGCTGGAAGAGAACGCTTTGTAGGTACATATGTATAAGCTCGCCTTAACATTGTGATACATAACTTCTCTAGTTTGAAGATTTACATGTATAATCTCGTGCAATAAAGAATTAAGGATTCAAAACATGGGTAAAGTAAAATAAAAATAAAACGTCAATTGCGAGTCAGACTCGCGCACTAATGGTTCCGTACAATAACTTCCAAGACCTTCTTTCTTGCCAAATATCATGATTCTAGATCACCAGGAAGTAAGTAGGTACCCTATTATAGGGCACCTACTTATAGCGAGTAATTTTTTTGCGAATTAACTACAAATTTACGGTTTTCGGATTTTTGCCTTTATTTGTTCTATAAGACCTTGCTTCTTGCCAAATTTTATGACTCTAGGTCTATGGGAAGTACTTTATAGGTTTTGGTCCATGGTAAAAATCAAATGTATTTTTTTAATAAACTACAAATTTACGGTTTTCGAATTTTTTCCTTTACTTGTGCATAAATAAATAAATAAAAACTTTATTTAATTTCAGTTGGTTTTTAACAACAAAGTAGGAGTTAATACCTATCTTTTATTACTAAGATATAACTAAAAAGCTAAAAATAAGTGGGTACTTATTTTAACAACATGAAAGATAAGTTTCTTTAAAACAATCTTAGCAATTAAATTAAATCTTAGCATAAAAGCTGCTTCTTGCCAAATTTCATAATTCAAGGTCAACGGAAGTGCCCTATAGGCTTGCTGTGCCTTGGATTGCCAGGTGCGCAGGACATATTATAGTGAACAAGTGTGTGCGCAAACACTGGTGCACTCTCTATTCCCTCACTCTCATAATCCTATGAGACGGCAGACCGACACGACCGGGGAGATAAATGAAGTTTATTGTCAAAAAATGATATTTTTGGTTAATAGTGCCTTAAGTCTTAAGTTAGGTTAACATAGACACGAGGTCACACTAGGACACTAGGTAGAGAGGTCAGGTGCAGGACCAACGGCGGGCGTTAACGTGCTTTCCGAGGAGCGGGGGTGTAAAACCGCCAACTTCCTTACTTCGGGCTAAATTTCTTGCAAAAAAATTCACAGTACTACAAAGATCTATGATGAAACCATATTCCACTGAATATTAACTTGAATCATTCGTTGAATATAATAGACAACAAGCTTAGAAGCAGAACGTGAGCGTTGTATTTGCATAGGTACCTATTACCACACGATATGACGTCACTTGAACCGAGCTGCCACCCATATTTACATATAGGACGGGAGAAAAGGGCCATCTAGTACTTTATCTAGCGCAGCGCATCAGCGAGGCAATGCAGCCAGCGTATTGGGGACGCTTCCAACTGGTATTAATATGGATCAGTTGAGCTACCTGTGGATTGTTTGCAACAGTCTGCAGTTAGCTTAATTGTTTCAATTGTAAATACTAGTTCTAATTTGTTTCTATTATTTGATTGTAAATTTCTTTTTTAATAAAGGCCATTTATACATTTATAGAATATTGTTTAGGTATTGTCAAATACTATGTGTGAATTACGCAATTTAATGATCGGTTCTTCTTCCTCACTGTAGGTAGGTACTATCGAATGCTCGAATCTGCGTGATACATTACCGGCGAATGATCGCGGTTACATGAAATGAAATGATTTATTTGACACGACACATTACAATAACTAAACATTTATGGAAAAAAACTAAACTAGATCTTTTTTTAAATTAATTTATATTAAACATTATTTACATACATACATATTCTCCTGCTAAACCTACTAACTACTTTAAAATGTCTGACTGAATGTTAGTAGTATGTAATTCATATAATCTAATTTATTAAAATAATTTGAATTTGTAACCTAATTTAACTAAACTTATTTTTATTTTTTTTGACTGTAATTTGTAAATTTTTAATGTGATTTGATTTTGTGTGTGATATGGATTTAAATTATCTGATATAAATGAATACAAATAAAAAAACAAAAAATAAACCATTAATCGGTTTGTCCGTAAGCCTCAGTCTCTATTAAGATAATACAGTAGGTACCTACCTAGTAAATTCCTCGTCCTTCTTCGCAAACCACCGAGTGTCGAGTCAAAAAGGTATCAACTCAGCATGTTCCTGAGTAGATAAATCAAAATTACCTACTCAGCGCTGGTATTATGTTGACCCTTGTGGTAAGTCACATCACCAACGACAAACCTCTACGTGCACTACCTACTCTAGTATGTTTAGCATAAAGTGAATGAAGTAAGGGTTTTATGTAGCTTTTTAAATTAGCAATAATATCTGGATCAATGCACACATGTCTAACATATAGCTTACCAGCGGTAAAGTAGCGGTAGAGGTAGCGGTTTTATGCAACATATTTAACCTTTAAATGTTTCCAAAGAAACGAGTGATTCATCAACTCGTCCTACATGCCTACGGCCCATTTATGATGAATTGCAGAAAATCAAAATAAATAATATTTATATAATATTTATAATGTTATTTCTATCCCATAGGAACTGATTTATGGGATAAAAATTAGCCTTTGGATTGCAACCTGTAAACTGTACGTACCTATGTATGTACCTCTATATTAGAGGGACTCTACGGCAGGCTTCAACCACCTAGCTCTCGGACTACAAGGGGTGTCAGTTTTACGTGCGACAGACAGACTCAATTGTTTTTAACTGTAAGCTGAATTGTTGTTCATTTGACGTATAAGCGTGTAGACTAGTTATTGCACGTGGCTTTGCTCGAGAGGTTATATCATGGTTATAAATGGTTTTAAATGGCGTTAAGGCTGACGATCATCAGGGTAGGTCCCAGATTATCCCGCAGAAACTGATCTTATCCCAGACTCATCTTATAGTGTATTGACATGTAAAAGATTTGTAGCTAAAATCAACATAATGTCAAGTACATAGGTAAATTTTGTAAAGCTGGCGCGATTGTTTTTAGTTTTTTTATACAATTATCTACGCTGACGTCACAAATTCAGGCCTCCAGTTACAAATGAAACGTCAAGTGCCAGTCGGACTCACCAAGGGTTCCGTATAATAAGACCTTGTTTCTTGCCAAATATCATGATTCTAGGTCTACGGGAAAGTACCCTATAAGTTTTGTATACAAATGATTCCCTTGGAAATTGTAACTTTGTGCTGTAACTTTTGATTGCAATGACTTAGAAGTTCAATTTATATCACGGCTCCAACAAGTTACGAATTTGAGTATTTGATGTTAATTTCAACTCAATACCTCTATGCGTTCCCGAGAAATGGGGGTTTACAAACGAACAGACGGACAATAAAATTATTCCTATCAGTGTTCCTTTTTCCCTTTTGAGGAACGGAACCCTAAAAACAAAACAGGATCGCGTCAGTTTTGAAAAAAATATCCTAAATCGACAATTAGATCGAAGTAAGTTCACACAAGCTCTTACTTTGGGCAAAAACTATTTTATCCCCATTAGGCTAGATGATGCTGTCAGAAATATCACACATTCATTTTATTTAAGTTTAATCTCAAGCAAAGTGTTTTAACCAGACTTGTTTTGAATTAAGGAGTTTCTTACAGAAGCGGAAGCCATCGTTCATGAATGTATATTCTGCCTGAGCTCGTTTATTCAAGTCGCATGTTTATTTATTCATATTTATGAGAAAACAATGTATTTTGTTTAACAAGAAAATGGATTATGAATACCTGATAAAGTTACACATCAAAATTCACCTAATACAAAATTAACTATGTTACTAGTTATGTTGTATGCAGGGATAGCGATGTGCCGAGTACGGCTTGACTCGAGTCAGACTCGATTCCTGCTTAGGACTCGCCTACTCGAATACCAATTTATTATGGTTCGAGTACGCCGGACTCGATTCCGGTACTCGAGTCAGGAAGAATCGATTTGTACTCGCTGACTCGATTCTATTATACGAGTCTAACTGACTCGAGTCTTTTATTCGAGTTACGTTGACTCGTTCATACGCTCTTTTTTGCTCTTTACCTAAGCAATGAAGTGACGCCTTTTGATACAAGTTTGAACCTGCAACTTTTAGTTTTCAATTCATTGTTTTGTGTCAGTAAGCGGTTAATATAAGTGAATTTAATTGTTTGTTAGTGCCAGTATTGAAGTGATTTTATTGCAATTAACTTTAAAGTTTTTTTTTTAAATATTCTTTTTGTTTACACCAATGTGTGTGTTTTATTTGATTCGTCTAGATGTGATGTTTATACTGAGTAGATAACTTGATTATCTTTTTAAAAAGTATAATGACTTGCAAAATTTGTAAAAAACTAACTAAACAAATATGTGAAGTTCGGAAATAGCTTCTAAAAACATCTCTTTTTGTTGTGTAATAAAACAAAATAGAACTTGATCTCATTTCTGTTTCCTAGATATAGATACCTTCTTAGATTATTTCTATTTTTTTTTTGTAATGTGTATAATAATTTCAGTAAAAATGTTTGATTTATTATCGTTGTGTCATTACGCTAAACCTAAATGCTGTTTAAAGTTTATTCCTTTATGTTTATCCTCTTTGTCCTGAACTCGCGTCTGTAACTGATTTTAGAACAAAAAGGATAATCGAAAAGAACTTAAACTAGACTCGAGTTCAGGACCCGAGTCTTGGACTCGAGTCTAGAAATTCGAGTCAGCATTCGAATGTGAATTTTGGGAATACGAAAAATAGAAGAAGAGTACTTGGCTTAAATAGCGGAATCGAGTCATGATTCGAATACCGTATAAACCGACTCGAGTCGACTCGATCCACCAAAACAGGGACTCGGAACATCACTATGCAGGGATGTTATGGAAATGCCATTTCGGATATGGATACAGATAAGGGTATTCCAATAATATTAAATCGGTTTCGGATAAGGATATTAAATCGTATGTGATTATCCGGTACTTTCGGATAGTTTCGGTTACGGATATAAAATGATTAGAAATAAAACCGTAATTCACAATTTTCAAAGAATCTCTTTATACTATGGAATCCCTCATCAATAACTCAATCTCTGAAGCCGTTTTGATACCATCGATCCCGCGGATATGTGCGCCTGCAAAAATTGCTTTTTTTCTTCTTACGCTCAAATACGTAAACTCGTGGGGGTTTCTCTGTAGTAGTATAACTTAGCATTTTTGGATAAACACCACTAGTAAGTAAACCAAGAAAAGAAATAAGGAGAATAAATTAGGTAGGTACCTTACACTTTATTTTACATTTGATTATTTAAGTTTAAAAATTTACTTTTCTGTAATTTATTTTTGGGATCCTAAAACTTCTTCATTCTTATTTATCACTGTGTTTTCAACATGATAAAGTATCAGCAAAAATAGTGCTGTGCCACCACATTTCCCTAAAAAGGTTTTTTTACGACATTGTGTAAATTTTGAGGAAACTACTAAACTTTTTCTCTAAGTAGGTATTCGTAAATTTAAAATTGTAATGCCATTCCATAATGACTGACTATTTATGATAATTATGACGAAACAAAATATAAACAACTAGCCCACGGCTTCGCACGCACTTTTCCGGGACAAAAAGTAGCCTATGTCGTTCCCCGGAATACAGTCCACCTTCCTGTAAAATTTTATTAGGATCTATTTAGTCATTACGGCGTGAAAAGGTAACAAATAGACAGAATTACTTTCGAATTTATAATATAAAGTAAGTATGGATGCAGAGACGTGCGCGGCTGGTGTGTCGGCTCGGCGGCCGGGAAATATAAAAACCTGTCCTTATTATGTCTTGTTTAGGTTCCGCACCTATCCGAATTTATCCGAAATATTTGTTTCGGTTTCGGTTATGGTTACGGATAGTTTTTTATTTCGGATATCCGATAGTTTCGGTTACGGTTACGGAGTTCCATAATATCCCTTGTTTTATGACCTTAGGTGATAGTGATAAGTACCTCCCAAAACAGGTCTCCGAGAGTTTTTGCCTAAACATGCATCGGGAGAATGATTATAATTATACAAAAAGAGAAGTTTTCTAAAAATTGTTTTATTATTATTGCAGTAGAGAAAACGAAATATTATTAACAAGTGATTATTATTTCAAGCAACAAACGAAAATTATACAATCTGGACGATGAAACCGTGCAATTTCTCCTTTTTTTTATAGTTCTCTTAACAAAATTGAAAAAACTGCATATTAACTAATACATATTAGGTACTTATGTACTTTTTTTATGCGAGTGCCTTTATTATCTAAGAAAATTAAAATCAAATAATAAAAGCATTTAGAACTAGTATTTACAATTAAGCTAACTGCAGACAAGGTTTTTATTTTATAGTGCCTAAGCCCTTATTTGAGTTTTTTTTAACTGCAGACTGTTGCAAACCATCTACAAGTAGCTCAACTGATCCATATAATTATCCATTATGTACTCTATTTCCTTTAATTATTTCGTTTGAAATTATTACTTATTAAGTGGCGAAAAATGTTTACTTGTTTGATATTTTTTCACAACTAAACGCATCCACTGCGCAGCAGTGTGCGTTGAAAAAGGGGATGTGTGTCATGGGCAATGAAAGTGTTATCGTTTAATAACCTTAGCTGAACTGAACGGATGAGAATTGGCAAGGAGAAAGACGAAAAACGGACAAACGACCGACGTCTCTTAAAAAGTAACGCCATGTCTGAAAAAAGTTTTACCACCACCGTGAGCAAAGCCATGTGCAAAAGCGATCACGAAATAAACGTAAACAGAAGCACAGAATACTTGTAAACCTTTGTGGTTGCGGCGGCGGGTAACTTGACGAGCTATGATGTGGTTGCGGGTTGTCACGTGGTTGTAAGGAGATGCGATGTGACGAGTTACAGAATCTCTTTAGAATCATTTTGTGGCTAGCCTATGGAGTGAAAAAGAGTGAATGGAATAATAAACTGCCAAGTGCGAGTCGACTCGCAGACGAAGGGTTCCGTACCGTAAAAATCAGGCAAGTTTTTCAACGGACATTAAATTTTCACTTGTTCGGAGACACATTTTTAACTTTATTTTATTTTTAGTATTAGTTGTTATTACAGTAGAAGTGTTACTTTTTTATAGAAAGTTTCATGTGCGCAGCACTTACTGTACCTATTGTAGTTCAAGAGAAAAAAATTAAAAATTAATATTTGTTGTTCTAGTGGCAAGAGCAATTCACATTCTCTGAAAATTTCAACTCTCAAATTTCTCTTACGGTTCATGAGATAGATCCCTGTGACAGACGGACGGACGGACTGCGGAGGCTTAGTAATCTGGTTCCATTTTCACCCTTCGGCTACGGAATCCTCAAAAGCATTGACATTCAAAGTGGGGTTAAAACTAATTTGGCTTTCGATAACATTACATTCAATCAAAATCTTTATTTTCGGGCATCGAAGCTCCATAGAAACGCAATATTACAGACAAGTAGGTTCCTAAGCAACAAACAAAATAAAAATAACTTAACCTTTACATTGTTTACCTTTGTATATTATGACGACCTCTGTGACGCAGCGGGCGAAGGTCCGCTTGCGATGCCGGAGGTTGCGAGTTCGATTCCGGCTTCGGGACAAATGTTTGTACGCACCTAACACTTGCACCTAATTTGAGCACTCCCTTTTCGAGAGGCTGGTACCTCATCAACCCTTTTTTGCTTATATTAATAGTTTTACTATAAAAATTACGTTCCAAGTGCTCATTTTAATAAAAAAATCGTTAGTTACTCTTTCAAGCAAATAGAATTAGGTTAGTAAGTTGTCAGGACGGACAACTGTTTATAACGATTTCTGGCCTTCTGTTCTGTCCTTAAAGGTTCGTAGTTAACTCGCTTATATTCATAAAGAGTTCTAGAATCTTATTCGAAGGCAACTTTTCATCGAAAAAAACTGTTTCGATGCCACAGTCAAACTAAATAGTATAATATTATTAATTTTGTAATTGTAATCACTATTCAAACTTTGCGGTTTGAATGTTTGTTAGAATCCTTTGTTGTGGAGTAAAGGCAATGGATTGCCTTTACTCCACGACGATAGGAAAGCTAATTGTGTCTAGAGTGAAGTGTGGCTACCCAGCAGTTAGAGATTAAACAGCTTTTAGCCTTCACCTCATCACAGTATTCACGTTAGGTTAGTACGAGTGTGCAAAATACCATACGAAAAAAGTTTTCGTGAGCTCGATAGACATAAAAAATAATAAGACATAACTATATTCTCTGTTATCTAGTACTAAGTAGTCTTTTATTTATTTTATTTCTGTACCTAAGTTTGTTTGTGGGTAATAAATAATTATCTCTCTTTCTTTCTTTCTTTTTATATTCCGTAAAAATAGCCTATGTCAAATCTCTCAAAACCATTCGAAAACTACTTAAAATCGAGCTCGTATGAAACTATTAAACGCCAAATGTATAGAAAGAAACGAAATTTATTCTTTATCGTATGCAATTGTAATCACTTTGACTCGCACTTTATTTTAATGAATGTTTTTTTTTTGTTTATTTTTTTAATGAATGTATAAACGTTAAATAATGTGAAGACTAGGTACTCTATTGCATTGGGTATCTGCGCCTGTAATAGTAGAGTACCTACATTTAATGAATAAATAAATATTGAATAAACCCTGCCTGGTAGAGATCGCTTCTAAGCGATAAGGCCGCCCATTCTACTTATCTTATATATTTTTTTTTTGTAATGTTGTCTTTTCTGTGTACAATAAAGCATTTTTGTATTTTTTTTTTGTATAAACCCATACACAGATTTTATAATACTACATAAATGAAGACTACGCATTTCTAATCACCGGATACTGAATCGCCAGGGTACATTTTGGGGTGCGTTTAATAAAGTGTTTATTAGCGTTTAACCCCTTTTATACCACATCAGCACACCGCGGCAACTACGTCTTTTGTACTACGACAATGAAAGGAACGTTCTAGAATGTTACAAGTGCACATTATGTTGTCCATTTGCAAGTATACAATTCTTAAAACAAAAGAAATTACTAACTCCCAAAGGTTAATTACCGCAGTAATTTACTCCAAAAAACGCCAGTACTTTATACCACACAATTTGTTCTCGTTATTAGGCAGTTTATTTAGACTGCTGTTCCTTATTATACTTATCTCTTGGATTGAAGAACTCGGAATCACTTGGAGTTTCCTTGACTTGATGAAAATTCACATTTTCCTAGCTCGTATGAAACTATTAAACGCCAAATGTATAGAAAGAAACGAAATTTATTCTTTATCGTATGCAATTGTAATCACTTTGACTCGCACTTTATTTTAATGAATGTTTTTTTTTGAAACTATTAAACGCCAAATGTATAGAAAGAAACGAAATTTATGCTTTATCGTATGCAATTGTAATCACTTTGACTCGCACTTTATTTTAATGAATGTTTAATGTTCTATGACTTGGTTGTCGAAACTTTTAGAAGGCAGTAAGCAAGGTGTTTTAATATTTTGTGTTGCTCTAAAGCTTGAAGTCCGAGAATAAAATAAGAATAATTTTATACGCTTGCTTCTGACCGCGGCTTCGCGCGTTTTCCAGATAAAAGTAGACAATTTCCTTACCAAGCGTACTACATTCACATACATCATATAATCTACATTCCATGCCATAATTTCATAAAAATTAATTCGTAGTAAAAGTACTTTTAAGCGACTTCGAAAAAAGGAGGAGGTTATATGTTCGGCTGTATGTATGTTTTTTTTGTACATAATGTTCATCGATTTATGTGTACCTATATCAGTCATCTAGTACCCATAACACAAGCTCTGCTTAGCTTGGGGCTAGATGATGCTGTGTGGATTGTCTAGCATTATTTATTTATTTATTTCTTCGTCAATTATGGACTGACTTTGAAAATTCTTTCAATATAGGTTTTTTCTTTTGAGTAGAGAATGATCCCGAGATGGTCCCTTGAAACTTTATTCCCGAGGGATTATAGTATTTGTCCCACAAAACTACTAAAACAGTCTAAAATGAAAGGATCCAAAGTAGGGTGCCGGTTGGGTGTCTAAAAATAATGTGTGCAATAAATCATTTTCTATCTATCTATTTATCTACTGAAATGAATAAACGAATTAGCAAATTATTCATCATATATGCATTCGACAAAATGTTTCCCAAATTATCTCGACAAAATTGTTACCTTCGCTATGATGAATGTGCTAACCTGCTGACAGCACACAGACAGGTGACATCCTGCCATCAGATGCTGAGCAAACCTATCGCACTGAACAATCAAATTGTTTCGGCTACTGGTCGGGTGGTGCAAAAATTAAAAGAATCCAAGAGTTTAGATAATAGAATTACAAAAATGTTACGTTGAGTGGTAATGACGGGGCGATTCGGGATGTAAGGGAATAGTCGCCATATTTAATTTTATACATTAAAAATACGTTCGGAACCGCCGCCGCACTGTTCCAATGCCGGTCGTTCGGGTACGCCGCGACATGTCCTTGGAAGCACCAGCTTAAAGTTGTAGGCTGCGTCTTGTCACCGAGCACCGGCGGATCCTCCTCCATGAATAGTGGTCACATCTTTCTGTAACTGCGCCTCAAAATGCCCGGAGCCATCTGAATGCCAGCTGCGCGTGATCTTTGCTTTTGATGGTGATGGCCATTCCTCCGAGAGACTACTTCAGTGAGGGAAGCTTGTGTTCCTTGATGACCACGAAAGTCTTGGGCTCAAGTTTGTTAACGATCCCTCTACAGTTGCATCTCGTCTCTTTTATGGACTTCTTCGCTTACTGCGTCCAGAAGCCGTTCTTGGTCAGCTCCACCCGCTGAAACCGGTTATGTAATGTCCCAGAGTCACCTCGCATACGACCCTGGGACATTACTTATTACTACTTGAGTTATTGCTATCTATGTTTCTCTAACCATATTTTTATTACAACAAAAAAATATATAAAAATACACGTGTATTTCGGAAATCTGTGGTAGTCTATTATGAGGTGGTACACCTCAACCACCTCATAATAGACTACCACAGATTATATATTATTATTTGAAACGACAATTTCAAATCGGCAATTTTATAATCAATGAATTTTAGTATTAGAGTAAACAATTTAAACATTTAAAAATATATTCAAAAATAATAAGAAATCCTAGCCGGCGGCAGACAGATTTTTATTTAATTTTTATCCTTGAGTGGCCGCGGTGCCCCCCACAAGTACCTGTGGAGTTATCCATTAATTACCGGACACCCTGTATAGTGTACAGCTGTGGTTTATTGCCAAAGAGATCTTGTGCCAGACGAACTAAATTATCACTCCCCTTGTGCCTTGAAAACTCATTCTCTGTTTTCTTTGGCTTCGTTAGGACTTATTTATAATGTTGATTTGGGAAACAAAATTGGGTGAAAATCAAAATAATTGTACCTTTGATCCAAAATGTTTATACAATTCAATGCCGTTTTCAATTCTAAATTGCAGGTTGGTTTTTTTTTAATAAAACTTTATTAAGATTAAATTCTGTTATTTAGCCAATACTAGTTTTGGATACCTATACATAATAGTTTTTTTTCCTTCCATACAAATATGCATATCATTTTGCCTGCTACCTTTGTTTACAAAAGTGTTCACAACTCTTTTAGAAAAGTGAGTTTAGAAAAGTGTCAACAAAGAATACGGAATGGCGCTGATTTCTCGGCTTCGCTAGAAATCGTAGCTGGTGTACCACAAGGCGGAATTCTCTCTCCACTTCTTTTCTCACTCTTTATTAACCTCCTCTCTCACAATCTTCTTTGTCATTACCATATGTACGCCGATGATCTCCAGCTCTACCACTCCGTAGATGATTTGGACGATGTCATTAAGGTCCTCAATGGTGAGCTTGAAAAACTCTCAACATGGTCCACTAGTTTTGGCATTATGGTCAACCCTAACAAATGCCAAGCTATTTTAATCGGTAGTTCACGTCAACTGGCTAAAATAGATGGTCGAAAACCATTCTCTCTAAAATACGACGGGAATAATATTTCTCTCTCCCCCACTGTTAAAAATCTGGATGTCATTTTTGATAGAAAGCTCAGTTGGATTCTCCACATAAAAGAGATCTCCAGAAAATTATATTCCTCAATACACTCACTTCTACGTCTTAGAAACTTCCTCCCGATTCCTACTAAAATTACTCTTGTAAACATGTTTTTAGAACTCACCTTTGTTCCATGTAGGCAATATTTTCACATGTAACTTTCTGATTGTAATGAAATACCGCTGTCAACAAGGAGAAAAGTTGGTTTTATGATATTTAATAACTTCTTAACGTATAACCGTCAAATTCCGGTAAAAACCGGAACAACACCTACATTCTTATTGACGACCGATGTGGCGCGGCGGACGAAGGTGAGCCTGCGACGCAGGAGGTTGTGGGTTCGATTCCCACCTCGGGACAAATGCTTGTACGATCTGCAGATATTTGTTTCGGGCGTTCTGGGTTATTTCTATGTATATATGTATATTCAGCATATTAATTACATAGTAGGTACCAATAACACAAGTTCTGCTTTCATTGTGGCTTGATGATGCTGTGAAGATTGTCCAGCATTATTTATTTATTTATTTATTATTCTCACTCACACTACTGCGCGAGAAAGGTCTGAGTAATGCTGTGTGAAAAATATTTTTTACCTTAATTTATTGATTTTTATTTACTATAAAGCTGTTGCTCAAAAATCTTCCCGAAACTTTACACAAGTCTTAAAATATTAAGCTGTAAACCAAGGTATTTAGAATTCATAATTGGTTGCGTTGCAAGTTACAAGGATGCCTTGTAAGTTCAGAGTGCTTTGAATGTTTAATGCGCTACTAGGGAAGCGTAAAAAGGTAATGTGTACCAAATATTAACGCGCATAATCTTTTAATATTTTTTTTTAAAGAAAAATAAGAATTGTTTCCTTATTTGTCTTTTATGGTAGTCTTTTTCGTTTGTTTTTAGGTAATTACTAAAGATAGATCCAGCAACATTTTGTTTCTGTTACATCGGCTAAACTAAAACCGAGGTTGGCCGAGTTTAAGCGACCCTCGACTTGTAGCCTGGCGATTTGCGAGCGATTTCAAAGCGAGACGATTGCGCAGCGAGCTCGTAGCGGGTACACCGCGTCGACAACGCCGCCGCGCCGCAGGCCCGCAGCGAGCTCGCGCCCACTTTTTAAGGCTGATGTGTGCCCCTACGGCCTTGGGAACACAAAATAATTATCTGTAGCCGTATAAATAATTTGTTTTCCCCGTGATATGTTCAATTTGTGTAAAATACTATGAAAAATATTTGAATGGAATAAAAATACTCAAAATCAACAGCGCGTCGAAGAAATATCCAAATTTTGATTATTTTGTTTTATTTGAAATTTGGATATTTCTTCTAAAACGCTATTGCGTTTGAGTATTTTTCTGGCCGAACGTTGGCCGAATTCTATACTTGGCCGAGTCATCAGCCTTATGCTCTAGGCTTAAAATGGCGCGTGCGAGCGTTTTCAAAGCGAGGGTACGCAGTGAGCTAGCCGCGAGTTCGCAGCGAGCAAACCGAGACGACGACGTCGACGCCGCAGGCATAACTGCAACATGATTGACCGAGCATGATTCCATAATACACTTGACAAGATTATAGCTGTAATACCTATTATGACAAAATTTGTCCGAGATAAACAGTCAGTTCAAGAACTACATCATGAAAATTTCAGCTCAATTCGTTCAGTTATTTTGGCGTACCAAACATCTAAGCTTGTTCATTTACAATATTAGTAAAGTTAAATATATAGTTATTTGCTTGAACACAATGTAGGTTACACAGATGTTAATAATATTTTAGTTTCAATTATGTTCTACTAAGATTAGCATGCAAATGTTACAGTATGCTCAAATTAATATTGTATTCTATTATAAACCTACATTATGTATGTACCTATACTAAAATTGTAGGCAATGCCAAAAAAACATTATCAATAGTGACAGGCGCAATAGTAAAATAAGGTGATGTCAAAATTGATATTGTCATAAAATCGTTAATAATTAATAATTGTTTCAATTTAGTCTTAAATATATTGTAGTCATGATATTTTAATGATTCAGGTATTTTAGATCATCCTGTCTTTTGAGGATCATCCTTCTGCGAGCACTAACGATGCAGCACGACAATTCAACGTAAGCCAATGGTTCGCGTGGACTGTTGTGCACAATGACGATAAGCATCCCTTTCATCTCCAGCGAGTACAAGAGCTCACCGAGGCCGACCAACCGGTGCAAGTTGGCTTTTGTAATTGGGTCCTGGCTGAAAGGCCCTCAATATTGTGGACTGATGAGGCAACATTTGGACGTTTAGGCCTCTTCAACATACGAAATGAACATTTGTGGTGTCACGAGAATCCTTATGAAGTGAAGCCGCTTAACTTTCAATACAGATTTTCTGTAAATGTGTGGGCGGGAATTGTTAATGATACTTTAATTGGCCCAGTGTTTTTAGAAAGACTGAATTGAGAAACATACCTGAACTATTTGTCAGAAACTCTACCAGTGTTGTTGGAGGACGTACCGCTTGCTTCCCTGCGTGGCATGTACTTCCAGCAGGACGGGGCGCCAGCCTACTACGCTCGCTCAGTCAGAGACTATTTAGACCGGGAGTATCCCGGACACTGGATCGGGCGGGGAGGTCCGTTTGCATGGCCTGCTTGTCACCGGACATTACGCCATAAGACTTCTATTTGTGGGGCCACGTCAAGGCAATGGTGTACAGTGGTGGTGCATTAGCGAGCCGGGATATTTTGGTGTCAAAAATTACCCGGGCATTTGAACTGATAAAAATGAACCCTTAAGTGTTATCACGTGTGAAAGAACAGACCATTTTTAGGTGCGGCATGTGTATTGGGTGTGATGGTGACTATAGAGGTATTGAACGTTTTGTGCGTGATACTCACCGTCATCCTCGGGACTTAAGTCTCAGGGGTGATCTATTGTAAATTAAGCATTTGCTGTACCTACATAATTTTCATGAAGGTACATTTGTGTTTATTTATGAAAATTTGCTGTAAATTTTATGTAGATATTTAAATGTACATAGATACGGAGAGCAGCATCATTTGGTAACCCCTATAACGTTTACACTTCTACCGCTAGAGAGCTACCAGTTGATGATGCTGTCAGTAAATTATCTGTACATACCTGTGTGTTAAATTGTGATAATTTGCTGTACGTTTTATGTGCATTATCTTTACATTTATGTAATTTACGAAAATTTGCTGTACACTTTATGTACGTACATAATCTGTACATGTTTATTTGTGAACATTTACAGTACATTAAATGTACAGTATATGTTCATGTTAATAATATGAACATAAAAAATGTATTTCATATTATTAATATGTACCTACATTTTGTTATTTCAGGGACGATTGCTGTACATTTTATGTACATGTAAATTTTGTGCATATTTATTTTAATTTTGTGTACATTTTGTGTGCTTTTATGTCAATTGTTGTAAATACCACTTTTTAAATACGCCTACATAGTTAAATATTTGCCAACTTACCTAATCCTGTTCCCCTTTTTTGTGGCGGCCTGACACATTGTTGCGGACGGTAACCTGGATGAACCTGGTTCGCCCTGGGACAGTATCCCAACTTGGGTTCGACGTGCGTTCTTTTCCCCTTCCGTGGCTGGTAGACACACGCCGCCACGCACCCCTGAATGTGTATGAAGCTGTAGAACGATGACCTGATCTTCCTTCCTGCGGGGGGGACCTCGACTTCGAAGAAATGAAAGGCAGGATAAGTCTTGAATTTTCAGGTTTCGGCTGTTCCTAGGTTTCCCTACTACTACTTGTTGTCTTCCTATTACCTTGCTTCCACTACTTCTTGCCTCTTCAAGTATGAAATAGTTGAGTGTTTAATGTGGATTTTATTTATGAAATGTGTAGATAAGCCCAATAATAATCAGCTTCTGGGTACTTTGTGTAACTGTTTGATTAATACGGCAATGGCCTTTATTAATAAAGAAAATTACAATCAAATTATAACTAGTATTTACAATTGAAACAATTAAGCTAACTGCAGACTGTTGCAAACAATCTACATGTAGCTCAACTGATCCATATCAATACCAGTCGGAAGCGTCCCCAAGACGCTGGCTGCATTGCCCCGCTGTATGGCAATGCTGATGCGCTGCGCCAGATATCCGCCAGCTCTCGGGTCACGCGTCGCGTCGACCAGACGTTCAGATAACTTTTTAAAAACCCGGAGAGCCTCGGTACCCCACGGACCTAGGGTCTCGACCCCAAAGGGAGCAAATATGTAGGCTCTGTCGAGACCTGCATATTTGCGTCTCTTGAGATCCTCGGCCAAATCTGCCGCCGCACCAGCCCTTACGGATGTCCTCGGAAGATGGGAAGGCGCAAGTGTGTCGACGCATGTAGCGTCCCACACAATGGGCCTCCCCAACTCCCATGGGACTAGTGTCATGCCGTCAGGCCTCTTACCATCGTCACGCAACAGACCATTCGGTTCGAGAATAGCTGGTACGTTAGCGGTGACAAAGGCCCGCCGGATGACGTCGTAGACTGTTTGATAGTGAATACTTAGACGACTGAACCAGGTACTGTAGGTACATTTCATACTGATTTTATTGACTCAGTGAGTATAGCCTAGGTAAATATTATGCTTCCATTAGGGATGTAAGCGGGTTAACTACGAACCTTATTAGTGTTGGAAGAACACCAACGTTACATCCCTTATCGAGGGACTTCTTCAGGGTAAGTGTGGTTCGCGACGTGCCTGTACCGCTGCCGTGAGCGCACGGCAACCACTTTAATAACTACTCACACGTCCAGCCGGATCGCCTGCACAAGCCTCAAACGTCTGAGCTTCGTGCCAAAAAATCACAGCGCCGCGAGCGCGGCCTTTTTTAAAGATAAATAGTTATATCTCAGAAACTACTACAGATACGCTCAAAGAAAGTATACCATAAAAAAGCTAAAACTATACGGAATTACTAAATTTATAGAGCTAAGTCATCTATAGACTAATTCTTAGAAATAATTGTATGGTCTCAAATAAATGCCTAAACTTGACAAAGTAGGTTTAAATTATTAATTTTTTTCTTTCTTCCTTGTTTTCATACTTTTACTTGCTATACCTAATCAGGCCTATATATTATTAAACTAGATGATTAAAGCTATTTTTTGATACCAATCAAGCACTACCTTCTGTTCCAATAATTTTATCAGAATAAAAATGCGAAAATTTGTTGTTGTTTAACAACAAATTTTCGCAACAAATGGTCCAGCACCATTTCACTTGCGTGTGAGTGGATAACAACAAATGGGTTCTAAATATATAATAAACTTGAAAATTTAAAGGAGTCTCCCAACAGGTGTAAATATTATGATGATTCTTTTAAAAAGTTGCCGGTTTTTACGGTACGTTACCCTTCGTGTGCGAGTCGACTCGCACTTGGCGGTATATTACACAATTGGAGTTTATCACACGAAATTAATTATTATGTTTGCAACAAAGATGAATTGGATTATAATATGCTATTAATTTGATTACGTAGGTACCACCAACCTTGTACAAGGTGTAAATAGTTTTTGAATAATTAACTAAGCACTCTCATCTCAGCCGGCAGAATCCTTAAACTGCCTTCCCAATTAGTTAGATGACTATTACTTAATTATTCTCATTGTTGAAATACCTATCTAATTAAACAATAACTTTCTTCCTACACAAAGAAATATCGCAGATTTTCGGTTTCTTTTCCACCGACATTTTGAAAGATAAACCTAATCACAATGGGCCATCGTTTGCAGTACTTTTAAAAGGACTTTTGAGTCAATAAATCACACTAATATTATCAATGGCGAAAGTTTAGATGTTTGCTAGACAGGTACCTTTTCACGCAATAACTACTGCACGGATCGAGCTAAAATTTACATAGATATACTTCTAGACGTGAAGTAAGAAATATGCTGCTTATTGTTCCGGAAAAACACGTGCGTAGCTGCAGGCAGAAGCTAGTCAAATATAATTTCTTTATTTCTTACAGTCTTTTCTGTAACGTACACTTAGCCTACCTAAAAAAATAGTTTCAAGCTTCAACTAACAAGTCGTAATAAATTTTTCAACAACGAAGTGTTCTGTGACTGTCGACCTCAAACAGTTTCATATAAATACCTCTAATTCTACCGGTTACCACCCCTTTGAACTGAAATACAAAACTCTGCGTTTCAAGCTAGTATTATAAAATCTGTGATTTAAAGTAACTTTATAACCGCACGGCAAGAAAATTTAAAACGGGGCTTAACCACTACATGTCGATAACAATAAACAAACATGGCATGAGCCAAACCAAACATGAACCTAGTACTTTTATGACGAGCATCTATAAAGATGAAGAAGTCTTAGAAGTATGAGGTTCATGTTTGGTTTGATCAAGTAACCCTTAAAACTGTACGTATTGACTTCATGACAGTGCATTGCCTAAAATAAAATAGGTACTTCAATAAGGTTTTTACTTTTGAAAAACAATGCAATATCAATCCACAGCAAATTAAAGAAAGATGGCCTTTGCGTGCGTCATCTCAAGCCAAGACTCTACTTGGGCTCTAAGGTCTTATAGGTAAAACCATCCTGATTCCAGTTAGAATTGGACTGTTGGTCTCTCTACTACTCTTATAACCAACCTTATGCCGCCAACATTCAAAATAATCCGGTTCTCCCCATCCATCGTCTCAAAACACTGCCATATCACTGCACCACAAATTTTTCTCACTAAAAAAACACTTTAACAAAACATCACTCAACAAAAACACAACAAAATATTTGCTACAACTATTTCATTTTGCTTGAAATCTTCGGGAATAACTTGTCTAAGGATAGAACGATGCTTCGTTTTGCTCGGTTTCTCGTTTCGCCAGACACGACCGTTCGCGGCAACGGTCGGTTTGAGACTGAGAGGCTGTGGAGCTGGGAGATTGGACCCGGCTAGGACGCACCCCACCTGTAGGTTGCACGCACTGCAGTCACCCCTGCCTTGAGTTGAGTTCTGGTGCGTTTTGCCAAAGGAGTTAATGAGTTAAGTTGGGAGTTTAATTAGAATATGTTAGGTATGTTTATTATTTCTACCAAGCTTTTGCAATAAGGTGCTTTTATGGTGGGAAGCGGATGTGGGAGTGGAAGCAGTTTTTGACAGTTGTCAATCACGCAGTTTCGAGAGTTCAACTTGAACTTGTTTTATTTTTGGGCTAGCTCTCCAAAGCTGCTTCGGCTTCCGTTGTCTAAAGAAAAAAATAGGTTGCATATTATTTGCAAACGTTACAGGCCAAGTAAACAGATGGCTGATTTTACGCCTATTTTAATATACGCCACTGTAAAACTGTAAATTTTAGCAAATATTTTAGTAAAGACATTTGTTTCAAAGAAATTTTCCAAACAGCCCAAAAATTTATATTTTCCCTCAAAGCAAACCACCTCCTTTCAGATTCTGAAGAGCGTGATATACTCGTAACACAGCTGTTTCATGTCAAATATAATGCAGGCTGCGGTTTTGAATGCCTTTCTGTTTGCTTTTACTGAAATATCATATTCCATATAGTGAAGACGGATAGACTTGCATTTAATGCGAAAGCAAGTCTCTCCGTCTGCCTCTTTCACAACTATTTAACTTCAGCTAAAATAGTCATAGGTACTGAAAATTAAAAAATTATCAGTACCTCATTGGTTCCCCAACTAAGAAAATCCTGTATCTTAGGGACCTTCTCCCTTGGGTTCTGTTGTATATGTATACAACATCAAGCTAAAACGTCCTAATATAATTTTAGTACTTAACACTTTGATTGCCACCGACGTACCGCTGTAGTCTTACGGGTGCGACGATTCGCCCCTCGCTCGCTGCGCTCCGTCGGTCATCGCATCGCTGAAGCTAAGGAGTGAACGCGTTAAAGCAAAACTGTTTAATAGAGAACGCGTGTACAGCCACGTACAGAAGCTTTTTGAACATTGCAAAGACCTTTTGAACACTCGCCCACTTTAAATAGGACTTGCAACTGAAATTGTCAGTTGTGCCAATCCTCAACTGATCTAAAACCCGTGTTAACCAACTCGCCCTGAGGGAACTATGAGGGTAACAAGGGTAACCCACAACTCTAACCTCCTTTGAAAATTTGCTTCAATTTGAGAAAACAGATTTCAACCCGTGGCTGGTACAGGGTATAAGACAAAAGCTAGGTACATTTAGTGGTAACTGTAAATACAGGGGCCAATTTAGCTAACCAATCGCTATGGCAATGCTATCATCAGAATCGTCACGTAGAATCCTTCTTCAGATAGTGCTTCGGTGCCATTAACGGTTTACGTAACGTGTCCCGGACAGAACAAGACAATTTTTAAACATTGTACGTTCTCTCAGCGCTTACCCAACATCTGGCCTGTGTTACAACTACACCGAAATACTCGCTCACAGTTACATTTCCAATATTGTGCAATAATTATAATGAACAACAAAAATGGAAAGACGTACCTAGACCGAAGTGACCGAGACTACAATACGCACGCGAAATACGAACGCCGCCGGCGACGCGCTGGTCCGACTACGACTGAGGTGGGTGGACCTAATTGCACATAATTTGAGCCTTCCACTTTCAAGAGGTTGGTACCTCATCTCCCCTTTTTTACTTATCGATGGTACTGTAGTAATAAATATACGCGACGGGAACTTGGAAGGAGGGGCTTATTTTTATGTATGTAAATATGTCTGTATGTAAAAATGACCCGGAGAGATTTATAGCATGGTTTGAAACATTGCACTTTTGAAGAGGCAAACCGAGCAGGTTTGGTTGTCAAACTAGGCCAAGATCTCAGTACCCACGGGATCCCCGTGGTAAAAAAACTCAAATGACATAAAATTCAACATTTTTATCTTTGGTTCCATGAATGTGAAAAAAATACATGCAAGTGCTCTGTTTCGCACATAATTTGGTCAAGATCTCAGGAACCCTGCGGTCTATTGAAATGATTTATGTTTTGGTTCGAAGATTATTACTAATTATTTGGTTCCTTGAACCAGTTTCTTCATAAGTAGTGTAGTTTTCTTAAAAATAATGGAAAACTTGATTTTTGTGCTAACGCCGCTCCAAAAACGTATGCTCTGTCCCGCTCCTATGAACGCGAAATCCTATGCCTATCCTTTTCACAAAATGGCGTTGATTGCGCCCTAATTAACGTGTGTATCTCCTAGTAGCGCAGAGCAGAGAGCATAAGTATCTCGGCCTACGAAATGAGACTTCTACGGAAATATCGGCTTTGAGCTGTCTCTCGCTGGTAGGATCGCGTTCGTGGAGATCGGCTTCGGCTTTCGTCAATTTGGGCCTTCCCAAATTTCTACCATCTTTGATAATGTTTTCTTTAAGTAATTAATTTATTGATGAGAAATAATTGATAAGAAATACACTTTTACTTCTACCTATATATATATATATATATATATTATAGATGAAAAGATTTTATTCACTCAATCTCCTAAAAAAACGCACTTTATGTCCTTCTAACGTCCCTTGTTAGATTTAAAACATTTTGACTTTATACGAATTAATAGCAATATTAATGACCTTCTTGTATGATCTTTTAAAAATATACATAGTGGGTTTTTGGGACGGGGCAATAAGGAGAGCAACCTTAAGCGGTGTAGCTACGGGAAAGGGTGATAAAAGACTAGTTAAAACTTTTAAATAAGTAAGATGTGTTCATACCTGTTTACAAATTTTCAAGAAAAATCAGTCATAACAAAAAAAGTTTTTTGATGCCAATCGATCCAGTTTCATAAATTGATCAAAAAATTGCACCGGATCAACTGAAATTGGAGTAATAAAAAGTCAGAAATCGCATAAATGTTTTTCATAATCCTAAGACCATTTATCCGGTAGCTACACCGGATAAGGTCTCCCTTTACTGCCCCGTCCAAAATATTCACCCTGTAGAGTTTTCAGATTATAGCTATATTTGAACTGAACTCGCTTTTTGATAATATCTGTACCATTACTGTTTAATATTGTATGATATTACAATTAAATGTTAAGAAAGGAGATCAAAATGAGATTGTGGTATATTCCTTTTGTAAGTCATTTTGTTTATTTCATTATCTTGACATAATGATATATTATGTGAAACTACTCCATCGAGAAAAATATCTAGTCTTTAAAGGAGACGTAATGCCATACAAAATGTACTAGATTAACACTGTCTCTGTTAAATCCGTGAGGCGTATGCGGCTGAACATGGACTGAGGTATAACTCTAAAAAGAGCGAAGTCCTCGTCTTTAAGAGTGGTAGAGTTCAACCAGTACATGTTCCGCCTATTATGCTCAATGGTGCGGCTTTACGAGTAGTTAAGAGTTTTAAATATCTTGGGCACATTGTCACGGAATATTTAAGAGATGACGAGGATGTTGAAAGGGAGCGCAGAGCGCTGGCAGTCCGGGGTAACATGATAGCACGGAGGTTCGCTCGCTGCTCGAGAGAAGTAAAAATCACTCTGTTTAAGGCTTACTGCCAGTCCTTCTACTCGAGCAGCCTCTGGATAAACCACACCCGGCGGGCTGCCAGCTCTCTGCGAGTTCAGTACAACAATGTCTTCAGGATGCTGATGCGGCTGCCTCGCTTTTGCAGCGCATCAGGGATGTTCGCGGAGGCGCGCACGGACGGCTTTCATGCGATTATTCGCAAGAAAGTTGCCTCCCTTTTCCAGAGTGCGCGAGCCAGCAGCAACGGCATCCTGAAGATGATTGTAGCACGGACAGACTGCCCCATTCAAAACAGGTGGATGCAGATACTTATGGGCACCATCTGATCCTTATGTAAATTGGCAAATTCTAATTCTATTTTAATTTTTTTTTTTGTGTGACATTTTGTTTAATTCTTTTCATAATGTTATGTATAGTTTTAAGTTTGTTTTTAATAATATTGTATGGATAAATTTAATCTGAAATAAATGAATAATAATTGTATAAGCGTAACCAATATTTGACGTAAATTTGCTAGTGATGTAGTCATTGTAGGTATTTGAATTATATCGATAGCATCAAAATATTGTTTTTAATTAAATTTTACAAAAAGATCCGAAAGTAGAAAACATGTCATATGTGTTTTTCAAACAACCCCAACTATCAAAGGAACTATGAGTTAATTGTATATAAAATATATATAGACTTTTTAAGTAACTCTACCTTCAATCTCAATCTTCAATTGTTTTGTGACACTCAGATAATCATCAATATGATTTGACTTTAGTTAGAAGCTAAATTTTTCGTAAGAATTTACTATTAAATCGACCACGTGGGTAAAGCTGCGTACATTTAGTTAGTTTAATAAGTATTTTAAAGAGGTATCTTCTCTATTATTGCTATTTTGTTCATTGATTAAACAAAATTTTATTTATTGACTTACAAAATAACATCGGCATCGATGAAAAAGGTTGGTCAAGCTCAAATATGAACGTTGATGAGGTTATTCAAAAAAGGTCTTATAGCGCATCCAATAGACTCCCTGATCGAAGGACTATTCTAATAACAATTCATCTTCGTATTGATATCCTAACTAGCCTCTGCCTGCAGCTTCGCACGCGGAAAAGTGGGTCTCAATAGGACTCGCTCAAAATCTTACTTAAGTCTCAGCTTCAGAACAATCAGAGCAGGAAAACTAATTTCCTTTTTTCCACTCTATCAAAAGATTTCCCAAGAAAGGCTCGCCAATTATACCGTAATTAAATAAACAAGAGTTGCAGCTACTTAGCGCTCGGCACTAATCAGTGTTCATTAAATGTCGCCTGTCTAGGGGGGACAGATAAGTGGTCGTCGGAGCAAAACTTCCCACTTATCTGTCGAGTGTCAAAGTTTCGTTAAACAGATCAAAATGTCATTAATTTGTCATAATATGTTATAAAAAAAAATTGTCGTTTAATTTCGCAGTCCAAATCATGCTATTACTTTGACTGTGTACGTATGAGTATAATTTTATTAATGGATTTATGTGTGTCGTTATTATTGGTTACTATAATCTTAGTATTATTGGTCGAATTTACTCCAATTGAAGCCGATAAAGCAAGGTATTGGATCAATGAAAAATTAACTTATAAAACGGTTTTGGGTGTCATGTTTTATGCTAACGCACTACTAGCTACATATGCCGCCATATCGTGCGCAATTGCATATGTGCGTTACATAAATAACGCTTTAGATTTAGTAATCGGTTATTTAGTGTTTTTATTAAACTGAAATAAACCAAACTGAATTAAACTACAGAATCAGCGACGGTCTTCCTGGGGGAATACCGTCGCTGTTTGCATGGATGCAAGCGTCGCGGTTACCAACCTGACTCCTGACTTCCGCAATCCACCGGTGTTGACGCTGCATCACTCCGCTTAGAAGGTACCTACTACCAGCAGCCCATTTATCATCATTTTCGTTAGCAAATCGATCAACCTATAACTTTTATGACTGTCACTTGTCTACAGCAATGGCAGTAATTTGTAGCTGTTGCCGCTCGCGAAAGCTGTTGCAAATGACTCAATTTAGAGGATTTATTCACCGTGTTTTTGCGTCCACCCGCCAGATGGCGTTAGTAGTTACACTCGTGTAGTTGATAGGCCTTTATCACCGTTTTTTACGGGTATCGAAGACACAGGCTAAGTCCATGACTAACGTTATCGTGAATAAACATTAACTTATGATTTGTGATAGTGTTTTTGCGTCCGGGTGCCAGATAGTGGTAACACTCATGTTCAAGAAGGTCTGAGGGTTCTAAATTCATCTTCTATCGAAGAGGGACATGGCTATTTTAATTATTGCTTTGTTAATGTTTTCAAAAATTTTACCAGAGCTCCTGGTCGAAGTGATTCCTGACCCGAAAACCTTGTGAGTATCTGGCGCAGCGCGGGGCAATGCAGCCAGCGCGTCTTGGGGACGCTTCAGCAATGGAAAGCGTATTTTAATCGTAATTTGTATTGAATACACATTTTTTAAAAAACCTACTTAAAAATTATTAACTTAGTTCACATGTGTTTGTCTGTACTGTTTTTTTATCTAGTACTAAGTACCTAGTCTCTTTTACTTTATTGTCTCAAAGTTTGTTTGTGTGTGTAATAAATGATTTTCTTTCTTTCTTTCTTTACTTACAAATGGGACAGTTAAGCTCTCTGTAGACTGTTGCACACAAACACCAAAATCTAGAGGTAGCTCAACTCAATCCAAATGAACAGCAATGTTAGTATGAAATATATATAAATTTAGGCACCCAACTAGGTCTGTGTTATAAGATAGATATATATACCTAGATAGAGTAGTGTGTGTCATCTATACGGTTGCAAAGATAACAAATGTTATTGTGAAATAGATACCTACAACGTTTTTCAATGCTGCATTACTTTTGATAGATATGATAAAGAAAGATGCGTTCACATTTAATGCTTTTCATAGGATTAAGTTTTGTAGACATTGATTCTGATATGCTAGGAAATTAAATTTTGTCAACGTAGAAGAAGACAAATAAAAACATAATAATAATTAATTCGAACTGGAGATCACCAGTAAGTAATTTGTACATAATTTTAATTTGTACATAGTTTCAATGATTTTTATAATTTATATTATTTTTTTTTTCTAAGAATAACGACTTGTTTTTTTCATATTCATGTTCTTTTATATTTAAGTAACTTCTTATTCTACATGATTTCTAAAAAATGTCGAATCATCTTTTCAGCCGAGATTGTCTGTACAAAATGCAAATAAGTATGCGGCAATGCATTTTTCTTCTCGAGAAATATATGACTACTATCTGAATGTATCAATTCTAAATTTCATTTCCACGCCACATTGTGAAATCACCCTTACCCTCCATCAAATAAGATGAAATTTCGATATCTTAGATAAGCGATAAAGAAATCCCAACAGTGTCGATTCGACTCCCGTTTGTGCCAGTTATGCAAAATGGTTCGGAAGTTGTTGTTTTTTGTTTTTGTTGGTTTAGTGGGCGGTTACCCTTATTTGTATGACACGGCGAAGTTCAGGGTTGGGATCGAATATGACAGTAAGTTATTCCAGTTTTTTTTTTATACACTTTGCCATAGTTTTACCTGGATATGGGTTTGACCAACTTATACCAAAGGCAACTTTATTATACCTACACTTTAGCAAACCCTGGATGAAAAGTGGGCAAGATAAATATGTCTTGTCCACTTTTCATCCAAAATTTGCTAATAGGTAGTTTTAAAGCGAAATTTAAATATTACTCTCGCTTAAAACTACATATCCTCAAAATTTCAGCCTGTTCAGTTGTTTTGGCGTGAAAAGGTATCAAACATCCAAACATAAAATACAAATCGTAAAGTGATGTAAAATCCTTGTTAAGTTAATTCTGAAACCCTTCTGAATACAGCCAATAATGGTATTTTACTTGTTTATCATGTTGTGGATCAATAGATGATGTTCTTTCTTGATTTCTTTCATCTTCCTTTTGACCACAATGGACGTCACGTCTTTTAGAGCTGATAAAAACTCTTTTATTCCACCATAACATCACATCAAACGTTATAGTGTTAACGCACAATAAGAAAAAAAATTTAAGAGTTACATAATAAATAAACAAAAAATATTTTTCAAAAAATTTACGACTCAGGCTGGACTTGAAGCCAAACCCTTCCACTCTGTATGGGAATGCGTTGCCATCTACGCCACGAAGTCATCATCACACACATTACTTTCTACTGATCTATTTTCTTTCAGAGTCAATGCCAATGGAAGGAGGCTCAGACCGGTACCGACACACGAATAACTACGACCCCTTCTTTGTGACCGTCACTACTGCTGCTAAGGTAAAAAAACCGCCGCGTGCGAATTGACTCGCACACGAAGGGTTCCGTACCGGCAACACTGTCAAAGAACATCAAATTTTCATTTTTTAGTAGGCCCCTGAAAATTTTCAACTTTATTATATTTTTAGATAGATAGATAAGATTTTTTATTAAGTTCACACACAAACAGCACAGGAAAACATAACAAATCAACAAAAACAGTATTTAGGTAAGTATACATAAGGAAAAAAAATAATAATTAAAGCAAAAGCAAAACAACCAATAATAAACACAATACCTAAAATAGACACCTACCTACCACCAGTGCACAAGCCGTAAAAACGAGTAGGCAGTCACCGCCCACCCTGGGCGGGGGCTACTCACCCGTTCCTGCGCTGCGCCGTATTGAACCCAAAAGGGTCAGTCTCAGCTTTATGCTGTTCTACACCAGGTTTTTAGTATTTGTTGTTATAACAGTAGAAGTGTTACTTATTTACAGAAACTTACAGGTGTCTACCTATTGTAGTTCAAGAGATACAGCCTTTACAATTTAAGAGCAAACATAGCCCAAAAAATCACGTTTGTTGTATGGGAGCCCCCTTTACTTTTGATATTTATATTATTTTTATTATTTGGTATCATAGCGGCAAAAGAAATACACGTTAACTGAAAATTTCAATTGCCTACCTCTTACGGTTCATGAGATATAGCCACGTGACGGACGGAGTGACGGACAGCGGAGGCTTAGTAAAGGGTTCCGTTTTGACCTTTCGTGTACGGAACCGTAAAAAAGATGACGACCTTTGTGGCGCGACGGGTGAAAGTCTGCCTGCGACGCAGACACACTTCATTCATTCAGCGAAAGTTTTCAATCAATGCGTCCCGTCATGACCTACGGAGCACGTACATACGTGTACGTGGACACTCACGGTAGGGCTGGTCTACCAGTTCAAGGTCGCTCAGCGAGCTATGGAAAGAGCTATGCTCGGAGTTTCTCTGAAGGATAGGATTCGTAACGATTACATCCGACAGAGAACCAAAGTTATCGACATAGCTCAGAGAATTAGCAAGCTGAAGTGGCAGTGGGCTAGCCATATCTCGCGAAGAACCGAGAACCGCTGGGGTAAACGTGTTCTCGAGTGGATACCGCTACTCGACATAATAATATGTAGTGTATGACGCCCTCCGGCCAGGTGGGATGTCAATCTGCAAAAGACTGGAGGCAGATGCTGGAAGCGGCAGGCTGAAGACAGGGCGCTCATTAGGGGAGGCCTATGTCCAGCAGTGGACTAAGATAGGTTGATGATGATGATGAGTTATCTGGCACTGCTCTACTTTGCTTGGGGCTAGATAATGCTGTGTGAATTGTGTCCAGCATTATTTATTTATATCCAGCATTATTATATTTATATACGCAACCGATTAATGCAATAAGGAATGAGACGGAAAACCATCCCATCGTGTCTGTGCCGCCTCTCTTAGAGTGCACACAATGTCCCCGGGCTCGCTTTTTTAAGCGACAGAGAGGCCTGAAAATTCATCAAACAAGAATCCATAAGGATCCCAGTATCCCGCTGTCTGCTCCGGTTGCAGGAGCGGTAGATGTTTTGACACAAAATTCAAACTATACGGCTGATACACCCCTTTTTTGGAAAGTTCTGAGTGAGTACAAAGCTACAACCCCTATTTTTAAACGTATTCCTCGAGGTGCCCGCATCTCTGTCTCTTCCGCTCTCTCAGGAGCCATTAGGAATGCTGTTTCAAAAAACACCAAGCGAGCTTGGGAGCACTTACTAGCTTTTCCTTACAGCGTACTGCATATAAAGAAAGATTTGGGCAACAAATCATCAGTCACGGTTAAGATTAAACAAAATTGTGTTAGGTATACTGCACGCGAAGGGCAGCCTATTTCCATTGTTGATCAGGCCACACCACAAAATTCAAATTCTAATAAGCCATTGGCTGAGTCTACTGTCTACAGACTTGTAGAGAGTAAACTCAATGATGGTGATATCAAAGGTGCCTCACGCATAATGTTCTCAAACGACACGATGGCGCCAAATGACGATGCTACTCTCATATCTCTTGAGAGTAAGCATCCACCAGCAGGGGCCAATACACAACTCCTCGATCCACCGGAAGAGAGTGATGTCGCTGTAAGCACGACCAGCCAGAACGTGCTTAAAGCTGTCATGTCTTTTCAGAGTGGCTCTGCCGGCGGCCTGGATGCTGTGACTCCACAGCATCTAAAAGATCTTCTGTCTGGCGGGTCTGGCCATGCAGGTGAAGTCCTTCTGGAAGACTTGACAGGTTTAATCAACCTGATGTTGTCAGGCCGTGTTAACAGCGAGATCACAGAACTCCTATACGGTGCGAACCTTTGTGCCTTAAAAAAGAAGGATGGCGGTATAAGACCCATAGCCGTGGGCACTACATACCGCCGCCTTGCGGCTAAAGTCTGCTGTCGGAAAGAAGCCGACTATTTAGGCGACTATTTCCGACCAATTCAGCTAGGCTTTGGTTCGCGAGGCGGATGTGAGGCCGCAGTACATTCCCTTCGTACATTTTTAGACCAAAATTATGGGGAGGTAATTCTGAAGGTAGACGTCAAAAACGCCTTCAATTCCGTAGACAGGGGCGCCTTGCTAAAACAAATTAAAGACAAAATTCCAGAAATTTACCCTTTTCTCTGGCAATGTTACGGTTCGCCGTCAAAATTAATATACAAGAACAAAGTAATTTTGTCCGCTGTTGGATGTCAGCAGGGCGACCCTCTCGGTCCGGCCATATTTAGCCTTGCCATCCAACCGATAATTCAACGTCTCCAATCCAAGCTCAATGTTTGGTATTTAGATGACGGAACTTTAGGTGGAGAGATAAACACAGTTTTTGATGATCTAAAAATCATGACAGATGAATTTCGAAAAATAGGTTTGGAATTAAATTTTTCAAAGTGCGAGCTTTTATTTCGGACTCTTGTGTAGACAAAAACAATATCATTGGAAAATTCAATAGTTTAGCCCCCAACGTAACAGTTGTTGATAAATGTTCACTTCGCCTCCTTGGTTCACCAATTCTTGATGAGTCTTTTCAGTCCTTTGTAGACGAGAAAATTCAAAATTTTAACAAAACTTCGGACAGACTGCTCAAAATTAATAGCCATATGGCTTTTACAATAATTCGGTTTTGTCTTTTTGTACCTAAATTTACGTATTCTTTGAGATGTAGTCAACTGTGGAAACACAGTGAGCTCTTGGAAGGCTTAGACAACATAATAAAGAATACTCTATCATCGGTTTTGAATGTCGATTTAGATGACAAGGCATGGTCGCAGGCCTCCCTGCCTGTCAAATTGGGAGGCTTAGGTATACGCAAAATTTCAAGTGTAGCCCTTCCAGCGTTCCTGTCTTCCGTATACAGCACTAGTTCTTTAGTTGACAAAATTTTAAAGTCATCTTGTTTGGTCCCACCTGGAATTTCATTCAAAATTTCATTTTTAGACGAAGCTCGAACGGCTTGGCATAATGCTTGCCCTAATGCTGCTCCCCCAAAATCTCTTTTGTCTCAACGGCAATGGGACGGGCCTCTGTGTGAGTTGACACGGAATAGTTTGTTACAAACGTGCTCCAGCTCTGCGGATCGTGCCCGTCTCCTGGCCGTTTCTAAATGGGAGTCAGGACATTGGTTGCAAGCATTTCCTTAATTTAACACTGGCACTTTATTGGATCCCGTAACTTTCCGTATCGCAACATGTCTTCGGTTGGGTGCAATGTGTTGCGCGCCTCATCAATGCCAGTGCGGTACTGCTGTCGAACAGCTTGGTCATCACGGATTATCGTGTACTAGGGCCGCCGGTAGGATATCTCGTCATGCCAGCCTTAACGACGTCATCCGGCGGGCCTTTGTCGTTAGCACGTACCTGCTATTCTCGAACCGAATGGTCTGTTGCGTGACGATGGTAAGAGGCCTGACGGCATGACACTAGTCCCATGGGAGTTGGGGAGGCCCATTGTGTGGGACGCTACATGCGTCGACACACTTGCGCCTTCCCATCTTCCGAGGACATCCGTAAGGGCTGGTGCGGCGGCAGATTTGGCCGAGGATCTCAAGAGACGCAAATATGCAGGTCTCGACAGAGCCTACATATTTGCTCCCTTTGGGGTCGAGACCCTAGGTCCGTGGGGTACCGAGGCTCTCCGGGTTTTTAAAAAGTTATCTGAGCGTCTGGTCGTCGCGACGCGTGACCCGAGAGCTGGCGGATATCTGGCGCAGCGTATCAGCATTGCCATACAGCGGGGCAATGCAGCCAGCGTCTTGGGGACGCTTCCGACTGGTATTGATATGGATCAGTTGAGCTACCTGTAGATTGTTTGCAACAGTCTGCAGTTAGCTTAATTGTTTCAATTGTAAATACTAGTTATAATTTGATTGTAATTTTCTTTGTTAATAAAGGCCATTGCCGTTTTAAAAAAAAAAGCATTATTTAAATGTTCTCCACAGAATGGCTACGTCATCTCCTACATAGACGTATCAGCAACGGTAGCAGCGTCAGGCGAGGTGGACTTCCACGTGGTCCGAGGGTCCACAGGATCCAAGAGTATGTCCTTCCAGATCGTTTCCAACCATTCTGACTTCCTCTCGTACAGCTACCTGGCTTACGGCATCAGGGAAGAGGAGTACAAAAAGGTGAACCAAGCTTCGGTGAATGTTGAGATACCATTCTATAGGTGATTTTAGTTTTTCCAAATTTTACTCATTGAAATTCTAAGATTTCACACTTATATTATTTGATTTCATAGAAAATACCCCGAGTGTGAAGCCTTACGCACAATAATATAATAAAAACCTTAGAATTGAGCAACGTGAGAATTAAACTCTCGTCAAACGAACTAAATGTAACTTTAGTTTTTGAACAGGATTAGATAAACTTCAATGTTTCCCCTGTAGTCCATCTGCCGCTACCGGCGCTAGAGTCCGAAGGAAGTGCCCAAGTTTTTTGGCTTCGATGTCCCGGACCTCGTGGCGCAATTGATTAGCGCATTCCCGTAGTACTGAGGTTGCGGGTTCAAATCCAGTCAAAATCGATATTTTTTTGGTTATTATTTGTTTTCATTCAAATTCATTTATGAAGTACCTTGATGATATTATTTACCCTTTACATTATTTTTACAAGGTATTTACTATACTTAAGTATTGTACAGGGTGGCGCAATAGAACGTGCATTTTTAAAATAATTATTAAAAAATAAATACAAAAGGTATAGTTAAAATAAAACTAGGCAATTATTAAGTGATAACTGAAGTTTATTTTTTAAAAATAACATCATCTAAATGATGACCCTCTCTACGTTGGCACTCCTCTAACCGCAAACGGAAATTACCGAAAACTTTCTTAAGTAGTGCTGGTGGGTTCGTAAACCGCCAAAATTGTCGTTATTGGAATAGTGAAAATCCCAGACTCAAACATCAAAAACCGTTACATAGCCCTAAAGTGACAGTTTGGGCCGCAATATCTGCCAAAGGAATAATTGGTCCTTATTTTTTTGAAAACGCACGGGGGCAAAACATCACTGTTAATACCGAACGCTATGTTGCGATGTTGGAAGGTTTTTTGGCCCCAGAACTTGAAAATTCAAGAATAAAGAACTCTAGGACTTGGTTCCAACAAGACGGAGCTACCAGTCACACATCAAATGACTCCATGGCGGTTGTGAAGCAGATGTTCCCTGGCAAACTGATTTCGAAAAGAGGTGATATCCCATGGCCTCCGCGCAGTCCAGACTTGACGCCTCCTGACTTTTTTTTGTGGGGATACCTCAAACACAAAGTCTACACCAATAATCCGAGAAACATCAGTCAGCTCAAGGAGAATATTCGTGGTGAAATGGCAGCAATCACACCAGCACTACTTAAGAAAGTTTTCGGTAATTTCCGTTTGCGGTTAGAGGAGTGCCAACGTAGAGAGGGTCATCATTTAGATGATGTTATTTTTAAAAAATAAACTTCAGTTATCACTTAATAATTGCCTAGTTTTATTTTAACTATACCTTTTGTATTTATTTTTTAATAATTATTTTAAAAATGCACGTTCTATTGCGCCACCCTGTATTTTGCAAAAAGAAAATTAAGTATTTCCCCAATGAATTATTTTATAGGTACCTACTAACGGCATTTTAATTTAACAGTGTTTTAAAAACTGCAAAAGCGTTAATAGTCTGCCATCTAGGTGAAAACGTCCGCACTAAAATCCATTACAGCAAACGTTTATCCCAACCAGCAAAAACCCCGCCTCTAACACTACTCTACCACTCGTTAGCCTGCTCACATATAAGTTTGAGGAGTTCACGCTAGATGACTCTACTTATGATTTTATCAGTGATTTCTGTTTCAGGATGATTTTATTAATTTTCTTCTTTGCAGATCTCAAATATAATAACCATACCAATCGGGAACAAAGGATATCAGCTTCAGTACAGCGGAGTATTGATTACAATTATTATGTTTGTTTACTCTATATTTTTATAATTATACACACAGGTACTATTAGTAAGCTAGCCACTAATTAGTTCTAAGCTCTTAGGTACACTTTATTCGTTTAACTGTTTTTAACACTATTTATACCTAATCTTTTCGTTCTATTAATTTTAATGATAGGAAATATAAGTATACTTCTGCCGAATTTGATGTGAATAGTTTGTAAAATACCACAGTAAAAAACAAAAACTCCCATGCTTGGCGTTCAGTTTCAGACATTATTGCTAGCTTAAGCCACAACCCTACTGCTGCGCGGGGAGAGGCTACGCACGTGTGTCTTGCTTCGGTTTGCAAGAAAATGTATGTAATAACGTCCACTGCAGTAAAAATATTAAAAATGTTTATATGTACAACTTCATACAATTAATTTTACAACATGTAAACAATAAAACACTTGGAACTTCCAAGTGCGTAGCTTCACTCACTTTCGTATAATTCAAAACTGTGCTGCGCTACAAATTTTGTATTTTTTTCAATGCTACGCAGAAGATGTAAGAACCTTATCAATGATGACTACCATACTTTATTTCATCGGTAGAGTCTTCATTGTAAGACGATATTAGAAAGTTTTTGGCGTTTTATAAATATAAAAAAAAATAGTATACCACAGACAATGAAATTCGGCAATCTCATTTCCTCTGAGAGTAAGGGTATATGTGAGCCATTCTCCAACTATTTTAACTATGTTTATGAAAAGCCAGGTAATCAAACTCAATTAATTATTATTATCTGTCCAGTTCCCATAATAATATAATTTTACAGAGCATATCTATCAATCACGATAAAATAACTCGTAAAATTGCTCATCTTGAAAGTGAGAAGGGGCCAGGACCTGATGGCATTCCTTTTATTCTCATTATAAAATGTGGTAAGCAGTTGAGTGTCCCTCATACTAAATTTTTTAAAGCATCTCTTAAAACGGGCGTCTTCCTACCAGTATGGAAGACTGCTCATAACATTCCAATATTTAAATCCGGTAACAAATCTCATCAAATATTTGTGGATTAATATTCATTATAGTGCGTACTGCGGTGGAAACGTAGACCCACGTTGTCAAACAAACGAACCCACGCAGCTAGTAGGTATATCCGCGTGGCCGTGCACAGCGTGCGTCGCAGTGGGCCAGCGGCTTTTTTTACTGTTGTCAAGATCTCAAATCGACAAGGAATGTAAATTGCGTATAGGTACAACAACAAAGTGAATTTTAGGTTTAGTATGGAAATATTTACAAACATTACACATCTAATTTGGCTAGAGTATAGGTATTAATTTATAACCTACCCATTGTAATAAGCTATATAAATTAACCATTATCCTATTAGCATTACACCAATTTGCTAAATATATTTAATATTTTGTCTCACAATTTTATTACATTTTTATAATACGGGTAAGGGATGTAATTCGTTTAAGATTTATTTTACCGTATTTTAGGCAGCGTTATAATTTTAATCTCGATATTTTAGAGTTTCTTAGCTCTATAGATTTTATTACTACTTAAGTATGTAGCCAAGTAAACTCTAAACTTTAAGAATACGATTAATAGCTGTCAAATACATATCCAACAGACTTGTATCGTTTCCATTTTTCGGACATTGTTCGACCGGTATACACTCTCCCGTCTCCACCCTGCGCAGGCCGGGTGCGCACACGCAGCCTCCGACGCAGAGCTTCGTGCAGATCGGCTCTGGATTGTAGCAAGTCGGCTCGCAAGCCCCGTTGCATGACTCGTAGACTTCGTTGGCGTTTAGGCAGGGAACTGGAATATTATAATAAAAAGTTAGGTTCCAAAATGCTTTCAAATAGTGATGCAAATTTAAATTTACTTTGGTTTTGATGATATTTCGAGGTAACAACCCATCGTTGAAGTTTAGCGTCGAGGCAAAGACCCGTCGAGGTAGAAATCCTTCGAGGTACTGATCTTCCGAGGTAACGACCCATCAAAGAAACGTACATCGAGGTATTGAACATCGAGCTATCTTTTATCGAACTTGAGTACAAAACCCCCTGTTCTGATAGGTACCCAAAAAAAATATTATTATTAAAGCAAGTATTTACCTGGTGGGCAATCATTTGGTACAACACAATTCCCATTGCTCTCATCCATCAAGAATCCTGGCTGGCAGAAGCAACCAGCCTTGCAGACGAAGTCACAGGCCAGTGGATCTCGCTGGGCACACGTGGGTTGGCACGCGGAGCTGCACGGCAGGAACTCTTCGTTTTCAGCGCATTGTAAAGGGAGTTCTGCGGAGAGTAAATACCAACAGTAGATAGTACCTACACTTATTAGGGTTCCGTACCTCAAAAGGAAAAAAGGAACCCTTATAGGATTATTTTGTTATCCGTCTGTCTGTTTACCAACACCTTATTCCCAGGAACCCGTGGAATAATAGAGTTGAAATTAACATCCAATACTTAAGTCTGTAACTTCTTGGGGCCCTGGTAAAAATCAAACTTCTAAGACAACGCAATCAATAGTTACAGCCGTTTATGCTCCAATATTTTGAAATTTCCAAGGGAATGATATGAACACAAAACCTTCAGGTTTCTTCCAGTTGATCTAGAATCGTGAAATTTGGCAAGAAGCAAGGTCTTATAGCACAAAGGACAAAATTGTTAAGTAGAGTAAAAAAGTGACGAATAGTGACAATTCGTCTATTAATCATAATATGATATTTTTAGTTACTTTTAACACCTGTGATACTTGGTGAGGTGTTAGACATCATCTGGAAATACAGGTAGGTATATACTAATTTAATTCTGGAAAATTAAGCACAATTACAAAAAATCCTGTCCGTTTAAAAATCGCGCGTTCAACGAAAATATAAACGGACGTCCCAAAATACACAGGGGGAAGAAATCTGAAAAATAACGAAATACCACAAGAGTGATATTTCGTGATTTTTTCCGAATGTTTTCTGTTTTCTGGTACCTAATTCAGATAACAGATAAGAAGTTTTACGCACATGCCATGCTATTAACCCATCCTAAAACAAACTTTCATAAATATTTTAATCTGGGTACTGACCGGTGCTACGGGGCGTAAATATAACGTGAAAGCGAGCATTCTTGCAGTCATTACGGGGAAAGAAAGCGAACGCAACGAGCAACAAGACGAATTTTTAACGGATTTTTTTCAACTAGCATCTCGTTCCTGAATTTTATGACGCCATGTGTCTTACCACACTGATCCGGTGTAACACAAGTACCGTTGTCATCCCTCAAGAACCCCGCAGTACAGAAGCACCCCTCCTCACATTCTCCACAGGACGGCTCGGGGTCTGGATTACTGCAGTTTGCGGGGCAAGGTCCACAGAGGAGGTACTCCTCGTTTGGAGGGCAATCATCTGGAAAACAAATGAAATCATTACACTTCTCAAAAAAATCAATGCGAATTTCTGAATGGAAGGATCGACGAAAAAAAAAGAAAAAAAATATTTAATTTGTCATAACAATCTTATAGTTTTCCTGCTGTCTCCTCACTAGGCAAAGCCTGTATCGTGGAGACCAGTAGTTTCATCAACTTAACGAAATTTCGAACTACTTACCTACTAGCTTTTTACTACATATGATGAGCAAACAAAATACGATTAAAAATAAAATTTCACAGGGAACTACCAAACGTTATGTAATTAAAAATAAGAAGAAACACAGAATAAGTTTATGTCTTCCAAACTAAATCATATTTTATACACAAAAACAATATGTATACTAATATCCAAGGTACATGTGGTTTAAATAAACATAAATTAAAACACAATTATAAAACAAGCAAGAAATAGTTAAAGTGACCTTCAACATACATAGTATCCTATTCGAAGTAATTCTTCGGTAGAGTCGTAGGACAGGGTTTGTAGGATGGATGGATGTATGTCTTAAATCATTTATTTGCAGGAATGTCGGTCTTAATAATAAAGTAATAGTTTCAATACATTCTGCTTCATCAAGGCGTGCAAAATGATTACAAACTATTATAATGTTAGGCTTAAAGATAGATAGATAGAGAAACATTTATTAACGAACACAACCTTGATACAACACAGAACAGAAATACCTAGTACATAGCTAACAAACAATTAATTAAACATACAATACAAAAATACCTAAATGAGAAAAAAAACAAATTAAGAAGAGAGTAGGCATGTAAGCGTAAGAGTAGGCTTAAAAATAATATCAGATATTTAATAATAAAAAAAAACAGATTAGGGCCTTATCATACTAGCGGTTTGCGAGCGGATTAGGGGCGTAGTGGGCACGCAGCGAATACGTCGCGCACGCGCAACGAACCCGCAGCGAATACGTCGTGGACGCTCATCATGATCGCTGCGAATAGCAGCGTGGACGCCATTTTGTACACTCTCATACAAATGGCCGGAACAACATTTTTTAGGATTATTTTTTATTCGTTTGCAAAACAAACAAAGTAGTCGCTCTCTTCCAGTCGATTCATTGATAATGGATCCTCCCAAAATCGTTGATGCTTTCGTTTTCGTCTCCTGCGTCTTCGAAGCAGCAAAACCAACAGCAGTGTTTCCTCGTCGGAATCCATTTTGTTTACTGAGTGTAATGTACGTCGTAAACTCGCTGCGAACACGCGTCGAATACGTTGCATATCCGCCACGCGTCCGCGACGTCTTCGCTGCGCAGCCGCGGCGTTTTCGCGACGTATTCGCTGCGCGCCCTTTCCGCCCCGAATCCGCTCGCAAACCGCTAGTATTATAAGGCCTTTATGTACTCGTATGTTACTTATTAAATCGTCCTGTAATTAAAATATTCCTTCATGTCATAAAAACATTTATCCATTGTTTTATCCATTGTTATACCAATTCATTCATGTTTGTTACTTCTACACGCCAAAACAACTTTTTAACTTTAAAATTTTGTGTCGGTTGTGCACAATCTATACTGAGGGTAAGTGAAGATGTATCACGTAGTAGGTCTACAAAACGGATCGCGATGAGACTTGCGAACATATAAGGTCAAAACCTGGAATAACACAATGGCTATTTTTTATCTATGTTGGATGTTTTCTATGTATAATAAAATATATCTACCTATCTATGTATTGTATTGTATTAAGAATATCGTTATCTAGTACCTACCCATAACACAAGCTCTGCTTAGCTTGGGGCTAGCTAACGTTGTGTGAATTGTCCAGCATTATTTATTTATCCCATAAATCAATTCCCATGGGAAAGAAATATCCTTTAAACGTTAACATAGAAACAACGCGTGCAAAGCCGTGGTCAGAAAGTTGTAATAAATAAAAAATATTAATTGCACAGATCTCTCCGTCTCCTAGGATAAATTGAATGAAAATGTTGCCTCACTCGGGAGATTGTTAGGTACTGAACTTCGCTCCTGCGGTATGCGAGCGGCAACCGTGGCGAGCGTGGAAATAAATACTGGCAGCTTGCAAAAGGTACTACGTCTTCAAGCGTGCATTTACTTTTCGTAAGGCTGCGAAAGCGGTACGTGTTTTGTTTCCTTCATCTCCCTTCTCACAGCCTACCTTTAACGCACATGAGAGGAGACTAGCTGTTGTACAAGGACCGACTGCGATCCAAAGGTCTTGTTAGGCTTCGTAGCCAACTAGAAAACGCCTTTCAAAAAAGTAACTGGCGATTGAAACAATCCATCAACATTCTTGAGATTAAACTTGAAATCAATAAAACTGTAATAACATGAAGGATTTGATAGTGCTGTGCTGTTTGGTGGTCTTAGTTAATAGCTCCATGCTGAGTAAGTTGCACTGGACTGAGCATGATATACGTAAGGACGTCCATTTAGCTGATAATCTTATGGTCCGAGGGCCGGACGGACTCTAGACCCATAATGAGTAGTTGATACGTCATACAGTCTCGATGAATAATATCCCAGCGATGAATCCCCTCCCGTCGCTGATAAGCCACCAGAAGCACTTAGGTATACCACCAGCAAAGTCGTCTTGTTCGGCTTTATACAATTTTATTAAAAAACAACAGTTTTTTTGTACGCTGATTAACTTAATCAAAGATCAAATACGGCTTTCCGGCAAGAGAAAGAACTATTTGACGATACCTACACCCGTATTCAAGAATAATACTATGAGGTGTCACAGTGCACACGAACGCATAGGGCCGGTCAATCTGATTCATAAACAATAGGTACTTGAGTGATTTGTAACGCTATGCGTTCATTTGGGACGACCCTTACGTAACATAGCTAGACAGCTATTTTAACCATCGCATAGTGTAGCTATGTTACCTTTTTGACTAGTATGTCACAAATGTTTGGTTGTGTTCTGTCAGTTTTGCTTTGCTTTGTGATTTTGTTTGTATTCATATTCAGTTTCTATGGAAACAAAATTGTTTTATTATGTCTGCAGGTTTTTATAGGTTATATTAATGTCATCCGCTAATCTGCCAAACATTATAGAGAACTTAGCAACAGAAACGGACCAATCACAGATCTGTAATCGACGCAGTGCGTTTGCATAGTAAAGTGTCGCTTGAGTGTTGTTTGTGAATGAAATGGCGTACCATAACGAGCGCAGAGAGAAATGCCTTACTTAGCACAGTATTGCTTGCTAACTTACATAAGTAAGTATTTTTCTTGAATTCGGGTGTTATATTGTCAAATAGTTCTTTCTCTTGCCAAAGTGACGTTCACGAGAGAGACCATCAGCGTACGAAACATCGGCTGTTAGACACGCAAGTAAATTGATTCCAACTCCTTGCGTCTTTCCTTAAACTAGGTCTGCGTGACCCATCGCAGAAACAGCTTCGCACGTACGATGTGGCGCCAACTGCTCCGACGCTTAGCGACATGTATGAAATAAACTAACTGAAGTCTATAATGCTGGTTTTAGAGCAAGGCTGTCCAGCAGAAGAGGTGCACAAGTCATGCTCGTTCTTCCAGGAGTACACGTGCTGGTCCAAGGAGGACCGCCTGGAGCGCGTCAAAATCGCGCCGCAGCGGCTGGCGCATTGTAAATCTGGATGCTTTTGCAGGTGGGTTCGCTAATTCCCAATAGTTCTGTACAGAGCTACTGGGACAAGTGAGTAGGTAGTCATGTCATCCATGGTAGTATCGTAGTATTCATCATGCAATAACCCCTATATTTTAGTCTTACATGGTTTAGTTTCCTAGGGGTTATTGCATGTCATTATGAGGAATAGAAAAGAGACCGCCAGCCAGGGCTGTTTTCTCATAATTACAAATAATTTAGGAATTATCTATAATTCTGTATGTATAAATATGGTTGCATTGCTGTTTTCGGTACGCAGCGAAAGCAGTTTTTTGCTTCCACACCCACAATGCGTTCACACGTATTCAGGAAACCTAGTATGCGACTATAGGCGCCATATACCAATTACTGATGTCATGGACAAGCCGACCATAAATCATTTTCTCGTTAAAAGTGATGTACGTGTTAGCCACGATAGTTTCAAAGTTGTATCCTAAGTTTGTCGGTATCCTCAGGAACGGCTTCGTCCGCGAATACCCTGATGGACCCTGCGTGCAGGCGTCGGGTTGCCGCGATCAGATGCTGAAGCTGCTGCTGGACAAACTGCCCAAGAAGCTGAATAACGTTTTCTAGTTATATCTAGATTTATTTATTCATTTTAATTTAAACATAATAAACCTGTCTTGGATCTAAGTCGTTAGTAGTTTGCTTTCATCTGTTGACATAAAGTCAGAGTGGGATAATTAAACTGTTTTGAAAAATTTTAAAACTGACTTTAAATCCTTTAGGTTAAAACAATTTTTTTAAGTTTTGCGGGATAGATACTAATCCCTCGGATTCTCGGGATCATCCTTTAAACAACTATCTATATCTAACAAAATTAATCATAAATCGGTCCATAAATGACGGATAAATCAACGAACATACATAAAACAAGATCCGTCAAGTGCGAGTGTGACTCGCGCGCCGAGGGTTTCGAACGCTTGTTATGTACGTACAATAGGTACCGGTTAGAGACTGCTATTTAATATCAGATAGATCGGTTTGCAAATTTCGGAGTGTAGAGGGTACCTACCTAATGGTAAAGTTTTCGACTTTTATCAGTATATTTCAAAATGTAAGTAACCTATAGAAATTTCAAAAACTGTTTTGAGATGCGCAAACCAATACCTTGCATTTGATACCCCATTCGGTGGAGTAGGCCCCCCCTTTCAAAAATTATTCCCCCCTTTTAGACCATTATTCAAAAAGTGTTCTACTAAAAGAGTTTTCTATATTTTTCCTGTAAAATAAACATAGATTCATATCCACAAACGTGACATGCATTTCATATGGATCGCTCTGCAAACTTCGGAGATAGGAAATGGGTAATTTTTCGACTTCTTTCAAAATATTTCAAAAAGTATGAAACCTACAAAAATATAAAAAACTGTTTTGAAATATACAGACTCAATTAATACCCCACTTGACCTTGTAGATCTCTTTTAAAATTTCGACATCACAATTCGTACTGAAAATGTTCATTTTCTGTTTTCATTGTTTTAACATTTTTCTTTTAATCTTTACATGCGCACGAAATGTATTATTATTTTAAATTTCGAGTTATTTGCTGCTGTAGTTGCTGAGATATTAAAGACGGAGACCAGGACAGAAAAAGCGAGACCATAAGGGTTTCGAAACCGTAAATTAATAAACCATTAAAATTAAACCATTTAAAATTATTTAAATGTAATAAACAGAAGGAGTGGCGGATTGGCTAAAAAATTGGTAGGTTATACCTACATAGATAGTATTAAACTTACCGCCTACCGGCCCCGGGGGTATAGCGAACTTAGCTTATACATTATTTTGAAGAACTTTTTGTATCTCATTATAAGTGAACATTTTGTTGGTTTATGAGAATAAATATATTTAAACCGAACACCCTCTGGTGTTGGAGGTGGTCCTAGTACCTACCATTTTCCAGCACAAAATCTATTTATCTACTAGGGTAGCATAAACATGGCTTATTCCCATTACTCGGTCCTAGATTCCAAGACATTAAATGTAAACAATGATATTTTTACATGAAAACTTAACAAAAAACTGATATCTATATAACAGAAAACGGTAAATGTTTTTAGTTGACAGATTTTAATAAGTAAGGGATCGATAAAACACTTGTCGATAAAACTCGATATATTTTTTTTAGTACGTTGACCGTAAAGGTTGTCGTAGATCAGATGTCACAGCCACCACTGCTCAAAAATGTGCATTCAAATATGGGCTTTAATTCTTAATATTTAAATGCATTTCCTATTGACGTTATCAGATGACAGACAGCTCGCGGGCCACTCGCTTGATGCTTGTGGAAGCCATTTTGTCACTGTAAAATGTATCTACACATAACACGTTAAAGCCCATATTTGAATGCACATTTTTGTACTGTGCGGCAGCGGCGTTAGATTATCGGGTGAGCTTATGGCAGACGACGACGGAGATAGCAGGACGAGTTATATTTGTCTTTTAGAGACTGACGGAGAAGTAGTTTGCCCATCATCATCGAGTGAAGAGGAAGGAGGCATTTGCTCTAGGTCAGTGGGAGAAGAAGGCTGAAGAGCGTGCACCTGTGTTTGCACACACACTTGTAGTGCAATAGTGTAATAAAATATGTTCTGCACATATGGCTAGTCTACGTTGATTTGAGACTGGCCACCGTGGCCAAATTCGGCTTGGAGGACATCATCATCAAAGGCTTAGAACATTTTATAAGTACCTAGGTTCCTACTTGTTTATTCGTTTTATTTTTATAATTACGTACCTTTTATTATAAAAATGCAGCCCCCAAACGCCACAACACTCAAAACCACGAAAACTCGATAAAACATTTTTGGCAACTGTCTCCGTCAAAATCGAGAACGGATCTATCGGTTGATCACTAGGTAGAACTCATCCAGGGCTGTCGCGTGACCTTTGTCACGGAATAATAGTTTTTGTACATAAAAACTTTGTTACTTTATGTTCTACGAGACCGTGCATAATAATTATGTATTCAATACTATGAACACCAACTTAGAATAAAAAATTTGGCCAATGTGTTTTTTTGCTGGTGTTTCAATACGTCTTTCAGTTATTTTGAATGCAACTCAGCTAGTTTCTGGTAGATACCTCTAGTAGACTTTTTAAGTTCAGTTGAAAAACTCTTTGATCACCGATATCAATACCTGACGTCCACAGACATGGTCTTAAATGATTTCTGCGTGTATTATCAAAATTGCACTCACCTGAGTGAGACCTACATTTTAAGCTCTGTGAACACAATTTTGCTAGAAACGTGCGCAAGAAATACTTTAACACGTTTTCACACCACCTCACTTACAATCGCCACATTGGAATAACTATCAATGTTGCTACTTGGAAAATATCATAAATGCTGCAAAAACTACTAAATTATATTATATTATATTATATTATATTATATTATATTATATTATATTATATTATATTATATTATATTATATTATATGTTCATTACTATGATAAGGTAGGTAATGTTGCCTAGGGCTTGGCAAGGTAGCCTCAGTTTACGGCCTTAAATTATCGTAATTTGGTGTTCCCAACGTATCAATATAATCAATATTTGGTGTAGATATTATAGAACTTTGATTCTTACCGCGGTGTGTTTAAGTTCATTTTCTCGGGCGCATTTTCACAAGTGACACAAATATTTCAGGGTTGTCACGCTATACGTTTCAGTGAACATTGTGTTGTGGTGTTAGATACAAAATTAGTTTCATCCTTGGATGCAGCGGAGCGTGTATTCATCAATGATTTTGTTTGATTGTCTGATTTAATCAAAATATTATTATAATGATATACTTTATGTGGGTACTAGGTACTTTGTACTACCTAATGATAAGTATGTGTTTGTAGATTATTCAATAAGTTCGGTCAATGCCAAATAAATTTGAATTATCTTTCTCTGTTAAGCATTTTTTTCCACACACATACATAATACACAGACAATCCGTTGATCTTTATGTAATTAATTTCTTGAATGATTACTTACGCATATTTAAAGGAAAAATTCAACACGTTGACAATTTTTACTTCTAAAAAGTCCAGCGATTTTGTCTTCGATTGTACCTATCATAGATTTTTTTTTAATTACTTAGCTTGCTACCTATTACAAGCAATTTAGTAGGCATTCCACCGAGTTTGATTTACGTCCAAAAAATGTTCTCCCTAGATATAGCATTACCTGATTGGATGGCTCGACATACAGACGTGGTGATATTGTTATTACATTGAAGTTTATTGGTACACTAGCAACCCACCTGACTTTGGTTAGCAACGCTATAGAAAGGAAGAGCCTCTATGGCGGATAAAATATTGGATTTCTGAGTTTTTTTTAACCCAATCCAAATCACTAGCAGCGAGAAGTTTCAGCAGCTTCTCGGGGATAGATTTGTTGTCTTGGAACCCACTGATGACGCTGACGAGACCCTACATAGTCTGGTAGAAACGTTGAGGGACGAGGGAATACATCCAACAGAGAACCAAAGTTATCAACATAGCTCAAAGTTAGTGAGCTAGCTAGCAAGCTGAAATGGCAGTGGGCCGGCCATATCTCGCAAAGAACCGACAACCGTTGGGGTAAACGTGTTCTCGAGTGGAGACCGCGAGTCGCCAAACGTAGTGTAGGACGCCCTCCGGCCAGGTGGGATGAAGATCTGCGAAATACTGCAGGCAGATGCTGGATGCGGCAAGCTGACGACAGGGCGCTATGGCGCTCATTTGGGGAGGCCTGTTTCCAGCAGTGGACTTATATAGGTTAATGATGATGATGATGATGATGTCATCAACATTATCATTATCATCATCATCATTATCTTCATTGGATGTCCAGTGTTGGACATAGGCCTTCTCTAATGACCACGCCACAATGGCCGGTCTGTGCTACCCGGTTTTCCGAAGTAGACCAGGTATATAGTGTAATTCGTTTAAGAGTATCTAAGTAGGAAGTTTTTGCCTTCGTCCAGCAGTGGGATAGTAATGACTAGAAGTAAAATAAATAAGTAGGAACTTAAACTTGACAGTAAACTTAGTGCTGTTAAAAATTCAGCTGCCTCTTTTTCAAAACCACGTACCTATATTATTTTTCACGGTTCCTGAATTAAAATTTAGGACGTAACGGAACCCTAAGTCACACGTAGCTAGATAGTAACAAGTAAAGACATTTTCCTACATTCTATGTCCCCTACTAATCACGGGAACGCCTTTGTCGTGTCTCAAAATGTCGGCCTAGAGCTGCGATAAGTCCGGCTTGTCGGTCACCTGGAAAGCACCGCTGCAGCACAGCACAAGAATGTGCATTCAACTAAGGGCCTGCAGGTGAAACGTTTCGTGGAAATTTTTTTGTGAAAATTTTGCGTTGGGTAATGAATTCGTATTTATGAGTAGGTTCTTTTTCGCTGCGTTTAGATTACGAATAAAAAACAAAAGAAAATTAACCAATGACCGGCGAAAATAATAAATGATAATAATAAATGACTCCAACCAAATTCGATGTGAAATAATGAAATATTTTTAAAAAGTGGCCTATAATGACAAAGAAAATTACAATCAAATAATAAAACAAATTAGAACTGGTATTTACAATTGAAACATTTATGCTAATTGAAGACTGTTGCAAACAATCTACAGGTAGCACAGCTGATCCATATCAATACCAGTCGGAAGCGTCCTGAAATGTTGATGAATAAATGTCTTGTATATAATTAATATCTTTTGCCGAGTCCAAGTCGCTACTCAAGTGTTTTCCCCAATGTTGGTCGATCGATTTTACTGAAGACTCAGTTAAGGAACTATAAAAAGAACGTCATTAAAAGCTTCAAGCTACTTCCCACCTGACCCATTTACAATAGACATAGACAAGTAGAGTCGGATGCAATCTCGAGCCCTTCCACTCTACTTGTCTTCAAATAGGAGCCTAGAAACTGCGAAACATGTAAAAACAGCCTTATGTGTGTACAACATGATTGAAATTAGAGTGAGGGGTTTCGTGCAAAATCGGGAGGCGCAATTTAATTTGAGAGTGCAGCTTCGGTTCGAATATTTCGAATTAGGAATGGAGGGATGTTGATGCGTGTTCTTATTTTGAATTTGATTGATTCGATTGTAAATTGAAAGAAAGCCATTCTTTCAAACAATTGATAGATTCTACAAAATAGATTATGGTGAAAACAAAATTTGTTGTCACCATATTATTACATTTTACTGAATAATTTGAATGAAATAATTTTATACATTTCTGATGCGTTCTGTTGTATCGAAAACCAGCTCTCAATTAGGGCGCAATGCTACCCATTTTGTAAAAAGTATAGGCATAGGATTTCGCGTTCATAGGAGCGGGACAGCACATACGTTTTTAGAACGGGCGTAAGCGCAAAAATCTAGTTTGTGCTTATTTACAAGAAAACTACACAACTTATGAAGAAACTGGTTCAAGGAACCAAGGTAAGGAACCAAGAAGACCGCAGCGTTCCCGAGATCTCGACCAAATTATCTGCGAAACAGTGCACTTTCATGATTTTTTTATCGTATTTTTTTTCTTAATGGTGTTTTCAGTTTCAAGGAACCTTAGAAAAAATTTTGATTTTTATGTGATTCTATTTTTTTACCACGGGGATCCCCCCGTGGTAAAAGTAGTAAGCGAGTACTGAGGTCTAGGCCTAGTTTGACAATCAAACCCTTTAGGTATGTGATATCCACAGAAATCTAAATAATAAGCCTCTAGAAATGTTAAAAGTTGCTAATTACTTACGAAATTAATTACACATAAACTAAAGCTTGCCTGTGAACTTACCAATACATTGAAAATTTTACATATATGTAGGTACGCTAGTGCTTGACAAAATTTAAAGGTTGTCGATATTATCGATATTTCAACATGCGGAGCGCACGCGTTCCTTTTATAATTTAGGATTAAGGTATGTACATTTTATTATTAACTATATCGTCGCTGTTCTGACTAAGTGACGTAACTGACATTATGGTCATATTACAGAATAAGCTTATCAGTAATTTAAAATAGTAATTTAAAGTAGATACGACACCACGTTATAACTTTATTTATATATTATATTATTATATATTTATATTATTATAAAATATATTATATATATTATATTTTATGATAGGTCTGGTTATTTATGAAATGAAATTCTTCAATTTTAAATCAATTAGGTACAGTTTAATATAAAAAAACGCTTAGTGTAGTTTTTTATTTGATATACTATCAGTCTCAAACATTAAAGGTAGGTCATAAATTTATAATAAATCACAATGTCGTGAAATCAAACAAATCATTTGGTACGTTATTATAACATAGAAGTGTTATAATTGGTAATATTATTATTGGAACAATTTTTATCATAAATCGAAATGAGATCTATCTAAGATAATCTTTGAGTAGGTACTTAATTTATAATCGTAGAATGGAATATCAACATTTAACTCCTTATTAACAAAATACCCGTACAAAAAGTTATCTAAGGGAATAAAGGATTTGAAAAATAATAAAATAATAATGTAAATTAGGTAAGTATACGTACGTATCACTCCTATTATCTGTAGAATAACTTAATATTTTTATACACAATTAAACATAGTCGTGTTTTATTGTTTCGTCATTGAGATTAAATCTTCGTATTTTTCTTTTGAGATTTTCGGGGTTGCGTCTCATTGAGAAGACTAACTCCAGCGTGCAGAAAATAGTACATATTTCTCTTCAACGTCAAAGATCTGTAACATGCTTCTTTATGGCTAGTTTTGAAGAATAACAAGGTGGGATCTGTTCTACGAACTGAAAATTCTGTCATTTTGGTCCAGTTTACCTAAGATACAACATAATCTCTTTGCACTGAGAGGTGTAGGTGTAGCTGTAAATTAGCAGACCGTTTGTTTTTTTTTTATTCAGTTAATATGTGTGTTCGGGGACGATGACGTCATGATATGGATTACTTCTAGCCAATATAAATATTGGTGCAAACTGCTCAGGCACAAAAACATCTCCAGTTTTCTTTAAGAGGCGAACCTATCGGGTTTGGATGTCAAACTAGGCCTAGATCTCACTAGTAAAAAACTCGATTTATATAAAATTCTAAAAAAATTATTTGATTCCTTGAATGTAAAAACACGATACAAAAAAAATACGGTAAAAACATGAGAGTGCACTTAAGTCATTTACAGCAGGATATTTACCATGATTTGTGTTTAGTGTTAATGTTTAATTAACGATGGATTTAAAAGATGAAAGTGCACTGTTTCGAACGTAATTTGATCGAGATCGTTCAAATTACGATCGATTTATGTATAATGTGCTGATGGGTTCCCTAAAATAAATAAATAAATCTCAAACCCTGCGGTCTATTAAAATGAATTGTGTTTTAATTCGTTATTATTAGTTAAATTGTTAAGTACACTACGTCTCTTATAAAATACGTACGTAATTTCACTTACGACGAGTTTGTGGAAATTTTATGTGGATAAAAATTTTAGTGAAGGTCATAATTGTACTTAGGGCACTTAGAATGATTATAATTTCTAAGAACTGTAGATACGTTAAACAACTTCTAGACACAGTTAGAAGATACAGATATGCCGATAAGACCGATCGGTTCGTCTTTAAAAGTAGAAAGTTTAAAAGTAAAAAGTGTAGTAAAAACTACATTACAAATGTCAGTTACGCCAAAATGTCGGTTACGTCACTTAGTCAGACAAGCGACAATAATATCAGGGTCAATATAGAGTATACGAACAAGTTTTTGCGTAATAGCTGTATAGCTGTAACTTTTATTTTCAAAGGAGCAACTAGTTTTTCTTCGCGCTCCTAAAGTTGTTCGTATATACAAATACACCTTTCTGTTATTTACTCTAAAAATTAATATTAATTTAATTTTTAGGTACCAAACAATGAGCAGTATCCTGGTGAACATGCAGAGGTAGGTATTTTAATATATATTTCAGGACAATATCACATTTGTAGATGTTTTTAAATGTTTTATTATTATTCAGCTACATGGAATAAAACAATTATGGCTAACAAAACAATTTTTTTTGATAATATTATGATTTTATCGATATTTGTTGTCGAAGCTAAACCGTGCAGTCTCATCCTTAGCTCACGACCACCACCCGCGACCGTACCATGTAAGATTTGCGAATACGACAATATCGTAATTTTCAGATTACATTGCTGCGTGCGCTTGTATCGCTCTGGATAATGAAAAACTAATACAGCAATAGTATGCAAAATTACGAAAAAACCAATTAACTATAATTCTCATAGTGAATAATTTGTCAAAAACAAAATTGTCATAAGAATAATTTGTGTGTGTTGAATAATTTTATAAAAAAACAGCAATAAAATATAATAAAAATACTTACCGATTAAATGTAATCCTCTTATTGGTATAATTGCACGTTGTGGAAAAGTTTCCGCAATTGAATATGCTACATTCGTGCAATCTATAGTATGGGTCCCAGAGAAAGCCTACGTGAAAAATTCAAGGAAATAAACATAATGACATGAGTAAGTACCATGTCAATATATTTATGAAAACCTATTGTACACTCATAGAAATATCAATCGCTTCCCTAAAAATAGTGATGTACATAATTTGAATACAAGAAATAAACATAAATTCGCTGTGCCCACAACTAGACTACACAAAATCAATGTATCTTTTAAAGGGCAATGTATACGCTTCTACAACAAAACTCCTAGTGAGTTGCAAAAATTATCAGTAAATAAATTCAAACAAATTGTCAAAACCTTCTTGTGTAAAAAGGCATACTATAAAATATCAGATTATCTAGAGGATAAAAAAGCTTGGGACGGGATTTGCTCCAACTCGAAAAATAACAACTAACAGGCTAAAGGTTTCTTCGTCGCTTCTTTACTTTAGTCAACATACCGAAGCGACTGAAATCAAAAATATCACTTTATTTCCGTGTCAGTGTTTAATTATTAAGAATTTGACCTTTTCTAAGTGTACATTTATTGTATTTATGGAAATAAAGAGTTTTTAACTTTGACTTTGACTTTTACTCATTGAGTAGGATCGCAACTATGTCATGTTAAACGTAATTTCGTGATAGTCTATTTCGAAGCTGGTACTGAGTAAAGGCTGGTTCACCAGTTCAAAGTCGCTCAGCGAGCTATGAAATGAGCTATGCTCGGAGTTTCTCTGAAGGATAGGATTCGTAACGAATACATCCGACAGAGAACAAAAGTTATCGACATAGCTTAGAGAATTAGCAAGCTGAAGTGGCAGAGGGCTGGCCATATCTCGCGAAGAACCGAGAACCGAGAAGGGTAAACGTGTTCTCGAGTGGAGACCACGACTCGGCAAAAGTTGTGTAGGATGCCCTCCGGCCAGGTGGGATGACTATCTGCGAAAGACTGCAGGCAGATGCTGGATGCGGCAAGCTGAAGACAGGACGCTATGGCGCTCGTTGGGGGAGGCCTATGTCCAGCAGTAAACTAAGATAGGTTGATGATGATGATGACTAAGTAAAAGTGAGACAAATAGACATCTTCAATATGAACCATACACAAGAAAACTTACACAATTTAGAGTTAGACCAGTGAAGATTATGATTTGTGGCTTGGGGTGAGCAAAGGGTGAGTGGTTTTAGTATAATTTCTTGTTATTTTTAAGGGTAACCCATAAAATTAACGAATTTTTGATAACGAATTTGCTATAAAAAAACCGAAAAGCGACTGGTCGCCTATTAGGCTAGGTACTTCAGGAACAAGCCATTATAATTAGCTGAATCGCAAACAAACAAATTTTAATAAAAATCATAGCCACCCTATATTGTAACCAAATTTAGGATTCACTAAGGTGATAAGTATTAATTTGACTGTTATATTATGACTATGTAACTTAATTATTAATATACCTCTAATTATTGACTTCGGGCAAATTCCAGCTACCTATTTTATGTCACTTTCGTCATCTTGTGCATTGCTGAACATTTTTTTCTTAGTTTATTGCCAAATTAATGTTGTTGTTTTTATTATTAAGTTTATCTATGTTTTCAAATGTGAAAATAATAACTTAAAAGATTTTATTAATATTCCATATTAGTTAAAGTTAATTAGGGAAATAATCTTGAAGTAGGTACTTTGGGAATAACCCATCTAAACATCCAAACTTTCGCGTTTATACAACTTTAAAAAAAAACAGTGTGAATAAAACGTTATTTTGGTAATGTTTACAGTTTTTGTAAATCGCTTACTCTCATCCCTTGTAAAGGAATAAACTCCAGTCTGAAGCTGCAGCTGTAGTCTGCAATAGTTATTAGATCTGTACAAACCGACAGACGAAGGGAGCAAGTAATAACATTTTCGATGCCATATAACTCTATAGGTATGTTTGGATAGAGCTGGAAAAGGATTTATCTACGGAATATTGTGCATTTGTGAGAGACTGATCGGATTTGGTTTAGGTTATTGAGTGAAATGCAGCTGCAACGGTAAAACCTGGTTTAGTTTTTTTAGTTTTGATCATCTAAGTGCAATTGGACTTTGTATCCTCCACCTCCACAACCTAAATTGGTCCACTGCTGGACCCAGGCCTCCCCCTGATAAGTGCCTTATTGGCTTTTATCTTATGGAGGGTAATACCTACAATCCCCACGCTAGGCATGCGGGTTGGGTACCGCAGTTCTGTGGTAGAATGTTCTGCAGGGGGCGCTGCTGCCCGCCCCCGGTGGATATCACTTAGTCGCCTCTTACGACACCCACGGGAAGATGGGGGGGGGGCAAAATCACAGCTTATACGACATCGTATTCTACATGATAATTTCATATTATGTAACATCATAGAAAGATAAGTAGAAGGAAGACTGCAGGTCGCATCGCAGCATGTTTTTATTATTTGCTCCTCAATATGTTCCTAAATAAAGACTTTTTATCTTTTATCTTCAAAAGAGAAGGAAGGGGAAGACCAGGAAGATGAAGGAAAAGAGACCGTATTGGGAAGAGAAAAGTGGCGTGGGAAGTTTAGACAGATTTTCAGCAAGATAGTTTTACGTTGTTGACGTTTTTGAGGTATCTAGTCGGAGTCGGTCTGTATAACTAAACCGACCTGAAAATAAATACTTTTGGGAAGTCCAGGCTAATTCTACGAAAATGATTTCCCTATTTCCAATTCAATCAATTCGAAAGCAGTCTGTTCAAGTGAAATATAATTTATCTCTCCTCCATCAATCTGAATTGACAATACGAACCAATATCACTACTGCTTGACCGAAAGTCCAATGAAATACGGTTGTTCATTTCCTAGCATATTACTTACCTGGTTATAGCTTTGTATGGCTAGTGTCTAGGGCTGTAGGCCAATCCACAATCTAGATTGTTGACGACTGATAAAAACAAATTACGTACCTACCTATTTATGAATGTGTTCTTATTTATTTATTTAAAAGTTTATTGCACTAAGGTACAAAGACCGAGGCATTTTCTACCTGCCGACCAAAAACACATGTTTTACAGGCGGTTGGCGTGCTAATATTGGTTTTAACAAATATAGATAGTTATAATAAATGCCTATGTTTTTCCTAAAAACCTGCTAAAGCATAAATATGGTATAAATATTAAACAAGAAAGAAAACAAAAAACATTTTATGAAAAAACTAAAAACTGAATATATATTCTTTAAAAAGATCAAACCAATTATATTTGAATTTACTTATTTGACAGAAGTTTTCTTATATTACACGTCAAAGTAAAGGGACACGTCCGATCTTTCAAAGTTTGTATTGTTTAATACCTACAGAAAACACAAGAAGTTTGTACTATTTAGCCATTAATTTGGTTTGATGGCTGATCCAGGTGTGTCGAGTGGCGACCTATGTGGCGCAGTGGCTGAATGTCCGCCTACGACGCATGGGGTTGCGGGCTCCATTCTCGCCTTAGGACAAATGTTTGCACGATCTGCAGATATTTGATCCGAGTATTCTGCATGTTCTCTATGCAATTATATTAAGAATATCTATAAAATTTATAGACAGTTATTTTGAAATACATACAACCGATAAACTAACTTTATAATTAATATAAAGTAACCTACCTACCCATAATAATAACACAAGATCTGCTTAGCTTGGGACTGTGGTATATATTGTCTATCTTTATTTATTTATATATTTTCCTCATCATTGGGCTACGAACCACTTCCCCCACCCATTTACCCGCCTCTCAGTACAAACTGCCGCAGACTCCATGGCTTTATGAAGGCAGTCATTCTTGTGACCCACATTGGACCCACGCATTTTATTAGATGCCTGATTGATTGGATGTTATTTATTGATCTGACAGCTTACAGGGCAATATAAAATAGATATTGGTAAACGCTATTCAGAATGTTTCACTTAAAATATTATTTCAATCCATATTTTACCATAATTTATTACAATTTGTATTTGTATTTATTTATTCCACCGTAGGTAGGTGTTACACTTGATGTCATTACACTCTGTATATAATTAATATTATAACAATCACACACAAATTTTTGACATAGGAAACACCATATGGATTGTATAAAGAAAAAAAAACAGACAGACATGACTCTTCTACAAATTAAATAAAAATAATTGGTCAGACTAAAGTTAATAATAAATATGTAAGTTAAAAGGTAGGTATGTCAAAGTATGCTGCTATAAAAGGGCATTGTCAAAATATATTATGAATAATGTACAAAATACCATAATAATAATAACCAAAAAAAATTAAATAATGTCAAAAGTAAAATAATTTAAACTCATAATGTAAATAAAGCTGCTGACTAAGGGCATTGTCAAATAAACTGAAACAAAAATAAAATTATGCCATAAATACAGATTTCAGAGCTTGTGTTTATTTATTTATTGATCACTGATTAGTGATCAGGATCACTAACAAAGTACCTAAAGATAGGTGCACGAAGTACACTAAAACTAAAATATTTCCTCTTCACAAAGGGTTTTACAAATTTTTTTTGTTATTATAAGCACAGTACTAGAATCTACCTCTATATTAAACCTGTATTGTGAGAGGCTGGAGCTTGCTATAGGTTTTAGAAAAACCTGTAACAGCTTACAGTTACAGGTTTTTGTAAAACCTAATCCGTGTACAACGGATTAGGTTCCGTGATCCGTGGAGTGGGGGCCCTGGAGACTTATCTCCAGGGCCCCCACTCCACGGATTACATACAATGAGATACAAGTTGGATCATGGAACTAGTCATGAATTATTAACAATGGTTTTGTACCTATGTTAGTAACACACCAGCATGGTAGGGAAACAAACAATTTATGTCTATTCTAGGTAATAAATTTGTGAAAATAATCATATCAACAATGTTGCAATCAGTAAAGAAATTTATACAGTGTTCTCTGTAATATAGCTTACTATTAGTGGTAAAGACCATCTGGATGACAAAAGGCCCTGGGAGCTCGGCACATGAAATTAGACTAATTAAGCTGTATTTGTTAACATAATTTTTTTGAAATTTTCTTTGTTAACAAGTTTTTAGTAGGTATCACTTTATCCCAATAAGTTGTGTATAATACAGGGTGGGCCATAAATTTTTGCAAATAGCAACATTTGATTTCTCAAAAACCGTTAGAGGTAAGGGCCGTTAGATGAAGCGTCGCACAATTCCCAGCCACCCCCGCACGGCTGGGAATTGTGCGTCGCTTCATGCAATTTTAGTCACAATGGAGCGCTTCACGGGACAACAGCGTGCTTTTTGTGTGAAACAATTTTACAAACAACGACTCCTACGCTACTGTACGACGCCTGTTTAGAGTTGTATACGGATTACGCCGTGTAAGTGAGTGTCCAAGTGTTAATTTAATTAAAGCTTGGGTCAAGAAGTTCGAACAAACGGGATCGACGACGAATATTAAACAAACACCACGTTCAAGAAGAAGCGAAAAGAAAATTCGAGAGGCTGAAATTTCCGTAAGGAACGATCCAGAATCGTCTACGCGTAAGCGTTCGGCGGCTCTTGCAATACCAATAACGAGGCCGCCGTTTGTTTTATTAATATTCGTTGTCGATCCCGTTTGCTCGAACTTCTTGACCCAAGCTTTAATTAAATTAACACTTGGACACTCACTTAGTACACCTCTAACGGTTTTTGAGAAATTAAGTGTTACTATTTGCAAAAATTTATGGCCCACCCTGTATAATAAAATGTACTTACCTAATGACATTGTAAACATGTGTGTTTACCTAAGTTCACTACCCTATGGAAATCACTTACTTACAATAAACGATATGAAATTTGAAATTCAATTACACGATCAAAACACAATAAAAGCAACAAAGGAAAAATAATAACAGAAGAACACTAGCTTGAAGTTGTAAAATACCTACTAAAAATGATGTCAATTGGAAATATAATTAAAGGTGAAGACAGCATGCAAAAATAAACATGGTTATGGATAATGGATAAGTAACTGATAGTTAAGATCACTGTTAACCAAAAATATTTTGTATTTTTACCCAGATCAAGAACATAAATTGATGCATATTTGCAGATACTACAAAATAAATAGCTACCTACCTAAATAATGTAGCATGTAGGTACAATTCGCGTAGCAGGCTGATTCTGCATAGTTTTCTTCGTCTATGGTAGCATTTAGCGTAGCGCCTGCTAAATAATGCGTAGCATGCTGTCCATGTTGCTATTAATCTTCAGCTAACGCAATAAGAAGTGGTATTTAGCGGAGAGAATGCGTGATCTGTGTAAAACAACAAAAAGCATAAACGATCATCACAACACGTATTAGAGACTCTGGTGGTTTGGACACTAACTTACATACTTACTGGCGTGGCGCAGTGATCCGAATTGGATCTTAGCCGCCGACACCAGAGATCAACAGTTGTCCCGGTCCCTTGCCGTTTCAGTCCAGTCAACGGCACGAAGTGCATGCAGACGAAGTTGAGAAAGACTCAACTTCGTCACTTCAGCGGTACCTCGGACGACCAACAGGTCTTCAGCTACTTGGGCGACCCATGTACGCTCTGCTGGCTGCCCGATCCTCCTCCATTCGGACTACATGCCATCGGAGTTCGAGATTCTGGATTGGTGTTTTGTACACACTTCGAAAATAATAGGTTTTATGCTCCTATGTGAATATTTATTCATGTATTATTTTAAAATTTTCCGTCAGTGGTGGATCGATGATGATTAATTTGGTTTTGTATAGAAAATGAATCAGGGCTGGTCCTATAAAAATTATTCCCGAGGAATTACTATTGTGTTTTATGTTTTGCTTATCCTGCAAAACATAAAACAACATGTGAACCTGAACGAATCTGAAGTCGGTATAGGTATATAGGTTTGATAAAAAACATCAATATATAGTTAATGTAAAGCACGGCGTAGGTGTAGGAAAAATCTTACAGAAAATGATGATGATTACCAAAGCTACTCTAAAACGTGCTTGTAACATAATTTCGTACTCGATATTAATTCTTTTTTCTATTTTCCATTTTACAGCAAAAAGAGCAGTGAAGGTTTAGACAATAGAGTTAATAATCTATGAGACATTCCGGAATACCTTGGGGCGCATCTGCGGCGCGCATCCGAGGCATTTCCCATTCAGAGACGGCAGGAATTGAGGTGGGACACTATACACTTAGTACTGGTAAGCACGGTCAAATAATTTGTTTGATACAACCCATGAAATATACACACCCAAGTCGGCGAGCCTGCGACAAGTTGATAAAACACTGTCGACTGCCCACAATATGCATAGTCTGAAAAGTTACAACAACCCGCCGCGCCGGGCTGTGGCGCCGACTTTGGTGTGTAGAAATGATTTCAGTACCTCGATACTTTCAAAACTTATTTATTTATGGCATTCGCTGCACAGACTCAGTAGTGCTAATGCTAATCACAGGAGAGCGCGAGCATCTAGGAACCTAAAACAATCAAAGAAGAACTTGCTTATAATAAAAAAAATAATATTCGAACTTCCCTGTCCATCATGAACAAAGTATATTTTTACAAAGCACATAAGTTCGCCAAAATATAGAATCGTGTACTTTTTGTGGCATCACTAGAGTTTGACCTCAACGGTATAGGCATGGCATTGTTCTCCAAGATTTGACTTTATAATGCTCTAATGAAATACCGAAGTATTTCGGTTCTAGATATCTTCGTAGATCTATCTTTGGGTTTAGTTTTTTCTACACAAAATACCGTTTTTTATATAAATACGCTTATAAATCGGAAATTATAATTCTAAAGACTTACTTATACTTATATCGTAGTATAGTGATGCCTATTTAATAGGATCTAACGTTTGAGTGATAAAGAATTTTTCCCACTACTTCGGATCCATTATATATATATATATTTTTTTTTTGAACCAGGGAGAATAAAGTTTTATTTGTTGTATAACATTAGGTGCCTAGGTCCCTGACCTACCATGCATGTCATGAAACAAATTATAAAAATTTTACACTAATAGCTTTAAAAACACTACCGATGTTAACGAATTATTTTATTATTGATATATAATTTTCTAAGATAAGTTTTAGATTTATTTAGTCCTACCGCAGGGCAATATTTTAATCATGAATAGGCATTTGGACTCCCTAAAACATAATAAATTCATCACGCACATTATAAACATCTTATAATACCAAATCACCAAGTACAATAATTTCATTATAATTATAATTTATGAATGTGAATAATAGGTATTTAAATCGTAATAATAATGTAATAATGTGTAGTGTGTGTAATGTAATGGGGTGCTGGTAATGTGTTGACTGCAGCGCCCATTGTTGCGGACCGTGAATTAGTAGGGTAAAGCGGTCGTAACTGGCACGCTTTGGATTTACGGGATTGATTTTTAAAAATGCTTTTTGTGAAATTGTTTTTGGTGCTAACTTGCTTAAAATTGCTTTGAAGTGAGGTTGAACTTCACTGTTTTAGGAGAATTACCTAACTATGACTAACGTACCTAAATAGCATAAGGGCTAGTCAACTCCTAACCTAACACCTCTTTTAAGGTAATTTCCTCTTAATAATTTATTGCCACGAAAAAAACATTTGTATTTTCGTTTTGCAGGTATTTGTTCCTAGTCTCGGTGTATAAGTGTTAAGGATCATCAGGGTTATGTTATTATGTTATCTAACAGGTAACATAAGGTCCGCCTACTTATTGTTGATAAATAAAACTAAATAAATATTGGTAGAAATTCCACATGGCATCATCTGGCCCCAAAGTATATATCTTACTAGCTTTGTGTCGTTTACATATGTACTACAGATTCAGACCAAACTCTGTTACCACGTAGGTTTGATGACTGACTAATGCTCACAATGCTTTGTCACACTGTGGTATAAAGGTTAGAACGAAAAATTCCTCTACGCAACATTAAGTTTTTCTCCCATTAATCCAATACCTCTACCACACAGCACAAAAACGTGCATTTAAATATGCGCTTAAACTCGTTATCTTAGATACATTTTACAGTGACAAAATGGATTCCCACAAACTTCAAACGAGTGGTCCGCAAGCTGTCGGTTATCTAATGCCATCAATATAAAATCATCTAAATGTTACGAATTAAATCCCATATTTTAATGCACATTTTTGTTCTATGCTGCAGCGGTGCTCTGTTGTTGTGCGACAAGTTTAAGTGTTCAGAGTAGGGGCTAAAATGAATTTCATTTATTTAGCTTGTGTAATATGTACCTACACCTTTTTGACATGTATATATCAATAAATTAATCTGAATCTGAATCTAGCGACTACATACGAACAAATAAATACCAGAAGGCTAGAATAGGGTAAGTTTACCCTACCCTGCATCCGTCGTTACACAAGCGGATGCATTCGTCTGGATCATGCCCTGTTGTATAATCTGTGGCGTTATTGTGTTCCACAATGGCATTTTAATATGATAATATTGGACATTTTCACCTTCCGCCTTTGCTATTACGGTAAGAGCTTAGCAGAGTTTAAGCTTTCACAATAAGGGCATGAAAATTGGTCAAATAATAACAGAAATACAGTGATAGAGGCTCGTTTAATAATTAAATTGTCATTGCCGAAAGTGATGCGCAGAAGGTCACAAAACTAATTTAAAAAAAAATACCAGTAGTCCTGACCTTTGATAGGACATCCTGATCTAACAAAGTCTGTTTTTTCATCCCAAATTTGTGTATCTAACTAAACAGTTCATAATTGGGAATAAACTAACATTATCGATTTTTGATGCAGCAAAGGTGCATTTTGTAATATTTATTTTGTTTTTATTTTAAGAAATTTTGTTATTATTTATTTATTGTTATTACTTTTTATTTTTAAACGTATTATTATACATCTATCGTTACGGGCATACCCAATGCAGTAGAGTACCTTATATAATCAAATGAAAACACTCTGACCCTAGGTCCGTGGGGTACCGAGGCTCTCCGGGTTTTTAAAAAGTTTTCTGAGCGTCTCGAAGCAACGCGTGACCCGAGAGCTGGTAGGTATCTGTCGCAGCGCAACAGCATTTCCATACAGAGGGGCAATGCAGCCTTCGTCTTGGGGACGCTTCCGACTGGTATTGATATGGATCCGTTGCTACCTGTAGATTGTTTGCAACAGTCTGCAGTTAGCTTTATGGTTTCAATTGTAAATACTTGTTCTAATTTGTTTTTATTATTTGATTGTCATTTTCTTTGTCAATAAACTATGTAACTAATTATGAAAAAGTCGGCAAAAATATAACATTAGATAGGATATTGAAAAAAGTCGGCAAGGTTCAACTATCAAATGCCAGTATTTGTAGAAGTTCGGCTAAATGCGAAGTAACAATATCAAAAATCATAAGCTCGGCTAAACTATAGCAGTAGAAAAATCTATATAGTCGGCAAAGAATGAAAGTCGGCAATCGCTGATAAAGAAAGAAAGAAAGAAAGAAAATTATTTATTACACACTACACACACAAAAAAACTAGACTACTTAGTACTAGATCAGACCATTTAATATTTATAGATTATTTATCGGGTATTTATCGCGTACCTTTTGTTTTATTTTCCCCTACGTTCGTCCCATACGTGCGTCGCCCCGTGACCACGATCGCTGCAACGCGATGGAAACGTAGGGAAAAATAAAACAAAAGGTACGCGATAAATACCCGATAAATAATTTTTAACATGTTAACAGATCGCAAAAGTTTAAAAAGTTTCATTTAATATTTCTCTATCCTAATAAAACCTAATTCAGAAGTTAATTGCTCAATCTATAAATTTAATCAAATATGTATATAATTAGCCACTTATTAGAGAGCACCATCAAAAGCTACCGGAAAACGTCTATCAAATGGAAGTAAAAGGGAGCGAGATAATATTTCTTGTAGAAATAAGAGCAAAAATATCAGAAACCAAAGACATGTGTAATTTACAATAATAAATTGTAAATGTGATTGATTACTCTGCTTGGGTTGGGAACACGCTTAGATTAGGGACCACGTAAACGAGCGAGAGTATCGCGGGCGGTATTTAATTAATTTTTAGGTAGGTATAAGCTTGTCTCTGCGGTATTATAAATTAAACAAAGTAGAAGTCATAAATCATATTTATATATCTGTAAAACGTCGCAAAACTTATGTTCTAAATGGAGTTGTAAAACCGCCCACAGGTTATAAGCCCGCCCAAACCGTGGAAGTCAAAATTATTCACACTATTCATAAATCATTCGTCATTTATATCTTACACACCTACTAAATAAATAAATAATAAATAAATAATGCTCGAAAATCTACACAGTATCATCCAGCCCCAAGTAAGCAGAGCTTGTGTTATGTATGACTGATTATAGTGGATTAATATGGATTATAAATACCTACTGGATATATGGATAAGTTGAACTACCTGTAGATTGTTTGCAACAGTCTGCAGTTAGCTCTATTATTGTTTCCATTGTAAATACTAGTTCTAATTTGTTTCTAATATTTGAATGTATTTATTTTCTGTTAATAAATATAATCAATTTATTGATAACTGATACGACCATTACTTAGATGGATAATTATACTATATATGTAAAACACCCAGAACACCCGGAACAAATTTCTCCAGATCGTACAAGTATTAGCCACGAGGCGGGAAGCGAACCTACAGTCTCCTAAGTCGCAAGCGGACCTCCGCCCGCCCGCTCCGCGCTCTATCTAACCGACTTGAGTTGTAATTTAGAATTATTTAAGCATACGTACTTCGAAACTTACAAAGATATTCATGTTACCAGCCGTTTATTCCAACTATTTGCTTGTAAACCCTAACTACATATAAACAACGTAAATACAGGAAATCAGGGTACCGCACAAACAAGCCGGGGTTCCGTACGGGCCGGGTAAACAGAATTAATAGCTGTTTAGTGTAAACTTGCTTTATTTGCGATGTTGTACAAATGAACGTGAATGTGTATATGTATGGTTATTGTTTCAACTGTATCTGTGTTTATGTAAGTAATTTGTCTACGTCTAGTGGCATAAATATAACATAATATATACATACATAGGTGAGTAAAGTAGGTTTAGGGTGTGTATAGGTACTTACCGGCATCGGTCGATCCGCACTGACCGCATCAAACGGATCTTAGTATTCTTTCTTTGTATGGTTTGAGAATTAGCAAGCTGAAGTGGCAGTGGGCTGGCCATATCTCGCGAAGAGCCGACAACCGCTGGGGTAAACGTGTTCTCGAGTAGAGACCGCGACTCGGCAAACGTAGAGTAGAATGCCCTCCGGCCAGGTGGGATGACGAACTGCGAAAGACTGCATGCAGATGCTGGATGCGGCAAGTTAAAGACAGGGCGCTATGGCGCTCATTGGGCTCATTGGGATCCCAATGAGCGCCATAGCGCCCTGTCTTCAGTCCAGCAGTGGACTAAGATAGGTTGATGATGATGATGATGGTTTGCCATACAAGTGCGTCCACTACGTCCGCAAGAAGCGGAGGCATCGGAATGTCGGCGATGCTGGCGATTCGTTTATGAGTATAACGTTTGGTACGACGACGTTATTCGGGTTGCCGATCAGTGAACGCACCGCGCGCCCGCTCCGTCCGCCTTTCCCGCGCTTCCGTTTTAGCTCGCACTAAAAACTCGTCCACTTGCTACGAAAATCGGATATCAATGTTGAAAATGCGTTTGCTAATGGCGGTCGCGTCGGCAATGCGGTTGCTGCGATACGGTGGCCGCACCGGCTGGCATTACGCTCACAAAATATGTTTGATGCGGTCAGTGCGGATCGTCCGCGGCCAGCAGGTGAAACACCCAAATACGATTGGTATTCTAAATAATTACCAGATGTTAAGGTCTTCAGCAATGTTTCAGCTATGTTTGTATGTAATAATAATAATTATCACCTTATAACGGTGGCAATACTACTCAGGCACTATCATTCATTACCTACCGTGACTCAGGGTACTCATGTAACTTGAGTTTTGTTTTATTATAAAACTAGCTGCAGCCCGCGGTTTCGCACGCTTTTTTCCGGAATAAAAGGTAGCCTTGAGTCGGTAAACCTACCTATAGACAATTCATATTGTGTTCCTACCTATTATTTTCTATTATTCACTTCTGCAAATAATAAGATACTTCAATGGCAAGATAGGTATATAGGGGGCGAACCTAACGAGTTTGGTTGTTAAACTAGGCTGAGATCTCAGTACTCAGGATCCCCGTGGTAAAATAATCGAAATAAAAACACGATCATAATAAATCATGAAAGTGCACTGTTTCGCACATAATTTGGTCGACCGAAATCTTAAGAATCCTGCGGTCTATTGAAATGACTTAATATGTTTTGATTCGTAGGTTATTACTTATTATTTGGTTCCTTGAACCAGTTTCTTCATAAGTGAAGTTTTCATGTAAATAAGCAAAAACTTGACTTTTGCGCTTACGCCCCGTTCCAAAAACGTATGCTCCGTCCCGCTTCTATTTACGCGAAATCCTATGCCTATCCTTTTAACAAAAAAGCGCGCAATACGCCCTCTTAACTCGATTATACCTCTATTAATGATAAAATTACGTTCCGCACAACGCCATCTAGTTTCAATCTTCAAAACAAACACAATCATAGAAAACAATCTGCAGCTAGCAGTGCTCGACTTAGCGAAGTGTTCAGACTATCGGAACGAAGCCGCAGCCACCTGAGATGAGGCGATTTATCAGTTTGTCTCGCAGTTAGCACTTTGGGAGTTTATCTGGGCCCAGACTCTGGGCTCAGATCTCATCAATACATTCATAATTCAACACTCTTTTAACAATTTGTTTCTGTAATACAAACGCGAGTCTGTGCTTTAAAGATTGCTGAAGCATTTTCGGTTCTTATATAATTTTTTACAGTAACTGTAATATTGTAGTAGGTACTATATCTACCTATAAACAGCTATCAACTTTAGACTTTAAAGCTGTACGTCCACCGGACGGATCACAATCGGATCGTACGCAGCGCACCCGGCGCGGCGTCGATTTGTACTCGTACAATATGCCGATAGGGTTTTCGACCCGTGGAAGGGCCCTATCGGGTTTTGCATCGGCAATATAGGTATTTTCAAGGCGCTCGAGTTTGCCGATGACCTCATTCGCCACAATATCATCGTAGTGGCATAGTTGCCGATGACGTCATCGGTAGATATTCCAGTTTTCCCCCTTGAAGATCCTTACTACAAAATAATCTCTGGAAACTAACGTAGTACCTACTAGTATTAACGAAATCTTTACCTCTGAGTCAAGGCCTTTTAAACCCAGGTTTTAGTAGTGTAGAGATGAAAGCTTATATCTACATAGAGACGAACTTGATGATTATATAGGTGCCTACATATACACAAACCAAGCCAAACTCGATGTAGAAAATAACTAAAACTCACTTTGCTTGGCGTCGCGTCGAGTTTCAGATATGTAAGCAATACTATTGATTGAAGGAAGGATCTCAAATCGACAAGTAATGTAAATTGCGTAAAAAAAGACGCGGCAACAGAGTGAATTTTAGATTACGTATGAGCGGTTTGTGTACAAACATTCTACATCGATTTTGGCCAGTGTATATATTTATTTTTAAGCAAGTAGGCGTGGTGGTTGCGTCGTAAGAATCGACTCCACGAATCCATCCCGTGGATGTCGTAAGAATCGACTAAGGGAACCCACGAGAGGATGGGAGAAACTTTAACATAAAAAATTATTTATCTTGTATTTATCGTGTATCTCTTGTTTTATTTCCCCCTACGTACGCGTTGCGGCGATCGTGGTCACGAAGCGACTGGATGTTCTCGGTGTTACAGCCAAGAATCGACGGCAGTATCCACGTCTACCCTCAATTCGTCTTCAGAATCAATCAATGTCCACGTTCATATTACGACATAGACAGACATATTATTTACGAAGTTGGACACGGTCACACTACACTGACCCTGTCCAACTTCAGTACAGTGGGATCACGACGCGCGCACTTACTAATAACAGGATTCCACGAGGAAGAGAGACGAAAACCATCATCACGATTAAAATTCGAGTGATTCTTGATCTCAATTGCCTCTCGAACCATCCTTTTGTAATAGATAATTTGTTCACGGGATAGAACTTTTGGGACCTGTATGTAGCTCCATCCAGTGGTTGCTTCCTGAGTCTAGCAGGTGTTCAGCTAACCCCTCAACAGTGCAGATGCCCATTTAGGGCTTTTTTAAAATATCCGTCAACAGTGCAGAGGACCATTTCAGCGCCCAGTCAGCTGACACACACTTTATGCTCAACATCACGTTTGATAAGTTTCTGTCATGCTCCAAACTATTAAAATGCGTTCCTGTTAGAGCAAGGTAGGTATCTAGCGCTCATTCACTTGTTGCGTCATACAAAAATTCCGAGAAATTCGTAGTCGAATTTCACTTGCCGACTCTCCCTTTTTTGGTCAATTTTATTCATTGATGATGATTGTGGGATTGGAGGATGATTGAGGGGCTATCGTCGACTTGCTCAAGCGGAGTTGGGAGAAGATCTTATGATCACCAATCCGCCCGCCAAGCGTGCTGATTATGGCAAACCCCCTCGCTTGGGGAGGCATGTTCAGTGGACGTATGTATGTTGACAAAAAAGAGTGTTTCAACCAAAAGTTTACCTAGAACCGTAAACAATTAAATTGCAACAGTTAATCCAATTTGTCGGTTAACCTGTTTGTGAAACCGGTCACGCTGCGTTAAGTGATACAATTGATCACTTTAATTATATGCTTTTGTTCTACAATTTGGTTGTTTGGTTAACCAAACAACCAAACCGTGGCAGTGTATTAACCGCTTAAGCGGTTAATACACTGCCACGCAACACACTGCATTTTGTGTGTTTTCTATACAAATGGAGATACAAGAAACGTTAGAACACGCATTCACGCAACATGCAGCGTGTTTTCTATACAAACGGAGATACAAGCAACGTTAGAACACGCATTCACGCAACATGCAGCATGTTTTCTATACAAACGGAGATACAAGAAACGTTAGAACACGCATTCACGCAACATGCAGCGTGTTTTCTATACAAATGGAGATACAAGAAACGTTAGAACACGCATTCACGCAACATGCAGCGTGTTTTCTATACAAACGGAGATACAAGAAACGTTATAACACGCATTCACGCCACATGCAGCGTGTTTTCTATACAAACGGAGATACAAGAAACGTTAGAACACGCATTCACGCAACATGCAGCGTGTTTTCTATACAAATGGAGATACAAGAAACATTAGAACACGCATTCACGCAACATGCAGCGTGTTTTCTATACAAACGGAGATACAAGAAACGTTAGAACACGCATTCACGCAACATGCAGCGTGTTGTCTATACAAACGGAGATAAAAGCAACGTTAGAACACGCATTCACGCAACATGCAGCGTGGTGCGCGGCTGTGTGTTAACCGCCTATGTTTTGTAATTTAGTGCGCACCTTAAAAGCTTTAACTGGATTATTAAAACCATACGGTAAATATTTAGGGTTACACTAACCCTAAATGCCGTGGGGTGCCGTGGGTGTCGTATGAGGCGACTAAGGGACATACAGCAGCAGCGCCCCCTGCAGGACAATTCCATCAACAAACTGCAATCCCCAACCCGCATGCCCAGCCTGGGGATTATGGGCATTATCCCCGAAGATTATGAGCTTATTAGGGGAGGCCTATGTCCAGCAGTGGACTAATATAGGTTGATGATGATGATGAGCCCTAATTGTGTATGATAGTTTCAAAAGTGTCACATTTTATTGTTGTTAAGATATCAAAAATGTCGTCAGAAACATCTCTGATGTCTTTTCTGTGACATTACTAACATGAACTGCATCCTAAAGCGTGATTTCTACATAAACCTTATTTTAAACATCGATCTAAGTAAAAAAGGGGAGATCAGGTACTAGCTTCTCGAAAGTGGAAGGGTGTGCAATGAGGTCCACCCACCTCAGTCATAGTCGGAGCGGCGGCGTTCGTGCTACGCGTGCTTGCTACGGTACTTTAGTATGATTTATTGCCTAAAGGACTACAGCAATGCCTTCGTGTTTGTTCGTTTTAATTCATCATCATCATCATCAACCTATCTTAGTCCACTGCTGGACATAGGCCTCCCCCAATGAGCGCCATAGCGCCTTGTCTTCAGCTTCGTTTATTTTTTAAAGTAAAAATCTCTTTATTTCCATAAATACAAAGAAAATTACAATTCAATAATAAAAACAAATTGGAACTAGTATTTACAATTGAAACAATTAAGCTAACTTCAGACTGTTGCAAACAATCTACAGGTAGCTCAACTGATCCATATCAATACCAGTCGGAAGCGTCCCCAAGACGCTGGCTGCATTGCCCCGCTGTATGGCCATGCTGATGCGCTTCGCCAGATACCCGCCAGCTCTCGGGTCACGCGTCGCGTCGTCGACCAGACACTCAGATAACTTCTTAAAAACCCGGAGAGCATCGGTACACCACGGACCTAGGGTCTCGAACCCAAAGGGAGCAAATGTGTAGGCTCTGTCGAGACCTGCATATTTGCGTCTCTTGAAATCCTCGTTATAATTATTGCACATTATTGGAAATGTAACTGTGAGAGAGTGTTTGCGAGTAGTTGTATCACAGGCCAGTTGAGTATCTAAGTGCTGGGAGAACGTACCATACAAGTATCTACAGATTTTACTTAGATCTATGATTTTATAACCACACAAAGCTCCTTCCAATTACTTCTATAGTAATCAGTTATTTAACTGCCTGGCCGCTTGTAAATCGTGCAGCACTAAATGTCGCCAAAACGAATTGAATGTTCATAGCTAGAAAGGCAATGTTAGGTTCCTGGATGAATTTATACCGGTGGCGGGCAGCTTGTCTCCCAAGTTCTTTGAACAGGTTTACACACTGTCGTGGTCACGAATTGATTAAAAAAAAGGTCTGGATAAAAGGTAAATAAACACGATAAATACTCGTTAAAATAAGGTTTATATTTCATTTTTTAACCTTTATTGGTTAGCTACCTTCAAGCCCAGGTTAACCTCTAATCAAAATTATTTACCAGGTACTTAATTAAAAAATAAATCATTATAATGTATAGGCTAATGCCCTTAAGGCCATGTTCAGATGGCTAAATTTTGACGCTAGTTTTCAAATCGCGCGACTAGACATCGTAGTATTTACATACAACCGATCACATGAGCGCGCGTTAACGCGCGTCAGCGAGCGTTGACGCGGCGCTCAGAGAAAAAGTCTCTAGACGTCTTCAGTTGAGCGCGCGTTTCCATCGCAATTGCACGTACTTTTTCACCAGACTGACGAGTAGTGACGAGTGTTCGCAACGCGCGTTAGCGCTTGTCATATGAACACTTTTTAAATTTGATCGTGCGTTGACGCGCGTCAACTCGCGTTACATGTGAACTTAGCCTTAGTCCCCTCTCCCTTTGTTGGTCAGGCGGTTTTTATTTTTAACCACGGTTTTTAACACTGCGGATTTTGATCACCCGTAAATTTGGTTTTACCGGTAGCCACCTGCTTTAAGCCTAAATAAGTCCCAGTCCTACGGAGTTTAGGTTGTATGTTGCATGACATTTTCATAGAAAGTGGGGTCATTTGACCTGCATAGTATTGTAAGTTTCCTATTGTGTTATATTGCTCTATAAATTTGCAATACATGGGATTTGGCTTGGTTTTACTTAGTTTTCATACATACACTGCACTTACTGTACTTAAACCGAGATAGATAGATAGATACTCTCTTTACTGTACCACACAAACACAAATAAAATGAAAACAGAAGAAAATGCTGAGAATCAAGGAAGTACAAAGGGCGGCCTTATCGCTTTGAGCGATCTCTTCCAGGCAACCTTGGGATGGACTGGACATGAGAGAACAGTATAGACGGTGGCGAAGGCACCTATTCGAGAGAGAGAGAAAATATAAAAATAGGTGGTAAAGGACCACATTCATACTAAAAGTTTAATTCCATATGGCAGGGTAATTGGTTTGTGATGTGGCATTTTTTTGCATCTTTTTTTAATTTAATTTAATTCATTATAATTTTCATGGCCATAAGTAGGTCTTGTACGCCGTGCAGCTGTGGTGGGCCCATTTGGATCGTAACACAGCCTTGGCAGAATCAAACATCTAAACATTCGAATTTAAATTAATACTTGTCCTGTGTACATGTTCTGTCCGGGGCTTAGCACACACTTTGTAGGGACAACAACGGCGTACCAGAAGTACTTATGGCCATGAAAATGATAATGAATTAAATTAAATTAAAAAAGATGCAAAAAAATGCCACATTACAAACCAATTAATTACCCTGCCATATGGAATTAAACTTTTAGTATGAATGTGGTCCTTTTTCACCTATTTTTATATTTTCTCTCTCTCGAATAGGTGCCTTCGCCATAAATTTGTCACTCGACAGAATAGAGCAAAATTCGCTAATCATCTGTACAAGCCACAATGCCACACACAAGCAAATCTATGAGAAAAATGTTTTCAATATGTGCATCGTCATCTTTAATAAGTTACCAGAACCTAATAAAGACCTCAATGGTAATTTGTTCAAACAAAAATTAAATCAATGGCTACTTGACAAATGTTTCTATAGTGTAAATGAGTATATTAAAAGTAGAATAATTTATTATGTTTAGACTATAGTTATTATCTGATTGTTAATTATTTATTCTCTATTGTATTGATTATTTTATTAGTGATTATTTTAACTACTTATATAAATCGCCAATATTTAAAATTTGCACACCTGCTTGCGGGTTGAATACGTTTGACATCACTCTAGTTATAAGATCTGACATGTACCTGTAATAATGTATTCAGCAAATAAATGATTTAATTTGATTTGACAAAGGTCTAGGAAGTACTTTTATGCAAAATTTCAACCATTACCGTTCAGTTGTTTTGGCGTCAAGAAACATCTCGAACAAACTCAACATCCAACGTTTCAAATTATATATTAGTATGATCTAAGGTAGTTTTCTCCATGTAGGTGAAAGCTACGTAAAGGTAGATACTAGTTTAACGCGAAATAAAACGAGATTGAATGGGATTCTACAAAGAGGCCGGTGTCGTTAATAACTTTAACGATCCGTTAATGTCGATCAACGAAGCACTATATTGTAGAACACTAGATTGCAGGTGAGGTTAATTTTGTGAAACATGTGACTGTAGCTTTCCCTTTCAGTATTTAGAATATACTGAAAGGGAAAGCCTCCAGCTAGGGTCTTAAATAGTCTTAAATTAAGAAAGGAGGCCGTTATTGACAAAGAAAATTACAATTCAATAATAAAAACAAATTAGAACTAGTATTTACAATTGAAACAATTAAGCTAACTGCAGACTCTTGCAAACAATCTACAGGTAGCTCAACTGATCCATATTAATACCAGTCGGAAGCGTCCCCAAGAAATAAAAATTTAAATCACTTAAATTAAGTGATTTCGACGGGCTTTTTGTACTGCCCGAATAATTAGTAAACAGTTGGTGCCTACTTAGTATTCAGTATAATTGTTAGACAGTTGGTTCCTCATTTATACTATTTATAATATGTTATGCTTCTGTTTCAACTCAATCCTAAGTTTATCGGTACTAAATATTTTGGTGACGAGAATGGAAAACAAGGATATGACAAACAAAGCCATCCCAACAACCACGGTTTATTCGTTTAAACTTATTACTTGTGTTTTTTTTTAACCATCTACCGATGACACACGTACAAATCATAATTGTTAACTCAGGAAGCTCCTTGTTAACTAAGGAGCTTATTTCTTTACATAAACAGCACTACGATCAAGTTATTTCCGTGTTTGAAACACCTCGACTGTGTGTTTGAAATGCCTCGACTGTGTATTTGAAACACCTCGACCGTGCATTTGAAACGCCTCGACTGTGTATTTGAAACACCTCGACTGTGTATTTGAAACGCCTCGACTGTGTATTTGAAACACCTCGACTGTGTATTTGAAACGCCTCGACTTTGTATTTGAAACACCTCGACTGACGCTCGAGGCGTTTCAAATACAAAGTCGACACAGACGATACAACTGCGACACTCATCCGCCTGTCAAACGTGGTGATTATGCCTTGTTTGTGGGACGCAAGTTCAGCTGTGGTAATGTGTGCTTATGAGGTAAAGACCTACATCATATTGGCCTACGTGCCGTGGCCCACGCGACCCTAACAATACCACATAACGTCTCAAAACAAGGAACCGCGATTCACAACAACTAACATGCGTTATCCGTGTAACGACAGTAAATTATCTATTCTGTTGCAACAATGGCGTCGGTTATCAGCGGATTAACGGGCGGTTTAGCGCGGTGGAAGTGGCCACACACAGCGTTTTTTATTCAAATAGATAATTAAATATTTTAGATAGTGAAAAATATAGATAAGTAGAACATTCTTTATTGCACACTTTCCGAAACAATTAACAAATAAAATAAAAAATACAAAAAATGTGACAATTGGCGGTCTTATCGCTTAAGAGCGATCTTTACCAGACAACCGTGGATGGATAGAATCGTTGGATTTAACATGGGGATCTGTGTGCATTATTATTAATATATATATATTAATGGGTACCTATATATCGCGTTTTTACCTATTTTTCCTGACGTTTTAACAGGTTCCCACTACACATGTCATGGTCACGGGATAATGATAATGTTTCCTGATCGCGCAAGTATAAAATATCTTAAGAACAAAAATATTTATTTTAACCAAAAATCAATAAAAAATGCTTACAAATAATAGGAAAAGTTAGCATAAAAAAAATATGATAGGACGTAAGTTAAAGTATGTAACTATACAAAGGGTAAAACGAATGAGTCTGAATCTGGTCCTGCCTTCAGCGTTTTGCAGTTTAGGTATTTGCCCAATTGTGGTTTTGCCTGGCCCCTCCACTTGTTTTTTCGGGATAAAAACCTCCGCACCTCAACAGCCTACTTTGGTCCACTGCTGGACGCAGGCCTCCTCCTGATAAGCGCCTTATTGGCTTTTATAACATGGGTGTAGTGCTCATAATCCCCACGCTGACCATGCGGGTTGGAGATCGTAGTTCGGTGGTAGAATTGTTCTGCAGGAGGCGCTGCTGCCCACCCCCAGTGGATATCCCTTAGTCGTAGTCGGAAAGAGTTGGGTTGGTGCAAATTCTAAGGCGACACCACACGGCACTACACAAAAAATCAGCTGTAGTTTTAGCGTTACATTAAATTGAAAGTAAAGCCTTCTATTTCATTTATTTCGTAGAGTATGTGCGCTCATAATGATGATGATACCTAGCTATGATACTGATTCTGAGTTGATGTGCTTTCAGCCCCGTATGACATTTGATATGAATGGCGGTAATAATTTGTATGGCAATGGCGTTAATTGATACGAGCATTCGAGCGTAGTATGGTATTGGGCATCCGATGATCCACTATTTGTGATATACCTACCTCATTAACATATTATACTTACCTAATTGATTTGTCAAGTGGCTGCAGATTTTTGGATGAAAATAACAATAAATAAATACAGATATAATGCTGGACCATCCACTCAGCATCATCTAGCCCCAAGCTAAGTAGAGCTTGTGTTGTGGGTATGACTGGTATACATAATATATAATATATACATATTTTTATTATTATAAATAGAAAATACGCAGAACACCCGAAAAAAATATTTGCAGACCGTGCAAACATTTGTCCCAAGGCGGGAATCGAACCCACAACCTCCTGCATCGCAGGCGGACCTTCACCCGCTGCGCCACATCGCTCGTCATAATAATCAATTCATTCGTTATTTATTTTCTACTTAGCTGCTGCCCACGGCTTTGCACGGTCTTTTCCGGAATAAAAAGTAGCCTGTGTCCGTCCCCGGAGTACCCTGTACCTCCCTGCCAAATTTCATTGAGATCCGTTCAGCCTTTTAGGCGTGAAAAGGTAACAGACAGACAGACAGACCGAGTTACTTTCGAATTTATAATATACCTCTAAGTATGGATTACCATTCGTTACTGTTTCCCCTGTAGAGTATTTAAATCCTGAGTGAATAAGTTCCTTCTGGGAAAGCGTGATCCATCTCAGGCCATATCTTAACTTTCATAAGTGATATGATATGGTCAAACGCTTCACCATTTTCATCTAATAAATGTATGTAGTTGGTAACCTAAATTAGGGTAGGGTACTCCTAGAGTAACAACAAAGCAAATAAAATACGACGCCTACAAACAACAGTTCAGCCCTGTGAGACCTACCCCCGTGATTTTTGCAATGTTACATAATAGAGAATTTGTTCGTTATACCATTATTACGTGTCATTCACTTAAATATAAAAATAAAATTATAAATTATAATAATGGCAAATTAAAAAATTCGTTGATGGCATAGGTATAGGTATAATTACGAGGCATGCTTCCTGTCCGAGCGATTAAATGACACTAGATGAAATGGAAACCCAACATGTCGAATGAGTTCTCATAGTGCCCATAGTGAATCTATGGGGAGGCCGCCGGCGGCGGATACCTCGATCGATGCATAGACCACGCATAGTTTGACATTACATCTCGATGACAGCCTCTATTCTTCCGAGAAAGATTGGTGTTTTTCAAAGTTTACCGCTCATATTATTTAAAACGGCAACACACGCTGTGTGGTGCCGGCTTAGAATTTGCACCACCCCAACTCTTCCCGCGGGTGTCGTAAGAGGGTACTAAGGGATATCCAGGGGGGTGGGCAGCAGCGCCCCCTGCAGAACAGTTCTACCACTGTACTGCGATCTGGGGATCGCAGTTCGGTGGTAGAATTGTTCTGCCCCTCGCATGCCCAGCGTGGGGATTATGGGCATTATCCTCCGTGAGGTAAAAGCTAACAAGGCGCTTATCAGGGGGGCCTGGGTACAGCAGGGGACCAATATAGGCTGTGGAGGAGGTATTTTAACCCCATGACTTTCCATGAACCATACACTGGCAGAAAAGTGACAAACATATTGCCATTACCAAGTCAATTCAAGATCCCTGGCTTCTTACTTTATTTTCTTGGAAAACGCCTCATTCATACCAAAGTGACAGAGCAGATGGTTTGAAACTGAAACTGCCCTCTGCTGCTCTAACGTTTCTGTGTGATTTCTCCCTTACAATATTGTGGACCTAACGTCTTCAAAACTATAACAAATGAGTGTACCTAGACACCTTTCACTTTTCAGAAATTAACAGTCTACACAAAAACCAGTCCAGCAACCATCCACCAGTCTGTGGTTATGATGCCTGATTGGATGTTAGCTGTACCTATGTAATTTAAGATACTGTAATTTAATTTAATCTAATTTTTTGTAATAAATTGAATTAGTAACCTAATTTATCTAATCTTATCTATAGTTATATTTGATTTTGTGTATCTGAAATAAATGAATACCATACAATACAAAAAACAAACAAATGACCGTCTAAAATTCCTTTCCACAAAATATGAACCTCTCCCCAAAACAAAACTTTCGTAACGTAGCCACAACAAAGCAATTTGAGGCCCGAAGGCATTCTAAAGGTACCTACGTGAACAAAACAAGGAACTCCCTTGTTAAACTTTACCAATAACTCAATTGAGTTTCGGAACGCCCCGTCAATAACACTCGAATGTTCGCTTAGGTTTCTGAACGCACCTGACTGGGTAGTGAGTAGTGCAAGAGTTGTGGAACTTTGAGGATCTGGTTCTGACAAACATAGAGTAGTTTGCTTGAAGCTAAACTTTCCCTTGAGAGAAGCAAGATGGTATCTTTTGAGCAAACTGAAAATAATTTTCGGGTTAGTAGTACCGATACTATTTTGACCGTCAAGAGATAGTACATGACCGACATAAGTAGCGAGAAATGGCAGAGGCTTTAGCTTAAAATAATATAGAAAGTTCTCGAATATCTCCTATTTTAATAATAATAAATAATAAAATCATTTATTTCAGACCAGAGATTAATACACATCTAAATACACAATTACTGATTTCAAATTTATATAAAAGCCTTGGACGCAACGCCCGCTTAGAACTCTTCCAAGTCTTCGCTGTGACGTAAGAGGCGACTAAGGGATATCCAACAGCAGCGCCTCCTGCAGAACAATTCTACCACTGAACTGCGATCCCCAACCCCCATGCGCATTATAAATATTATAATATTATGGTAAAAGCCAGGCTTTTATCAGGGTGAGGCCTGCAGTGGACGAGTATATGTACTTAGATGATGAAGCCCAGGAGAATCTACAGTCCGTTTTTTTAATCCTGAGTTTTACGATTGTTTTAATCCTTTCATATATTAATGAAAAGCCACCGAGTTTCGGTCGCTTGCCTGGGGAGAAGATATAGAAGATCAATATAAACAACTATTGACATTTTGCTTCTAGACTAATTAAAAAAGTTTCCCGCCGTTTCACTATGACAATGCTGCCATCCTCTAAAATAGATAAATAAGTGGGCATATAAAGCTGTGCAGTTTGAATCTTTCTAGACTAGACTAGACTATAGGATGAAGTATAAAATAAAAAGAATTAGATAGATAGATGGATATTACTTTTATCATCACCTTATAAAACAGATAGTACTATACTTTATTGACAAAGAAAATTACAATTCAATATTAAAAACAATTTAGAACTAGTATTTACAATTGAAGCAATTAAGCTAACCGCTGACTGTTGCAAACAATTTACAGGTAGCTCAACTGAACCATATCAATACCAGTCGGAAGCGTTCCCAAGACGCTGACTGCATTGTCCCACTGTATGGCAATGCTGATGCGCTGAGCCAGATACCCACCAGCTCTCGGGTCACGCGTCGCGTCGACCAGACGCTCAGATAACTTTTTACAAAGCCGGAGAGCCTCGGTACCCCACGGACCTAGGGTCTCGACCTCAAAGGGAGCATATGTGTAGGCTCTGTCGAGACCTGCATATTTGCGTCTCTATCGATAGTACTTAATTAAACATATTATATAATTCATACAAAGAGGTTTTCTTTCAATTCCGATTTTGAAGATACGATCCTCTTCAATCAAATTTATGGATATCAAAAAGCTTACAAACCGAAATTTTCAATCTAAGTATGTATCTTAGGTAATTGAAAAGCCGATAAGAGCCGTAAGTTAGTTTTATTCAAACGCTAATAAAAACCACGTTTCACATTCAATATTCACAAAAGAATTTATTTTCATAACCAACGTTTTTCATTTCCCAATAACTTTAGTGAATAAATTCAAGTTGAACGTTTGTGCTTGTGCATACTGCCTGGTGCCGTGGGCGTAGACCATTTTACCATCACGATCATCACCATTTTAAGCCTGGAAGCACTTACTGCTGGGTATAGGCTTTCTACCGCTTTTGCCAGCCTTCTCGATACCAGATCGGTACCTACTTCGTTTGATAGAAATAGTTGTTTTTTCTTTAAATAGGTTTTTCATAGCCATTACCTTTTCTGAATCTCCCATGACACTTTGAATAAAAGCATCCACGAAGCTTTAGGCGCAGTGGCGTTTATCCATAGGTTACCCCTCTGATAGGTTTCAAATAGGTACATAACTTTTGGTTTGATACTAAGTTTGTGGTTTTAATTAAAACAGCTTGCTATCTTCAGTTATCTTGAATTGTTAAATATGTTTGTACTAAATGTAAACTTTTTGTAATCTTTAATAACAGAAAATTAAAATCAAATAATAAAAATAAATTAGAACTAGTATTTACAATTGAAACAATTAAGCTAACTGCAGACTGTTGCAAACAATCTACAGGTTGCTCAACTGATCCATATCAATACCAGTCGGAAGCGTCCCCAAGACGCTGGCTGCATTGCCTCGCTGTATGGCAATGCTGAACTAAAAACTGAAATAGAAACTGACTTCAAACTTAACAAGGGGGTTGTTGTAGATTTTTTTTTTTTTGCAACAGTCAGCAGTTAGCTTAATTGTTTCAATTGTAAATACTAGTTCTAACTTGTTTTTATTATTGAATTGTAATTTTCTTTGTCAAACAAGGGGTCACCTATTGATAAACAGCACTGTACCTACGTTTCGGAATGTTTGTGAAACATTACGATTATAGGCTAAAATGGTACAATTCCTAGCTTCTTTCAGTTAAGGACCATGTTCCATGCCATCTGCACTGTGACAAGCGCCTGTATGGAAATTAATAGCAAACGCAGCGGCCTCAATTATGTACAGAGCTGTCTGTTCTGATTGGTTCTGATACATCCTTTTGGTTTTATTAATATTTCTCATATTTATGAGCAATCCAATCAAAACTTTAACTTTTTTGTAGGTCTTGCGTTGCACGTTTCAGTATCCTTTTTGAATTGGTAAGTACATTACAAATGATTTGAATTGGCTGAAATTATGCAGAGACGTAGTTTTGAGTGTTGAAAAATTATCAGCAAATTTCGTCACTAAATAATATGATTGTTTTAAAAAGATTAAAACTGACTTCGATTCTTTTTTTTTATATTGTTTTTAGAGTCCGTACCCGAAGGGTCAAAACCGAACCCTATTCTAAGCCTCCGCTGTCCGACCGTCTATCACAGGACAGGCAAGAGAAATACACATTTTCTGAAAATTTCAACTGTCTACCTCTTACGGTTCATAAGATAGAGCCCTGTGACAGACGGACGGACGGACGGACGGCGGTAGCTTAGTAATAGGGAGCCGAACATAGAACCGTGTCTACAAACTTATCTAAAGTTATTGCTATATTTAGAGAGCTCTAGTGTCTAGATAAACCTAACATAGGATTTAAGACACGCTCTTTGGCAATTAACAATATCATTTATTTATAAAAACGATCTCATCGACGCGCTGAATCCTAGGTACTATTGGGCAAAGGCCTCCCGTCCCTCCACCCAGACATCCCGCAGTCCCCGTTTTAACCAGTGCACGTCCAACTCGTCTGTGTCTGGGATAACAGCATGGCTGTTGTACTGTCCTCGCGTGGGACCCACGCAAGGACAGTCATTTAACAAAATAATAGCTTCTACCCCGGCAGTCCGAGATAACCAGTTGGAAACTTGTGAAAATATCGTGAAATACTTTGAATAACTTACGATTCAAATACGATATTTTATTTGATTTTTTAGGCAATTACGACAAAACGAAGGCGTATACGAGTTTCCAGCTGGTTATCTCAGAATTCAGAAGTGAAACCCTATACAGGGTTTTTGGTAGTTCACTGACATTGCGTGAACTGCTCTGTGGTTCTGCCGATCATCACGAACACGTGAAGACGGCAGGTTCTATTCCTAAACTTGGTATTGAGCTCCATACAATCAATCGTCCTTTAGAAAGGCTTTATTAGAAGCTAAACTTAAAATGGCTCTGTCCTGAATTAACAGTGGGTGTGAAAGTGGGAGATTGGTCTTTAGTAAATCCGGACCAGTGTGTTTTTTCATTTTGTATCAGAGATGATTTACAAAAAAAATATGAATTAAGACCAGGAGTCTTCACGAACGTATTCGTGATGATGGATGGGCAGAACCTGCAGTTCACGCACTGTCAGTGAATTACCAATAGCCCTGTGAATGACAGGACTGTGCTGTGTGGCTTAGAAATTGCACCACCTCAACTCTTCCCGCGGGTATCGTAAGAGCCGATTAAGGGATATCCACCGGGGGCGGGCAGCAGCGTACCCTGCAGAACAATGTTGTCAACAAACAAGGAACGGCGATCTCCAACCAGCATGGTCAGCGTGGGGATTATGGGCATTACCCCCCGTGAGATAAAAGCCAACAAGGCGCATATCAGGGGGAGGCCTGGGGCCAGCAGTAGACCAATATACGCTGTGGAGATAGAGATGACTGGACTATCGGACAAAACCTAGATTTGAAAATTTAAAAAAAATAGTGACGTTTTAGACCTACCTCACGCACTCGTACAAACGCTCGTGAGACGAATTGACTACCAACACACTCATATGAATGGTACAAAGGGCACCCACATCTATCTGCAAAAGCATCTGAGTTCATTATCACTCACACCTACCATGACACTCCATAACATCATTTGACACTTAAAACAGATAGAGAACACTGGCGCATCTTCAACGTGGTAATAACTTGAAGGGTGATAAGTGATTAGGGTTTAAAAAGTATTTTTGAAAAAGCCACGCTATTATTACCATACTAATGTTTTTGGAGATAGGTAGTGAAAATATAGTCATTGCTGTTCGCCTAGGAGTCGAGAAGTTTTGCTTTTTTTTAAATTATTATCGTGTTAACCAAATGTCAAAGCGAGCAAATGAAAATTACGTAAGCGCGAAAAAAAAGTGGACGAACGACCAATGATTCTTTTTGGTGAGACAGCAAGAGCGAAATGTTATTTTTGACTTTCTATGGAATTCCCTCCTGAATTCCTGAGGTCTTAGGATGGGTTTGCATAGTTTATGAAAACTATAAAAAAAATATATAATTTCATATCCATATATGTACATTATAAAGCGCCTTGCAGCGCCTCTACCGGATAGTGAGAGAAACTGCTTGTCCTTGTATGACAGCGTTCCAATAGTTTCATACAAACTTGACTATAGTTTTGAGTGGTTTGTTGTATTTCTAACCGTATTCGAAAAAAGGTTCTACCTCTATGTTTGGCTGTATGTATTTTTTTTTATGTATTTTCGTCGATTGTTCCGTCAATTATGGACCAAGTTTGAAAATTATTTTGCTATTATCCCTATACAGAATGATCTCGAGGTGGTCGTATAAAAAATGTATTCCCAAGGAATTAGTATTTGTCCCGCAAAACAGTGTAAAATTAAGGGTTTCGAAGTCGTTTCTCGTTTTTTCATAATAATCAAAATAGAGCAGTACAACATCCATAAGTCAGCGGAGGTAGATAATCGAAAACTTTTCCGTTTTGTTAGGCATTATGCAAACTCACACTTGCCACCCTATTGTCAACCGAAATGCATCTGAAGCCCACAGTCCTAAATGCTTATGATGAAATAATGGTTTTGTACCTTATCTTAAATCACCTAACTCCTTTTAGGTGGCGCCCTCATGTCGTGGGTACCAGCACTAAAGATTACCGACCCGGTTCTGAATTAACTATTACCGATAGTAAATGGGATTTTGACGAGCTATTCGTCATCATTTTGATCTAGTAAGGATGTTTCAAAGGATGAGACAACTATGAAGTCATACGTAATAATTATGGTACCTACACGTACCATTTTCTAGGTCTTCGTACCATGTACCCTAGTAATACCTCCTCCAAAACTTGGCAACAAAAAACAGCTGACGAAAAGAAGCATCCCAACACGGCCGGTCACCGCGGGAAAGCTAGACCAAAACCGTCCAGCACACGAACAATCAGAAAGGCAGAATAACAATATTTCTATATGCACTTACAACCAAAAAATTATGTCTAAAGAAGAAAAGATAAACAAACTTATTACTTTATTTCCGTGTCAGTGTTTAATTATTAAGAATTGGACCTTTTCTAGGTGTTACATTTATTGTATTTATGGAAATAAAGAGTTTTTGACTTTGACTTTGAAACATTGTAATAAGAATTAAGCAATTATTTATACTAATAATTATCATTGAAATTTTACGGTTAAGGAATGAATGGCTTTTTTATATTATTATAAGCTCTTGCTTCTTGCCAAATTTTATGATTCTGATTAATGGGAAGTACCTATCCTATAGGTTTTGTGAGCAAGTGATTCACTTAGAATTTTCAAAATACTCGGCCTTAAACGGCTGTAACTTTTGATTGCATTGACTTGGAAGTATGATTTATATCACGGCTCCGAGAGGTTACGGACTTGAGTATTTGATGTTGATTTCAATGCAATACCTTTATGCGTTGCTGAGAAAAGGGGGTTCACAGACGGACAGACGGACAACTAAGTGATCCTTTATGGGTTCCTTTTTTCCTTTTGAGGTACCTACGGAACCCTAAAACACTAGTTGACCCCGTTTCGACACTTAAATATTTTGCCTTTATTTTTTCTCACATCAATCTCTTTTTGCTGCAAACAAAACAAAATAAATATTATGTACATATGTCAAGCCGCCGTGTTAAGTTTTACCGAAAATAGCGAACAGTTTTTTAAATTTCTAATAATTTGAATATTTATTTCTAAATAAATATAATCATTATTTTATTTATTTATTCCACTGAAATACCAAAAATTTAAGTGAAAATAAATTTAATAACACCTTATTTCTTATTTGATAATAAAGTTATTGAAATATGCAATCTTTCACGGGTAATCCGGCACCCAAATATTAATGTAAATAAAATAGGTACATCCTGAAACTTTGTAAGGTACTGAAACTAAGTAAAATTGCATATCCATGTATAATTTATTACGTACGTAAAACGTCTAGATTTATCGTGTGAAAGTATTATTCATATCGTAAATAAGCGTGCATCTTGTATCTTACTTTCATTTTCTATAGCACGCGTGAAATTAAATGAAAGAGAGATTATACTAGCTGTTTCCTCCGGAGTATCTTAGAATAGAACTTGAGGAAGTACTTTATAATTATTAAAATTAGAATAGAATACAATAGAAAGACATTTATTTATAACAACAATACGAACTGTTAAAAACAAGACACACATTATAGTATTGGTACATAATATAAAGTTGTTGTAAAAAGGTCTTAACTCAGCATAATGCTGGATAAGCTCCTTAGGCTAAGCGTATTTATATTTTTGTCTTATTTTATTAACAATCTCTAACCTAAAGCTAAAAAAACAGAACCAGATAGTCCAAAATCATAGAATCCGCGATTTTTTTAGCGGCGAGGTTAGCACAGGTAAGTGCCTCTACTTTTTGTTTTATTCAAACTTTTTTTATATATAAGTTATTTTTATATTATGCCACTTTGTAACGAATGAGTAAACCAGTTGTAGGTATGTGCGTGTTTTATGTGACAAATAAAATTATATTAGCTATTTTTGTAGCTCATACATAACGAGTGTACTAACCTACGTTTATCGAAATTTACAACAAACCCTCAAAAAATTTAATCGTAGCCGAATAAAGAATTTAAAATTACATAACATAGCAAACATATACATTTAAACATAATTATTTTCTCTGGGTTCCGCGCTGGGGCGCGTTTTATTGATATTTTTGAAAAAAACATAATCCTAACGTTTTCTTTGTAGGTACAAAAAACTTTTGAAAGCACAAACAATAATGATCCCATGATCCCAGATGTTTGAAAGCTCCCTAAACATAGAATTTGATACCATCATTTGTCCTAAACACAACGTTTTGGGTTTTATTTAAAAGCGTGGTAAAGAAGCACGTCCACTAATTACTCAGGGATAGAAGCGCCTTATGGAACCGCTCTATCTTATTAGGCTAGTAGTAAAACTTAACTGTTCATGTAACCTTAAACCGATTTCAAAATCATCAAACATTATAACTTATACATATTGATACCTATACTTGTTTTGAACATTTTAAAAGAAACCATACGGTTACAATTTGTACATTGTATTAACATTGCCCCTAAAGACATTAGGTCCTTCTATTTAAATCACACAATCACGCTTATATTATAAAATTATAACCCATAGGTTAGGTATATTATAAATAACACATAACGCGTGCGAAGCCGCAGGCAGAAACTGGTAAAAAATGACATGGAATAAATTTCTTTAAAAAAATAAAAATACAGTCAACATATGAGGAGTTTTTCTTAAGGCGGTAAAAGAAACAGAAAGCGCTAAGTACGTAATGTAATACATAAAACAGTATATCTATCTACATATTATTATGTAACCGTGTAGTTCAGTTCGGCCATAAGCTGGTGCGCACGGGCTGTGAACGTTCGCCGGAGTTGATTATCAACTTTATTAGCGGGGTGAATCGGAGGGTTGACTGCACATGTCATTGTCAAATGAGGATCCTGGCCGGGTTTTTGGGCGGGCTAATTATTGCTGCCGTTTGTCTTTTCTGTCTGGGTTTTTTTGAAATAATGTGAGTGAGCATGACATTATCAAATAGCTTCTATTTGACATGTTTTAGGAATAGATCTGAAAATTATCACTTTTTTCTAGGTGTTTTTCTAAGAATAGTGGCCTTTTGAACTTTGTATTGCACATTATTTAGATAGGTATTGCACATTATTTCGTAACTTTCAACTCATCACGGCTTTATAATACCTAAGTATGTTCCCACATCTGATCCTACCACCAACACCATCACCATCATCACGGCTTCATCATCATCATCACCATCATCATCATCAATCTGTCCTACTTTAATAATAGTTTAGCCCCTAAAGATTATGCCGATATTCACTTGATTTGATAGGCTGTCATGACAAAACAAACTAGAAACAAATGTTACATTGTAAAATATCAAATCTCATAGTAAATCAAGAATTCAGTAAAACGATGAGCTAGGGCGGATGTAAGATAATCCATGCTAGCCCGTGCTCACACAATGTGGTGCAATAGTGCCCACACTGAGCCATTGTAAAGGCTCACGGTTTGTGCCTGATCGGTTGAGTACGAGCAGCAAAACAAGCTGGTCCGACTATCATCATCGTCAGAGACATCGCCCACTGGCTGGTTTTGAGGCATCATCCTATTTTTTTTGTGAATTAGTATCTCTTAAATATTTAAATATTTAGTGTGGAAAAATCTGTAAGATTTAAGATGTTATTATTTTTATTTATTGGTTTGAAAGGCTTTGAAATTACATAAAATTACTACGCCCATGCAAAATAACGTGGCTCACCTATCTCCTTCGAGAAATCATAAAAGGGCATAACTTAAAATTTTGAATTTTTTTAGGGTTATACAAGTCTTTGGAAACTTGTTATTAATACGCATCAAATTATAGACCTATGTTATTTTCAATTTATAAATGTTTTAGACACTTAAATTCCCATAATACACACAATTCATTTTGCTGACCCTACAAAAGGGTTTAGCGGTCTGAAACCGTATTAAATGATTTATAAAAGGCCTACTCATTTAAATCTAAATGGTTAGTGTCAGGTTTCCGATTGAACCCTACGTTAAACGAATCATTTCATCCCGTTATACCCCTGTTATACCCCTTTGTACCCCTAAAACGGCACTATTTTCATGTAAATTGGTGAAAGTTGGGCTTCAAGGTTAGCTCTACCTTTAAATTGAGCCAAAGCAACACCATCATCACATCACATCACATCATTCGCATCTTATTGCCTACAAAGAAATAAGTGCATCGATCTAAGTAAAATTCGGGAGATTAGGTAGGTACTAGCTTCTCGAAAGTTATTATGACCTAATTTGAGCCTATTAGGTGCAATTAGGTCTACCCTCATTAGGTCCTCAGTCATAGTCGGACCAACGGCGGCGCGGCGGCGGGGCGGCGCGGCGGCGGCGGCGCCGCCATGCCGCGTTCGTCTTTCGCTTGCGTGTTGTCTTGGTCGCACTTCGGTCTAGGTACGTCTTTAGGTTTAAAGAACTTTATTCTCATACAAACTATATCCAGGGGCCGCGGTACACAGTACTCCATGACAGGGGCTAACTTCCTTGATCAATTTGATCACCTTCCTCCAATTTCCGGCTGCGGCTTCCTCCGATCAATTTATTGCAGTTATAAAACTTTTCCTTATGATTTATATATATTTTTCGAAATTGAACAAAACCACTATAAAATTTTGTTTACGCGAAATTTTTTGGGATGTTTGGGTAAAAGTATGCAAGTAGACCTATGACAAAATAAATGAGAGCGAGCGAGGCGAGCCTCAAATATTTTAAAATTGCGGTGGTAGATAAAAATCTATGAATGTTAATAACGGCGAGCGAAGCAAGCATTTTTGCGATTCTTGTCAGCGATTAACAAAAAAAGATTTAACGGCGAGCGGTGCGAGCCGTCGCCGTAATTTATGTAACATTTTCAGGTGGTCACTAACAAGATCAGAAGAGTATGATAAAATAAATAACAGCGAGCGGAGCGAGCCCTGAACATTTTGGAGAGTTTGTGGAGCCTGAAAAAATTGTTAAGATACTAATACAAAATAAGTATCGTAAGATTGGAGTGAGCCGCAGCCTTTTTTGAAATTGGTGAGGCATGCTTAGCAAGACAAGGAAGCTAATATAAAATGAGAATGAGCTTAGAACATTTCACGTTTATCTTCGATTAACAACAAAATTGGACGACAACAGGTATAGTATCAACGGCGAGCGAAGCGTGATTGTCACCCCTTCTTGGTGGTGGAACGAGGGAGGCTCCCCCCCCGCAAGCTACTTCCGCAGCCCCTGGATATAGCGTGTCTTTGCGTTAGCGAGTTAGCGCTGGGAGAACGTACCATATCTACAGAATTTTAATTAGATATATACAATAAATATTCGAGATGCTAAATATTTTTGTAAAGCTGCGAGAACGGCTACTTTTTAACATCCTACGTCATCTCGCCTGTCACTTTAATCTCGCGCGAGGACTTACAAAGACGTCAAATGTTCTCACATCCCTAGTCCTACACAGCTGTTGTCAGTTCAGTGCATATTCGTACCTAACTTCATTACAGTAGATGGGTAATGGTTCACTCTTCACTATCAAAGAGCTTATGTTTGTCTCTGAGTAGGTAAGTATTAATTTCATCTTCCTAAGAGTGTTCCTAATAGCACCATGTTTATAGCCTACATATTTATTGATCGAGCGAAACGTAGGTATTCTGTATTATTAGCTTTTAGCTTCTGCTCGCGGCTTTACACGCATTTCATCTGGATATAATTTCTAAAATTGTAAAATTTCTAACATCCGAATCGGTCCCTGCTTTTTTACTTCTTAGGGTAAGAGGTGGCAATGGCCTACAAAATGCAGCCAAGAACACGACGAGTGTTTTGACAGTAGGTTCATACCTCATTCAACAAAACCGCATAAGCCGTTTTGTTGCAGAGGTAATAAAAAGTGTCAGCCAATCTAAAAAACGCGCGATAAACAAAACCCGCCTCACGGGCCACGAGTAAAAAAAGGTAAAGTAACTAGTTTTCTTGAATTCTTTACCATATAATGAGCCAAACAAACAACTAAAATCAAAGCTGGATTAACTTTTACTCGTAACCTGTACATATCTACATTAAAGTGTAATTCCGTCCGTCTGTCTGCACACAATATTAATATCCGAGCAACGTTCCATTTCACGTAATATTGTGATGACGTTTGCTCAGATGTCAAGATGACATATTCATTTCGTGAGCACTTGAGTATACTTGCTTTGGTTGAAGTTGAACATGATACGTTGCTTTTGCTTATGAATGTCATTGTGAATTACAAAATGAATTGTATATTCAAATATTTGTGCTTAGGTACAAAATTAATAATTCTGGACATTTCATTACGAAGAAATTCTGAACAACGTACGCACAAAACTCTCAATAATAAGAATGAATAAGAATTATTTATTTGTAGCTCGTACAAAAACACACTATTTTTGTCATTGTATAAAACCTTATTTTGACCAAGGATAAACCCAAAACTAGTTTTGTTTTTTTTTCAGTCATAAATAACCATAACCGATGAAGCACTTTAATTATGTATGCACCTACTAATGTGGACTCTGAACGGGTTTGATTATCGTTCGCTCGCAGCTTTGCAAGCATTTTTCCTTGCTAAATCGTAGACTACCTGTCTTTTTCCAGGATCCAACTAACTTCCTCCTTGCCTTTCAAAATATTTCATACAAGCTTTAGTGAAAACGTTACAGACAGACTATTTATAATAAGTGGTATATAACTATCGTTTCTATGAAAACGTTTGAAGGTTATTTCTATTCTATGGGTACACGGATTTATAGGATAAAAAGGAGCCTTTAAGAAGAAGAAGACGATTGAACCTAGAAAAAGAAGCAGATAGTAAAGATCCGTTCCGTAGTTTTGTCGTGAAGAAGTAACAAACATATGTACATATACACAACGATCCTGCCATACAAACTTACGTGTAATATTTTCATTTATAATATTTGTGTGATTCTTCACAAATGCATGCTAAGCGATGACCTTTTTTGATGTCATGGTTGAACAAATATAAGTTAGGTACTATATTTGTTTGTTTTTTTTTATTTTTTTTTCTTTGCTTTTACTTATAATTTTGTGACACAGAATAAATAAGGTTTTTATAATTATAGTGCGTAAGCCCTCACACTCGGGGTACCTAATTTATAAGAAATCAAATAATATCCAAACACACACACAGACACATTACAGATTAAATAATTTTTACTTACATACCAACTTAAATGCATCTATGAGACTCACGCCCACGATTACAACAAGCCCTTTAAACCAGTTAATAAATTCACAACAGTGTATTAAAACCGCCGGAAGCGAGTCAGTGCCACTGGGAATACGCCTGGTAATTGATATTATTTATTAATAACCCGGTCTGGCGCCTCTTTACAACTGTACTAATCGCTGCATCACACTTTACAAGCTCATTACAGTTTGTGAGCTTCATGGACGAGTCGGTGTCAGCCCGCCCTGTGGTTTTAGTACCGCGGCAAATGTCATTTTGGTGATCACCAGGCAACTTGTCACAAAAAGTAGGTAGGTACGTAATTATGAAGCCTGCTGGTAGAGCTAGCGCTATGATGAACGAGTAAGTATCTAAGTCTTATCTCGCCCATTAAATATGTTTACTTACTTACGTATTTACGATCAAATTTGGCAAACCCCGGGTCATCATAATATAGCCGCGTAAGTTTGATTTCCCAGAGAGAGTACCGTTATCAATATCGTATTTTCAGCAGAACTATATCAACAACAATATCAGTATCAGTAATTGTTAATATATTGATTCTTTAAAATAAATAATGTCTTCAATCAAAGAGTTTTGTTGTATAATATTACTTTCTATACCTACTTTTTCCTTTGACTGTACTTTATTTGCCTTGAACAATAGATTATTTCGATCATTTCGAGAGCGGTCCCATTCGCCGGAAGAAAAATAATAAATTAAATCAATCCGGCGATCGGGACCGCGGTGCCATCACCTAGTGGTTCCAATCGACGGAAGCCTCGAGTAACGCCCCATTTATTTATGTTTTTATTTTTATTGTTAACAATATCAACAGCCCTTATATTTAAACAGTTCTAACCTTAATAACCTAACTTACGGCCAATGAGAGATTTACATTATACAAAATAAATTAACAAAAAAATTAAAACGTTTTGTTTTAGTCTACTTACATTTCTAAGAAATCAAGGAAAACATAATTCAAATAAATTTTGGCACTATTGCGCGTTGAATTGAACGTTTGAACATTATGCTGTAGAATATATTGTTAAGCTCTTTAAAGTGGACTTAATTGTACCTTTATGAGTACTTCTATGACTATTTCTAAGTTCCTTACTCTAGGGACCGCAATGGGCCCAGATCACTCTAACAGTGTTTTCAGTAGAAATTCCCTATTTCCTCTGGGAGATCCTTTAACCGCCTCGTCATAAATAAGCACAGTTTTGCAACATGTCCGACACATGTGGTCGGATGTTTATTTAGAGAAACGTGTTTAGTAGGTTAGCGACTTTGGTTTAACTTTTATTGATGTTTTGAATCAATACAGACTAGTCGTATTTAACAAAATTAACGAAATCCCCGTTAATTTCAGTTTTGAAACTCGGATACAGTTACAAATGTTACGCGCCGCATCTAAGGTCTCTAGATGGACTTATATAATATATATTTATATATATATTTAGATATTATATATATTATTATATAGTGCAAGTTCTATTATTAATTGCTGTAGTTTATCTAGCTTAGTTTAATTATAGCACGCCTTTTTGTTTTATTTCTACCATGTGTGGTTAGCAGGTAGAAAATGCCATCGGCATTAAGCCCACCTTGTGTATACTTTTGTTAAATGTGTGCAATAAAGTATTTAAATAAATAAATAAATGGACCATGAGCGTCTTGGGCAGTGAAATTATTAATGTGAAAAGGGTTGCGTCGATTTTCAGCAACCATGGTTATGATAGAAATTGGTGCATTTCTAATGGGTAGAATTATATTTAGCAGCGGACCGGATAGTTTTATAGCAAATTTTTAAGGAATCTGCTAAAAGGCCGGCAAACAGTAGAAAATTCGTTATGGATCCCACTGTCTTACAGAATTAACGACCTACTTAACGGCCTGTAACTCAAAACACATATTTTTTTTATTTAAGAATAGTACCTACAGTTATTCTTTAACTTCTACCTGCGGCTTCACATGTGCTTTTCCGACATAAAATGTAGTAGGTTGTGTGTTACGAAATTCACACTAAGGTATACTGCGGAAAGCCAAGGAATACCGTTTATCTCCCCTGCTAAATTTCATTAAGAACCGCTCAGCCAGTTTAGGCGTGAAAAGGTAACGGGCAGAATTACTTTCACTTTTATAATATTCGTATAGAATATGTCAGTTAATTGGATTATAGTAAGATCCAAGCCTAGTTGAATGCCTACTTTTCGGGCTTACATGACCCAAACACCCAAAACTAGATGAACCGATCCCATTATCGGCATATGGTCACAATGTCCCATTCCCCTAATTCCGCCGATATGGCCATCGGATACGGCTCGTTTCGCCTAAATTAGCTTATTTATTTGACGGCCGCGTATAAAATGGTAATGAGTTTGCTGCATCCTAATGAAGTATGAAATTTGGTAGAGCAAATGTAGAGCTGAAAATCCAATGGGATTCAATGCACAATAATATTTTATTAAGGATTCAACCCCTTTTGTGCTGCCCTGTTTTTAGGTTGGATATGGTTTTGGTTGAAATTACAGGACTCAGGTTAACAGGCCCGGAATAGTTGGTACCTACATGGTTGACAGCATTCCCTGTCAGCAGTTTTTTAGCCAATTAGTAGCGGCACATATACTAAATTGTATACAATTGTCACTCCCCTCTCTAACATACTCTATCGGTGCATTATAAAGGAAATAGTAAGCCCAAAGCCACGCTTCACGCATGTAAAAATAATTGAGCTCTGTAACACGATTGCGTTGTATATTTCTGAGTAAAATTAGCTATCTTACTGCAATATCTCTAATTCTCTATACTTAGAAACCTCCATTCCGATATCAACGGAACTTAAGTAGGCCCCTATGTTTTCCCATGTCGCTCACCGTCGGCGCCGTATGTGAAACTCGATGTGGACAAGTTAAAAGCTACGTTAGCTTTAACTGTCACTTGAATTTTTACAAGATACCTATTTATATTTTTATCATGAACAATCCCGGTCTCACTTCTGTCCAGCACAGGCCTTTTCTCACGATGTCTTCATCATTATCATCAGCCTATATTAGTGCAGTGCTAGACATAGGCTTAAGTGCATTGCTAGACCTGTCTTAAGCTTTCCGCATCCAGCATCTGCCCGCAGTCTTTCCCACGCTATACGTCTTGCTTACTTTAGCTTGAGCCATTTTCCTCCAGCCAACCAGGGACCCAGAGTTCCTTCCGCTATTTAGTAAGATCAAATTGGAACAGAGATCGAATTGGAGTCATACTTGAGGAGGAAGGCCTTCAATTTGAATATCTGATTAATACCTTCTTAACCGTATTTCGACTACGGCGGCCAGTCTCAACGGAACAAGCCTGAGCGCTGGATAGAATGTCTGATCGTGTTTGAAGTCTTAACTTGGGCCTTGCTAGAGCATTCATTGGATGGATATAGGTAAATAAATTCTGTGTTCAGAAGAAGCACAGCGGAGAGCGAGAGAGGAGAATTATTAACTACTTGGTCCTCTATCCTCCATCAATAAATGAAATAAAAATAAAATGCATTTTTTTCAAGCAAAACTCATAGCTTAACGTAAAAAACTCTTTTAGTTTTTTGAGATGAAAGAAGAAATTGGATTGGAGAGGTGTCGTTCACAGCAATGCCATGTATATAGGAAGTCCACCATGACTATCATTGCCAATATGGTGTTCAAGCAATGGAAACCATCATGGATCAATAGATTATTTCACAGGATCAGAATGGAACAGGCCCATCATTCCCACTTTGCACCACACATAACTTCGACCAGTTCTACCGCATTTTTAGACGCACTGCGATCTAGTGTTCGACCATTGAATAAAACCGGCATGTAAGGTGTATGACGAGATGTTACTTGTGACTCTATTACTTAGGTACCTTGGCAGGTAGATATCTTGTCTGATATAGGTGTAATGGTCTACTGAGAAAGCTTTCTAGATTAATTATCTATCTTTAGTACAACATTGGTCTTACAAAACTATTTGTGAATTGAATAGCGTTGTTTTTATAGCTTCGGAAGGCTGCACTTTTTTATATACAACTAGCTGCGGCCCGCGGCTTCGCACGCTTTTTTCCGAGATAGAAAGTAGCCTATGTCCGTCCCCGGGATACCATCTATCTCCATGCCAAATTGAATAAGATCCGTTCAGCCGTTTAGGCATGAAAAGGTAACACACAGATAGGCAGACAGACTGTCACTTTCGAATTTATAATATTAAGTAGGTAAGTATTTATAAGTATTTATAGACCTTACTTTGATGAGATTTTCATCGGATGGAAAGTGACGATGTGACCGAAGATTTTCGGTGGCGAACGGGAGCCGGTTATTGAACGTTTTCAATGGAACGTTGCCCGCCGCATGCGATGTGCTGTTTACCTATTTTAATAACTTAGGAAAATCCCCTCGTTCTCTGTACAGTCTTCTCTTAACTTAGTAGGTACCTGCAGTGGCTGGCTCGTCTTACTGTCATCATCACTCATCAGCAACCAAGAGCGACCATAGTCGAAAATTGTTTCATTTTAGTCGATTTCATTTCCTTGGTTAAACTAAACCGTGGAAGTGTTTATGGCATGTGCGCAGAGTCAGCAACAACCTTTTCCTATGGGATATTATATGATATGTCACATCCTGTAATCTGTGCCCTATATCTGTGATGACAGATTTTACACAGTCTAGTCTAGCGTATCAAGACTCGACATGGCTCGGTCAATATAACATAAAGTACGTATAACGACGCGACGCGTGACCCGAGAGCTGCTGTGCAATTACGCTAAAATCTCCCGTTCCCATTGAATAGGATATCAGGGGAGACTGGGTATAAACGATTTTGGTTTCCAATATGGTACTAAATACATAGGTACTACTTTCTGGCGGGATGGAGCCGATTGATGACGGAAATTTTAACGTCAACGTCAAGATATAACTAAGTCAAAGTCAATTGTCATTTTAAAGTTGTAGTAATTTGACGTTGACAGCTTCGATGTCGGTCGGTTTCTATAAATAAATAAATAATAAATAATGTCCAGCAATCCACACAGCATCATCTAGCCCCAAAGTAAGCAGAGCTTGTGTTATGGGTACTAGATGACTGATAAACTTAATACAGTACATAACATAGATAGATATTTTTTATTATATATAGAAAATACCCAGAACACCCGGAACAAATATTTGCAGATCGTACAAACATTTGTGTCAAGGCGGGAATCGAACCCGCGCGTCGCAATCGGACCTTCGCCCGCCGCGCCACATCGGTCGTCAAACTATTTTATTACTAACTTACTTTAACTATATATTATATATATATATACATATATACTTTAACTATTTTCTATACGGCCATCCAATCACAAAATTGTACCTACATATGTATATGTCGTTTATACCCAGTCTCCCCGGATGGCGATCCATCGAATGGGAGATTTTAGCGTAATCGTACAGCTGGTGATTATCTGGCGCAGCGCATCAGCATTGCCATACAGCGCGGGGCAATGCAGCCAGCGTCTTGGGGACGCTTCCGACTGGTATTGATATGAATCAGTTGAGCTACCAGTAGATTGTTTGCAATAGTCAGTACGGTATTATTAATTAATTTCATTGAGGTATCACATTTCTATTTAAATACTTAAAATATAGTTAGCTCAATTGTTTCAGTTGTAAATACTAGTGCTAATTTGTTTATATTATTTCATTGCAATTTTCTTTGGTTTAACTGAATTGTATGGGTTCATAAAGTTTTGCCTATGAAACAAGATAAATACTACGGACTACGAAATGTTTTTATCAAATATATTAATCAACTCAGCTGGATGCAGGGCGTTAATAGTTGTAATGGTATACGACATTATTGGAATTATAATGTAAATGGCGCTTAATTTGAACAGATGGTGAGGATCCATTTAGTAAGGGCATTATTTACCACATTAACATAAAACATTTAGGGTGGAAATGTGCTTTATGAAATTATTTTCAAGTTAATGATCTTATATCTTTAATAGGTTGCTTCAGACTGCAGCTTTACGAGTCTGAATAAAAAAAAAGGATTTGTTTTCTTGTATTGCACATGGTTGTCAACCCCCGACAAAAAGAGGAATGTTCTGTATGTCTGTGTGTATGTCAGGCTAAACCATAGACTTAGGACTTTTTCACTACGCATAAGCCTATGGGCTAGACTAGACTAAACGAATGAACCGATTTCGATTGAGTTTTGTCTTTTTTGTTTGATAAGTGTCTTTATTTCTAATAACGAGGTTAAAAGATTTATTTAATTACATACCTATAGAATATTTTGGAGTACAACTTGGTAATTCCACAAACGCACAACTGAGGAACTCTACCAAATTTCATTCAAAACACTTCACCTAAAAAAGGAACTCGAAACTCAAAATCCGCAAACCGCTATGACCGTCGGATAAATGGGTCATAATCAGTTGAGCTACCTGTAGATCGTTTGCAACAGTCTGCAGTTAGCTCAATCGTTTCAATTGTAAATACTAGTTCTAATTTGTTTCTATTGTATGATTGTAATTTTATTTGTTATTAAAATAAATAGGAATATCTGGAGACCTAGAATCTTAATTCTCAACTTAGTATTCCGGTTGCATTCAACATGAATGCCAAGCATAGCGACGCCTCTAGTCTACACTGAGCTTATCTTTAGTCTTTGCTTTCTGCATGCTTACCACGGCTTAGGAAGCTCGAGGAAGTTTATCCAAAATTAACCTTTATGTAGGATGAAGTTAAGTATTATTTCGGTGTGTAGGAAAAGTCAGTGTGGTAGTGGTAAATATACTGTGGTCGGCATTCTTGCATGTAGGAGGTAGATTTTAAGATAGTCCTAAGCATCGGTTTTCCTCGTAAGATAAAGAAATACTGGTCAGAGCGCGCTTTGCCTGGGTAAACAGTAGCTTGGATAACTCTCTCGGTCTATCAAGTATCACTTTACTGTGTCGCCATTGTACGAGTATAGCTCTGCGCTCATTAATTCAATACCGCTACCACACAGCACAAAAACGTGCATTCAAATATGGGCTTAAACTCGTTCTTTAGATACATTTTACAGTAACAAAATGGCTTACAAGCATATAACGAGTGGTTCGCGAGACTGTCACATGACAGTGCCAATATAAAATTCATCTATAAATGTTACGATTTAACTCGAATAGTCCATATTTCTATGCACATTTTTCTGCTGTACATTCCAGGTGTGCGACACGGTTCTTTGTTACAGTAATCAAGTACAGAAGAGGAATAGCTACCGTAACGCGTATGCAGTTGGAGAGTCACTGCGGCGGCTCTCCGCCGCGTTATTCAGCCCTAACCTCTGATATGGAATTCAATTCAAAATTCTATTATACTATTAACCAGGGACTTAAATCAGGGACGCAGGGACACACTGGTCTATGGACTTGTGAGGCATGGTCAATTGGTCAATGAAAGGGTTACCTAGTTTAACATTTGACGACTTCGTCGATTTTCATCAAACACAAAAACACTTTCGATGTTGTCCTGAGACTGAATGGTGGAACCAACAGGTACCGAAAAAGTCATTTTTTATATAAAATTTATTATGAGCTTAATATTGATAAGGTGCTATGCAGACAGAGCAACTTTAGTTAAAGATAAATAAAAAGATGAGATAATAAGTTTTATTTAGGAACATATTGAGGGGCAAATTACATTAACAAGCAGCGATGCGTCCTGCAGAAGTAAAATATTGTGTCACAGATCGCAACGCCCCCTCCGGCGGCGCGGCGTTAGAGTTAGATGAGTTCCAACGGAGTGTAGGTATATAAGTATACATAAATAATAATAAATAATGCTGGACAGTCCACACAGCTTCATCTAGTCCTAAACTAAGCAGAGCTTATGCTATGGGTACTAGATGACTGATAATACATAATACAATACATTACATAGATAGGTACCTAACTAATCTCTCTGGTAACAGTTCTGACAATTGTCATAATATAGCATTAATGCATTATTATGGCATGACGAGCCCTGTGAGGATAGTTTAGATTTTGTATGGGATTTGCGTAGTTCCATGCCCGCACGATATAGCGCAGCTGTACCGAATTCCATAGAAAAATGAGACGTCAGGATGACGTCTCAGTACTATCGTCAAACCAAACTATTCTGAAATATTCTTACTTACTCTGTTCCTCCTGCTACTTCTGATGTGAATGTAGCAGTATTATTAGCGATTAGATTAATCATGCATGATTATGTCCTTTCGCGGCATTGTTATTATTTTTTTAGGTATATTTCTTAGTTAGTATATGTAGTATAATATATAGCCCAACATTTGTATTGTATGTATTATATTGATAAAACTTTTTTACTGTTTTCTCTAAAATCTGTGCACTACCAACTCTTAATTTACTTAAATCGTTTTTGTTAGTAATAAAGCTGCCTGGAAGAAATAGCTTTAAGCAATGTGGCCGCTGTTTGTACCGTTTATATTTAACTTAGATACAAGATATTTTTTTCTATTCATTATTTTGTAAAATAAAGTGACCATTCATTATTTCACTCAAACCAAAAAAAAATTTCCATAATCAATAAATGTACACTTAGAAAAGATCAAATTCATAACACTGACAAGGAAATACAGTTATGTTTTTAATTTCTGTCGCTTTGGTACGTAGAGTAAACTTCAAGTAATGAGGCGTCGTCAGTAGCAACGGGTTTTTTTATGAAATAACAGCGACTCACCACGAAAGAGCTGATATAATAACGACTAACACGAGCATTAAGACAAGTGTTCTCGTGTAGATAGTAGATATGGTTAATGATACAGGATGTTCCCGTAATAACGTACTACGTTACAGTGACGTAAACGTGACGCCATGGCTGTGCTTTACTACGTAAATTACAAGCGTCGTCGTCGTCAGTATACTTATACAGGGTGTTAAATAACATAAAAGCTTTGTTTGTATTTATGTTTTGGTTATCATCTCTCCTGACACCACACCCAATAGTATTTGTATTAGTAAAAGTATGTTTTTTTTTGATAAATAAATAAATAATGCTAGAGGTAGTCAGCCTATCCTAACGTGAGCTTCTATTTTTTTAAGGTTTGTCAAGGCTGTATATCTTGAACCACAATAGGTAGACACATTAAACTTCCTATAAATAAGTAAAACTTCAACTGTAATAACAACAAAAACTAGTAATATAATAAAGTTGAAAATTTAAGAGGGTCTCCGAACAAGTGAATATTTGATGTTCTTTGAAAAAGTTGCCTGTTGTTTACGTTACGGAGCCCTTCGTGTGCGAGTTGACTCGCGCTTCGCGGTTTATTTCTCGAGTTTTCCTTACCATACCCCCTGTATAGCTACTTAGGGCAAAGCAGGCAGTAAATCGCGCGCCTAGCTAATATTGACGTTGGGGTAATATATCGCTTTCGCTTTTTGTGCGTCACTACCTTTTAAAAATAGATATTGGCTACCAGCCCTTATATATAGGGATATGTTTGTTTACAAACATAAACTCACGTAATTTTTACTTTACTTACAACATTCAACATTTAAAGAACTAAACGAGATGATTGTTATTATAGTGTGTAAGCCACACTCAAGGATTACTTAGAAATCAAATAATATTCAAAAAATAATCGACTACGACGGAACTTGAACCCGCATCCTTCTCTCAGTACGGGAATGCGCTAACCAATTACACCACGAGGACTCTAAGGCCCGTATTATGACAGTTTGATGAGTCTCCTATCTATGCTTGAGTTATGCTTTTCTATGGCATAAACGTCACTCAAGCATAGATCTATGACTGTGCAAGCTTTCATAATTGTCCTCGTGGTGTAATTGTTGGTTAGTTCCATTGCGACTCGTAATTATATAGTTAATTGTTGGATTCCCAACAATGAACTATATAGTTAATTGTTGGATTCCCAACAATGAATGATTCTGATTCGTATGCCAAGTACTTAAGAGGGCGCAATGCGCGCCATTTTGTGAAAAGGATAAGCATAGGATTTCGTGTTCATAGGAGCGGGACAGAGCACCCGTTTTTGAAACGGGGCGACGGGGCGGCGGCGCTACCGTAAAAATCAAGTTTTAGTTTATTTACAAGAAAACCACGCAATTTATAAGAAAACTGGTTCAAGGAACCAAATAATTTAGTAATAATAATAACCAACGAATCGAAATATACTCGTAAGTCAGACCGCAGGGTCCCTAAGATCTTAACCAAATTATGTGCGAAACAGTGCATTTCATGATTTTTTTATCGTATTTTATACTCAATCGTGTTGTCACATTCAAAGAACCAAAGAAAAATTTTTAAGTAATGTAATTCGAGTTTTTTACCTCGGGGATCCCATTAGTACTGAGATCTAAGCATAGTTTGACAACCAAACCTGTTAGCTCCCCCCTTAAAAATGTTACCTCAAAGATGAACGTAGTTAAAGGAGTACAACGTAACTCTCTACAAACTAGAAGAGTGTACGATCAGACAGCAACAATGCAAGGTGCTTCGTGGTATGATCGACGTTCCTGATTTGCACAATCTTCTCTTTCGCCTCTGCCTTCCTGATAATTACCTTCGCAACAGAAGCCATTATTTTAATAATGTTAGTTGCTAAATAATTAAATCTTTGGGTAGCCTGCAGTCGTCTGGACTCACAAAGAAATTCTGCGAGAAATCTTCTTAAAGTATTTACATACAGTCTTGATAGTAAAATAAAATCTAAATTTCCACAAAATATTAAGCTCCAATTACCAATTTTTTATCTCCTATCCCGTTATTATCTCTTTTCCTTTTTAGGGTTCTGTAACCGGAGGGTGAAAACGGGACTTATTACTAAGCCTCTGCTGTCTGTCTGTCTGTGAGCAGACTGTATCTCTTGAACCGTAAAAGGTAGACAGTTGAATTTTATAGAGTGTGCATTAAATACTATTGCCACTATAACAACCAATAATAAAAATAATATAGATTTTATAAATAACGGGGCAACGTCCATACCAAGTTGAACAACGATCACCGAAGTTAAGCATCGTCGTTCGCGGTCAGTACTTGGATGAGTGACCACGTCATGTTGGCTTTTCCATTTCTTGCGATATATCAAAAAATTGTGTTCGTAGGATTTCTCTTGTTTCATTTGCGAAAGTATATCAAGTATGGAACGGAACCCTTCGTGTGCGAGTCGACTTGCACTTGGCCGGTTTTTTTATGCTCTAATCCTACCCAATTTCCACTCACAGTAGACTATGTACCTCAGTCAGCTACCTAAACACTCTTCTGGCCCAAAACTCTTGTGAGAGCTTCAAACTCCCTGATCCGAAAAATTCGAATCAAAAAAACAACAACTTCTTTTGCCTTCTAAACCACCATTATTTCAAATAAATCCATCAAAGCAGCTGTCAATGTCAACTTGACATATCCCTAGTGACAGACAGACGTACAAACAGGATATTGTCGACACGTGCCTTTGTAATTTGGGGGCCCTCTAGGAATGGTGGTGTGGTTATTAGAAATTGGACATTTGGCGTATGCACTGTACAGGGCAGGGGTTATTAGAATTTATTGCGTGTATAAAATAAAGTATACAGAAAACCGTGGCTTCGCACACGTTTTTCTGGGATAAAAAGCAGCCTACTATGTTATACCTTTAGAACTATATACATACATATATGCAAAATTTCAGCCCGATACGTGCAGTTGTTTTGGAGTGAAGAGGTCACAAACATCCAAACACATGAATAATAAATATAAATAAATAAATAATAATGGACAATCCACACAGCATCATCTAGCCCCTAGCTAAGTAAGCAGAGCTTGTGTTATGGATACTAGATGACTGATATACTTAATTACAATACAATACATAGTAAGATATTTTTATTATACGTAGAAAATACCCAGAACACCCGGCACAAATATTTGCAGATGGTACAAACATTTGTCCCGAGGCGGGAATCGAACCCGCAACCTCCTGCGTCGCAGGCGGACCTTCGCCCGCAGCACCACATCGGTCGTCAAATAAACTTACAAACTTTCGCGTTTTCCTGGATAAAAAGCCACCTTTAAATATCATTTACAACGGGATATTCCACACATATATAGAGTTTTGATTTTTCCAATATTTCGGCACAGTTTCATGCGCCATTATCACGGAACAACGTGTTTAGTTCATAATTATGATGGATTTAAAAGATTAACTTGTAGATATGTTACTGTAATATTATTTTCTTCTTTTTGTTACGGCCACTCATATGTTTTTCATTGCTTCACGGTGGATTTTTCTAAAAATGTTTTATCGCTATTCTTGTAGGTAAGTATCTTAAAATTCCAAAAACAGTAGTTAAAAGTCACGAAAGATTAATGCCAACATACCAAAAACAAAAAGCGTTCTAAATTTAAACGGACGAATGGTAATGCGTTGCGCACGAGTCGCAATTGTTCTATTTTCAAACAATTGTCTCGAGGCGCATATCCGCTGGAGCTGTTTACTCAGAGGGCATGGATTTAATGGCTTTTGGTGCTTTCCTTTTAAATTTAATGTATGGCTAAGTTTATAACAGAAAATAGGTTTGGTGATAATTTCTGACGACCGATGTGGCGCGTTGGGCGAAGGTCCGCCTGCGACGCAGGAGGTTGCGGGTTCGATTCCCGCCTTGGGACAAATGCTAGTACGATCTGCAAATATTTGTTCCGGGTGTTCTTTGTATTTTCTATGTTTAGTAAAACACAAATATTTAAGTAATTTATTGTATTATGTATATCAGTCATCTAGTATCCATAACACAAGCTCTGCTTAGCTTGGGGCTAGATGATGCTGTGTCCATGTCCAGCATTATTTATTTATTTATATTTATCACGTTTCGTCTATCTGTGACAGAAAATACGGTATTTTTTCTTCGAAACAAAGCAATATGTGTTGGCAATGCGCGTAGAAAACTTTAGCTTGTTAAGCCTATAACAAAAGTAGCCTTCAAGCTGATAAATCAATGCAGTTCGGCAACGGAAATGTGATCCAGAGGTTGTTTAAGATGCAGGGCGGATTTTGGACAGTTTACGATATTTCCTTTCGCGAGCGGCGCCAACGTCAAAATCCGCTTCCGCTCCAGCTCTTGGAGAACAACTTTGAAACACGCAATGCGAAGTTTCGGGTGACAGATCGCACGAAACAAACACCAAGTTGCTTCGGACGCGTCACCAACTGACACCTTCGTTTCGGTATAAAATGTCAAAATCATTTTCTTAAAGTCATCGAAAGAACGGATCGGTAGTCCGTCGTTTCACGCCATCCGTAGTTCGTCAACTTCATTAATCGTTTTGAAATTATCTTCGCCCACCGCCTGGTGTCCATTGAAAACAGCCTGTATTCTAGTGATATTTCATATCTATTCAAAGCTTGACGTGATTATTTTGCTCACGCAAAGTTAGACACTTCTCTACAATTCACCCACGACCCTTAAAATCGAACCCACACTAACTGCGCAGCGTCAAATAAAGGCAGGATATTGACACACCCTCCACAACGACGGACCACCTGCCTGCTTGTGGAGTGGAGCGAAAATGTGGAGTTCATGGTCAAAATTCATAACGTAAACACAGTTTATTTTCAACCGACTTCTAAAAAGAAGGAGGTTCTCTATTCAGCTGTTTCTTTATATGTATGTATGTTACTCAATATCTTCACCAATTATTATTCTATTTTGATGATTCTTTCGCCTTTGTTTAAAAAATAATCCCGAGCTGGTCCTATCAAAATTTTATTCCCGAGGGATTACTATTAGTCCCGTAAAATTTTTCAAAAACTGTGTAATTGTTCTGGTTTTTTTAGGCTGTTTTTATTTATGTAAAGAACTAATTATTGGAATGAATGAACTTACATTCAAATAAACCGTCAGCGCCCAAGGCGCCAACGCTTCTGACGCGTATTGATATGGACCAGTTGAGATACCTGTATCTTTTTTTTTTAAGGGCAATGGCCTTTATTAACAAAGAAAATTACAATCAAATTATAACTAGTATTTACAATTGAAACAATTAAGCTAACTGCAGACTGTTGCAAACAATCTTCAGGTAGCTCAACAGATCCATATAAATACCAGTCGGAAGCGTCCCCAAGACCTGTAGCTTGTTTGCACCAGTCTGCAGTTAGCTCAATTGTATCAATTGTAAATACTAGTTCTAATATATTTCTATTATTTGAAGATAAAACAAATCATCCAATGAATAATGAATGGTGATCTTATTAAATTGACGTGAATAACGAAACGACGACCGATTATGAAATTCCGGGCTCGATACTAACCATCATCACTACCTTAGCTACATTAACAAAGACCGATCTTACATAATGAATGATGCATCATCATCATCATCAACCCATATTAGTCCACTGCTGGACATAGGCCTACCCTAATGAGCGCCATAGCGCCCTGTCTTCAGCTTGCCGCATCCAGCATCTGCCTGAAGTCATTCGCAGGTCGTCGTCCCACTCGAGAACTCGAGAACACGTTTACCCCAGCAGTTGTCGGTTCTTCGCGAGATGTGGCCGGCCACTTCAGCTTGCTAATTCTTTGAGCTATGTCGATAACTTTGGTTCTCTGTCGGATGTAATCGTTACGAATCCTATCCTTCAGAGAAACTCCGAGCATAACTCTTTCCATAGTTCGCTCAGCGACCTTGAACTGGTGGGCCAGCCCTACCGCGAGTGTCCACGTACAAGTACGTGCTCCGTAGGTAATGACGGGTAGGACGCTTTGATTAAAAACTCGCTGAATGAATGAAGCATGACGGTTGATAAATTTCTATACGATAAATTGTAATTGTATTTACTTTTGACATCAACTTATATTATTGTAATTTTATCATTGTCATTCATTACAATACATTATTGACATTCTAATTCATATTTTAACAAAATCTTTATTGACAAAGAAAATTACAATTCAATAACAAAAACAAATTAGAACTAGTATTTACAATTGAAACAATTAAGCTAACTGTAGACTGTTGCAAACAATATACAGGTAGCTCAACTGATCTATTTTAATTGTTATATTGATTGACTCTACCTACATTTAAAACGTTTTTTTTTTTATTTGTAAAAGTTAGCATAATTTATTGATAATTTCTCTATTTGCATGTTATGCTGTAAGCCTGACCGTGGTAGACTAGAGCAATAAAATTAATTTACCATTTATAATGGAGTATACATAATTTTTGAGCAAGCTGAAGAGAATCAGGTAAGATAATTTAGTACGTTCTTTACTATATTTTAACAACATACTTAATATAAGACTAGCTTCGCACGCTCTTTTCCGGGATAAAAGTAGCAAAGTCAAAGTCAAAAACTCTTTATTTCCATAAATACAATAAATGTACACTTAGAAAAGGTCAAGTTCTTAATAATTAAACACTGACACGGAAATAAAGTGATATTTTTGATTTCAGTCGCTTCGGTATGTTGACTAAAGTAAAGAAGCGACGAAGAAACCTTTAGCCTGTTAGTTGTTATTTTTCGAGTTGGAGCAAATCCCGTCCCAAGCTTTTTTATCCTCTAGATAATCTGATATTTTATAGTAGGCCTTTTTACACAAGAAGGTTTTGACAATTTGTTTGAATTTATTTACTGATAATTTTTGCAACTCACTAGGAGTTTTGTTGTAGAAGCGTATACATTGCCCTTTAAAAGATTGATTGAAACATTGATTTTGTGTAGTCTAGTTGTGGGCACAGCGAGTTTATTTTTATTTCTTGTATTCAAATTATGTACATCGCTATTTTTAGGGAAGCGATTGATATTTCTATGAGTGTACAATAGGTTTTCATAAACATATTGACATGGTACTGTCATTATGTTTATTTCCTTGAATTTTTCACGTAGGCTTTCTCTGGGACCCATATTATAGATAGCCTATGTGTGTGCACGATTTACCTCCCTGCCAAATTTAATTACCTAAGATCCGTTCAGCCGTTTAGGCGTGAAAAGGTAACAGACAGACAGAGTTACTTTCGAATTTATACTATTAGTACTCGTAGTCCTGTCTCTTAGAACTCTTAGAAATGGCACAGGTCGTCATTGAAACTAAATGTAACGTTTAAATGTGTAGTTCCTATACCATTTTTTATCTTAGATTAATTAACATAAGTTCATCTTAGGGCTAAAAAAAACCTATAACGATGTTGTTTCTAAATAAATAAATAAATAGTATGGTCAGCTTGAAGTACGAAGATCAAATGATCAACATTACGATTCAAGTGAATTTTTACATGAATAGTCCTATAAACTACGAAGATCAAAAGATCAACATTACAAGAAGCAACAACATAATGTGCGCAGCATTTTAAATGTGATATTTTAACATAAGCCTTTTCTTGTCCGAGAATGTGATTCCGAGCATAGCGGCACTTTTATTTAGGTATTTTAGAATTCGGATTCGAGTCCCGCTTTGCTCGGGCAAAGCGGGACTCGTGATAGCGGAACTAACCCGCTTGATCTCCGATCTGTGGCTGCATTTGGAGTACCAGTAAATAACAACTTAAAGAGAACTAATGAGAGGTGGAAATAGTATGAGTGGCTCACGAATACCTACACCTGAATTGACCAGTAGAAGTCTGTTCCAGGTGGAAGCCTCTGTAGCTTCAACTTTAACATACATATACCAAACAATTAGTTTGGTATCTTTGATCTTTATTCTCATATTATCATCTTCTGTGATGTGTTGGAAGCGGACCTGCGTGAGCTACAAGCGGAGGACTGGCGGGAAACTGCGCAGGACAGGGAAAAATGGCAACTTCTCTTATCGCCGTTTTGAGAAGTTGCCATTTTTCCCAAGACACCAAGACACACTATGGGTCGCTGAGCCATAGGATGAAGTAAGTTTATTCACATCTGTAGGTACCTACGTGCTATATTTTTGTATTATCCTTAGTTGCTAAGCAATGCCACCCTTAGTTATGCAACTTCAATATCAGTTATTAATTCATGCCATATGCCAAACTGGAGCCCTTTGCACGCGTCCAAACAATATATCAGCCCTTATAGGTGAGGGTAGGGCTAATTAGGGCTTTGGTTCAACCCGGACACTTCAAACGAATTTGTGTAGGTGTGTTACAATACAAAATGTATAATCCGTGCGCAATCTGGGGCCCAATTCTGCTAACCAATCGCTTCATTCAATATGACATGACAATGTATTGTATCGTCGCAAAATCCCCACTTAGAAATAAAAACCTTAAAGAAACTCCAGACCTTCATACTAGTGTGAAAAATCGGTACGGTGTTCATGCGTACCCGATTTTTTAATAATATGGTTGAAGGAGGTAGCTTAGGACAGGGGCACCTTCTGACATTGGAGATTTCTCCAAAACCATACACATTTTTTTGACAAAAAAATAATTTTTAGTATGGCAACACTACTACTACAAACCATCACCATGTCATTCGCCGCGCTGTCAGCTGTCAAGCTTACTTATTAGCAGGTCGGGATTTTCGGCGGTTGGTGTAAATTTTTATTTAGTATCCTATAATATTATTTTTGAATAAAAATTCCAAATTTTTATTTCTAACCTTCACACCAGTGTGACAGACAGTGTGAAGGTTTGTCGTTCGTCGCGTGCTGTGCTATTTCTACATTTGTCAAAAGTACTATCAATTATGTCGTCTAATACCCATAACACAAGCTCTGCTTATCTTGGAACTAGATGATGCTGTGTGGATTGTCCAGCATTATTATTATTAATATTATAATATATAACTACTGTGTATTTTTCATGCTAGAAAAATCGTTTATTTTTTATTTTTATTTAGTGTAATGTAAAAGATATACAGAGAAGTATTGTTAACAAGCTTCTGCCCGTGGCTTCACAGAACTAAGATAAAAGCACTAAAGTATGTATGTATGTATTTATATATGCATGTTGAGGTAGGTATGTATTAGCTATTTTTGTAATTTAAAAAGGTATGTACGATTTGATAAATGATTAGAATTTTGTAATTTGTATTAGTTTCCCCATGTTAAATCCAACAATCCTATTCATCTGTTCTGGTTGTCTGGTAGAGATCGCTCTTGAGCGATAAGACCACCAATTGTCAATTTTTTTGTAATTATTATTTTAAGTGTTAATTGTTTCGTAAAGTGTGCAATAAAGAATTTTCTATCTATCTATGCAAAATTTCGTCCCGATTCGTGTAGTTGTTTTGGAGTGAAGGGGTCGAACATCTAAACTCATAAACCTCAGTATGTAACAGAAGAGCAAGACCGGCATAAGTTATAAAAAAATTAAGTCCAGCATTGGAAAATAGAAAATATAAAAATTCTAATAATAAATAAATAAATAATCCACAGAGCATAATCTAGCCCCCAGCTAAGCAGAGCTTGTGTTATGGGTACTAGATATGAGATATGATGAGAACTGATAAAGAGATGAAATAGAAGAAATAATAATAAATATGGATATGATATGGATCAGTTGAGCTACCTGTAGATTGTTTGCAACAGTCTGCAGTTAGCTTAATTGTTTCAATTGTAATTACTAGTTCTAAATTGTTTTTATTATTGAGTTGTAATTTTCTTTGACAATAAAGGTCTAAAAAAAAATTAAAAAATAATAAGAATAATAGCAAGACTGTATGGCCCGACCCAGGATTTTTATTCATAACGTATAATGTCCATTCTGTACGGTACACCATCATTGCCTTCTACGGTTCCACATCAGAAATAACTATTTATTAGCCACGGAACACCTGGTGATGCATCGCAATATGTAATTAGTTCTGATTGGAATGTGTTACAGGCAGGACTAAAAATAAATTAGAATTATAAATGGCTTGCCACGTGCCTTCTAAAGTTGCATATGGTCTGCTCTATAAGAATGATGAGAATATAGACTGCTGGGCGTACTGCTGGGCGTGGTATTAATTTAACTTTGAGATAGACTCGGCCAACGTACCTACCTAGAACGCGCTGTGGCCAAAACAGGAGACCTTTTCCCTGCAGTAGACTGCCATGGGTTTCTAAGTAAAATCTTTAGATATGGTACGTTCTGCCAGCGCTTACTCAACAACTGGCCTGTGTTACAACTACACGCAAAACACTTGCACACGGTTTCATTTCCAATCTTGTGCAATAATTACAATTAAGGCGTTGTATTTTAGTCAATAAATCACGATAAAGTACGTCGTCGTAGCAAGCACGCGTAACACGAACGGCGGCGGTTGGACTGTGACTGAGGTGGGTGGACCTAATTGCACCTAGCTTGAGCCTTCCACATTCGTGAAGGTAGTACCTCATCTCCTCTTTTTAAAAAATATAAAAAAGTCCGTAAGACGACTACTTTTTGAAAAATAGTCAAAGGGGGTGGGGTTTTTTTAAGAGGGGAGACTACCTCACCGAGTGGAGTATCAAATGAAAGGTATCAATTTGTACATCTCAAAAATGTTTTTGTAATTTGTGTAGGTGTAATAGTTTTTTAAATATTTTGAAAAAAACTCGAAAAAGTACCCATTTCCTCCGCCCCCTTCCCCATCTCTGAAGTCTGCAGAGCGATCCATCTGAAATGTATGTATGTAGCGTTTGTAGATATGGATATATATTTTACTGTAAAAATATAGAGAAGTCTGTAAGTAGACCACTTTTTGAAAAATGGACAAAAGGGGGGGGGGGGGATTACTTTCAAAAGGGGAGGCTACCTCACCGAGTGGGGTATTAAATATAAGGTATTATGGGTTATGGGTTTGTACATCTCAAAACAGTGTTTGAAATTCCTGCAGGTTACATACTTTTCGAAATATTTTGAGAAAACTCGAAAATTTTACTATTACCCTCTGTACTCCGACCGAACTTTGCAAACCGATAGGTACGAGTACGTGTGAAATGTAGACCATTAATTTTTTGGTATTCATCAAAATAGCAAAGTCTCACCAGTACCTACCTGTACATAATAATATTGGTATACTTGACAACCGTTCGAAACCCTCGGCGCGCGAGTCACGCTCGCACTTGACGGATCTTGTTTACTTATATCGATGGGGTTAACACTGATTCTGGATGATGATGGTACTTCCATACGACTTAGTTCAGTTTGTCTTTATGATCGCTTTATTGTATGCTAGGCATACATTATACGCAAGTGGTTCAATGTAGCCGAGATCCGGCCGTGGCTGAATCGAGATCATGAGATAACCTAAGCACTAGGTACCAAGACTTATGTAGTACTTATATAGATTGCGCAATGCTTGCCATTTTGTGAAAAGGATAGGCATAGGATTTTGCGTTCACAGGAGCGGGATAGCAGTTTTTGGCGTAAGCGCAAAAATCAAGTTTTTGCTTATTTACAAGAAAACTACACAACTTATTATGAAGAAACTGGTTCAAGGAAGCAAATAATTAGTAATAACCTACGAATCAAAACATAAGTAAATTTAATTGACCGCAGATCGTGAGATCTCGACCAAATTTTGTGCGAAATTTAATTTAATTTTAATTTTATCATATTTTTTTTTTCAATCGCGGTTTCACATTCAAGGAACAAAAGAAAAAATATTTAATTTTATGTAATCAGAGGTTTTTACCGCGGGGATCCCGTGAGTAGTACTGAGTTCTAGGCCTAGTTTAACAACCAAACTCGCTAGTTTCACCCATTAAGATCCTGCCCAAAAGCGACATTACTAAAACAAAATGCCTTATCTAACTGCCTGAATTCGAGCCTACGTCAGTATAAAAGTTGCAGAACATCTTCACGGCTGATAATATACGTTCAGTCGGCTACAGTTCTATGTCATTTTGGTACCCGTTGCTTCTGACATTTTGGTACCCGTTGTTTCTGACATTTTGGTACCCGTTGCTTCTGACATTTTGGTACCCGTTGCTTCTGACATTTTGGTAACCGTTGCTTCTGACATTTTGGTACCCGTTGCTTCTGACATTTTGGTACCCGTTGCTTCTGACATTTTGGTACCCGTTGCTTCTGACAAATTAAAAGCTGCCGTGTTCAGTCTGTCTGTCAATACACTATACTTCTTTGATATGAGAAGGCACTAAAAAGTACCTCACACAAATTTAAGCAAACACAGCTCACTGTCGGTAAATATTTCTACAAGAACAAGGATCTCCTGCTAATCCACTGATCCCCATAAAAACAAAACTCATGGTGGCATCAAACAGATAACCATCGGTCGTAAATCCATGATAACGGAGATAACAGGAGGGTAGATAATGTGATTGGCGTTTGATAGTTTTATTAGCGGTAGGGGGCGCTGATGTGTTAGCGTATTATCGTACTTGTCATAGGGGTGATAGGTTATCTATATTAAAAGATGTTGACGTAATGACTGTGTGTTTGTTTTCGTTTGGGTAAAAAGTTCTATATAAGTTGAGATATATAATCATTTTTACCCGCCTTCAAAAAAAGGAGGAGGTTCTATGTTCGGCTGTATGTGTGTTTTAGGGTTCCGTACCCGAAGGGTCAAAACGGAACCCTTTACTAAGCCTCCGCTGTCCGTCCGTCAGTCCGTCCGTCCGTCTGTCACATGACTCTATCTCAAGAACCGTAGGAGGTAGATAGTTGAAATTTCCAGTGAATGTGTATTTCTTTTGTCGCTTTATCAGCAAATAATAAAATAATATAAGTATCCAAAAAAAAAAGGGGGAATCCATACAAAAAACGTGATTTTTTTAAATATTTTTCTCTACTTTTGTCAAGACTGTATCTCTTGAACCACAATAGGTAGACCAGCACCCATCACCGTGGGTTCATATAATTTTTTATTATATAGACTAGAATTTAGATATATATTTAATAATTTAATAATTATAAGTATAGATTAGCACTATGTCGCCTGAAACACAGGATTACCTAGTTCAGGCTAAATTGTTATACTTAGCTATACATATTCGTTTAGTGCACTAATGTATTGTCTATTTACGTTCTTGAATAAATTTTATTATTATTATTATACATATAGTTTTATATCTTGTAGAATGCAGAAAATATTAAAAACCACAAAAAATAATTTGAATTTCGCGCCAACACGAAACGATTGATCATATATTAATGCAGAAACCTCTCTGTATTGCCACTATTAAAAATAGTCGAATAGCTCCACAAAGTATTGAAAAGCTCAGAGAAAGTCTTAAGAGCTATAAAAATATTATCCATGAAATGCCTTTCATCGCCGGTGCAAGTGGTCTAGTGCATTCGATGGCTCTCCACTGAAACTGCCCACTTTCAGTCGTTGAAGAGTAAACTTTATTCTCAGAGGAATAGAGTGGAAAGGATAAGGTCAGCTTTATAGGTTTTATTGAATACCTATTTTAATGGAAATTGAGTGTGATTATTGGTCATTGAAAAGAAATAGTAATAGTGACTTTGCGAATCTGTCTTTATTTGACCTACGTGGTAATTGAATAAATGAATTTTAAAAAAATACGTCTATGTATTCACATATAAATAGCTGTAGGTATCTAACAAAAATACTATAGTACTATGTATGCAAATGAAAAACCTCAGTTGTAATTTTATTCTATGACATGTTGGACCATCACCTCTCACCTCGTGCCACGAATACAAGACCTAAATTAAAGGAAAAAGCTAGCTTGTTCAAAAAAATTATAATAAAAAACAACCGAGTTTTACAGTACCTATCTATGGGTTAAAACATGTATAAAATACGGGTAAACTTATTCAGCGTTTTACGACACCGTAACATTTTAAATGAAATTTTGAGGGTGTAATGATGCCATTTACTTTACATTTTTTTAATAAAAATATTCTAAATAGATGTAAACAGACAGAATTTAAAAAAAGTGTGTTGTTTTTCGTAAATATATCCACTAAAATATAGAATAAGTTAACTGAATGTACCATTCAGTTAACTTATACAGAGATTTACGAAAACGTAAGCTTCTGAAAACCTGCCTATTAGGTATTACTCTCACCTTGTCATTGAAATATTAATTTTTCCGGATAGATGAAACTATAAAGAAAATTCATTATGAATGTAAGCGGGTTAACTACGATAAGTTTAAGTTTTTAATGAGAATTTCTGATTCTCCAAATTGCCCAGAATGTAACATGATAGAAGATGTACACCATGTTTTGACGGAGTGTGTCCGTGACGAGGCACAACGAGAAGACTTCAAATGTTTGTATGATTTTAGTGTAGGTATTTGTAATAGCATTTTGTCGTCCCCGTTCTCCGAGGAAGCCAAAATGCTAATCAAGCTGTATCTGCGAGTTATGTAGAAGAATTGATTTCTAACGGGAGTGGCATAGTCACTGTGTGACAAAACTCCATTATAAATAAAGATAATAAAAAAAAAACCTTATTTGTGTTGGAAGAACACCAACGTTTCATCACTAACGAGGAACTTCATCAGAGTGAGTGCGGTATAAAGAAAATGCCTATAAGTTCTCCAGCCAAACTCAAGAAACAATATTTGTTAACATTGGCCTCATACTAAACCTAAAATCACTTTCATGTTGTTGGTTCTTTGTTTTGCACCACTGCAGCAATGTTGATTTGATCTCTTTCCTTGCAACGCATAATGCAGGCAATTATTTTTGAAACTTGACGCCCAGAAGAGAGTTTTGGATTTATATGTTGCGAGTTGTCATTGTCCTACACAGTTAGAACATTGAGCCAAAAAAAATGGCTTCAACCAACAAACAGATATCTGAGTAAATCTGCTTTAACAAAGTATCCTATGGCATCTTAATGAGGTACGAAGATAAATGCTGGCATACAAATATGTGGAAATTCACGATCGCTGTGTTTCCTATTAGACGTTACAAACTTAACTAAAGTAAAAGAATCTCGGCTTACATACAGAAACACATAGCGAAGCATCACCCGGAATTAGTAACGTGCCAGAGTCAAAAGAACAATGTCCAACTAGCGTCAAAGGAGCCTTTTGCAACAAAGCCTTAACCTTTTATGTCGTTAGATAGAGGATGTGGTGCGAAGCGGCTACGGATTCCGATTACGGAGAGAAGCTATCGAGAAAAGTATTCCTAGATCTTGCGCGAGAGCTAGTCATCACCTGCGTTTGCGCACACACTTATGCACTATAATATGTCCTGCGCACTTGGCTAGTCTCCGTTGAGGGCGTTGAGACTGACCGCCAATCCGTGGTCGAAATTCGGCTAGGAGCTCCTATCACTTTTTCCCCCTCGGGACGCACGTGATAGATATTGTAAGCTCTACTAAATAAAAGAAGATATAAAACCATAGGAAAAACCGAATTTTAACTACCTTGATATAAATTTTCAACAAAATGTATTAGGCTATCTATAGCCTAATAGGGTTGCTATTGAGGGTATTAAAGGTAAAAAGCACAACTTAAAACATGAATACTTTTATATTCAATAAAACGATCTGGTTAGGACACAAATTATGAAGAGAAGGAAACATTATTATAGAACATTTATGGTTATATTACACAAATTGCTAGTCACAAGAAACATGAACAATAATAATATTAGCTTTTAGTTCTGTCTGGGTCGGCTACCATTCGAAAAGTGGCCGCCTATTTTGGATCGTATTTAAAGGCTCAGACATCGTAAAAAAATAAACTTGGTCTATGCGATCGCTGCTCGCGACACTTGTTGGCGCGGCGAGTCGTTACAACAATTTATTTAGTTTCTTATTACTAAAAAATACTTTCAAAACAAACCAATGATACCAAGAATAGTAAAAAAAATATTTACCGTATTTTAAATATCTTGTGACATTAAATAAATAATAAACTCTAAAAAAATATTGACGCTTATCAAAGCTAATAATATATTAAAAAGCTAATAATAAATAATAATTCCATAGTCAATAAGTCCTGACAATGTAATGTACCATAATAATAATATGATGCAATAAATAAATAATATAAATCTACGATAGATATCCGGAGTTCTACCCTCTTACCGATAAAAATTTGGTGTTACTTGTCACCGTCGATATTTATCAGAGCGAGTTTTTTATGGATCAGAGAGTAAATTAAATTGCCTTTAGCCCACAACCTTTGTCTATTTTTCGTCACGTGTAGGTAATCCTAAAGGAACCCTTTGAAACTAAAAGTCCTTTGGGTGTCGTGATGGTGATATTTTGAATTGCAAATGGCTTTTCACATACTGTGTTTAGTAAAATTAATGGTTTGTATCGAAGTGAGACCTATAACTCTACAATATGTTCAACTTGTTTCCCCTCGTCTTACATAAAATAACGTCATAAAATGCATGAGTGCTTAATTAGGTACCTATCTAAATATGAAGTTAATTTCAAAAGAACCGTATTTGGAGCTTTCGTGTTCCGCTATGCAAAAACGATGAAAACCACTGATTTGACAGCTAGTTAAGTAACTGGTTAATTAATACCACCATCATCATAGCTCTTGTATCATTCCTTGTTTATTAACTGAGAACATGTCTCCTTTTTTTGGCAATTATTCTCGGTTCTGTGTCTAACCAAACGGCCTCCTAGATTGATGTCCTCCTTACCAGAAGTTCGCCCCGTAGCCGAAAATTACGGTCAGTCTCAACAGAGACTAACCATGTATGCAGACATAATATTGTAGTGCACAGGTGTGTGCGCAAACACCGCTGATAATATTATATGCTTCTAATAATAGTCATTAGAAGACTAAAGGTTTTATTTATCACATAGAATATTACAATAACAGAATAAAACAATTACTACAATACAACTAGTATTTACAGTATTTTTCATTAGAAGCATTTCGTTTCATTTTTCACCTATATACAAATAAAACTTTGTCAGTAATAGTCATAGGTCAATGTTTATAAACATTGCCCAAGCCCACTTCGTCGAGTGGTTAATATTATGAAAATTCTCAATCCGCTCCGGTCATGAACATAGCCACAGCCTTTCCGCACAGGCTTTCGCGCAAGCTTTTGAGATGCACGCGGGTACTTGACTCCAGTGCTGCTGAAGCGCGCTACAAACTTTTAACTACGAAATATACCCGCGTATAGTATACAGTGTTGAGGGTAGATGGAAATTTTACACGGAAAACTGGGAGGGAATTTCTGATGTTTGAGGAAATTCTTAGTACCTACTTATCAAAAGTTGTAAATAATAAGTAGGAAGTTTACATGAGGACAAACAAAACCTATTAAATGCATTAGAGGTAAAGAAATACGTTGGTAGGTAGGTAGGTTGGGTGAAGGGTCGAGCCGAGACAAAGAGTCAAGTGTTTTAGGGCTAGCTATAACATGGACAAAAAGAAATTGTCCATGTAGCTAGACAATGCATAGGTACCTAACTAAATGCCCAGCCAGCTGTGGAAATAAAAAACTGGGTAGGTAGTTGTTAATACAAAAAGAAATCCAAAATAGTAAAACAATTAAAAACAAACACAACATTTTGAAATCATAAAAAATCATTCATTGAGTCCACTTTGAGCAGGCACTTGTTAAAATAGACAAAAAGTTGTTAAGATTCCCCTATTTATCCCAACAAAAAACTCTCCACTGAAGATTGTTTATTTTTAAAAACATATTTGAAACACGTGGCCGAGAACAAAAACGCGGCAACTTCAATTTGTGCAATAATTGAACTCTAAAACTAAAATGCGTGCCATGTGGTCATTCTCCTACTCCATTCCGCTGGCTTCATTCTTATCGATATACCTGTCTTTATCCCACTTACGGAAAAACAGCTCCATTCAAATTTCGTTTGACCTTTCTCTTTCTCGCGCGCGATTTCAGTGCGTACGGAAACTTGGCGCGAGTCGGTCGTGTTGCTGCGTCCGTCGTTTTCGTGATAGAAGTTCGTAAAAAAACATTGTAATTTACTTTTTGCGAGAATAGCGATTTCGCGCGTGATAATAACGGTATTCAAGTGAAGTGAGTGTATGATACGTGGTCTGTGCCTTTGGAATGTTTTTATAGTTCTCAGGTCTCTGACTAGCTTGGATTTACTACTTTACGGTAAGTTAATATTCTATTGTTAGTTTGCAATCTTGGCGATAAGAGTTATTTTCGACGGATTGCAAATTTATTGATTGTAGGTAGCTTCTATTTGTTTGAACAACTGTTGGAGGGGTGGTGTAACAAAGATATTAATTGTTTCGAGGCGCGTAATAGTCACCTACCAGTTTAACAAAGGTTGTAGGTAGGTTCCTATCTCGTCGTATCCAATTCAAGGTTTTGACGATTACAGATTTCATGCATTATAAACACGATAGTTTTTTTTACCGCGATTGTAAATTCCGTGTTGTAGACACATTCGATAAATTCTACGAATAAAAACATTTCAAGGTTGTTTGCGCAATAAAAGACGTTACCTACCCATTTATTTAATTCATAATATTTCTGTCGCTATGTGGGAAAAGATGCTAAGTGCAATTTATTAGATTTTGTGTCTTTTTTATGGCCATTGTGTATTGTACCTATTGTGTATTTTTGGTAAAATGTTTTACTGAAATTTATTTCACCTAGTTTTTGTTGGATCTACCTACTACCTAACAGTCATTTAATATTGACAAGAAATATACCTACCTCAATCGGTAGTACATGCTGTTTCAAAAATAATAAAAATACTACGTAGGTATAGTAAAGCTGGACATGTAACATTTATCCCCAAGTACCTACAATTCGACTTGACCTAGCCTACCTACCTAAATGTTTATTATTTGTGTAATGATAACGAATTTTATAGCATAGGGTAACAGTAGGTACTTTGCTGTTGCTAAAGTACAGTGAGTCTATCTAGTTATCGTCTACCTATCAGTAAATATTATATTATGATAAAGGCGGCGGCGGCGGCGCGGCGGCGGCGGCGGGCCGGGCACCTTACTTTCCTACTGAAACAACTGAAGTAGGAACCTTCCTAGGGTTTACTTCAAAATACGAGGCTACCTACCACTTCTGCTTGAGTATACCAGGTGTTTGCGTACCTACGCATCTACTATCATCATCATCACATCACCATTCATTGGACACCGGTTTCTATAATATACATAGGTACCTAACCTACAGGGTGCCACTTCACATGTGTACCAATTATATTTTCAATTTTCCATATCAACAACAGTTTAAACTTAGATCTTTATTTAGAAACATCTCATAGCCAAATTCATTCATATACCTATTTCAATATTTTTAATTCCTAGAATAGGTAAATTATATCAACATAGTGCGGTGTTAGTTTCTAACCACTAAGGTTTTGCGGTCAGTTAGCAATCAAACCAACACTGTAATTATCTATTTAAGTTACTATTGCTACTGGCCTGGTTGCTCATGCTTTCTTGTGACTTTCAGTCGTATTGTGGTATTTTTAAGAGCTTTTCTTTATCACGCACGGCCGGTGGGCCAAAGTCAAAGTCAAAAACTCTTTATTTCCATAAATACAATAAATGTACACTTAGAAAAGGTCAAATTCTTAATAGTTAAACACTAACACGGAAATAAAGTGATAATTTTGAATTCAGTCGCTTCGGTATGTAGACTAAAGTAAAGAAGCGACTGAAGAAACCTTTAGCCTGTTAGTTGTTATTTTTCGAGTTGCAGCAAATCCCGTCCCAAGCTTTTTTATCCTCTAGATAATCTGATATTTTATAGTAGGCCTTTTTACACAAGAAGGTTTTGACAATTTGTTTGAATTTATTTACCGATAATTTTAACAACTCACTAGGAGTTTTGTTGTAGAAGCGTATACCTACATTGCCCTTTAAAAGATACATTGATTTTGTGTAGTCTAGTTGTGGACACAGCGAGTTAAGTTTATTTCTTGTATTCAAATTATGTTCATCGCTATTTTTAGGGAAGCATGGCTTCGTTTCCCACTTTTAAGATACATAAATTTAAAAATAAATTTTATTTGTTAAATTTGCAGAATATGTGTTTAATATTTATAGGAACAACCAATGAAAAAGTCGTAAGGGATGAAACATGTTTTTCTAACTCAAATAAGGTTCTTGGTTAACTCGCACGTTCATGATGAAGTCTAGAATATTAAAAACTGGAATTAAACTTAATAAACTTAACTTACTTGAGTCACTAAACATTGAAACCTAGAAAGCTAAAATTTTAGTTTATGCTATCTGTGCTCATCATAATTGATCCAGCAATTCTTTGGAAAAAGAATAGATCGATTTTCATGAATGAATATTAAATATCTTCCAAGAATCCTAATTAGGTAGGTAAGGTACTTGCGATGCCTCTCACATATCGCTTTCGTTGAATCTATCGATGGTGTTAGTTATCATATAACTTATCAATCAACTGTGTGCAATAAAGATCATCCATCATGTTTATCCGATTCAACAATGGATGTTGAATCGGATAATTGTAATGGAATAATTTAAAAGAAATACATCTGAGTTGCATGAAGTTACTATTGCAACGGGTAAAAATGTTGTTTACTTAAATAAAATGACAAAAGATTTTAATAATTTGAACAACTACAGCGTTTCACGCATTTTTAACAGGAGGTATTAAATACAAAATAATTAAATAAATAATTGTATTGTGTGCAGTTTATTCGAGTACGTTTTTCATCAATAACAAAACAACATTTATCCGTGATGAATGAAAGTAAGCGAATTTGGATCATGGACCTTCTATCAGATAACACCGTTACCCAACCAAATCTCTACTAAGTTCCTTACAGTAACCATAACTCTCGTAATTACCGAAGGTCAATACTCCATTGTATAACGTTCCACATTCTCACACCTCCAACAAAGACTAGCTCTGCCCTTTAATGACCGTAACTTGAGTAATTTTCACCAATTCATCAACAGTTTCTCCAATCATACACGTGTTACGAAACGTCGAAGCAAACTGGCTACCGTATAACCATTCTTTGTGGTTTTCGTCAAGAAATTGCTTAGAAAATGGAAATAATCATTGTTAAGCAGCATCAACCAGGGATTAGCCAATGTTTACCAACATATCATAGAAAACATTGAAATAATCACACTACAAACAATGAGACTACTAAATGAATAGGGTTGAATCTATGTTCACAGATAGTTTCATGTCATTCTGAACCTGGACTAACATAAAAGGTGCCCTTTGCCAGGATTAGCGTGTGTAGTGCACATCCGTGAGTGAAGTATAAAGGATGGTGCTTTCTGGGGACCACATTTTTCCAATATAATATTAAGGAAGTGGCTGGCACTATTAGCAAGTGGACTGACAGCTTGTGATTGTGACTCGCTTGCATCAGCACATGTTAATGTTACGCTTGCAGACTCCGCATTAACTTGAGTAATAAGTTCCTGAACAGTAATTTGTCGTTCTATTGTTTGCATTACGATTTTTAACAAGTCATACTCTGTTTATTATGAAGACAGACATTCTGAAGCCAATCATACAACTCATACACAATACCTGACATTGTTGCAAACGGATTTAAACTCTTTACCAATTTATAAAAGCTTATTTATTTACTGAAATCTGGAAATAGAAAATACTACTATGTTTTCAAATACCAGCTGAAATCTCCAATTTGTTGTCCCAATAAAAATAAATTGAACTCAAATCTTTTGTTTAGCTTTGTCAGACTGTCTTGTTGAAAGATAAGGAAAGTTTCTTTGCCAAATCCAATACGTGTTATGAATGGCTGATGATCCCTGATTTCGCGGAGAACATCACATCATGGACATTTCTCAAGGTTATTTTATTTGGATTTTGCCAATATAACCAAACTGCTTATGCAAAAGTGGTTTGTCCTTTAAATTAGCCGCCTGTTTTTGCGGTCATACTAAAAAGTTGAAGACGTACAAGAGTTACCTACCTAAGTAGGCATACATCAAATTGTTCTCAATTGCTTTGAAATTTAATATTTAGTATGTAGGTACAACTTTTTGCTTAACTGACGCACAAGAATTGAATGAGGCTTAATCATGATCTTTTAACTTGTAAATAAATTTAGAAATATAAAGTAATTAAAAATATGCAGTAAAATATCATTTACATTCATTTCAAAATAACGTTATTAATTTTATAAAAATGACAAAAAGTCTTATGTTGATTCTGATAAATATTTCACTGACAGATACATAGGTAGCTAAGCTGCCTGAGTGCTTTAGGCTAATAACTAGGATCCCGAATCCGGTTATTTGCTGCGACAAGAAGCTAGTGAAATAAGTCTGAATTCATACAGCATAAACTCAAGCATGAATCTAAAAGCTTTTCTATATGATGAGATGATCATACGATAGATAAATACCGCCAAATCATTCGACCCATCAACAGTAGAATCATGCAAAGTTGTTCGGAATCCATTCACAAACGGTATTGAGGAACCGGTTTGAGCGGAAGACAAAAAATAACGACAGTGTGGTCTACAAAGGTAGCAGGTTGGGGATTATGTTTGTGACTTAGAGATCTTTTGATGAAGTCTCGGAGTTTCATTAACAGGAACTTCAGTGTCATAGTTTTCAGTTCGTTTTTTATTATGGTTTACCAGTTTTTTTTAACTTCAATTCTTCCTTGCCTTCTTCCTTGTCTATTAGAAATGACAAACTGTTGATACAAATTTTAGTCCTAAGATCAACAACATAGGTGTGTACGTTATCATTATCTTTATTTTCATAATCGTTCGTTATTCTTTGGGATCTACCTGTATATTAAAATCTTTATATAATAATCTACTTTTAATGATAGATTGACCGGTTACGCTGTATATCAAGGTCCGATGATTGATCTAAAATTGATGTGTTAACACTTATCACCCTTAAAATTTATTTTTTGTTTAACGCTTTGCGCCCGTGATTGCTTTCTTCAATGTTATGCCCTCTTTCAAGCTTGGCTTCACAGTTTTTTTTATAACAGACTTCTGTTACCTTTACCTGTAACTCTGCTCGGCTCTGCTTACTTTTGGACTAGTTGATGCTGTGAAATGTATTGAAATCTTTGTTTATTCTTTGACTTTCGCTACTCTTTAACAGTCATCATTTATTAATCATTAATTTTGGTCAGTTATTATTATTACAGACCAAAATTAATGATTAATCTAATAGCATATTCACCGCAAATCTAGACTTTAATGAAGCTGTTTATTATTAAATGTTCTGCATAGTTCTCACGTGACTTACCTAGTAGGTCACATGTAAGCTAGTTCTCAAATTGTGACCTACTTTCTCACGATAATGTCAACTCACATTACAGAGAAATTGGAAATAAATGCAGATTTTAGTAATTTGCAATTTTTTTTAATTAGGCCAGTCCATCCCACTGCTAGGCCTCTTCTTATCTGAATAAAGGCCAAACTAGAGTGATAGTTGTTAGGATAATATGAAAATTACATTTGCTTAAAAGTTAACTAAATAACCTTGATACTTTCAACAAGTAGGTAGGTAGGTATATGTACAAAAAAGTCCAGTTCAGAAGCCAAAACCTCCATATCAAAGTCAAAAGCATTACTTCATATTATTTAAGAATTTACCACCATAATAAATTATCAATTCGCATAACGATCAAATCATGTCATTTCCGAAAAACTTATCAATCATTCAAATCTAATTGATCAATCGCACTGATTCAAATGACATTATGATCAATCTTTGTCAGAATTACATAATTACGGTAACGTTAGATATATATCCGGCACCTGCAATTGCTAGAAAAGTTTTTGTGCAACTATTGTTTGTTGCATATTATTTGGTTATTCAACATCCGTTATTGGGTACCTTCTAAAAAGAATAAAAAATGTCGTGTAGGTTCCCCACCAGCCAGGTGGGACGACGACCTGTGAAAGACTGCAGACAGATGCTTGATGTGGCAAGCTGAAGACAGGGCGCTATGGCGCTCATTAGGGTAGGCTTATGTCCTATGTGACTGATATAGGTTGATGATGATGCTGATATTAGTCGACCAATTCAGCTCCATGATTTAGAGCACTTGGCGAAACAGCACAAACATACCGGGTGTTCTGGGTATTTTCTATGTATAATAAAAAATATCTATCTACGAGTATGTTATGTATTGTATTATGTTTATATCAGTCATCTAGTACCCATAACACAAGCTCAGCTTAGCTAGGGGCTAGATGATGCTGTGTGGATTGTCCAGCATTATTATTATTATTATACTATACTCGGTTCTAGAATCCTAGATATTTTTTGTAAACAAAGGCGTTACAAAACTAAAGAAATATTGATGATAAATATTTTATAACACTGGTATCATCGGAGGCAATAGCAGAAGTTCGAAACAGTTTTTGGTTATGAAACCTTTCATTCAACATTTCATTAGTAGCTCGTTCCATTTCTAGCTCGAATTTGTACATTTTTCGCTGGGCGTGTGCAATTATGTGTTGGGGAAATTTGTGTTTTGGTTTTTAGTGATTACGTTCCTGTTACCTTGTTGTTATCTGCTATTGTTATTAGTTTTTATTAGGTTTTTATTCATAAAAGTCTTTGTTGACATAAAATATCTTGAATTCTAAATCCAAGTATAGATCCCTCGATGCATTAAAATACGATTGCAGCTTGATCTCCTTTCTAGAATGAGACCCAATCATACACTTAGTTAGGTAGAATGTACTACGTGAAAAAAACATTTTTTTTAATCAATGTTTTGTTATTATAGTGCGTAAGGCCTCAATCAGGGTGATTTCAAAGAAATTAATTATTAATGAGTATTTTCTATAGTATATCGTCATTATTGTTTATACCTATCTAAAAAATGCCACCTCATTTTCTGAATATTTAAACAATGCAAAATGTCAAGGAATTTAATATATAATCCATCCATTACCTAGTTCAAATACCTACTCAATATTAATCAATTATAAGATATTGTACAGAATCGTAATTAAGAAATAACAAGATAATAATCGGTTGGTTATGTCTTAGGATTATCTCTGTTATTATGTTATTGTGATTACAAGCTTGCGTGCCAGTTTTTATGACTTTTAGAAAGAGTTCGATTTATTTTCTAAACAATAAAAAAGGTAATATGTATTGTTATTCTTATTATAACAACATAGCAGCGTTATTAAAATGGTAAGAAATCTAGGCACGCAATAATATTTGTGTACGATACGCTTTTTCCATTTATTAATAATCCTGTTTTATGTTTTTATGGGTAACATCATTAATGATACTTGCATCGGAAACCGAAATGCTTTTGAAGGTAAATCTTATAAAACTATTTTTGCATTATTTGCTTCCTCATTAGCTCACATACCATCACGTCCACTCCAGAACATGCCTACCCTACAAATGAGGGGGGTCTTGCCTATTGTTTACTTAACTTCATGTAATATTGTACATTGCCAAGTTCAGAGTCTAAAACAAAGCCCTACCCTTGTGCGTCGGCCCTATGCAAACATCGCTGACCTTATCCCTCATAAGTCCACCTCTCGACTTCATAACTTAGACTTATTGGTTGGTCAACAGGGCAGGTTATCTCCCTCCAGCTGTTGGTGTGGCACATTATGTTATAAAACGTGGCCTAATATATATTATAGATAATACCCTGCTCAGCGGTCGTTCTTATTTTATACGGAGAAGGTTCCTTTTGGTTTTCGTAGAAAAATAATTCGAGGGAAAACCAGACCCTTTCCTTGTTTGTTCGTGGTCAAGCCTTCTTTTTAATTTTTTTAGTTTTTCGGCCATTTATTTAGCCTAAACGGTTAGTAATTCATAGAATTGAAAACGCTGCGACGGTAACTTTAAAAAAACATACTCTATACGCCAAAGAAAGTCTTGTAAGCTGTACAAACTTAGTTTATAGCTAAAAGTGGTCAAACAAGTCATAAGTTAGCACTGAAAACGAGTTAGTGGCCAATTAAGTAATCAATTTTAGATTCATGTGTGCAACAAGTGGTTAAGTATAATCGACTTATGTACCACCTTACCAAGGTACGAGTAAAAAGATGACTGTAACAGCTATTTCAAATATCTAAAATGTAAAATTTTCGTGGAGTTTATGATATGAGTTATATAGTTTTTCCTTCTCTTATTGGTGTGGGTGGCTTATTTCCATTTCTTATTGGTGTCGAAAATGGGCTAGTTTTGCCAAAATTGTTGAACGGAACATTCGTAATAAATAATGCTAGCATAATTGAAAAATATCCATGTTTACTAGAACAACGTTTTTCTTTGCTTGGTCTATTCTAGCCTATTCTCAAATACTTCGAATGTCAATGTCATACCTAATTCACACAAGTGAAAGCGCCACGCGCCATATCGAAAAATCAACAAACAATCCCAAATTTTAACCGACTGTGAAAAAAAGGAAGGTTCTATTCTTGGCTTGGTGTGTACCTATAACGTTTTTTTTTGTTTTGTGTTACGTTCACCGCTTTCTTCGACAATTGAAGATCGATTTTGATAATTCTTTTGGTGTTGTATAGCCAAGGTATAGAAAATAATCCCGGAGTGGTCCTTTAAAAATGTATTCCCGAGAACCAACGTAAATCTAAAAGAATTCGGAGAATCTTCGAGCACCAACCGACGGGCTCCCAGATCAATCTTTTTACCCTGCAATTTGTATTTAGCGATGTCCAATCGCTCTAATTAGAAGATAATGCTTTGGCTTTCTCGTTTCACATATCGCAAGATAATTGCCAAAAACTATTCGAAAGCTATACGATGGAATGTGAAATGGTTTTGTTTGACTGACCGGGTGGTACTTTGTAATTGATGAGAGAGAACGCAGTTTGCAATGAATTAAAATGGATTTTGCTCAGAAAATATCTGCTTTGTAATTTAGAGGTATTCGTGAGTGTACTACTCATACTATTTTCGCCGCGTTTTTGTTCATTTTCTTTTGATTTATACACACCTATTCGTTATCAAAATGGCTTCCTCGATACAGGCCCAGCCTAGTGAGGAAGTCGACGAAAATCACTGTTGAAATTCGCTCAGCAAATTATGGACAAAATTACCCTTTTCATGGTTTTTTAGGTTAAGTTTCTTTGTTCTTATTTTGTATTATTTGCAGCAATAAATATTTTATACTTTAACGTTTAAAATGCAGCCAATTAGCGGTGAAAATAGTATGAGAGATGTCACGAATACCTCTGGATTGACCAGCTGGTATGATTTACTACGGGTATCTCTGTTAAATAAAAAAAAAATAGTACATCAGTCATCTACTACTACTTACAAGTCTCATTAATTCTTACGTACCTCTATGTCTCATTTATAACCTAGTTATAGCTTTGATGAATAAACTCCTTTCTATTTAATTTTTTTTTATGAGATCTGACCTGCTTAGTTAGTGTCGGGATACATGATTGTTGTTCGGATAAATTAAGTTCTAAGTTAAATACCTTTACTAGATAAAGTTATACCATATACTTAGTAGGTATACCTTATTTAAATCTGATATACTTAAGTAGGTACTCAATTTTGTAGTAGGTAGGTATAGGTACGTAATGTATTTTTTACCAAAAACGTTCGAAAACGGTGACATTGCTGCTTAAAAACAGTGAGCAAAATCGGGTTTAGCAAACATGTGGAATAAAGGATATTATTCAACCTGTTGAAAAATTAATTTAAAGTCAGAATGCTGTACTAAATTTCGATGGTGTAACTATGTTATTGATATTGCTATGGTCGGCGCTGAAAAAAAAGAATAACCTACGCGCTCTGCACCAGAGGAGGTAAACTTTCTTGCTGAAAGTAAACGCATCGCCATTTTTATGTGTACCTTCACAACATGGCTTGTGAAGACCATTCTTCCAGGCGGACAGCGACATCTTTAAATAATCTACCAAACAACAGGTGTAGAATTTTTAAGGGACTTGCAACTCTGTGAGCTGCACTCATTTTAGCTCAAATAAGGAAGGAGGTTAGACAGCGTTCAACTTTCACAGAAACGCATTTATAATTTCGTTCGTTTATTGTTTGAAAAAGGTTTATAGCATCCGTACCCTCCATGGTCGTTGACCAAAATGAGTCTTTTAAATCCCTCGCTTTTTCAGCAGTCTACTTTAGAGCCACTCGCTAAGCTCGTGACTCTATTCTAGACTGCTTCGCTAGCTCGGAATTGAATATCGGCGTGTTCAACAAAAAATCGTTTTGCTCTCTTAATGAACAAATAACTATTTCAATACATACCTACTTAAGATATTGTTAGTGCGTGCCTTTCACAGACAGATTAAAATAAACGAGTTGAGTTTACTCATTCACCCAGTTTTTAAATATCAGCAATACAACATACTTAAACATGGATTGCGAATTGCAGTTCGTATTGGAAAGCTATAAAAATGTTCTCGCACTAGTTCACTTAGTACAATGGCTGAAAGATCTGTTTCCATAAATTTTATTTTGTTTTATCAGAAATGGCATCGTAGGTACATAGAAATTACGAAATCACTTAATGCACAGATTAGGTAGGTAATGTCAGTTCGTCATACAATGGGATAATAATAATATAATTGCAGAATCTTATTGACTACACTCAGTTAATTAGAAATTTGGGTATTTCTTCTACACGCGCTGTCTATTTTGAGTATATTTCTTTCACTCATATATTTGTCAAAGTATTTTACACAATAAATCTTTTGAATCCATCATGGTTATTAACACTAAGTCATTTACAACGGGATATTTACCATTATTTGAGTATTGAGCTTATATTGGTAATGGAAAGCTCAAAACTCAAATCATAAATAACTTTAGTATTTTACACAAATTTAACATTTAACGAATAAAAGAATTTATGTACCTAAGTATTCGGCTACAGATTATTTTGTGTGCCCTATGCCTTAACCGCCCACCCTTTTTAAGTGGCAAATTTTGATGTTATCGCATTTGTAAGTTATTGGACATAAATTTGTCAAGTATCAGATACTTAGGGACAAAAACAATATCAACTTTTATTTTATTTCAATATACCTACGTAATAAAAGAACATGCAAAATGATCGCCACATTTTTTTTGTACACCAAAAACATGAAAAATCATGGTGAGGAGTTAATTGTACCTATGGGTGTAGATAACTTCGCCTTAGCGGTATGTACCGCGGTAAATGGGTGTAGGATACCGACATCGTACACCCATACTTGTTTATCAGAGGAATTCGATACCAAGCAATGTGGTCGGTGTTCTTTGAGTCACACTACAATCATAACATGTTCATAAATTAATACTAGTGAGACCGTACGCACTAGCGCGTTTTGACGCGGCAATAATCTAGTCAGCAGCGCTGGTGTACAAAAATTAAAAGCGGCCGGCTAGTTGCCAACATTGCCAGATAGTGCTTAATATGCTATAAGGACTTGTTTCCATAGCCGAATGGAACAGAAAAACCAAATAATAAATAAATTGTATAATATTGTGTAAAATAGGTACCTAGTTCCCTAAATCAGTTGTTTTTACTTGTCCTGTGTTAGTGACGACGAATTTATGCGGATTAAATATGGCTCAAATTATGCAGGATATAACTACAGAATAAAGTCTTACACCTTGACGAGCCCCTACATCCTATCTTCTCGAAAGTTCAAAGATCGAAACCTGAGATACCTGAACAAATATCTGCAGATTGTACAAACTTTGTCCCAATGCAGGAGTCGAACCTGCAACCTCCTATGTCTCAGGCGGACGTTCGCCCGCCGCGTCACATCGGTCGTCAATTGATAAATTTATATTTATAACGATAAAGTAAATTCTATCGATAGTTATTTAAAACATACTCAATCAAGCATCTTCGTGTTCGTGCTAAGGTACCTATTATATTTAATTTGATGCCATGTCAGTCCACCACTTAGATCTCGCTTGGCCAGTTTTTGCGGCAGTTAATTTAGCCAGTGCGAATCGCGGCGTATAAACCGCAGATTACCTATGTCACGTTTTTGCTTGATCATTGCAAATCATTGAAAAAAGACCAGGGGCCCAATTCTGCTTTACAACTGCTTCACTATGATAATGGTATCATCGCAGAATCGTCACGGAGAACCCTTAGATCAACGAAACTCCCTATAGTGCGTGCGGTGCTATTTGCACAGAGATAAATGAATAGTTTCAAACTCGACACTGACGCGCGTCCGATCTAAGGGGCTACTCGGAAAAGGAAAAAACGAAGTTTCTGATTCGTTTTTGTGCAAAACTAACTCTTATGTCGCTTGCATAAGATTAGCGTTCGCACAAAAACGAATCCGAAACTTCGATTTCATTTTTACTAGTAAGAAATGGTGATGGATACAGGTATCCATCACCATTTCTTTCATCTAATGTAGAACACCAAAAAGTATCATTCTGTGTCGATACCACTGTCATAGTGAAGCGATTAGTTAAGCAGAATAGGGCCCAGTGATATGGTATGATGACCTGCCATCAAAATAATATGCCAGTATAACACATTATATGGCCAATTTTACCCGCGAGGCTCGGGTTATTCTTTACGAGTGTTTCTATATTTCTGTGGACACTCTTTACAGGTAGTAAAGAAGCACAAAACGACCGAGAAAATTTCAGTGAAGTAAAAAACTATTCGTTTGGTCTCTTAAACCAAATGGTTAATTACATTTTGTAGAACTTCGACCTTTCATTTAATTCGATGTTACTGCGGTAGGCCTAAATTAGCATCTTTATTGACAAAGAAAATTACAATTCAAAAATAAAACAAATTAGAACTAGTATTTACAGTTGAAACAATTAAGCTAACTGCAGACTGTTGCAAACAATCTACTGGTAGCTCAACTGATCCATTTCAATACCAGTCGGAAGCGTCCCCAAGACGCTGGCTGCATTGCCCCGCTGTATGGCAATGCTGATGCGCTGCGCCAGATACCCTCCAGCTCTCGGGTCACGCGTCAACTTTTTAAAAACTCAGAGAGCCTCGGTTCCCCACGGACCTAGGGTCTCGACCCCAAAGGGAGCAAATGTGCAGGCTCTGTCGAGACCTGCATATTTGTGTCTCTTGAGATCCTCGGAATTAGCTATTTTTTACAAAGTAAAGACAAAACGAATGTGAGTACCGAGACAAACCTCACAAGGTTTCTATGGTACGAAATTTATTGTATACTGTGATTGTTTTTGTAATGAATAAATAAATAATAAAAAATTAGGAAAAAAGCGGATAGGCTCGAACCGAGTCCGGTTTTTATAGTTTTCAATTAATCACTTGTGTTATTTTTTGTTCTCTCATGTTGGTTTTTTTTGTCTGAGTAGACGTTTTAGGTACCTTTCTACCTATAATACCTGATACCTGAGCCCCTATGTATATAAGTAGTATATGTAAATGTGTAATGTATGTATATAAATATAATGATTATGTATGTAGTATATGTCTATGTACATATACTACATACATATTTGTTATAATATTATAAAACCTACATAAAGCACACAGATCCCCTTGTACTGTCCAATGATCCTATCCATCCATGGTTGTCTGGTAGAGATGACTTGCTCGCTCTTGAGCGATAAGACCGCCAATTGTCGCTTAGTTTTTAAGTTTTCTTGTTGTAAATAGTTAATTTTAGATTTAAGTGTGCAATAAAGAATATTCTATCTGCTATAATCTATAATTCCCACCAATAATGACTGAAAAAAAAATCGTAATTTCCGCATATTAAGGGAATTTACGGTTGTAAACTAAGTCCTAGTCCTATTGTTATAAGTTGTGACAAAATAATTAGTACTTTTTTATGATTTATACGTTTTATAGTAGGGTGTTCACCATCAAATAATTGAAATACTATAAAATAATTAAATACTAGAAATAAGAATAAACTCGCTGTGCCCACAACTAGGCTACACAAGATTAATGTATCTTTTAAACGGCAATGTATACGCTTCTACAACAAAATACCAAATGAGTTGAAAAATTATCAATAAATAAATTCAAACAAATTGTCAAACATATCCTTTGTAAAAGGCTTACTACAAAATATCAGATTATCTATCTATAGTATAAAAAAGCTTGGGACGGGTTTTGATCCAATTCGAAAACTAACAACCTATAACAAGGTAAAGGTTTCTTGTTCGCTTCTTTACTTTACTTTAAAAAGATTGAAGTGAACAAAAATCAAAGAGAGGATCTCTTTGATTTTTGTTCACTTCATATATTTATAACTATATTATTTCCCAATTTTATTTATGAACATAATTTAAATTTTTTGACGTGTCCAAGAGTCTTGTATGGTCTAAAGGAAACAAAGCACTTTGAATTTGAATTTAAAAGTTTTTAGACGGGTGCGCCACCCGCCCCGCGACGACGCGAGAAAACCTGCGAGCAACACCTAGTCAAGGCAAGAGTTATATAATAAACACGATTTTAAGATTTATCGAGTTTTTGACTTTGAATTCAAACATGTTTATTTACTTATTCGTTATTCTAATGATTTTGCTTTGCATTCGATTAATATTTATTATGTTAATTAATCAGTTGATAAATGTTGGTATCTGAATCAGGTTTTCGTTTGGAGTCAAGAGTAGGTTTGTTCATTTGGATTTTAATTTGGTTTGGCATTCATTATTAAGTTTTGTCCTGACAGTGAACAATTTAAAAACACAATTTCGTTTGAATCGGTGGATATAAATTCGAAAGTAGCAGTCTGCCTGTAATCTTTTCACGCCTAAACGGCTAAACGGATCTCAACGGAATTTTGCAAGGAGGTAGACGGTATCCCGGGAACGGACATAGGCTACCTTTTGGCCCGGAAAATGCGTGCGAAACCACGGGCAGAAGCTAACAGTTAATAAATCGTTACCGTACTTAAATAATGTTAGCGGGCCACTGACGACTTTTGCGATTATTGTGACAGATTTAACTGTGCGCCGAGTAACAAAGCTTTTTCACGGGCGGCTTCGACCACCATGTACCTGATCCATTAAAATCCTAAAACTACGTAATATATTTAATGGCAATTCAAAATATTCCGGATCAATCAACTAGCACTTAACATTAAAATGAAACTCGTTACCACTTAGCCAAAACGAATCAAAATTTCATCACATTTTGTAACCAATACGAACAGACAATGACAAAAACCTATAACAACCGCGAACCTAAACAAAATCTATAAAATAGTAACGAAATGTACGATATTGAAACGATGCGATGCAACACTGCAAGGTTGCAATGCAATGTTGCATCATCGCATCGGTATTACAAGAAGCCTTATCGAATAGAATTAGAATTTAAAAATAGCGTTCTACAATATTACCTACACTTCCGTGCCTTATGTACTTGATCCCTATCAAAGTATTGTATTTTATAGTTGCCTAGTTAATTAAAAAAACTAAAACCGACTTCGAATCCCTTAATTGTCCCAAGGCGGGAATGGAACCCGCAACTTCTTGCGTCGCAGGCCTCACCCGCCTCACCCGCCACGTCGTTAAATAAACTAGTATGGATTGAGTGAGACCAAATATGAATAAAACTAGCCTGCCCTCATAGATAAAAGTAAAATCTGTAGATATGGTACGTTCTCCCAGCGCTTATTCAACAACTAGCCTGTGTTACAACTACACCCAAACACTCGCTCGCAGTTAAATTTCCAATCTTCAAAATCCAATCTTCAATCCAATCAATGAACATCAAAGATGTAAAGACGTACATAGGTACCTAGACCGAAGTGCGACCGAGACAACAATACGCACGCGAAACATGAACGCTGGCGGTCCGACTATGACTGAGGTGGGTGGACCTAATTGTACCTAATATGAGCCTTCCACTTTCGAAAGGCTGGTACGTCATCTCCCCTTTTTACTTATATATCAATGCCTGTCCTAGCCCTTCTCTCCTAGAAATTACCAACCATAGCCTGTAGTCGTCTACAATAAAACTTTACAGCCCCACTTCTACACGTCTGACTGACTCGCAGCCTCAGCGAACGTTGCCAAACTAACACACAGGCCCATTACAATGTCAATGCCCGCTGGATGCTGCTAGATAAACTGTCTGTAGCCAATTTTATAGGAAAAACTTGTTTTTTGTTTTTTGGTCGAACATTCAAGTTAGGTATACTCAGAACGGGGGGAGCAACCAAATTGCGCCCAAAATAAGTACGTTATGTATGGTGATAGTGTTTTGTTTCAAGAGATACGCATATCAATTTGATCGATGTATTTAACGTTCCGTATTTTTTATAATTTGGGGACTGGGCCCGTACTCGTAAAAACGAAATCGAAGTTTGTGATTCGTTTTCGTGCAAACGCTAATCTTATGCAAGCGACATAAGAGTTGGTTTTGCACGAAAACGAAAAAGAATCTTCGATTTTCCTTTCCCGAGTAGGCCCCCTGATTTGCGGGTCCTATCTACGGTTAAAATGTGTGGGAGGGTAGATAAGTAGGTACTACTCTTGAAATTTTAGGGGAATTTCGCTAAATCCTTTTCTTATCTGCTCTTTCATTCAAGTAAGTAAACCTTAAGAAATGGCCAATATAAACTTACTTAGCACTTCCTTCTTAACCTATGGAAGTTCAGAGCTATGTGGTCTGAATCTTGCATAGGCTTAAGTGAAAAAATTCTGTCAATGGAATCTTCTAATTCTTTCTAAATCAGAATTAGTAAGCTGAAGTGACCACAGAAGTATATCGAGATCACGATATAGTTCTGTGGACGTGGTAATGGGCCGGTATATAATAGCTCGCAGGACTGGTAACCTCTGGGGAATAAATAAATAAATAAATAAATAAAACGAAGACATTGTAGCTAGTATTGTAGGTAGATGGAGGCGACTATGGACCGTTATTCGTTGCGTCGTCGTATGAGGAAGGCCTAGGTCTAGCAGTGGACGTTTGTGGGATGATGATGATGATGATTTCTGCTTAGGTACCTAGCTGCTGCCTCTTTAACTAGTCTCTGGTCATTGATTCAAATTCAAATTCAAAGTGCTTTATTTCCTTTAGTTAGACCTTACAGGACTTTTGGACACGTCACAAAATTTAAATTACATAAGTAAAACTAGGAAATAAAGTGATCACTTTGATTTTTGTTCACTTCAATCTTTTTAAGTTAAAGTAAAGAAGCGAACAAGAAACCTTTACCTAGTTAGGTAGGTTGTTAGCTATCGAGTTGGAGCAAAACTTATCCCAAGCTTTTTTATCCTTTAGATAATCTGATATTTTGTAGTAAGTATTTTTTCAAAGGACATGTTTACAATTTGTTTGAATTGATTTATTTATAATTTTTTGAACGCATTTTGTATTTTGTTGTAGATGCGTATACATTGTGGGCACAGCGAGTTTATTCTTACGAGTGATTCAACCTGGTCTACCTAACATAGGCTTATGAAACTGTCACACCTAAAATCTCCTAACATAATTTTGGCTAACCACCTCCATTTCCTCATCAAAAGTCAGTATGTTTGTCACTTAATGATGATGACGGCTATTCCGTAACACTGGCTAACAACGTAACCATGGGTCCATTATAGTGCATCATTCTCTAATTTTCCCGTGGCTAGAGCGCTTGCCAAACCACGCTTTGTGTAAGCGGTTTAAGGGAAGGACTTGTAGTTACCCATTGGTTGGTCAGTGTGGTTTAGCAAGCTTCTTCTTCTCGACCTTTTCCCACTCTAAGTAGTGTCGATACAACACATATTTTACCTCCACTCTCTTCTTTCGGTCGCCTCTCCGTACTTTCCTCTCTACAAATGTCATCTTTCACTCAATACATCCATCTTTTCTTCTTCTCCCGTAGAACTTTTCAGTTTCATATCACTATCTATCTTCTATCTTCACTTGCATATCTCTTCACTCTTCTCTTCACATGCCTCCTTCCCTCCGCATAACATGCCCCTTTCACGCTAACCTTTCTATTTTAGGTTTTACAAACTAGACATTTTATAATTTGTAACATTTGTACGTTAGTATGGGTAGATTGAAAAAGACACGTTTGAGTTTCCTAATTTGACCTAATATGATAGTTAATTTTTGAAGAGCGTTTTGTATTGGACTTTACCGATTGTAACTGTTACTTATTAAATTTCTTAATATTATTTAATAGCATTTTGCATCAATTATAATTTATCATTGTTTATGTGGTCTTGCGTTATTTCTTCTGTGCTTTGCAATATTTTGTATAACATTTTGTTTTTGTAAAACAGTTCGAACCAGCAATATTTTTCCTAATTACCTAACAAATATCAAAGTGTTCTCATTCAAAATGTTACCTACATATTATGATACAAATGCATTTGTTTACACATTGCCGCTCATGGCACAGACCAAACGTGCTAACTCTGTTTTTGCAATATCTCGCTGTTAATGAGGTGTAGCATGAAATTGCTGTAATATTGTTATTTGTTACTCAGTTACACTGATCCTATGCCATTTGTCATCTGTTATTGAGCTCGCCGTTCAATGAGCAGAGTATCAATGCTTTAATCTTTCATGGATATCAAAATGCGACGAAATGTGAACAAGAGCTTTAAAATAAAATAACATGCCTACCTCAAATATATTTTTGTCACGAAATGTGTGGGTATTTAATAACTATGAAACATAATGGATACCTTACCTCAACATCATTCAAGTCTGGTATTACTTACTGCTGGTTAGGTTAGGTACACCTTACCTTAGCTACCATAGTGTATTCAATAATATGTAACTACATAGGGCCTAATAATGACATATGTATCTTCTGCTGGTTGAAATGTGTACTAATAATACTAATACTTAATAATAAATTCGAGAGTTACTCTATCTGTCTGTTACCTTTTCAAACCTAACGGTAGAACGGATCTTAATGAAATTTGGCAAGGAGGTAAATGGTATCCCGGGGACGGACATAGGCTACTTGAAAAGCGTGTGCGAAGCCGCGGGCAGGAGCTAGTGATATTATATTCGAAAGTAACTCAGTCTGTCTGTTACCTTGTCACGCCTAAACCACTAAACTGATCTCAATTAAATTTGGCAGGGTAGTAGATGGTATCCTGGGGACGGATATAGACTACTTTCTGCTCTTTGGCTTTTTATCCCGGAAAAAAGCGTGCGAGTGCGGGCAGCAGGTAATGATGATATAACTGGAACACCATGCTAATGGCCAATGGTATCTCTAGACTCTGACCAGTGTATTGTATCCAAAGTACGACTTATCAAAGAAGCAAAGCGAACGAAACACTCTTCTGAAACGATTTTTTACTTTTACATTTACGCATGAAAGCAATCAGCTGACGTCAAACCAAGTTTCTTCAAAATTACGCGAGAAACCAATAATGAACTAGTTAATTAGAATGACGCGCAACCAATCGGATGCCAGCAATCAACAGAACTCAGCAGTAACACATTTTTTTTAATACAAAATATGAAGCGACTCTGTCGCTCAGCGACCATTTCGCCCTATCTAGATAACACATTTATTTACGTACCTACCTAAACAAGAGTTTAGGTAGGTACGTAAATCCAAGATAAACAAAAATTTCGTGAATAGGAAAAAATAATAAAAACATCATTCACCCTAAATGAGAACCTTTTTTGAAGTCCGTTCAAAATTAACTTCTTCATTTCTAACAACATTCAGCCAGGTTATACAGCTATTTCGCAAATGTAAACATGATTATAATGATGGTAGAGATAAATAAAGGTAATAGGGGCATGTGGCACCAATCTCTGTCCACGTCCGTGCGTTGAAAGAGCTAGTCAAAACAAATCCGGAGATGCGAGTCCGTCAGTCAAACAACCCTTAACAATAGAACGGACCAATATACGGGGACGTAGTTATTTTGGACGAAATTAGGGCTGACACAGATTCTCCTTTTAGGCGAAATTGTATGGAAGACAACAAGAGACTTGTTCAGAAAATTTATAGTAAACAAGCAAAACGTACATAGGTTACTCGATGACATATCTCAAATCACACTTCCAGCCTTAATGGCTGTGTGATTTTTTTTCTATAATTTAGAAAATAGTTTTGTAACAATATGGAATTAAAATTATACATAGGTAAATAAATAAATAAAGCATTTCTTCGTCTCTCACAATAGGCGCCTTATAACTAAAAAGTATAAGAACGAGTGAATGAATATAGATGAAGGGTGAAGGAATATAATGAAGATATATTATATGCGACAAAAGTGCGCGGGAGTTTCTTATGAACTAATTTACAGAATTCTTAGATTCGGCTCCTTTGTCTCACTCGGCGCTTTCGGCACGATTCTCATCTAAAAAAGCCACCATGCGATAAAGCCATAGTAGCGATTTTAGTGTCAATTTTAATGTGAGAACCTCAATTAACAAATTAACTAAAGAGAAGTGGCAACCCTAACTGTAACTCCAGGCAATGGTTAGCCGGCCACCACACGCGTTTAATTGGTGCCGTACCCGGACTAAAACCCAATGCATTTTGGCTTAGCATCATGATTTAAGTTGGAAGTAGTTTATTCGGTGGCTCGTGAAAAATTTGGCCGTACGCTTATCCCAGATAGGCACATGGGATTAATCCCATTGTTAACATAATTCCTAGTAGATTTACCATTTTCGCGGGAATATTGTACGTATGTATCGTATAAGTGTATCGTATTTTAGTAAATTTATTTTTATTGACCATAAAGCTAAGTAGGTATACATAGGAATACAGTAAATACGAAATATACATACGTATGAACATAAAATGCTCAGATATATAAATGTGTAAGAATTAAAGATATTTAATTATAGATATCGACACGAATATAACAATAGACTAATTATCAATAATGAACGTTAATTCACATAATGATATAGGTTTCCTAATAAACAAAATTACAATCAAATACTTAATAGTAACAGAACAGAACTAGTTAGTTAGTTTACAATTGAGCTAACTACAGACTGTTAAGAATAATCTACAGGTAGCTCAACTGATCCATATCCAGTCGGAAAAAAATCCCATTTATTTCAGACAATTGATCCATAGATTACACTAACACCCACATTTAACATTATTACATTTAAATACACAATTACAAATTTCAAATTTAAATAAAATAATATATATTAATGTACAATCAAATTAAATTAAATGTTCCTAGCGATAAGATCATTGAGCCACCAGCGATGATACCGGGGTGTGAAATGACGATGATGACAATTTCATTAGACCCAGAATAAGCGAAATTTACTTATCTTTATCTTGTACACAATAGCATATACAAAACTGTTGTCACATTTTTCTTGTACCATTATGTACTTTATCAAAGCTTTCACTGTAAGTATAATTTACAATCTCAACTCCATGTATCAACTTTAAAAACAAACCAATAAAACCAATGCTGCTGATTCCTAATAAATTCTAAGCATAGCAAATCGCAATGAAAAGCAAACCTTTTGGTGAAAGCAGTGAGTTTATTTTTAATTGAAAGCAAACAGGGTGTTATTAACTCGATCCGAAAGACGCCACATATGGCGGATGCGATGGATTTCTATGGGTTTATTATGGTTTAACTAGCGCCTGCGCTCGAGTTTGTTTCTACTTCTATTTTTTAGTTTCTCTTCTTCTTCTAATAATGACTCTCCATTCCACTACCGGAGCTGACGAATTTTTGCGATATTGCGCCACTAGAAATAGTTCTTCAACGCTGGCGTTATTTGGCCTCTCTGATGCTACAGTTTTTAAGTGCATCTAAACTTACTAAGTAGGTAACTTTCAACTCTAATCGAAATCTCTTTCTTTCTTTTGTCAGCTATTTTTTTTTTCTATTAAGTGTCGTCTTTTTGAGTTATCTCCTCCACTTCGATCAGTCTTCGACACCTATACTCGAGCCATTCTGACGGTACAATGTTGGTAAACAACTCGCAACAGTCACATCACAACACAAAAGCCTAAAGTTCTCCTTTTGGTGTCGACTTTGTAAAATAATTGTGCAACTCTGTTATATCTCTTTTCCTGTATTATTATTTTTTTGTATTTTCTTGGTGTGCGATAAAGTATATTGTTTTATTATTGTATCGTAATTGTCAGCAGTACGCACTGTAGGAAGGTAGTTAAATGGGCGAGTAGTGTAATTTCTGTCCAACAATAAAATAGTGATCAACAATAAAATAGTGATTTACAAATAGGTATTGTATCTTGAGTTTGACCGAGAAATGATGCTTGAGTTACTCACAAAGATTATAACATAATCGTTTCACCCTTTACTTTCTATATTTATGTATTTCTTTCAAAAGACGACAACCTATCGTCCTCATACTCGTCCTCATACACAAAATCAATGTATCTTTTAAAGGGCAATGTATTCGCTTCTACAACAAAACTCCTAGTGAGTTGCAAAAATTATCGGTAAATAAATTCAAACAAATTGTCAAAACCTTCCTGTGTAAAAAGGCCTACTATAAAATATCAGATTATCTAGCTAGAGGATAAAAAAGCTTGGGACGGGATTTGCTCCAACTCGAAAATTAACAACTAACAGGCTAAAGGTTTCTTCGACGCTTCTTTACTTTAGTCTACATACCGAAGCGACTGAAATCAAAAATATCACTTTATTTCCGTGTCAGTGTTTAATTATTTAAGAATTTGACCTGAAGTGTTTTCTAAGTGTGTGTGTGTGTTAAGAGTTTTTGACTTTGACTTTGACATAAACTGACTTGCAAAATGACAATTGGTTTCCTGCCGTACCAATCGAACATTGTCATCTATTATTCATCATTCCCTCCTTGCTAGCACCGACCAGTGCATCTCTCATCCTAACACATGCTCCAGCCTAGCTTACATTCTAATCTAGATTTATTTGCACTATTGGGTTGAACCTAAGCTAACCCTAGGTTAAATAGAATATTACTCAACGCAAAGTTCGTCCGGCAGGTAGGTAATTAGTTAATTCCGTTATTAATTGCGTCTAGACCTGAGGGTAGTTGTTATTGTTTGGAGTACATTGTGGAAATTATGAATTCTGATTTCATTAGAGCATTGTTATTAAAATGTTCTGGTGGGAAATTTTAGCGTATTTGGTGAGATACATTTTAGATTAAAATTCGAATTATTATGATGTTGATTTATTACTTAGGTACTTAATTAATTATTACTTAATTACTCTATCGTAGATTTTACACATTCTATTTGCGATTATTACAGGATCTTCGACACGCTTATAATAAGGTTACGTTTATTCGTATTTTTTAATTTTAATTATTATTTTATACTAGCTTCTGTCCGCGGCTTCGCTGCTTTTCCGGGATAAAAAGTTGCGTATGTCCGTCCCCGAGATACCATCTACTTTCCTGCTAAATTTCATTGAGATTCGTTTAGGCGTGAAAAGGTAACATAGATAGATAGATAGATAGATAGATTATCACTTTATTGCACCATCAATACACTTAAGAACTTAATACTAATTATATATAATGTGGCACAATCGGCGGCCTTATCGCTAACAGCGATCTCTTCCAGGCAACCTTTGGATGGATAGGATCAGTACGTATTGAATCTGACGGTGGCGTAATTGATGAGAATCAAACAGACAGATAGACAAACTGACAGAGTTACTTTCGAGTTTATAATATTAGTATGTATATCTGTCGCCGCCGGATCGTAGAATCAGCCCGTTTGTAGAATGGCTAGACCGATTGCACAACGAACGCTGATTTTTTGGGAACACCTAATTAATTTCATTCGACGATATGGCTAAGTGACTTTTAGCTATATTGTTAAATGTTAATCGTTCAACAATCGCTATAGGCAATTAATTGAGTTGCGCCCCGTTTTGCAATCGGTCTAGCCATTCTACAAACGGGCTGATTCTATGATCCGGCGGCGACATATCCATCCGTTCACTAACGATGTAAAGAGCCTCCTGAAATCCTTTTATAAGCCTCGTTCAAGATCGACTTATTAGTATGGGGTTTCTATTGTAAGACTGCCGAAATGTATTTATGTCTAATTACACGTATTTAAGACTGCCGAAATGTATTTATGTCTAATTACACGTATTTAAGACTGCCGAAATGTATTTATGTCTAATTACACGTATTTAAGACTGCCGAAATGTATTTATGTCTAATTACACGTATTTAAGACTGCCGAAATGTATTTATGTCTAATTACACGTATTTAAGACTGCCGAAATGTATTTATGTCTAATTACACGTATTTAAGACTGCCGAAATGTATTTATGTCTAATTACACGTATTTAAGACTGCCGAAATGTATTTATGTCTAATTACACGTATTTAAGACTGCCGAAATGTATTTATGTCTAATTACACGTATTTAAGACTGCCGAAATGTATTTATGTCTAATTACACGTATTTAAGAGCAGGTTTCTCCAAAATAAGATTATTATTGACAATATGTAGTACAAATTATTATGACAATAAACCTAAATAAAATGTAAATGTATTTCCGACGATCCTATCCATACCAGGTTGTCTGGCAGAGATCGCTCTTGAGCGATAAGTCCGCCAATTGTCATTTTGTTATAATTGTTTGTTTTTGTTAATTGTTTCTTAGTTATAAGTGTCTAGCTTAGTTTAATTATAGCACGCCTTTTTTTTTATTTCTACCATGTGTGGTTGACAGGTAGAAAATGCCATCGGCATTAAGCCCACCTTTTGTATACTTTTGTTAAATGTGTGCAATAAAGTATTTAAATAAATAAATAAATTTGCAATATAGAATGTTCTATCTATCTATCTATCTAAATATTCAAGTTTTTGGAGCTCCGTAAAATAAAAACAAAACCACGCGATCCAACGGCAGGTGTGCGCGAACAATGCACTTCGAATGTATTTGTAATAGATTCTATCTAAGGGCTGTCACAAAAAGATTACATGCAATATACATTGCAATATACTATTGCCTCTTTACAGCAAAATTGTTTTAAACATTATTGACAAGTCATAGCCTATACATATAATTAAGTATATTTTGTATATTGTTATTTGTGTACCTATTGACAATAAATTATCTTTATCTTATCTTTATCTTTATAGAAAAGGACGTAGTAGCAACAGAAAGTTATACGCGTTTCGGTAGCTTAAAAAAAACATGTAGTTTGATGGGTTCTTGGTTGCTATAAATCAAACTTTTAATCTATTATAATTATATCTGTATTATAAAACTAGCTGCTGGCCGCGGCTTCGCTTTATTCCGGAATAAAAGGTAGCCTATGTCCGGCCCCGGGATACCATCTACCTCGCTGCCGAATTTCACCGAGATCCGTTCAGCCGTTCTTGAGTTATAAATAGTGTAACTAACACGACTTTCTTTCATATATATATGTAGATCCTATAGCGCTACAAAACAGTAAACAGCAAGCGCAGGCCATTTCCTCTGGGAAACCATATAATAAGTTTGAAAACTCTGCATAACATTTTACAAAACTTTCACAATCATTTGCTCGTTCGTTAGCGAATACTGTAATTAGGTTTCACCAAAATAAATATCCAATTAAACCACGACGTAACATATAAACCCGTTGTTATTTTTTAATTAAACCCAAGTTACAAGGGCTCGATATCTAATAACGAAGCATTAATTAAGTCCTCTACGCTCTACTAAACCCGAAATTTATTGCTTTCAGAATGTTGTCAGTGATAAAGATAATGAAGCAATATTGCGATAAAAGGTTTTTGCTATGAAGCGTGACAGCCCTGGCCATCTGCTGTGACATCATATTAGCAGATGCGAAAGGTGGTGAAGATTTTTGCTCTCTGTCTACGTATAACATTTATTTATTATTGTAAATGTACTCTAATTCTCCGTTTTGTATTATCTGTGTATCGATGTGTAATTTCCGACACAATGTAAATTGTTTGAAATTAAATGAAATAAAGATTCTGTGACGAACGAAGCAGAAAAACACATCGAGCCATTACTACGAGTGGAGTTGGTAGCGGTCTACACTACCATGTAATATGACTTAAGGCTGGTACATCGATGTATTAATAAGTAAGTTGAGCTCATTTATACTTATCGTTCAGCTCACATTAAATGGCTTAGACTCTGACTTATGATTCATTTTCTTACAAGTTGTACGACTTGTGCTTTTACTTATAGAACTTTCAGGGTTATAGCAGGAACATCTTTCCTGTTTCCCCTTCCTGAGTTCCCCAAACGGCGACATTATGCTGATTTTGACAGAGAATCCTTATTAGGTCTATAGAGTCCTTGCAACTTGTCCATACTTTTACAAAAATGCGAGTCACAGGGATCTATATTATTGCCTGGCTTACTTAAATTTATTTACTTTACTCATACTGACACCACTTCCAATGGTGTCTTGTGTCTATCTATCGAGTTTGTATCTTCAATGACTGGCTCTTTGTATGTAACCATTTTGCACTCAATTGTCATGTTTTTTGTCGTATCGGTTTCAAAGCAGATGTTGGAGAGGACAATAAACTTTTTGTTGTTGGCTTTCAGTTTTGTGATTGTTGGTATCAAAGACCAAGGTGTTAAACTTATCTATTTAATAAACACAGCTATGTTGGTACTTTCTTCTGAAGTCCTATTTTCGTATTATCGCTGCATTGGTATAACTAACTCAAGAAAGAGTGTAGGACGTTTTTTTCTAATACAATAATTACAAATTTAGTCTTTCTGAACATTTTTGTGAGCCAGTCGAGTAAAACTGACCGTGACAAATATCAATTAAAACTACCATAGAAATAAATTAAATGAAAATATACAATGAAATATGGGGTAAACAGCAGTTAAGAGAACGAGGGGTTGACTATTACAATTATAGGGAAAACCTATCAGCAAATATGAATTTATTTCAATTTTCACCCCACGACCGCTCGTGTGGTACAGGGTGATCTCAAATACTTAGCAACAAAACAAATTTCACAAAAACTTAAATGACCAATGCAATATTTAAAGGTAGTCCAACTTCTAGTAAATTACTATTTACTTAGAATATTAAAGTGTTTGTTTGCGTGCCTCACGCCATGCAATTTGCTATTTTTCTGGTTTTACCTGTTTGTGAATATTTAATCAGTTAGTGTTTCACTTGCAGTTTCCGACTAGTAGTTTCCTGTGCTCGGAAGAATTTTTTATAAGTTACATAGCTATTCAACTTTTAATGTCCTAGGAAATTTTGTAGCATGTCTTACTTACACACATATATTGTTTCGTTCTTATCCTCAGTACCTAAACATTATTTAGATTTTCCATTCCATCCTTCTTGCTCTCGTTCAGTTTTCGTTTCAAATCTGATGTGTTCTATTCTTTAGTTGACCCATAATTTGCTCATGCCGTGGCACCCTTTAATTAAAAAAACACTACACTGTTATTTCGCATGTTTTGTGATTTTTTATTGAAGTCCTTAATAAATAAATAAATACACAAACAAAATGTTTGATCTGCAGATCTGTTCGGGGTGTGGGTCTTTTCTAATTCTTGTTTCGCATTGGGTAGGGTAATTCCGGGGTAGATGGCCGTAAGGGAGAGACGGCCAATCGAAAAAAGTCCAATTAGAAACAGGTAGATGGTTTTAATGATAGTTTAGTTCGCTTCGCCTTTCTCCCGGTAACAAAGTGTTCGAGTGATTTTTGCGCGAAAAATTATTTTTAATGTGTAAAATCACTTTGTTTTTTCAACACCTATGTGATATAAGGTAAGGGGTCGATATATTATGTCGTCACAGAAAAGTTTTTAGAAATATCCTTGTTTTTGTTGTTTTATTGTATTTTTCTCATATTCTAACCTCAAAATGAACTATGAGGGTGATGCAATAGACTTAGAAATAGGTATGGCCATCTCCCCCATGCAATCGGGATAGATTGCCATTTTGTTTCTGGGGAAGATGGCCATAAAATATGAAGTTATTTCAAGACCAACATTACAAAAAATATTCAGTTTTTTTTTTTTCAATCTGTAGTTGCGAAGAAGTTTCCATGGGTTTGTGTAATACTTCTGAAAGTGGAAATGAAGACAGAGAGGAAGATAACTGTCGAGGTTATGGTGAAAATTACTACAGAACTCAACTCGTTGCAGACTGGCAGCAATGTAAGATATGTTTGCTCTGGGTGCACGAAAATTGCACCGAATATGATGGCATGTGTTCTTACTGCGGTAAAAAGGAAAAAAATGAAGAAAAATACCCTAAGGGCAAAGGAAATGGCAAGAAAACAACTGGCCATCTCCCCCAAAGCCCTATGGCTATCACTCCCGGACACTCTGGGAGAGATGACCAAACGTAATTTTTTTTTAAAGTGAAATGGTTCCATATTTGTTAATTTTGATACTGATTATAATAATAATATAGTAAGATGGATAATTAAAGTTTTGTTTTCAATCAAATTGGTGGTTTAACCTAAATTTGGTATAAACATAATGATTTCATTATGTTTATACCAAATTTAGGTTCTCCAAGTTATTAGGGCCATCTACCCCGGAATTACCCTATACTTATCTATCACTCATCTCATCATTTACCACAAGCTCTGCTAACTTTGAGACTATGCTTGCTGATACTGTGTGACAATTTGACAATATCCAGCATTATTATTGAGTACATATGTTATTAAAAGTGCCGTATTTTAAGAGCATCCTGTGTTGTTAATCCTGGATCAATAGAAACAATATTTACAAAGATATTAATCACTGAAATGATCGTCCAATCCAGGGCCATACAGACCCTCTATTGTCCTCCAGGGGGCCATTGCAACTGTGAGATATCTGTGGGGCCATTTGTACCCATTTATTGAATTCTGGCCTTCAGTGGCCACTTGGCTATATTATGAGGTCCCTTTTTTCGGGTTATAAGACAAAACGACCAAGCGGCCGTTTTGGAGTAAATGAGGCTTAAAATTGTTAATGAATATTTTGTGACATAAAATGATAAATTTCTTTAAGCAATGTGGTAGGTACTTATTCTACAATCGGTTTCGATCACTGGCTTCTCAGCTACTTAGGTACCTATAGATGCCGTCGCTTGTCACTCTAAAATCGATTCCATTGAAAACTGCTTCAATGTAATGGAATAAAATTTGCTCTACATACTACGAAGCGACAGAAATCAAAAATTTCACAGTCTAATTTTTAAGAATTTGACCTTATCTAAGTCATATTGCCAAATACAATACAATACAATTCTTTATTAATAACGCCAAGTTACAAGTCAACAAAGAAGTCAAGCCTTTTCTAAGTGTACATTCATTGTGTTTATGGAAATAAAGAGTTTTTGAATTGATTTCATTTGATTTCACTGCCACATGTTTTGTCAGTTTTAATGTTTGCCTTCCGCGCGCAATGTTTCCTTCGAAATCTGACAAAAATCCATTCCTGACTCCTGTTGCTGTTGTCCGCTGAAAATGCAGCCATACATAGACAATATGTATGACATTATCTGCTTAGCTTGGGGCTAGATGATGTTGTGTGAATTTTCTAGCATTATTTATTTTATATAAATATATTGTATATCCTTGAGCCGTTTAAAATTTAAGTCAGTTGCCTCAAAACTTGACACACACTTGGTGGTAACAAATAAATTTTTCTCCAATATGTTAATTTCCCCTGCCGAAACCTAAGTCGGCGAATTGTTGGCAACTTTCTGAATAGTATTGCTTGTACTTAAGTTAGGAAATTCAACAAAATCTCAGGAATTACTAATTATCTGAGAGACTTTGTGTAAAGGAGTTGCGAACAACCAATTTGTTTATCAGCAAACTTTTTATTTATGGGTTTGGGAACCAACTTCTGGGAAATGAAGGGGTAAAGTCTTCTGGAGGTTTTAAAACTTATAAGACTAAGTAATATTGGGTGTCCTATCAGTGATTTAAAAACTCGTCAAAATCATGTGATCTTGGCAAACGGCTAAAATTGTTCGTTCCTTTTCTTCAGATCTCTAAAAACAATGCTATAAACTAATTTAGAAGACCAGTGAGGGTAGATTCGAAAAAAAAAATGCCACAACTTCGTAGTGGCGACGGTGACTCCTATACTCCAGTCATTCATCCCGTCATCTTTGTTCTTTATGTTTAGTTTTTGTTGACCAACATCATCATCTAGCCCAGAAACTAATTTCCTCTATTCTAAATTCTACTTTATTTGTTGCAGGTGTCCGTGCAGTGTGTGAAGTGATGTGCCCGTGCTAGTGCACAATGCCGCCGCGGTGGCGCTGGTGTCGAGTCACGTGACTGGCACCAAGATGGCGGAGCCCGCCATTTCGATTATCGAGGGAACTGTTAAATTTCGCGATGGAAAAAAGGTAAGATAAAGTTGATATTAATTAATATGAAAGTTATAGGTGAAGGAATAGATACCTATATGTTGTGGTTCAGCGTCTCATCCTGAGTTCTTGTAATTTTTGTAGAAATATCACGATTTCATGACTTCTGTATTCTGTGTATCTTGTAGGTATTTGTCAACCGTTGCCGTAGATTATGTTTCTTTAATGTTATATCTGTGAATGTTTCGTTTTTTCATGTTATGTGTTATCTTCCGTGTCGTCACCAAACGGCTCTGTCGGAAGACCAGCGTTGGTTGTAATGTTTTTACAACTAGCTCATGCTGAGACAGAGACCGCTTTGTGACTGAATGCAAAAACTAGTACCTAAGCTTTGTTTTTATTTTATTTTTTTATTTCAGTTACAAATAAAATAAAATATTCTATATTCTATTCTATTCTATAGACAACAGTAACTAAACTCATTGCTTATAAGTATCTATTCTGGCGGTACACAAACTTAAATTATGTGACCGCAAGCACTCAAAATATAGCCGTGTGTTACTGTGGCCTTTCTTTGTATGCGAAATAAATTAAATATAGTATAATGTAATAATGTCGTGAAATGTATACAAACGAATGCGAAATATATACATAATATTATTACATACCTACATGTAATAATCGAAATAAAATTACAGTGACACTTTAGTGCTGTCAAATTAGTTAAGTTTTAGTTTATATACCAATAGATTTGATACCGGTCTACAGTACCTAATATACAGAAAAAGATAGTGTCTTATTTAAATTGGTAGCGTTATCATTATCTAGGTATCTACTTTGACTTCAAAACTTGTATCCAAACCATCGTAGACCGTAGCACCTGAAGGGCCGATATTGTTATCGTTATCACTGTCGATAACTTATCATTCGATATCGAGAAATATGTCAATCGATAAGTCTCAACGGTAGCTCGCAGTTCTGGGAAAAATAAACTCGTTAGCTCTATCTTCTCAGAACACACAACTGAGACTATTGTTAATGGGACTAACTCCAAGAACTATAATGTCAGTCGTAAAGCTAACACGTTTCAATTTAAATATTTACCTCTATCTAACGCTATTATCTCTATGGTTTTTACCGTTATTGTAATAATAAGAAATCAAACAATATTTTTCTACTTCGACGGGACTTGAACCTGCATTCTTCCTTCAGTACGAGAATGTGCTAACCAACTACACCACGAGATCATATGACGTAGGAGTCGAAAAATTTTGGGACTTAGGTACCCCGAGTGTGAGGGCTTACGCACTTTAATAATAAAAACATTATAAATCTAGGTTGCCACTTCCATGGCTGTCATACTTACCTCTTTTCATCTTCTCATTGCTTCTGATATTGTTTATATAAAGTAAATAATGTCTATCTATACTTCTGTAGTGTCCTGCATTAAGTATTTAGTCATCTATCTATTTATCAACTCTGCCCGTGAGCAACACTTCTGGATGAGGCGAACTCTTTATTGCGCCATTCAGTCTGGTCATATTTGTTCCACCCTCATCAACTCTTTTTTGCCTATTTTGACGAGGTCGTCCGACCATAATTATTGTTTATTGTTGAATCCTGATGACTTAATTCCTACTCCTCAGCATACATAATGTCCTCCTCCAAACAAGGGAGCTTTTGCCATAATCACCGCGTGGATGTTCAAAATACACAGAAGGAAGCTGCTGTCCAGCCTGTGGTAGGCTTATACTATATTTATGTATGTAGAGTAATATTTGTAAGAAAACTAATTTAATTACAATGAAATTGGGTGCGCCCTGATAATTCAGCTACCAAACCAATTACTCATTCATATCGCCTAGGACATTGTAGGACTTTGATCGAATCTGTGCAAACAATGAATCATTTCCGTCCTATAAGCATTTTGTAACTCGAAACAGTAATAGGCCACTTGTTTACATATTACATCCTTATTATTAACTACAGCTACTATTTGAACTACTAACAAAACTAAAACTTATATGCATCGATGGGTGAAGTCAGCAACGAAATTGAACGAATTTTTAACATGTTTTTATTGTGCTAAAATTTTAGTTAAACTTAAGTATTAGGGACTTATCAATCAAAATTTACAATACTCAAAGTACATAAGTACCTAAATTACTTAAACTAATAGAATCAGATTTTACACAACAAAATGGGTATTTTTAATTAAATCAATTTATATACCTAAGTTGACAACAGTGCTTGATACAAATCGAATAAGTTATTGGCTTTATTGCCCATTTATTTATTAGTCTTACTAATTTGCAATGTTATTAAGGTCCAGAACAATAAATATCGGCTAACGCTAAAACTGTGGAATTGAGAAGAAACATGGCAATATTATAGAATACCTTCGCGAATTGAACGCGATGACTCTAGATGTCGACACACACACATACACACACACTAAAAATAAAGGGTAGGTACTATATCCGACATTACTCTCCTACATAGAGTTGCCCTTTTTGAAATATCTAAGACGCTAAAGCATCCCTAGATCCAGCATCATTCTGAAAACTGATCCCCTTTAACAATTTCAAAATCTCTATCCTTGCCTCAATCTTCTGCTTATCATCCAACTTCCTAAATGTCGGAATCAGAGACAGAAGGAACTGTTTATCTTCATCAGACTCTTCCTGCTTTACAGATTTTAGATAATCTAATACTCTACCGTCATTCTGACTTTGACTGCTAGTGCTGCTAGCTTTCTTCTCATGCCTAGCTGGTTTATGCTCAAACGCTTGGACGAAAGTCTCTGGCTCAAATTCCAACGCCACTTCATTCTCATCGTACGCTTCAGTTTTGAGATTAGCGAGCGGTTCGTAATTATCCTCATCAGAATTATTGTCATCCTCATCATCGATATCACCGTCTTCTTCTTTGTCGATGAGGAATTTCATCATTTTGTAGTATCCGTAGATTTTCCTTTGTTTCACTCGTTGGTTGTTTCTGCGTTTCTCTAGTTCTTGTCTTCGGAGGAGGAGTTCTCGGCTGAAGCAAGTCCGGAGGTTCTTCCAGCGCTTTTGAATGTTGTACACTGAAAAATAAGTTTTATGTAAGCTATAATCCAGTGCGGTACTTTTAGGTTTCTAAAGCTAATAAATAATAATTTATAGTACCCTAAAGAAGTATCAAAATATTTTAAAGTCTGGGAGATTTTAAATCTAAGAATAGATGTAGGTACATACATATATATATGATGAATAAATACAAATAACGTCCAACCGTAGTATATTATAGTTATTCTGTGGTACGAGACAATACCAGACGAAGACTCCTACTGAAGGTTCCGTTTGTATTTATCTACAGACTGTAAACCAAACTCAAACCCAGTCCAATTCCTAATTTCAAAAAGTTTGTCTTATTCAACCCATTCAACCTACACCTAAAAATGCACGAAGGAATTAATATATTTATTTATTTATTTATTCCACTGTAGGTACCTACACATGTTACACTTTTTAAATAATTTATATTGTAACAATCTCACACAAATTTTTAGCAAAGGAAACACCATAAGGGTCGTTCATAGAAAATAAAAATAAAAAACAGACAGTTAAGGAATCTTCCACATTATATTTAGCGATTTTTCGTTGCTGACTGTACTTCTCTCTTTTAATGAGTACTATCTGTTTTATAAGGATGAATAAAGCATTGTCTATATATCTATCTATCTCTCAAAAAACGGCAACATCAGCTCAAAATCAACCAACTAATACCTAAGTCGGTCGGTCGATCAAAAGTCTGTCCGCGGGGGATCATAATAACCCTCTCAAGGTATCTCAAGGTCGGCGTTGGAAAAACAAACGTAACTTGCCGACATTGGCATATTATCCTGCCATTCTCTTGCTTTGCAATTTTAGCAATACCTATAGGTAGTGTAAACAGATTTTACCTTATAAACCTATGTCAGATATGTTACCTAAAAGCAAAATCTGTAAAATCATGTCTTTTGTTATTAAGTTGTTTTTGTCTTCTGTCCTAAGTACCACCTCAAATTTTATATTTGCCATATAACGCGTTACACAACTATTCTTCTTAGTTTTGTTTGAAACGTATTTTAAACAAAACTAAAAAGAATAGCTGTACCACCAACAAACCAAAAATAAATTTATCTAACTCCAAAAACCTCAAAACTACAAAGGTCTAATGGTTTAAATAGAGAACACGACCCATGTCAGTTGCTTGTTTGACAGATGCTAAGCCACAGTGTAAATAACAGTAGGCGTTCAAAGTTGCTAATGATCGTGGAAATTCCTAGCAACATTGTTTTTGAATTTTGTAATTCGAATTATTTGAATCAAAATAACGTTAACAAGTAACAAAACATTACGGCACCCGGTCCAAGACCAAATTGTTCACGCCAATGTTTTGGTTTTTTGTTGTTAAACAAAAGGCCGATAAAGTACTCAATTTACAAAAATGTTACTGAATAACGACACAATCTTACTGTTTTTTTGCAAACTTTATGTACCTACTTGTTAAATGAAGGTTAAGAAAAAAGTAAACAAAGAACTCACTGTACGAAACCTTATCCTGAGACTTCATAGCGTCCCAGTTCGGAACTACTTCTCGGCACACTTCTTGCCATATCTTCGGCTTGTGATTCGACTTGTGAAAGTAGGATGGATGGTTCTTCCTGTACAACCCTGGATGACGTTTCACTGCCCTTATCAACGCCTCTGTCTCCACCAAGTTGCTTGGCGCCCCTTCCATTCTCCGTGCGATTGAAAATCACCCGCGAAATCAAAATGGCCACTTTTTGTTTGCAAAGTCGCGCGAAAAGTGGCGTGCGTTCGGGCTCGGAGACACAGGGCGACTAAAGATGGCGTTGGAGGCGATAGTAGCGCCACCGTTGCGCAACTGTCTGCGCAATGGTAGAGCGTGCATGCTTTTGTGTTACGTGAGACTTTGGTTAGATTTGTTGAAGGTTTATTTTACTTTAAAAAGAAACCGATACTTATTTTTTCATGTTACCTACCTATATCCTTTTCAAAAAACTTGTGTTGTGCAAATAATCATAATTAAGTAACATGTTTTACTAAGAAATTGTAAGTACCTACTTATAAAGACATCAAGTGTATCAACATGTAACATGAACCTTGGTAACGGTGGAATAAATAAATGTAATGAAATACATATCATATAGGCACTTACCCAACTGGCTGATTAGATAGATAACTGTTTGCCTATGTCCAGCAGTGGACTAAGATAGGTTGATGATAATTCGTTTGCACCTTAGCAAATTTCTTTGGCAGGATTGTCATGCAAAAAATCATAGAGCACACAAAAAGATAGAGATAACCTCAACCAACAGCTCATCCTAAAGATCTCATGATAATAAGATGTTAAAAAATCTCCCCTTGAAACAAGAAGCATTTGATTTTGTAATAAATTTGTCATTGAATAAAACGATTTAGTTCCATGATTAATAACTCTTTCTGATCAGTTTTTTTTGTTTCGTGTTTTAGTTTTAATTTGTTTTTGATCTCGTTTCTGGAAATCAAGAATATATTATTATTAATGGGATCTTTTCCTTTTAAGGCTCGGTCTTGAAGTACACACTTAAAAGAGATGGTAATAAAACTACAATTACGTTTATCATAGAACTCACAATACAAAATCCTTGTCACCCTGCTCGACCCGGTTCAGACCACGATCAGTCACATGCAAAAGCGAGACAGAGGATTACGTAATCAAGTCAGAAAGGGACAGGTGACATCGACATTACAATCTTGCGACTCGAGTGGACTCAAAGTGGTCGACCTTCGTGGATAGCCAACGGTTTATCTATATTCGTTTCTATTTTCCGAGAGATAAGGTTGCTTTTGATATAACTCCTTAACTGCAGCGATTGCTGTTTCTAACCATATAAAACGTTTATTTATCATTTTCATACTTTTCTTAGTAATTATTTTGTTGATTTTTGTTAGGTAGGTTAGGTACCTACTTAGGTACAGCTAATACCTAACTTTTAAACAAAACAGCTGCTTAAAAGAATAATTAAATTAAAGAACAATGGCACATTTCACTCACACCTGCAACACCTAACTTACCTACTACCTACTACGTACTTAGATACCTACCTACCACAGGTATGAAAATTATTTCCAATTAAAGTAAGATACTTGTGTAAACTTTTATAATATGTAAGTATATTTATTTATTTCTTATTTATTTATTTATTTATTCCACCGTAGGTACACTTGTTACACTTGATGTCGTTACACATTTTAAATACCTAATTTATATTGTAACAATCTCGCACTAATTTTTAGCAAAGGAAACACCATAAGGGTTGTTCATAGAAAATAAAAAACACACTCTTCCACAATGTAAATTAAATAAAATTGGTCAGACTAAAATGAATAATAAATAACTTAAAAGGTATGTCGAAGTATGCTGCTGTACAAGGGCATTGTCAAATTATACTAAGAATAATGTACAAAATTACATAAAAACAAAAAAACAATATATGTACTTTGTTTGATATTTATGTTTACAATTGTCTTCTTTTCAGTGGAAATCGCGATGGTGCGTCATGAGGAAGTTGTCCCCAGTTGCAGGTATGTTCTAGTAATAATTTATGTTATTAATATACTTAATATTGGAAAGCTCAATACTCAAATCATGGTAAATTTCCCGTTGCAAATGACTTTAGAATTATGTTAATATTTAGCACTTTGTTTGATTTAATATCGTCATTCGGCAAATTCTGCTGTTAAATGGCTTCCTAAAACCTGCAACAGCTATCTCATAAAACCTATCCAAACTTTCTAAGTTCCCGAGTCCTATAGTGCCTAAATTTTTCCCATTATCTCCTTATCATAAATTTGTCCGTTTTTATTCCTTCTGAGGCCTTTTATTCAACTTAAACTTGTCCTAACTTCATGTTAGGTTAACTTGAACTTATCTATCAACCCGAAAAGTTGGAAGGCTCTAGAGAAAGGGATTTCAAGGGACAACTTGCGAAGTAAGTAGTGAAATGTTAATGAGCACTCCCTTTTGTGTGAGATGAATATAATAAATAGAAACTTTTCTAACTTACAGGATTGTATTGTAATAGAATATTAAGTTCGCTCAGGTACAGTTGGAAACATTAAGGTTATTGACAAAACAAGTTAGGAACTTTCAAAGAAGATTTGGGAGTTGGCCGCTCGTTTTGAACTCGGCAACTTTGACTTTTGAAACATAGATCTGAGGAACTTGACTTATGAAACAAAGTCTATGCTTGTCTTTCAAAAGTAGTATATAGACGCCTTTTATACTTATTATCAACCTCTTAGGGAATAAGGGGAGAATCTCGTAAAAGGCTATAAGGGTCCTAAGTTAGAATTTGTAACTACGGAAGGGCAACAGCTTTTTTTTTTGTGTTTATTGAATACCCCTAACTGCGGTCTCCAAACCTCAAACCCAGCTTTGGGATTATGACATTGCTTATGGAAGGCCTATGTCCAGGCAGTGGACTACTAGGCTGTAGATAGATGTGAGAACGAGGTCACATTATCGTCTATCACTATAGTTCTCCTGGTGGAATATCTAAATCTGAATTTAACTCAATAATGTTATTTGGAATATTCCATGTTCGTTGATTTATAAATTGACAGCATTGGTTTGATTTGCATCACCAACAAAACAGACTAAAAAAGCTGTTTCCATAGAATCCTGAATCCAGTATGAACCTGCCAGCAATTCCAATAATGCCTGAGGTACCGCGATATTTATGGTTAGTTTCAACCCTATGCCATTGCAATAGGCCTGTTGAAAATTAATTGATGAGTCATCGTTCAATACTTCTCTATTCGTTTGTTTCTTTTGCAAAAGAATCTGTCTTCGCAGAATCTTTAGGAACTTACCTGCAAATGATTTATTGGGTTTTTTTATTCATTCTCAAGGTCACTCACATACCTAAAATAACACAGGTTGGTCTCCATTATTATTTTGACTTGACTCAAATAGGTACTAGGTATTGGTCGCTTCATCTTCTTACGATTCTGTTCATTGGGATCGTGTTCCAACAAATGTAGGTAAGTTACTTACCTATTTATTTCTTTCTTTTTTTCCCCTTTTTGCCGAAGTTTGAAGGTAGCGCTAATTAATTAGGTAAGTAGGGACCAGGTATGTTCGGAGTTTCTCTGACGATGTGGATTCGTAACTATCCACATAGCTGAAAAAATTAGCAAGCTGAAGTGGCAGTGGGCCGGCCATATCTCGCGAAGAACCGACAACCGCTGGAGTAAACGTGTTCTTGAGTGGAGACCGCGACTCGGCACGCGGCAAACGTAGTGCCAGGTCGGATGATGATCTGCGAAAGACTGCGGGCAAGTGCTGGATGCGGCAAGCTGAAGACAGGGCGCTCATTAGGGGAGGCCTATGTGAAACAGTGGACTATTATAGGTTGATGATGATGTTGCTGTCAGTCGGTGTTGCTATAGTATATCTTTTTTATAAAAAATCCTTTAATAAAATAATTTAGTAAATAATACTTCCCAGATCAGTCCGCTATGTTCACATAAGGGCTTGGTCTAATAATCCCCTTAATGAAGTTCCCCTTAAGGGGATTATTAGACAAAAAGTCTAATTATCCCCTTAGCATCGCATTTCAATGGTGTAAGGGGATAATTGAGCTCCTTTAGGTACATACTATAAAGGTGCATTATACACGTGGGAGGGATACATACAAAACCATTGATAAAACTTTCAATAAACTGTCTGTATCCGCCCTCTGCCAATGATCAGTATTGACTCTGATTAACATAATTTGTCTGAGAAAGCAAAAAATCGACGCACCTGCTGCTAATCAATTAGCTTTTTGTATTCATTAAATGAAAATGGGTGATCTGTTATGTATTAAAGGGAGCTTTCTGGTTTTTTACCCCGACAACGCGTCGTCGGGGTAAAAAAACCAGAAATCACATTTATACTGTTTATACATTGATTTTTAACTGATTTAAGGAAGACTATCATTAATAATCATTATGGCTGTTTGTATGTTTTATATTACTTATATTTTTATGTAACATAATAATATTTTTGTCGATTACTCCGTCAAGTGTTGACCGATTTGGATTATTGTTTATATAAGAATGATCCCGATATGGTCCCATAAAAATTTTAATTATTGATTTGTGTTTGTCTCGCAAAAATTAAATAAAAACCAGTTAAGTGCGAGTCAACTCGCACACGGAGGATTCCGTACCACCGTATCACGTTAATTTCACTAAAGAAACCATAAACACGGATGTTTATGATAAATAAAAAAAATACAAAAAGCCAACATGACGCGGTCACCCATCGATGTACTGACCGCGCCCGAATTGCTTAACTTCGGTGATCGGTACTCAACGTGGTATGGATGTTGGCTCCCTTTTTTACCAAATTTATTTTATTTTTATTATTTGTTTTTATAACAGCAATAGTAATACATATAGCAATAATTTCAACAATCTACCTATTACGGTTTAAGAGCCTTGACAAACAGAAAAATCTCGTTTTATGTTATACCTATATTTAATATTTATTTGATTTTTATTATTTTTTGTTATAACGGCAACAGAAATAAACACTGAATATTCCAACTGTCTACCTTATACGGTTCATGAGATACAGCCCGCTGACAGACGGTCGAAAGGACCGCAGAGGCTTATTAATAGTCGACTCCAACACGAAGGGTTCCGTACCGTAAAAATCTGGCAACTTTTTCAAAGAACATCAAACATTCCCTTATTCGGAGACCCCTTTAAATTTTTAACTTTGTTATATTTTTAGTGTATACATATGTTGTTATTACAGTTGAAGTGTTATTTATTTATAGAAAGTTTCACGTGTCTATTGTGGTTTAAGATATACAGCCTTGACAAACGCAGAGCAATAATAGACAAAAAAATCACGTTGTTTGTAAGGAAGCCTCCTTTTATTCGCATATTTTTTTTCTTGTTATAGCGGCAAGAGAAATACACATTCTCTGAAAATTTCAACTGTCTACGTCTGACGGTTCATTAGATAGAGCCCTGTGACAGACAGAGGGACGGACGCACATCGGAGGCTAAGCAATAGGGTTTCCGTTTTCACCCTTCGTGTACGGAACCCTAAAAATTAACTTCAGTTATTAAAACAGTAGAAACTCTTAATTTTTTTAATGCAAAAGATGCTCTCCAGGACAGCGGAGGCTAAATGTCGAAACATATGCCTATAATAGGTGCTGTAAAATAGCAATATTATTTCTTTAACGACCGGTGAAAGTTTCCTTTTTACGGTGACTGTACTTGACGCATAAATTCAATGGAAACAAAGGGTGGTGCGAGATGCAGAATCAAAATAACATTTTTTTTACGATTCGTCAACTCGCACCAGTTGGGACAAGAATCATGGAGCGAGTTAGTGAATCACTCGCTTTTCTAAAGCTACCTTCGGATATCACAACGGTGACGTCATAAGTTCAGTTTGGGCATAACCCAGCACCTCTGTTATCTCAAGTTGGCTAAGTGTATCGCTCGACTCGGAACTGGATTGCGAATCTGACATCATGCGACTTGCCAGTAATGGGTTATGTTATGGCTAAGGCCATGTGTAATTTGTTTCTGTGACCTTTGTGTTCTTATTACAGACTAGTTTCTACCCACAGCTTCGTACGCACTTTTCAAGTAGCCTACGTCCGTCCAAATTTCACTTACATCCGTTCATCCGTTTAGGTGTGAAAAGCGTTAGCTTTAGCAGTCTGTTAAGACTGACAGAGTTCCTTTCGAATTTATAATAGTGTGGACGTAAGTAAGAATTATCCAATGTAATCAAATTGTTTTGATAAATTACTGAAAAATATAGCAATAATCTTTCACCAATTAGAAATGATCGCGTATATTTAACTTTTTTTCTAGTTAATAATCAAAGGCAATTACAATCAAAAAAAGAAACAAATTAGAGTTCTCTAATTTGTTTCTCACGCAGTTGACCTAACTGCTGACTGTTGCAAACATTATAGAGTTACCTCAACTAATCAATTTTCTATTGAATTGTTTACACAACTTGATTCATCTCAATTACTAGTCGGATTTTGCCAACCTTCTTCTAAAAATGAGTTTCTTACAACTTACAAGGAAATCTGGGTACCCTGAGGGTACTCCTTACTATTATGAAAGTTTTTTTTCCTCATCCCTGAAATAATGATTACCGCTGAAACAACCCCGAAAATTATTTTTAATTAGAGAACATGATGGGCCAATTAAGATGTTGCACGGAGATAACGTTAATTAAACGTAATTGTGAGTTCGTTGAGTAATTTATTCTGTCAATTTTGCTATAATTTTGTATAAAATTAGTTCAGATTATTTATGAATTTACTTACCTACTTTAATTGATTTTCTTGGAAGTAACTACTTTGAATATGAAATAGAAAACCAACTCGTGGTAACATTAACGTTCCAATTGAATACTAATCTAATTTTACATTTAATGCATTTTATTTTCTAAAATCTAATCAATGAGCCTCAGAAACTGTCTTTTATCTGTTTTCTTAGCAATTTCATTTATTTATTTTATTATACGAGTAGACTTACAGTTAAAACCAAAACGTCGAAGAGACAGGATCCAGTCAGCAATCCTGTGAACCTATTAAATTCCCATGATCCACATGGGTCTTTACAAAACGAAAAAAAAAAATTTCTTGTCCTAAACAATATACCCTGGTGACAACAGTATTTTTCAGAACTTCTAAATTTTTTGTCTTATCGTAAGTACATTATGTCTCAATGACAACCTTGAATGAATAAGTACATAATTTGAAAACTCGAGAGTACACAATCAACAAATACGTAGGTAAATACTTTGTCTTTATTGCACAGAGTGCGAGGACCTGACAGAAATACACTCGTTCTTGACACTTTAATAACTATCTGCAAATAGATGCATAGATCAGTTGTGTTACATGACAGATGAGACTATGAATCGTTGCCTGGGGATGTGACGAATTGCATATTACTGGCAAATAAGTTCTGGTTAAAAATGCAAAGTTTCATGTCTAATGTCAAAATAATTATTGCTTTGCCTGAGTGGTAAGGCATTTATGCCGAGACTTTTTTGCTGCTGTGGCACACAAATAAAAAACAAAAAGGAACACCCTTGTTTTTTTTTTTTTTTGTGCATTTTTCCTCATAATATTCTGTAGAACTATGTTCTACTCACGAACTCTACCAATGTTTGTTAGTTTTGCAAAATGTATTATATTTCATGCATGTTTTATTTAATTGTACTGTGTCCGTTCCCGAAGGGTGAAAACGGAACCCTATTACTTACTAAGCCTCCGCTGTCCGTCCGTCCGTCCGTCTGTCACAGGGCTCTTATCTCATGAACCGAAAGAGGTAGACAGATTAAATTTTCAGAGAATGTATTTCTCTTGCGGCTATAACAAAAAATAATAAAAATAAAATAAATATCCAAATAAAATTCATCCATTCTGGGCACTCTGCCTTCTGGTGACGGCTTAGATTTTTAAGAAATAGATATTAAGTGTATATTGTATACTAGTTGTAATTGTTTTATTCTGTTATTGTAATCTATGTGCTAAATAAAAGATAAGTTTCCAAATAAAATGGGGCTTCCATATAAAAAACGTGATTTTTTTCTACCTTTGCTATTTTTGCTCGTCGTTTGTCAAGGCTGTATCTTTTGAACCACAATAGGTAGACACATAAAACTTTCTATAAATAAGTCAACAACTGCAATAACAAAAATACTAAAAATATAATAAAATTAAGAAAAAGAAAGGGGAACAAAATTCAAAGAAATAAATCTAAAAAGGGTTAAATTGAAAGGGGTCTCCAAACAAGTTAAAATGTTGATGCTCTTTGAAAAAGTTGCCTGATTTTTACGGTACGGAGCCCTTCGCGTGCGAGTTGACTCGCACTTGGCGGTTTATTTCTATCAAACAGCTTGACTAGGTTACCAATATTTATGTGTAGGTGTTTTTTAATTTATATAAAGTTTAACTTTTACAATATTAATATTTATACTGTTTGTCATCCTACTAGATATGCAAAACTAATAGTCTAGCACTTTGGCGATTTCCTTAAAAGTTTTTGCTGGTATCCTGATGACATCATGCTTTGCCTAATTTGTCTACCAGGCACCTATAATACCTACCTGCAGTTTCTGTTTGCAGTACGGTGCTATTTGAGACCATTTTAAAGTAGCGATCTGCTTGTGTTGTTCCGGCAAACTACAAAATTGGTAGCCATATCATCTCGCGATGAACCGAAACCGATGGGGTAAACGTGTTTTTGAGTGGAGACCGCGACTCGGCAAACATAGTGTAGGACGCCCTCCGGCCAGGTGGGATGACGATCTGCAAAAGACTGCAGGCAGATGCTGGATGATCGGTTCAAGAGAAACAGCCTTGACAAAAGTAGAGCAAAATAACCAAAAAAAAACTTTTTGTATAATATAACTTTTTTGTATGACCCTTTAATATAAATAAGTATTGATCATATTTTTATTAATTATATATTATATTTATTTTTTGTTGTTGTAGCGGCAAGAGAAATACACATTATGTGAAAAATTCAACAGTCTACCTTTTACGGTTCATAAGATACAGCCCGCCGACGGACGGACGGACATACAGACGGACAGACAGCGGAGGCTTGGTAATAGCACAGACCAGTCTTGATATAAACAAGTCTGTGGTAATAGGGTCACGTTTTCACGCTTCGGCTACAAAAATCTAAAAGCTAAACCGCGCGTTTGTATACTCTGTCTCTGCTCTATCCTTAAGACCATGTTGGGTGCAATGTGTTGCGCGCCTCATCAATGCCAGTGCGGTACTGCTGTCGAACAGCTTGGTCATCACGGATTATCGTGTACTAGGGCCGCCGGTCGGATATCTCGTCATGCCAGCCTTAACGACGTCATCCGGCGGGCCTTTGTCACCGCTAACGTACCAGCTATTCTCGAACCGAATGGTCTGTTGCGTGACGATGGTAAGAGGCCTGACGGCATGACACTAGTCCCATGGGAGTTGGGGAGGCCCATTGTGTGGGACGCTACATGCGTCGACACACTTGCGCCTTCCCATCTTCCGAGGACATCCGTAAGGGCTGGTGCGGCGGCAGATTTGGCCGAGGATCTCAAGAGACGCAAATATGCAGGTCTCGACAGAGCCTACATATTTGCTCCCTTTGGGGTCGAGACCCTAGGTCCGTGGGGTACCGAGGCTCTCCGGGTTTTTAAAAAGTTATCTGAGCGTCTGGTCGACGCGACGCGTGACCCGAGAGCTGGCGGATATCTGGCGCAGCGCATCAGCATTGCCATACAGCGGGGCAATGCAGCCAGCGTCTTGGGGACGCTTCCGACTGGTATTGATATGGATCAGTTGAGCTACCTGTAGATTGTTTGCAACAGTCTGCAGTTAGCTTAATTGTTTCAATTGTAAATACTAGTTATAATTTGATTGTAATTTTCTTTGTAGTTGGATAAACATTATTGATTATTCTAAGGTTCAAAACATGATATTTATCACTTCTGATGAGAAAAAATTACGAAGAAAGGATAAGAAGTTTTTAGTGGTTTTTATGGTTGTACTTCAAGTATATCAACGTTTTACTCTCATAAAACATGTCAAAAAATAGGCCACGACGTTTAGAAGAATATTCAATGGTTAGTTTTTCTCAAAACCATTTTTGAATTTTTTCAATCGAATAATTATAGAATTTAAGTGCGCTCACGCGGCTCGCTTCATTCAGTAGCCCGCCGCGCGCCGCCGCCGCCGCGCCGGGCGTTGAAGCGTGGAATAACTTGGCCTTAACGATTTATTTATTCACCTTGTAGCAACATTAGCACCTTTGCCATTGTCCTTTCTATTTCGCATGATCTTTGACCCAAATAGTTTTACCGAGAAACAGACCTGACATCAGCTTTCGAGAATCCTAAGGTGCGCTGACGTTTATAAATAGAATGCGCAGTGACTGGTGATCTATAATGTCATGACATGAGCCTCGCAGACGGGTAGATAAGATATCATACTATAAAACAAATTGTTTACCGCATACCGTAGTAACAAGCCGTCGGGAAATTCCAAAACCCAGAATATTCAGCTGTTACACCCAAATGACGATGACGTCTCGTCTCCCAACCGAATTTCGGCCACGGCCGGCGCGGCGGCGCGGCGGCCAGTCTCAATCGCAACGGAGACTAGCCTTGTACGCACAAGTGCGTACAAGGCTGGTCTTTTACACACTTGTCAAACACAGGTGAACTCTCTATTCTCTCTCGTAATCCGATGGGAAGACCGACACCATCGGGGATATGTCAGGCGCAGGGCCAAAGCCTTAACGTGCTTTTCGAGGCACAGGGGTGTCACTCCGATAACTTTCTGACACGGGCTGCTACTGTAAATTTTTGTTGCTAGAAGAATCCTAATAACAGTTTTTGGTACGAACCGGGATTGGAACCAGGGGCCTCGTTATCAGGAGGCTTCCGTCGATTGGGACCACTAGTATTGCGACCGCGGTCCCAATCGACGGATCGATTTAATTTTATTATTTTTCTTCCAGCGACTGGGACCGCCCTCGAAATTAATGAAAAAATCTATTCTTTAAGTCAAATACGTACAGTCAAAGAAAAAAGTATTTAAAGTAATAATAAAGAACAAAACTCTTTCACTGAAAGCATTTTTTATTTATTTTTAATAATAAAAAAAACTAATTTTATGTAATTATTAAAAGAAAAACAAATATTCTATACTTAAATAATAATAGAATACATTTTCGTTACATACCTTTATGTAAAGAAAAATAAGTTATAAAGCTCTCTGATTAACCATCTTGTTATTTAAAATTGACCTACTAACAATATACACATAAATCATAAATTACAAAATGAAATGATTAAAGAGGGCTATTACAAAAAAAACGAGAAATCGCACGGTTTAATTGTCCAAATTGTATGATTTTCGTTTGTTGCTTAAAATAATAATTACTTGTTCGTTTCCTCTACTACAATAATAATAAAACAAATTTTAGAAAACTTATTTTTTGATGTAGTCATAATCATTCTCCCTATGCATGTTTAGGCAAAAACTCTCGGAGACCTGTTTTGGGAGCTCTAATTTGTATTCTATTGAATAAAGACCACAAATTTCTTTTTTCTTGCTACAAATATTCTATACTTGAATAATAATAGAATACATTTTCGTTACATACCTTTATGTAAAGAAAAATAAACTGAACCGAACTCGATTATAGACCGAAAAGGCTTCGAAACAAACTCCAATATCTCCGAAGTTCTACTTCATTTTGACATAATATTTAGGTATACCAAAATAATTATCAACATTTGCTTGAACTACAATATTAAGTCTATTTTTTAAATCACTGCTAAATATTTTTTAATTAATTAAATAAATTACTATATATTCAAGTATAATTGGCGCTCGCGCGGCGCAATGAATTATATAAGTCTTTTATTTAATCCATTAATGATAACAACAATCACAGTCTGTTAAAATAGCTTATGGTTAAACTTGGCGTTATTAATAGAGAGTTGTTTTGTATTGTTAAACAATCATAAAAAAAAAATTGGCATTTATATTCTGTGTAACAGGCTGTTCTTTAACATCTTAATTGCAATATAGTCTTTGTTATAGTCGGCAGGTACAGACGTCATGGGAAAGTCCATCAGTAGGTACCTATCATTTGAAACTGAAAGTTCCACTATCCATACTTGAAACCACGTCATAAACGTCTTCAATCTCATTAACAGCCATATTATCTCCGATTAATATTATTCACACGGTCGTAAAGATAAATGAAATAAACTACTGGTTTGCTCTGAACTAAGATCTTAAAGGTGATTCAACACTGCCATCTTGGACAGCCATAAGTCCAAAGATCGTGTCAAATGGTATAAATAAAAATTGGAATTACCTTAGAATATGACGCCACCTTACGCAACACGGTCACCACGGAAGACCAGCGTTATTGCATGATCTGTTCTGCACGCTGAGTGGTGGCCATTTGTCAGTGTGTTTTTTCTTAATTTGTGTATAATTTTGTAAACTTGATCTTCGTGCACTGGAATAACAAATAACATGTTTACTTTAAAATACTAGTTACAGCAAAGAAATGAAAGGAAGGAAAAAATTAAGAAAATATTGTTTTAGTTTTTTTCTGAAGGATTTTGGTGATAAGGGCTTTTCGCGGATAATCTATGACGTAACAAATAAACTGACAGTTCAAGATCCAATTCACTCGATCAACCAGAGAGAGACATTAAAACTAATAGACAGAGAAAGCACTTGAAAGCCCTTATGCTCTGTACAGATCACCGACCTAATACAGCATGTTCTTTGTTCGTCTGTCTGTCCTTTGTACTTATAGGCACACCATCATATCTGTGGCATAGGCATCACTGGTAGAATCATCAAAGTTTTGTCTAGACTAGAAAAGAAAAAAAAAAAAATAAACAATGCGGAGGCATTCTACTTAACTTTACAGTAGTAGTCACTTGTCTGTGTCGACTCAGCCGAATCGTAAGAATCAGGGGCCACAGTAATGGCCCTGCCAAGTCGAGCTCATTTCTTTCAATTCAGATTCCTTCTCCTCCCTTACCGCACTCAGATTGTAATGATGTGTGTAGCTTAAGAGTTTTAAACAAAGATATAAGTAAAATAATCTGTATCTGTATATGGTACGTTCTCTTAGCGCATACTCAACATCTGGCCTGTCTTACACCCAAATACTCGCTCACAGTTATGTACATTTCCAATCTTAATCAACAAAGATGGAAAGACGTATTTAGACCGAAATGCGACAGAGACAACGATACGCACTCGAAACACGAACGCTGTGCCGGCGGCGGCGCTTTGTTCTGACTATGACTGAGGTGGTCCTAATTGCACCTAATTTGAGCTTTCCACTTTCGAGAGGCTGGTACCTCATCTCCCCTTTTTTACTTACATCGATGGTTTTAAACTGCCAACTCTGTTTCCGCTGTCTAAAAAACGGGACGATAGAGCCACGCTCTGCAAATAAATGGTGATGAACAATACGCACAGCATGTCTAGCCCCAAGCTAAGCAGAGCTTGTGTTATGGATACAAGATAACGGATATACTTAATACAATACATTATAGTCAAAAAAGTCAAAGTCAAAAACTCTTTATTTCCATAAATACAATAAATGTATACTTAGAAAAGGTCAAATTCTTAATAATTAAACACTGACACGGAAATAAATCGGTCGCTTCGGTATGTTGACTAAAGTAAAGAAGCGACGAAGAAACCTTTAGCCTGTTAGTTGTTATTTTTCGAGTTGGAGCAAATTCCGTCCCACGCTTTTTTATCCTCTAGATAATCTGATATTTTATAGTAGGCCTTTTTACATAGGAAGGTTTTGACAATTTGTTTGAATTTATTTACTGATAATTTTTGCAACTCACTAGGAGTTTTGTTGTAGAAGCGTATACATTGCCCTTTAAAAGATACATTAATTTTGTGTAGTCTAGTTGTGGGCACAGCGAGTTTATGTTTATTTCTTGTATTCAAATTATGTACATCGCTATTTTTAGGGAACCGATTGATATTTCTATGAGTATGTATAGGTTTTCATAAATATATTGACATGGTACTGTCATTATGTTTATTTCTTTGAACTTTTATTACTTAAATATATATTTTTATTATACATAGAAATGCCTCGGCATTAAGCCTTTGTACCTTGGTGCAATAAAGTGTTTTAATAAAATAGAAACCCCAGAAAACCTGTTACAAATATCTGCAGATCGTACAAAGATTTGTCCTGAGGCGGACTCCCAACAGCAACCTCCTGCGTCGCAAGCGGACCTCACACGCCACAGATACCTCGGTGGAGCTACATTCGGGGTATGTCCGGGTTCCTAGATCACAACACAAGCAGGTTGTTATGAGAACACAGATTGAATCGCTGTGACCTAGATGTTGTTCCTTACTGATGAATTATTAAGATTAGAGTTAGTTGTACTACAATGCAAGTATATCTAGAGCTGTACTACTGTACGCATAGATCTAAGTACAATCTGTAGATATGGTACGTTCTCCCAGCGCTTACTCAACAACTGGCCTGTGTTACATCTACAAGCAAATACTCGCTCACAAGATTGGAAATGTCACTACATTTCCAATCTTGTGTTATAATTATAATGAACAAACACGAGGGCATTGCTGTAGTCTGTTAGTCAATAAATCACACTAAAGTACGTCGTAGCAAGCACGCGTAACACGAACGCCGCCGGTCCGACTATGACTGTGGTGGGTGGACCTAATTTGAGCCTTCCACGTTTGCGATGCTAGTACCTCATCTCGACTTTTGTACTTAAATCGATGACTGTACGTACCTTTTTGAGCTTACAATGGTATCGAGATTTTTATTGTTGATACTCAAGGGAAAATGTTTTGAACATCTGTGATATTTTTTGTTTTGCTAAAGTAATATATAAATAATTATATATAATTGTATATGCAGTTGTAGGGGCTATTTGGTGTTGTCTGAAATTTTCAGCATCATTTCTTTTCTCCTGTGTTGTGTTGAGCTCTGCAACGCAGGTAATGGAAATACTTTGAGTACTTCCATTACCTGCGTTGCAGAGCCTATGATAGACAACACTGTATATTTTATATTAGCACTGTATATTTTATTATTATATTATTAGAAATTTTCCTGCAATGTCTGAAATTCTGCTAAAAAATTAGGACGCTTGGTTTTTACCAAGCGGTTTTTCCTCAGGTTTTTAAATATATGTATTTGTTAATCCCCTATTCAAAGTGAGATCAAATCAGTTCAAAACTTCGCATCATACCAAATAGTTTTTATACCTACAAACTGCGAACATGACCAAACAAACAGCATTTCAAGTAACTTGATTCTTTCGAATTCTAGGAATAAATTAAAGCCATTTTAACCTTTATTACAACGTGATAAGAATAATTTAGTGTTGCAAGTTTCAACGGTTTTTTTCCCGCCATATTTGCGCGGAAACGTAAAATGATAACGATTTGTCTCTACTATAAGTAGAGATGGGACTTTAATGGGAATGCAGTTTTTATGGTAATTTTTACACCTTTGCGCAGACAGGTAGGTGCTAAATATATAACTTTTAAACATATGAGTAAAGTTAGTTGGTTTAGGTACATACCTAAACTTTACATCATAACATGATCATTAGCCAGCTTTATAGGTATGCAAAAAAAGTTAAACATTAAAAACTCAAACTTAATTGAAACATAATTTAATTGTTTCAATTGTAAATAGTAGTTCTAATTTGTCAATAAAATGTTATTTGATTGTAATTTTCTTTGTTAATAAAGGTTGTCCATTGAATGAATTGTTTCAAAAGTAAAGATTTCAAAAAAAAGATTTCAACCAAACTCATTTGAATCAAACATGTTTATTTTATTAACCGAAACGGTTTTCTCTCTGTGTTATGAAAATTAGGTTGGTTTTTATTCTCTATAATAAAATAATTAATAAAACTTTGTGTTTGGACAATCAGAACGATGTAACGTCGATTTATTCTATTTCGGAACGTGGCATTTGATCGATTACGTGACGAGATGTAAATCGTAGTTAAAAACGAAACTGTAAAACTATCGACAGTTTTTCGATAAACAAACATCGACGTTGTCCCAACACTCGATAGCAAAAACGTGTTTTCATAATGTTTGTCCGGCGACAGGTGGAGTCGTTTTTGTCTTGTTTGCATGCAGAGATTAACAATGTTAAGGTGAATACGGTTGCATTGCACTAAAATGACCAAATGTCGCTTCGCACGCTCTTTTTCAAAACGGAAAGTAGCCTATTTCCGTCCCCGGGATACCATCTATCTCCATGCCAAATTTAATTAAGATCCGTTTAGCCGTTTAGGCGTATAAACGTAACAGACAGACAGTAACTATCGAATTTATAATATTAGTGTGGATTATTATAGATATTATAGATACCTGTAATATATATTCTATTCTATTCTTAATGGGTACAGATGCATGTCCAGTAAGAAAAATTAAAACAAAATATAAATCTTCGGCTGTATCATATTGTGCACCCGAGAATTAAACTGAAGAGAAAATCAATTATTTATTATTTATTTCTTAATGGCCTTTATTAACAAAGAAAATTACAATCAAATTATAACTAGTATTTACAATTGAAGCAATTAAGCTAACTGCAGACTGTTGCAAACAATCTACAGGTAGCTCAACTGATCCATATCAATACCAGTCGGAAGCGTCCCCAAGACGCTGGCTGCATTGCCCCGCTGTATGGCAATGCTGATGCGCTGCGCCAGATATCCGCCAGCTCTCGGGTCACGCGTCGCGTCGACCAGACGCTCAGATAACTTTTTAATTGATAATAATTTATAGTATAACATTTTAAATCTGAAATCAGATTAGAGCAGTATTCGGTATGAACCGTTAGATTATCTTTCTACTGATTGTAATTAAAACAAACTTTATTTTGAAAAGGTCTCGAAATGTATGAAATGAACTTTTGCTCAGTTGTTTTATGAGGTTAGTGAGATGAAAAGGTTGACAAGGGAGTGTACACAACATGTTTTCGTATGTAGTTTACATAAACCCGATTCGTTCTGTAGCTTTTGCGTGAAGAAATTAAAATCTAAACTTTACTCTTGGAAGACATTTTGTGCAATTGTCATGCTTCTGCCCCTTCATTATATTTTCGAATCTGGCTATCTAATTACAGTATATTAACATTAAAGCACAAAGTCTTAGAAGCCGAGTATTCTCAATTTGCATTATTTTACATTGTTTCTAAGCACTAGAAAGCTTGCTTTCACTAAATGCCTCGAGCTTTGAAGTAAATAGCGCCATATAGTTCAAAACCATTTACTTTCGTAAGGTAAAGATGAGATTAGGGTAAATTACTTATTTGTTATTAGATAATATAATTTATCTAAGTTTCAGGTTGTCTGGCAGAGAGCTGTGTGATAAGACCATCAGTTGTCACTTATTTTGTAATTGTATATGCTTCTTATGTAAATAGTTTCTTAGTGCCATAATTATAATTTTTTCTTTATATTTTACGAGAACAATATAAATTTATATGAAGCACCAAGTCTCTGAATAAAAATTAAATACAACGAAACAAATACTTCCTAGAACTTCTTGCATTTTAATTATGGTTTTGCTTAATTTACTCATAATATTATAACTACTTCAAACTCATCAAAAGCTAGTTTTGTCTTATTAAGCATTCATAATCTTGACTGATATGAATAATCAAAAAAAAAATCTCTTAAAATCCGCAAACACATCTTATTTATTACACTAAAATGTTATCTGTTCAGCTCAGCATAACATATCATTAGCATAACATAGCATTACGAGTAGTTCATATTCAATTCCATTATAAGAAGTAGTCTAGACCGAAAAATGTTATTGTCTGAATTTCAGGTCACATAATCACTTTCGTATATTTGTCTGTTTTCTCCTTTCTCTGTTTCCATTCCGCTTTGTTTGTTATTTAGCTAATTAGGTGCTTGTTTCATTTTACTCTCATTAATTAACATAAACTAATTTCTTATTTCCTGATGTTTGTTTTGAAAGTTAACTTTATATGGTCGTTAAAATTGTCTTATGTACATATGTTGTTGTCATACTGCTTTCAAAGTAAACTGAGAGATGTTTATGATATTACAATTATTATTTCTAAGTGTATTTTACCTATACCACAGTCTAGTGTCCACTGATGGGCAAAGGTCTCCTGTGAACCCCACATTCGTTTGCTGAGTGATATACTAGTAGGTTATCTATTATTGTATCCAATGGATATAGATTAGACCTTTTAATTAAGTACCTTTAGATGATTTTCATCATCATCAGCCCGTGGATACACAATGCTATGTATAATAGGGTTCCTCTTTTGCACGCCAGCTCAATCGATGCTCTGGAAGTCCAGTGTAATGCTTTTAATTTTGTTTAATGTAGATATAGCTGCCGCCGGATCGTAGGATCAGCCCGTTTGTAGAATGGCTAGGTCGCTTACAAAACGAACGCTGATTTGTTGGGAACATCTAATTAATTTCTGTTGCGCTGTTTTGTAAACCGCCTAGCCGTTTTATATAGAGCTGATTCTAAGATCAGGTGGCGACAGATATTTTGGCAAGCTCCTTTTCCAAACCGCTTAATATACCTACTCGTCTATAGATACTAATACCCCGTCTAGATTTTCCCACCGATCCAATCAGGCAGAAAGCCTGCTTCCAAACCCGATCGCCAGATGTCCTGCCGCCGACAGGTGCTCAAATTGAACCTGAGGACTCGTAAGACTTTCTTAAGTAATTGCTCTTTTGAGAATCTCTTTTCGTTCGTATAGGAAATTTATTCAGGAACGTGTACCAGGTGTGCAGGTTTTTAACCTAATCCAAATAAGGAGGTTCGCAATATGACCGTTTTGTATGTTATTTGTATGTTACTTGATATCTTCGCCAATTGTTAAACGATGTTGATAATTATTTCGCTGAAGACAAAAGAAAGTTTAGGTACATACGTACCATCCTTATAATATTATGTAACTCCTCGTCTATGACCTGTTTATTGATATACTGGTACTCTCAGGTATCAGGTCATAGAAGGTCATAAGTAACAGGTCACCAGTCCGACGATAATGATTACTCGTAATTTATTAAGAATAGGAATCATTTTACTGTAAAATTGTGTGATACTTTTAAAGTTATTTATAGATAATTATTAGTACTTACCTAACCTCCATAATTAGCTGAAAAGCCCAGACCATTGGGTTTTCTATGAACCCTTAAAAGTTAAGCAAAATTGTACTGAGCGTTCGTAAAATCACATAATAGTTTAAACAATAAATAACCAAAAAGGATAGATTCATTACATGAATAAAAGGCTTTATAAGCCAAAAAAATTCTAGAAAATCCAGACATGTCCAACTAAAGGCGATTACACACTGTCCAGACACGCTTACGTCGAAACAATTAAGACACCAACTTGAAATAGAACTTTAAACGGACAATTCCGACACTTAGTTTAACTAACTCACTAACAACTTTACAAGTTGCCGACGTCTCAAAGGGGCTACATAATGGAATAACAAACTTTACCTACCCCATTCTAATGCATGGAGCAGATTAGAGCTTAAAATAAGTATGTTGGATGTAAAGAGGTGACAATTTATGGTAAACATTTGAAGTGTGCTTCCTGCCGGATTAGGGGTGGCCGTCTGGCCGTGTCTGTTTCAAATCCAGAGATTTTGTCATTGAGTATTTGTATTATCAACTTTTTGTATTTATTACACCAAAATTGTTTTCTCTAAAGGATACATTACGGTCTGTTTTTGTATTTTCAGATTTTCGAAATATTGTTAACACAATTTTTCTTTGCGATCCTCTATACCTCCAAGAAAAAAGCTTGTAGCGAAATATAAACTCTCAAAATACAAAAGCTGTGAAAAGTGTACGACAAAGTTTTGAAACTTTTCCCTCTTATTTAGAACCTTTTTCGGTTAATATTCTCTAGAAACAAAGTTGTTTGAAGATAAAGCAAAGTGTAATGTGCTAATAGATAGATATTTACTGAAACTACTAACTTTTCTTTACTGGAAGGTATAAGAATATTAGTACAATTCAAAGCTTGGCTTTCAAATTTTGATAGCTAGAAATATTTAACAGCTCGTTACTTTACTGGCTGGATAAACCATGCTTTTATCTATTTACAATTTCATTAACCACGATCAATATAACGTATGATTATTTGTTCCATTACACCGTTTTATTTTTACTTATTTTCATTTTAAATTTAGCTGGTACCTAATCTAAAAATCTTCGATACATAGAAAACACTTATAATGCCTCTTTTCTCTTTTTTCTTTACTCTCTGTTATTTCTTGACTGGCATGTCTGGCAACCCTATCGTCCCCAGCCACAGGGTATGTGCCTGAGTCTACAGTACACCTGTCAACTGATCCATTATACATACAGACAGTCTACAGTTTATCTTTAACTAATAATAAACAATGCAGCTTTTAATAATAAACTTTCTTCTGTTTCAGGTATGTCGGGTTGAATGTGTTGTTTTGGTGAGATTTTATAGTTTTTGTTAACTTGTATTTTTAGAAAAACCTCTCTTTCTTTATCATCATCATTAATATCATCATCGTCTGAGACAAAATAATCTCTTTGATTATTTTTTTTATAATTGTCGTTCTGTATGAGTTCGTTCGTGGCATTTTTTTTATTATATAGATCTTCGTTTGACCACAATCTCACCTGACGGTAAGTGACGATATGGCTGGCAATGTATCAAATTTCAAGTAAACCAATACAAGGGATGTAAGACATAACTTTTTCGCTGTTTAATCTTCTATAAAGATTATACACACAAATAGTGTCAAGTAATTTCTCTTGGAACTTCTACTAACCTTAAATTCAGTAAGTAAGATAGTTTCTGCCATATCCATAAATATTGTACATGTGATATGGTTCTCAATATTTAAATAGTTGATATAATTAAAACTATTAAACTCATCGCCCTAAAGCCTAAAAATAATCTTACCTTCGATGTCTTTATTTATTACAATGTTCACCACGTACGTCCATTGTAGGAGGTCTCTAATTAATATATTGGTAATAAATTTACGTCCGTGACCCAATAGGGTCTAAATTAAAAGTATATATAAAGTACGTTCGAATAACAAATAGGCACGAGGGTATCGTGGACGTTAAACCACAGTTAATCCATAGTTATTACCAGCATAAGCCTGGTTTTATTATGCAAGCCTAACATAAAATTTACCGTACACTTTTAAACATAAATCTGAAATAGTATTGTTCGGTTTTTACGATGTTCTTTTATTTTTAGTTTTAACTTGTTTTACTTTCAAGAGATTATTATCAGATTTTTTTCGTGTCTTACCGATTAAATAAACTTGAATAACATTTGAATCTTTATTGACAGAAAATTACAATTCAATAATAAAAACAAATTAGAACTACATAGTATTTACAATTGAAGCAATTAAGCTAACTGCAGACTGTTGAAAACAATCTACAGGTAGCTCAACTGATCCATATCAATACCAGTTGGAAGCGTCCCCAAGACGCTGGCTGCATTGCCCCGCTGTATGGCAATGCTAATACGCTGCGCCAGATATCCGCCAGCTCTCGGGTCACGCGTCGCGTCGACCAGGCGCTAAGATAACTTTTTAATTGTATAATAAATAACAATATTATTATCACCATCAGCGCCATCACTTTTGGCGAACATTTACTTATATCCTCATTAAATACAAAAGACAACATAAAAACCTCAAATCAACAACTGCTTCCAGTAGCCATCTTTATAGTATCATTTATCAGAAAGATTGCAATTCGATAAAATATTGGCGCCGAAATGCTTATTAACATTCTTCAATTACATCAATCAGCTGCTAGTAAACAAAGCATTGCATTTTAGTCCTTGATGATACTGGTTACAGGGCTTAACTTCCTTCATCAGCTTCATATAACAGCTCAATAAAAACAGATGCAAGCTTGTGCGTGGATTTTGCACCTGTGATACGGGTTCCTACTTGTTTTTACTCGTTGCATTTAATGTTTCATTATAAGGAACATTGAAACACAATGCGGGTATGTTTTGTTTATTAAGGCTACTTCAATCAGATTCCTTAATAAACACAATGACCATTTAATTTGTCTAGAGGGTTTTTCACATTGACGAATTCGTGAATCAATTTATTTTAAATTTTCGCAATTGTCCATTCTGCGGCTAGACAAATGGCAATGTATGTGCTACTTGAAACCACTTTTACTAGACATCTTTGTTCTACTCAATTTCTCCCGTCAAAACGTCACGGTCTCTTGTATACCTACATCTGTGGTATCACCATTATATTATAACATTTCTTACAGCCGGTATGGTTTTCTTCAGTCTAAAACTTTATGATGATGTTTTCAACAAACCTGCAATCGTTTATAGAGCGTTTATTAGCTATGACTATGACGCTATGAGATCTGTTTCTATTCAGAGCTCACGCCAATTGACTTGCATGTTGCAATTGTTGCGATTCTTCTGAGGCATCTGATTGTATTGGCCTCCTTGTTTTATATCAGCTTCACTCTTAATTGAAAGATCTTTATTGTCATTGCTAATAATGCTTGCAGTTCTGAACTAATCAACTAAGATTTGTTCGCACAATAATTTGTTGAATCATAAAATGTACTTAGTGTGTTTTACTATGTCCTAGGTAGCAGTGGTGTCGCTCAGGGTACCTATTAGGTCATGCACTGTTATTACTATACAATTTCTAAAGTACAATTGGTGGGGTCAATCTTTTACTCAGGTTAAACAAGTAAGGTATGGTCTAAATTCGCTTACCGTCCAGCTAGTCAATTCAGATGTATATCACTTATACTATTTCCGCTTCAGGTTCATTTACTTTTGTTTTTATTATGGTTCCGTACCCGAAGGGTCAAAACGGAACCCTATTACTAAGCCTTTGCTGTCCGTCCGTCCGTTTGTCACAGGGCTTTTTCTCATGAACCGTAAGAGGTAGACAATTGAAATTTTCAGTGAATGTATATTTATTTTGGCTCTATAACAACAAATAATCCTGACCTTGATCTATTTTGCACTAGTGTTCGCACTTGGCGGTTTATTGGTACCTAATCAAAATGCAGCCAATAAACGGCGAAAATAGTATGAGTGATACACTCGCAAATACACCTGCATTCTGCATCGACCAGCAAATGTGTATACGCCACATGGCAGGTAAAATCATATTATCAGAATTGTACCATTGTTTTAGTATTGTTTCAAACTTATGCATCAAATAAGTTAACAAACTTTAATAAAAGCTTCGATAATTCTATCAAAACTTTTAAATCCATTCCTGACTACCAGACAAATTAACCCGCTTAAAACATTATCCAAACACAGACGTTTTAAGTAAAACTGAATTTCCTAAAACCAAACACGATTTCCAAGCGGGCTTAGCGGTAAAATTCAACGTACAGTGAATTTACTTGGCAGAAAATCGCATTAGTCTGATAAAACAAGCGCGAGTGATAACACCTTCCCCGCAACCTTGCTTCTCTTGTTAGCATAAACCTGCGTAGGGCTCCTTAGCTGTTGCTTTTTTTATATAGGAAAATGGCTTTAGTTTTGGATCTTTCTGATTTTAAGCGTCGCATTCTAGAAATTATCATTTCTCAGTGGCATGGCGCGACTATCGATCAAATACATATTACTTGGTAACAGGTTACTGTACTTTCCGCACGTGTTACTCTAAGATAATCCTGTATTTTGTTTATTGTTTTTTTATTTATATTCGAAAACCGTGAACCGTTGCTTACATTTATATTAATTCGTCGTTCGGTTGAAATTCAAAGTTGTCCTGATCTCAGAAACCTAAACACATTAGACGGTGACGACTGCTTAGTTCCCGATAAAACTAGGTAACTCCGTGCTAGATAGGATTTTTAATGGTTTCGAAGATCGGAGATCGGTTTCGAAACCCTTATGGCATCGCTTTTTCTGTCCTTTTTTCCGTTTTGAATATCTCAGCAACTACAGCAGCAAATAATGTGTAATTTAAACTAATAATACATATCGTGCGCCTGTACAGATTAAAAAAAAATACGAAAATAAATGAAAAATGAAAATGATAATTTTCAGTAAGTACAAATTGTGATGTTGAAATTTTAAAAGAGACCTAGAATGTCAAGTGGGGTATCAAATGAAAGGTATCAATTTGTACATTTCAAAACAGTTTTTAAAATTTCTGTAGGTTTCATACTTTTTGAAATAATATGAAAAAGCTCAAAAAATACCCATCACGCCCCCTATCTCCGAATTCTGCAGAGCGATCCATCTGAAATGTATGTAGCCTTTGTAGATAAGATTCTATATTTTACAGGAAAAATATAGAGAAGTCTGTAAGTAGACCACTTTTTGAAAAATGGTCAAAAGGGGGGGCTACCTCACCGAGTGGTATATCAAATATAAGGTATCGGTTTGTACAACTCAAAACGGTTTTTAAAATTCCTGTAGGTTACATACTTTTTGACATATTTTAAAAAAAATCGAAATTTTACTATTACCCTCTGTACTCCGAAGTTTGCAAACCGATACATCTGAAATGTAGGTACCTTTAATTTTTTGGTATTCATCAAATAGTCTCTAACTAGTACCAACAGTACATATTGGTATAATTGACAACTGTTCTAAACCCTAGGCGCGCGAGTCACACTCGCACTTGACGGATCATGTTTTTTTATGTTTACCTTAAAGATTAGATTATCAGTCTATAACGGTGTATGTTAGAGAGTTTGATGTCGTCATAAGAGGCTTTCCTAAAATCTTCATAGGTTCGGCAAACACGCATTACCCTTTGCGTATTTTTCCGGTATATGGTAATATTCTCTACACTACAGTTTCTCTGAAAATGACAAGGTATCATAAACATACCTTATGTAACCTTATGTTTGTTTACATAAGGTTACATAAGGTATGTAACCTTATGTAAATAAACATTACCTACGCATCTCTATAGCATCCAAGTTACTAAGCCAAGTTTAAGTGACAATTCGAAGTCAAGGTTAAACCTAAACGAATTTTCTGGTACCTACGTCATGACAAGGTTGTGGTTACACAAAATAATTTTATTTGAATAACATTAGTGTGTTTACTAGAAATAAGGTTAGCAGTTATTGTAAGTTATTGGAAATTGATCGGCCTCTGTCCGTCTGACCGTGGCCTCTTGGGTGTTATAAGTCCCTATCTTTCGGGTAAATATTTCATATCGTTTGTATTTTGCCCTGGAGGTTGCAGGGGAATGCTCGGCATTTCGATGATAAAGCATTTTTATATTGTAGCTCTTTGGGTATTGGTTTGTGGTTCTTCATATTTTATTCTTACTAAACATACAAACGGTAAGTCCGTTTTCTAATTATTAACATTTACACAAACAATGCTCTCAACCAGTAACTAATTCAGTAGTAAAAGAAAAATAAAAGTATTTTCATTGTTCTTTTTTTTGCTTTTTACACAAATGACAAAACAAATTAGCAACGTTTTAATAAATCCATACCCAATTCCATACTAAAATTATCAAAGCGAAAGTTACTCTTTCTGTCTGTCTGTTACCTTTCACGCCTACACGACTGAACGGAAGTTAATGAAATGAATGAAAATCGAATGAAATCTGGTAGGGAGGTAAACAATATCCTGGGGACAGACATAGACTGCATGAAAAGTGCGTACCAAGCCGCGGGCAGCAGCTAGTAGGTAATAAAACATAGACCTGATGCTGTAGACTTAATAAATAGTATTCCAGTATCATCTGATCTGACGTATGATAACATAAAGCAAGTTCTTATATTGGTTGTGATTGTAAAGCGTTATTTGTAAGTATCTTCATCTATTACTTAAGAATCGTGTCTGGTTTAAATTATACAGTCTTTAGCAGAAACGTGGACGACGTGATGTAATTAAATCAAGATAGTGCTGGTTTCAACAATGAGAATTATCGCTTTGACTGATAAATTGCAGTTCCGGAGTGTATAGGACATTTATGAAGGTATATAACAATGTAGATAGATATTATGTTTATTGTCAAAGAGATTACATGTTTTTGGTTAGTAGTGTCTTAAATCCTATGTTAGGTTTATCTAGACACTAGGGTTCTCTAAAAATAGCAATAAGTATGTATAGATAAATTTGTAAACACGGTAGGCAGTTACGCACACAGCCACATTCACAGTGATATGGCAGTCACTTATTAATATATCAATTTAGGCTTAACCTAGAGTAGACATTGGGGAATTTTCCTAATACTACTACTCTAATCGAGATCTAAATTTAAATACATAATGCCGTGCATAAACTTGTGGTGGCCAATAGCCTCTAATTTTGATGTAGGTAACTTTTAAAATATGACTATAATAAAATCTGACCGAGACCCCTGAAATTAGATACTTACTTTTTGTGACACACTATATCTATAGGCACAAAAGCTGTATGGCTTTATGATGCTATAACAGAAACAAGAGTCATTTACAAGTAAACGATGTATACCTCTGATAAAGATAACTTTTCCACATTATATATTTATATTCAATCTCATACATTAATTCGCGGTAGGAAAACAAAGCACACTTGGTTACGTCAGTTTACATTTCACTTATAAATAAAGATATCTATTATGAGAAAATAAATAATCAAAAGAACACAAACAAAGAAATGAATACCTTATTAATATTATCTGCTGTATATAGACTATAAAATTTTTTTTTTAGTAGGTCAACAACTTTTTTGACAAAGAAAATTACAATTGAATAATAAAAACAAATTAGAACTAGTATTTACAATTGAAACAATTAAGCTAACTGCAGACCGTTGCAAACAATCTACAGGTAGCTAAACTGATCCATATCAATACCAGTCGGAAGCGTCCCCAAGACGCTGGCTGCATTGCCCCGCTGTGTGCTGTAGGTATGCTTCTGCGAATCACTTTCGGCATTCGGCAATGACAATTTAATTAGTAGAACTAGTATTTACAATTGAAACAATTAAGCTAACTGCAGACTGTTGCAAACAATCTACAGGTAGCTCAACCACCAGTCGGAAGCGTCCCCAAGACGCTGGCTGCATTGCCCCGCTGTATGGCAATGCTGATGCGCTGCGCCAGATACCCGCCAGCTCTCGGGTCAAAATATAATTAACTAAGCGATACCTAGAAAATAGAGCGAGACCCTCTAGCTCAAGTTATATGAGGGTCTCAACTATGGAAAAACTTATTGTAAAGGGTTACAGAAACAAATTTTTCAAACCTATACTACTTATACTTATCCAAACAAAGTTCTCAAAACCACCTAAAATATATAGCATCAAACAAGTTGTCTAAACAAACAGAGTTTTTAACGCCGAAATAATCCTTATACAGCCATAGATCGTGGGTAAACACTTCATCAAACGGGGCATGATGATCTTGGTGTAAACATTCACCACTTTAGGACGTACTATTTCGAGAGTTTGAGGAATGAGTTACTTATGTTAGATTTCTTAGAAAAAGTATTAATAAATCAGCTGTTCAAGAACATTTTTAATAACATTTTTTTTGATCATTTTCAAATGTGCGAATAAATTATTGAAATTAATTTGTTGTTGAAACCTATACCTTGTTAGGTTGTTACTTTTCTGGTTGGAGCAAAACTTGTCCCAAGCTTTTTTATCCTCTAGCTTTAATTTGTTGTTGCCCTTACAAGAAATTTTACAGGCTCTGTTAAATTTTTAGTTTTTCAAAGTTTTATACACAAAGGATAACCGTAAAAAATATGTGACAATACATACTCAATCTTAGTTAGTATTATAATAAAATTCGATATATAATAAATAAATAATGCTGGGCAATCCACACAGCATCATCTAGCCCCAAGCTAAGCTGAGCTTGTGTTATGGGTACTAGATGACTGATAAACTTAATACAATACATAACATAGATAGATATTTTTTATTATATATAGAAAATACCCAGAACACCCGGAACAAATATTTGCAGATCGTACAAACATTTGTCCCAAGGCGGGAATCGAACCCGCAACCTTCTGCGTCGGAGGCGGACCTTCGCCCGCCGCGCCATATCGGTCGTCTATATACGCACTTAAATTTTGTTCTTTTTATAGTGTATTTACCATAGTGTCGAACCAGTGTCTAGATAAACCTAACATAGGATTTAAGACACTACTAACCAAAAACATGTAATCTCTTTGACAATAAACGATATCTATCTATCTATCTATCTATTTTGCTTTGATAACAATGCAAACCACAAAACGATGTTGTATCTCTTATAATTTATTCTAAATTGAATTCTAATGCCATCCCAGACATGCCTTTCATCTGTCCTTTTAGCCTCTAAGTTACCTCAATGAGCGGCAAACCCAATCCATTTAAAGCGTTTACCCCCTTTGAATCCGCTTTGATATACAATCCTGTCCGCTTTCCATTAATGTGGACTGTGAAGTGGTTCCGTAGATTTAGTTCCGACAAAAGATCGCAGTATCCTAACAACGTTCTTAAGGATATTTTTATCCGTAACCGAAATTGCTGTTTTAAGTTCCTTTGAAATGTCGACGATTTCAATTTGAGTGGTATCTTTGAATTGTCTTTATTGTCTGATTTTGTCTCTCTGAGTGAAAATAACTCTTCTTTTATACAATTACTATAAGAGATTATATCTGGGTTATATTAAAACTTCACATAATAACTAACCTACTTAGGTCCTCAAAAGATATTATCCGAGGGCTTGCAAGACATTGTTCTTTTCTTCAATTACGGCCGACATTTTCACTCAGTTATGTCAGCCAAAACACTCGTTTTTGTACCTTTAATATATCCAGAACAAAGTGATAATTGCAAATATAATATGTAGGTCCGTATTTCATGACTATTTCAGATGTTGTCTCAATACGAAATACTCAGGTAACATTCGCATATCATCCCAAATTATTCCTTTGTGTTGGAAAAACAATATACATAGCTTTTGAAAATATCTTTGCTTACTGAACCTCTTCAATTCTCCAGAGGGGCCGTTACGTAAAATTCATGTTTTCATTTCGTTATTGTTTCGGAAAATTGCTTTCTTTTTATTACAATCCCTTTTCTAGTTGCCAATGCTCCTTTACCGACTGACCCGGGGTTATGTTTTCGGGTGTTTTTGTAGTTCATATAATTTTTTTCTTATCGTTCTTTGGACAGAAAGGTTTTATTATTGTTCGGTAGGTATGTTATTGTCATTATCGTTCATTACAGATTTGTTGCTATCACCAGTTGTGGAGTCTGTCGTTCGTTTTCAATAAAATTATGTATTTGTAATTAACTACGTCAAAAGTAAAAATACTTTTATTTACCTTGTTTTTTCTAAGAATTGCGCTACACAATTAACTAGCTATTATAACAACTTCGCAGTATCGTCTACCTGGCATTATTTCTTTGAGGAAAAACCGAGGAATCCGTGATTTCTTTCATTGCAAAGGTCATTTTATTCATTGGGGAAGGACAAATCTCATTCTGTCTTTTTTGGACGAGAAGTTACAATAAAACCAATTATTCGTGGGTATAGATGGATGGACGACGGTATATTGAATCGTTACGACAGCTTTGTTGTTCTAGAGTGAAATACAGCTTGAATAGGATCTAAAGAATGCTCGTTTCTCTTTAGACCATGACTTAGTTCCGGTCCTTCCACCATTGTTTTAGATAAGAAACATTGAACGGAATCACGGGCGACGATAAATTCATTCATTGCTGCTGAAACTTATTTTGCATGGACAAAATAGGTCCATTTTTGTGACGTTTAGCCATATTGTAACGTTGGTCGTTTAACAAACGGCATAGGCAATTAACTGATTGGTGCCGTTTTCTAAACTGCCTAGTCTTTCTAAAAACGGGCTGATTCCACGATCCGAGGCGGCGACATATACATAGGAACTGGAGTGAAGTTCGCAGTTTAAATATTAAAGTAAATTTTTTTATGGACCAACAATAAGGCTAGTAATAGGCCAATGAGAATAACGGCGTCGTAGTCATAATAATATGGGTAACTATCAGACAGAACAACTAGATTAAGGAAATATCATGTAACGGAATACAACCTTACAAGTTACAACACCAAGACCGCAGCCGCGGGCGGGAGCCTGTCCAGTTACCCCAAACACAGAAACGTGTGTGTTTTTTATGTGTTGCCATCTAGAGGCAATCGACTCTTTCGTAACAATTCGCCATTTCCATAGATTTATGAAAATACCCTTTTTCCCCGAACTTTTGTAGGTTCATTGTTTTTGCTTGAATGGCGGGAAAAAACATTCTTACATTGAAAGGAGTCATTTGGGACGGGGTTGTTGGACAAAGGCCCGAATTACAGTCGTTTGGTCTAGCTTACGACACAATGTGTAGCTTGCTACAGTAGATGCACTTGAAGCCGCAACTAACTATATCTTAGGTAGATATAGTTAGTTGCTGGGCCGAATTCTGCTAACCAATCGCTGACAATGACAATGACGTCGCAGAATCATCCATAGATGAAAGAAACTCTAGAAGTCCATTTAATTTTTTGTCTGATTCATCAACCATCTATCTGTAGTTTCTTTTATCAAAGGCAAAAATACCTATGCAAAAATGTGTCATTCTGAGATAAGTCATCAGCATCATTAGCATCATCTAGCCCCAAGCTATGCAGAGCTTGTGTTACTAGTGTGTAGTTGTGGTACTAGATGACTTAAACTTAATAGAATACAATACATTACATGGATAGATATTTTTTGTTATACATAAAGAAACTAATTGTTATGTTGAAGCCATTAATTCAGTGGAATTAGGGCCCAGGACCCTTCCACTGAATTAATCCTGCCAGTGCCAACTACCTCATGCCCGCAGCTTCGCACGCGTTTTTCTGGATTAAAAAGTAGCCTATGTCAAATTGGTTTCTGTAAGCACTACCTAAATGGGAAATGGTTGACTAAAGATTGAGACAAATAGCAGAGTGGAAAACTTACTTACCGTGTGATATTTTATTGTGATTGGATAGTTTGGTGCCGATAATGCGCATCGGAACGGAAAAATATTGCTTTTTGCTCAATTTGAGGTTTTGCCAGAATTAATGGTAATGTGCTTGCCAAAGGCAGAAGTAAATTTAAGTGTTATCTCTTTAAATAAGTACCTACTTACACACTGGGACTTTTTAAACGACTTCTAAAACAGGAGGTTCTTTCGCTGTTACCTCAGAAACTCACATTGGCCAAATACGATACTTTTTCATTATAAAAGAAGTCTGTCCTACTTTTTTGATTCCATAAAATATTTATTAATTTTCTCACACATACGTCCACTGCTGAAGCAGCCTCGCCCAATCAAAAAGGGTTTTGCCATAATCACCACGATAGGATTGGTGATCATCACAGTGGAGTGGCAATTGCCAAGTTTGGTTTATTAGTTTTTAAACTTAGTAATAAATTATTAAATAGTAGCCCAATCAATGGTATCTTACCTTTTGTTTGTTGAAAAGTTATGGGACACTGCTTTTCCATTAACTTTCACATAGTTTTGATTAAAATAGGTAGGTTGACTTTGCTTTTTGTGCAAGTAAACAGGTAAAGTGATCGATAACAAAAGGTGTCTTGCTCTGATAACTCGAATCACCATTCACTGATAAAAACAACATGACAGAGCTATGAATATAAAACGTTTCGTATCAAACCAGTGAGGGGCGACGTCCGGATCCGGATAATAAGGAAGACGGATTTAGTACGGAAACGCGGTCTTAATTTTATTAAATCTTTTAAAACCATCATTGTTATTAACATTAAAGCCATTTACCAATAAAATTAAGACTAAATAACTTTATTTATATAAATACATTATATTCGGGATATTTACCATGATTTAAGTTTTGAGCTTTCCAATATTACGGCACACTTTCATACGCCATGATCACAGCAATGGCAACTGAAAGCACTGTGCGCAAATCAGTTACAAAACTCAAATCATGGTAAATATCCCTTTGTAAATGACTATAGGCTTATGGACGGAAATAAAAACACCTGTAAGTTTTAATCTTTTTATATTATATTTTTTATATTGTGTGCACTGTATTTTTGTATGTGATATGGGCCTTTTTGTGCCTGCATTAAACTGATTTTATTTATATATTTATTTTATTGGTGCAATATTAATCATATAGCTATATCGGCCCAACTACAGGGTGACGTGACATCTCTAAGATCTCTTGATGTCGCAGTAATGAATTAATCTGTAAAACATCAATCAAGTGCTAGTGATGTACATTGTGTAATGTGGTTCTGGGTTTGATAACTTGAAAGGATCAAACACGTGTGTATGATCTGCTAGTCAAGACTCATCAACCTCCCCAAATGAGCGCCTAGCACCGTATCAGCTTGCCGCATCCATCATCTGCCAATAGTCTTTCGCAGGTCGGCATCCATCCAAATAAATTTCAAATAAATTATCTTGCCATTTGACAGCTTCCCGTAGTTTCAAATCCGGAGATTACAGAAGATCAGATCACAATCACATCACTAAAATCTAGAAAAAAAAACCCTGATCCTTGAAACTTCATTTATCATTCACGCGTGATGCGAATGCGATTGATATATAATCGATAATGTATGCGAATGATTCGGGGTCACGTTGATAGCTATGATATATGGCTCAAACATGACAGTAATGTGAAATCTCGTCTCAAACAGAACGGGACCACTTCCGATTTTATAGATATAATCGCCTTGATGATAATGCTTAAGACATGATTAAATTTAAGCTTGCTCAGCACTTCGATATTTCCTTCCTAGCTTCATCAGAAATTTGATTGTTTTGAAATAAGCCTTCGTGTGCGAGTCGACTCGCATACGAAGGGTTCCGTTCCGTGAAAATCAACTTTTTCAAAGAACATTACAATTTCACTTGTTCGGAGACCCCTTTAAATTATCAAGTTTATTGTATTTTTAGTATTTGTTGTTATTACAGTTTAAATGTTACTTATTTATAGAAATTTTCATGTATCTACCTACTGTGGTTCAAGAGACACAGCATTGACAAACAAAAAGCAAAAATTGCCAAACAATCACGTTTTTTGTATGGAAGCCCCCTTTAATTTGGATATTTATTTAATTTTTATTATTTATTGTTATCGGCAAGAGAAATACACACTCTGAAAATTTCAACAGTATACCTCTTATGGTTCACGAGATAGAGCCCTGTGACAGACGGACGGGCGGACGGACAGCGGAGGCTTCCTAATAGGGTTCCGTTTTCACCCTTCGGGTACGGAACCCTAAAAACCTCTCATACAACCACTTCATTTTATCAAGTCGTGTACAAAGCACGCAAGTAATGTCACCTATACTATGCCTACCATACCTTTAATAGTGAAATATTTTTTTTATAATTAGAGCCGTAACTCCAGAAATAACCTAATAGAAACGATTTATCCTCAAGAGTTTCTTATTTTTTACCCGAAAATTATTATAAAGTCTAATAAAGTAGACTCTTCGAATATATAATATTATATCGCGTTCAGATCGCGTGAGTTTAAAAATATTCTTCGAATATCTTTCTCTTAAAGATGAAATCTCTTTTTCCGACAAATATCCAAGAAAACCGAGCGGCAAATAAATGTTTCCTAATAGAGCTCCACAAAGGGCTGAATGATGTGGACTCGTTACATTGTGGACTTCCCTCAAATCAGTTCAAAGCCTCCACTAGTTTCCCGATACCTGCCACAGCTGGGATCCAGGCAGCTAGTTTAAATTCGATTCCCGTCCCGGGACAAATGTAGGCCATAGATTTGTGGTGTAGGCACAGATACCTATTTGATCCGGGTGTTGTGAGAGACTTCTATGTTAAATTAAATATATATCTATGTATTGTAAATAAGTATATCACTCATCTAGTAGGTACAATTACATTTTACATTTATTTTCCTTTTGAATACTGTTTTTGTTGATTTGTTGTTTACCTGTGCTGTTTGTGTGTGAATTTAATAAAAAATCTTTTATCTATCTATCTATAATTTTTTTCATATGTTTATTTTACAAGTGGACTTACAGTTACAACCAAAACGTCCAAGAGTCAGGAGCTCACACAAAAATAACAAATAGAATCATAGTAAGTCAAATTTTATAGAATACATAGCAATGAATATTAATAATTACCATCAATCAAATATATTAATATCAATCTCGGGTCAATACAGTTATCAATTCTGAAGTTTAAACTAATATTAAAGTAACTAACTGAATAATAAATCAATAAATATATATAACACAAAAAGCTAAGCAGAGCAGCTTGAGGCTAGATGATGGTGTTCATTATTTATTGCATAAGAACAATCATTAACAGGAATCAGAACCTAATAATATTCCAAAAATTTCTAAAAAAAATTCTAAATTTATGTTTTCTTTTTTGATTGGTATTTCATTAAAAAAAATATATATCTTTTTTTTTTATTATGTAGCCCAGTGTGAAGTTTACGCACTATAATAATACAAAAACCTTAGGGATCAAAATTATCAATTAATTAAATTGAGTACCTAGGTATTGCTCGTCATTTCCACACGGCGTAAATTCAAAAGTCTAATTCTAAATATTCTAGTTGGAAATCCGACTCGTTTCCTTAGCAATAACATTTATTGATATAATATAACTCAAAAATGTATGTCAAGTATTTATGAATCAGGCTATACCTACTCGATTTGTTAATTATCTTCCTAGAAGATAAATAATCCCTTAAATTTCTTGTTTGTTGATTTTTAAACACAATTTTAAGGTACATGTCGATTTGAGATCTTTTCTTCAATAGGTAAATATTAAAAAAAATATCTTTATATCGACTCCAAGCATGTGAATTTTAGTTTATTTGGTTCGAATTAGTTGACAAACTTGGCAGCTAACTCTAAGATCGACTACAGGTAGGAACATTACCATATAATATAAGCAATCATAACGGGATATTTACCATGATTTGTGGTTTCGAGTTCCTAATATTTTGGAACAGTTGAATGCGCCATGATCACGGAACAAGATCTTGCAGGTTCTCTTTTTTATAATGATAACCAGGATAGTTTAATACCTTATTTGTATATAACCTGACCTAAAACATGAAATATAAAAGCGGGGTAATTCTAAATAGAGTTGCCCAGCTTGTACTTACCTCAGCTCACCCAACTCCCACCAAAACGCTCAAATTGAGCGGAAACCGGAAATATTTCATGTCCCTCCATTTAGTTTCATCATGGTTTCACCTCATTCACTGAAACCGACGATTACAAAACTGATGGTTGAATAAATAGCATGAAAAGGTTTTATGTGTTTTGCTAAGGTTCGTCGATCTATCCCCCCACATCCTAAAAACATCAGACAAGTCGTAAATGTTGCAAAATGATTTGGCTTGGAGCCCAACTTTGGGAGATTGTGATAATATCCTAGTTTGCGTTGTAACCTCTTTGCGAACACCCTTTTTTTAGAGAGATGCCGACCGAGCGTATTATTTTTTGAGTTGTGATTTGAGTCGTGTCTCGTAAAATTATTCGCTTCATACAAAAGTCATGTAAGTGCGTTGCGTGCCATACGGCGGCGACGCAAAATTAATTGTCATTTCAAAGCATGCATTTTACGATAATTTTCCGCGACTCATAATCACAACTCAAAAAAATACGCTCGTTTGATGTTTGTGCTCGCAATGATTCCCCTTGGCCATACCACAGATTAGGAAGGTTAGATTAGAGAGATTAGCTAGGTTCCGAATTTTACTACGATTGTATCTACTACCCAACCTCCATTGTTATGACGTTTTATGTATGATTGTACCTAGGTACATTAAAGTTCAACAGTACGCAAACACTTGAGAATAAAACCAAAGAAACAAAACAATCATATTTTAAATTATGACCCCCCTCAAGTTGAACGAGGCCACGTCGATTTTGAACGTGATAATACAATAAACAATACTAACCTTTTATGCAAAGGTAAGCATAAAAGGCTAGTATTGGTACTAAACTACCTACCTATTATGTTATGTGATGAATATGTTCAATCATTATCATTGTTCACCAAACTTAATAACTAGGTAAGTAGGTAGCTGATTTATATTCGTATTGTCTTGTTACTATAATATGAAAACCATCCTTCGTGGATTTAGTGTAGAGGCCATTCATGATGACGATGTCTTTTAATTGTAACTACTTTTCGAAATTAAGGCCCTTATTATGAAAGCTTGCTCAGTCATCGATCTATTCGTGAGTAACGCTTTTATATGGCATAAACTTTACTCAAGCATAAATCTATGACTGAGCAAGCTTTCATAATGCGGGCCTTGGACTGGTGTTCACGAAAAGATAATCGGAAAATCAGCAGCTTCATTTAATATAATATGAAAACTTCTGCAATTTCCCGATTATTTTTGAAGATCACATGCCTATCTGCTTTGGTTTTTTTTTAATATGTCTCTAGGACCAAAATGAAAAGTCTACATACGCGAAGGTAGCTTACGTCGACAACACTCTCAACTTAAGTGAACATTTTAGATTTTTCTCAGGCTTATAACGAAGAGAACGGTGTAGATAACTGCGCAGCACTTTCATTGCCGATTACGCACATGACGAGGTGGAGCTCTTCCTCACTGCAGGTCAATGAGGCTGGGCAAATAACGGATTAAAAACTGAAGCACTCAACACCAACTAGCACAGCAAAACACGAATAATAAATACTTTATGCGAAATTCCATAATTCATGAAGTTCGAATCAACGTAACAGTTCGAATACTATCCGATTCGCCGATTATTCCAAACCCAAGACCTTCATCCGCTAAATAATTAAATGTTCAGTATGCAGTGTTCAGTCTATTTCCATCTACAAAGAAACTCAACACAACACAGCTAATAAATCTAATTCATGCCATTTCGGGCTCTGACTAACGTAGTGCACTGCAACTCGCCGATATGGGTTTAGCTCTATTTTAGGACCTAGCACTTGCGTTGCACTAGGTTTTAGATTTCTGAGACATAAATTTAAGCTTCAGGTACCTACATTGCTGTAAATTAATGGGTATGGTTCCTGGTAAAATTACAGGCACATATTGACATACACCATTATTTGCAAAATGACTTAGAAACCATATTATGCAAATTAAATCCGTACTGTATGTAAGTAGGACGAGAACCACCTCACACAAAACCAATTGAAACACTAAACTCACAGAATCTCCAATTCAAGTAGGTACATTATAAATGAAATGTAGATATAACAGATCCGTCTAGCGAATCCTGATACAAATGCGTTTGTCTTGTATCCGAATTAAAGCGACTGCGATACGCGTCGCACTCCAAACTTCCTAGACCGGGGAGGAGGGGGATCGGGTAGATCAAGGAACGAGAGCAGAGGAATAAGAATGGCATAGAGAGAATGGAATGTTTAGGAAAGGAAAGGAGTAAAAATTTCAAAGAAAGTATTGACAAAAAATTCAAGTAGTCCCAAGATATGGATCTGGGACGTGATTAAAAGGTATTTTATCAATGAAAGTAAAGCCAATCACCGGTCAAATGATTTTTAAAAAGTAACAGCACGTAAGTGTCGGTCTTCAATACACATACCCTATAAATGCCAGTTCTCGGAAAGTACGGCAGAAATAACGATAAGTGTTTCATACAACCCGTTACCATACTGTTAGTGGTAAGCATGTCATGAAATTTGCTGAAAGAGCTGGGCACAAAACTTGAAACAAACGGACTTGGTTAGGATCTGGATTAAGGAATCCACATAAATGCAGGCACTGATCTCAATCTACAGAACAATGCTATAAACTTCCCAAAGTCCAGACTATTCCCAGAATTTTACCCAGCTTCAGGCATTCTCCTTTTCATCTGGTCCAACTTCCAAGAGCTTGCATAATTAGTGCTTAGTATGATTAAAAATCCCTCGCTCGAGCTTTGTCTCCGAATTTTGATTTAAAACTTTTTTAATAAGAGACTTCGTTTGGCTTCCTGTAATCTGCGCCTAGGGCTTGCAGTTTACGGAGATATTTGAGTTATCTGTACTTTTTCTTTTATTTATCGAATCAACTCAGCCAGCGTCTTGGGGATGCTTCAGATTGGTATTGAATGATCAGTTGAGCTACCTGTAGATTGTTTGCTTATTTTTTGAGTTTTGCAACAGTCTGCAGCAGTTAGCTCAATTGTTTTAATTGTAAATACTAGTTTTAATTTGTTACTATTCTTTGATTGTTGTTCTTTGTAAATAACGATTACAATCACCTTATGATTTATATCCAACTTGATTCTGCTCGGCTTTTCTGGGGTAACTTATCTGTTAGGTATTTCAGTCCAGCCTTTACCACTGCTGGGCATAGGCCTCCCATCATAAACGCCTTGTCGATCAGGAACTACATGCAAAATTTCGCCCAAATCTGCTTTATACTTTTGGCATTGTGAGCATTTGCAAACTTTCGAGTTGATATTAATAGAAAACGAAAATAAATTATTTATAGTACGATGACGTCTATACTGTATACATTTACTATTCCGGTTAATGCAAATAAACTTATTAAGTAATAAAGTTTATTGGTTCATCATTTTGTTTTCATTACTGCTTATCAGGAATGTTTCCTATTGCCATAACGTGACCTGCTGTCCTTCGATAGCGAACAGTGTAGCAGATAGCAGTGTCACCGATCGTGTATAATTTGATTCGCTCAACTTGACTCCAGCAGTCATAACTTCACCGTTTCTGTCTGCTTTTTCTTTGTCGTCGATAGGTTAACGACTTTTGTTTATTATTTATATGCATATACTTATAACAAAAACTTACTGAAGGACTCCATCATCCTTATGGATAAGCGTTATGCTCGTATTTTTTTCAATTCTTTTCGTGTATTTTTTTTTCATGCATGACGGATGAGATCAATACCAGTTTTGTAAATGTAATTTTTTTTTTGTTCTCCTTTTAACCTATGTTTTATGATTATGAGCCTCTGGCGATGCCATATCATCGCGCAAAAATTTCTATTTCACAGCTACTCGCCCGTCTAGATGTTCCGTTATCAAATAGAAAACCTCACATAAATCACATAATTTCCTGTTTTTTTTAAAGGAAACACTGCATAATGCTCCCTTTCTCTTAGAATCGCTTCGACTTTAGCCCAAACAATATAAATCTTGTAAGACTTTCCTCTGAAACGTGAATCACCATAAATGTGTTTCTGGAAAATGACAGGTGTCGGCCATATCTCACAAACTTACAGATGTACCGAAGTACCCCATTGGGTAATGAATAGTTACTGTTGTGGGTATTGGCCTTTACAGTGAAGTAATAACTCGAAGATTCTAAGAAGTCTGACTTTGAAAAGTTTCCAGCCCCCCTGATCAAGTGGAAAAAAGTGTTTCAGTCCTTTAAGTTTTGGTATAAAGTGTATAAAATTTTTGATAAAATACGTTATATTTAAATTTACATCGTTAGTTAGTACATACACCCTGTTGGGTTTAGCAATTTATTATTTTGTCGCAGTTTACGATTATTAGTAATTTTTCCTGTTGTCATTCACTTTTTATTATAATAATTTAGTTAGTTTCTATTGTAAATACTAGTTCTAATTTGTTTCTATTATTTGACTGTAATATTCTTTATTTAATTAATGTTATTTATTTTTTACAGAAGTCTCTTAACAGTTATACACTAGCCAAACTCGATGTAGAATGTTTGTAAACAAACCAGTTTGTTTATAGGTACCTATGATAATATATTTAAACAATTTTTAGATAATCAGTACAACACTGTCAGTTTATAAATTCATTGATATTACAATATTTTTTGCTGTGTAGCCAGAGTCGCTCTTTGGTAAATTTTGTCAACGGAAGACTTTAGAGTTTTAAGTAGTGCACTATATATTTTTCCACACATCGCAAAACAATTTTATGGTACCTCTATAAACCGGTCCTAGGATGCCTACTTAGAACTACCCTATCAGGATCCCGTGTATTTCGAGGATACAGTTCATTCGCCTTCATAAACAAATTCATTATGTTTCTTTTTTTTTTGTTTTAATTACTCTGTAATATTGTTTTACAAATTGTAATCACATTTTCGCCAACAAACTTTCTTTTTGATTTGATCCTATCGTTAATGCATCTTAAACTTTATCTAACGTAAATACGTACCCATTTTGTCACTTCGATGTTTTCTGCTTCCGTCTTTTTCCTCCACCTGACTATCTCTGTCACACACCCATAACCCAACTCTAATAAATCCGCCTCTGCTTAGCTGCCAATAAATACAGTAAGTACAACGCACACTCCCAGTACCGACACTTGAAAGCTAAGTTTAGAACTCAATAAAATCTTTATTTACCACCCAGGCGTTCCCTCGAGTGTGATCATTGCTTTATGTTCGAGCGCAGACGATTCGTCTGCAGCTACTTCACTGCATAGATGACTTACATCAGCGGATAAAGATGAGAACGATGAGCCTATTCCGTACTTTTATTCCGTAATTTTATTTTACGATTACTTCTCGCGAACTCTGGTCGCGATTGCTGTCAGAAAGTAAAACTTTATTGACAAGAAACTTCTTTGTAATAGGTGTAATCTCATCGATCATATATGTTTTTATTTATTTAAATAGAATATAAGTAAATATCACTTAAATTATAATACTCACCAATGTGAATCGGCCTATCGAACAGATGCATACTTAGGTCAGCACCTCCTTGCGACGTTACGGGGGGTCCTGACTCCATCACGGAAGCATCTTCTCCCGTATGATGTTGCGCCATCTGCTCCGGCTCTCAGTGACATAGCTTCAGACATGTTGATGTCGAGTGTGGTGCGGATGGTGCGGTCAGACCAGCGCATAGGGCTCCTTCCTCTCGGTCTCTTTCCCTCCTCATTTCCAGCTTAGAGCAGCACATGTATGTATGTATGTACTTATTATTATTATCTAGAGATCTCTCTATTTAAGATTATAGGCTAATTCTTAAGTTTCTCATGCCATCATACTAGGTCTTCGTCGTCATATATGGCTTTTTTTACACTAGCAATTTTTACATTGGCTTTTTTAGTGGAAAGCCTTTACTAGATGGGCTAATGATGATGATGACACTATACGTTTCCGTTCACGACATCGCACGTGCCACGTACATATGTATGTCCACGTAAAATAATAGTCTCAAAGTAAAGTAGTAGTTATTTTAGTGCAACTTTTATTATTAATTGCTGTAGTTTATCTAGCTTAGTTTAATTATAGCACGCTTTTTTGTTTTATTTCTACCATGTGTGGTTGGCGGGTAGAAAATGCCACCGGCATTAAGCCCACCTTTTGTATACTTTTGTTAAATGTGTGCAATAAAGTATTTAAATAAATAAATAACGTTAGTTCCATAGTTGAAGATTCTGAGTAACCCAACTATACCAAAATACTAGCTATATTTTCACTGGAAGCAATGATGTATTGGTTTTTTTACGAGAGTCCTGAATGTAAGTGATGGAACGTGACGTGAGGGAGAGTGTGAATTATTAGACTAAGTTTAGCTTCGGTGGAAGAGCGCAGAGCTTGTTACCTGATTTAAAGGGGACTCTGAAGTCGTTAGAGATATAAGTGACTGATTTAAAAGACTATATTTAGATAAATGAAAAAAAAACAGTTTTTTTAGCACACAACAAAATACAAAATGAAACCAAAATAACAAAGGATACGAAACTACTACCTACAACTTGTTAAGGGTTTGTTCTCTAGCAAATTGATACTGTATACATTTGCAAAGCAAAGTAGATTTACTATAGACTTACGTTCGGTGTTCTTCCAACACAAACAAACTAGGTATTTAGTTAAGCCTCCCGCTCTCATTAATAAGTTTTTATAGTAAAATTGACTCACGTAGCTTACAATAGAGTGTTAACTCTTGAAAACAATCAATCAACCAGTCCAAACTCGATCGCTAATCCAAATACTTGTAAGTCAGACCGTCCATCGAACAGTTGGTCTAAATTTAACGAAAACGAGCAAAAAGTCGTCTTCATTTCTATCTACCTACAGCAGTAAGTCCGTGAGCACTCACTGCTGGGTATTGGCCTCCTCTCTATTGTGCTATTCTGTCTGGTCCTGTGCCACCTTCTAATCCTTCCCGGCTATCCTAACGACGTCGTCTGACCATCGGGCTGGTGGTCTGGCGTCCACGAGCCCGATGGTCCTGGTTTTTGAGCGTCTCTGGGTTACCATTCCGTAATGGCTGTAATCAATCTTACGTCTCCATTTCTGATAAAAAAAATATCAAGCATTTCCGATCCCAACCATGCGTTAGCATAGCATTCTAAAGTCGGAAGTTCTACCAAATCAAGTAAAGGATTAAAATAAAAAAAAGTAAATCTAAAATCATTAAAACAGTTCTAATATTAACCAACCTCCCGTTATGCAATGCAGAATGTCCAGCGACAGGGTAATGTACTTTCAATGTTGCCACATCGCTGCCAAACACGCGGCCACACCGAGACGTGGTCCAAGTTATTAACTTGGGGACTTATTACTCTAGGACTCTATGATGCTGCATGAAAATGTCTAACATCAACTCGTGTCTGTAAAGTTAGCAGAGCATCTTCCAGCAGAGCATAAATAAATTAGAGTTCTGTTCGCATGCAGGTGAGTTCTATAGTTCCTGATACTTTTCAGGAATAGTTCTGGCGTTTTTACATAAAAAAATGGTAGTGAAATTATGCTCTGCTAACTTCGCGTAGCAGAGCATTTTTCAGGAATCGATAAAAAAAATACCTATTTATAAGCCTTCACTTATTATAAACAGTTCCTGGTGGTTTTCAGAAATAGTTCCGGTGTTTATACAACATTATACTTAATTTAAAGATATGATCAAGTACATTTCTGTTCGAGTCGGAGTCGTGACACAATATTCCTTAGATCTACGCAAACCACGGTCCATACAGATTGCATCGAGTTTAAGATGAAAAAAGGTTCGTTCTTATGTTTTTGATACATTTTAATAACCCAACTCCTGAAATTTTTTTAAAAAAGGTCATGAAAAAGTTTAAAAATCAGAGTGATTTTTCGTCGAAATTGTAAAGTTTCAAATACCTGTAGAGTAGGTTTTATCAGAGTTCTATTGGCGTGCATCGAGTAACAGACAAACAAACGTCTGTTCTTATAATTTTGTAACATTTTAGTAGCATATCTTCTAAAATTTTCATGAAAACGATATTTGAAAAATTTTGAAATATGTGATATGTGCTTCGAATATGTATAGCTTCAAACAACAGTAGACCCAGTTTTATCAGAGTTTTAATCGCATGGTTCGCGTATCAGATATCAAATTGTTCGTTATTATGATTTTTTTATAAATAAGATGCATGAAACATGAAATTTTCATGAAGACCGTCTTCGAAAAATTACAAAATCTGTGATATGTGTAGATTTGTATAGATCCAAGCACCTGTAAAACAGTTTTAATAAGAGTTTTACTAGCGTGCAATAAAAAGAAGACAAACCAAAGGTTTCTTCTTATGCTTTTATAACTTTTCAGAAGCGGAACTCCTCAAACTTTCACGAAAAAAGTCTTAGTAAAATGTCAAAATCTGCGATGCGTGCGTTGAATTTGTATTGATCCAAAGACATTTAAAGCTATTTTTATTAGAGTTCTATTAGCGTGCATTGCGTTGTAAACGGAGAAAGAACTATTCTTGTGATTTAGGTACATTTCAGAAGTAGAACGACTGAAACTTTCATGAAAACGTACATAGAAAAATGACAGAATCTATGATATTTTCGTCGAAAGTGTACAAATTCAAACACCAGTAGAGCAAGTTTGATAGGAGTTCTAATCGCATGCATCTAAATTTAGAAGAACACTGGTCTATTCTTATGATTTTACAACATTTTATTAGTAGTATACATTAAACTTTCATGAAAACGGTCTTTGAAAAATGTCAAAATATGATATTTTCGGCGAAAGTGTAAAGATTCAAACACCAGTAGAGACAGTTTCCTCGGAGTTCTGATCGCATGCATCTAGATTTAGAAGAACATAGGTCTGTTCTAATGATATTATAACATTTTAGAAGCAAAAAACTTGAAACTTTAATGAAAACGGCCTCTGAAAAATGACAAAAACTAGGACATGTTCGTCGAATATGTATTGATTCAAACACCCGTAGAACCAGATTTATAAGAGTTCTTATCGCATGCATCACGTTTCAGGCTAATAAAGATTAGTTCTTATGTATTTGATACATAAAAGAAGTAGAACTCCTGAAACTTTCATGCAAATGTACTTAGAAAAATTCAAAATTTTTTGATATTTTCGTCAAAGTGAAAAGATTCAAACACGAGTAGAGCCAGTTTAATAGAAGTTCTTATCGCATGCATCGAGAGTTCGAAGGACACAGGTCTAATCTTATGATTTTAAAACATTTCAGAAGCAGAACACTTGGAACTTTCATGAAAACGTATGTACATAGAAAAATGACAGAATCTATGATATTTTCGTCGAAAGTGTACAAATTCAAACACCAGTAGAGCAAGTTTGATAGGAGTTCTAATCGCATGCATCTAAATTTAGAAGAACACTGGTCTATTCTTATGATTTTACAACATTTTATTAGTAGTACACATTAAACTTTCATGAAAACGGTCTTTGAAAAATGACAAAAACTAGGACATTTTCGTCGAATATGTATTGATTCAAACACCCGTAGACCCAGATTCATCAGAGTTCTAATCGCATGCATCACGTTTTCGGCTAATTAAGATTGGTTCTTATTAATTTGATACATAAAAGAAGTTACAAGTGTTCTGCTTCTAAAATGTTGTAATATCATTAGAAGAAACCTATGTTCTTCTAAATCTAGATGCATGCGATTAGAACTCTGACAAAACTGGCTCTACTCGTGTTTGAATCTCTACACTTTCGATGAAAATATCATAGATTTGTAAATTTTTCTAAGTACTTTTTCGTGAAAATTCGAAGAGTTTTGGTTCTGAAATGTTATAAAATCATAAAAACAGACCTGTGTCCTTCGAATTCTCGATGCGTGTGATAAGAACTCCTATTAAACTGGCTCTACTCGTGTTTGAATCTTTTCACTTTGACGAAAATATCAAAAAATTTTGAATTTTTCTAAGTACATTTGCATGAAAGTTTCAGGAGTTCTACTTCTTTTATGTATCAAATACATAAGAACTAATCTTTATTAGCCTGAAACGTGATGCATGCGATAAGAACTCTTATAAATCTGGTTCTACGGGTGTTTGAATCAATACATATTCGACGAACATGTCCTAGTTTTTGTCATTTTTCAGAGGCCGTTTTCATTAAAGTTTCAAGTTTTTTGCTTCTAAAATGTTATAATATCATTAGAACAGACCTATGTTCTTCTAAATCTAGATGCATGCGATCAGACCTCCGAGGAAACTGTCTCTACTGGTGTTTGAATCTTTACACTTTCGCCGAAAATATCATATTTTGACATTTTTCAAAGACCGTTTTCATGAAAGTTTAATGTGTACTACTAATAAAATGTTGTAAAATCATAAGAATAGACCAGTGTTCTTCTAAATTTAGATGCATGCGATTAGAACTCCTATCAAACTTGCTCTACTGGTGTTTGAATTTGTACACTTTCGACGAAAATATCATAGATTCTGTCATTTTTCTATGTACGTTTTCATGAAAGCTTCAGTCGTTCTACTTCTGAAATGTACCTAAATCACAAGAATAGTTCTTTTTCCGTTTACAACGCAATGCACGCTAATAGAACTCTAATAAAAATAGCTTTAAATGTTTTTGGATCAATACAAATTCAACGCACGCATCGCAGATTTTGACATTTTACTAAGACTTTTTTCGTGAAAGTTTGAGGAGTTCCGCTTCTGAAAAGTTATAAAATCATAAGAAGAAACCTTTGGTTTGTCTTCTTTTTATTGCACGCTAGTAAAACTCTTATTAAAACTGTTTTACAGGTGTTTGGATCTATACAAATCTACACATATCACAGATTTTGTAATTTTTCGAAGACGGTCTTCATGAAAATTTCATGTTTCATGCATCTTATTTATAAAAAAATCATAAAAACGAACAATTTGATATCTGATACGCGAACCATGCGATTAAAACTCTGATAAAACTGGGTCTACTGTTGTTTGAAGCTATACATATTCGAAGCACATATCACATATTTCAAAATTTTTCAAATATCGTTTTCATGAAAATTTTAGAAGATATGCTACTAAAATGTTACAAAATTATAAGAACAGACGTTTGTTTGTCTGTTACTCGATGCACGCCAATAGAACTCTGATAAAACCTACTCTACAGGTATTTGAAAATTTACAATTTCGACGAAAAATCACTCTGATTTTTAAACTTTTTCATGACCTTTTTTAAAAAAATTCCAGGAGTTGGGTTATTAAAATGTATCAAAAACATAAGAACGAACCTTTTTTCATCTTAAACTCGATGCAATCTGCTGGACCGTGGTTTGCGTAGGTCTAAGGAATATTGTGTCACGACTCCGACTCGAACAGAAATGTACTTGATCATATCTTTAAATTAAGTATAATGTTGTATAATCACCGGAACTATTTCTGAAAACCACCAGGAACTGTTTATAATAAGTGAAGGCTTATAAATAGGTATTTTTTTTATCGATTCCTGAAAAATGCTCTGCTACGCGAAGTTAGCAGAGCATAATTTCACTACCATTTTTTTATGTAAAAACGCCAGAACTATTCCTGAAAAGTATAAGGAACTATAGAACTCACCTGCATGCGAACAGAACTCTAATTTATTTATGCTCTGCTGGAAGATGCTCTGCTAACTTCACCAACATCATCAACTCCAAGTCACCATTGTCACCTTAACTTTTATTCAACACCAGCTTCTGAGTGAGTCTACCAGGATTCTCCAGCTGTATCCCCTGGGGGATCCTGGTGAACTTATGATTTAACCAGGATCCCTTGCGCCGAAAAGTAGATAAAGATGGTTCTCGCGGCTTTAGCTGGTACAGCGTAAGCTGTACCTGAATAAAACATAGCTTTATATGTCATGTGTGTCACCTACCATGTTCATATTAGTTGCTTTTTCTTTGCTTTCCCTTATATTTCTTTAACACTCAGGGATAATGTAGCTTTCTGTTAGTAAAATAATTAAAAACCAGACCTGTATTTTCTAGATATGTCAAAATGAGTTTTGTTACTATTAAACCTACACAAGGCCTTATAATAATTCTATACTTATACAACGAACAAAGTGTGTCGAGTTCAAATGTGCTAGATCGAGAAACTGGTTAGCATTTGTTACAGTTAAGATTTGTATTTTTCTCAAATTTCCTAATTCTTACGTGCTCTTTTTACTTCGACCAGCTTTGTAACTTAATCCAAACATAATTCAAACTGGAGCGTTTCGTTGCGCATACACACCACGGCAATTGGTCCGCGGCCGGCTTTGATCTCGCCGCGCAAATCAGCTCAGCCGATTCTAATTCCGAACGATCGTATTTCCGTTTCCTTTAGCTTATTTTCTTGGATAGTGGTTTTTCTTGAAAAATTTAGTTTGTTGATTGGGACTCGTGGTATGTTTCTTGTAAATCAAGTTTTTAATCGGACTTCACAATAATAATATGGCATAATGTTTAGTTACTTAACTAAAAAACTTAAAAAGAACCTTTGTCATAAGACCGTAATATTAATAAATAATCATTAAATCAGTTATGAAACTAAAAGAAAAAAACACCTTTGAATCACATAAAGCTTTTGTAACTTTTGCTTTCACAAAATCGATAAGATCCATTTCATATCGCTTTCACTTTGAGCCACCGGAACACACACATCACTGTCGAATTGCCAACACTTGCGCACCCCTGTACTTTTAAACTCAAACAAATTAAAAAGAAAACAGTAAATCGTACTTATCCCTTCAAAGGTGCGAACTTTTGTTCGGAATTTGTTGACCGAATCATTGCTAAAGTTTTAAATCCAAATCAATTGGAGCTTTTAACTTTATAAACCAAGCTCTTTCTTTCACTTACTTTTAGAATGTGCCTATGACCATCTTCCTTATGCGGGTTGCAGACCGAAAGCTAAACTAACTTGGTTTAGCTTAGCTCGCATAGCTGACGTAGCTTTTAACACTAAATAGCTTATTTTGCGTAGGTTGCAGTCTGCACACGCATGTATGTAAAACTGCGTCAGCCATGCAAGCTACGCCAAAACTACGCTAGCTTAACATCCGGTCTGCAACCCGCATTTACCTCTTGGTTTCCTTAATTCCTGATAAGCCGGATTTCCCATCATAAGAAACGAGTCTATAATCAATATTATAACTTATCAATGCGCGCCATTTTGTCAAAAGGATAAGCATGGGATTTCGCGTTCATAGGAGGGCATACGTTTTTGGAATGGCGTAAAGTGCAAAAATCAAGTTTTTGCTTATTTAGAAAAAAACTACAAAATTTATGAAGAAACTGGTTCAAGGAACCAAATAATTAGTAATAACCTACGAATCAAAACATAGGTCATTTCAATAGACCGCAGAGTTCCTGAGATCCCGACCAAATTATGTGCGAAACAGTGCACTTTCATGATTTTATTTAATCGTGTTTTTTTTAAATAAATGATGTCTTCACATCCAAGGAACCAAGGAAAAGTTGTTGAATTTTATGTAATTCTAGTTTTATACCTCGGGGATCCCGTGAGCACTGAGATTTAGGCCTAGTTTGACAACCGAACCCGTTAGATTCACCCCCTAAGCATTATATAATTTATATTAAATGAAGTTGCAGATGCGGTGTTACAAATAAAATACCCGTGCCTCGAAAAGCACGTTAATGCCGTTGGTCCTGCGGCTGACCTCTCACCGGTCGTGTTGATCTGCTGTCCCATTGTATTATGAGAGTGAGGGAATAGGCAACTGTGTTTGCGCACACACTTGTGCACTGTAATACGTCCTGCGCACATGGCAAGTCGCCGCTGAGACTGGCATTCGGCTAGGAAGACATCATCATCAATCTACTTATAGTCATCTGAATATCAAAAAGACGGTTTAGATAAGAGTCCACAAATGCACACAAGCAAAACCGAAGTAAATGATTTCAAAACAGCAATTTTTCCCCTTCGTAAATTACGTCAATCCAAACAAAGATCCGGTATCGAAACCTGGATTTACATTTGCTCTCTTCCTTCCTGTCAGTGAGAAATGGCCAAGCTTTTGATTGACGTCCCAGGAGGGTTCGGAAGTCTGAAAAATTGCTTCTCACTTCGCCACGAACACCTTTCAAATGCATGGTAAACAACGGAACTCTAGTTTTGATGGGTGACTAATGGCGCAGAAATGCAAAGTAATGGATTTTGTTTCCAGTTTCTGATACACTTTGGCTTGTGGCCCCTGTCTTTTGTCTACGTCTAACGATATTTTAAGTTCAAATCCTGATGCTCTTTTGTTTATTTCGAGGCTTTAGATAAGTGTTGCCAACAGTGGATGTTTTTTTTTATGTTTTTTTTTTGTTGTTTTTTTTTTGTATAGTAATGTTGTTTAGTTCACTAAACAACGTTACTATACATACTACTCAAATTTAACCTCTGCTTCAGATTTGGACGTGCTATTGCCTCCGGGAATAAAATACCCCTATTATTTAAGTCGGATTATATATACTGCATGCCTTCGCTAAATTTCATCTTATCGTTTAGTGATTTTTGATATCCTAAGTAACAGATATTTTCAGGCATTTTTTCTAAGCCGTAAATAAAAACATAAAAAACTTTTACGTCGAAAGCCTGTAGAAGGCCTGTGTAAGTTATTGTAGTAGTTTAACAAACAAATCATTTTAGATTAAGGCATCTATTTACAGTAGGTGCAATTTACAGCTGCTTCCTTATTAGCTTTTAAAATAATTATTCGTGTTTAGAAATTTGATTTTTGCTACATAACACCTCGAGGTGCTACAAAATGTGCCAGCGTTCGCTTCACATCGTCACTGTCAACTGTCAAATGTTGAATCATCTTGAAAGGTTGAATTTATTATTCGTAGCAAAATATCAAACCGCAGAAATGGCTGAAAGATAATTTGTGTTAATTTATATTTAATTTTGTCGCTAGATTACCTACCTAAGCAAGCTAACACTTTTATGTATGTAGGTATTAAAGGTACCTACATTTCTAGGTATTTTAAACAAGTGCTTAGAATGGACCACCGTGTGGTTTTTTTTACCCCTTTTATGTCCAAAACTAACAATGCTTCAAAATATTGGTTGTAAAACTTATAAAATTCTACAACAAAATTCCAGAGCAAATTTTTATGCTTCGAAAATGTACAATGGTGGAATAGTTTTCTCGATAAAACGAGCTCCAGAGGATCACAACACAAAGTGTTGCCATGTTTCGAAATGGCAACTTTTATTGGACATACATCATTGTGATTTTGTTGCGTTCTTTTTCTTAAAATAGGGACTTTATCGGTACAGAAATAAGAGTTGTCGAAAAATTACCATATTTAAAGTCTACGTTCAGGTGGGATGACGACCTGCTATAGACTGCTGGCAGATGCTGGATGAGGCAAGCCGAAGTCAGGGCGTTATGAACGCCATAGCGCCCTGGGGAGGCCTATCTCCAGCAGTGGACTAGTTTTAATTTTATACCACCATGGTGGAAAACAGGCATGTGACCCGCCTGATAGAAAGCTATTACAGCAGCCTAAAGACGCCTGCAACGTCAGGGACATTACACGCGCGTTGCCGATCCTTAAAATATTTAGAAGATCCTAGACTAGTATGGGTTGATGATGATGATGATGAAGTGTAGGTTACACTGGTTTGTTTTCAGCAACTGTTGGTCTTATTCCTAGAGACTTCTCCCTGTTTTATGATTGTATTTGAAGTCCTTGTAACTAATTGTGTTTTTATTTTGTTTCAGGTAAGGCTGTGACCTAAATTTTCTGATCAGATATTAGACACATTAGGATGGTGAAGGAAGTTAATATCTAAGGGTTTGGTACACTCATTTTAATAGGCACAATCAACGACAATAATACCTGAATAATTATGAATTTTACAAACGACAAAATTCGCAATTTATAATGCTTAAGGAATGTTGACTGTGTTCAGATTTTTTTGTGTTTATCTGAACTGGAAAAACAATAAGCATTCATGGCCGAAAGCATAATTTTATTTAAGACTCATATAAAATTTTTTTTTTGATTATTTTGTCTGTCCGTTAAGCCCATCACATTTTTAATGACTGTCAAAACAAAGGTGACAGCTTGAAACGATTTACCTGTTGTAAACTAATGGAAATTGGGGTCGTTCATCCCTAAAATTAATATCTAATTTAAAATCATCCCCTTGCGAAACAGAGGGGTTGCGAAACGTGATTAGGCGGAATCTGATGACGAATTTGATTTAATATTTCAGGCGCTTAATTGCAATAATCCAAACAAGAATTAGGCACCTGATATTCAAGGGGTTGTTCAGCGCTTAGCTGTTGTTGAATTATTCAAAAGGGAAGTTCGGAGTTGTAGTTCCCAAGTTCAGTTTCTCAAGCTTATTAAATCGTTTGCTGTGTTTTAATTTAATAAAACGGCATGTCATTAACCCCTCCGTCGCGGAGTTAATGACATGCCAACAAACAAGTCTTAAAAACATGAGTGAATATGTCTTCTAGACTTTCGTGATACATTGTTGGCCACATGTCACTTTCCATCACGTGAGATTGTGGTCAAACGAAATCTATTGACTAAGTATAAAAAAGGAAGAAAATAAAATCCATACTTCAGCAAGCCCGTGCGGGCCCATTAATGCATACCGGACCTGCGTGATCAATAGCTTTTTACAGAAGTTGATTTTCACTGTCGGTTCAGTCCGATGTTGGTGGAGTCACCGCAAACGTCCTTTCTGGTAGCCGGCCGATTTGAAAGCCTGTACTATCTTGCCTTGTGGACGTCTCATAGGCTTTTATGTTCATTGACATGACTGGAACATTAAACAATGCAGCTACGGAAATTCTTACCCTTATTTACCCTGTGGCTATATTTCTGAACTGTCAGCTTGAAATAAGCCCCCACATAGAACCACAAGCTCTCACAATAGATATTTGAACTGAAAACTCACCCTCGGGCAGGTGGTGGAAAATTCATGTTTAATGCCCCCTGTGCTTCGTTTAGCACTCGATACTGGTATAAGTAGGTGACAAGTTATGGGATTGGGGAGTTTCTTGGCCGAGTCATCGTAAACGCCCTAAGTGACTACAAAGACATGTAGATACACGTCTAGGTTCTCTATAACTCGGTCCATTGGAGAGAAACCTGCAAAAATAACTGAACTTTAGTAAAGATATCACACAATTAATTAAAAGAATATCACTTTTTCCTTTCTGTCCTTCAGAGTTAGGCAGAGTTTAGAACATACTCCATCACGCCAAAATTACTAATAGCGTAGGTAATTAAATTTACACAGATGAAGGTTTAGACATACATGTGAAACATACCTAATTACTAGATAGACTTGTCGTGTAAATATATTTAATTAATGTGTGCAAACCGTGTTAACTAAATATAAAAAAAAACATGTTTTTATCAGTGAGAACTACCACGCCTTTTGTTTCGTTTCTACCCTAGGACTACGCATTTAAAAAATACGTTTTAGATACCTATCTAAAACGTTTCCTTGGATAGGTGTTAATTTAGATGTCGCCAAAAGTAAACTAAATTGGCAGCACTAAACATTTTGCCGGCCATTTCGTAACGACAATAACCTTTTAAATTAGTTTAGTTTTGGCGACAATAGTCTCCATCGGTGACAATCGCTGCCGCTCATGACTTACAGCGGTAGCCAGGGCGAGGGCTGCACCCCTTGGAAATAAAATAAGGCTGTAACTGTAAAATGAGTGAGTGTCCAATCCGATCGACGTCACTCAGATAGCGTTTTACTTATCTTTTGAAATGCTTTTTACGTTCTTTGTCCTTTGTTTAGGGAGATTGCTGAATGTTTTTTGATGTTTCTGATCGCAGATATCACGGGAGGTAACGAAAGTGAGTTACCGAAACAGGGGAATGTTAAGTTTGTTATTTTGTTGGGGACGTTGTTTTACGTTCTTATCGGAAAAGGTATTTGTTCTACACAATTTATACACATTAAACAAAAGTCATAACCATAACATTTAAATTATAAATGCGAAAGCTTTAATGTTTAGATGTTTGATTCATGTTCACGTATGAACTACAGAACGGGCTGAAATTTTAGGCTGGTATTTCTAGACCTGGAATGGCCTATGCTGCTTTTTATTCCGAAAAAGCTTGTGTGAAGCCCCGAGCAGAAACTATTTTAAAATATACCAGTGCAGATGACCAAGAAGAAGTACAAGCTAGAACAAATGACAAAGCAATTTATATATTTACACGAAACTGCACCAAAGTAAAGAAAAAGATACCCAATCCCCAAAGGCGTTTTTGTTGGCGTACCTAAACATAAAACTGTTAAAAGCAGTCAGTGTGACTGCCATTTAGGCAAATAGCAACACGGGCTCCCTCTATTTGCATGTTTACCAACGGTGTTTGAACTCATTCTAGTATTGGAAAAATGTTCCTTACGTCTTTCTTTCTATCGAAACCTTTTCTAGTCCATTTGTCGGAACTATTTGAATAGGTAGGTATACCCGTCGTCATACACTGTTCTAGAATGCGGCACATTCTATACTCCGATATATTGTATCTGTTTAGCCATTTAAACTTTATCTCATAGTCTAGATAGTTTTGTATGATCAATTGTAGTTAATTTTTAATGTTGCATGCCATCTCTGTCCTTATTTTGCATAGCGTAACCGGTCAAGCATGTTGTTTCTCATATATTATTTGTTACCTTCCATCTACATGTTTTTTGGCAAATAAATTTCTTTATCTTTATTATTTTCGTATTGTTGATTTTTTTACAAAATTGGCACTATTTGTCGATTTTAGTTCTTTTTTAAATGCATTTAGAAAATTGGACGAGTGGTGATGAGAAATTTGGTATCGACTCCAAGAGGGGCAAATACGTAGGCTCTGTCGGGAATTGCATTTATAAATATGCACCTACAAGCTACAACTATCCCTCAACTTATCATTGGCAATGTTAAAAAAGAAGTTAAACCTTATATTAAATTTAATAAGACCTAGTTACCACAAGTTCAATTGAACACAAATGCGTGGAGAGGTCATTGAGTTGACAAATATTGACTGTTCGAATATCCGTTAGGGCACGGAACTGTTTGCAGAAGATAACCGGGCCTAGGGACGCGATGGTGAAAGCCGGACGTGTCTTTTAACCGGACATTACTAAGACTTTAACACAGCTGTGTTCTGCTACCCAAAGTGTGGCAGAGTCTCCGAAACCAGATTTATGCAGGTATCTCAGCTCAAGATTCAATTATGCATTGCTGACACGTCATTTAGGTCTGTCGAAACTCGTGGAAGGTTGGATTTTATCACACTTTTACTCCTGTGAGATAACTCTGGATAGCAATATAAGAAACGTGCAGCAATGTTTTATCATTCAATTATCACATGACATTCACAATCATTACGCACGCACCCATTCCTACTAAATTATGCTCTTGACAATCATCTACAAAAAATGTGATAGCTTATACTTACCAACCATGTTGTACTGGCTCCAAAAACCGGACTTTATAATAAACCGGACATTATAAAAACCCGGACTTTATAAAAAGCCGAACCTAATCACAAATCTACCGCATTAAATTGTGTAATTTTAAACCGCTGCGTTGATACTAATGTTGTGACATCCATAACATTGTGAAAGACGTATTCAATAATTAACTATCTTAATAACCTTGTCATTACGTGACGATAAAATACGGTAAAGTATTTATCAATAATTAACAATAACGACCTATAATTTGTTCATGCTGTGGCACGCTTTATTTAGAAATACACTAGACCACTTCATTCTGGTATTCTACATGTTATGTTATGATTTTTCTGTTGTGAGTCCTTATTAAATAAACAAGTTGACTTTGCTATATTATTTTGATTTCACTTCATTTATTTCCACCGTAGGTCTGATACACTTTGATGTCGTTGTTTACAAAATTTTTTTGGGTATCTGGCTCAGCGCATCAGCATTGCATACAGCGGGGCAATGCAGCCAGCGTCTTGGGGACACTTCCGACTGGTATTGATATGGATCAGTTGAGCTACCTGTAGATTGTTTGCAACAGTAGCTTAATTGTTTCAATTGTAAATACTAGTTCTAATTTGTTTTTATTATTTGATTGTAATAAATAGGACATTTAAAACACAAGTTATTATGACAAATGGAAAAATGAAGCACCGTAAGGGATTTTGTTCATATAAATTGTGTTTTTTCACTTCTTTGTCTTTTCTTGCTTACAAAGATTGAATCGAGGAGTGTAAAATTGGTAGCAACTTATATCTTAGTGAATGTGAAATGAAAATGAAATGAAATAATTTATTAGACAATACAAGGCACACACATACAAAGTTAGGCATGTACAATAACTGTAACTAAATTTACAATAACATATACACTAGGTAGATAACACAAAGAGACTACTTGAGTACGGTCTACATAAAACAACACAAAATACAGGTAATCTATGTGGTGTTGCTTTACTACAAGCATTTGTGTAGTATTTTAATTCCCGTTTTATTGTATGTTGTAGTATCACATCAGCCTTTACCAGTCGACAGCTGGACATAGGCCTCCACCGATAAGCGCCTTATTGGCTCTTATCATAGGAGGTAAGTAATCCCTACGTGGAGCATACGGGTTGGGGATCTGTTCTGCAGGGGGCTCTGCTGCCCGTCCCGGTGGATATCCCTTAGTCGCCTCTTATGACACCCGCGGGTAGAGAGGGCCAAATTCGAAGTAGGTCTCTAATAATATACATAGCATAGTCAAAAATCAAGTGGGAACCAAAACTACCCACGAATACACGGTGCCCAAAGAACGTGGCATGTGTAGTACGTAGAGTACCAAGCAGAAAAGGAATGATTCCGTAACCCGTGTCACTTACGCACTAACATATTTATTTTTACAAAATAATTTGAAAAAATTGTTTTTAAGCCCACCTGGAGAATAAGGCTTTTCAACTTTAGTCAATGTTTTCAAAAATCTCTTTCCACGCCAACTGTTATAACAGATAAATTTACCTCAAACATTCAGTAAAGCATGAATATTATATTTCTACCCCAACCCCTACTCCGCTAACCTAGAGGTTCGGTTTAAAAACTTTATATTTTACCGCGAGAAAAGTTCCTGTCGCTTTACCTCCATTTTTACGGGGAAACTTAATTTATGGTGGACATAAAAGGAATTTTCAGGACTGACAACTCTTTTATGTTGAATTTAGAGCAACGTCTAAGATTTTAAAGCAAAAATGTTAATACAACAACTCGTTACAAGGACGGACACGCAACTACCCAAATTAAAGAAGCCAATCGAGGAATGGAATTAAAACAAATTAATTTTGATTCTTTCGACTCCGCACAGGCAAGTGTTATTTTTCGATTTTCCAGCATAAGGAAAGTGGTAATTATTTTCATGTAACTAAATATATTGGTTTGCGCGGCGCACGCCGCGCCGCCCCGCGTCGGCAAAGCCCTCAGTCGTCGGCATGATTTTTTCCGACATCTTCAACAATAATGCCAATCATCGTCTTATTTCATGCAATTAAGAGGATGAAATGCGCGCCATTTTGTGATAAGGCTAAGTATAGGATTTTGCATAGGAGCGGGACAGAGCATACGTTTTTGGAACGGGTGTTAGCGCAAAAATCAACTTTTATTTATTTACAAGGAAATTGCACAATTTATAAATAAACTTGTTCAAGGAACTAAGTTATTAGTAATAACCTACGAATCAAAACAAAAGCCATTTCAATAGACCGTAGGGTTCCTGAGATCTCGACCAAAATATGGACGCATAGAACCTGGTGAGGTGAGGTAAGTGGGGATATCAATAATACTTAATTACTAGAACAAACATTATAATATTAATTTCAAGTCAAATATTATTTTAGTGTGAGGTTATCGATCCGTTTTGACTTCACTTTGTACGCGTTAAAAACATTTTTAACCAAATCTGTCATTATGAGAAGGCATCAACTCCCGTTGGCTTCGAGCCAAAAATAAATGCTTTTCGTTACTTGAATAACTTAACGTGATGCTTGCTTCGGCGCGCGGATTCGTTCGTGTTGTTATTTATTTGTCTGGTTACTTACCCAAATGTTCATTTAACGAAAAGCTGAAAGCCCTGAAAATCAAAAAAGCAATGAATCAAAGTACAACGGGATATTTACCATGATTTGAGTATTCAAAAAAAAATCTACCGAGGGCGACTTTGTCGTTAAAAGCGATCTCTGCCAGGCAGCGTTTCAATGGATTAGCGTAGACGGTGTGGTGACAAATAGAAAACGATTTGTTAGCCGGTCATCCTAAACGCGTTTCTTCCAACACGTTTTTCGGCTATCTTACTTCTCGTCAAACGCCACAACAATGACTGCTTATGTCAAAAATGACAGCTAATGTCAAAAATACATCGAATGAGACTTTCATGAGTTTGTCTGTCAGTCTGTATGTCTACAAAGTGTCAGGCAGCCGCGACATTCATATAGAAACATTTCAAATAACTTTATCCTTTTATTTTAGTGCTGTCGTAAAACATTCACATGTGCTGGTTAATTACTCTGATTTTGAACTAATTGGACCACAGCGAGCTTAGGTACACTGCAACAGAGTAATAGGAACAACAAGTTTTAAAATGTAAGCAGCAAGTGGAAGGTTTTTAGGTTTACGCAGTAAAATAATGGTTTTTGGGATTTTAAATAAATAAAAGTATTCAGTTAACATTCATTCGTTGGCATTCACTGCCCAGCCTTTGTTAAATCTTCGAGATCACCTGCATGTCTGTAGGAAATGGGTAATGAAAGTGTTAGAGGCTTGGTACCACAGCTTGGTACAATAAAATGCGTATGTTTGCTACAGGCTACACCATTTGTATAGGTTTACAAATTGCGAAATAAGTCAAATAAGAATTAATTATCTTGTTATATTATTTTTAATAGTAGGTGGGGCACCTTGTCATTAAATGTTTTAGATTAATTTCAAGTACCTTCTACGCTAAGATCAAACGTAACTCTGCTTATTTCAGTCTACCATAAAGCATAAGATGAGGAACGATGTTATAAAATGTCTCCCCGTAACAATCCGAAATTACTACATGCACGGGTTAAATTTATCACTTTATGATAAATTTGATTATAATTGCGACGTCGGGTCTTATTACTTTTCATAAAATAGTCTCTATATCACTTTGGATTAAGTTTAAACTTGAATGATAGGGTTTGATAAAAAATAGGGAGTGATATGATAAATCTCTTGCATTTTGTTTGTGGTCGTATAACGTAGTGAGCCCTTTAATTAAGGCTATAAATTAACTCGGAGTATTTTGGTACGTATTTGTTAGTTATTAAGGGCCTTAAATAGAACATATTTATATAGGTTACTAATAAACTGTCTTACATTCCTAAAATATTTGTTACACATATTGCCTGAAAACTTACATATGGAACCAAGTATCTTGTTAATTTTAGTAATAAGTATTCATGAAAGTTCCTACTATTATAGTGAAAAAAGTTTGCACCTTACACTTAATTTAGGCAATAAATTAAATTATCTTTAATTCAATCTGAAACAGGTAGTATCTAGGTATACCATAACCAGAAGTGCCTTGATGAGGGTGAATAAAGTTGATTATGTTATGTATGACACTCCAATAAATCTTTTTATTTTTATTTTTTTACCGTTTAAAAAACCTACATTATGTGTCCACAAATATTAACAACCCATTATTTTTGCATGCCAGTAAAGTGGCAGCAACTTAAGACCACATGGTTTTGTTGCGCCGCACAATGTTAGGCTCTGTACACACGGGGCGGGTAGCTCCATTAAAGTCAATTGGCTGTGAGTGCCCAGGGACTGGGATATGCAGTAGGGAGCAATGCAATGCCGTTGAAATAAAATACTTATTCGGGGAGCCTTTAGCTGATGATTTTGATGATCGGTGGACGAAAGCTTTGATCTAGTGCTGTCTTGTGGAACAGGCTTAGCTAAATATTGATGGGTGAAGCTGTGATAATGATGGCCATGATGACAAAATCAAGAACTTATCTTTGAACTTATCATTAGATAGGTAAAATAACCAATGATAAGTCCAATCTTGTTCTCAATTTAGAGACTTTTATTACTAACAATAAAGTAATTTGCTTTGATAAGAATAAATAAGGTAGAACGTTCTAAACAAAAAAAAACGTTAAACGATGAACAAAACGTTTAGAAATGTTCCATCCGTTTCCGCCTAATATCCCGTATTTTATATCACAATCAAAATATTATATGAGTTCTTAGAATTCTCCAGCATAAGATAATGACGATCTGGTCCTAACGCGATGTGGTCATAGCGATGTGGAGATTTAGTTAGAAAGCTAAGTCATAACTGCTATCTGGTCAAATCAAGATTTAGTCTTAAAGCTTCCAATCCAAAATAAAACCACTTCTTTCAGTTCTTTTTAAATCACTTTTTTGAACATTGTGTGCTTAACCCCAAATATTATTTTCATGCTCACCTCTGGCATAACACCCAAGACGGAAGATCAAAGTGGAACCAATAAACATGTTGTCTCACGGGAATCGAGACAAACGGACAGACGGCTCATAATTAATTTATATGTATCGATTTATTGACTGTGCGGTTAGGGCGTTTGTGATTAAGTTTCTCGTCATGTAATGGATAGGGTGCCTTAAGTTAGCTTCGTTATGGTTAAAGGAAAATGGATTTATTTTGCTAAGCTAACCTAAGGCACCCTGCCTTAGATTAGCTTCTTTATGGTTAAAGGAACATGGATTTATTTTGTTAAATAAAAATATTATCTACCTTTGACATTAAATGCTCAGTTAAAATCAAAAATTATTTTTTGCTTATAATTTATGACCGAAAAAAGACACCAGTTTCTTTCGTAAAATCATTTAAACTTAGGTATGTACAAAAATGATAAATAGTTTTATCATCATCATCAAAAAGATTGAAGTGAACAAAAAATCTAAGTGATCCTTTTATTTTATAGTTTTACATATGTAATTTGAATTTTGTGACGTGTCCAAGACTCCTGTAAGATCTAAAGGAAATAAAGCACTTTGGTATTTGTTATTTGACATCATCAGCCACTGCTGAACACAAACTTTATAAATAGTTTAAATTTTACAAATTCTACACAAGTTATTTTCATTCATAGCCTGCTGGCTAGCATCTGAACCAAATAAGTAAATAATAAGACCTCATTCCGAAAACACAACAAAGAATAAAACAATCCTAAGTGGTAATAAAAGCGTGATTTTTGTCCAAAACCCGCAAAAAAACATCATGGCCGCTATGAAAAAGCGTAGTTGAACGGTCTTGTTCTTATTCATTGTTATTTTATTGCAAGACTAGCTAACGTTCGCTATTCTGCTTGGAATTTCGCTTGGAATGGAGATTTCTTTGAATTACATTTACATACTCTAACCTATCTGTATCTTGGTATCAGGAGGTTCTTTAATTAGGTACCAGTCGCTTTCAGTGGAAATTTTTGAGTAGCCATTAGCAACATAATATATTATACTATTATTATAAATTCTCAAGTAACTCTGTCCGTCTGTCTGTCTGTTAACTTTTCACACCTAAACGGCTGAACGGATCTCAGTGAAATTTGGCAGGGAGGTAGAGGAGATAGATTTTTATTCCGGAAAAGAGTCCCGGGCAGCAGCGAATTGTTCATATGTAGGACCGATACCTAATTGTTAAGTCAGTTATTTTATTAATATTATCATTATGCACCTACTCGGATCCTTACCTGGATTTAACACAGCCTTAAATCACTAAGGACTTTTGTAGATTAAACGACCTTATGGCACTTGAGCGATAAGACCGCCAATTGTAGCTTATTCTTAATTATTCTTTTGTAATTTTTTTCTAAGGTACTAAGTGTGCAATAAAGTATTACTTATTTATATATCTATCTATAGTGAAATATTTTATTAGATACGATGATGACCCCTGAAGCAAGGGCACTTAGAGAAACTACTACAAGAAGGGATATAGCGAAGGAATTTACACCTCAGCTTAATATTTCAAAGCACAGTTTACGGTACCAGGCTCTAAAGCTGTACAATAAATTACTTTTATCATATAAAAGTATATATATAATGCAGGCATTTTTAAAAATAAATTGAAAAAATTCTTGTTAAAGAAGTGCTACTACTCTGTAGATGAATTCTGCGCTGACAAATCTGACCCTGAGCATTTGTGATAGTTAGTAATAATTTTGACATTTAACATTATATTACTGTTAGTTTTGACAATTATCATAAATTATTCAACATTTTAAAGTTTTATTTTAGACATTTTACATATTCTGCTCTTTTTGACATTCTGCTTATGGCACAATAATTTTATTTCATGTTTTTCATTCCATAAAATAGTTTATGTTGTACACAATTTATTTAATACCTATTTAACAATTTTAATGTTTTTATTTTATATAAATGTACTTTAAGTCTTATCGATTATAATTATGTAACAATGTGTAAATTATAACAAATAATTTAAGAAAAACTCCGACACAATCTATATATTGTTTGCGAATAAATAAATGAAATGAAATGAAATCCGGAATTTACTGATTACCAAATAAAATATACCTCTTTTAATTTTGTTACTATTTGGGAAAAAAACACGATAGTGTATTCTCAGCATAAAACGAATACATTATTTATAATAGTGTATTCTTGTTTACGTTTTATTGCATTTCAATGTTTGTTCAAAAACAATGCAAGGCAGTTTTTAACATGACAGATCTGAAAATAGAGTGGATTTGCCAAAAACCACGTTGGTATTTTTCTACCATTCAAACTAAAACGCAAGAGGCGACGACGGGCCGCACTCGAACGAAAACTGAGTACAAGGTGTACCAGGTATTATTGATATCCCTTTAGGGGTCTTTGTAATATTATATGTATAACGTAGGGTTTTTATGGAAATAGAAACAGATAGTATATCATCCATTACTAACTTAATCTCAAGAAGAATCCCGGTTCACATGTATTTTTCAATTTTATAGTTATATCCTTTAATTTTTAAATTCATATATTCATATTACAATTAATAAAAAAAAGTTTTTATTATTATCTGATGGTTTGCTGCAAGAATTTTTCGTTCACTCTCTACCAGGTCGTTTCGAGCCGAACAATAGAACCCGACAGTGGAATCTAACTAAGCGCACGTCAGAAAAACGTAAAAAACGTCTATGGCAGAGCCCTCTAGAGTTGATGGAGAGCGTTAAAGCTGTCTATGGCTTTTACATTTTTCTTTTCATAGACAAACGTAATTTCCATTTCTACCTATTGCAATTCTACCTATATCATCGCGAATTTTCTTTGTTTTCCCAAAAACATTATTATTTAAACTGGGTCCTACATTTTTTATTAAATATAATGGGACAGAGAGGTGTCTACGTTAAGTAATAATTTAGTTCTTACGGCAAAAATCTAAAAGCCACTTGGATTGCCTTTACGTCATTAAAGGCCAAAAAAACGGAGAAAAAATCGCCTGGTAAGTTTTTGCAGTCCCAGTTTTTTTTTTTGCTCTACTTAATTAACACTTATTGAGATTGAGATTTAGATCAGGTAACAGCATGACTAGTGCTGAGTTATGCTTATTTATGTGAGGTAAACTTAATAACATAATTTGACCTACTTTTAATTTTAACTAAAAGAGTCATTATTTATTTATTATAGCTTTGCCCGCGGCTTCGCCCGCGTACAATTTCACGAGATAAAATTTTTTTGCGCGAAATCTTAATTTTTTACTAAAATAAAAGTTGCATAAGTTACCCAATATAACATCTGAGCCCCGAGTTCGGTTGACGTTTCCTTTTTAGGGTTCCATACCTGAAGGGTGAAAACGGAACCCTATTACTAAGCCTCCGCTGTCCGTCCATCCGTCCGTCACAGGGCTATATCTCATGGCGTAAGAGGTAGACAGTTGAAATTTTCAGAGAATGTGTATTTCTCTTGCCGCTATGACAACAAATAATAAAAATAAAATAAATATCAAAATTAAAGGGGGCTTCCATACAAAATACGTGATGTTTTAGCTAGTTTTGCTCTTCGTTTGTCAAGGCTATATTTCTTGAACCACAATAGGTAGACACACGAAACTTTCTATAAATAAGAAACACTTCAACTGTTATAATAACAAAATACTAAAAATATAATGAATTTGAAAATTTAAAGGGGCCTCTGATCAGAACAAGTGAAAATTTGATGTTCTTTGAAAAAGTTGTCTGATTTTTACAGTACCGAACCCTTCGTGTGCGAGTCTAGTCGCACTTGGCGGTTTTTTTTTTATTCTATGGGATTTGGTACAGCGTGCATCATATTGTGCGAACAGGGAATAACGCAAATTTCATACAAAATTAGACGTCACGATCACTGCCGTCAACCGAACTCAGGGCTCAACTATCTGCCATTTATAAATTTAAATAATACTTACATTACATTTACTAAAAATCTGTTATTTTGAAATTAAAAACAGACACGTCAACTTTATTTATTTGTATAGATTTCGGAATCGTGGCATTTGCGCTAGTCCCACATGTGGGCGGACCTATGCAGTATTTTATCAAACTGAATTCTGCTGGTCAATTATATTATCAATTAAATGAATCACCAGTACACTCAGATCCGGTTCTGCAATCGAGCAGTGCAGTTGACTGGCAACACTGAAACAATTTAATTGTTGGTAAGTTTTTTGTTTTGCTGTTTTTGGTAATTTTATTGTTATAGACTGGTATACCATATTAAAAATGGTACCAACGCTACCATCCCAACCCCACCCAACCCAACCCCTTTTTTCGCGCAACATTTTTCTTTCTTAATTTGCATTAAATAAAAAATAAAATGAATTTCACCCACGCTTGACATATCTTTGAACTCTAGGTACTTACCTAAGGTTTTTCTTACTATAGTGCGTAATCCCTGACACCCGAGTGTCAGGGGGTATAATTATCAAGAAATTAAATAATATTTCGACTTCGACGGGACTTGAACCCGCACCCTAGAGTAAATTTAGACAATATTTTAATGTACTAGATTCTGTCCATGGCTTAGACCATAGACTTTTCCGGCATTAAAAGTAGTGTAATCTAATCAATTCTGTATCTTATGATGATATAAGATACATAATAATAACATAAAAATATATAGATCATTTCATAACATAGAAATATATAGATATAATAGAGCGCATAAGAATATTATTCTTATGTGCTCTAGTTATGTTTCGCCCAGCCAAATTTAATTAAGATCCGTTCAGCCGGTTCTGCCGTTTACCTACAGACAGAGACAGTTAAGTAGGTATTCATTATTATGAATATAGTTTATGATATATACTTACGATAAATATACGATAAACATATTATTTCTAACCGACTTTAAAAAAGGAGGAGGTTGTACTATGTTCGGCTGTACTTGTGTATGTTCGTCGGTTACTCCGTTAATTGTAGACCGATTTTACGGACCGATACCATTGAAACACTCAGATTTCATGCAGAATTCAAATTCAAAGGGCTTTATTTCCTTTAGACCTTACAGGACTCTTGGACAAGTCACAAAATTCAAAATTCATAATTAAAATTAGGAAATAAAGTGATCACTTTGATTTTTGTTGACTTCAATCTTTTTAAGGTAAAGTAAAGAAGCGAACAAGAAACCTTTACCTTGTTAGGTTATTAGTTTTCGAGTTGGAGCAAAACTTGTCCCAAGTTTTTTTATTTTCTAGATAATCTGATATTTTGTAATAAGCCTTTTTACACAGGATATATTTGACAATTTGTTTGAATTTATTTATTGATCGTTTTTTCAATTCATTTGGTATGTTGTTGTAGAAGCGTTTAAACCCCTTTGTCCTTTAAAAGATACATTAATCTTGTGTAGCCTAGTTGTGGGCACAGCGAGTTTATTCTTATTTCTACCCGAGAGTAGGTATGTGTCCCGTAAAACAATATAAATACTATTATAAGGAATTACAAGACGGTTTATAATTATTTAAAAACAATCAAATTATTTCAATTAAAAACCAATTTGTCTCTATTTCGATTTTCCTACCGCGTCAATTATACAGACACGCCATTAATGCGATATCATGATAAATGACATGCAACCAACACACCCAAAAAATTATCATAAACAAACTACCAATATCACTTTCACATTTTACACTCTTTCCGGTACTAATAAGGTTGTTTATTGTTTACACTCGTCCAATGAGTCATTGTCAACGAATGCAAAACACGTAGGTACTGGCAGGTGCAGGTCAGTGACCTTTATGGACATTTGTCACCTGAGATCTTTATCGTCTTCGTTTAAATTAACTTCTTGTAAAAGGCTTACATATTTCCACCATAATAATTAATATTACTTTTTCATACAAAATATAATTTGATTGTTTCAAAACAATGCACTAAAAACCAAATTCGAATCCCTTAGTTTTAAACTGTTTTTTAAGTTATAAATACTAATCCCTCGGGAATACAGTTTTTATGGGGCCACCTCGGGATCATTCTCTATACGATTGCAAAATAATCATCCAAATCGGCCCATTGTTGACGGAGAAATCAACGAAAATACATAAAGAAACCGCCAAGCCGCGAAGGGTTCCGTACCGTAAAAATCAGGCAACTTTTTCAAAGAACATCAAATTTTCACTTGTTCGGAGACCCCTTTTGTTGATATTACAGTTAAAGTATTAATTATTTATAGAAAGTTTCATGTCTACCTATAGTGGTTAAAGAGCCTTGACAAACGAAGAGCAAATTATTGCTCTTCGCATATTATGTATGTGTATTTGGCTATTAAGCCACAAAAATTCAAGCTTTTTTGTATGGAAGCCCCCTTTAATATTATGTAAATATATTTATTTAGTGTTATGCATATTTATTTTATTTTTATTATTTACTGTTATATCGTCAAAAAATACACATTCAAAAGTAAAATACACATTCTCTGAAAATTTCAATTGTCTACCTCATACTGTTCATGACAAAGAGCCCTGTGACAGACAGACGGACGGACGTACAGCGGAGGCTTAGTAATAGAGATCCGTTTTCACACTTCAGGTACAGAACCCTAAAAAGAACATACATACAGCCAAACATAGAACCTCCTCCTTTTTTCAAATTCGGTTAAAAATTAGTTCAGAATTCTTTGAACCTACTACCTATTGCTTCTTACGTTTGTCTTTCCAGCGTATATTTTCCAGATCCGAAACCATATAAATATGCAAAATTTAACGCAAAGATTTCAGCCCGATCCCTTCATTAGGAATAGATCGGGGTTAAATCATAACGTGAATAGCTAACAGACATCCATTCAAATATTGTGGATGGATGTTTGTGGATGTGTGCTGTTGTGGATGTGACCAAGTCACCATCTGACTCTACTTCATCAGATCGCTACCCAACGGGAATAATTCGCAGAATTAGTATGGTATGCAATACAAGTTTGTATCATATGTACTAGGTACCATTTGAACTTACATTTTAATAAGAATTCAAAAAAAAACGAGTAAAGTTGAGTGAATTTACTTGTATTTTTTGTAGTAGTACTAGAGATACAAAGGTGTATCATTTGAACTACCAGTTGTACATCTGACACGGAGGCTAAAATTCAATAGTCAATAGTCAAATTTTTATTGCAAACATGTTGTGCAAGGGATCTTATAAAATAACAAGAAGGTGGTTCCAAACATGCACCCTGCTAGGGCACGGCAATATTTTGCTAGGTGGCTAATAGGAACATAATCTAAATATATATAGATTATGATTATTAAAAGCTGAAATCAAAATTTTTAGGTTACAAATTATAATATATAACTCACTACATAACGTGTTCACTACGTAACGTGTCGCTTCGAGATTCAACAAACTATGAAAATTCATTTGTTTCAATTCGTTTCGACTCCATTGCATCGATGCGCTTCCTAAGAAACGTAAGGCCACTAGTAATCCTTTGGTGTGTTTACTTCAGAGATATGATATTTTTCTCATGGATCCAACTGTCAGATCGAAAGGGAAGACTCCTTTTGTTACAAAAAAAAAATCATTGCAATGGACAACGTGGAAACGTGGTTATGAAACATAGCATAACATCGGTTATTTCGTACATAATTATAAAAAAGTCCAGCGTATTGAGGTTCTCCTTTTTTGAAGACTGTTAAAATGTGCCAATCCATTTTGCTATCTTTAGTTTCGTTAACAATTAAGTACCTATTTGCATTTCCACAGACTGAATTTCAAAAATAATCCCACTCTTTCATTCCACAACACAATTTCGTATGCAAAAACTTTTAATTTCATAATATCCTATCCTGGGAATGTTTTAAATCGAGGCAGGTGAAGGTAACATTCTACCAGTTCCCAGCAAAGTTGTCGGGACTCGAACCGGTGCTATTAGCATTGCAAAATTGCAAATCCGACTAAATATTCTACGACGCACTTGAACGATGTTCTCAGACACCAGTGCTACTCAGTACTTAGACAGTGAAGTGATACTTTTGACAAGTGCTGGTTTGATTCCCGCTAGAGTTGTGCCTCTTCTAGGCACTTTTGAGAATAGCGCACACACTAGTGTGCAAACAGAATGTGCCTTGCGCACATGGCTAGTGACGCCTAGACTAAATGACATTATGACGTAATAATTATTAGGAAAAGCAGTGCTTGGTAGGTGTTTTTGAAAACCTTTCCATTTCAATCTCGATTTTCCGGAATTTGTCATTCCTCAATGCCAATTTGCTACATGCGTCGACACACTTGTGCCTTCCTTTCTTCCGAGGACATACGTGAGGGCTGGTGCGGCGGCAGATTAGGCCGAGGATCTCAAGAGACGCAAATATGCAGGTCTCGACAGATCCTACACATTTGCTCCCTTTGGGGTCGAGACCCTAGGTCGGTGGGGTACCGAGGCTCTCCAGGTTTTTAAAAAGTTATCTGAGCGTTTGGTCGACGCGACGCGTTATCCGAGAGCTGGGTATCTGGCGCAGCGCATCAGCATTGCCATACAGCGGGACAACGCAGCCAGCGTCTTGGGGCGCTTCCGACTGGTATTGATATGGATCAGCTACCTGTAGATTGTTTGCAACAGTCTGCAGTAAGCTTAATTGTTTCAATTGTAAATACTAGTTCTAATTTGTTTTTATTATTGAATTGTAATTTTCTTTGTCAATAAAGTTGTTAATTTGGATTTGAGTTGAAATAAATTAATTCGATGTACCTACTCTTCCAGCTTTCTTCCTTCTTCTTTTGGTACTTACTATTTATTTATTTATGTATATTGTAGTCTAAGATGTGTATAAATATGTGTATAAATATATATTTTTTGTGTTTCTTTATTATATGTTTTGTTAGGTATTGTTTATATTTATTTATTATTTGTATTTAGGTATTCAAAATGCTATATTATTATCTATTTTACATTATCTTTGGTCTACGAATAAATAATGATATTTATTGGTAGTCTTTGGTTTAAATTTACATAATTATTTTCATACAAAGGTTGCCTGGAAGGGACCGCTTCTAAGCGATAAGGCCGCCTATTGTACTTGTCTTATGTAATGTCTCCTTGTTATTTTATTTTTATGGTGTACATTATAGCATTTTTGTATCATATTGTACTCTTTGTTTAAAATATGTTCATATATGAAACCACTGCCGCCACCTTCAAGCATTTGAAGCCAGATAATTCCTAGAATGTCACGGAGATAATCATAAGAGTTTATAAACCTTTTTATCCTCTTAAAAAAAACTTCATAGGTGCTCCTCTCGTTCACTAATCGTTCCTACAAACGAGGGTCGAACCTGCAAGTAACGCCGTCATGCCGCGTCATCGCCCAATATTGGCACATCCTCGTCAGTATCGGCAGAGTTGCCAACTCCGATGCTGAACCAGCATGTGGTTGTTCTGTTTGTTTTACTAATAATGGTAATGAAGTTTGGTCTAAAGTTTTAGAACGGTTACATCGCAAAACGACTGGGTAATGTAGGAAGCTATCGATGCTCGTGCGGGCTAGTGGACAGACGTTGTCCTGTCTTAACTATGAATCTTTAATTTCCAAATTTTCCGCGCAATTTTCTTATATTTGTTCTTTCGAACCTTCTGACAATAACATAACCAACAAAAAAAGAATTAGCGAAATCGGTCCAGCTGTTCACGCGTGGTGCCTTGACCAAGGGAAATAGGCATTCATTTTTATAAATTACTAGCTGCAGCCCGCGGCTTCGCACGCTTTTTTCCGGAATAAATGGTAGCCTATGTCCGGCCCCGGGATACCATCTACCTCGCTGCCAAATTTCACCGATATCCGTTCAGCCGTTCTTGAGATATAAATAGTGTAACTAACACTACTTTCTTTTATATATATATACATATAGATAGATAGATAAACAAATAAAAATATTTTTATATTTTATAGATTTGATAATAATGTAAGGCTCAAAATTTTACTTGTCCATGAGCTTATTTTGTAAGCGGAATGAAATAAACGTTATTGATTTCTGATGTTTAGTTGAACAAAAGAATATATTGACAAAGCTTAGGTACCTGCTACACTGTTTCGGTTTATAAAGTCGCGAATCAAGGACTCGCTAGGCATTACTCGGCTAACCTCGACCAATATGTAACTAAAACATATAAATATCAGACTCGCCTCAAACTATCTCATTAGCTCCCCCTCCACTTTGTTAATTACAGGGAGGATCCCCATTCTCACATCCCCCTACCCTCCCTTTTTCAGTATTGCGTGAATGTTTTTCGTTTCGTATAATATGTTCGTCACTCTAATTTGTGTTTGTTTTTATGGGTTTTATGACCAGACCGTATCGTTTTGGGACATCCGCAATAAAAAATTACGTGAATGTTCAACAACAACGATCGTCTCGTCGGTCGTTCGCAATAAAAGAGTAAAATGTTAATCAACCACATGTTAATCAGCTCTTGGTAGTCGGGTAAAAAGAACAGTGGGTACTTACCGGATATAAAATATTGAGAAACTCTCTATCAAGTATCTTCGCACGCATTGTTTCTATGATAATAACAACAAAAACTAAATTCATGCTACCAACCACGTATAACAATAATATTAAAGATAAAATTTACATAAATTACAAAAACAGTGATATTGAGCAGGTATTTGACATAAAATTTTTAGGAATTATTATTGATAGACATTTAAATTGGAAGAAACAAATTGATAATGTGTGTAAGAAAATTAATAAATTTATATTTGCACTGAGAAGAATAAAGGACCTCTCTAATATTGAAACTGCATTGACAGTTTACCATAGTCATGTCTGCTCTGTTTTGAGATATGGCGTCATAATATGGGGTAACTCTACGGATGTTCAGAGAGCTTTCGTTGCGCAGAAAAAGTGTATTCGGGCCATATTTGGCATTAAACGGAGAGATTCTTGTAGACCTTTATTTATAAAGCATAAACTGTTAACTTTTCCTTCACTCTATATTTTCGAGATGCTAAAATTTGTCAGAAATAACATAACATTGTTTGAGAGGGATGAAAAGTTTATATACAGAAGAAAAATAGTACAAAAACCACTAAAGGTGCCTCAATTTAGACTAGAAATGTGTAAAAAGAACTTTTACGCAATGGCCATACAGTTATATAACAAACTTCCACTTGACATGAGAGAACTGACAGATAATGAATTTAATCGTAAATTATATAACTGGCTTTGTGTTAACTGTTTTTATAATATAAGTGATTATTTGAAATTTAAATGCACATAATTTTTATTTTGACATTATAGTACTTACTTAATGTTATTTAATCTATTATTCTTTATTCATAGTTATTTTTAAGTTTAAACATTTGCACAACTCAAAGGTCAAATATAGTGAAACTCTATTGTAAAACCACCATTGCAAACCTATATTTATGCAAATAAATGCTATTTCATTTCATTTCATTTCAATGTTTAATGGTAATTTTTATTCCATGGAAACTGATTTATGGGATAAAAAGTAGCCTATGTTTGATTCTAGGCCAGTCCGATCCGTTCAGTAGTTTTGGCGTGGAGAGGTAACAAACATACAACTTTCGGATTTATAATATTAGTGTGATTTAAGTGTGCAATAAAATATTTTCTATTCATTTGTATTTCTAGAGTAGATATGTAATAAAATCTTATCACAGTCTAGGCTATTTAAACGAGTGCAGTCGCAGGCTGACGCTCGTAATTATTAAATTATGATAATTTCTGACCGGGTGACTTTAACTCAACATAGTAAGTGGTTTTAGGCCCTTGGTCTTCATTTACATACAATACTGTCACCGGAGTCATACAGGATATTTTTAACCATTGATTTGTTTTAGGTACTCGTATTTAAATCTAACGGGTTTGGTTGTCAAACTAGGCCTAGATCTCAGTATTCACGGGATCCCCGTGGTAAAAAAAACCGAATTACATATTTTATATATTTTTATGTTTTTTTTACATATTTTATTTTATATTCAATATTTTTTCTTTGTTTCCTTAAATGTGACCAAAAGGATTGAGAAAAAAAAAATACAATAAAAATTACATGAAAGTGCACTGTTTCGCACATAATTTCGAGATCTCAAGAACCCTGCGGTCTATTAAAATGGCCTATGTTTTGATTCGTAGGTTATTACTAATTATTTGGTTCCTTGAACCAGTCTCTTCATAATTTGTATAGTTTTCTTGTAAATAAGCAAATACTCGATTTTTGCGCTTACGCTGCCGTTCTAAAAACGTATGCTCGGAGTTTCTCTTAAGGATACGATTCGTAACGAATACATCCGACAGAGAACCAAGCTGGGGTAAATGTGTTCTTGAGTAGAGACCGCGTCTCGGCAAACGTAGTGTAGGACGCCCTCCAGACAGGTAGGATGACGACCTGCTAAAGACTGCAGGCTGATGCAGGATGCTTCAAGCTGAAGACAGGGCGCTATGGCACTCATTAGGGAGGACTAATATAGGTTGATGATGATGTATTTAATTAAAATGTACAACAGACTTAACACGACAAGATTTTTTAGATCTTCCTTTGAACTCTCAAACTGTAATAACGAACCCAATTTCAATTTGATAAAGTAATACAAAGTTTGACAAAGTTGTATTTAAGTGTCGGAATATTAATTAATATTGCTTAACTCCTGTAATTTATACACTTCGCAGTTAACGACTTCGCCTGTAATCTGTATCGGATTTCGGTTACATCTTACCCTAATTTATGTTCGATTTTATCCGATTTCAGAGAAGTTATAAGGAGGTTATGGGTTAATCAGTTTTTAACATAACTTTAACACTTTTGCCCACGCAAGACGCACATCACATCTACTGCGAGGTAGCTGCGCGCCGCCCCGTCCCGCCCACCCTGCGGATCGCGCCGCAGAGGAGGTTGTTCCCAAAGTACTCCATTATTTTGTTTAAAAAAATAAGAATCCCATACATTAATTCTCAAACTACTCCAACGAATTAAATATTAGAAATTTTATTTTAAAAATGTTGCATTTAAGTTGCATGCTACTCCGCAGGTAGCTGAAATTATTCTCAAAGTACTCCAGAGATTGTTCATCTACAATTCCCAAAGTACTCCATTGAAATCATCGAAATAGGCTAAGCAGTGAATGCGATACTAACACTTTAATTGCCCACGCACGACGCACATCTAGTTTGGCGAGTCCTACTAGTCGCGTCGCACCGCGCCCCCCCCTGGCAGAACGAAAACAATATAATTTTGCGATTCGTCCACTTACAAAATTTAACAATACTTTCGGTCCCTAGTTGACAAACGACTGTTTTTTTTAAAACAACAGCAACCAACTTCTCCAATCACATCAAGTATCAAATCAATTCGCGCTAAAGTTTGCTGCAAAATAAATAAATTAAGCGAACGTTTCGCTCTCGACGTCCGCAACGCCGCGTTAATCTGCAAAGTTATGATTTACGAACGCTGGCTGTAATGTGGGCCGCTGGGATGCTGTATGCTAGCCCTGAAATGTGAGGTTTGGAAGTCTGGAGTTATAAGGTCTTAATGAATAGTTTATAAGTTCTGGATATTTGGTTCTGCGTTTCTTTATAGGATAGAGGTCGGCAAAAGTCTCGACACCTAGTTTCTATGGTTCTGTAGCCGAAGAACAAATACTAAAAATATAATAAAATTATAAATTTATAGGTGTCTCCGATCAAGTGAAAATTTGATGTTCTTTGAAAAAGTTGCCAGATTTTTACGTTACGGAACGCTTCGTGTGCGAGTCGACTGGCACTTGGCGGTTTATTATTGAGGAGATTAAACAACCTATAGAATCTCTAATTACTTACTCATACATTACGTGCGTGATGGTAAGTCAAGTAAAAAGCATTTATTCTGCGTCACAAAATTACGAAATAAATTGGTACAAACAAGCAATATAATTTACAGCCGTGACATCAAAAAAGGTTTTCACTCAGCATGTTGCACAGTATCTATCGACGACGCTACTGTGCGCTGTTTTTATGCGACACCCAGCTCAGCCCAGGTCATGATGGGACGCCATTTTGACACCATACTCCTTACACATCTCCACTTTGCTTTCAGAAATAGGTAGTTCCTAACCTAATAAAAAGAAATAAAATCTTTTTTGGTCCAGTTATTACAGATATGTGCCGGTTTAGTCTGTCAATGTTCAATAACTTGTTGTTTGTATGGGAGACGACCCACCTTAACTTTGAAAAGCAGAATGGAATTTATCTTCATCGACACATCAAGCCCTTGTTATAAAATAAATAAATAATGCTGGACAATCCGCACAGCACCATCTAGCCCCAAGCTAAGCAGATGTGTTATTATGTTGTGTTTGCCTTAAACTCCGTTTAAACCCCGTTTTATATGCGACCCTTAATAATTAAACAACTGTTAGTTTCCCTAGCTTGAATAATCGATTGTCAACCTACATTTTGCACTCTCTGACATGAAGTAAACAAACGCTTCGCGTCGTTAATCTCGTTATAACGATAACGATGACGAGAAGTCGTCGTTACCGTTATCGCAAGCGATCGCTAGGTAATTGCTTCACTGATAAAAATACGCGTCAGTAATTTCTGTTGTGGATAAAGTAAATATCATATGAATAGATTTCTTCTTTGCCGCTGTTTATTCATATATTGTTGATATATTTGAAGAAATGTGACCAATTAATTTATTTGTGATAATTATTTACCATAAAACTAGGTATTTTAATATTAATGCTGAAGCTTATCACACCTTACCATATTGTTTTTTTTGTAGCTTTACCAAAATCTTTAGTAATTGTAACACAGATTTTTTGATGAAATTTAACGAATGATTCAGTAAAATCTTATAAAATAATATAAATGTTTTTAAAGACAAAAAAATTTAGTCTTAGATGAACGCTCTCACGCGTCAATTTGTGTAAAAATAGTGTCAAAAGTGTATTACAGGGTGTTTTAAATAATAAAAGTCAAATAACAATGACTTCTCAACAGCTTATTAATAAAGAATGCTGGCACGAACAGAATATCTTGATACCCTCTCTTTAGTCATTAATCCGTGACACGAAAAGTTTAGTTCTCACGAATAGCACAGCTCAGTTTATGAAGCTGGGTCATACCAAAATGTAATAAAGGAAAACTTATATCTTCGAGTATCTGGTCTGGTGGTAGCTATCCTGAAAATTATTTGAAAGAATACCTATTGACTAACTATGTAGTTTAACTAATACAGTGATTCTGATAAAATCGTGTTTTTTTTGGTGATACCACCGGTAACGACCCCTTCAGTATTAAGCTGGTTGCACACCTGAAAAGCACCGCTGCAGCACAGCACAAAAATGTGGATTCAGATATGGACTTTAACTCGTACGTAATAAGTTTTATATTGACGGCATCGAATGACAGATACGTCGCGGACCAGTTTGAAGCTCGTAGGAAGCCATATTGTCACAAAAATGTGTGTGCAAAATGTATCTGAAGGTAACGAGTTTAAGCCCATATTTGAATGCACGTTTTTGTGCTGTGTGGTAGCGGTATTGGATTAATGAGCGCAGAGCTTTAGGCCTCTTCTTTATCACGCCACCCTGGTCTTGTGCTAGCCGGATTCACTGGCTTATTTCAATTATCCCCTGCCATTATCCCCTGTGAAGGGGATTTTGTACTTGACTACCTGACACTTCGTTTTAGACAAAACTGAGTTACATGAAAATGCAGACATTGGTGCAGCTTTAAGCTTCTTCGGAAGCAAGACTTTGATGCACATTATCTTGTAAAATTAAGATAAAGTTGTTTTTTATATTCAACTGTTTCAATTGTACCTTCAATCAATTGTACACCTACGAGTTGTTTATTTCTATTCTTCAATTGTTATTTTCTTTATACGAAAAAGTAACCCAGCGTTTCTATTCATACTATGCTCCAAACTTGATATATCCATTAACATTGGCCAAGCGTGATCGGCCGCCAGGTATGCGACACTGGATAGCCTCCAATTTGATGGATGGTGTCAGCTTTGTTTGTTTTGGAATAGTTTAGACTTTAGACGATGTGTTGATCAATGCAGCGCCCGAGGTCTTACATCTTTGTAATAATTTAACTTTTCGATCTTTTCTCCACTCCTCCGAAGTGCGAGCACGGATCTCGATAAGATTCGATAAGCACCGATTTTGTCTCTGATGTCGATAAAACTTGGTAAGAACAATCTGCTTTTGACGAATTTTATCAACACCAGAGATATAGTCGGTGATTATCGAATTTTACCGAGATCCGTGCTCGTGCTCCTGGGGTGAAAATGAAAGAATATGCTGACACAATTCGTCAAGATCTTAGTAGGAGGTAGTATTAAAACCCCGTGCGAAAAAGGACTAACAGCCAAACAACATTTGATTTATAGTGAAAGCAAAAAAGGACACTAAAAAAAATATAGTTGCTTCTCAAGACGCTTCTACTGGAACTATTAAAACGTTTCCTACAAAAACTACGAGAAACCCGAGTAAAAACACAGCTAGTTATAAGTAAATGGAACAGTTAATTATAAAGTTTCCTCTAGCATTTTCCTCAAGACAGATGAATTAATATCTACTGTAGACGACAGAAGGTCGTCTAATTTCTTTCCGTCGCAATGAAGATCGTTCAGGCATTTCTTTGACCCTTTCATCACGTTCGAGAGAATTATCCCACGTAATGCTTAAATTAGATCTAGTCGCAGCTGATTTTTTGAGCAATTGTGACCAAAGAAAATTTCCTTTCAGATCAATTGATCTGAAAATGTTCCTTATAACATTTTTCGTTTCGACTTGCATAAAAGAAACGAAATAAAGATTAAATCTTTAATTTTACCGAAAATTCAAGAAAAACAGTGCTTATATAATAATAGGTAAAGCGAGTATAAAAAATAATGATAGAACGTAACAATACAAAGGGTAAAACGGGTCACTAAATCCCTCAGCATTTTGCAGTATTATGCATTTGCCCAACACTGCGCTGGTTTATAGTTAGTTACGGTTGTAGACACACAATATAAGACAAAAATTGGATAAAGATTATTTATATTTTTAAAGATTTAACTATGGTAGGTTGGTACAATATAATATTATTATGGTGGACTGTATTTACTTTCTTCTAAATAAGACTCCTTTTTCTGTATTTCGTCTTTATTTCCCACTTCGTACTATTATTACTGCTACTGGAACCACTTTGTGAACGCTTAGAACTGAACTTAACTAAACTTAATAAACGCCGAAAAAGCTCGGCTTTTATACCCAATTTTGTCCTTCAAAACCTACGAGAAAATTCGCCTAACATCCAGAGACCTAGCTCCGTCTCGCTTATTTACCCTACATATTGTCAGCCGTCCTTATCTTACATTTCTGCGTTTTTCTGGAAGCTATACCTATCTCTTTCTTTATTCTAGAACATTTTTATTGTCCTGTCATTTGTTTCCATTCGTTCGAGAAATCAATCTATAAAGTGTACCTGCGAGTCGGTCGCCAACAACTATTACACAATCCTATAAACACTATTATCTATTCTGTAGCTTATGTAGAGTTTGTCCTGCATAATTTTGGGCCTTATTTAGTCCGCATAAAGTCATCGTTGCTAACACCTACAAACCAGAAGGCTCGTCGAGTCCAGGACAATTATGGTAAACATAGGTGTATACATACATAACATAGGTAATATTGAAAGGAAGGTTAAAAGAACAATGCCATGTTATGTTTAGTGCCTGTTTTACTAACAATTAATAGTTTAGTAGGTACCTACTTGTCGTGGCTGTCGTGAAGTAAGAATCGGCCTTCCCAACTCAACACGTGGATTTCGTGAGAGCCGACTAAAAGGCTTGCCGACATTTCGGACACTATTTCTTCGGACACTTTGTCCGAAATGTCACATTTTAATTTTAATGTTTTTTTTACTGATGTTTCGGACATCAATGATAAACGCTGTTTTGTACAGTCAAACGAATTCAATGATACCTTAAACATATAAATCAGTTTAGCCGTTTGGATGATACGAGTTAATAGAGAATATTACAAACCCACATAAGTACATAAATAAATACGCATCTTGGCAGTTAGGTAATAAAATAAGATGAAAGATTTGTTCAGGTACAGTAACGAGCGAGAGAGAGCTAATGCATAAACTAGATTTCAATGAAAAGAAAAGTCACCCTCTCTATACCTTTAATTGTATGGGGCTCTCTCGCTCATTTTGCTCAAACGAACGGCTAATGAACAGTTGCTAACCATTCGTCCCTTAGTCAAGATCTGTTCAATCAAGTGCAAGCAAGTAAAGTGAAAAAAAGAATATGTGGTAGTTTTTGTTGTTTTTTGGAGGTAAGTTAAATAACATTCATCTGATAACTGAATAACAGTTATGAAAGTCGATAGATTAAGACAATTAAGTACCTACTTATGTTTATTAATTTTAGTCTTTTCTGTATTTTTTCCCTTATTTTTGTTATTATATTACGCTTTTAGGCTAATAATCTAAATAGTACCTAAGTACTAGAACTATGTCGATCTCTCATTTTTCGTGACCTGTTCGATCGCGACTCGCGACCCACTAGCTGAAGTGATTCGATCAAAAAGACTAGATCGTTTCGCGGGCCACGGGTCTTTCTAAACTTAAATTCAATAAGTTTATACCTTATTACGCACACATAAGGTTCATATTTTTACTAATAATCGTATTTCACTCAATCGTGAATGACGATTGAACGAGTCTTTTTAAAACTTCAATTCAATGATTTCTACCATAACAGGTACGAAATAAAGTTCATTTTTGTTTTACATTATAATAAGATATCATTCAATCACTATCGTACGGGTCGCTATCGAGTCTCCGTGATCCAATCAATCGCGATCGATTCAGGTCTACTAAAAGTACATGGTTATATGAGATCAATGTCTCATCCATAATGATGTTCCTTTTTTTTTTGCCATATAACTATAACATTTTTCGTCTAAGGCTAGGTATACTTTTTGGTCGACTTTATGCACTGACCAGAAATATCTTATTATTTTTCAGGAGACAGGGAACCAGCATTTTCATCTAATCCAAACCAAATAATTCAAAGTAATAACCTCAACGCGCGGAAAACCGGTATTTCTACGTGCAGGCTACAGATATAATAAAAGACGAACCAACAAAGATAATTCAACCAAATATTGTCGAGTAATTTTTTTACTTTATATATTTTATAATATATGATCGTAGTAGATTTTAAAGCAATATTTATAAGATTTTGATTTTTATACTAGATTACAAGTTTTGAATTATTTCTGTTTTTTTTTTCAACATGTAATATCCTTACTTGATGAATTACAGTGATACACGTCCACAGAACAGTTATGATACCGTAAAATGGCGCTATGACTTATCCTAATATACTCAATTTTAGTTTAGGTACAAAAATCTCTTTTTTTAGTATGACGTTATATGTATAATAACTAAATTTATTAAAATTTCTAGCTGATTGTACAAAACTGCTTCAATATTTTGAAGGTGTCCGAAACGTCAGTAAATAAATAGATTAAAATTAAAAGTGTCATTACGGACAAAGTGTCCGAAATTATTGTGTCCGAAACGTCAGCAAGCCGACTAAAGGAACCTAACAGAGGAAGGGCGGCGAGTTTCATCTGTGTATTTGTAACACTCCTCCTGTTGCTCATGCTGGCACTAACTACCGATAAAATTCCTTCTTATGGCGAGCGAGTAACAATTTTAACAACTTGAGTAAGCAAATTGACCTTGATTTATTCTGTACAAGTGTCTGCTCGGCCAGGCGGCGGCTCAGCAGCAAATGATGATAATGTTGATGACAAATAATCAGATTTAAAAAAGAAATGTAAATGTAAATTAGAAAGAACTAACTATGTAGGTACCGATGTATAATTGATGCACGTAGACTAGTCACGTTATGTTCTTAGCCTTTTTATTGCACTATTCCACAACATATCCGTGAAAACCTTCAATAAGCTTTCTGGTATTTATTAATTTATAAGTCTGTTAATTTGATGCCTTTGGTTTTCCTTTAAATAAATAAACACCTCCACTGCGATAACCAATCCGCCTGCCCAAGTGTAGTGATTATGGCAAACCCCCCCCCCCCCCTTGTTTGGAGAGGTATATTCAGTAGTGGAAGTATGGAGGTACATTCCAACTATGATGTTTCTCGTTTCTGGTCGTGGTAATAGATGACTTTATAAAGTACATTTCTCCACCTACGTCACCATCAGAAAAATATTGCAAAAGAAAGCCACGGACAAATATAAACAGAAATCGAATTATAGTGGGGATTCCCCCGGCGGCGCGGCGGCGGCGCGGCGGCGGCAGCGTTCGGATTAAATTGAGCAGGTAGGGTAGCTGAATTGTGTTGTCAAACATGTACTAGTTTTTTATTTGCTTTGTTGTACAAATTTTGCTATACTTTTTAAATGACGATACGGAAAAGTCGTACGAACTACAAATATTTATTCTTTGTGTTCTGGGTATTTTCTTTTGTATAATAAAATCTATGTAAAGTATCTACGTAATAATAATAAATAATAATAAAATTTATTCAAAGAACGTAAATAGACAACACATTAGTGCACTAAATGAATAGGTATGTATAGCTAAGTATAACAATTTAGCCTGAACTAGGTAATCCTCTGTTTCAGGCGACAGTAGTGCTAATCTATACTTATAATTATTAAATTAAATAATCAGTAATGTATTGTATTAAGTATATCACTCATCAAGTAGGTAGGTAACACAAGCTCTGCTTATCTTGGAGCTATAGATGATGCAGTTTGGCGGCATTATTTGTTTATTTATTTTTATTGTTTAAAGTGTTCCGATAATTTCATAAATTTTGCGGTTTATCGACGGTAAATTAATTGAGACTCGATGAAATTTAAGGAACCGAACCTTTTTAGAACTTCCTCGAATAATGTGGTAGAGCAGTGTTTATGGGAGCTCAGTATGAGCAACGCAAAGTATCAAAGTATAAGTCGATGAAGCACGGCCTTTCTTACGTCACGGGCATTATTGAATCCCGAACGCAACTCAGGATTCTACACTGCTTTATGCTCTCGTTGCGTAATCTACTATTATTATTATTAGCCTGATGTTTCCCACTACAGCGCAAAGGCCTCCATCAGCTCCTTCAACAAGTAAAATAAAACGATCTTTTTTGAATTCAAATTTAAAGTAATGTGATAGTATGTAGAGCTCTGTGGGCTACTTTTGCAATTTGTGATACGCGACTAGTAACATCAAAAACTCTATTTAGAATTCCCTGACTGTTTTCCGAATTTGTCACACATTCGGAAAACATGTAAACACACTTGTAGTTGAGTAAAACCAGTAGCATATCTGAACTTCGCGTTACCTGTATAACCTGCGCGCTTATAGACAGGGATTGAGAATGACATCTCTAATGTTGTCCCGCATTAGAGATGTCGTCATATTTAATCTTATTCTTCCAGGAGGCCAATTCTGGGTATAACTCAATATTTTATCGAGTGATACGCGATATATCATGTGATAAACTTCACTAATATATCAAGTTTCGACAAAAACGGTTTTCTCGTGCGACTTACCGAGCAACTTATCGAAGAAAAGCCTTCGATAAATATCGAATTGCAGATTTTGAGAATACGCATGTGTGCTACGAAGTAATCACTCGTTATTTAGACAGTTATTGCTATATTTATCGAGTAGATATATTGCTAGATGATGTCGGTACGGTACAGCTTGTATTTCTTTCCCACTCTTCTCTATCAGCCGTCATGTCCGTACTTACCTTTCATACCCATGTCTTTCACACAATACATCCCATTATTTAAATACGCAAGTTATATTCCGTTCAATTTCTTATATACGAATCAAGTGAAAGCAGGATATTTATATATATAGCACGAGCAATGTTTATAATGATAATATCAGATTTTTAAAGGTCACAGGAAGGTGTTTCATAATAATTGGTCTCTGTTATGCAGACCTACTCAAGTTAATTGAATTGGTTGATGTGTTGAGATCTTATTGATTGTACAATTTTTAAGATTAAAAAGCTGTCTTACTTCTTATTAAAAAATATCTATCTATGTAATGTATTGTATTAAGTATATCAGTCATCTAGTACCTACCCATAACACAAGCTCTGCTTATTTTGGGGCTAGATGATGCTGTGTGGATTGTCCAGCATTATTCATTATTTAATTATTTTTTAAGATCTTATAAGTACCTGCATAATATGTAGAGCGCTTTTCTTAATTTTTTTTAAGGAGCGCGGAACGAGTCCAAGCTTCATAAAAAATTAAAAAAACTTTATTAGGAACAGAACATTACAAGGTACAATTGTGGACTGACTTCCGCAACAGTTAAAAACTATGTAGCAGAGTCAGCGCCCTCCTCCGCTAGCAAAATAATTATGTTCCATTTTAAGACATAAAAAAAATAACTAATCTAGTTTAAACATAACAAGGTAACTTGTGTGTGTGTGTGAGAGTGTAGTGCTCCTGAGAAAGGTAGGTAGGAAGGTTCTAAGTAAATCATAAAGCCGGGTACTGACCGGTCTTACGGAGCGTAACGTAACATTCGCAGCAAGCATGATACGTTACGCCGTGTGCTCGTTGCTCGTTGCGAGCGCCTTCTTTTCCCGTACTGAATGCACAAACGCTCGCTGTGTATCACGTTACATTACGCCCTGTAATGCCACAAAATATCGTGACAAAGATTGAAAGATATGATAGGTTAAGACCAACCATTGCCACAACCACACCACACCGCCTTGTGGTATATTCATGATAGCTTTATCCATAACATATCAGTTATCATATCACACTGGCGATTTGCAAGCGATTTCAAAGCGCAGCGATTGCGCAGCGAGCGCGCTGCGACGACGCCGCGGCGTGCTCGCCAGTGTGATAACGTGATAAGGCTGACGTGAACGAAACTATAAGTGAAATACTTTTACTCCGTAAATTGGGGTAAATTATTAATTTCTCCATTTGTAGTGGCACGACACTATATAGGTAACAACTAAAGACAAAAGGTTCGCAATTTCGAGAATAGAACCCTAACCCCATCTTGAAGTATTCGCTAAAAAGTCTAGCGAATCAACAGGAAATGGAAAACAGTTTCGACTCGACAACGTATTACTTATTCACGCGCTAGTTACCAAAAAACGGCAGAATTCTGAGCGAAATAGATTTCACCCTCGTGTAGGAAGGCTTTTAAATTATATTGGAAACACACGGGCTTGTATTGTGAACGGTAAAACGTTGTAAAATATGACTTTATTCTAGCCTAATTCGATGTGAAATGTTTGTTAACAAACCACAGATAAAAAAAATAAGCTCGTGACATTGAGTTTCAGAGATAATTATTACCATTATTTATTGAAGTAAAGATCTAAAATCGACAAGGAGTGTAGGTTGCGTATAAGAATACACGGCTACAAAGTGAATTTTAGTTTAAGCATAGGCGGTTTGTTTACAAACATTTCACATCGAGTTTGGCTAGAATATAGTCATATTTTACAAGTACGGTATTAAACTTTAAACTAAAACAGAAGAAGTAAAAATAACGCTTTTTAAAGCATACTGTCAAAGTTTCTAAACCGGGAACCTATACTAAACGACCGCTAGAGACCCTACCTGTACAGTATAATAATATTTTTAGGATGATGTTGGGACTCCCCGTTTCTGCAGTGCATTAGGGATGTCTGCAGAGTACGAGACGGACGGTTTTGCTGCCATTCTCCGTAAAAAGACCACTTCCCTGATGCGCAGAGTGCGTGACAGCCCCAACACCATCCTTCAAAAAATAGCTGGTAGGATCACCTCTCCCACGTGGCATTGTTTCGTAAGGAGAGTGATCTACTAAATGATTAGAATAGTTTAGTATTCAAAATCTAGTATAATATGTTAAATAACTAACCCTGTTTATAAGTGCTTGTAGGTACAAATTTACTAACTAATTATGGAGAGGGCTTACGCACTATAATTACAAAAACCTTACAATTCGTTACATAATATGTTTTATTAAGTATATATATTTTTAGTATACATAGAGAACACCCGGATCAAAACATTTGCCTTCTGCTTGAGTCTCTCAAGCTTAGATATAAGACTGAGCAATCTTCATAATACTGGCCTAAAATTTGAGTGAACGTTCTGTTTATCAATGAAAATTGATAGTACTCCATACACGTACCGCAGAGGTGCTACCCAAGCATATTCGAAAATAGAAGACTTGATGGTTCCATCTTTCTAACTTACTTTTCTACTGGGCTTGACAAACGAGATCCCAACCAAACAGGACGCACTTTAGCTGGTGTTCAGTTGTGGTAGTGTGTCATGTCAACCTATGCAACCTATGTCATATAATTTCAAACTAAAGGCGTCATCTTTTCAGTCTGGTTAAACTATACTCTTAATACTCATTTATTTATGCTATATTCATGCACACCTACATTTAGGTAAGTAACTATGTACTCTACTTATACAAAACAATTGGAATAACTTATACATAATATAGGTATGTATGTAATTTGAAGGCAATTTTTGACATAACGAAAACGCCTCTTTGATTCTTATTTTGTTGTCTTGGATGTTTTATTCTCCCGTGTGTTCGAATTTCGAAGGGACAGGCGTTGCACCGTCAGCGAGGTCTAGTAAAACGAAGAAAGATTGCATTATATTTGATGACGAGCCTTTTGTGCGAGCGTCGATCCGTACAGTTTTTATTGACAATATTCACGTGTTATTCTGTATCAATCCCGGAGGATTTGCTGAAGTCAAGTGTAGTTTGCTTCAGGTACCTGGAAAATGTTTAGTATCTACGTAGAGGTTCGTACTAACTAGTACTACCAAAAATTCGAATTATTTGCTATAATTATTCGATTATTTAAAAAGAAAAAGTTTTTGCTATAATCTCGTTTTTATTTATCTTAGCAGTCTAATTTATATGAAAATTAAAAACCTAAATCTAAATATTGAATGAAATTAAGGAAAACATAAGGCATTATTTGTGTTATTATTTATCGTGAATAAAAAAATAAATAAAAGATAAACATCTAGCAAACTACTAGAAGTCTTAGTACTAACTACTAGAAGCCTTAGTACTAACTACTAGAAGCCTTAGCACTAACTACTAGAAGCCTTAGCACTAACTACTAGAAGCCTTAGTACTAAACTACTAGAAGCCTTAGTGCTAACTACTAGAAGCCTTAGCACTAACTACTAGAAGCCTTAGTGCTAACTACTAGAAGCCTTAGTGCTAACTACTAGAAGCCTTAGTACTAACTACTAGAAGCCTTAGTATTAACTACTAGAAGCCTTAGTGCTAACTACTAGAAGCCTTAGTGCTAACTACTAGAAGCCTTAGTACTAACGTCGTTAAATTTTACACGGTTGCTAATGTTATTCTTACGAGTTTACAAATTCAAACTATATTAGTGGCGTTTTTATTGTTAACATTACGTTACCTACTCATTAGTAACAAATTACAACTAAAATAAAATAATGTTGGGTACAAAAACTCCTTAACGCCTCGACTAGCAAGGGCAGGTTAATACACCTGACCGGTAAGGTCCCTATCTTTAATTATTATTTATTGACATGAAGTTTAATATTCATTGACAAATTCACATTTACTGAGAATTTCGAAATTAAATTGAGCAGCGACAGCGAACATTTTTAAATAATTTCGAGCAACGTCCATATTTTATTTGAACGATACCCCGCCGCGATATTTGCTTTGAATTATGACAGCCATTTTTCATCATTTCTTTTTTTGGCATTTACTTTTTTCCCCACTTTGTATTGTCAACATCAACATTCTCTCTTAAAATTCCTTTCGTTTTAATTCCCAAAAAATGTCTAAATGATGTACAAAATCCGGCGAAAATACGTCACGTCCCAGAATTTAACTTCGACATTTCCGAGACGAAAATATCTGACGCACTAACTAACACCCAATCTGTTGGGAAATTTCCCCGAAGTTACGTAGAGACTGTTAGTTAAACTGTGGCAGGACCTTCAGCAATCAACTAAATGGGCCCACGAAAAATACCATGTGATATAATATACCGCGTAGTCAGTTTAAGTTGGTGTCTCGTAAAGTGGTGAAACTTCGATTTTATAGTAAGGACGGTAGAGTCGAAAATTATGAGGGATGAGACTATTTTAGCTTGCGAAGAATCTCATAAAGATTTGTCATCTTTACGTAGTTAGTAAAGTCTTAAAGACATAAAACTAAATGCGACTTAATCTTGTAATATGCAAGATGTTAAGTTGAGCTAGCTGGAGACTGTTGCAAACAATCTACAGGTAGCTCAACTCATCCATATCAATACCAATCGGAAGCGTCGTCCCGAAGATGCTGGCCAGTCTGCAGTTAACTCAACGGTTTCAATTGAAAATATAAGTACACTAGCTGCTGCCCGCGGATTCGCACGCGCTTTTCCGGGATAAAAAGAAGCCTATGTCGTTCCCTGGGATACAGTTTACCTCCTAGCCAAATTTCATTGAGATCCGTTCAGCCGTTTAGGCGTGAAAAGGTAGCAGACAGACTGACAGAGTTACTTTCGAATTTATAATATTAGTATTGATGGTTCATTCGTCACACACACGTCCACTGCTGAACAAAAGAAAATAAGATTCTACATGAACTATAGAAACGACTTCACCTTCCTTCTTTACGTCAGTAGTGAGATAGATTAAAACTAGAGGTAGGTAGAAAGATGTCAAAGAAGCAACAAAGATGCCAGAAAATATAATCGCAACTAATGAACAAGACCTTTTGGGTAAATGAGGTAAATCGGATACTTACCTTGTTTTAATGAAGTCTCTACGAGCACGGGTAAGGTATTCTATCTCAGAAGGTACCTAGTGAAAGAGTATGTAGGTACTCGTAGTACTGCACTAATGAACTTACAATGTAGATTAATTATTATACGTTTTGTAACAGGAAGGTATCTACTATTATATTAATAACTCGGTTCATTACGGCAGACAGAGATCTTAAAATTATTGGTCGTAAAAATCGAACTTAATTTTCGCCATTTTGAAGGGCGTCATTCAGGCTTTCCCTTCCTTCTATTATCTTACTTTTAAATTAAAATTTCAGTTCATGAAAATAAGGTTAGAATTTGCCTGCAGTTTGTAACAAAGGATATGGTGTTCAAGATGGGAATCACATACATTCGCTCATTCACATACAAAGCGTTTTGTATCTTGACGCAAATGTAATAGAGTTGAAAGTCTACTAAGTCGCTTACAAAGCACATGACAGCTCCCACTACATCAAAATGGAGTGTTCGAATTTTGATTTAATTCGCGAGCTTCTCTGATAGGTAGGCATGTTATTCTACGTAGGAATTGTCTCTGGTTTCCTAGAATCAAATTCCGGAATCGAAACTACATATGTAATAATGTGTTACTCCAATTAAGTATGTACTCAAATAAAGCTCTCAGTCGTTTTCCAATGGTAGGAAACAATGACGTCAGTAGACGTTTTTTCCTATCAGAAAGTATAATGAATCAATGCAAGGTGCGATGAATCGTGATTGCATGGCAATTTAGTGCGCCTCTATAAAAAAGAAATATCATTGATAATGTAGGAAACAAGAATAAACAGAGGTAGTGAATGTCAGCTAACATTCACATTGCACGTCATAATTCAATCGAAAAATTTGGAAACTACATAGTAGTATACGAATTATTTTTAAGCTCCGTAATAATTGTGAGTCTGCAGTGTATTATTATTTATTATTATTTTGATGATGGTGATAGTTCATCGCTATTAGCCATCCCTATTGAACAGCCTTTTCTAATTGGCGAACGTAACTATTCAGTAATCAGTATTTGAATTCCGAATGTAATTTTGTAACTTCTGATTGATCTGTGTTCAAATCGAACCATTCAGATTCCAACTTTAATTTTTGAATTGGCGGATCGGAGGATCGCACCAAGCGCGCGGGTGATTTTTTTTTTATTTTTGTGTTTTCTGTGTTCTACAAGTAATGTAGCTAGCTAGGCTAGGTTTTGCTACTATTAAGCCATTTGCTACGAACCCATGCTAAAACATATCGCCGTTTTGACTTTACCTAAACTCCAAAACGACAATTTAGTTTTAGCATACCTATAAATCATAACTTAACCTACCTAAATGATGTCCTGCACGCCGCTAGCCGAATTTCGACCACGGCGGCCACTCTCAACGGGGACAAGTGTGTGCGCAAAAATACACTCTCTATTCCCTCACTCTGATTATCCGATGTGACGGCAGGCAGACACGACCGGGGAGAAGTCATGCGCAAGACAAACGGCTTAACGTGCTCTCCGAAGCACGGAGTGTAACACTGCGATGCTGAAACGCAGCTGCCAAGCACCAAAAGTCATAACTAACCCACAATATTATGTAAAATAGAGCCTGTATTAGACAGAGGTATACCTAATGCACTTATACCTACTGTTTCATCCCATCATGCGAGATGATAGTACCGATCGTAGTACGGGAGAAATTAGAATGAGAAAAAAACTTCACTTATAGTGAAGGATGGTCAGAATGCAGGCTTCCATTTCGGTCAACGAATTAGCATTGCATTCATTAGCAATGCTGCCAGCATTCTGGGCATTAGGAAATTGATATGAGTAGTGTAAATAATAAATGTCCATGAATGAGAATAATATATTTGCATTCGGAACAGACTACAGTCGCTTTTTGACTCCACCCGCGTGTTCTAACATTAGCAACTCAACGCCCTCATTGAAAGACGTCGTGACCGGCTCGGTGCATGTAATGGCGGGCATTGTCAGTCTATCACGATCCTAATGAGGTTACAGCGATCTACGATAGCATGGCCTCTGTAGATCTGGAGATAATCGCTTTGAAGCAGTAGGTAATGACTTGATATAGGTAAAGGAAGAGTAATGTAGTTTGATGGCAATTTATAAGGATGGGGCAGTTGTTTAAGATGGCAAACTAGTGTTGGCTACCTCGTTTACGCCTTGAAAAATCAAAAGTCATAATTATTTATTCAGGTCGAAGCGACGCGTGACCCGAGAGCTGGTTGAGCTATCTGTAGATTGTTTGCAACTGTCTGCGGTTAGCTCAATTGTTTCAAATGTAAACATTAGTTTTAATTTTTTTCTATTTTATTTAATTGTAGTTTTTTTTGTTTATAAAGGTATTTACTCTATTCCCTTTAGACCTTAAATGACTCTTGGACACGTCAGAAATTTCAAATCACAGAAGTACAACACATACAGAATCATTTATTTTATTCATTTATACAGCTAGGTCAGCCTATGGCGAGTGCACTAAACTCTTACATCATTTATTCAGTTTTTCTATTCATAATCAACCAAAAGATTCATTTAAAGCCACGTTCACTAGGGTCGCATTCAATTGACAAAGAAAATTACAATTCAATAATAAAAACAAATTAGAACTAGTATTTTCAGTTGTAACAATTAAGCTAACTGCAGACTGTTGCAAACAATCTACAGGTAGCTCAACTGATCCATATCAATACCAGTAGGAAGCGTCCCCAAGACGCTGGCTGCATTGCCCCGCTGTATGGCGATGCTGCTGCGACCGGACGCTCAATGCATTATAATGTCGAATTTTCGATAGGGAACACTTTGTATCTTTCCCTGTTCTTGGAGAACGCACTACCAAGTCCCCATACACAATACATGAACTCATAAGATTTTTTGTTTTTATAGTGCTTACCAACACAAAGGGAAAATTCTTGAAATTTAAATTATACCTATCCTAAAAATTTACGACCTCGATCGAGGAGACAATTTTCCCTCTGTAAGTGGAGCAAACGGCGCTTGAGTCCGTAGAAAGCCCCAGAGATTTTCGACTTGTTGTGGCGCAATAGGTAGTGCGTTTCCGCACATGAACTCTTGGCTAAAATCTTGTTTCTTTTGTCAACAGACTGCGTCCACCTCCAACTCTACAAAGACCTGAAGGAACGGCAGAAGAACGGCCAGACGAAGGCGTCTCTCTCCCTACAACAGTACCTCGGCTTCGAGTCAGGGTTTACCCTGGACAAGGAGTCCAATACCCTCGCGATACTCTGTGAGGATGTGGTGCCGGTGCTGGCGTTTGATACCAGGGAGATATTGATACAGTGGAGGGTCAAGGTAAGAAAAATCAGGTACATTGTTTTAGCCCTACACTCCGTTCTAGAATCCTTTTATATCAACAAAGACATTATGAATTAAAACTAAACAAAAACTTATAACAACAGAAAACAACAACAAGTATACAGCTGGGGATTGGTGAAAAACTAAAACGCAAACTTCAACAACGCATAATTTTTTGCACACGCGCAGAAACATTTTTAAATTCGAGTTTGAAAACGGATGAGGGACAAATTAAATGATGAATGAAAGCTTTCAAAATCAGAAATTGTTTCGAGCTTCTGCGATTTGCTCCAATAATATCTATGTCGTACAAAAATATTAAAATAAATATTTATCTAAATGGAAACAAATTAGAACTACACTGCCCTGCAAAAATAAGTATCACACTTTTAAAATTTAATTTTTTACTAAATTGTAGAAGTTAGAGATTTCAAATAAAAAACGTTTTATAGCAAATTTTATCAGCTTTCTTTGAAACTATAGTAAACTGTATATTAGTAACATTTTTAACCTAAAAAAAAAGATAAAACAATAAATAGCCATGTTTAGCTCAGTGTCCAAAAACTCAATTAACATTTTATATATGCACATCTGTCTCGTCCAGTTCTTGGCCAGAGCTTGCCGGCTACCTTTTCCATACCGTCGCACCATCGCATCGTTTCATAGGTCTCTGCGACGCTTTTCATCCCGAGGGAACCAGTTTGTCACAACTTGACACCATCTGTCCGCTTTCATTCTCTGCGTGTCCTGCCCATTTCCATTTTAGACTCATATTTCTGTATACCACATCTCGTGCCTTTGTTTTAGACTCATGGTTCTGTATACCACATCTCGTGCCTTTGTTTTAGACTCATGGTTCTGTATACCACATCTCGTGCCTTTGTTTTAGACTCATTGTTCTGTATACCACATCTCGTGCCTTTGTTTTAGACTCATGGTTCTGTATACCACATCTCGTGCCTTTGTTTTAGACTCATTGTTCTGTATACCACATCTCGTGCCTTTGTTTTAGACTCATGGTTCTATATACCACATCTCGTGCCTTTGTGTTTGCTCTGATCATACTGTTCCTTACACGGTCTTTTAGCTTCACACCGACGTAGCTTCGTTCCAATCCTCTTTGTTTCTATTATTTGATAGTAATTTTATTTGATAATAAAGTCCTGTAAACGGGTAAACAATAATTTTATTGTTTTGAAATAACTAAAAACTTACTTCGAATCCCTTAATTTTACATTTTTTTTTTTTTTTATAAGTTTTGCGGGATAAATACTAATCCCTCGGAAATAAAATCGGGACCATTTTCTACACAATTTTCAAAATCGGTTTATAATTGATGGAGAAATTGACGAACATACATAAAAAAAAAACATACACGATGCCTAAAATAGAATCCTTTTTTCGAAGTCGGATAAAAAAACACGCCTATATAATATGGCAGACAAAGTTAGCCTCAACACACCCGCTTCCTTAGGCGCCTCAAACAGACGGACATTTGTCCATTGCGCTACCTGAGTCTGTAAATCGTTCGTAATAAACGTTTTTAGCAATTAATTTAACTAGCAGCGTAGTTATATATTACCAAAACCTGCCGAAAGTCATGGAAATGGCACAGCTCGTGATTGAAACAAAATGTCGGCATGTTTTCATCACAACTACCTCGTGGCATTGAACCAATATGATTAGATTAGTGTATTACTTGGGGCTGTGCTTAGTGTAATTTTTTTTATACTAATTAAAATAACATGTAGGTAATGATGTTATTTCTAAATAAATAAATAAAAATAACTTTCTTACTTCAGGTCCAACACAACCTTGGCAGCAGCAAAGAGTTCGCAGCCGTCATCGTATCATCCCCGTCCAACACCATCAAGGCAGGTCCAGTGAGGCTGCACGCTTGCGGGCCGCGTCTGGCGCTCTGCTCCAACCGCCCGCCTGAGGTGCTGGCGCTTTGGGACGTCAAGTTGCTAAGGTGAGTCAATAGCTACATCATAGTGTCATTCTAACGTCATCAAGGCAAGTCCTGTGAGGCTGCACGCTTGCGGGCCGCGTCTGGCGCTCTGGTCCAACCGCCCGCCTGAAATGCTGGCGCTTTGGGACGTCAAGTTGCTGAGGTCGTCAAGTTGCATAGTCTAACATCATCAAGGCAGGTCCAGTGAGGCTGCACGCTTGCTTACACTGCTCTCAGCTTCAACTGACCGCCTGAGGCTTTGCAACGTCAAATTGCTCAGGTAAGTCAGCTAGATATATTCCTTTTGATAGCCCTAAGTCTCATCCCGGACCTCTACGATATCTATATAATACTTATTAAGAGCTAACCAGGGCTGCCGAGGCTCCATGTTTGGTAAACTTAATTTCACTATGAGAACAAAAAACAACATACAAAAACGTCATCCCGTGCGTGACCACGACAGTGTGTAAACCTGTTGGAACGTCGGGAAAAATTGTTGCTATTTTTAAACGCGATAAATACCCGTTCATAGTTATAATTTAAAAAAAACTACACAATACTCATCTTTTTTGTTTTAAAGATACTTTATTTAGATTATTTAATATACTTTTATACAATCTATGGAGGAAGGATGTTTTAATCAATTTAAAACTTCACACAGAAATAACGTCTAAAAAACTCTCTAACATTTTCCATTTCCACTCGTATTTTGTACTACAATTATTCCAAACCTTAATTAGGTTAATGTATCCCAATTAAAAGCAAACATTCGACTGATTATACAATTATACGAACCCAATTTCATCCCGTCGGAGTTTTTAACAAAACAAGCTTGTACAGTTTTCATGCAAATATGGCCACGTCAAATTTTGCTGTGCAAACAAGGGAGATATTGTACCTACATTTCTGAAACCTTGTTGCAGGTTGGTAAGCCAATACGAGCGTGGGTAATATAATTTCAAAATGCAATAACGTGAATGTGCGATTCTATCAATTATCTCCCTGTAACATTCTAGACGAATCATATAGAATGATTTATACCTAGGTGTGCTAATAAGACCAGTGTGTCTTATTTTGCTCATAATTGGCACTGTTTTTCACACTAGAGAAGAGAGGAATCTTCTGTTTGTCACTTATTATTCTTCCAATACAGACTAGGTTCGTAGTCAACCCGCTTACATTCATAATGAATTCGTTAAACTACGAAAGTTTTTTTTATGATAAAATTATTAGTAACTGTTTTTCACCATTAGCCACTAGGAATCATCAGAATTATCTAGAGCTTTTCTGAGCTTTTTCCCCAAAAGTTTCGCAAAAGTTTACCGAAAATCTATTTAGGTGCTGGGCTTAGAATTTGCACCACCCCACCTCTCCCCGCGGGTGTCGTAAGAAGCGACCTAGGGATATCCACCGGGGTCGGACAGCAACGTCCCCTGCAGAACAATTCTACCACCGATCCCCAACTCGCATGCCCAGCGTGGGGATTATGGGCATTAACCCCCGTAAACTAAAAGCCAATAAGGCGCTTATGAGGAGGAGGCCTAGGTCCAGCAGTGGACCAATACAGGCTGTGGAGGTCCTCCTCCACAGCCTATATTCAATACGCAAACAAACTTTTTTCTATTCCATTCTAAACTTTTTTTAAATCGCGCTCGTTTTCTCTTTTCGAGTAAGGAGGTTACGTTATCGTAACTGAAAAGTATTTTAATGGTAAGCGGTGCTCGATGGTACTCGGGGTGCTAATCTCCCATGCCTGTGAGGATTGGGGTAATTTTTCATCCAGAGCCCATCCGGAGTGCGAACTCCCAAGTTTGACCCAGTTTCCTATCACATGTAGTAAGTAGATACCTACTTTTACTTGCGGAACGAGTTTTTGTCATCTGTCAAAACAATCGCGGATTTGTTTAGATATTGTAATATTTTATGGGTTTCGTTTTGGAAAGACAGGCACCTACTTAAGAGGGCGCAACATGCGCCATTTTGTGAAAAGGATAGGCATAGGATTTCGCGTTCATCAATCAAATTTTTGCTTATTTTTCAAGAAAACTACAAAACTTATGAAGAAAGTGTGTACTTACTCTAGCTATTTATTTTACAACTAGAATCCAAATCTTATTTACAGAATAATTCGTTTTTTAAATTCAAGAACGGGCAATAAACCTCCGTCATTCTTTGCTTCTGAAAGGAGGTTACAAGATTTCATGATTATTTTAGGTAATTACGACAACTATTAAAGATTATTTATCGGGTATTTATTGCGTACCTTTTGTTTTATTTTCCCCTACGTTTCCATCGCGTTGCAGCGATCGTGGTCACGGGGCGACTGGATGTTCTTAAAGTTACAGCCAAGAATTGACGGCAGTATCCACGACTACCCTCAATTAGTCAACTAACAACTTCAAGACCGGTTGTCTTGAAGTTAACCGGTTCCTAGCAAAATATTTGCTACGAAATGCAAAGTTTTTCCTTGTAAAATATTTTTATTGCGAGAGATTTTCTTTCATATTGAAAATAATTACCTAGGTAGGTAAGTAGGTACACGTTTTATTTCTTTTAAAAATCTATCGCTTTTCACTGAAGAAACGCCAATGGTTTTCCAATAAGTCGAAAGCCGAAGCTCCAAGATTAAAAAAGGTACTTTTTCTACAAAGCTATCTAAGTGTAAATGGAAACCCCAATGATCTGAACAAAACCCACATTTACCAACCTTTTTCCATTCATCTGTACATAAACCCACCTATTAACGGCTCTATTGAATTAGAGATACAGTTCAAAATGGTTAATGAGATCTTGGGATAGATTCACGAGATCTAAATCGAGTGTAAGTAGAATTCCTTATTTCTGCGGTGTTAAGGTTCTTTTTAGTAGCAGTAAAGTTGTGTACAGTGGTGAACGAAAGTTCTCTTCATCAGGGAATGTTTGCTAACTATTGTCTGCTTTGTACATTTTATTAAATTACACAGTTGTGTGCAAAAAGGACGTAAGTACGTACTTTTTGTTTGAGTTTCGGTATTGTGCGAGTTGGAAATGAGATTTGAGAACATGCCATGTTCTAGTTGAGAGCTTTTTGCGCAAAAGCTTTGGTGGAATGTAACTTTTTTCCACCTTTTCCCTATCCTATTTGGTCAGTTGAACTTCTATGGGTTCTAGCCTTTATGGTCTCCGTTTTTTGTAATTTGTGCATTCATAAAATTATTTCATAACAATCTCACTCCGCACCGCGTGGAAGAATTTGATACAGTTCTTTGCCCAGCCGTGGGACGAATTAGGCTGACGCAAAAAACTACCTACTTTACCCTTTTAGTAGATGTAAGTTTAATGACTTAGCTCCAACAACACACCTATCTACCGTATGTATGTAGGTACTTACCGTAAATTTGTACTTACCTACTTAAGTAACCTGATTTAGGATAAGTATATATTAATAACTTTATTTAGGTAAGTACTTACTGCCCTACACCATCTATTATATCAAAGGCAAAGGATTCAAATTCAGAATATGATATTCAAAATCCTGAAAAAGCATAAAGTTCATGAAAGGTCGTTATGTATAGAAACAGAAATAAATTGAAGTGTCATGAGCATCTCCTGCTCTCCCATAAAGCTCCCCTCCAGACGTTGCCGAAAAGAAATAAATTCCAAACAATGGCCGACAAGCAATAATAACAGAATTAATCACTAGCGCCCGACGACGACGCGACGCCACTCGATAGGTTGGTACCACTGGTGTCCGATGGCGGGAACAATTGCTTTTGCACGATTATTGGGGCAAATAGATCAAATATCAATAATAATAATATAGATCTATCAAATTTCCACTTGTAGTATATTTCCAGGACCTACCCAGGGTAGACCAGACCTATACTCCGGCCAAACTGAAGGCTTAACCTAAAAATAACATTCTTGTTGTTGATTTTTCGACAGAATTTGCATTATACTTGTCGATTCGAGCTCGTTCCTTAAATGCTTAGTAAGGTCAAAACGAGAATTTTGGGTTTTTATGTTGTAGGTTGTTTACAAATATTATTTCTTGAGAATGGCTTGAGTATAGGGAGAGAACAGATTTTGAACATTCAACAAGTTAATTAAGTAGGTACCTATGATAGGTATGCATAAGCGAAGAGGTTAGGTAATGTTGTGTAACACAACATTTTCACCAACACAACTTGTGTTGGTGAAAAAAAAATATTGCATTCGATTGAAATTATATTTCTGTCTACCTCAAAGGCTTGGAGAAGGTAAGAGATAAAGTACCTAGCTTATCTTATTTATCTACACCGATTGTGAAGTTAAGGTAAAAATCAACGTGTAAAAATAGATTTAAAAGAAAATTCTTCTAAATGGCATCAAAATAAACCATTTGATAACAAAATACATTCAGCTAATAAACGTAGGTACCTATTTACAACGCTCAAAGTTTTCAAAAGAAGTTCATAAAAAATAACGACCGAAATCAGAATAAGGAAAATGAACTGAAAAACTAGAAAACCCGAGAATAATTACTAAGGAGGTTTTGAGCTCTTAGTCAGTCGAGTTTAGTGAACGTTGAACGTTCTATTTTCAATAGTACAACTTTGAAATATTTATTTATAAAAAAATACAGGCGATTAAGGCGTTTTCTTAATGTTAAAACCTAGTTCGAACTGAATCTCCTCCTTTTTTTGTCAGTTAAAAAAATTGTTTCATCGTTATCTATCGGGCACTGTTATAACAAAAACCTTAGTTTCATCCGCACATAATATTTATTTTCAAATAGTTTTGTATAAAATTTTGTAGCTTCATCAACAAAATTCTATTTTCAAGTACCTATTTATTATCACAGGCCTACAATTTTTTTTTTTGTCCTGACTTTTCTATGTTATCCCAAGATTTGAAAGTGATGGAAGATCGGTACCAAGGTCGCTAGGATGAACATAATGATGGCAGATTACCTACTGTTGGAGCATTGTACGGTAGTGTCCTAAGGATCTACATCATAGAAAACCTAGAAAAAGAAGGTTTTATCCTGTAAAATAATTTCGTTCAAATAAAATAAATCTATACTTTACCTAGAAATTGAAAAAAAAAAGAAAGTTAAAATATAGCGAGATCTCAAAGATATTGCGTTTCTAAATGTTTCTTCCATTTCTATGAAAATAGGGTTATCACAAAAATTATATTTAAATTTTCGGGGTGAATGTGGAGATTTTTTTTATTATATTCATCATTGGATTGGATTACTATTTCTTCTGTTGTAAGTAGGGCTTGCATTCGAATATTCGAATAATTCGAATAGGTATACGATATAATAATTAATGTTTTAAAATTGTGTATTTTCGTTTTTTGTTATACCTCTTCTCTTCTCGAAAACTACACGCAGCATTGAAATGATAAGTATACGTTTGGAATCAGAGTACCTAAATATACTTAAGATCAGTTTTAGTTTAAGCGGCACCAAAATGATTTGAGTTTTTATTACATTGGTATACCTACATATATCTAAGTACTTACATATATAAAACAAGGTCGTGTTAGTTGCACCATTTTTAACTTAAGAACGACTGGACTGATTTTAACGATCTTTGATTTGTTGGATTTGTCTCCGTACCAAATAGCAGAAAACCAGAAAAAAAAATAAGAGCATTCGTTTATTATATAAATATTTCGTATGCAACGCCATCTCTTATTCTAAGGCAGAACGAAGTTTGCCAGGTCAGCTAGTAAACAATGAAGTCAATCATGTAATAGGTTGGTACTTACATTCATTCCTTAGAGATCCTTCCAAAACTGAACGACTGCGTTTGTAATGTGTTTAAAAACATTTTTTCTACAGATTTCCTTTGGATTAAAAAAGAAATAAATTAACATGTAGATACTTGAATGAAGTAAAGTAATTTAATGCTCTCGGAAAATCATGAAATTCTTCAAGATAATGAAGGAGATACTCCTTCATTATCTAAAGTTTCAGCCCAATCCGTTCAGTAGCTTTGACTAGAAGAGTTAAAAATATCTAAACATCCAAACTTTCGCATTTATTATTAGTACTTTCTTAAGAAATTATTAGAACCCCAAATCGAGTTTTGTTTGTGGTCAATGTAAGGTGTATGGTATTAACGATTATTAAAAAAACCGCCAAGTGCGAGTCGACTCGCATACGAAGGGTTCCGTACCGTAAATATCAGGCAACTTTTTCAAAGAACATTAAAGTTTCAAGTGTTCGGAGACCTCTTTAAATTTTCAACCTTATTTTATTTTTAGTTTTTTGTTGTTATTACAGTTGAAGTGTTACTTATTTATAGACAGTCTCATGTGCCTACCTATTGTAGTTCGAGACATACAGCCTTGACAAATAAAGAGCAAAAATGGCAAAAAAACACGTTTTTTTGTAAAAGTAAAATAAATATCAAAATTAAAGTGGGCTCATATTTATTTTACTTTTACACATTCTCTGATAATTTTAACTGTCTACCTCTTACGGTTCATGAGATAGAGCCCTGTGACAGACGGACGGACAGCGGAGGCTTAGTAATAGGGTTCCGTTTTCACCCTTCGGGTACGGAACCCTAAAAAGAAACCTACATGAATCACAAAACAACACTACAGAACAACAACACACACACACACACTACAACAACACACAAAGACAAATTTTAATGACAAGGGAAAAGTGGTCTCCGCTTTAGCTTCAGATCTTTTATCGCGGGAGTCCAGTCTACCGTTGAAATTTTCAGAACATCCTATTTGAATTTTTAGGTATGATCATAGTTAGTCAAAATAAAAGCACTTAGTAGATACCTATTTGAATTAAACCGATCAGCAATCCACTCGAACCAAAACAAAAAAAAATACTTTTAACTGCATCACCCCAAAGTGAACTATTTGTACACCATTAGGGTCAGTCTCCACCGCAGGCGAGGCGATGCGATAATCTCATTAAGCTGTGTACAATACATCGTGCCCGAGACAACTCCTTGAGGATTATAAAGCTTTGTGTAGTGGCGCAAGTCGTGAGAGACAGCAGATAAGTTCTTGGTTTACGACCAACGGGCTTTTTTTATGGCGAGGGGTAAAATCTGCAAACAGATACCGTACTAAGAAATTAAATAATATCCGAAAATTTTCCTAAGAGTGAGGGATTAGCACTATAAAAATAAAATAAAACTGGTCAAGTGCAAGTCAACTCGCACATGGAGGGTTCCGTGAAACCGTAAAAAACTATTTTGCAAAAGAAAACCGAAAAACTGATTTATTTGATGGAGCGAAGAAAAAGTAAAAAGCTAACTTAATGTGGTCACCAATCAAAGTACGGACCGCACCAGACAAAAATTTAAACTGTCTTACTATTACGGTTCAAGAGATCAACAAACGTAGAGCAAAAATATCCAAAAAAAACACTGTTATTGTTTCGAAGCTCCCATTAATTTGTATATTTTTACTCTTTTTTTATTATTTGTTGTTATAGCGGCAAGAGAAATACACACTCTGTGATTATTTCAACTGTCTATATTTTACGGTTCATGAGATACAGCCCGTTTGACAGTCGTTTGGGGAAGGCCTATGTTCAGCAGTAGAAACTATTCTAAAATCGCTTCCGCTCGTGACTTAAAAGCACCCCAATCCAACGTATACCTTTGTGCAAACAGCCTGTAACTAGACTCATAGAAGCGGTTGTCATGGCAACCAGTGTGCGACTACCCTTACCTTCTGTAATTAATTATTATACTTGATTAATTTAATATAATATATTGCGGTCGTAGGATTAATCAGGGCAGATTGGGTATGGGTTATTGTGTATTAGGATACTGATTTGTAATCTTGTGGAACAACTCCTATTGTTGTATTCCATGTACGTACATTTGTACGTACATGGATTACAACAATAGGAATTGTACATCAGTACATACATGGAATAAAATGTTAAGCCGGGTTTAAATCGCGAGCGGAGCGGACCCAAACGGAGTCCTGATCCGTTTAACTTGCTAGAGCAAACAATACTTGTATTTCCACCAACAAATAGTCGAGCGGAAAGACTGCGAGCAGAAAGCTTTGAAATGAACTCAGTCATCTCTCTCATTTCCCGCTCATTACCCTTTCGCGGTGGAAACTCGGCTTTAGATAGGTTACTAAACGGAATAAATCCTATTGTAACAGATCTTCATATCATAAATAATAAATTTTAATAAACGTTTTCATTTTTGTAACTTTTGTGACATTAAGGTTAATTTCACAATTATTGGGTATGGTAAGTTAAAGAGAATGTGCACTGACTATTTGTATGGAGCCGTTTCACCTTTAGTCATCTTTAGTCACAATTTGGCTTAGCTTGAGGCTTCATTATAAGAAATACTTAGGTGTGTATATACATGTTTTCCTTTATCCCTTACCTTGCGTACATAGAGGTAGGTACATAATATTTTGGCACACCCTGTATGTTATCCTCTAGCATCCTCTAGCTAGTGTATACAGGGTGTGCCAAAATGGTGTACGCGAAACTTAGTTCTTAATCCCCAATAAATAACAATAAACGTCTAAACGACCAAGTGTAAGTTCTGTTACGTAACTAAGTGCCTCTTAATCCGTTAATGCGTGTTTAGTCAACTGTGATTTACTAGAGTGAGGTTAGGTTTGTTGTTAGAAGTAAGTAGTTTGTATAATCATAACCAAATAATTATATACCTTATTCATTTTAGTTACTGTCGATAATGGCATTTTAATAAATCATGGTAATTTTTTTTAAATACAGTAGTTCCAATTTAATGAATAATGAAAATTACAAGAAAATCCATAACAATGGTAACATCAAAAAATGAATATTTATTTGCCAGAATATACCAACGGGTTCAAATAAAAATAAATAATTCATACAAAATGTACAGTAATTCACAGAATGCTTCCATCTGTATTTCAGGCGGAAATTGAAAATGTCGAACCCAACAATATCATGTTAATCTGCTCGTTATGACAGTACCTGCCATTTCAAATTTGAATGGATGCCTATTTGTTGATTCCGTCTATTATTGCGTAGATATTATATACATAGAACAAATATATTCGCGAGATAATAGCAATATCCCTAGATATTTTTCTTGAATTGCATGCGAATAATATTATTGTTTTAAAAAAACTAAAAACTGACTTTCAATTCCTTAATAATTACACCATTTTTTCAGTTTTTCGAAACAATTACGAATCCATCGGGAATAATATTAAATGAAAGATGATGGACAATCCACACAGCATCATCAGGCCCCAAGCTAAGTAGAGCTTGTCGACCATCTCGGAATAATTCTTTGTACAATAGCAAAAGAATCATCCAAACCGGTCAACAATTGATTGATGGAGTAATCGAAAAAAAAACATACACACAGCCGAACATAGACCTACTTTTTGAAGTCATTTAAAAATAGGAAATACTTAAAAAAACTTAGTCTAAGTTGCTGCGTGGTGTTGGCTTGGAATTTGCACCACCCCAATTCTTCCCGCGGGTGTCGTAAGAGGCGACTAAGGGATAACCATCGGGGGCGGGCAGCAGAGCCCCCTGCAGAACAATTCTACCACCGAACTGCGATCCCCAACCCGCATACCCAGCGTGGGAATTAAGGACATTACCCCCCTTGAGATAAAAGCCAATAAGGCGCTTATTAGGGGGAGGTCTGGGTCCAGCAGTGGACCAATATAGGCTGTGGAGGTGGAGGAGGAAGTAGTCTAAGTTAGTGATCGCTTTATGGAACATTGACTGCGTCTTAATTTCTAGGTTTTATTATTATCTCTGTAAAACTTTGTACAAGGCTCCCGTTGATTTAGACTACATATTTGTTTCCAACGTTCTGGTTGAAGGTTTCTGAATAAAAAAGTAAATTTTCTTTTAAATTACTTTTCCTCAATAATGGGGGTTTTCTTTATGGAAATTTCTTGATTATCATCCAAATCAAATCACTTACGCAAGCCAAACATGACATGTCGTCTGTGCTTCCACTCTCAATCTACCCTCAAATCGATTGTTCCATCGTTTTAATGGCGGTCGGTATATGTTAGAGGGGACGCCAAGATAATCTCTTTCTTCTAATAACCCTCCTTATCCGGAATCCTTCGATCGGATTACGATATTGTTGCTTTTATTTACAACAGGCTCTAAAGCCGGGTTCTGTCCGGTGTTACGGGGCGTAACGTACCATTCGCAGCGAACATGGTACTTTACGCCGTGTGTTAAAATCTTGTTGCGAGCGCCTTCTTTCCCCGTCCTGACTGCACGAACGCTTGCCGTGTAACACGTTACATTACGCCCTGTAACGCCGGTCAGTACTCACATTTACATAACTATGCGGTGAACGTACCTGCCGCGCCGGGAGCCTTGGGCACAACTCTGATAACTGGAAGGTATTAGTTATATTATGTTTCCATGAAAATGGTGTTGCTGTTGTCATCAAATATGGAAAATGTCGCGGGAACTTCTGTGGTTATCTCTCTCTCTCTTTCTTGTCTCGTATCTTTATTGGCAAAATTATTTGTTCGTGTTGGTCATAAAGTCATAAAAAAACGTATAACTTTTAAGATAAACGTGGGCGCACAGGTTACAAAAAAATTAAAAATCCATAAAAAAAAACATGTGACAACCAGTGAATTAAAATTAAATCACACTGAAATGCAGCAGTGTGTTACTACTACTTCTACATTCATACGATGCGATGCGCTTCTGTAAAATGCCTACGTGACCTGTATTCGAATTTCAATTCAAAAGCAAACCTACAGAGTTCAAAACACCCTTTATTTTACTCAAATATTCGACATCCCCGACTTCTGAATTCGAACGTGTGCATTTTTTGAATTTTGATTCGAATATTTTGTTCTCGCGCGCTCCGATTTGACAGCTCTTTTCTTTATAATGAGGTGGGCACGTGTCTATTATGCCAGGATGTGCTGTGTTTATTTTGAAATAAAAACTTTTTTAACGCGGAAACGCTTTGTTTGCGATTAGTTTTATGCCGGAAAGGTGGCGGGTTTTATAGCTTTTTGGTGTCTTCGTCTTAATTTGCGGCAATAAAAGCTAGTGTTGTTGCTATCTCTTGGTAAAGCATTATTAAGGTGGAGCGCGTAAAAGTGTCGTTAAACTAAAACTTTAGCTAGGCAGTATAAAATAAACAATACCTTTTTATTCATCACATCACACAAGAAAGGAAAAAACAAAAACCTGAGTTTTTATTTATGTCGGTTAAGTATAAGTAAAAAATTACCTCATCTTAATATGTAATACTAAATTGAATTTAGAAGATGAAAACACACCGGATGTGTCCGTGTCCAATTTGTGAGTGGAATTGAGCAGTACGTTCAATTCCGGCGTACAAAGAAGCAGAATAACTCAAAGACGTCTGCAGCCAACGCTGTGGTGGATACGACTTTTGTACAATGATGGTAGGACACTAGAAGAGGTAAATAATATATTGAGCTCTATAGTTTAGTACCTAACGCAATAAAGTTTTAGATTAGAAGGACAAATAAACAGGTAATCGTTAGAATAGAGGCGAAGAAAGAGAAGAACGACTTGAGTGTTTGTACTTTTAAGGTTTTTTTAATAGATAAAGATAGATAGTACTTTATTGCACACTTAACTTAGAAATTTACAAAAGAATAATTATGGAATAAGTGACAATAATTGGCGGTCTTATCGCTCACGAGCGATCTCTCCCAGACAACCTTGAATGGATAGGATCGTTGGACTGTACATGGGGTAATATCTGAATAGACTTCTTTCTAAGTAGAATTCTGCGATATTATGTTGTGGGAAATGTTCCTATTTGCTCATTTATTTTCTCGGTACAGTCTCTGGCAACATTTTCATGTTGTGTGATGTCATTTCGGTGTGAAGTTGGAGCAAGCTTTTGACAGTGTAACTGATCTAGGTATTTGACTTGACGAACTCCCGAATAGGTACCTACATATTTTTACAGATATTCATTGAAAACTGTAAAAAAATCACGACTTGAGACATGATTAAATCTGAGTAACGATTGAGTATTCGGGTGTTAGTGTTCTCTGTGAGCCCATGGTATAAATAAATCTAATCCAATCGAATAAATGAAAAAAAAACCGGCAACTGCGAGTCAACTTGCACACGAAGGGTTCCGTACCGTAAAAATCAGGCAACTTTTTCAAAGAACATCAAATTTTCACTTGTTGGAGACCCCTTTAAATTTTCAACTTTATTTTGTTTTTAGTATTTGTTATTTATACAGTTAAAGTGTTACTTAATTATAGAAAGTTTCATGTGTCTACCTATTGTAGTTCAAGAGCTACAGCCTTGACAAATTAAGAGCAAAAATAGCTAAAAAGATCACGTTTGTTGTATGGGAGCCCCTTTTAGTTTTGATATTTATTTTATTTTTTATTTTTATAGCGGCAAGAGAAATACACATTCTCTGAAAATTTAAATTGTCTTCCGTCTACCTCTTACGGTTCATTAGATAGAGCTCTGTGACAGACGGACGGCGGACGGACAGCGGAGGCTTAGTAATAGGGTTCCGTTTTCACCCTTCGGGTACGGAACCCTAAAAATTACAACAAACCTGTCAATCAATCATCCATTCCCTCTAGTCACTGAAAATGGGCCCTTTGCCTTCACGCCTCCCATAAGACTGTTGTAGACTGTCAGTCATAGATAGATAGTTTCCATTAAAACGTAGTCTCTTCCAGTCCTCGCAACGCACGCCACCCAAAGACGCCCCCCCCACAAGGCGTGTACTATCTGCGTTCCTCCGTGAAATTCTACCGATACTCGGCAGAAATTGCCAGAATTCAGTTGTACTGCTCAAATGAAATTCCCATTGCGCGGTCAGTGAGAGCTTAGCTGGCTAGCAATGCTGTGAAGTGAATTGTAGGTAGGTGATGACTATGAGCTTCTGTGGATCCCCGATAAAGGCGTATGTGTAGCTAAAGGAAGACTTCATAAACCGTCCTTTGTGAAAGTAAAGGCCATAGATAAATAAATTAATATAATGCTGGACAATCCACACAGCGTCACCACTAGATGACTGGTGTACTCAATACATACATTGATAGATAATTTTTATTAAGAAAATACCCAGTACACCCGGAGCAAATACTTGCAGATAGTACAAACATTTGTCCCAAGCCGGGGATTGAACCCGAAACCACCTGCGTCACAAGCGGTCCTTCGCCCGCCGCGCCACATCGGTCGACGATGAATACGTGCTGTTACAAAACTTGATGAACTCCTAGCCAAGTCTTCGGCCACGGCGGCCATTCTCAACGGAGACTAGCCAGGTGCGCAGGACATATTATAGTGCACAAGTGTGTGCGCAAACACTGGTTCACTCTCTATTCCCTCATTCTCATAATCCGATCGGACGGCAGACCGACACGACCGGGGTCAGGCGCAACACCGCCTACTTCCTGACTCCGGGCTGTTAGCAAAATCCTAATAACAACTGCAAGAAAAATCCTAATAACAACTTTGGTCCAACCCAGGATTTGAACCCGGGACCTCATTATCAGTCGACACGCGACCGCTAGTCCAACTGTCACTGACTAAACTTGCGGTTTAGTATCAGAAGTCCGGTTTACTAATTTAGTCGACCACACATTACGTAGATATTGAGCTGCAATCAGCTACATTTCCAAGCCGTATGTGCTAGGGGAGTTAAGGGAATTGTATCTAAGAATTCAGTTGAGCTACCTGGAGATTGTTTGCAACAGTCTGCAGTTAAGCTTAACTGTTTCAATTGTAAATATTAAGTCTTGTAGTAAATATTAGTAAGTACATACATACGTAGCAGGTAGCGGATTGTGTTTCCCTATGTACTCGCATTCTTGGTATCACTGTACCTATCTCAAATGTTTTGTTTCAAACGAAACCTTAATACTTTAATAATGACGTAGGTATTCATTTATTTTTTTATTTGCTAGTTGACATTTTAATATCCAAGTGGACATTGTATCCAAATAATAATATTGATTATTTATCTTAATTATTTTTCATAAGAGCTTCTGTTGTGTTATTATTTTGTGGTTCCTATTTGAATTGTATTTAAAATTTACTTGATTGTCAAATTCGTTTATTGCGTACTCAGTAGTTTTAGATTTAAGTTTTCCACACACAAAGTATTTTGTTTATAATGGAAATAAATGAATGAATGAAGTAGGCATGTTAAAAATTTCTGTTCAATTTAAGCTTTAATTCATCAGTTTTATATGTTTCTGTCTTCTTCTCTTGCTTTACCTACATCACTTCGTACACTTGCTACTTCTGTCAGATGACAGAAGTACACATGAGGATTAATTAAATAGATATTAATTAATCCTCGTGTGTAACTCTACCATCCACCTGTTCAATTATTTGTACTTACTTATGTCTATCTGATTATAATTATGTCTGTGTTGTTCCCGTGAAGCCAAATAGATGTATCTTTATGTTTCTATTCTTTGATAGTGAATGTCTTTGTTAATAAAGAATTCATTGTATGCAGTTGTATGAAACTTCGTACAGGTATGTACTTCCACGGTAAGTCTGATGAATCAATTAAAGAGATTCCTTGCTTCTGAGGTACTGCAGAAATATCAACAAAAAGCTTTATAAAGTTCGTATCTTGGCAGGTTACTTTCGAAGAAGCGACTTAAGGAAAATGTTTGTTGTTGATAGTACTCTTTTACGACATCTAAAACAAATAATTCAACCACAGTGTGCCTAAATATTATAGGAACTTGTTGGACACGGAGGAAGGTCATATCGTATGAATTAGTAAACCAATCTTCAATTCAATCAAATCTTTAGAACTAAGCCTTTCCGTATTCAAGACAAAAGATTTCCCTTTCCAGAAATCAAACATAATTTCTGATTCATTACATCCACTCGTAAAACATACATCAATCATCCACCATATTCGTTTGTCATCGTAAATTAACCGAATTTAATATTAATTAATGTTAATTAACAACATGCGGGTGGTCCAATCTTCAGAGGGATTTGTAAACAAATGTCTTTTGAATGAGTTTTACTGTACTAATGAGTGATACGCCCTACTGTGTAGCAAGTAATGAATTATGTTAATGAACATTTAACATGTATGTTGAGTTCTTTACAACTTGTGGGTAGTAAGGAACTACTATTGTTCTACTTTCGGCTCTGTTTGGACAAATGAACGAGGAAACAAAAGCTAGTGTTTCGAGCTTTTGTTTGTCAGATAAACTTTTGTAGTTTTTGCTGAAATAGGAACGAAAGCAGAAAAAAATTAACATGAATGAGAAGGTACTAGGGGGACTCCTGTTCGCCTTAGTGCTTTGACATCATTTTACATACAAGCTGAATTTTCAGTAAGTATCTTACCTTATCTCATATAGTCACCACCTTCTATGCGTCCAAGTAAATTTTTATTTCACTTAATTATATATTACTAAATTTTATTAACTTTCAAACACAATAATGTACCTACTTACTTACGTCCATAAAAACGTGTTTACTCGTAACTAGTGCTCTTCTGACACCCAAGACTTAGACGCCTAGTGTTTAGTTTGGGTTTCACCGGATATCCTTAAGTATATTTCGTAAATTTATGAATTATTATTATCTGGATACCACGTTTGGGCAAAGGCATCTTTCCAACCATGAAAATGAATGTTTTCTTCAACCACTTTGTTTACTTGACATGTCATTTTGTTTGTGCTGTCTTCCAGAACAGCCTATGCAGTCCCTCGCATACAGATTAACATTAACCTTCAGAACATTCCAAAACGTGAACCTTAACACTTCCGACCGTCATAATCATCATCAGCCCGTTTGCATCCACATATGCCTCCCCCAAACGACGACGCCATGAATAGCCATGAGCCGCCTCCATCCATCGACTCCCTGCGACCGCTACAATGTCGTCGGTCCATCGAGTGGAATGTCTTCCCACACTCCGTTTCGCATTGCAACGTGGTCACCACTCGAGAACCTTTACTCCGACCAAATAACTACAATCAGCCAGATGTATCCCACCCACTGCTTGGCAAAGGCATTGTAGAATATTACATAAATATTTATATTTCTTCTTTCCAGGCGATTCGGGCTGGTAGACAAGCGGTTCTGCGTGGAAGGAGGCTCGCGCTGCGGCAGAGGGGAGGGGCTGTTCGTGTTCGCGGCAGAGGGGGGCAGGGAACTCACAGAGATCCTCAATATGCACAGCCATGATGCGCAGTCCAGGCTCAGCATTGCTAGTCGGAGTGGGTCTGGTAAGTTCTGACATGTATAAAAACGTCATGCCTCAGGGCGCTAGCTATGGTGCTTGTTAGGGGAGACCTATATCCAGCAGTGGACTAGTATAAGCTTATCAAGATGAACTGCTACCCATGCCTGACTGATAGTCATCCAGTCCTTTTTCGGCTAGGGCGACTTATTTTCTGAACAGAGCTACGCTCGTGTGCACCGTTATTTAGAATTCTCTGTTTTAGGTATATGATTTTCCAGCATCACACACACACAGATTCAAATAAATCAACAAAATTAATTGATTTTATTTATCTTCTCAATGCTTTCCTCTCATATAAAACCAACCCCAAAACCACGCCGATAAACATAAGCCTAACCAAAAGCTTTACTTTCCAGTAATGGACAAGCGCTTCTCCGATACCAGTTCAATCGACGAAGGGTTCCCCTCCCTCCGCTCAGGGTCCCCCTGCTGGGCGCCTGCCAGTCAGACCATGCACTGTCTGTCAGACCTGAACTCTAGCATGGACAGCGAGGAGGATAGGATCCGGCGGCCGACCTCCTTGCCAAGGTGTTCTAGCTGTATTGGGAAGATCAGCCATTTGGCCAGGTGAGGAAACTATTCGTTTAATGTATAGTGAGTAGCTACGGAAATCCATTGCAAAATATTAGGATGAAAAAGCATTTTCATAATTCCGGGTTAAACCTTCTCTGATAAGATCCAACAAAATATTATCAGAAAAGGTTTAACGCGGAATTGTTACTATGAAATATGTTTATCCTAATGTTTTACAATAGATTTCTGCAAAGTAACGTTTGAATCTATTAAATAAAGCTACATTGTTTGATAAACCTCAACTCAACAAAAAAGCTAGATATTGATAAGCTGCATGTACATTAGGTGAATGTTCGCGGAGGTTGGCAGAGCCATGCATGGCGAACCTTGTCTCGCTAGGCTGTCAAATTACAAATATGAAAATTCTGTGGTTCTATTTACTCAAATGAAAAAAATACTAGCTATACAGAAAGGATACCAGCCACCCATTCGGTTGGTTTCTTCTATGGGTCCTTATAAAACCGCTTTGGCGTCGTAAGCTATTTTCCACATCAGCACCTTGAGAAGGCCATCGAACCCGCTAATAACCCCGCAAGAGACTCATTCACGGGCCGATGCGCAAGAGTGCCTCCGGATCTCATTCATTATCCGAGCGTTATCAATGCAAACATAAGATCTCAGATGAGCGGTCCTTGAGTATGAATGGAGACGATGATTTGCAGATCAAGATATACCTGAAATCCTGTATCGATAGTGTGTTCAATCGAATGTTTACACAGCAGTAAGGTACTGATATACTTTACGATGTTTTGATAGATTCATCCCGGACCTTGCACTTCTCAGTTAGCATTGCAATTAACGTCAGGTCACAGTGAATATACGCAAGTAACGCAAAAATGTAAAACCAATTATTTTCTCCGATCTATGAAGATTACTTAGGTGTCAAGAAATAAAAAATTATTAGTGAGCCAAAATTCCATCCGGCCAAGCACCAATCCCAACATATCAAGAACACCTCAAAACCTTCGCTAACCAACCACCCTTACTTCCAGATCCTCAGTGGGCACGCCAGGCTCCATAATGTCCCCAGTCTGGACAATGGACAACATCATGGAAAAGCGTTCAGACTCTGACAGGGCGTCAATCTATTCTCGCTCTTCTGGCAGTGCCTCAGAGTACAGTGTCCCTCGCAACTGCTTGGAGAAGTCCTTTGACCGAGGCAGCCCGGTCGGTTGCTGTACGCCCACGGTGCCGGTGAAGGTTGGCTGCCAATGTTGGCAGCAGAAGCCTTGCTGCTGCAGGAAGAAACTTTTCAACGGACCGTATGAGAACTACGATGTGCCAAAGACACCAATGCCTTTAATACAGGTAATGACAGCAAGTTGTCTAGAGTTTCATTTCCACCACACTCTTCAACATCAAAAAGCGAAACTTTGGATGTTTGCTACTTCTCACCAAAACTACTATTATAAAAAAGGATGGGCCACTATATGGCCCGAGATACTGGAAATGAGAAATACATAATAATTCATAAACAATGCTGGACAATTAGTCTACCCCTAACATCGTAACTGTTATAACAATAAATTACATAGATAGTTTAATATTTTTATTATTATACACAGAAACACCTAGAACACCCGGTAAAAATAACTGTTGATCATACGAACATTTGTCCCAAGGCGGGAATCGAAACCGCAACCTCCTGCGTCGCAGGCAAACCTTCGCTCGCTGCGCCACCAATTAACAATCAAACAACGAAGTCTTAGAAAAACAATCGATTCCAAAATAAAGTGATGAAATGCAGCAATAATCTCTAAATTATCTCTTTCCAGGAACACCCTAAAGACGGTCACGCGGAAGCGGCTAGCCTTTACGACACACCAAAGAAACTGAAATGTCTGATCAACGGGCAGCCGTGCGCCTGCACCGAAGCCAAACAAGACACAACCGAAACCAATGAAGAACCACACGCCAACTACGTCAACATTACCCCAGTAACCGCCAAACCAGAGACAGACTACGGGAACTACGCGAATGTAGACCTTGCAACTACTCTAGAGAAGTTCGAAAGTTCCCTGCAGATCCTTAGGAGCGCAGGCTTCAGTCAAGAAGAATTGGAAGGTCTAGAAGACATACCGGAACACGACGATGACATATCAACAGCTACAACCAATACTGTGCATCAAACAGATGATCTGAACTTCATGCAGACGGAATTCGAGATCAGTGTTTCCAGCAGCAATAAGAATTCAGACAATATCAGCAGGATGAGTCACGTCTCAGACCCTACGCAGCATTCAGAGTCGGATAACACGCTAAGCACTAGAAGGTCCAGCTCAGCAGACTTTACAAAGAGACACGACGATGAATACGGTATCAATAGTCAAATTTGCTTTACACCAAGTGTACTAAGGAAAGCAAATAAAACTGAGAGAATCAACGCTCCGCTACAAAGCTTAGAGATAGTTGAACCTAAAGACAAAGTCTTTAAACCTGAAGTCAAAGAGAGCACGCTGATGACTAAGTTCAGAGATGTAGTCAAGATTAGACGATCATCAAGCGTGCCGAGCAAATCAGAGAAGAACAGAGATTCCTCAAGTTCAAACGATTCGGGAGTATCGACGGGATCGTTGAAACATCATAAGGGAGACTTTGATTTTGAGATGCCGATAACAAATGCCAAGTCTATGAAGAAACATTTGAAAAGCAAGCAGATGAGGAGGTCGATGACCCCGGTACATGTACCAAAGTCTAATTCCTCCGATCCTCTGAAGAATTTGTCGTTTCAGTTTGAAGAGGTGGCGACGCTTACCAAGTCCAACTCATGTGATGCCGAGACTCTTACCAGACGAAGAAAGCCAAATGGTGAGCTGTTATTTACTAAAATAGAATAGAAAAGAGTGTTTTCTAACCACTGAGTTCAATCAAGAGTCCAGTTGAGTTATCAGTTCATAACGTGCATTGAGAGTCAGTAAAATATTCCTTACTTTGCAAATACGTTTCCGTAAAAATGAAATTATATTTCAATTAAAGAATAGAAACAAATTAGAACTAGAGAGCTAACTGCAGATTGTTGCAAACAATCTAGAGGTAGCTCAACTGATCCATATCAATCGGAAGCGTCCACATGACGCTGATTACGACGCTGATACGAGATGTTTCTTTTATAATTAGTAATTATAGGCTTTATTTTGTGGAAATACTATTAACATCAGTTCTAATAAATACCTTTTCTTCCGCAGCCGAAACCGACTCAACAGCGCGCCACAGCCAAGTGACATCTAGTGGCGCGTCTGACACTTCAGACTACATGGAATCGTTATCAGTGTCATCCTTCAGCTCCTGCGACGTGTCAGCAGACAGGCACGTGACCCGGCCTCGCTCGGGCAAGGAATACGCGAGCATAGACCGAGCAGCACTTGCGACGCTCGACGTCACGAATTGAAAACTTTAGTAACGAAGTTCTCTGACTTGGTGGTAGATGGCGTTGTTAGTGCCAAAGTGGGGTTTACAGGAGGTGGATTATGTTGCTACTCAAACCTTTTTGTATTGAGAAGTAAGACAACTAAGGGTAAAGTTTAAATGTTACGATTGTTATGTTTATTAAAGATTGGTAGGACGTTAAAACCAATGTAATAGAATAAATTTGTCAAGGCATGATCTTTTCGTTTATTTCTTAGTCCTTGCTTTAAATTAAGTCAAATATTGTCCTAAAAATCTCTTTTTATAAGCAGTGATAACTTTAGATTAAATCCAATTGTGTCCAAATCAAAAACACCATCTTTGAGCCATCTGGTCAGATAATTTTGCGGCACTGTAAGTACCTAGTTACATTTACATCGATAGATGTTTCAACTACATTGTATGTACCTACTAAACATGTATATTATTATATTGTTATGGTATAATTATGTAAAGGTTTGTTTGTACTTAAAATAAATAATAGAATCGTATGTTATTTGTTTCAATTCATGCTAAGGTACTTTATTTTGTGCATACTTTCATCAGAAAATTCCATCAAAACGAATAAATTGATTAAAAATTTTAAAAATAAATTTTAAATTGTTATTGGTAAATCCTTCGATGATGTCTTAATCGATGTACATATCCATTAAAAAATCGATAAGGAAAATTGAGAAAAACACAAACAGCAAAAAGAAAACAAAGGCATGGCCTTAACCGCTTATGAATGATGAATGCGATAAGGACAAACTGTCAGAACATCGGTAGATTAGGAATCCATAATCTACCGATATGAGGGTATGGTAATTAACATGACTACTTTATCGATTTTCATGATAAAACTAGATGTAATAATAATATAATATATAAGATTTTACAACATTATTAAACCTTTGGCTTCCAATTTGTTACTTTGATACTTGGCTTTGCTGAAGGGGCTTTTTACACAATTGACGAGTTTATCACACGAAAGTAATTATTATGTTAGCAACAAAGATGAATTGGATTATAAATAACTAGCTGCCGCACGTGGCTTAGCACGCTCTTTTCCGAGATAGAAAGTAGCCTATGTCCGTCCCCGTGATACCATCTATCTCCCTGCCAAATTTAAATCAGATCCGTTCAGGCGTTTAGGCGTGAAAAGGTAACAGACAGACAGAGTTACTTTCGAATTTATAATAATAGTATGGATTGCATGTTATTCATTTAATTATGTACCTCATATCCATGCACGATGTAAATTGTTTTTGAATAAATAAACTAAGTACATACTTCTTGTTTTTGGTTTTTGCTGTTTAGGACAGACAAATTGTCTTCTGCTCACATGGTACCTGAAATAACGTAGTCTCTGACTTTTGAACGTACGTCCTACCTACCTAGCTTGGTCAAGAAGTTCCGTCGATTACACACTACAAACAAAGGTATACAGGTAGGTATAGTACTTTAAAGTTATTATGTGACTAGGGTACATAATATTAGTTTGGACCAAGCGTAGAGCCCTAAGGTACTCCTCTAGCTCTGAGGAAATAAACATCAACTCAATTAAAAGCTTTAACTAATTTATTGGAGAATCAATGATTGAGAATTCGACGTAGACGCCCAAAGTGATTTTTTTTTGTGTGTTTACGTTTACAATCATTGTAAACGTAAACACACAAAAAAAATCACATACCTAGTCACTTTCGTACATAACTTAATCACAACCAAGTAGGTACCTATTAGTGTTGCCGATCAACAGTCGAATATCAATAGTCTATCGATAGCCTATCGATAGTCACGAGAAATAAATAGTATCGACAGTATCGATACTATCGATAGACCAACCAAAAGAGTTACTGTTTTCCAATGCAAACTATCGATATTTTGGCAACACTAGTATGTACATAAACTATAAGTAAAGTCATTTACAACGGGATATCTACCATGAGTTGCGTACATACAGTGTTAGATAGATAGATAATTCTTTATTGTACCACACAAAGAAAGAAGAAAATACAGAAATAGATGCTAAGAATAGACGAAGTACAAAGGCGGCCTTATCGCTATGAGCGATCTCTTCCAGGCAACCTTGGGATGGACTGGACAGTGTTGAGTTGGTTTGATACTATTCGTAGTTTCATCAGCACAGCACAGCACACACATGAAAATGTTCTATTCATTTTCCTCTTAGGTACTACATACTACTATTACAACTACTATTTTATTATTTATTTATTTATTATTATTACATAGTAATAATAATATAATAATAATATAAGTCTAGTTCTGTAACTAGACTGCATTTTCGAAAGAAGTGGAAGAAATAAGCAGATTTATGACGGTTTTCAATGGAACTTAAAGACAACTTATAATATTGCTGGCTCTTTCGTTATTCATCTTATCTGCTCTGCGTTGTTTATTTACAATTATCTTATAATATTATCTAATCTGGCTAAGGCTTCAATCACACAATTATTCACATAATTATTATTTATTCCACCGTAGGTAGGTACACATGTTACACTTGATGTTGTTACACTTTTTAAATAATTTATATTGTAACAATCTCACACAAATTTTAGCATAGGAAACACCATAAGGGTTGTTCATAGAAAATAAAAATAAAAAACGGACAGTTATGGACTCTTCTACAAAGTAAATTAAATAAAATTGGTCAGACTAAAATGAATAATAAATAAATTAATAGGTATGTATGTCAAAGTACCCTTGTGCTGCTGTACAAGGGCATTGTCAAATTATACTAAGAATAAAATAATGTACAAAATTACATATTAAACAAAAAAAAATAATGATCAAAAATCATGAATCATTTCTGTTTTCTTAACGCCGTTTTAGGTGCGTTTGCTCTAAGTATTTTTCTTTATAACCTTCATATTCGCACTCCGCTTCAGTCACACACTTTCCTTCACTGGTCTGAAATAGGTGGTCCTTGCAAACACAACCACTTCGACATTTATTTTCATCACAGACTGGGTCACTGTTGCCACAGGTTTTGATGCACCTCTCACACGACCTGTAAACTTTGTTATGGCCGCAGGAGAAACGGGCAGGGATCGGAGCTGCTGTGAAAGGAAATACAATAATTATTGGAAGTGATTTTATTTAGCGATATACGCTCACTAGACGCTACTAGCTATCGATCGAGAGATAATTCAGCACCTACTTAGAGAGGCCTTGTGACAGAGGCCAACAAGATCAACTTATTTTATTTATTTATTTTATTTTATTTATTAAGAAGACAATATAACATCATTACAGGTTTTTTTTTTAGCCCTAAGGCGATGATATATGTAAGTATATAAAATAAGTACTAATCTAAACATTTTGTTTTTATAACTACTTGTGCTATTTGTAGGAGTTTCGGCAGGTTATTGTAAAAAATATCCACGCTGTTCGCGGATAAGATATTAAGCAGATATATAGCGAGTGACATGGGGGCAAACTTAAGTAGGTTAGTCCTACATAATTTGGGCACCTCAAGCATGGCGGGGCGACGGCGCGCGCCCAAGTAGTCGTTGGGCGCGCGCAGCCGCAGCGCCGCCAGCACCGCCGGGTGGTGAAGCTCCCCGCGGAGCACGCGTACCATGTACTTCACCAGCGCCACGTCTCTCCGCACCGAAAGCCTGCTGTATCCTACCATACCTAGTACGAACAGACTCGGGTACAACAATGGGTAATATGGATAGACTCCATATTCTTTTAGGTACAAAAAGCGAGTAAATTTATTCTGTATCTTTTCTACCATGAGTTTGTACTTAGTTTCGTTTGGGTTCCAAATTATAGCATTTGTTTCTAAATGACTTCTCACAAGTGCATTATATAAAATTTTAATAACATTTGTGTTTTTAAAATTCACACTCTGTCTCAGAATAAAACCAAGGTTCCTAAAGGATTTGGCGCACACATTTACAATATGGCTCCGGAACCTTAAGTCGGGCACCATTTCGAGGCCTAGGTCACGAACGGACATGGTTCTCGGCAGCCTTACCCCCTCCACCTCGTACTGGCTCTGCAAAGGGGCGCGGGCGCGGCTGTAGCTCATCACGGAGCACTTCGCTACGTTAAATAATAGCTTGTTGGACTTGCTCCATTGAACTACCCTATCTATGTCGGACTGAAGCCGTTCACAATCGGATGTGCCCGCTACTGTTAAAAATATTTTCAGGTCGTCCGCAAAGAGCAAACAGCCTGCCTCCTTAACAACCCCCGGAAGGTTATTTATCATAATAACGAATTCAAGGGGTCCAAGGTTGCTGCCCTGACTTACCCCCGAAAACGTGTAATATGGGGCCGATTGGTGCCCCGCATACTCCACATGCTGCCGGCGTTCGCCAAGGTAGCTCGCGAAAAATTTGAGAAGATGCGGCGTGAAACCTATTGCGGAAAACTTGGACAGTAAGACATCGTTATCGACAGCGTCGAAGGCTTTCTGAAAGTCGAAGTACGCGCAGTCCACCTGCCCACCTGCGTCCACGGCCGGCGCCAGGTGCGACACGAACGACAACAGGTTGCTGGCCGTGCTGCGCCCCGGCCGGAAGCCGTGCTGGGCGTCACTCAGGCGCGCGCTCACTTGCGAATAGATACATTTATGTAAAATTGACTCAAATACCTTGGCGAAGACCGATAGTCTCTTACTTGACTTAAGGCCGCTTAGCCACCCCAACCACACAAACAGGATTCAGGAGTAGTATTAAATTCTACTAGACGTTTGTACGTAGGAAAACTACGAAAGGAAAAATATCCGCTAAAATACAATAGTGTTTAATCTAGACGAGAGAGAATAGACAAAATGTTATATTATTATTATAACTAAATTATTGAAGGGTGGAATGTACGCAATCGATGTGTTTCTTATAAGCATTCGTTGTTGGCGATAGTTTTGTTGTCTAACAGTGTAGGTTGAATTAGCTGAACGGAGAAGGTTACTAGTGAGGAGGTGCTGAAAAGAGTTAAGGAGAAAAGGTTTTTGATGACCATTCAAAACAGAAGAGGGAGAATGATTGGACATCTTTTAAATAACATCATTGAAGGAAAAGTAGAAGGAAGACGAGGAAGGGGACGATCAAGAATTTACTATATGAGTTGATCCAGGAGGAAGCCGCGGTCATGTCTTATAAAAAAGTAAAAGAGACCGCATTGTAAAGAGAAAAGTGGAAATTGCATCATTGCACCGACAAGAGGCTCTTTAATTTATAATAATATTAACAGTGTTGAAATAACATTATGTATTTTGTAATTGTTTCTTGGCTAAGTGTATTCTGTAGTCCTGGGGCCAGTTAATGTGGAGGATTAAGTAGTAACCCATAGATTTGAACTGATGGTTTTTTGTTTAATTACTGCTGGGTACAGTCCTCCTTTGCCATCCACCCGCTACGGTCCTGCTCTGCATCTACCCACCTCGCTATAGGAGGCACTCCCGCTCGTCGACGACATCATAAAATATTTTCCCGACCTACCGACGTGGATCTGGTTCCCCCTTTAATCAGCACTGGACCAGCCAGGTGGGTTATGATCCAAACCCCTCCCTTCAAAGGGTCCATTGGTATTTTATTCAAACTATTTTCGAGTGATTCTGTAATACGGAGAATTAAGTAACTAGGTATTAGTCCTCCCGAGAGAAGTTGTCCCATCCTGTGATATGCGAGCGGCGAGAGTGGGTGCGTGACTAGAAATACAGACAGCTAAGAAATACCTTGTAGATGCAAAAATCGGCTGTCTTCTTTTCACTTTCTTCCCACTCTTACTTCTACTAGTAGGAACTAGCTCTCGAGCGAGAACTAGAGAGTTCTAGATTAAGAGGTTTTTGCCATAATCACCACGCATGGCGTTCGGATCGCAGTGGAGGTGATAAAAAAACAGAAGGAACCTGATGCCCTTCCTCCCCTTGGTCCCTTAGTCGGCTCTGAAGACATCTATGGACTAAGTTGGAGGGGGCGATTCTTACACCACTACTGCCACGGCCATCGTATTACGAGCGAGAACTACAATAGGTACCTACTATATACTGGAGATCTCATGCTGATTCACACGACATTGGTTATTCAATGGCTACTAAGAAACTTACGTAATTCACCTGAGCAATAATAAGAGGAAATAAATTATGTATACAGAGCAAGATTTCAGATATTATGTTACCTTCAGGTTTCCCAGTTAAGTCAATGCAAGATTCTAAGAATTTGTAAGGTTTTTTCAAATTAGCCGAAATTTAAATGAGAAGACCTCGGAGGAGAAGACACTTCATAACAATCAATCAGAGAATTAATATTTGCGAAACATCTGGACTAACCAAAGCGAATCCAAAACAGCGTTTGATTGCATAATATCAACTTCGTATACGTTCGGTAATGTGGATATAAACGTGTTCTTGAATGACGACAGTAGACTCACGTGTAACACGCCCTATTGCCAGTCGAACTGTGAAAGACTGCTGGCAGATACTGGATGCGGCAAGCTGAAGACAGAGCGTTATTGCGCTCATAAGGAAGGCTTGTATCGTAGTGGACTGATATAGGCTGATGCGGCAAGCTGAAGAAATTTGCGCTCAATCTATTCTATAGGGAAGGCGTATATCCAGCAGTGAACTAACCCAATTTTGACTGATTGACGTCAGGATGACTCCTGATGGTATAAGACACTTAGATACTTACTTTTCTTCTCCATTTTCTGTATATACTTCAGAATATTCGAGCACTGCCCCCACTTCACACAGCTTCCGTCGAAGTCCCTCAGTAGGTCCCCCTTACAGAAGCACCCTCTGCCACATTGCGCTGGACAGATTGGGTTGGGGTTGTCGCAGGTTCGATTGCAGGGTTCGCAGTACCGGTATTCTTCGTTTGGGGGGCAGTTGCCTCCGTTGTTGCGGGGCTCTGTTGTTTCGAGTTCTTTGAGGTGGGAGACTGGAAGAGGCAATTTTATTCTATGAGTACAAACGCGTCCATGGGAACCTAAAGAAACAAAATTGTCCAAAACCTCTAAACCTCGCACGCTTGCCCGCGCCGAGTCGGACAAAACGTCAGAATTTAAGTGCTTCATTTCAAATCTTACGCGTTCTGCTCTAAAAGAGGCGAACAGTCTTGTTTTTTTCTACATTAGCCGAACCGACGCCACACCGACAACATCTCACTTACACACAGTTGGTAGGTAACTTACATAACAGAAGACAGTCCTCCAGCTTCACACAGTTTCCATCCTCATTCCTGACTTGCCCTTCTTCACAGAAGCAGCCTGCCTTGCAGACCCCCTCGCAGTCCGGAGCAGGGTTTCGGCAGGTCTTTTGGCAGCCGCAGTCTAGGAGGCGCTCCTGGGGGCGGCATATAGTGGCAACTTGGGCTGGAAATGTCATAAATTTTAAATTATATCCAAGTGTAGTGCAGCCAGCAACCCGGATTATCACTTTGGGCAAATTTTGTCGCGACTAGGAGAGAATTAACCGGCCAAGTGCGAGTCGTTAGTGGTAATCTGTGGTGGTAATAATCTGTGAAAAATTGGACTTCATGCTTCATGTTGCGGTTTCAGGGGTAATAAGAATACTACGGACGGACACACAATAATAATTATCAATCAATCGGTATCAATAGATTGTATAAAATCTGTATTGTTGTTAAATAATATAATATTCAGGTGTTACTTTGCGGATGAAAAAGCTATCAAAGTACCTACCTACGACGCGAGGACTTACTTAGGTTGTACAAGAAAAGTGCTTGAAGTTGGAGGGTAAGGTCCAATTTCAACGTTCGCTGCCAAAACTTAGTTTAACAGAACTAAGTACAGCTTCCCCCTCAATAGCCTATATTGGTATACAGCTGGACGCAGGCCTCCCTCTGATAATCGCCTTAATGGCTTTTATCTCATGGCGGGTAATGCCCATTATCCCCACGCTGGGCATGCTGGTTGGGGATCGCAATTCGGTGGTAGAATTGTTATGCGGGGGGCGCTGCTGCCCGCCCCCCGGTGGATATCCGTCAGTCGTCTCTTACCACACCCGCGGGAAGAGTTGGGGTGGTGCAAATTCTAAGCCGGTACCACACAGCAGCTCAGCATAATAGAGATCAAATGTTGATTTTGATCTCGGTTTACTTCACACCGACTACATTTTGTTCGCGTTTACGAAAACGAAGTTTACATCCGATCCGGCATTGAATGGTCATCAGTCTGTCCGTTGTTTTTCATCGTGTGACATGACAGCTTTTGATCTCGGTTTAAAGGCTAAACGCCGAAAAGCGTTCAGAAGTTAAACTAAGTGTAGCATCAGAGTCATCCCGTGACCACGACAGTGTGTAAACTTGTTGAAACGTCGGGAAAAATAAGTAAATAAAAGCGATAAATACTCGTTAAATAATACTAATAAAAATAAGTTCAGCTTGATCCGGATCAACTTTATGTCGGTGAAATGCGCTAAACTCGTTTTAAGCTCTAAACTGAGTTTATCTTATATTGAACGCGTTCAATTGTAACTGTATAATTGGACCTAAATGACTTGGTATTTTTATATTGCGTCAGTTTGCTTTTTACCTTCTCTTGTTGCATGACATGTCAATTTGTGGGAAGGTGGGCGAATTGCATTTCGTTAGATCAGATCAGAGAAGGTTTTGCGCGGAACTGTTACTAAATATTGTTGTATTTCAGCTGTCAAATTTATGGAGCAATATACCTACATGGCGTACCTTTCTACTTTCACATGAAACCAAACTAAGATCCAGTTGAACAGTTTATCTTTCCATCTTTTCTTCGTGTACATACTCTCACTGGACATGACTAATTATTGCCTACATATTACGTACATTCTCCTAGACAAGAGATAGAGATGTTAGATCTGATTGTTAGATTGTTTCAGTGAAATCGCTCATGATTGATGAGGTCATTGTCTTACCTGCCATGATTTAGTTGTAATAACGTATGTGTATTGTAAAGCTGGGTATAGACCGGTGTTACGGGGCGTAATCTACCATTCGCTGCGAGCATGTTACGTTACGTGTTACGTTACGCCCGGTGTGCAAAAATCCGTCTTGTTGCGAACGCCGTCTTGCCCCATACTGACTGCACGAACGCTCGCTGTGTAACACGCACGTTACATTACTGACCTCCGCTTATATTATCCATACTAATATCATAAATTGTCTGTCTGTCTGTTACTTTTTCACGCCTAAACGGCTGAACGGATGTTAATGAAATTTGGCAAGGAGATAGATGGTTTCCCGGGGACGGACACAGGGTACTTTCAATCTCGAAAAAGAGCGTGCGAAGCCGCGAGCAGCAGCTAGTATTATATAAATTTTAAATTAATACCTACAAGCTTTTTAAGCTTGATTGATTATTCTTTATTATTCAATTATTCTAAGTTATGGAAGAAAAGGCTTTTTTTTATTATAAAATTAATCTCCGTGCGTGAAAATAAGCTGGAGGCATAAAAAGAACCCATAGGTTCGATTCCGGTGCAAATTTATTGCAAATATTTGTTGTCAATCCACAACCTCTCTGTTATTATTGTAAGTAAGTCTGCCCGCGGCTTCAGATAAACAGAGAAACAATTAATTTATAATTTGTTAAATTACACGTCACAATTTGACTTCTTAAGCGTTTTTTCGGAATTAAAAAAAAATAAAGAATAAATTCTCGGTAGCCTATGTATATGTTTTTCCAGGTCTAATCCTATATGTGTGCAAAATTTCAGCTCGATCCATTTAGTAGTTTTGGCGTTGTCTCCCGCCAAACATCTTCACAACGACACAACATTCGCCTTTTTCTCACACTAGATGTCGGGCTTAAATTCGTACGCTAGATCTAGGGCTAGATCGCGCTGACTAAGCGTTCCGGCTAAAATGAAATGGTGTCTCGAGAACCATCTTCTTTTTTCTGTCTTCTCATGTCGTTGCTCGTAAATTATTTGTCAATCAATATAATTTAGTTTTTGGGCACCGTCTTACTAAAATGAGTGAAGATGGAGCACGCTTTCACAAAAGATACTCCACTCTGGATTAGAAGAGTTACTAGTTAGAGTTACTATTAGTTAGAGGTTGGTATACTAATGTAATGGTAAAGTACCTACTTTACCGAGACCGACTCTGCCGGCCGGGTATACTGGCTGGCGGCCAATAAGTAAACTAATAAATAGGGGATCAAGTGATATTGGTGGTCTCCACTCAATCATCAGTCGACTGCAGCAGATTGGAGTACCAACTGATACACACGCCATTCAAAGTTCTCCGTCTCGTCCCCGTCTTTGGCGTATAATAAGCAATGTTTATTTGACAGATTTGATTAAGAATCAAATCTGATTCTTAACCAAATTTTTTGATTAAAAAAATTGAACAAATTGACTCTACCAATCGGTGACATAAAACTACAGGATATTTTTTTTTTTAATTTTGTAGGTTTGATTACCGGGTAAGCCCAGTAGTTTTTTTAAATTTCTGCAAATGCAGATTTAATTATTAAAAAAAAATAAAGGAAGGTTTCCTTTCAGTAAAATTTGCTACTGAATATTTCGATTCGCTCCCAGTAACGTTCGTTTGTAACATTCTGTATTATAATAATGATTCTTTGTTGTCTATGATTTTAATAAATTGTTATAAAGGTTATTTTATATGATATATATTCTCCTACAACACATGCCAACTCGTAAAGAACGCAATAAAATTATGTTTATTTATTTGATCATAAATTGAATGGAGTTTAATAAACTTGTGTTATGGAGGCGCGAAGATAAATAAACATCAACACATTCATCACACTGAAGGCGTTAATTAATCGCACAAACAGGTTTAGGAGGAAGCCCTCGAATGTGTTATTCGCTGAATCTTAAAGTACCTACCGATATCACAAGTCGTACATAAGTCTCTGAACAGTGCAGTGAGCAATATGATAATAGGTTCGGTATAATCCACGCGCAATTAGAATGGGACGGAGCCTTGTCAAAGTAAATATTTTACAATAAAACTTTGAAAACTATCATGGTTATTCAAGTCATTATTAAAATAACGGGTAATAACTTTTATCTAGTACCATAACACGAGCTCTGCTTAGCTCGTCCATGACGGATGATCACCGACAGGGTAGCGGTCGAATCCAACCGGGAACCCTCAACCGTGTCAAGTGCCAGTGTGCTGTCAAACGAATCGTCTGGTGACGAGTGGTTTGACGACGCTCTAGCACTAAGGTGAGAGAGGAAGTATCGATGGGTTTTTAGTTGGTATGTCACTAACTACTAACACTGTTAGTAGCTTAGTGGAGAGCCCAACATACCCCTCTAGCCCTCCTCAGGCTAGAGGTAAAGCGTAAAAAGCATTTTCCCATAGAAAAAGAAAAAAAAAGGGGCTAGATGATGATGTGTGTATTGTTCAGCAGCGTTTATTCGCCAGTAGCTGTTCCCCGCGGCTTCGCACGCTTTTTTCCGGAATAAAAAGTAGCCTATGTCCGTCATCGGGATACCATTTACCTCCCTGCCAAATTTCATAAGAATCCGTTCAGCCGTTTAGGCGTGAAAAGGTAACAGATGACAGAGTTACATTCGAATGTATATTATTAGTATTATGGATATACATAGAGAACACCCAGATCCGGAACAAATAACTACAAACATTTGTCCCGCGAGGGGTATCGCGCCCGTAACCTCCTATATCGCAGGACAACCAACGCTCGCTGAGCCACTGAGGTCTTCCAGATAACCGGAGTCCTTACACAAGTATTCTGATATAGTTCTCAAAGTAGATACCTACAAGAATCATTAGTGCCTACATTACACTTGAAGTAAACTAAACGACTACTTGATGCAACAAAACCGGGTCAAGCAGCCGGTATTATCGCAACACTTCAGTGCATTTATACATTCAATGCAATTCGTGTATTAAACCTAAATTATTTCATATTCAACACGTTGTCTGCCGGCTATTTTAATTAGAATACTCGTGACGTTTAGACGTCACGGGTATTCTAATCAAAATAGCCTAAGATATAATGAAATAGCATAGATTTATTCAGGTAAACTGTGTTTTGCTCAAAACAAGTTTTTCAGCGCAATTGTTGTAAAAGGCTGAATTTCAGCATGCATTAGATACTTTTAATGCATGGACGACATAGCTAGATTATCTTGAATGACTGATGATGGAAAATGAGAATTTGTCATATTCAAGTTCCGCGAGTTCTGTTCGTACTACCCGCCCCAAATTTACTAAAATACTTACCCAGGAAAGCTAACGGGAACATTTGGCTAAATCGTTGCGGGAGTTGCTACAAGAATCTGAAAGAATCGGGATTCACAGCCCCTGAAGCAAGAAAGAAGACTAAAGAATAGAAGCATAAAAGCTATTTGTTTTAATGAAACCCACAGCATGGCTTTGACAGATTATAAAATAATTATATTCAAAAAAAACTCGTGGGACATTGCTGTTTCATTTTCCCTAATTCGGAGCTCATATTATACGTCACCAAAAATTAAAGGTTGTAGCTTACACGTCCAGTCCACAAAATCGTATTTTGTAAACATGGGCTCATGTATTAAATGCAATGCACGAACGTCATAGCCAGGTTAGAAATGCATTATATTTAATGCACGGACAGGCAACGTGTCATTACGGATAACTCCAATGTGTTACTTCCAGGATCGCGTCTAGGACACCTATTTGTTAGATACCTACATTATATATATCTACTTTTCCATACTCCAGTGTCCCCCTCAAGATTGACAACTGTACCGAAAAACTACTGAAATCATGAATAAAAAGTATTTTTCATGATTTATTTTGTTTTGAGTTTTTCTACTACTCGGTACAGTTGCGCCATGATCACGGAATAAATGAAATCAAGTTCAAAAAAGTAAGTTCTATTAATTGGCAGATATAAGTGATATTGGTGAACCATAATTTTTCAGAAGGTTCAGGGAAGGTTTTATTCACCACTGTTACTCACCATCGATCTCCCAAGTCGACAAACAGACGAACAGACACACAAATACCACTTTAGCCTGCATATTGGTGAACGCCTACCGCTGCACTGGTCGAGCGAGTCTGAACCTCGACTATATACGTAACCAGCGTTACGTATATGGTTTGTATGAATAGTTATGTATATTGATGATATGATAAGAGTGCAAGGTTGCAGTTTTTTATCTGTGTTTATTTAATTTTATAATGTTTGCGAAGAAATTACTGTGTCCATGGCCAGGGCTTTGAAACTTTCGGGAAATACGACCTTCATACAGAAAGTTATGTTTTGAGACGCTAGAAGGAAACGATCTGCAATTTATTAGTATCTACTTGAAATAAAAATTAATGGAAGAGATATGTGTATTGATTTAATATTAATTATTTAAAAATTACAACTGAAAGAGTAAAAAATTAAATCATCAGTTACATAAAATATACAGGAAACAGGTCATTTATTTCTGGGCATCTCTAACTCCAAGAAGGTATGAAGTAAGAACTAAGGAACCAAAAGTGCAGGCAATAATTATCTTCTAGGCATCCAAACCAGCTTCACGGCATAATATTATAAGAATTTCCGGTTCAGTTAGCGTGATGAATTGAACACAACTCTTTAGGCTCATACTTAGAGGAAAATGTTTACTTTGGCAGGTTTGCTAAAATATAATTTCTGAGACTAAATTATTGTGCTTATTAGTAACTAACTAGCATCTTCCCGCGGCTTCGCACGTTATTTCAGGTACAAAATGTATGCAAAATTACAGCTTGTTCCATTTAGTAGTGTTTTGTTGTCTTTGGCCAAACATCTTTACAAGGGCACAAACTTTATAATATTAGTAGAATTTATACAATCAAGATCTTCCAATATGCATCATGATTATAAGAATCGATCTGGTACAAGGTCTTAAATAAGAAAAGGTATTTGCAGTGACGTAACCAATACCTATAATATAACGTCATGGCTATAGATGTAAAGCAGCGGGTAGATACCAGTGTCCACCCACCAATACCTATCCACCGGTATCCACCATTTGGTTACAAGTAAATAAGGAAACAGCGGTAGTAACCCGACTGTGGAACGAGGAAAGGTGGGTTATGATATGACAATCGTTCTGGAATAGGTTTCTACGCATACTGGGTGATTATTTGTATTTAATTTTGATATTTTTATGTAATCCAACGAACGATGTCAATAAAATAATAATTAGCCGTGGCGATAAATTAAAATTAAAATTAAAATTTAAATAAAATTTCGCATACTACTTTAGCGACTTATTTTACGTTTTTAGGGTTTCGTGTTCGTTTACGAAACTCGGTTTGTCTGTTGTTTTTTCCCTTTTGAATATCTCAGCAACTACCGCAGCTAATAACTTGAAATTTAAAATAATAATACATTTCGTGCGCCTGTACCGATTAAAGGGAAAAAACGAAAAGAATTTAAATATTTAAACTCATATTTTTAGTAGAAATTGTAATATCGAAATTTTTTTACATTATAAACCCCAGTATCTACCGGGGGTATAGGTTTCCACCGTTAACAGCATCAGGTGAACACCAATTGGTGGAAACCATTGATAATCACGAAAAACCCTCCAATGAGACTTGTGTAAAAATGTCATAAGTTTGTTATTTGGTACCGTTCGTAGCAGGCAAAGGTTCGTCTGTAACGCAGGTTTCAGGTTCGATTCCCGTCGCAAGACAAAATGTTCGTATGATCTGCAAATATTGGTTCCTGGTTAGGGTGTTTTCTATGTAAGTAAAACTAATGAAAAATATTTTTACGATAATGATTTATATGGTGTACAGTACCTACGTATGCATAACCAGGTACCGCGTGAGCGAAGCCGCGGGCAAAGCCTAGTAAAATGTTTTTCAAATAAATTCCTAATTATACATAAATAAGCAGAGATTATTATGTGTTTATCTAGGGTTATATAAACATTGCGTTCATAATGAATTTTATTAGCAGCCGCGACAGCGACGCCAAGAATGGACCGCAACAGACAGAAGTCTGTCGCGGAAATTTTAGGAACTTATGTTTCTGTAAATTATAACTAGATGTCGGGCGTAATTTTGTACCAGGGCTAGATCGCGCTAACGAAGCGTTCCTGTTAAAAGGTGACTCGAGAACCATTTAGATCTACCTTCACAGACTTTCGCTTTTATAATAGTATAAGTCTACTAGTTTCTGCCCGCGTTTTAACGCGTAGTTTTTGAAGGTGCTACAGCAGAATTGCTAGCACTTAGTAATATTAAGTTAATCATGCATGATATAGGTAGACATTGTAGATTATGTGATTAGGCAACGAGCACGTACTGCTCGATGTGACTGACTGGACTAGGCTAGGCAGGCATGGATGGAACTATGAGGAACATAACAAATCATAGATTTCATTTTACTAGCTTGTGCCCGCGTCTTCGCACGCTTTTTTAGGAATATAAAGCCTATCTCGATGCCTTTAGGTATCTTAATCGAGATCCAGATATTTAGTTAGTTGTGCAAAATATAAGCTCGTTTCATTCAGTAGTTATTGAGTTATCTTCAGTCAAACATCAACACTCACAACAACAACGGCACAAACTTTCGCCTAGGATAGGTAGGCGGATTTTTAAAAATTTGGTACCTAGTTAGTTAATAAATATCTTTATTGACAAAGAAAATTACAATTTAATAATAAAAACAAATTATCTTTATTGACAAAGAAAATTACAATTTAATAATAAAAACAAATTAGAACTAGTATTTAAAATTGAAACAATTAAGCTAACTGCAGACTGTTGCAAACAATCTACAGGTAGCTCAACTGATCCATATCAATACCTTTCGGAAGCGTCCCCAAGACGCTGGCTGCATTGCCCCGCTGTATGGCAATGCTGATGCGCTGCGCCAGATATCCGCCAGCTCTCGGGTCACGCGTCGCGTCGACCAGACGCTCAGTACCCCACGGACCTAGGGTCTCGACCCCAAAGGGAACAAATATGTAGGCTCTGTCGAGACCTGCATATTTGCGTCTCTTGAGATCCTCGGCCAAATCTGCCGCCGCACCAGTCCGCGGATGTCCTCGGAAGATGGGAAGGCGCAAGTGTGTCGACGCATGTAGCGTCCCACACAATGGGCCTCCCCAACTCCCATGGGACTAGTGTCATGCCGTCAGGCCTCTTACATTCGTCACGCGACAGACCATTCGGTTCGAGAATAGCTGGTACGTTAGCGGTGACAAAGGCCCGCCGGATGACGTCGTTATGGCTGGCATGACGAGATATCCGACCGGCGGCGCGGCCCTAGTACACGATAATCCGTGATGACCAAGCTAAGTTAGTAGGTATTTTTTATTTTGTTTAAATATAAACTTGTAGGTTTAGTAACACAATAAACATGTAATTTATTAAGAAATCTTGATTTATTGGTTCTAGTAGTACCTACCTACTGATAATGAGGCTAAAATGTTCCACTGAGGAACGATATTGTTTTCTGGTTAGGTAGATAAATAAAATACATGGTTCTAAAGGCTTTTTAATTAAATCACGTTTTAATAATCAGTGCGTAAAATTTGAAGTTTTTCGAGAAATTTAAATAGGTAATTATTCAACATTTATATCCGCTGACTAGTCATGGCCAAATTCGCCACAGTCGATAGTGTCTTGTGAATTGTGAACCCAGTCGAGGAGTGTTTTTGTTAGGTACCTATAAAAAATAATTCTACTAGGTCTGCCTAAAAAAATTATGACAAAATCTTCAAAGAAAACTTTCTACACCGGATAATTGAACCCGTGTGGCATGCTACACACATGGGTTGGGATAGAGGTCGATAGATCCTCATCATGATGGATGAGGAATCAGAATAAAAGTTATAGATAAAGTTATAGATAAGGCCGCCTTTTGTACATACTATGTTTATTTTTTATTTAGATTTATGCTAATGCACAAATGTGTTCATTCTTCATCGAACAAATTAGTCTGCGCGAAATGGAACGGCTTTAATGTTGCCATAAAAAGTTCGCTATAAATGGCTAGACCTGGCATTATTTTAGTTTTAGTATGTACAATAAAATTTTAATAGGTCATTTCCATCGATCAAGGTATCTGCCAGCCCCCCATTCAAATGCGCACCCTGAAACCGTCTGTTTCAAAAGAGAATCCATTGGAAAGTGATGACATGTTGGGTTTCCTTTTCAACTAGTGTCATTCTCTCCACATAACTCTTGTTCCGTATTCAAAAAGCTTGCCACGGCTCTGCGCAAACTGTCTGCACGGCTCTTCAAAACAAGTCGTAGATAATTTCTAGTGTAATTTTGTAAGGTTCTAGGTTTCTACGAAGGAGGCGGCGGATTTAACCCTAGCTCACTAACCATATTTTCTAGTAACGTTGTCACTAACCTTTCGTTTCTCAGACTACGAAATAAAACTTATAAATATTACAATAAAAATTCAATCAGCTTCATTTATTAAAGAAAACGACCATAATTAGCAGTCTTATTTTTGCGGTAGTCAAATACCTAAATTTGTTTCAGAAACAACCTAAACGGAACATTTATTACACATAGAAACAATGTGCTCTCCATAAATGGCTCTTTTGCAGCCCTAGCAGAAATATTTGGTCATGCGACGTTTGTTGGCGGCAGTAAGTAGTAGTAGGCAGTAGCTGCAAATTTTGCGTGTCCTGGGTACTTCTTGACTGGACTTCTCCCTGAGAGTCTTCAATATGCAGGATCTCGGCAATGATTTGCTTCAGATTGCGTTGTAAAGTCACCAGTGCTATAACGTTATTGCAACCAAGGCTTCATGAGTTCATCTGCCATTTCCAAGGCAAAGACCTTCTGTTCATAGGTTTCTTCCCATTCCAGATCGCGTTTGACACGTGAATTACATATTATGCATTCACAATCGATAGATTTAATATATTGTAAAACAAACACAGCGGCCATCGGTTGGTTTTGCGGTTAGTACTTATGATCGAGCACATTTGATCTACTGTATCAACAGCACCTTTTGTTGAGTTATAAAATTCAATGATTTCGGGTTTATTTGAACTGCTGTTTATAGCAGGTTGATCATGGGTAGTAGAAAGTAGGTACACCACCTAATTTGATTTACAAAGAACTCGTCGTCTAATGAATCTGCGGCGTCCTCCTCACTTTCATCAGTATTGATGTGAATTTCTGTCTTGAAATTATTGTCTTCCTCCGATTCTGATGACTGAGATTAATAGTATAGTATAGTAGAACCAGTATTGAAGCCGTGTCCGTATAGGCCAACCACTCTGCAATTTTTTCATTTTGACTTCACAAATCCATCTGAAAGTATAAAAAACAAAAAACAAATAGATTTAAAACTACATAATACCTTCTTATAATATCAAAATAAAACACCAACGTAATAATATCTGACATAAGGGTAAAATACTCATTATTAAGTGAAATATTATTAAAATTAAATCATATTAGGTATAATGAAATTACTAGCAATAAAAAGAAATAAACAAAACCTAATTTTGTAAAAAACGTAATCGTAGTCACTAACACTAACCTTTCGTCTGAAAGGCGACAATTGCGCGAAGTATCCCAATCAGTGCAGCGTGCATCCGCAATGAGTGTTTGCGGGTCACTAATTATGCGAATTAGGAAGGTACTAGAAATGAGCGGGGTGGCAAGGGCCGGGAACTTACCAAAACAACAAATACGCGGGGTACGCGTAGTCTAATACACGAATGGTTAGTGAGCTAGGGTTAATACGCGCAAATCTTTATGAATTCTCGGAAGTAGGTACGTGCGAGTGGCTACGCAGTAGCTTATTTTAAGGTGTCAAGGACACAGAAGGAACCCGTGGGTTAGTTGAGTGCTACGTTCCTACACGAATTTATGAATGATTTAGATAAATGATTACGCGCGATTGCGCCGTAAGTACCATACGCAGTTTCGCATTCGAACAAACTATGTTCACAGAATTCGTAAAGATTTGCGTGACCTATACCTACCTACCTGATCGAAGGTTATTTGTTGTTATTATAACATCGTAATTTATTCAAAAATAAGCCATGCTTAGCTTATTTACCTACCTATACATTTTGAAGGTTTTTTATGACATAATTGATAATGCAACGCGACGTTTGTCTGCTTGGTTTTGGCTAGGCAATTTATGCAATCAATTATAATAAAAATACATAGGGCCTAATTTTAAATTATTTGGCATACATTTTTAGACTCATCTAGCCCGCAACCTAAAACCAAATTATCAACACAGTGCTGGCAACACTAAAGAATCCTGCTGGCGCTACTGCAAACTTGTAGAGTGGATTTGTTTTTTCATCAAACAAACAATTTTTCTGAAAACTCATGGAGACAACTTAAAAATCTCTTCACATAATGAGCGACAAACTCAAAGAACTACGAGAAAGGTCGCAGAAGAGGAAAAAGCTCCTTGCACAAACGGTAATCTGTTGTATAACTTTCTAACCTGTATTTTTGTTTACGGTAAATTCCTTTCCGGCGGCCAAAGTACTACACAAAAACTGTTTATTATTATTTATTGTAGTAAATAATTGTTACTACGTAAAAAAGCCTTCTTCGTTTTCTTGCTTTGGTTGTCAGTTCCTTTTCCATAATTGTGTTAGGCCATAATCTCAGCTCTAAAGCTGACAAACAGTCAACAGTCAATCCTATTAAAAAATAACCAATGCTGGACAATTCACGCAGCATCATTTAGCCCCAAACCAAGCTGAGCTTGTGTTATTGGTAAGTACTAGAAATCTGATATCTACTTCATACATTACTAGCTTCGACCCGCGACTTAGAACGCGTTTTTGTGAATAAAAAGTAGCCTAAGTTATTCCAGGTCCAAATCTTTCTGTTCAAATCTCAGCCCGATCTATTTTGTAGTTTTGGCGTTGTCTTCGGCCAAACATCTTCACAACTGCACGATTTTGTAGCCAGATATATAGGTAATAAAGTGGCATTGAAATGGTATTCAAATAGCGATTCGTTTTTATTTTATGGGGCTTGTAAAGAAAACTGTATACCTCCCCCCTCCGCCCTAACCTAAGTATATTGAATGTTGCATCCACCTGTTATAAATATATTTAGAACCTGTCTCATGTAACATTTATTATAAATAAATAAATTTGCATCCTTATAATATTAGTAGGTTACATAAATGTATATAGTATAAATATTTTACCATTTAGAAAACACCCAGACTCTATCTATAAAGATGGGAGTGTACGGCCAATCTGAAAATGACTACTAAAGATAAATAAGGAGCTTGATTTATGAGTAAATAAAAACTGCATATTTATACTACACCTTTTTTACTAACTACAAACTTTTACAGCTTGGTGTGCCGAGTGTGAGTGACCTGAGACACGCCCTAGGCTCAAACCTGGATGTGCCGAGCAAAAAACAGGCCAAAGGCAAGCACCGCGAACCAGCGGACAAGACTCCCTCTAAAGACCAGACTGATGAGCTGGTTTATACTGACTCTTCTACATTTCTAAAGGTATGTAGCACCTTATCAACAGCCATTCCAGAAGACTAGATGAACACTTTCATTTCCCACGAGGCACATGGACTTGTTCCACCACCACATTTTATTGTGCATAAAGTGAGTTCTTAACAATTATACATTTTTAAGCAACTAATTAATAAAAAAAAAATGTTTTAGTTATAAATAAATACTAAATACCAGTAGCTGCATGGAGAATTATTTAATAATATTAGGTAGACAATACTGCACATTTCACCTATATATCTTTTTATATGTGAAATGTGCAGTATCTAAATCCAACACTAAACTACGAAGTACTTGTGATATTAGGGCAACCAAAAGGCTGTGCCTTTTTACTTAGTAAGTAGGTCTGCACACAGAAAATATTTCTATACCTAGAAGTTTTTACGCCGTGGGGCCGCGGCGTAAGAATATCGACCCCTGCAGCCTCCAACTCAGCCAGAAGAAGGGCATCAGCTTTCTACTGTGTATTAACCAACACCTTTACTGCGATCACCAATCCGCTTGCCAAGCGTGGTGATTATGGCAAAACCCCCCATAATGATGGCAACTGCCCCCAGTCCCCGGCAGCTACGCTATTCCTGGTCACGGTAACGGCGGGGCAGGGGGTGCTAGGAATCTCCGGAAGAGATTCAGCTACCAATCCCAATACCGACGACCCTTGCACCTGGTAACATACAACGCACAAACTTTGAGAACCGACGAGAAGATCATCGAGCTGGAAGAAGCGGTAGACAAGTTGCATTGGGATATCATAGGGCTAAGGGTATGAAGTCTGAAAAGAGGGAGACCCTCGTCAACTACATTGTACAGATCGAGAGCGTCTCGAACAGGGTAGCGTGCCTTCTACTTAGAATCACCAACTCCCCGGCAGCTCCGCTATTCCTGGTCACGTAACACACACTCACACACACTCGGACAGGACGGACGGTGACACCGCTGTGTTTGTTGTGTGCGTAACTGCTTACCGTGTTTACAAATTTATCTATACATACTTATTGCTATTTTTAGAGAACCCTAGTGTCTAGATAAACCTAACATAGGATTTAAGACGCTACTAACCAAAAACATGTAATCTCTTTGACAATAAACGATATCTATCTATCGAACCGGTATTCGCTGAAGATCATACAGGTATACTCCCCGCACTCGGGACGCCCTGACAGTGAACTTGGAGGTCATGTATGGCGACATTTCTAAGGTCATGCATGCCTCGAAACACACTACACTATTGTGATGGGGGACTTCAACGCGAACAGCGGTAACGAACTGAGAGTGGGTCAGTTTGGAATTGGACAGCGAAACCAAAGGGGTCTTACTTACTTATTTCTGGACTGGTTTCCGCAACTAGGCCATAGGTGGGCCCTTTTTTGCATGTCGGGTGGGGGGCTGCTAATCTAACCATCCGATGTCCTCCAGGAAAGCCAGCAGCTCGCTGACGCCGGTGCATGCCTCCTTAGGTGTCCTTGGTGTCTCGAGGTAACCAAAGGGGTCAGTGACTGGCCGACTTCATAGAAAAGAGGGACTCTTCGCGTTGAACTCATTTTTTAGAAGCGGCCCTCCAGAAAATGGACCTGGCTGCACCCCGGCGGCGGCGGCAATAAGCATGAGATAGACTTTATCATGACGATCCACAGGCATATATTCAATGACGTCTCTGTGATCAACAAGGTTAAAACCGGCAGCGATCACCGCATGGTAAGAGCGTCATTGAATATCGATGTAAGTCTAGACGGTCTCGTCGTCTCGAGCTTTCAGTTGGAGCTACAGAACCGCTTTGAATGCCTCGCGGAATGCGCAACAGTGGACGAACTAACGGGCTGGTAGAAACTGTCCACGCGGTCGGGTCGGATTTCTTTAGGACCCGCTGCAGAAATAAAACACGGAGACTCTCGGGTCACACTCTGCAGTTAATGGCAGAGAGGAGTGAAATGAGGCTGCAGTCTTCGGCAGACCGGTCGAAATATGGTGCGCTGAACAGACAGATCTCGAAGTCTATGCGACACGATTTGCGCTCATACAATACTAATTGAATTGTGAGCGCAATAAAGCGGTACAAGGGCTCCAAAGTGTTCGCAAGAGATCTGTCACTTGGGCAAAGCCAGCTGACGAAGCTGAAGACCGATAGCGGCAGTATCATTTCCTCCAAGCCTGAGATCTTGAGAGAGCTTGAAAAGTTTTATGGACAGCTTTACACCGCATCGCAAAGCCCTGCTGATAACACGCCGAGCGATGCAAGAGCTCGTTTAACCAGACACTATACCGAACATATCCCGGACGTCAGCCTTTACGAGATAAGGACGGCTCTCAAACAGCTAAACAACAAAAGGCACCGGGGGATGACGGAATAACGACAGAACTTCTGTAAGCGGGTGGAACACCGGTACTTAAAGTCCTTCAGAGGTTGTTCAACTCCGTTATTCTTGAGGGACAAACGCCAGAGGCGTGGCATAGGAGCGTGGTGGTACTGTTCAATAAAACGGTGACAATACCATTTTGAAGAACTATAGGCCCATCTCACTGCTAAGCCACGTCTATAAGCTGTTTTCGAGAGTAACCACTAACCGTCTCGCTCGAAGTTTTGACGACTTCCAGTATCCCAAACAAGCCGCGTTCAGAAAAGGTTTTAGTACCGTAGACCATATACATACGCTCCGGCAGATTATACAGAAGACAGAAGAGTCTAATCGGCCATTATGTCTAGCGTTTGTGGACTACAAGAAAGCCTTTGATTCAGTCAAAACCTGGGCAGTGCTACAGTCTGACCAGCGATGCCAAATCGACTACTGGTATATCCAAGTGTTGATGTGTTATCAAGTGTTTGTACAGCAAGGCCACGATGTCTATCCGCCTCCAGGACCAAAGCACGAATCCAATCCCACTGCGAAAAGGGGTGACACAGGGAGACGTTATTTTTCCGAAACTGTTCACCTCTGCATTGTAGGATATATTTAAGCTCTTGGACTGGGACGGATATGGCATCAATATCAACGGCGATAACATCACTCACCTTCGGTTTGCTGACGATATAGTCATTATGGCAAAATCGCTGGAAGACCTTAGCAACATGCTCAGAGACCTCAACACCGTTTCCCGACGTATCATGTCTAATGCCCATGTCGCACCCTTACCGGCCGGTTTATGGTGGGAAAGATGTTATCGAAGTTGTTGATCATTACGTCTACCTAGACAAAATGGTCCACCTTGGTAAATCGAACTTCGATAAAGAGGTCAGTCGACGAATCCAATTCGGATGGGCAGCGTTCGGGAAACTTCGCAATATCTTCTCGTCGCAGATACCTACCGCAGAGCCTCAAGACGAGTCTTTAACCAATGTGTGTTACCAGTGACTTACGGATCCGAGACGTAATCGCTGACTATAGGCCTCGTGCATAAGCTAATAGTCGCTCAACGAGCTATCGAGTGAGCTATGCTCGGAGTTTCTCTACGCGATAGGATCCAGCATACGGAAATCCGTAGTAGAACCAAAGTAACCGACATAGCTCTCAGTGTTACCAGGCTGAAGTGGCGATGGACAGGCCATATAGCTCGCAGAACCGATAACCGTTGGGGAGTAAAGGTTTGGAGTGGCGACCGCGATGCAATGCGAAACGGAGTGTGGGAAGACCTTCCACTCGATGGACCGACGACATTGTAGCGGTCGCAGGGAATCGAAGGATGGAGGCAGCTCAGGACCGCTATTTGTGGCGTCGCGTCGTTCGGGGGAGGGATATGTTCAGCAGTGGACGTATACGGGCTGAAGATGATGATGAAGTTTTTAAGATTCTGTGCACAATGTTAGTACTTACTATATAAAATTTTTAAAATAAAATAGAATGTTGTTGAAAGAAAACATTTTGTCACATTCAATGGCTGGTATGGTGAACTTCCATCCATGTCATAAATATCTCTCACCTCAAAATTCTTAGAAATCATACAAGCTAAGAAAGTCTTCATCCAAGTAAACTCAAGGAAGTAAGTCATGTTGAAGTAAGTTTTCAAGGAAACTTCTGGCCTTTCTGTTTGACCAGCTTCCTTACACGCGAAACGCAAAAAGGGCCCACCTGCAGCCTAGGTCAAGCCTAGTCAAGCTACAAGTGTAATAGGCACGCGAAGGTCCGCCTGCGACTCGAAGGAAGGAAGGTTGCGGGTTCCATTTCCGCCTTAGGAAAAATGTTTGTATAATCTGCAGAAATTTGTTCCAGGTGTTCTGGGCATTTACCATAAATAAAATCTATCAATGTGTTAAGTATAATAGATTATCTACTGCTTAGCTTGTGGCTAGATGATGCCTGTCCAGCATTATTTATTTACTTACTTGTAACCTGTATTCCAGGGCACACAATCATCAAACCCTCACAACGACTACTGCCAACACTTCGTGGACACCGGTCAACGGCCTCAGAACTTCATACGAGATGTAGGGCTCGCAGACAGGTTCGAAGAGTACCCCAAACTCAGGGAACTGATCAAGTTGAAGGATGACCTGATTGCACAGACGGCAACACCGCCTATGTATCTCAAGTGTGATTTAAAGGTTTGTTGTTGATTTTATGGAAAATCTAATATGTTATTAGAGTTAGGTTTAGATTAATTTTGATACTTGTTTTTATGGTTCCGTACCCGAAGGGTGAAAACGGAACCCTATATTATATATATAATATATTTTTATATTTTTAAAAATATAAATATATTTTTAATATATTTTTATTAGTAATATTTATATTATATATAAATATTACTAAGCCTCCGCTGTCCGTCCGTCCGTCTGTCATGTGGCTATATCTCATGAACCGTAAGAGGTAGACAGTTATAATTTTCAGATAATGTGTATTTCTCTTGCCGCTATAACAACAAATAATAAAAGTAAAGTCTAAATTAAAGGGGGTTCCCATACAACAAACGTGATTTTTTTGGCTATTTTTGCTCTTATTTTGTCAAGGCTGTATCTCTTGAACTACAATAGGTAGACATACACATGAAAATTTCTATAATTAAGTAACACTTCAATTGTAATAATAACAAATACTAAAAATAAAATAAAGTTGAAAATTTAAAGGGGTCTCCGAACAAGTAAAAATTTTCAGTTCTTTGTAAAAGTTACCTGATTTTCACAGTACGGAACCCCTCTTATGCGAGTCGACTCGCACTTGGTGGTTTATCTTTTCATGTCACACAAAACCCTAAACAAATTTAAAAAAAATGTCAATACTTCATCAGTAAAACTCTATTCAATTAAAAATAGGATAACATGCTTAAAAAAGATTGATCTCTGATATAAAATTAAATATAGTCCTCTCATAATAATCAAAAACAAAGATTCTGTCTATCACTTTGTTATTCTCAGAATCCTTAGAGGTATCCGCCGCCTCCTCCATTACAAAAATGGCCGGCTACACCTTGATTGATGTCAGAATCACACTAATATTATAAATGCTCGGATCCTTGTTACCTCTCACGCCAAAACTACTAAACTGATCGAGCTGAAATCTTGCATAGATGTAGTTCATTAACCAAAGACCTGGATTAGCATAATATCCTACTTTATATCCCGCCTATTATAATAAATAAATAATTTATTAAAACTAAGATCCAAAGAACAGCTATGTTCTACAGGACAGGCGACATATAGGCATGCTTTGCCTGTTTGGCCTGGCTTTAACGGAACATAGCCTCGCTTATTATCGAACTGATCTCCTTCCAGACCTTCGACCTAAAGCAGATGAACAACAAGTTCGACGTGGTGCTAGTAGAGCCGCCGCTGGGCGCAGGCTGGCGATGGCAGGATGTACTGGCGCTGGAGTTACACCACGTGGCGCAGCCTCGGAGCTTCATCTTCCTCTGGTGCGGCTCCTCAGACGGTCAGTCCTGTACATTCTCATCAGCCCATATAATAACCTGCGTACTTTGAGGATGACGTCATCTCTCATGCTGTCCCGTTCAGATCGGAGTCGAACTGAGCAGGACAACATGAGATGATGATTCAGGATTTTATTTATTAACCATTTCGTTACATAGTCATAACATTGGTAAGTCATGATAACATTTTGATTACCTATTGTTTAGATAATAAATTAATTTAGAATAATCACACGTCATTAAATATTGATGTCATTCTAAATCCCTGTCTATAATTAAGCAGGTTATACACCGACGATTTCCGGGGCGCAACGGGCGTAGGTCCGCTTGCGATGCGGGAGGTTGTGGCCGTTGCGGGTTCGATTCCCGCCTCGGGACAAATGCTTGTATGATTTGCAGATATTATTTGTGGTTGTTTACTATGTATATTAAAAATATCCATGTATGTATGTAATGTACTAAGTATATTATATCAGTTTTATCAGGTATAGAACCCACAACACAAGCTCAGCTTAGTTTGAGGCTAGATGATGCTGTGTGGATTGTTCAACGTTATTATATCCATTTATAATGACCAATTAAACACACCTCCTTAAGCAGGGGAGACGTTGTAATAATAAACACGTTTGACAGGCGTGATCGCAGTAGAGGTGTTAAAAAAGCTGCTGCTCTTCCTCTGATAGGTACAGATAGTGTCTGATAGGCAAGTGAGTTTTAGTTATTTGTGTCGTGGTTTGTTTACAAACATTCTACATCTAGTTTGGCTAGTGTAACTTGGCCAGGCTGAGCACTCCCTAGGGCACTACATCAGCCTTTAAGAAATAACTACTGAACAGACAAGGAAACTCAATCTGGCCATGGATGCACTCCTCAGTAGCCAGGAGAGTCTGGAGGCCAGGATTCAAGAGGGCTGCGGCTGTTGTGATCCTGGCCCAGTCTGTAACCACTCAGGTCCCGAGAAGGCAGAGTGCCCAGAATGCTGGCAGCATTGCCACGTTGAAGGGCAATTCTAATTCATTGGCCAAAATAGAAGCCAGCATTCCGATCTGTAGACTCTATGAGAAGTTTGGTAGATAATAATTACTTGTTTACCGTTTCCAGGTCTAGACATGGGTCGCGAATGCCTCAAGAAGTGGGGCTTCCGGCGCTGCGAGGACATCTGCTGGATCAAGACGAACATCAAGAACCCGGGACACTCCAAGAACTTGGAGACCAATGCTGTGTTCCAGAGGACTAAGGAGCACTGCCTTATGGGCATCAAAGGTAACTTTCAGGCCATTTAAAGAAACAAGTTATTAATTCGACGACTGCTGTGGCGCTGCGGATGAAGGTGCGCCTGCGGTTCAGGAGGTTGCTGGTTCGATTCCCGCCTTGCGAAAAATGTTTGTACGCTCTGCAAATAGTTGTTCCTGGTGGTCTGGGTATTTTCTAAGTATCATAAAAAATATCTATCTATGTAATGTATTGTATTAAATATATCAGTTATCTAGTAGCCATAACACAAGCTCTGCTTAGTTTACGGCTAGATGATGCTGTGTGGATTATTCAGCATTATTTATTATTATTTGTACAACACACAACACCAGGTTCACTAGTAAATACCACCCATACCCGAACGACATACCACAGTGCCGAATTAAACGTTTCCACTCTGTACTTTAGTTATAAGTACCGGCAAAGAGTGGACCGAACTTCCTGCGCTTGTGTTCCTGCTAGAGCACAATCACGGACTCTTGAAATCCTCCAAAGCGTGCTCCATCTCAGGCCATATCTTAACTTTCTTAAGTGATATGGTGGTCAAACGCTTTACAGTTTTTGTTTTAAATGGTCTATATAGCTGAGAAAATAATATTTTAGTGAAAACAACCCTTCAGCAATCTAGCACGCACTATTCGAAGGCGTTTGGTGAAGAAAATCTGCACGGAAGGATAGCAAGGAAAGTGCCCATGTTGAGACGGTGCCATAGGCAAGCCCGACTTGCATTTGCAAGAAGGTATGAAAACTAGTCATTTAGACAGTGGAAAAATGTTTTTTATTCTTACGTGACAAAAATAAACTAGGTATGCTCTGATGGAAAATGATATGTACGACGCCCTTCGAATAAAGCTTTCTGACCTAAGTACACAACAGTGACATTAAGTATGGTGGGCGAAATGTGAAAATATGGGGGTGCTTTTCTGGACATGGTGTTGGACCTGTTAAGCTGATAAAAGGTAACATGGATCAGTTCCAATACAAAAATATACTGGAAGAAACAATGTTAGCTTATGCTGAAGACATGCTTCCGGTTATTTGGACATTGCAGCACGACAATGATCCAAAACATACTGCACGCGTTCAGGAATTTCTCACATTGCAATCAGTTTCTGTTTTAGATTGGCCCAGATCTAAACCCAATAGAACATCTTTGGTGCGAAGTCAAGAAATAGGTTTCGAATCGACAGTGTGGCAATTTAAGAGAGCTGTACGACGTTTTCTTAGAAGAATGGAACTCTATCTCTGTTGCGAAATGTCAAAATGTGATGAGTCAACGCCTTGCCGCCGGTGTAAAGCACTAATTACAATACAATACAATACAATTTTTTTCTTTACGCACTTCACGTTAATGTGATTTATTTAATCTAAGTTTAATTTATATGAAACTTAGATTAAATAAATCACATTTAACAACACAAAACAAATAATCTGATTGAGAGTTGTTTTATAACAACTCTCATTCAGATTATTTGTCCAGCTTCATTACTATTTGAATTTGTTACAAACGAGAATAAATAAAATTTGTAAAAAAAAAAATAGTCAGCTATTTTCTTATAATACAGTTTGTTCCATTCATGTCGCTATTTCATAGCATAACTAGTTACATCTAAGAAGGAACACATAACTACAAAATTTACATAAAAAAAAGATGGAATTTCAAATCGTTCTTGAAATTAATTTAATTTATTTATTAATTAATTAATTCATCTTTTTATTTTAATTTATATGACCACAACTGTATAAGTTAGAAATAAATAACGCTGGACAATCCACACAGCATCATCTAGCCCCAAGCTAAGCACAGCTTGTGTTATGGGTACTAATAAGATCTGTAACTTTTTTAATGCTGTCGAAAATTAATAATAAAGAACGTCAGCTAAGAAATATTTTGAGAAATATAAAATAATGACTGTGATATCACTCTATATTTATAAAAGTCTCTTAGAAATACATAGTAACAAAGAAAACTATCTACAAAAAAAATATACTCATAACTATAATTTAAGAAATAAGGAAAAACTAGTCAAACCAATCGTACGCCTTGCAAAGGTACAAAAGCAGGGAGAATATATTAAAATACAAGTACATATATAATAAACTACCAATTAACATTACGAACATTGACAACTTTGAACATTTTAAAAACATAATCAAGCATTTCTTTGAAAGCCATGCATTCTACAGCATCAGTGAATTTATGAGTACTAATCTATTGCAATCCCTTTCTTTACATAATGTGAAAACATGACATTGAACTTTATGATCTGGAATGAAATGACATGTGTATTTTATCTTTTCAAATTGTACAATTTGTGACTTGCCTTGTATAACGACCTATGTTATAAATGGTAAATAAATAAATGAATGAATGAATGAATAATAATCATTATTAATGATTATTATTTTGTTCCAGGGACCGTCAGGAGATCAGTGGATGGAGACTTTATCCACGCGAACGTAGACATTGACCTCATCATATCTGAGGACCAGGAGTTTGGCAGCACGGAGAAGCCTATCGAGATCTTCCATATTATGGAGCACTTCTGTCTTGGACGGAGAAGGTAATTTTTGTTACCGTTCGGCAATAAGCATGTCACTTCAGGTGCCGAACATTATTCATGCAAAATTTCGGTCTGATCTGTTCAGTTTTAGAGGATCTTGTGTTATCTTTACATCTCACAAACATTTACTATACAGGGAGTCCCACGACTGTGCCACATGGAGCGAAATTATCTTAAATATTGTAAATAGAAAATTTTACTGAAAGAAGACTTTATTTTGATTTTAAAAACAATTTAAACTGGATGTAACCAATGTTAGGCCAAAATCTTCAAACGGCTTTCCTATCTACAATATTTAAGATACTTGTTGTCCAGGTGGCTTATGTGTGGTATCCTACTTTGAGGATTCTGATGTGCGAAATGTCCAGCATAATTGGACGTTAATATTCGAACCGAAACCAATCCACACAATGATAGTTTTGAGATAAAGGCATTATTGTCTAAATTTTGCGAAGAAAAAATTTACTGCTGTTTTTAACAAAATTTGTTTACAGTATTGTACAACATTCTGAGTTCTACTTGTATCGATATTATTATGGAGAAAAACATTAACATTAACAGGTTTTTATTGATAAAACTAATTTTGTGTGGAACCAACCCACACTCATGTGTTTGTTGGTTCTTTATGAACTTATTAAACACTTTTACATCATAGTAGTTAAAATAGAAAATCTTTCATGTCATTCATGAATTTAATTTAAATCGGAAAAGTACCTTAATATTAATAATTCACACAAAAAAATTTTACAAAAACACTGAATAATAATAACTCAATGAACAAAAGATATATTTTTTGTGTAAACTACAAAAAATACAGTACTATTTTTTCAAAATTCAACGATGACAAGAAGTCTTCATTTTTTATTCTATCGAAATCTGAATCGTTCGGGAGGAAGCTATGTCCAGATTCGAGGAATCTCATATTGATATGCTCAATAGTTAGTAAAGGCAGCGTTTTATGATGTCAAACAAAAGTAATTGTTTCAACAGAAGGGTCATCTTTAGCAAGCTTTAAATCTGCTTTCATTTGCTTTTGCAGAGATTCTGCGATTTGTTGATGGTCTATCAGCTTCTTCTCAATTTCAGCTCTTTAAGACTTTATGATTATGCCATTTTGATTATGCAAACAAGAACCAACTTGATTGTTACATGGTTGCTATTGTATTTTGAAAGCTTTCTATGTACTTAACTCAATTTTGAAATGAGTGTGGGTTGGTTTTCGTTCGAGTATTAGCGTCCAATTTATCCTTGCGAAGCTGGAGGTTGCAGGTTCTATTCCCGCCTCTATTAATACTTGTAACTAGTACTAGTAATGCTAATATTTGTACGATCTAGATATTTGTTCAGAGTGCTTTCTATGAAAGTATAATTAAAAAATATCTATGTAATGTAATAAGCATATCAGTTATCTAGAACAATACACACCATTACACTTTATTGTACACCAAACAATACGAAAAAAGATACAGGGAAAGAGAGATAACAGAGTTGCACAATGGGCGGCCTTATCGCTAAGAGCGATCTCTTCCAGGCGACCTTGGGATGAATACGACCCATAACACAAGCCCTGCTATATGATGCTGTGTGGATTGTCCATTATTATTTATTTATTTACTAGTTTCTACCCTCGGCTTTGCTCGCGTTGTTTCTTTGTAAACGTAAGGTTGTTTCTATCCCAACAGAGCTAATGTATATTATTAAGTATATCAGTCATCTAGTACCTACCCATAACACAAGCTCTGCTTAGCAAGCCCCGAGGGGCTAGATGATGCTGGATTGTGCAGCATTATTAATATTATTATTTATGAGATCAAAAGTAGCCTGTTTTATTCCAGGTCTAGACCAACCTCTGCAAATAACAATCAGAGCAGTTTAGTAGTTTTTACGTGAAGAATGAACAACCATCAAAACTGTCGCCTTTATAATATGAATGTGATTTGTTCCAGAATGCACCTGTTCGGTCGCGACTCCACCATCCGTCCCGGCTGGGTGACCGTCGGCCACGAGCTCACCAACTCCAACTTCAACTCCGAGCTGTACCTGTCCTACTTCAGTCCGGGCCGAGAGAGCACGGGCTGCACGGAGCGGATCGAGGCGCTGCGCCCCAAGAGTCCGCCCAACACGAGCAAGGGGACGCGCGCGAGGGGCAGGGGCGGGTTCAGGGGCCGCGGCAGGGGGAGAGGGGGATAGGACGCTAGTGAAATCGGGTCTAGCTTCCTTTTTAAAGTTTGGCGCTCACCGGTCCAGCACCGCTACCGCACAACTAAAAATGAGTATTCAAATATTTAACTCGTTGTTTAGATACACTTTGTATTGACGGCATCAGATAACAGACGGCTCGTGGGCCACTTGTTTGAAGCCATTTTGTCAGTGTAAAATGAATCTAAACATAACGAGTTTAAGCCCATATTTAAATACTTATTTTGTGTTGTGCACTAGCGGAATATGAAAGCTTGCTCAGTAATCTATATATATATACTGAGTTCTTTCACTAGATAATCAATTAACACTTTATATCTTATTTGATAATAATTATGTTTCAAATTGAATGCTAGGCTTTTTTTGTAGGCCTAAATAATTATTAAATTTTGATTGAATGACGTAAAAAAAGTTACTCAAGCATAGATTGATGAGTAAGCTTTCATAATATGGGCCTAAGATTCGAACTGAACGCCTATTGGCTAACTGTTGTGCATTTCAACTTATACAAGGTGCCACAAAAGGGTTGTATTAAGTCTACAAAGCTAATTGGGATGGTTTTTGACTCCTCCCGGGTGTTCAACTTTTGTTGGAGCAATTTTTTTTCACCTTTCAGCACTCTTATTTTGTAGCATCTTGTATGCTAAAACTTAAGTTACAAGTGTATGAATCAAATTTCAACATTTGTTAATTGTTAGGTACTAGCTATTGTATTTTGACTTATTTGTTACAGCTCAAAGCTGATATTTTAGAGTTTTTGATTAGAAACGTTGAAAAATGTATGCTCCTAAACAATATTATTAGTTAATTTTCGGTAAGCATTATCAAGATACAATAAGCGTAAAATATCTGTTATAAAAAATCATCCTACGCGAATGCAACAGATTCTTGCAGCCTATAGAACCTAGACTAGACCCACAAAAGGCAAATAGCCTTGTAACGTTATGTAAGAGTACTTTGTTTGAACTCTAATGTATTTTGTACCTACACTAAGTTCCAGGATCTAAAACAGGTCTATAAATAAAACAATCAGATACATCAATATATTTTATTTTACATTAGTTGTCTTTAAATCAACTCGACTATTCCGAAGTTCCTCAAAATATAAAAAAGACAAAACAAAAATAAGACATATGAGATCTTTTACTTCCTAAGATAAGAAAAAATTACATATTTTTATTAATTATTGTGGAACTAAGAATTTCTTATGATTTATTAAATGAAACACTAGGCAAGGGCTTTATGGTGAAAGAAATTAAGGTACACATTTTTCATTGACAAAGTAAAATCCAACATGGGAAATAGTGCGAAATTAACGTCTTAACCAAGTATTATTCAAACAGCAAATAAAGGCTGAAGTGAAGACAACCGCAGAAGCATGTCGTCCTATTTTCTACCACTACTACTACTGAAATAAGAAGGACAGTGATATTAAGAGCAGAGTTTCGTTAACTTCACATAGGCCTTCATTCGCTGGTTGAAAAAACACAAGTATGCAATGCACCAGCATAGTCCAACAAAGTTCCATGTCCCCTCAGAGGAGGAATCTAAACGACGGTACCATTAGTACAAGCACACTGTGCCAACCGATAAAGCCCCTTCGCTTGCAATCCTGACCGCTCAATGTCCAATAACTATATTACATTTAACTTTGTTATCATTATACAAGACATTTAATTCGTACAAATTGCTAGCGTACAGCAGTTGCATTATAAGTTTGCTTGATAAAGTCAGCGCCTCTGGCGAAGTGGAGCAACTCACGGTGTTGCCACATTATGGTTTGTTTCACAAGTGGTCTACGCTAGCAACACAGCGACATCCTTCTAGTACAATAGTCATAAGATCACATTATTTTATAAGGCAAACAACCATCATTAAAGCTAAACCTTTGATGTGGGGTGGGGAGGTCGAGCGACTAACCGATAAATAGTTTCCAATGCAAAAGAAAAAACTACTACATCGTGGAATGGGGTAATCTAAATACTACAGGTTGGCTGATAACACTTTTGGAAAATAAAAAAGACAATGACTTAGTCCACACTGCCACGAGACGGCAATAACTAACAACACTTAAATATTTTGTACTTGATGTGATATATACGCGTAATTTTATTAACCTCGGACGCCAAAGTATTGTTATTTGCAGGGTGCGCAATTTTGAACATAAGAGCCGAAACTTATAACACATAAATTTAGAATTTAAAACTTTATTTACATAATGGAAGTTAGAGTAACGCATAGATTGATAAAAAACCAAATCATGAGCCAAAAAATACTTAACAGAATAATTACGATGCAATCAGAAGCGATAAAATAAAAAAATTAAATTACAAACTAATTAAAACAATGCATGACACTTAAGACGTACTCAATTGGAAGCATTCGTGACTCCGCATTAGCCGTAAAAGAAACATCCAAATAAATTCTAAACGTACCAATTTTTTATTTTTATTTTCTCATTGTTTACTCAGCTCACACCCCTTCGTTTCTATGACGTTAATAAACCTATCTAAACACGGTCTAACCTAGCTACAATAACCATTCCTTACATCTATCAATAGAGTTTATCCAAAATGCTCGCTCGAACATTTGCTTTTACCCTTAGTTTTCCCTTCGCCACCGCGCTACGCCCTATACATATTTCCTCACACTCTCTGTATTACAGATTAGATAAACTCCATGCATTCGATCATGGCTCAAATGTCTTGGAATTTCCAAATAATTGACTGATACAGGACAGTATTCATTTTAGAACTTCTTTCTCAACCGAAAAGTTGTCGTCATAATTTATAGGATACATCAAAATTAATGGAAAATTCGTACCTTGCCAAAAATATATTTATCAAAATCTTTGTTTTGCTGGACCTTTGGAGCCAGACTTCAAACTAGGTGTTCTTAAAAATGTTTGAATGATATTGCTTTTGCTCGGCTATCAAGTGTCCAGCTTTACAATCCTAAGACAAAGACACTGTGCACCACAAATGCTTGCCACATTCGAAGCACACTGTATTGATTTGAGCCACCAACGCACAAACGAAGCCGTTGTATCACATTCTCCTTCCTAAACGTCATAGAAACTTAATAATAAGGTTCTGCTCTGATTCTGATAACAAAATTAAATTACACCAAACATGAGCTGGGATCAAAAACCACGCAAATGAAAACAGAGTTCTAGCGAATCAATACGTATTATATCTCTCGGATTTGGTAAAGTTAGTAAAAAGAAATTTATTTTGCCAGAACAACGAATAAGATACCTACATAGAAATAAACGTTAAATTAACAGAAAAACTGATAAAATCTGTCTTCACTCAGCATGTGCTATTGTAGAGCAGATCATACCATAGCGCTGGTGTTCCGTGGAGACCGTTTGAGATAATTAGAGATTTACTAAGATTGCTCTCAATTCAGATGGCCAAAACCTAAACTAATTTAACAGCACTAAAAATTACGCCATCTGTTTTATTTGGATGAATAAGCAAGGCACGGCAACATTTTAGTGTTTTACCATTTACAGCCAATCGGGCGAGGACTAATTTAACAGCTTGACAGTGTGAGGTCTGTTTAAAATGGACGTTGATATATTAAGTTAGTGTATAGTTATGTAGATAAACCTGATTCCGTTATGTAAGTCAATTATATCTACCAGAATCAGAGTAGAGCCTTAGGTATAACATTCCTTTTACCGCGAATGGACCCGCCATAAGCGTTGCTATTGTCAAAATTATAAAATATCCCGTCAGGCAGCGGTTGTGTCGACAACCTGCTGCTCATTCTCATTCTAAAACACAGATCTCAGTTAACTCTAAGTTATAACAATATTATGTACAGTACAATGTTTGAAGCATATTTTCCGATGGATGTGTAGATACAGATTCCATGTACACTGTTTTGCTTGCACCCAGATCCTACGACGAAATCACCATAAACCAACGCAACGTTGCAATTGCATTGTAAATCAGACGTCTTGGCAGGATCTCAGTTTTAGCATCTCTTTTTGTATAACAAGCAGCGCCTCTATCGGCTAGTTATTAAAAATTTAAAAGAATCTTACTTATATTTCCTCCATACCATAAATTACAGCACATTTTAAATTTAAATAAAAAACGTAAATAGAAGCAATAACTAGAATAATTTGATGTCTAACATTAGATATCACGACACTGACAGTCGAGTGCTATCATCAATAATTCGGAACGCTCATGAGCCCGCTCACGGTCACGGGTTGCGGTGTTTGCAAACATTCTAAACGTCGTCAGTCAGTTTTAACCGCACACGCAGAACAATAAAAGTTACTAACGTGAAAATCAAGAGAAAATGGCAGAAAATAGGGCTTTATATCTAATAACGAATAAGGACGACGATAATTCATCCAGCGACGAAGATGATGTGGAACAACAATTTTATAAACCAACATCAAAAAAGGAGGAGGTTCTCAATTCGTCTGTATGTTTTTATAAAGCAAACTGTCATATCTGTCACTTTTGACAGACCGCTCAGTGATTTCAGTTTGTAGGACGGTCGGTACTCGGTGGGTGATAGATAACGCAAAATGGCGTATGTAATGACGTCATCTATGACGTCACACCGGACGTCGTCGCGCTCACGGTAATACGGAACGTGAACGGTAGCGTGTGAGCGCGATAATATCGATTTTAGCGTTATTCGGAATGCCCCTTAACCTACTGATGTAGTGATGGGTTTCTATTGTAGTAAGGCAGTTAGACATCAAATTATTTTTAAATAACACGGAATAAGGGTAATTTATGTCTGCCACCACATTCAACTAATCACAAATTAATTTTCGTATACACTTTACAATCGAAGAATACTTTATAAATGGTAGGTTATATTCTTTCTAATACGATTATTTGTTAAAGTTGGGGGCACACACAGCAGAGTTAAATAATCCAGCTTTAAGTAAAGAGTACCATCAGATGCTCAGTTTAATGAAAATAGGCCTGTAACCTTCAAGATCTATTTTTAATTAACACTTCTATATTTTTGGAAGATTTCTTTTAATAAATTGATCACTGTGAGGTTTTTTACCGCGCTGTTACAATACAAAAATATTTATTTAATATAGAATTTATAAAATCGGAACATAAATATATTTATTAATTTGTGATACATACTTGAAAGAATAGAAGCCCAATTATTGTAATTAATTCGATAAATAACAGATTTGTATCTAAACGTGTTCAAATCTCACAGCAACCATGTCAATCCTAAAAACAATCTAAAATGACGGCAGTTGTTGAGATCTTTAGAAAATATACAAAAAAACCGCTCGCCAATTGACTTATTTTAAATTAAATGTGGTGGGAAAATCTGCCTCGCGCTTCGGCAATATATTTCTATAAATTAATATTCACTTATAAAAAGATTGAAAAAGATGGTGCAAAGAAAAACATGCTTATTCGTTCGAAAGTTGATTCTAGTGACATCGATGTAAGATACATTTTTCCTTTTCATTATTAACGTTAACATAAGAGCACCATCTAGAAATTGGTTCCTTATTAATACCATTTAAATATTCTCAAAATCATAATCAAGACTGCGGTCTTCGTTCAGCACCACAGTTCCTAATATTTCCTATTGTTTATAATTTCTTATTTTTTTTCTGAAAATAAAATAACTAAACAGAGACATGTTAGGGCAAATTAGGTACTGCAAAAGTAATCATAATTAAAAACGAGTTGAAATAAACTGCGGCGCTAAGCCGAGACCGCAACCGCACAGCTAAATCCCTAGAATACGCGATACAGTTCGGAATACATCCAGAAACAAGGTCTACATAAATAGGTCTCAGATTCAACCGTCCGATACCATCACTTCTTCCATTCTACCCGATAATCGATACAAATCTATTCTGTCTGGCATATAACTAGGCGATTTTTACAAGCTTGGAATACATGTATTCGAATGATTTTGATGCAACAGGAAATCTCGTCCAGTGAGAGTGATAATAGAGAGTACACCTGTGTTTGCGCGCACACGTGTGCACTATGATATATCCTAGCTAGTCTAGGCTAGTCTCCGTTGAAACAGGCTGCCGTAGCTGAAATTCGGCAACGAGGACATTATCATCATAAAATGCTTGTATTCCAAGCTAAGTACTTCTTGTTGGAATTCCGATTATTATGACAATACAACTGACTAACAAATGTACTGAGAATAATTCCCACCCAAGAGTAGTTCAATAAAATACCTCATACAAACCTGTCCTAAGCTCAACAGTACAAAGTACCGTACCTGCCCATGAAACAATCATAGAGAGTTGACAATACTCAATGTACTTATCAGTCATAAGAATTACGTAATTTACGATTACACAGACGAATTCATACCTTGTGACCATCACTCAGAGTCTAGACAGAGAAAGGAAATCACATCAAAGTACGACGCTTAGTACCAATATTCATTAACGTCCTATTAGTACATTCAGCACTCATTTTTATCACAAACAGTCGAGCCGTATGTCGGAACGCGGCCATGGCACAAACCGCTCATAAAATATCTACACACAACACTACTTGTTCAACGTCACTAAGAGAAGGCTTCAGGGGACAATAGTCTTTAGGGCACCGCGTTAAGAACCTTTGCCACGGGTGGGGTAAAGCGGGGTTATTTATAAGTGTTGAGGTCAGTAGGAGTGCCACCTCACAAGTACGTGGATTCACCTGAAATAAGAAACCCAGATAAGCCATATAACCACAACATATGCCACTGATAACTACTTGCTTGAATTTTTGAAGCTAGATTAGAAAAAAATTTAATACAATAACATTCATGATAAATTTACAAGGGTTCTAGAATGAATTAAATAAGCTTGTTCTGTAAAAAAAAATATAAAAAATGTAAACAAAAATTCAAGCAGATTTTCTGATTTTAGCCAAACGCCGAATAAGTAACATGTATTATTTATAAAGGCGTTCGGAATGTGGCGTGTGTTGTGTGCTATTCAGTGCAAGCATGATAATGAACGTTAGAATATGTTTTATTGTGAGTTTTAGTGAATATTTACACATAACACAATCCACACAACAAAGTAGAAATATCTCTAAAGCTAAATAGCTGAGAGAAATTTCAGTGGCCGTAAATATAAAAACTAAATGTTACGTTATAAAAATGTGATAAGATTCCGCCACTCACACTATTGTAACATTTCTGTACCATTTCGTTGGCAGTTTGGTTGGATCAAGTGACAAATAAATAGATAGCGAAGATCCATTGTGAGTATTGGATGCAAATAAAAATGTCAAGAAAAATAAAAATATTCGTAAATAATTACAGAAACTTTGAAAATACCAAGTCCAAACAAGTAATGAAAATATGGTGGTACAATAATGTTACAAACAAGCATGCAGATATACACAAAGCACGGTAAAGTTAGGAAACAAACAGATATCACAAAATAAAACAAAACACATGAAATGATATATAAAATTAGATAAACTGGTGATTTGCATGGGTTTTTCAGTCACGTACAAAATGCGATGAACAAATTAACGAAATAAGCGATGGACGACAACGACAAAACAACACAAACGAGCGGGGTTATCAAACGTGCTAGTTCAGAACAAGAAATGATGCAGGATCTTAGACATTTCCAAGGGAAAATTTACAGTTCAAATAGTCGAGTAAGTCATGCAGAATCTTGCGCGGATTTTAGATGCATTTTATAAAATTTAAGTTCAATAATTATATTCACAATAGGAGCTAACTATTTTAATTGTAAGCTCATCAAAGCAGCGCATTTAATTTAATTAAACCGCTCATTCTGGGCCAGGCGGATATTTTTGCTTTCTATTGATAAGTTTCTAAAGGTTGCAAAAAACCGCACAACAAGTTTTATAAAATGAACAATAATCTTGAGACTTGAACAATACCCGGTGTCTGCCTTTATCGATGTCAGTTGATGTCGTTGACATAGTAAAACTAGAAAAGCAAATCCAAAACGGATAAGCTCCTTCTGGGAAAGCGGTCTCCATCTTAAACAACATCTTCAATTTCTCAAGTGAGATGGTAATCAAAAGGCTACCATTTTCAATAAAAAAAGCTCATAAAATTTCCCGGAATATACCAAGAGCCTGCACCATAGTTATAGGCAAGTGGATAGTTACGTGGTGGGCGCGGTTTCGGGCGACAGGGGGCGGTACCGGCCGACTCGCTCGCACACCGTCCCTGAATACCACACGCATCTTACTGATATTGTACATGAACAGAGGTTTCCAACTGTTTAATATAACCTGCGTACTGTAATAATGTGATTGAGAATGATGTCGACTCTCACGCTGTCCCGCTCAGATCGGATGCGAACTGTGCACGACAGGAGAGATGACGTAATTCTCAATCCCATTGCATTCATTAAATCTAAATAGTAATAGAGTCCTTCGATCAAGGAACCTTGACAAGACACGCTGCGCACATCTGTCGTGTCAAGGATCCGTGTCCAGACACAGGTAAGGTTAAGTACACAGGTTATACATATGGGGCCTATAGTCACACGAGAGCTAGTCACCTACTGCGGTACGCAAGCGGCAAGAGTGTGGTAAACATACTGGCATCAAATCAAAACGTACACCTTCGAGTGTGACTTCATTTTTCCTAAAATGATAAAGCTCAGCTTTTTCACTTCCTCTCCCTCTCTCGTCGCTCGCATACGTTTAACGCAAAAGTGGCGAGCCCTCAAGCGAGTACTGCGCGACTTGCTGCAGCGATGCAGTAGCGATACCTTTTATCGCGTTTGTTGAATGATATGTACAAACAGTACTAGATAGTCTCACCATGGTGTAAATAGAACGCCGTCCGCGTCGGTGCGACTATATCACTTGCTGCATCGCTACAAAAAGTCGTGGTAGGCCCTAAATGCTAAGGACTTGGGCACAGAGCTGAGTAATACTATCATATCATGAAACTGGCTTTCATCCAACATGAGGGAGAACACTCCCAGAATATCAGCATTTTTACAAAGATAACTGCATTGAAATCGGTTCATCAGTTTTGGCACAGTCTCAAATATGGACAGAAAAACTTGTGGAGCTTTTAGTCGGTCAACAAAAGGCTGAACTAAGAAATCGATTTCCTATGCTTCCCCATACATAGCAGTTAAGAAAAGTGCGGAGCCGTGGGGCGAAGCTAGCATCTCTGATAATGAATAAATCGTGCCATGAAACCACGACTCCATGCCATGGTGCAAACGATACCAGTGGCATATTGAAGTGAACATGGCAAGAATAACCAACACCCATGGATTTATTGGTAAAATTGTTAATGAGGATGGTTTTGTAATTTAGCTATATGGTAATTTGCCCTTATTGTATTGCTCCTGAAATTTCAGATTAAAAAGGACATTTAAATAAGTGCTAATTTTGTGAACCGTTTTAGCTTAAAAAGGAAGTAAAAATCCTATAACAATTAATTTATAAGGACAGTATTTGTGCGTTTTAAATTGTAACAGAGACTTATTTATTTTATTAACTGAGGAAATTCTAAAAATTACGCTATTAATTAGTTTATCATATTAATTTAAATCAAATATAATTGAGGCCTCTGCCCAACAGTGGGACATTTCGGGCTAATTGTATTAAATAAAGTATCTAAGAAAATAATCTTAGAACAGTAAACAGATTGTCATACAGTTTAAATTTAAAACGCATAATATTCTTTTTTAACCCCTGCGAAAGATCTACCATAATTTAAATAAAACTGGCCTATAGCATCAAGCTATTCGGATAAGAGATCATCGAGCGAGACGCGATCTCGCCTCCCCGTAAGATTTTAAACAATTAAAATTATTAATAAAATAACTATGAATCCATTAATTTACGAATGTCATTGTAACAAATCATGCTGTTATGTACAAGTTAATACAACTTTTACTTATAAATAGGTCCATACTAGGCTAGCTAGTTCCATCAAGATATAGGTCATTTTCCACTTAACCTAAACCAAGAACCGCACTATTGTGGTTCGGTTTGCAATATTCCATTTTCAGTTCCAGATTTCTTAGATGGTACCTACTAGCCTCCTAAACCCTATGCAATGTTACAAAGTTTATACATCTAATATTCGAAGAGTACTACAACTGATGCAACATGAACGTTACAGCAACACTCGCCGCCGCATTGACAGCTTGCGCATATTTTACAAATACACAACATTATAACGAAATACTAATTAAGACAGGATCTAATTAAAAACACAGACAACAATTTCTTTACTTCCGAAGCTCAAAAGGTATTAAGAACGAATTGTCACGAATTGTCCTAATAGAAAATATTTATGTTGTCATCGCACGAACCAGCCGTACGTTAATGGCGCGGTAAAAATTATCCGAGAAGTAAAAACTGACTCACTGTGAAAACAGTTTAAAGGCGACTCACAAACACGCGATCGCTCATAGCGATAAAGCCGCCCTTTATACTTCCTCCGTTCTGCATTTCTTTCTGTAATTGTGTTCCGTTCTTGCGTGAAGGTTCCTATGAACAAATGCCAATTATAACGAAATTGAGCAAAAACTAGATTCCATTTAATTTTTCAAAATTTCATTCGAATCCCAAATAGTGCCTTGCTTATAGTATTGAAGCGTATCACGTTGTACAAAAGCGAGGTTCTGATTGAATTGAATTTTGAAACTGTTTTCGAGAGTGATTCGTAAATACTTCAAAACGCGAGAACAATTTTTCCTTTAGGACGCATCTTAATCCGGCAATTGATTATACTTACAACATGGTTGCAATGTGTCTTTAAAAGTTTAAATAGATCCGATTAGAATAATAATTAATAATAACATCTACCTAACTAACTTAAACTAAAATCGAGAAACGATCGCCGCGCGCAAAATGAGACAGCGCCAATCATTTCGCCTAATCGTATACGCTCAACTTTGAGCTTCTTCTTGCCCTTTGCCGAAATCTACAACGATTTGAAACTTCAAGCTATCATTTACCTCCATGCATAAACGTTCCATACTTTCAATCCTTCGGGAAATTTCTGTCAAATATCTACATTTCAACGCGTAAATTTCCCCGTTTCCTTACATTACTTCACCTTAGCCGATCGCGATTCCCTATGCACATCAAATTCCCTAAACAGGGACAAGATTGAACCAGACAACAACCTAGAGTTCTTTACGAATCGTCTTTCCTCCGCCGGCTGTCCGAGGCAAATTTGCCGCTGAATTCTCTCCAAGAGGCTCTCATATCACCTAGAGATAACCTCGGTTTGGTTTTATCCTCTGTTCTCTTCTTATCTTCGACTGGGCTTTCCCTAGCTGAGGTGGGTGCTGAGGAGAACACGTCGTTTGCGTAGTCCATTGGTTCTGGAGATTCCCTGGCCTCGAGACCTTTGGTACAGTATAACGGGTTAACTGTAGGCACATCGCTACCGGATTTGTAAGGGCGGCTGTAGATGGGGTTCAGTATGGGATTGGATACGGTTTCACACGTGCATTTTGTAGTGTTTTTGGTCCAGCTTCCCTTTGTGTTTTTTGTATGGCTTTCGATAGGCGCTTGTACTTCGATGCCACCTGGTAGATGATAGCTAGTCACGGCATGGTAGGGACAGTAGATCGCAACTTTACTTTTGATGCTAGGGTCACTGCCTGCAACATTACTATCCGACAGATGGCTTCTAGCTACTCCCATAACATTTAGATAGCCATCAACCATGCTATCCGTCACACCAACGTCCAGAGTAAGCCCTGCATCATGGAAGCCTTTTTCTCCATCTTCCATCAGCAGTCCAGGTTTAACACTACTTTTATTCGTTCCGTCCAATAGAGCTCCACCTCTAGCGTCATCACTGAACCTAACATTTCTCCCGTCAAGTACGGCACCACTGCTCCTACCCATAGCCGCAACATTTCCAACACTCCTATCCACAGCACCACTACTGCTATCTATAGCCACGTCATTGCCTCCACTCGTATCTGCCGGCGGGTCGCACGGCAGGTTCAAGTTGTGACTATGGTCCTCGCTAAGTCTACTGTAGGGGATGGGTCCCTCACCGCTGTCCCAGTGCGTGTCCGACCGCTCGGAGGCGGAGGCGGAGGAGCAGGAGGAGGCGGAGGAGGGCGGCGGGGAGGCGGAGCGCGCGCAGCCCGCAAACGTGCTGCTGTCCGGCATCTTCTGCACTATTAGCTCCACCTGGGAGGAGAACAAGGAATTAGTTTGATCATCATACGCACGCACTCATTAGAGGGGAAATAAGGTCTTACGAATTCCGAAACTGATTAGTGATTTGTCACAGAAAAAGGTCAACGCTCGCTCGCGCTATGACAGTACAGCGCAAACAACGGACCTGTGTACTTCTCCGTCTACTAACGAAATATATTCAGATAACATACCAAATGCTGTAGAGACGAACAAAAACAATACCTAGGGGAGTTGGCACGACGAACATCCTGGGGTCAACCGATGCTCGGTGCAGGCGTTCTTTTGCTTGATAGCGGTAAACGCTAGCCCTCATTTATACCACTTGTACGTATTTCTATTGTGCTAATTATCTAGTGAGTGAAAATTTAATAGACAACATGAAAGCCTTCGATATAAAATCGGGTAACCATAATTAATTATAGCTACATAATCACGGATAAATGGTATGCATTAGATCATGAACGATTGAGAAACGTACCTTGAAGTCTTGGCTGTAGTATTTATGTTGTTTGTCCTTGTGCGCGTCGTCCAACTGCCATTTGTTCAGCGTCAGTTTGTACGTCTCCAGGTTGGGACCTGGAACCGAAATGGTTTACTGAGGAGCTTGCTTTGGACATTTATGACTTGCGTTTTAAGCGCCGTAAGCATGTACAATGTTGCTCTTGTTTCCCAGTCCTCTAATGGACAAACCATTAGAGGACTGGGTATACTTCATTATCATCTAAATTTAAATTCAATTTAATATTGTACCTCAGTTACAACATTAAAAGTATATGTATTTAATTTCATTACATCATCATTGTTATTTGTTTATTTATTATTATTCAGCCGTCGACGTCCACGGCTGGATATAGGCAATAAAAATAAATTAATTAATTTAATGTCACGGTCGCCACGGAAAACCAGCGTTATGGCATGATTCGCGCAGTCATAACATAACACACGCTGAGAGTGGTAACCATTTTTGTCACTCTCTGTCACGTCTCCTATATTTTATTTTTAAATCATGTGTGTGTTGTTTGTATTTGATGTGACATTTTTTTTCTTTTACTAATATCTAGTCCTGCGCTACCCGTATCCAGGACGGTATTCTTCCGTGACGTGTGGTCTTTTCTACGCCAATTTATCAATGCCGCTGTAAGATAGGGTAAGACGACGAGTCCTGGGGCAGCCTATCGTTCGTTCACATTTAATGAAAAAGAAACCAAGGGACATGGCACCGAACGCACTCAGTTGGACATGTTACCGTAAGATAATTAAAGCGTTCACTGCCAAGCTCCAGCAAGGCTACCCGGAAAGAGTCTTGCTAGAACACTGTGCTACCCACACAGCATTCAATGTGTTTTGTTATACACAACATGAAACACATAATGTATATGAAATCTCAAATTTTGTAAAGAATCATGAATATTTGTTCCACAAAGCATGTGACAAAAATTCTAGGCAATGTAGAGACCCTGATAGGGATAGGGTTATTCTAAAAGAAACTGCAAAATCAGCGATACATAAAAAAAAACAGCTTGAATATGTGAGTAAAAATGTATAATAAGGTACCTAATGAATTTAAATTATTGAAGGACCATTTATTTAAGAATAAATTATTTAACTGGCTAAATAACCGCAATTTTTATGACATTAACGAATTTATCAGTTTTAAGCCTTAGACATACTAATTCATTATAATCACCTTGTATGTAATGTGTATTATGTATTAAAAATATCATTTAATTTCAACATAATGTCAATACCTTCTAATAATAATAATAATGCTGGACAATCCACACAGCATGATCTATTATTATAAGGTATTTTTCCTAGTTTACAATGGTAAACTAAGGGGGGTTTTAAGTGGGGCAGCGGCTTAAGGGGTAAGCCCATTAGTTATGAACATTCAACAGTGCCCTATTAAGGAAAGGGTATAATCTTCACCGAGTTAGTATAATCAGCCTTGCTGGCCGTGTACTATATCCATGCCGAAATCAATAAGTTGTCATCTTTCTCGCGACATTCAATTGCATTTTATTTTTCATTAAGATTTTAACTTTCATAAAAAAAATAATACATTTCATTTCATTTCATTTCAAGCGTATTGTAATTAAGAAGTATTGGTTTACCCTAAAGATAATAAATTACTGATACATACTGTCAGGCAGCGGCTGCACCTGCTGCGCGCTGGCACCAGACGTCAGGAAGAAGGTGTTGAACCAGAAGTGGAACAGCTTCTCCTTCCGCTTCATCTTGTGCTTGTGGAACACGTCGAGCCGCACGTCGCCCACCAGCGGCGTGCACTGGTCGAGCTGCACGCGCACGCACATCGCCGTGCGACGCACGTCCACGCACCCGATTGGCGCCTGGAAAATAACATACGTTAATGAATAAATAACTAAATGCATATTATCTACTTTAAGTTAAGTAACTGTTTCTTAGCACTTTCACATTTTCTTATTCTTTAATAAATAAATACTACCTCCACCTCCACAGCCAATATAATATAATAGTTAGTATTTATTTAGAGAGAAATCTTTCTAAATAAATACTAATGCTAGACAATCCACACAGCATCATCTAGCCCCCAAGCAAAGCAGAGCTTGTGTCGAGCTTGTGGCGATCGTACACGCATAGATGTAGGTCTAGAATAAAACATAAGCTACTTTTTATCTAATAAATCAATTTCCATGGGATAGAAATAACCTTTCAACGTTTCCGTAGAGACAACGCGTGCGAAGCCGCGGGCGGAACTAGTACACTCATAAAACTCATTATTAATTATTCAGCCACTACTGTCCCATTTTCAAAGTGATCGTACGGGCGCATTCACATAAAATATGTAGTGCCTACCTTATATACCTTGTATACGTTATACTGTGCTGTGTCTTAGCACCATTCATTTCAAATTATATGTACAATGCTGTATCATCCACGAAGTTTAACTCACAAATATCAGGAATGTCGATGGTGTACAGCATAAAGATCAGCGGTGTCAACACGGAGCCCTGAGGGACCCCAGTAATAGTCTGTTTAGAAAAGCTTGGACTTTGTCAAAAGCTTTCGCTATATCGAGAAAGAAAGCTTCTTATCTTAGCTTATTATCTTAAAGAAGATAATACGGAAGCGTATACATGATATAGTATAGTCTCATTGCCTTAAATAAGGGTCTGGCCAGCGTAATCTAATGAGTGTAACAGATTGAAACTGTATTAGACTTCTCTATCCACCGTTCCACTTTGAACCCTCACTCGACCCGCATAATGTAACAATTACCTTGAAGAAGGGTCTGGCCTGCGTGATGAGTAGTTCTGGCGCGGCGTGGTGTGCGGCGGCGTGTGTCGGTGGCGGAGACATCAGCAGCTCTCGGATGTGGAGCTTGCAGGGCACGTAGGGTACGCCTGATTGGAGCAGCCACGCGTAGTATTCTACGTAGCGGCGCTGGGAGGGGATTGTTACACCTGGATACAATACATACAACTTATCATTTATTCAGCCAGGATAAACATAAATGATAAGTATGTTCTTTTACTGCGGGGTCTTTTTATGAACTATTTCGACTCGGTATCTTCTCATCACATCACACTTATATTATAATGCAAAGGTTAGATATGTGGCCAAGCTGTCGCCAGTGGCGGCATAGCGTGGGTCAATACTCGGGGCGGTTTTCGGGCAAGCACCCCCAACGCCCCCAAAAAAACCGAAACCAAAAATACTGAACTACCTGGGGGTTGACAATCCCGACCTACTCCTAACAATAGCAAGTATAAGCAACGGCGAGCAGAGCGAGCCGCGATTTACCAACAATATAATACGATAGAATCTCCACGTTCCGCTTAAATCTTCGATCAAGCTTACAAATAACTCATCTAGATAGAAGATAATCTCACCCTTATTATCGTGCGCCCGCTTAGTGCCGTAAAACTTGAGCGCCTCGTCCGCCGTCGCCTTCTGCCTGCTGTACAGCAAGTAGCAGCACACCATCGTGCCTGAAACATACAAAATATAAATAAATAATGCTGGACAATCCACACATCATCGCATCATCTAGCCCCAAAGTAAGTAGAGCTTGTGTTACGAGTTGTGAGTTTGTGAGTACTAGACAACATCACACATGAAATGATAATGATGTTCTCCTAGTCGAATTTCGCTTTTGCGAACAAACCCTTTGTATAATTGTATAAAAAAGGACATATTATGATGCACATTTGTGTGCGCAAACACAGGTCTTTATTTCCTCTCTCTCATAATCCGATGGGACGGCAGACCGACATGACCGGGGAGAGGTCAGGCGCAGGAACAACGGCTTAAAGCAATCTACACCTGGCACTGAGTGCACACTTGCCCCTGTCCTCCTCCTCAATATGAACATGTGTGCTTTATTTGTATTAAAATTTTGTATCTGTGCTTTATGGACCAAGGTCTGAAATATTTTTTTATATTTTATATTTTTGTTTGATTATATTGAAAGTGCTTTCTGAGGCACGGGAGTGTAGCGCCGCGCGCCATTAACTTTCTGACTCTGGGCTGCTACTGAGAATTTTTCTTGCTAGAAAAATCTCAATAACAAAACACAAAGCTAGTTTAACTAGCGTTTTGATTTTCCCTAGCTTTAATAAAAATGCAAGTGATTATCCGTGATTACATAAATCTTCATCAGATATGAGAGTTCAAGTAAAATTAATATCGCTTAACTTAGGTACCTGTTTTTATTACCCCATGTTACGTTAGACATAACTTCTAAATTGTATCGAAATTTAAATTGAGGGAAATTACCCCAATTTTCAGTATTTTTATAATTGTTTGCTGTGAGCCAATCACAATGACTTTTCAAGGTAATAGCAAACAATAAAAGCAGTGAAAATAGAATAATTGGCTTATAAAAAGCGCGAAACATTTCTTGACAATAGCACAATACACTAGCAAAAATACCATAATTCTATTATTAGAACACAAAGGACTTTCTACAAATAACATAAGAGAAATGCTACTTTTTAAAGCTTTTTACAACAGGAAAGTGTTGAAGAATGGGTCAGAGACGCTCGAGATTTCTTTTATTCGATTTTTTATTAAAATTTCTTGCCTCATGCTGTTCTACCAACATTACTTTAGCGAAATATTAACAAAGCTACCGGCAAATTGATACTATATTTTATACCAGTGGGAGAGACCTAGTGGCTTCACTCACTTGGCACTTTGTGAGTTAATTGTAGCTATTACTTCAGGATAATGTAGCCTATATATATTACTATAAAAACTATTGTAGTTTGACGAATTCGTTACGGATGTAAGTGGGTTAACTACGAACCTTATTTGTGTTGCAAGAACACCAACGTTTCATCCCTTCTTCAGGGTGAGTGCGGTTCGAGTCGCGCTCATACCGCGTAATGTAGCTATAGTTATTTTGAGTGATTTTGAGTCAGTGCGTGTCTGCATTATGTACTTTGAGGGTCAGCAACGAGCTTAAAGATGTCGATTCTTACGACCGCCACGGCTCTCGTGAATGTCGTAAGAGGCGACTTACGCCAGAATACTCAAACGTAACTCAGATTTAAGCATGTCGTCGAGATTTTTAGACAGTTTTCAATGAAATTTGTCGTCACTTAAGTAAGTACACACTGTAAGGGAACCTACCAGAGGAACGGCTTCTGTGTAATTTAACACCTCTTCTGCGATCACCAATCCGTCTGTCAAGCGTGGTGATTATGATTATGACAAAACCCCCTTTTTTGGGGAAGGCACGTTCAGCAGTGGACATAATATGTGTGCTGATCGGTAAAGAGCTTGAAGATTTTATACGGATATATTTCGATAGCCAAATGTTCTGAAACTTTCTACCGTGTAAATTGACCTGACCGCAGGTTTTGCCCAAGACGAAGGTAAAACCCCACGTCCCTTCCCTTACGACCAACCGACAAAGAAGTAGGCGGTTTGAAAAGGATCTTTTTTTAATTTACGACTTCGCTGTGAAAGGTACGGTGTGTAATGCGCCCAATTATGCGGTGCAAAGAAATTTCGCAATTACGCCGTAGGGCTTTCGGCTGCTTTTCGTCTGCGACAATGTTGCCGATGTAGCCAATAATGGCTAATACCACGTGTAATTTGTTGCCTTAACCTTTGTTACGGGTAGGTACGCTCAGGTCCTATTATGTGAATTATGTTAAACTTATATTATCTCCATCTGGTCTGTGGAGATAATTTATTCTTTTCATGGACTCGATGCAATCTTGAAGTCAGAGATCACGTCTTGACGGGAGATACAGAGTTTTTGCCACACATATATAACGAGCGTTTGACAATTTTCCTCAAGGGTGAAAGAAATTCTATTGTTGCGTTTGCACAAAGCAACTTTGACGTGATGTTTTTTTTACCGCACCCAACCATAATGTACCAACGAATGTACGTAGCAGGCGGAACGAATGCTACGACACATGCGTAACGTATTGAAGAAAGGCTTTCAACTACAAGGAGACATTTTGTAATTTATTGAAGTCCGCTTTTATTATGTAGGTGAGAACGCTAATAGCACAAGAGATTTGGGATAGCAAAAAGGAAGCCCAACCAAATAAATTATGGCAAAGTAAGGCTTCGGATCACATTGATGATTCTACAATCTTACATCAGATGACAGTAATAATAAGCGACGATAAGTACATGCAGGGGTAAGACCAAGCTAAGGCTGTTTTCGGTAAACAGCGGTTTCATCAGTTTTCAAAGGCGATCTTATTCCTGCGAAAGTTATCAACAAACCGCTCGCACTGTCCATCAAAAATGGACCATAAGACCTAACAGGTGGTGAAAGATGGATGAATGGTATTACCTGTTCTTCCTTTCCCAGCTTTGCAATGCACAGCGGCGACGTTCTTCGAGTCGGCGCTGAGCCAGTTGTGAACGTCCTCACAAAACGGCTGGATGATTTCGATGTTCGGAGGAGTGTGGTCCTCGAACGCGTACCTTTCCACCTGGAAACAAATGAAGATCGGTAAAGATTTGGCGTATGATAGGGGCTTCAAGTCTTCGCACCAGACTGGATGGAGGCGAGGAAGGCTAGAAACAGAGGGGCTACTCGGAAAAGGAAAACCGAAGTTTCTGATTCATTTTCGTGCTAAACTAACTCTTATGTCGCTTGCATAAGATTAGCGTTTGCACAAAAACGAATCGGAAAGTTCGATTTCGTTTTTACGAGTACGGCTGCTGGTGGCGATCTATTGTGTCAAGGTTCGAGGGTTAGGGTGTGCTTAAGACAGTGAGGACAATAGTCGTAGATGTATGCAGATCGCGAGGTTAAAGACCTGAAGGCAATGGACAGAACACGTTGCTAGACGGACGACCAAGGTGGTAAGAACGAGAGGTCCTCGAGACAGACCACCTTGTCAGAGGGCAGTTTTTTATTGGTGGCCACTTTTACTTTGGTAAGTGAAGATGTGGCCTAAGATGGAGAAAGCTTTCAAAAGAGAAGGTTAAGAGCAGGCCTATCTATACCAGCAGTGATTATTTCAAAAGTTTACAACGCAATATAATGAATAAGTACCATACTATTGGTTCATTTCAGAGTCCACCAATAGAGGCAGTTTGAACCTTTGTAATTCTGTCTGACTTTTGAACCCATTTAAATTTTTTGCGTTGGATTACTCATATATTTCCTTACAAAGCACACGAATACGGCTTATCTCGGGTTACATAAATGTGTCGCTGATATTCCTAGAGTAGATAACACCAATTATTACTGAAAACGTGATGACGATAAGTGCAACGTTCCTGGCTAGGTTATACCGGGTGTTTTAAACTTGGAGGATCAAATGAAGAGGTTACAATTTGCATATTTATGATTTTTTATGTAGAAGCTGATTTTCATCCCGATGTTACAGGATTTTCAAATAAAACTTTCTCTCTCTCGTAAGGGTCTTCTAAGACACTTAACGTTTTAAGTCGGAACCTTGTGTGTAATGTCCTGTAACATCAGCACAGGCAGCGGTGACCGCTTTTCTTAAGGCTGCCACGTGCCTGTTTGCCGCCGTGGTATAGAAAAACTTTTTCAGAAGAAATATTTGAATGAGAGCCTTAGAATTTTCACTAGTTTCGGCGGTGACGTTATAAGGATTCTGTAGATCATCAAATAAAATAGTTAAAGATATATAAAAATCCTACCTACCTGATCGTCTAAGATTGGAACACCCTGTATAGACACAGACAGTGTGTCACCCTGGGTCAATAAGTGTATGGTGTATGAATTGTGTGATGCAATGTGATTACGAGATGTTCATTGAAAACCGTGTTGTATTTTCCTTGATGGAATAAACACAAATAATAAAGTGTAACAAATATTTTCTTTTCTTTTAATGAAGCGAATCCATTCATCACAAAAAACAATAAAGATTTCCTAGATGTTGATTGGCTGTCTCCGTTGAGACGAGAAATTCCGCTAGGAAGAGGGCATTGTACCTATTCAATTTTACTAAGTAAACATTTTCGGAAGTGTATTTTTGTCCACTATCGTAATTTTATTATCTGCAAGAGCCCGCTGTCAAATGTGCTATTATTTATGATAATCATCATAAATAATATAAATACTGCTGGACAATTCACACAGCGTCATCTAGTCCAAGCTAACCAGAGCTAGTGTTATGGGTACTCGATAATATACTAATACTGTTATAGCTACTTCATTAATACATTACATACATACAAAACACCCAGAACAAATATCTGCAGATCGTTCAAACATTTGCCCCGAGGCGCGAATCGAACCCGTCGAACAACGTCCTGCGTCGCAGACGGTCCTTCGCCCGCTGCGCTACAGAGTTCGTCAATAGACTATTTACATATATACAAAACAATTCTACCACAACGATAAATCTTAAAATCACATCTAACCTGATTACGCATACAATCATACGGGCAGAAATGTTAAGTGGCACAACAAAAACGCAGACTAAACGGCGCGGCGAGCAAGCGCTTCCCAGAACCAAAGGAGTTTTAAGTGAAAACTGTCAGTGGCATCCTCGATAAGCGTTATCGGTGAACAACTGATAGGCGGTTGGAAGGCTGATGGTGGCGACATCTAGTCTGATAGCAACGAGACTGCGACTTGTTCGAATTCAATTATATTAGTTGGAAAATATTATAGAAAGAGTAGGTACCTGTGCCTAAAGATCTAAGGTAGGCCTTTGCCCTGTGTTGAGACGATGGATAATTAATTACGTAAAAAAAAGCCAGAAACTAAAATTGATAGAATCCATACTAATATTATAAATTCGAAAGTAACTCTGTCTGTCTGTTACCTTTTCACGCCCAAACGGCTGAATGGATCTTAATGAAATTTGACAGGGAGGTAAACGGTATCCCGGGGACGGACATAGGCTACTTTTTATCCCGGAAAAGAGAGCGCGAAGCCGCAGGCAGCAGCTATTATAAAGAAGTACAGTTTGGACGTGGGCTGTTTAACCCAGGTAGCGATGCCGCTGACGAAGGCTAGTCGTAGCCTGCGTCTGCGACGCTGGAGGTAGCGGGTTCGATTCCCGCCTTGGGACAAATGTTTGTACGATATGCAGATACTTATTCTGAGTGTTTTCTTTGTAATATAAAAAAATATCTGTCTATGTCGTACCTAAATTATGTATAGTATATCAGTCAACTAGTACCAATAACACAAGCTCTGCTTAGCTTGGGGGCGAGATGACGCTGTGTGAATTGTCCAGCATTATTTATTTATATTTATTACCTCTGCCTCTGACTGTTACGACATGACTCATGCATGAGCTATGTTTTACTCAGGTATAAATAAGCAATCCCGCTTGCAAATGCTAGTCGTAGATATAAAACTTTTTCAGACCGTGGCAAGTCTATCTCTCGTCGACAAATGTGGTGATACCCTGCTAGCGAGAGTCGGTAATCCTGGGGACGATAAAACCTTCCTTCAACCGATTCAAAGCTATCGAACACTGATTGACGTATCTATAAATTGTGATAGCACAACTAAATATAGCAACGGCTTCGGTCGGACCTCGAGTTTTGTATTATCAAGGCATATCTTATTGCATCGTGCACTAGACTTTGCTAAGAGATTTGATGAGTTCCTCTCCTCAGGACATCTTCTTTTCTTCCTCTTCAGGAAATACTATGGTCTTCTATTAACTATGGTTGCCTGGAGAATCGCTTTAAGAGGCGAACGTAACAAACTCAATTTACATAAAATTTAACACACGATTGTTGAAAAAACGATTGCGAAAAAAACCATGAAAGTGCACTGCTTCGCACATAATTTGGTCTAGATCTCAGGAACCCTGCGGTCTATTGAAATGATTTATGTTTTGATTCTTAGGTTATTAATTACTAATTATTTAGTTCCTCGACCAGTTTCTTCATAAGTTGTGTAGTATTTTGTAAATAAGTAAAAACTTGATTTATGCATTTACGCCGCTCCAAAAACGTATGCTCTGTACCGCTCCTATGAACGCGAAATCCTATGCCTATCCTTTTCACAAAATTCCTTTGCTGTATGACATTAAGTATAGGGTATAACCTGCGTACTTAAATGGGATTGAGAATGACGACATCTCCCATGCTATAATAACAAAAACAAAAAAACCTTAGAATTGAGCAAAGCGACACCTCTCATCAAACGAACTAAATTTAACTTTAGTCGGAACAGGATTGGATAAACTTCAATGTTTCCCCTGTAGGTGGAGCTAACGACGCTAGAGTCCGAAGGAAGTCTCAAAGGTTTCGACTCTACGTCATTTGACCTCGTAGCGGAATTGGTAGCGCATTCCCGTACCGAGGGAAGGTTGTGAGTTCAAGCCCCGTCGAAATCGATTTATATAGGGATACTATTTAATTTCTTTGAAATTAGTCTGAGTGTGAGGGCTTACGCACTATAAAACCAAAAACCATAATTCTCATGCCGTCCCGCTGAGATGAGATTCGAACTGAGCAAAGCATGAGAGATGACATAATTCTCAATCCCATCCAAGTACGCAGGTTATAATTCTTTATCCATCTTAGGGGAAAATTCCCAACATTCCGTATTCGGTAAACCACTGAGGAAGAATTGTCATGACAACTCCCGAAGAAACCTGCTAAGATTTATATATCAAGCCACAATTAAATAACCTTTTTCACATCACTCACTTCAACCACCATCCATCACAAACATTCAATGCCAAATCGTGCGATCTATTAACCTACAGGAGAAATTACGTTGCCAAAATTTTTAATTTTATTTTAATTTTTTGATTTTTTTTCATTGGCGAAAGTTTTTGATGACAGCAAAAGACTTGCTTTTTAGGGTTCCGTACCCGAACGGTGAAAACGGAACCCTATTGTCGCTCCATCTCATGAACCGTAAGAGGTAGACAATAGAAATTTTCAGAGAATGCTGCAGAATGCCGCTGGGGCTTTTTGTCCAGGCTGTATCTCTTGAACCACAATAGGTTGACACATTAAACTTTCTATAACTAAGTAACACTTAAGTAACTGTAATAACAACATAATACTAAAAATATAATAAATTATAAAATTTAAAGGGGTCTCCAATCAAGTAAAAATTTGATGTTCTTTGAAAAAGTTGCCTGATTATTACGGTACGGAACCCTTTGTGTGCGAGTCGATTCGCACTTGGCGGTTTATTTTTAAATATCCTGACGACCTTTGGCGACATTTCGCGGAGGGTAAAAGTTTACCTGAGTCGCAGGTTTCGGAACAGACTCCTGCAGAACAAATAATAAATTAGGGAGGAATCAATGTGACTAATAGCCCAACAATCCTATGATAACATAGAGAAAAAACCTCACTAATTATTGTTAAGGCGAAGTTTTAACATGTCTGATCCGCTCGAACAAACCAAAACTATTAAACGATAAAATTTTATGTAGCTCTAGATCTGGAATAACTTTGTACTAGAAAAACGAGAGCGAAGCCGCAAGCAAAGGCTAGTAATGTCAAAACACTAAGTTCGTATTATTTGGATACCTCTGACGACCTCTGTGTTAGAAAGTTCTTGTCGTAAAATCAACTAAGTGTACTAAGGACATCTAGATATGGGCATATTCGCTGGCGCAGTGTAGGCGTGAGGTGATACAAGGAGAAAACCGATTTAGTATCAATTTTACGAGCATTATTAGATTTTGTGACAGTTTACTGGTTTTGTTTTTCGACTATAACAACCGAATTGAGATTCGAATACAGCTTTTCATTTAACTAGTAGAAAGCTGTTGAATTTATACGCAAGACTCCTACTTAAATTTTATTAGGTATCCACTATGGCTTCTGGTAGTGTAATTCAATTTTAATTTGTTTATTCATGTTCGTATGCTGCATTGAGGGGATTGAGCAGTATCGCAGTATGCCTGGTCACAACATAACCAGGGCTTGCCTCAGGTGCAAAAATAATAAGCCCAAAAGAAAACGTACAGTTGTTTCTCGGGTCGGACAAAAAAAAAACAAAAAAAAAAGTAAAACAAACTATGGTAAACGTGCTGGCCTAACCTGTCTATTACATCTAGAGTACAAAACATGGACGACAATGATCGATCGTGCATTAATTACGTGATGTTTTTTAGTATTTTTTTTGAACCCCCTTCCCCCTGTGGTGAGCACTACCTCCGTAACCATAATCACGTATATTTTTGTTGTAGATGCAAGTACCGAAAAAAATCAATACGCACACACAGGTTATTTAGAGACAATATTGAATTTATTAGATTTAATCTTTTTTAATTCTGGGAAATTCAGCACCGTGATAAAAATGTCTTTGTCTGGTTTAGAAATCGCGCCTTCAACGAAAAATTTAATACACGTGATATCTCAACCCTAACACCCTTCCCTCTTGTGATATTTCGTGATTTTTCCGAACATCCCCCCCTTCGAGCCTCATGTGATTAATAAACGACCCTTTATTAGTCGTCCCTGTTGACTTTTGGGTATTCCAATTTCCAGCATTGTTGAAGCCAGTCATAACTATTGAAATATCCATATAGCCCCGAAACAAAATAATGCCGTATATACAAAAACCAATTCTATGTGATGCGGGTGAAGTTAAAGACCGATGTTAGTTTAAAACATATAGCAGCAATAATTATGTATGTAGAAACCTAGTGGGAACTAACTTTCTGAACTAAAGGTCAGTATGACCTTAGGAAACTTATAAGTACCTACTAATAATCCTATAAAACTGGATGAAGGAAAACTTATGAGTGAAAGTAGTAGAGATAAATGTTAAACATCCTCACACAATTTATTTCTGTAAACTTCGTACACTGTTTTTCCGGCTAATTACAACCTGGGTGTTGAGATAGGAGTGAATATGTGTCTTCTAGACCTTCGTGATACATCGTTGGCCACATGTTCACTTACTATCAGGTGAGATTGGCCAAAGGAAGGTCTATTGATTATAAAAATAATAATAATAATTTGTTTTACTTATTCTTGCGAATAAGCCTGATATTGTACTGATAGATCGGTTAGAACGGAGGGCGGTGCTCGCTGATGTCACCATACCACAAAATGTTAACCTCGTTAAAGCTGAGAAAGATAAACTTAGCAAATATCTTGACTTTGACAACGAGGTTGTCAGCATGTGGGATGTTGATTCAGCGACCGTCGTCCCGATAGTCGTTTCGGTTAACGGCGTAATAACGAAGAGCCTCGATCAACATCTCAAGAGACTCTCGCTAGGAAGTTGGATCAAGGGTCAGATTCAAAAGGCGGTACTCCTGGACTCGCCGCGCATCGTCAGGAAGTTCCTCTCTCTGCAGACCTAGTCACCGGCCGCTTAAGGCTAGCTTCGCGGCCGGTGATTTACCATTTTGATATATTTTTTACTGTAGAATAGTTTTATAATATTTTATTTTCTATAGTAAAAAAATATTTTATAACGAGATTTAAAATAAATTAAGTGAATAATAATAAAATGAGACAACATTTTTATACCAGGATACAGACATTTTTTAAGTAAATATACATGTAAAACTAGCCAACGGTTTTAATCGTTTTTCCGGGATAAAAAATCTGTTATGTTTTTCCACGTTTAGAACTACATTTGTGCAAAATTACGGCGGAATCCTTTCAGTACTTTTGACGTGAAGAACAAACATATCACATCCATCTAAACTAAACTTTAGCATTATAAATATTCGTGTAAGACACAAAGGGTGATTACGATGATGGAATTGAAAGGGGAATGAACAAAACATGTTCTGCCGACCCTTAAGATAAAGGGCAGAAAGAGGCGCATAGAGAAAAAAGCTTCTAGACCTGGTGACACCAATATGACTATTACATGATGTAGGGAGAGCTTCAAAAAACACCAGATGAACACTTTAAAATACAATTGGCTGGGTGGGACTCTCGTCCCATTTAAATTGTAATGTCAAGAGATTTATTCAAATTTTATGCGACACATGTCAGATGGCAACAGGCGCATGACACGTGAAGTGTCACTTTTGTGCTCTGCTATAATGTCATCTGTGACACTGAACCACAAAGATAAGCCTGATTTCAACTAAAGCGGAGAGATAGAAGAAGTGAGATTGACTGTTTAGTTACCCCTTAATCAGTCTGTTAACTTAGAGCATTGCTAACTCTCACTCTTTCTTCTTCTATTGACATAAGTCAGAGTGAGAAATAACGCTGCTTAGCAACTGTTTTAAGTTAGCGGACCATTACATTATAAGGGGGTTCGAGTCTAAACAGGTATCTCCCCGAAGCATTTAATGTGTAAACTTTTTACAGCCAATGGGAAGAATGCATGTGGTTAAAAAATGACGCTATTTTGACATCGTTATTTTGGTACATCTCACCTCCACTTTGATGGAAGACAGCACTAACTTGCGTTTACGCAAGCCGTAAATTACGATGTAGGTAGAGGCGTGATGTTTTCTCGGTAAACGATATTGTATTCTACGAAAGGAGCGGCTTTGGGATGATTCGACTAACCACAAAACTCATTACTTTAAGGCTAGTGTATGCCCTAACGGCCTTGAGAACCAAAAATAATTATGTGTAGCCATATACCTAAATAATTTGTTTTATTCCTGGAATGTTCAATTTGTGTAAAATACTTTGACAAATATTTGAATGAAAGAAAAATACTCAATGACTCAAAATATCCTCGTGTCCTTATCTTATTAAGATTAACGAGTGAACTACAAAAACCGGCAATCAATAATGAATCTAGAAGACATACATTACAGATCATAATTCAATTAGATATCAAGTTATGTCCCTTTTTTCGCAACAAGCTTTTCCACTGTTTATTATCAAACGTATTAAAAGGCACCTTAATCCTAATTTAAATTCAAATCAGTCGCAGCAAAGCTCATATTACAATGTAAAGCAGTTATAGAACACAGCATGGAATTTTTATGCAAATATACCGCTACATATGCATTCGAGTTTCCTCTTAAATAGCACGTGGCCCTATTGCGTTGCCGCTTGCAGCTCGACAGTGCCTCACTACTTTGTACTGACACCTATTAGTGCTGATTTAAATTCAGTTCTTTTGCACGTGGCGCTGGATACACAGAGTATAGATGTATCATAGCAATTGTTCCGTAATAAGCGGTAGACATGCAGGCTTGAGAGACTTTTATGGACTGGGACCGAAGAAATTAATTTATAGGAAGCAATCATTCAATCTTCAGGATTTAAAAACATGGTCTACTCAAAATTTATCTTTGAAATGAGGCTCATTAGAAATTGTTTACATTTTCCGTAGAAGATCGGTTATGGCTACAAATCATCAAAGTATCAAGACACTTCGATCAGCGGATAAGGTTTGTTGCTGAATATAAATATCTGCGTACATAGATTTATTCATCACAAGCGGATTTTAGGAAGTTTTGAGAGGTCTGTTTATCAGAACTATATCCTATATATATAGTATAGAACTATGACAGACATAACTCAATCACAACCTATTATTATATAAAAGTGTAAAACACAAAAAATAAGGACAATTCCCAATAACCCAATAGTCCAGTCAATGAATGCTCAAGAGAGGATTGGGTGAAAAAGTCGAAAGCAGAAAGTTTGACTTCGGAACTTTGTTTGGACTAGTTAAGAAACATACTAAAAGTCCCCACTCCTGTGAGGGCCCTAAATCGGAGGGCACAAGGACGGTCCCCAAAGTAAGCAATGCTTGTGTTACGGGTACCTAAACGCCTGAATTGTTTTTCATTGAACAGCATCCACGTAAAGTACAATACAGACCGAACATTCTAGTCGAATGTGTGTCTCTACACCTGTATGTCCGCTTGACAAAATAAGGTCGAAAATAGGTCTAGCATATCGATCCGCTTTCTGATATTTATAGTAATTTCTGTGCCGAACTATTTACATACGTTCATATGGACGTGAAAGCGTCGGAATACATTGTAGGGTCTATGCCTCATGTATGTAATGTGGATGCCGGGAGGTAAATTGAGGATTGTATTGCGATTATGTTTCATAAACTTCGTATACAATGTTAGGTATTTTCTCCTTCAGAAAAAGCGACTCTTGGCTCTAGATATAATCAATAAAAGTTGTGATTTTTGTGTTTACGATTGGATTTTTTTGGAGGAACCTACATAAATATGGAAGTTAAATAAGTCTAAGGGGGTTTTGCCGGATTGCGAAGGAGGGTACAATTTTGAGTGTAGGTACGTATGTAACGATGTAGCTATAAATAAATAATGATGGAGAATTCACTCAGCACCATCTAGCCCAAAGCTAAGCAGTGCTTGTGTTATGGGTACTAGTTGAATGATAAATTTAATATATTATATTACGCAAATATTTTTTTAATATACATAGAAAGCAACCAGAATACCCGGGACATTATCTGCAGATCGTACAAATATTTGTCCCAAGGCTGGAATCGAACCCGTAACCTCCAGCGTCGCAGGCGGACCTTCGCCTGCTACGCCACAGAGGTCTACCTATGTACTCATTGTAGGATCCGTCCGTAGCCTGACGCTGAAGCCCTTAATTTTGACAAATGAGGTGTCATTGGTTTCGATAATTTAAGATCAAGAAAGTCAGTGAAAACCTTTGAAAAAATCCAATATGGCGGTTGAAAGAAGCAATTTTCAATAACCAAATAAAACGCAGTCGGGATTTATTTTTTAGGGTTCCGTATCCAAAGGGTGAAAACGGAACCTTATTAATAAGCCTCCGCTGCCCGTCCGTCCGTCCGTCTGTAACAGAGCTCTATCTCATGAGCCGTAAGAGGTAGACAGTTGAAATTTTCAGAGAATGTGTATTTCTCTTGCCGCTATGTCAAGACTGTATCTCTTGAACCACAATAGATTTACACATGAAACATTCTAACACTTAACTGTAATAACAGCAAATACTAAAAATATTATTAAAGTTGAAACGTTTAAACGGGTGTCTCCTAACAAGTGAAAATTTGATGTTTTTTGAAAAAGTTGCCTGATTTTTACTGTACGGAATCCTTCGTGTGCGAGTTGTCTCGCACATGGCGGTTTACTATCTAATAACTCTTCCTATCGGTAGTACGGTATATTATCTCGGGATATAGTCATCAGTTCCGCTGACAAATACCTAATACGCTAAATATACAGTTCCTAGATAGGTAAGTACCTATATTAACGCGTGTAACACAGTACACAACACGATATTCCCAAGGCCGTGTTAACATCCATTAAGCCATTCGCAAATGTTTCTGAGTACACAAGTTAAATTATTTAAGGAAATACATATTATGTATTAATACAGCTGATACATAGCATAGTAAATTACAGATAGGTAGGTAACTGTTATGTTTAAGGAAATACATATTATGTATTAATACAGCTGATACATAGCATAGTAAATTACAGATAGGTAGGTAACTGTTATGTTTAAGGAAATACATATTATGTATTAATACAGCTGATACATAGCATAGTAAATTACAGATAGGTAGGTAACTGTTATGTTTAAGGAAATACATATTATGTATTAATACAGCTGATACATAGCATAGTAAATTACAGATAGGTAGGTAACTGTTATGTTTAAGGAAATACATATTATGTATTAATACAGCTGATACATAGCATAGTAAATTACAGATAGGTAGGTAACTGTTATGTTTAAGGAAATACATATTATGTATTAATACAGCTGATACATAGCATAGTAAATTACAGATAGGTAGGTAACTGTTATGTTTAAGGAAATACATATTATGTATTAATACAGCTGATACATAGCATAGTAAATTACAGATAGGTAGGTAACTGTTATGTTTAAGGAAATACATATTATGTATTAATACAGCTGATACATAGCATAGTAAATTACAGATAGGTAGGTAACTGTTATGTTTAAGGAAATACATATTATGTATTAATACAGCTGATACATAGCATAGTAAATTACAGATAGGTAGGTAACTGTTATGTTTAAGGAAATACATATTATGTATTAATACAGCTGATACATAGCATAGTAAATTACAGATAGGTAGGTAACTGTTATGTTTAAGGAAATACATATTATGTATTAATACAGCTGATACATAGCATAGTAAATTACAGATAGGTAGGTAACTGTTATGTTTAAGGAAATACATATTATGTATTAATACAGCTGATACATAGCATAGTAAATTACAGATAGGTAGGTAACTGTTATGTTTAAGGAAATACATATTATGTATTAATACAGCTGATACATAGCATAGTAAATTACAGATAGGTAGGTAACTGTTATGTTTAAGGAAATACATATTATGTATTAATACAGCTGATACATAGCATAGTAAATTACAGATAGGTAGGTAACTGTTATGTTTAAGGAAATACATATTATGTATTAATACAGCTGATACATAGCATAGTAAATTACAGATAGGTAGGTAACTGTTATGTTTAAGGAAATACATATTATGTATTAATACAGCTGATACATAGCATAGTAAATTACAGATAGGTAGGTAACTGTTATGTTTAAGGAAATACATATTATGTATTAATACAGCTGATACATAGCATAGTAAATTACAGATAGGTAGGTAACTGTTATGTTTAAGGAAATACATATTATGTATTAATACAGCTGATACATAGCATAGTAAATTACAGATAGGTAGGTAACTGTTATGTTTAAGGAAATACATATTATGTATTAATACAGCTGATACATAGCATAGTAAATTACAGATAGGTAGGTAACTGTTATGTTTAAGGAAATACATATTATGTATTAATACAGCTGATACATAGCATAGTAAATTACAGATAGGTAGGTAACTGTTATGTTTAAGGAAATACATATTATGTATTAATACAGCTGATACATAGCATAGTAAATTACAGATAGGTAGGTAACTGTTATGTTTAAGGAAATACATATTATGTATTAATACAGCTGATACATAGCATAGTAAATTACAGATAGGTAGGTAACTGTTATGTTTAAGGAAATACATATTATGTATTAATACAGCTGATACATAGCATAGTAAATTACAGATAGGTAGGTAACTGTTATGTTTAAGGAAATACATATTATGTATTAATACAGCTGATACATAGCATAGTAAATTACAGATAGGTAGGTAACTGTTATGTTTAAGGAAATACATATTATGTATTAATACAGCTGATACATAGCATAGTAAATTACAGATAGGTAGGTAACTGTTATGTTTAAGGAAATACATATTATGTATTAATACAGCTGATACATAGCATAGTAAATTACAGATAGGTAGGTAACTGTTATGTTTAAGGAAATACATATTATGTATTAATACAGCTGATACATAGCATAGTAAATTACAGATAGGTAGGTAACTGTTATGTTTAAGGAAATACATATTATGTATTAATACAGCTGATACATAGCATAGTAAATTACAGATAGGTAGGTAACTGTTATGTTTAAGGAAATACATATTATGTATTAATACAGCTGATACATAGCATAGTAAATTACAGATAGGTAGGTAACTGTTATGTTTAAGGAAATACATATTATGTATTAATACAGCTGATACATAGCATAGTAAATTACAGATAGGTAGGTAACTGTTATGTTTAAGGAAATACATATTATGTATTAATACAGCTGATACATAGCATAGTAAATTACAGATAGGTAGGTAACTGTTATGTTTAAGGAAATACATATTATGTATTAATACAGCTGATACATAGCATAGTAAATTACAGATAGGTAGGTAACTGTTATGTTTAAGGAAATACATATTATGTATTAATACAGCTGATACATAGCATAGTAAATTACAGATAGGTAGGTAACTGTTATGTTTAAGGAAATACATATTATGTATTAATACAGCTGATACATAGCATAGTAAATTACAGATAGGTAGGTAACTGTTATGTTTAAGGAAATACATATTATGTATTAATACAGCTGATACATAGCATAGTAAATTACAGATAGGTAGGTAACTGTTATGTTTAAGGAAATACATATTATGTATTAATACAGCTGATACATAGCATAGTAAATTACAGATAGGTAGGTAACTGTTATGTTTAAGGAAATACATATTATGTATTAATACAGCTGATACATAGCATAGTAAATTACAGATAGGTAGGTAACTGTTATGTTTAAGGAAATACATATTATGTATTAATACAGCTGATACATAGCATAGTAAATTACAGATAGGTAGGTAACTGTTATGTTTAAGGAAATACATATTATGTATTAATACAGCTGATACATAGCATAGTAAATTACAGATAGGTAGGTAACTGTTATGTTTAAGGAAATACATATTATGTATTAATACAGCTGATACATAGCATAGTAAATTACAGATAGGTAGGTAACTGTTATGTTTAAGGAAATACATATTATGTATTAATACAGCTGATACATAGCATAGTAAATTACAGATAGGTAGGTAACTGTTATGTTTAAGGAAATACATATTATGTATTAATACAGCTGATACATAGCATAGTAAATTACAGATAGGTAGGTAACTGTTATGTTTAAGGAAATACATATTATGTATTAATACAGCTGATACATAGCATAGTAAATTACAGATAGGTAGGTAACTGTTATGTTTAAGGAAATACATATTATGTATTAATACAGCTGATACATAGCATAGTAAATTACAGATAGGTAGGTAACTGTTATGTTTAAGGAAATACATATTATGTATTAATACAGCTGATACATAGCATAGTAAATTACAGATAGGTAGGTAACTGTTATGTTTAAGGGGGCGAATTTTGTGAAAATGATATTCATAGGATTCCGCGTTCATAGAAGCGGGACAAAGCATACGTTTCTGGAACGGCGTAAGCGAACGGCTTCTTGCCAGCTTGCCAGCATATATAAATAAATAAATTGCGGGCTCTGAACCATCTCAGAACCCTCAAAATATCTACCAAAACAAAACAAAACCAAACCCTCATAAAAACTTACATAACTGTTGATCTACGTATTATCAACAAACCGGCGGCGGCGATAAGTGTTACACAAAAATAAACTCAATAATATAATGAATTTATTTATTAGGTATGCTTGTATGCTCCATCTACGAGTAGTGTTCCCTAACGTGACCTGACTCATGTACATTGCAGTGTATACGTGTTTCGCCTCACGTGCCGGTGGTGTCTATAGATAACTGCAAGCTATTGTAAACTTTAACTGTAGATGTTTTCAGTTTATTTTGCTGGTTTGTGGAACTGCTGGATGGAGTCTAAGGGATCTTGTCAGGGGATCGATAGCCGCCTCCAGAGAATACATTACTGAGAGAGAACCCATTCTGTCTGTCAATAGTCGGTAGTGATTTTAGCATAACATATAAAGGTCACGCGTGAAAAAATATCGGGTTTTTACTATTTTATAGGATCTACAAGTAATTTAAGTAGCAGATAAGAAGTTTTGCGTAAGTACATAGTAAGCCATTTGCTACAAATCACTTTCAATTAATCTAGTTTTCGAGTCTATTAATAAAATGTCGGTTTTAGTATGCCAATAGACTCCAAAACAATTATTGGTTAATAGTTTTATTTTAATATTATCAAATAAATGGTGTTGGTTTATACATTTCAAAACAGTTTATGAAATTTCTGTAAGTTTTATACTTTTTGAAATATTTTGAAAAAAGACGAAAAATAACCCATTCCCCATCACCGAAATTTGCAGAGCAATCTATGTATCTGAAATGTATGTAGCGTTTGTAGATATGGATCTATATTATACAGCAAAAATATAGAATAGTCTGTGAGTAGAACACTTTTTGAAAAAGGAGGGGAAATTTTTCAAAATAAATGCTACCTCACCGAGAGGGGTATCAAATTAAATGTATTGAAAGGCATTTCAAAACAGTTTTAGAAACTTCTGTAGGTTTTATAGTTTTTGAAACATTATGAAAAAAGTCGATAAATTTACCATTATCCTCTAATCTCCGAAGTTTGTAGAGCGATCCATCTTAAATGTACCTACATCGTAGGTACCTCCTATTTTTAGGTATTCATAAAATAGCGAAGTTTCTTACCAGTACCTATCCACACTAATATTATAAATTCGAAAGTAACTCAGTCAAAAATTTCCCTCCTTTCTGCCGTTTAGCCGACACTAAACGGCAGAAAGGGGGGAAATTTTGCTGGGAGGTAGACTGTATCCCAGGGACGGACGTAGGCTTTCCATGACTTTCGGCAGGTTTTGATGAAATATATCCACGCTGTTTTCAAACAGGTTATTGAGTAAAAAGATAGCGAGTGACATGGGGGCAAACTTTAGTCTGGTCCTACAGTAGGGCACCTCCAGTATGGCGTGCAAAGAGTCTCTATCGCAATTTTTTTTATAGCACCAAGATGGCAAACAAACTTGCGGTCCGCCCGTTGGAAAGTGGTTACCGCAGCCTACAGACGCCTGCAACATCAGGGACATTACACGCGCGCTGCCGACCCTTTAAATGTCTTTAATTGAAGCAAAGATAGAAACATGAGCACAACTTTAACTTGGACCTTACCCACCAGAGATTTTCTTCGTAGCTAAACTGCGAAATCTGTGGAATATGTCAAACCCAAGCCATAAGATTCCTTAGCTATGAAAACCATGCGATAGCTACAAGATGTCTTGGTCCTCTGTCGATCACATGTCTGGTGGAAGGAATTGAGCAGAATTGTCCATACCAAATCAAACAATATTTAAATTTCAAATCAATTTCCGTATACAATAACTGTACCTACACTTAGAAAAGGTAAAATTCAATCTTAAAATTAAAATAGACATGGAAATAAAGTGATATTTTTGATTTCTGTCGTTATTTACACTAAAGTGAAGCAACGAAGAAACCTTTAGTCTGTTAGTTGTTATTTTTCGAGTTCAATCAAAACCCGTCCCAAGCTTTTTTATTCTCTAGCTAGATAATCTGATACTTTGTAGTAAGCCTTTATGCACAGAAAGGTTTTCACAATTTGTTTGAATAAATTTACTTATAATTTTTGCAACTTACTAGGACTTTAGTTGTCCTATACAATGTCCCTTTAAAAGATACATTAATCTTCTTTAGCCTGGTTGTAGGCACATAAGCAAGCCATTTTAGGCTTTACATATAAAATATCGTGTACAAAATAAATTTAACTCCCTAATATAATTTATTACACGTCAAAGGCACGAAGGGGACACCTTTCAAAGTCATATGACAATTTGAATAATTAGCAAGTGACGCCGATGGTTCGATACTAAAACTACAGAATTAGACTTAATAGTAGATTGTCCTTTCTGAAGTTCATTTGTATGAGTCATGCCAGCATGCACGTCAGGTGGTTACAGCGTACCTCATTGAGTTGGTAACAGCGTACCTCATTGAGTTGGTAACATCAATAGGTAGGTTTAATATACAGCGTGTTCGGCATAACGTGTGCCATATGGTAACTGGGGGGAAGTTGAACCAAGTGCAATTGCTTGTTTGTGTGGCATGTTCGTGGGCGTATGTCTGCTAATGAAGATGTGTAGAAGGGAGAAAATTTTGTATATTTGTATTTATTTACCATTCATAACATGGTCGTTATACAAGGCAAATCAGAATTTGTATAATTTAAAAAGAAAAGACATTATTATTAAGTACCTAATACATATACAAACAAGTATACTAATACACAATTCACTTAAACAAAAATCAATATATTCCAAATAATTAATTCAATGTCAAATATTATTTAAAAAAAATAATATTGTTATTGAAAAAAGTAATAAAAGCGTTTTCCCTGCAGCAGGGACAAAAAAATCACACTCGCACTAATATTATAAAACGTTTCCATAGAAACAAAGCGTGCGAAGCCGCGGGCAGCAAATAGTATATAACAATAAGCCAAATACTGGATAATGTATATTCTCCACAAAATGATAGTTAGCTCTACCCAAGTAGATATCCACTAACATGATAAACTGTTCAGTTTTACGTATTTTTACAGCATTGACATTGCTTTCCTAATTTATTAAAAGTACCTATGGTCTCGTCACGCAGCAGACACTGTCATTAGCCAGTATGTCTAGCTCGATCGTGTGCTTGGTGCAAGTCACCTCTGCGAAATTAGCAAGTAGCAGACTTGCTAATTTTTTTTTTTTTAAAGCAGTAAATGCCTATTCAGACTATTTCAGACCTACGCGAGCGGTAGCGAAAAGGGGCTTGGGGAATTTTTGTATGGCCCTACTTTGTAGCCGTAACACCGGCCACTACTTTGTATTTTTTATCAAATCGCGTCACACCATTAAGTTACCTATATATTTAGATAGAGGACACAAAAATGTCATATAATAATATTATCCTAAAGCGTCAGATTTCTGAGATCTTCACATTATGAAAAAAAATATTTAGAAGAGTTATTATGTTATATGACACTAGCTTCTGCCCACGGTTTCGTACGCTCTTTTCCGATATAAAGTTGCCTATTTCCGTCCCCCGGAATACCATCTATCTCCATACCAAATTTCATTAAGATCCATTCAGCCGTTCATGATAGATTGATAGACAGACAGACAGCCAGTTATTTTCGTATTTACAATATTAGTGTGATTTTTTTGGTTTTGTATGCTCTTCTAAATAAATATATAGTTTCATTTTGCGCCGCGATTTGAAAAAAAAGCAATTTGGTAGCCAAATTCTTCAAACCCCTTTCGTTCGGTTACGCGCGTCATCCCGTCTATCATTTTGTATATACCACGTACCCACTCGGCTTTCGCTGCCTGTGTAGTGAATACCGCGTTTAAACAGGCCTTTACAGAAATATTGAGAATTGTTTAATATATTGGCTATTTCGACAACAGTGTAAAGTGGGAACAGGCCTTTATGATTGGTATGGCATGAAGTATGTGATTGATTGCAGCTTTGACCTATAATAATTCAGTCAATTACTCTTCAGTTATTGCCGGAGTAGAGTACTTACACGCAGGCTAATTTAATTTCAGCAAAAACCATGCAGCCTCCGAGAGATCAAGATGGCGAAGTTTTGTCTCTCTCTGCCCTTTGCCCCGATGACGACGCGCGACGGGGGGCTTATAGGACTCAAGATGGATTTTCAAAGCGGTTTGAAGATTTTTGTAAGGAGGGTTCCATACAAAAATCCTAAATATAAGTTATTTATTTGGATAGAGGACCCTAAAACAAATATAAAATGTTCTATAACATAATGCCCTAAAGCGTCAGATTTCTGAGATATTCACTTATGAAGAAAATATTTAGTTGTTTTCATGTGTGAAAATAATGTCCTAAAACATTATTTTATTACATTTTTTTTGTTTTAGTACTTCTATCCAAATATATAACGTTAATTATGCGCGGCGATTGCTGTGTGGTGCCGGCTTAGAATTTGCACCACCCCAACTCTTCCCGCAGGTGTAGTAAGAGGCGACCAAGAGATATCCACTGGGGATGGGCAGCAGCGCCCCCTGCAGAACAATTCTACCACCGAACTGCGATTCCCAATCCGCATGCATAGCGTGGGGATTATGGGCATTACCCCCCGTGAGCCAACAAGGCGCTTGTCAGGGGGAGGCCTGGGTCCAGCAGTGGACCAACATAAGCTGTGGCGCGGCGATTTAAAAAACACGAAAGGGTAACCGATTTTAGGACCAAAATCTTCAAACCCCTTTACTGATGTATAAGTTGTAAGTAAGCTTTACTTAAATTCATTCTTTGTCAGAGTTGTCAAATAGGTATCTATAATAATTACGTTTGGATGTTTTACAAAATAAAATGTATTTAGGTTGGTCAGTCGCCTGGTAAGCCTGCACTAGCTTCGCTTGCTTCTTGGGCCCAGACCTAGAGCTTGCGCTATACTCCAAATTGGTAGGTACTCGATTATGTGAAAAATGTCGAGCATTAAGTACCAATTTTTTTCCACCCGATAAAAATTGCGTGGTATCTTAACCTTCCAAAGTATATTTAAAGAACCCAAAAAACAAAGATGATTGTCCTTTTAGATGTTTGAAGTTCATGTTATTTTTAAGGCATGACGTGACGGGTGTAAAAGTATGATGAATTGAATGCATTTATGACACTGAATTTACTTCAAACATGAGCCAAATGGCCGCTTAACTTACTTATACAGAGTTGGCGTCAAAAGTAGCTGATCAACTCATGTTGCAGTAAGTAACTATACACGAGAAATCATAACGTAATGCGCGTGAAAAAAGGATAATGTTCCACACTTTAACCTCGTAATTGTAATTTTTACTCGATTTTTTTCTGTGGTTATTGATGATAAGTAACTTACAACAACATAGTGGTCGTCTGACTCCTAGCCAAACTGACGCCATCTATAGGGTGGACCAAACAGTAAGCTCTTAAAAAAAAGTAAAATAAAAAGGGTAAACAATTTTATTTTCATTTTTAATTTGATGTTGAAAATTCAACTTTGTCTCGCTCAGACGTAAATTCTTCACTTTCGATCAAAAATGTTATAACTTTATTTTATTATTAGATTATTTTATGCAAGAAAGTACGATCCATAGAGGTCATATTACAAAAACAAAAACTCAAAAATTCCACAAATAAAATTATAAACAGTTGTAACCGTTCCGCCCGAAAATTCTCAAACAATACTTTCAAAAATCAAAACTCAAAATCTACGAACAATCGGGCAACATACAGGGGGTATTATCGGGTTCCCTTGGAGGTAAGGCATTATTTTTTTATGACATCACTCGGTCGATAAAAAAGATTAAAAGGAGATTATAATCTCTTTTTATTTAAATGTTTACTTCGGAGTCGTTATGTACTCTACTCATAATTGGCCTATTATCATCTAAGTATACCCTGTAATATCATCTATATTACAGGTTGGGTTGTATTGTCAAGCACAAAGTCAAGAAAGTCTCAACAAAATGACACAGTTGTAAAGAAGTATGTTTAATAAATGTTTAGAGATAAATAAAAGGATTACAAGCATAACGCGCGATGATGGACGCTATTAACCATGACCAGGTAAGGCAGGTGTTTATGACAAAGCCTCGAAGCAACACCACGGTTGAGACGGACAGCCTGTACCGCTCAGCTACTTACGGCTCAGCAAACCTGTTCAGAAAATGTTACAAGAAACGAATAGGTACAGATATAGTAACTCGTCGACCTCTATGGCGTTACGGGGCATCGCCCACTGGGACAAAAAAAACGTATAAAACTGTAACTGTATTGTTCTAGTTATAATAATTTGTAGTTGGGATGCGGAGCGGACACTGAAAAACTAGAGACGTGAGGTTATTGCTGTCAGCGGCAAAAAGTGTCGTGTTTTCAGGTTTGTTAGCTTTATTTTTGGATGAACGAAACGAGATATCTGCTTAGTTATTTTACAATTTGTAGATGGAATAAACAAATGATCCTTTGTGGTAAATAACAAAGCAACACCTTGCAGGTTGATACGAACAACCCATATGTAGCGTTTTTTGGGACATTTGGAAGCCTATCGATTTATGATTCATTGAATAAGTCAAATCTGTGATGCAAATTCCGTCGCAGAAACGCCGGGCTTTCTGACCTTGTTATCTAGCTTATTTATTAAACATTTTGTTTAAATACAATTTACAGTTTTAAATTTGACTTGTCTATGAGCTTATTTTGTAAGCCTTATGAAACAAACGTTATTGATTTCTGATTTCTTAGCCACATCATCAACGAGCAAACTGTAGGTAGTTAGAGATGTAGTAAGTACCTGCTATTTATCTTGCAAATTGACAGACCGAAATACGAAGGTCATTGATATCACCTGTTTCCATAACACAATACCCCTGTGGCCGGATCATGTGTAATTCTCAACTATATGCGGATCATCATCATCAGCCTTTAAGCTGTCCAGCGTGGTACATAAGCCGCCTCCAAAGTTAGGCTAGCTTATATCAGAACTAGCAGGCTTGGCAGGCAGAAGACCGCTGTAAAGGTTTCTTCTGGCGCTTAGCTAAGGCGTACTCTTCATCTAATCCACTGCTGGACCTAGAACTCCCCTTATAAGCGCCAAAACGCCCTCATCGCATCTTCAGCTAGACGCATACAGCATCTGCCTGCAGTCTATCTCAGGTCGTCAACCCATCTGGCCGAAGGGCGTCTTATACTTCGGTAACGTACTACGTAAGCCTTACTCCTCCCGTACTTATTCGAAAGCCGGGTACTGACCGGTGTTACGGGGCGTAATGTACCATTCGCAGCGAGCATGATACTTTACGCTGTGTGCTAAAATCCGTTTCGTTACTGTACTGACTGCACGAACGCTCGCTGTGTAACACACGTTACATTACGCCTCGTAACACCGGTTAGTACCCACCTTTAAACAATAACTAATATGAACTCACCCTGTCATGAAACTTGTTCTTATCATAAGACCTCTCGGAGCAGAGGTTGTATATCTTGTAATGGTCCTTGTGCATGGTCTCCAGGAACCGGTAGACCTCGTCGATGTGGTTCCTGTAGACCCCCTCTAGCTTCTCCGCGGGGAAACCCATCGCTATCAGCCTGTCTGTTATATCTGTATGGGATGCTCAGGAAATATTGCATAAAAATACAAGTTTTTAAGTAATTAATAATATTTTCATAAGTAATCTGCAGAAAATGTCGTAAAAAATCTATGGACTCCAACGCATCTTGAACAGCGTGCGTAGCCCAGTCAGCCAAAAATTTCTGAACATAGAACATTTTCAAAAAATCCTACCTACTTGTTAGCCTTCGGGAAGTTGACCTTGTTCAGCTATTTTTGTCGTTGGCCGACTGACAAACACATTACATTATGATATTTTTCTATAGTGTGTTCGTGCCTTTTCTTCTGTCGGTACTGGTGAGATAGTGTAACAGTGGTGGCCAAGCGTGGAAGACGCTGAGCATTGATTGTAAGCCGATAGTCAAACCTCGGAACCCATGTCCCAAATATCAGTTTCGTTGGGACTCCCTATGATACCGATACCCTTCGGTCATGCTTGGCCAAAGCACTCGGTTATTTTTTAAGTAGCGCTTTGGTGGTTTCCTTATACATACGAAACTAAATATCATATCGTCGAAGATAAGTAGGATAGACGAGCAATTGTTATGGGTTTTGATGGCTTTGTAGAAAGTAATAACAATATGAACCAATAAAGAAAGCATTAATTTCTCACATTCAGAGTGGATGGCTCAGCGACTCAGCGTGCTTGGTCAATAAATATAATAACAATAAATTGAAATTTCGGAATGCGTGAGCCCTCATGTTATTGATGACGTCATAGGCTACTTCCTGTAATTTTCTGGGTCAGCTATTTACATGTTCTAACCTGAAACACCTTATTCATTATCCGCCTTAGGTACTTAACTTGAGCAATTGCTAAATAATATTATTAGAAGGCATGTGCTAAAATACGCAAGAAGAGAGGGGTCGACATCAAAAGTACATATTATTGTTGGGAACCACTGGATGCGGCCACTACTACTAATGACAACACCCCCCTCCCCCTTGTTTTGGCCTATTCCGCAATGGACTTGTGTGCTGAAGAGGTCAGTTGTGGATGAGGATGGATCAACATTGTGTAATGATGATGATTTATAAGGCTATGTTCCGATGCTGATTCCGTTGCGTGCGTCGGATAATATAATGCGAACTAGGTACGTAGTGCACCTATGTTTGTCTAGTAAATATTTCCTTATTATAAGGAAGTCGACTAACATTTGTGATGGCTAGGCGTAGAGACTGAGGCTAAGCAAAGTAAACTGAAATAGAGTTGGTACAAAAGTTTTCACTTTCATCATAATCACACAAACATATATATATACATGCATATAGATGCGCTCTAGGGTCTAGAAAATACTTTACAGCAGCGGTTCAGACCAATACACAATTTTAAATATTTTACCGAGGTCAAACGTGCGCACATAATCTGCCTCAGTCTTTAGCAGCGAAGCTAAGCAGAAATAACTTCTATACGTTTATGGTGATCACAAAATCCATGTGTTAGGCGCTTTCTAAAACCTATTTCTAGCAACGCAGACACAACGCCTGATTGTGGTATCATAGAATGATACCAGCACGCCAAAATAGCGCTGTAAAATCTGGCACATGAAGTGCTAAGTTGGCATCACTGGAAACTCCTAGATTCCTAAACGCATTGGCACGGGATCAGTGAGGCGGCTTACAAAGCCACCAACTTCATCTGTAGAAAGATAAACTAAGACAAACTAAGGCCGTTATTTACTTCCAAGTAAACTGTCTAATTATTTGATAATTTACAGCCTGCTAGTGCCTCTGAACTGAACATATAAGTTTGTTGCACTGTAACATGTTTAAATACTGCACATGACAGAGTTGATCGTCTAACTTCAATGTCATTTTGCTACTTCGTATTTTAGTTTGCGAGGCCGATGTCAACACAGAACGGTATGCCATATTTTATCGCCCAGTGTTCCTGGTCCGATTGAATGTAAATTAATATTTATAATCGCTACGTTATTAACTTCGTTTACGGTATGTTTTGGGATTTTTTTTTATGTTTAATAATGACTATATTTTCAAGATTTTATTTTACCTGTGTGCGTGGGACCTCAGGTGACTATGACCCAGTCTTTTGGCGGGGCTGGTTATTTATGGGAAATTGTTGTGCATTGGCACTTTCCAAAATGGTCTGTAAATATACACGGACAGAGAAAATATTGAGTTAGGGAGAGCTTTGTTCTACAGGGGGAAAGTGTGGACTAAAAAATAATATTACTAAAGTAGGGTAATTTTTAGAATGAATCGGGTGAGTGTGCTTTGTTGCGGTTTTAGGCTGCTCTTTCTTCAGACCCTGTAACTTTTATTCCCAGACCTGTTGCCGATAGCAACAGCAGTCGTTGCACCCGTGCACTACATACCAAAGCCGATTTAACGATGACAACAAAATATGGTTTGTACAATTGTGCATAAACTGCAGCGCACAGCCTCTAAATCAACTGTTTTATTACGCGAACAATAATAAAACTCCAAAAATAACCTTTACAGCATGACAATTCTTATTCTTTGTACATACCTACATGATGAGCGTTTTGTTGGATTTATAGGGTGCTTACAATGTCGTCAAAAACGTATTTTACGTGAAACATTACACCATGCCTCCTACACGGTTTAGCTTGGTTTGACAGAACTTTACCTACGTAAATTCCTAGCTTAAGAGGGCGTAACCCGCGCTATTTTGTGTCAAGGCATTGGATTTCGCGTTGAAAGGAGCGGGACAGAGAGCATACGTTTTTAGAACGGCGTAAGCGCAAAGATCAAGTTATTGCTTATTGAAAAGAAAGCTACACAACTTATGAAGAAACTGGTTCAAGGAACCAAAAAATTAGTAATAACCTACAAATCAAAACATAAATCATTTCAATAGACCGCAGGGTTCGTGAGATCTTGAGCAAATTATGTGCGAAACAGTGCGCTTACATGATTTTTTTTATCGTAATTTTTTTTCGCAATCGTTTTTTCACATTCAATGAAACAAAGAAAAATCAGTAGAATTTTATGTAATTTAGAGTTCTACGGGGATCCCGTGAGTACTGAGATCTCGGCCTAATTTGACAACCAAACCTGCTAGGTTCGCCTCTTAAAATAAAAGTACAGACTGAGATTTTTGGGACGGTAGAGTACCAACACAAAAAAGGAAATTTCACAAAGTTATGAACTTTTGCCGATCAGTAGGCTTGTTATACTTACTGGAAGACCAATTGGGTATAGAAATCCTCTGGCTGGATTAGAAGGGATATGAAAGGTCACCGAAAATGGAACCCTTGACTATTTTGGACTTATATCAGATCTAACATTCATACCGATAACTGCACACGGGAAACGAGACCTCAATAAAATAAACTAAGATTTCTAGGTGATAAGTAAAAAAATCGAAGCAGAGCTTCGCCCCGACAGCCTATATTGGTCCACTGCTGGACCCAGGCCTCCTCTGATAAGCGCCTTGTTGGCTTTTATCTCAAGCAGAGCGCGAAGCACAAACTACCTAATTATATCAAATTCCATAAACAAAACAAAAATTTAATTTATTTTTGAAAAACAGGTTTCCTACGAACCAAGTTATAGTTATATAATTTACTGCCGAGCTGTTAGCAATGGACAGCGAACGAGATTTTTTACTAGAAAATGATATATTTTAACACTTTTATGATATTAGGAAATCGAATAGGTGTTATGACACTGCTAATAAATTTTATCGAGGCAATATTGAAGCATATTGGGCTGCGTGCGACATACCTTTCAAATCAGGGGGCAAAACAGGAAAGTCGAAGTTTTTGATTTCGTTTTCGTGCAAAACGAACTCTTATGTCGCTTACATAAGATTAGAGTTTGCACGAAAACTAATCAGAAACTGGGACCAGGTCTAACATACGTTACTTACATATTTTACTTGCCGAATGCTTGTAAAAAAGAAAATATAAGAGGGAAGGAAACCAGCGAGGGTATCGTTAGACTTAAAAGAAATATTAGGTTGTTACCTACATCCTTAGATGACCAAACGTAGTTCGGCTATAATGAAGCGCGAGCACGGACTTCGATAAGGATCGATAAAGACCGATTTTGTTTCTGGTGTCGATTAAATTTGACAAGAACAGACCGTTCTCACCGAATTTTATCGACACTCGAGACAAAATCAGTGCTTACCGATCCCTATCGAAATTCTTGCCTGCACTCATGTATCGAAAAATATTTCAGAATTCCTATTCGATACAGTTTGGATAACGTAGAACAACACAATCCATTTGATACTCGTAAGATTGGAACTCCGTACCAATACGTGTAAATACGTGTAGCTCACGTTCAAGCATCACATTCGGCAGGCAGGCTAAAAGCAGCTTGAACTAAAGCATAGAGCACTCGAGGTGAGTAGTTATTGAAGCAGACTACGGACTATGAAGGGAGATATAGTTCAGGTCAGGCTGAAAGGTTGTTTATGGGCTTATAGGATTTTTCAACAAAGGGAGCTAGAGCAGGTACGTAAGTTTGTAGTTTTGATTTAGTGTAAGCTCAACTATACGCTAGCCAAACTCGATGCAGAATTTTTGTAAACAAACCACGACACAAATAACTAAAACTCACGTCGTGGCGTCGTGTTTCAGATATAACTGTAAGCCAGTAAAACACACAGCTGTAAACTGTAAGCAATATTTATTAAAGAAAGAATCTCAAATCGACAAGTTATGTAACATGCGTATAAAAAAACGCGGCAACAGAGTGAATTTTAGGTTAAGTATTTGCGGTTTGTTTACAAACATTCTACATCGAGTTTGGCTAGAGTATAGGTTTAAAATATGAATAAGATTTTTTAAAGTGATTCTACACTTTTACCATAGTAAGATTAATTGAGCACTGCGGCTTTTGGTTAGGCAGAGATGCGATTTCAAGTCCCTTCGGAATTCGGAAGCATAACATTCACCCGCATCCGTTTATGAATTTAAGTAGGTATATGTATTCGGGTACCTATAGTATTCTGCACGTCACTTTACACGTGGGTGCATCTCTGTGACACTATACACTAGCCAAACTAGATGTCGAATGATTGTAAACAAACAGCCGCAGCAATATAACTAAAATTCAATCTGTTGCCGCGACTTTTTATAAGCAATTTACGTTACTTGCCTATTTGAGACCTTTCCTTCAATAAATAATGCTTACAATAGTATCTGTAATTCGACGCCAAGCGAGTCAGTTTCAGTTATTTGTGTCGTGATTTGTTTACAAACATTCTACATCGAGTTCAGCTAGTGTATAGCTTAGAAAATAGATTGTATACTGTAGTATAACAAGTTGATTGAAAACTTATACACGTACTACTGAAATTATGACGTCACTCTCTCTACGTATAAAATATAAAAATTTCAATATCCCTGACGTACCTACCTACTACAAATTTCAATATCCCTGACGTACCTACCTACTACAAATTTCAATATCCCTGACGTACCTACCTACTACAAATTTCAATATCCCTGACGTACCTACCTACTACAAATTTCAATATCCCTGACGTACCTACCTACTACAAATTTCAATATCCCTGACGTACCTACCTACTACAAAATTCAATATCCCTGACGTACCTACCTACTACAAATTTCAATATCCCTGACGTACCTACCTACTACAAATTTCAATATCCCTGACGTACCTACCTACAACAAATTTCAATATCCCTGACGTACCTACCTACTACAAATTTCAATATCCCTGACGTACCTACCTACTACAAATTTCAATATCCCTGACGTACCTACCTACTACAAATTTCAATATCCCTGACGTACCTACCTACTACAAATTTCAATATCCCTGACGTACCTACCTACTACAAATTTCAATATCCCTGACGTACCTACCTACTACAAACGACACCACTGTTTAAACTTGCGTCAAATTCAATCTTCATGCGTTTAAAGTGGCGTGATTTTTACCTCATACGGATACTCCATCGAATTCAATTACAGATTTACGTATTTTCGCTACAATTACATATTCCCTGATGCGGATAGTGGGTAGTTTAGTTACCTCTCTGTTGCGACATTTTTTTATTTCCTCATCGGTATCTATAGTGACATGAGTTCATTGTAATATTATGGTTTCCAATAGAAGCTATTGTTTATTTTGCTGAGGATGGTTAGTAGAACTCAGTGTATAATTAATTAGTTATTATAACTAACTAAACGGTTAATTTTAAAAATAATAATGACAAATTGCTGTTTATCATTTTTAGGGTTCGGTACCCGAAGGGTGAAAGCGGAAGCCTATTACTAATCCTCCGCTGTCCGTCCGTCCGTCCGTCTGTCACAGGGCCATATCTCATGAACCGCAAGAGGTAAACAGTTGAAATTTTCAGAGAATGTGCATTTCTCTTGCCGCTAGAACAACAAACAAAAAATAAAATAAATATCAAAATTAAAGGGGCTTCCCATACAAAAAACGTGATTTTTTTGCCTTTTTTGCTCATAATTTGTCAAGGCTGTATCTCTTGAACTAAATACGTAGGCACATGAAACTTTGTATAAATAAGTAACACTTCAACTGCAATAACAACAAATACAAAAAATAAAATTATGTTGAAAATTTAAAGGGTTCTCAGAACTAGTGAAAGTTTGACGTTCTTTAAAAAGTTTCCTGATTTTTACGGTACGGAACACTGCGTGTGCGAGTCGACTCGCACTTGGCAGTTTAGTTTTTTTTGTTTGTTATTAATAAATAATAATACTAATCGGTAGTCGTATAAACCCAATGACATTACTGTTATATCAATGTATAAACCGCAGTTTGTACAAAGCAATTGAAATTTTGCCCTGTCCTTTGGCCACGGGATATGGAGGACAAGTACTAGAAATATTGATTAACAGCTTTACTGAAAGGAAAAATTCTATTATTTATCAAATTACTAAGACAGTATTCACAGTATTTCAAAAAATTACTTCCGGTAATCGGACTTACTAAAATAAAATAAAATAAAAGTCATCCTTTATTCCTCTCACACACCTACACGCACCACTCACACATACACCACGCTCACACACCATACACACACGACACATGCACGCACCACACACGCACGTTACCTTGTTATGTTTGTAGTTTTTAAGTACTTTACATCCTGTACTAGACTAACGTTGCCTAAAATAAATGATTTATTTATTTATTTTAATCTAGATTAGTTATTTTTTGTCTTTAAATGGAACATAATTATTTTGCTAGCGGAGGAGGACTCTGCTACACAGTTTTTAACTTTTGCGGTAGTCAGCCCACAATTTTACCCTAAACATTAAGTTCTGTTCTTAATAAAGATATTTTTTTTTATTGTTATACGTTATGTTGTATTTTATGGTGACAATGGCACCAATCGGCAGGCAATTAAATAAAAAGAAGACACTTCAATTTTATTCACTTGCAAGTTACTTTCTTCAGGGCGCCGAATACCTTGATCCATGCTTCAACTTCAATGATTTACGCATTGTATGTATGAAATTTTTATCCAATCTAGCCTAGACAAGCCCGGCTCTAGTCTGTTCATGCTACTAGTACAGCTAGACAAAGATAAAGTCACGAAAAGTAGGTGCCTTAGCAACTAGCGTAAGGTGTAATAGTGAGTGACGGGCCTAATTTATAACGCATGTTGATTGCGAAATCTATTACGTGGCTGAAATATTAAAAACTTGAGGCAATTCTTCGAGGCTAGATCTACTAGACTAGATCTACTAGTGGAACAAAACGCTAGATACAAAATAAATAATGCTGGACAATCCACACAGCATCATCTAGCCCCAAGCTAAGCAGAGCTTATGTTATGGGTACTAGATGACTGATATACTTAATACGTACATGGTTTTTTTTTATTATACATAGATAATACCCAGGACACCCGGAACAAATATTTGCAGATCGTACAAACATTTGTCCCAAGGGAATCGAACCCGCAACCTCCTGCGTCGCAGGCGGACCTTTGCCCGCTGCGCCATAATTCATTTATTGTTTGTGAATCAGGTAATTTTACAATCAGTACGTATACCTCTATAAGACTTATTTTAGATCGCAGAATTCTGCGGCTTAGGCGTACCTACATTACTTTTATATATTAGTATATATACTATATATTTATTATTTATATATTTAATTATACATCGTAAAAATATTGTGACTAACAATCAGATAAATTTTATTTTATTTAAAAGCATGCAATTTCTTTATTTATATTCAATACTTATCACTTTTAATCAAGCAATATCAAATTATTAAATTTAATTTATAATAATTAAATTAATTGATCGGAATGCTGGCTTCTATTTCGGTCTACGAATTAGCATTGCCATTCAACGTGGCAATGCTGCCAGCATTCTGGGCACTCTGCCTTCTGGTGACAGCTTAATTTTTAAGAAATAGATATAAGTGTATATACTAGTTGTAATTGTTTTATTCTGTTATATTACTTGTAGTGATTATTTTATTATAAAATACATTTTATTTGATAAAGTAAAAAAAAAATGATTAATTAATGTCAGCTGAAAATGAGTATATGAAAAAAAATACTCAATTTAATTAACAATGTCAAACAATAATACGGTCATTAAATTTCATAATTTGGATGAAAAAATGTTTTAGTAAAAATAAATAAAGTAATGATCATTTCATAACAAATTCAAGTCAATTAATCAATTAAATATGAAAGTTCAAACAATACGGTCAACTTAAAAAATCATTCACAAGCTTAATCAATTATAAAATCATTAAGTTTTGCACTAAATTGGTTGCGCCACAGCGGTCGTCAAAGGATAAGCCCTGGGCTCTGTTATTTCTTGTGACTAGTTTGTGACTAACTTCAACTTTTAGCTTTTAGGTTCAGCGTGTGGGTGCGATATTTGTAAACAAGTGATTAATTGAAAACTGTAAAAAACTGACTCTGTCCTCGTTATTACTCCTTTTTTCCAAATGAGTGGGCGAAGGCCTACATAATGTATCTAGCTAGAAACCATAGGAGACCAGACGAGAATTTTAATACCTTATTTATCACAGAATCGCTTTAGCCGTTTCGATTCTTGGAGGTAATAAAGAGTGTCCGCCAACCACATGGAAACATTCGAAAAACAAGCCACGCGGGTAAAAATTGTTATTAATGACGAAAAGTTCATAAATCGTAGTACGTAAGTTATTTCAGTTAGCCACGCCAATATCTAAAGTTGCAACCGGCTTGTGACGCCCTGAGACACTCTCTTAAGCCCTCTACAGACTAAGGGCCGCACAAAGGGGTTTCAAGATTTTGGCCCTAACATCGGTCACCATTTTGTTTAATTTTTTCCAAAATCGCCGGTATCGGAAAATGTTTTCTCAAAATGTAGAGCCAGAGGGCTCTACATTTGTCTCAACATTTTCCTGACTCAAAAAGCTGCTCCATTACCAACTTTGTTACGTCATACAATTTGCAACTAACAAAGAACTTCCCGCAAAATTATTTCATGGCAACATACTACCTAAATAATGATAGCCAAAGGGCAACTTTGAGAAAGCATCTTCAAAATACCAAACATTTTTAATGGCTTTCTCTAAAGCATTTAGACGTTATAATGGCATGTTCAAATTTTACAGAAGAATGAGATACTCGCTTTTGCCGGCGGCGGCATTGCAAGCGTCGTACGTAGCAACCTGAATAAAAAAATATTTTATGAATTACACGGTCATTGTTAATGTTTTTGAAAGACTATTTTGTTTACCTACCGACTTTAAAATAGGAGGAAGAGTTTCATTTAAAAGTTTTTAGGTACATTAGTGGACTGCACTTTAGACTGTCATACGTTAGTCTGCTTATTGGTAGACTTAACGTGGTCATCGTGTAATGCTGTGTACACACCGGCCAATCTGAAGCCAACGACCGGTTCTCGCAGGCCTTCGATTGGATCGGTCTGGACGGCTTAGCCAAACCAACGACCGGTGGTTGGCGTGTGCTGGCGGCGATCCGCCTCCTGATCAGAACAGCTCCCTCGAGACAATGTTTTGTTCAGGACGTTTCAGTGAAACTATTGAACTTAACTAGTAAAGAATTATGTTGCCCTCCCAACAGTTTGAGAAATTACCATTCTTCAAAATAGAGACGTAGAGACATCAAAATTAATAACAACAATAAAATATCATAATTCTGTTAATATTTCAACAACACCTCAAAAAAATAATTGTACAATTTATAATAATATTTATTTGTGTAATTGTATAATTTAGACTTGTCTTGTATAACACCCAATGTTATAAAATAGTACATAACACGAATAAAACGGCGGCGGTAACACCAAAGGAATCGAACTCAGTGTGGACGCGACCAACCTGCGAGACCCGTTCGTTGGCGTTCGTTTGGCCGGTGTGTACTCAGTGTTATTCAATTTTAAAGTCGCATGGTACTAAATAATGATTTTATCTTAGTGTAGCCGAGACTAAGTGCCTTTTCACACGTCCCAATCGCCGGGTAGACGCCGGTGCCGGGTACCCCGCGCGAATTGAATGCAAATTATGCCGGTACGTGTGAAAACTATCGTACATATGCCCATACTTCGCCCGACACCGGCTACCCGGAAACCAGGACGTATGAAAAGGCACTAAGTATAGGTATTACAACAATACAAATACTGATAGGTACCGAATATCTAAGCCACGAGACTAACGAACCTCGGAGATTTACCTTGAAAATACGTTTCAGCTAAATACGTGGCCGCTTTTGTAAATCTTCTACTATTATTTTAACGCAATTTTAAGTCGAGTTGCGTATGCAGTTGCCTTGATCTTTGATCATAAAATCAACATTGATTAGGATAAAGTTTTTGTTTCGTGACATTAGTGTTCAGTAGAGTTCATTGGCCTATCAATTTAGCTACGAGAATCAGATGTCAAGGTCATGGTTACCAAAAACCTTCCACACGACATGATGATTAGATGAAGCCAACAAAAGCTCTTGTCAGTTAATTATTAGGTGTTACGAGCAATAAAGAGTCAAAAGATACATAGAGGGATTAAGGTAGTATTCTTTAAAAACATTCTACAATGAGGGTGTCAAATAGCAAACAGCGCGCAAAGTGTCTTAGTCTAGTCTTAGTGTGTAAAAAAATACTGCTGTGGCGTATAAATACATTTCAACCTAACCATGCCATTCTAAACCAACCGTGTCGTGAGGGATCGGGCTGTCAAGAAGACATCGCGGCGTAGACCATTCGGCTAGGTATCGCGCGATCGACGATGTTGAAGCCGATCTCCGCGAACTCGACGCCCATAGCTCGCGAGAGACAGCTCAGAGCCGAGATGCCTGGACAAGTCTTGTGTCATAGGCCAAGATCCACTTTGGGTTGCTGAGACACAGGAGTAAGTAAGTATATCATGTCGTGCGGTCTAACCTCTTAAACACAAACACCGTAATTTCGCAAAATGGTAGTCAAAAAAAACCCGTCAGCTTGTTGCCATGGCAGAGGCTGATTACACCCATCCATTGTTCGCATCTGATCTAACAAGCGTAACATTACAATAAAAATGGTAGGTTGATTACTCGACATGTGAACTTCGGGTGCAATAAAGTAACTTTTTTTAGGATTGCTTGCTCGTGCCGGGTTAGAATTTGAACCACCCCAACTCTTCCTGCAGGTGTCGTAAGAGGCGACTAAGAAATATCCACCGGGGGCGGGCAGCAGCGCCTCCTGCAGAACAATTTTACCACCGAACTGCGTTCCCCAACCCGCATGCCCAGCGTTGGTATTATAGGCATTACCCCCTATATGAAAAAAAAACCAATAAGGCGCTTTAGGGAGAGGCCTGCGTCCAGCAGTGGACCAATATAGCTGTAAATGTGTTAAAAATCCTTAATAACCTCCTCAGTCTAACTGAGATTAAGGGCGACGGTCTGTTGTACTTTGAAACACAAAGTAACGATACGAAAACCTTAATATAAAAAAGTATATCTACCTATCTAAACAACTTCAAACCCACTGTTGCTACCGGCAGCGCGGCGTCAAGCTAAATTCACGAGGGTAACGAATCGTCTAACTAAAGCACACAGCTATAAAGAAATACTCTTTTAATTTCAACCGAGAAACAGGAAGAGGCTCAGACGCGATCGATTGCGCGCCAGATACCCTATTAAAACATCATCCATCATCAGGGAAGGGAACCCTTTACTAAATGAGCCGAGGGAAGTCTTTCACGCTCGAATTAACTTGAAAAACATCGATAAAATAGTAAGACAAATTTGGCGTGAATTGGGCAGTTGGGAAAGGGGTTGGCCAGTACCTTTTGGTGAAATTGGAGACTTGGAAGAGCAGGTTACATACAATGTAGTAGATATCGGAAGCATATGGTGTCTACCGATTTAGCAGTTTTTTCAGTCGGTTTTTAATGGACTTTTTTGTAGAATTTGTGGAAGAAGAAGTTACAACGAGCTCTGCTCATGTACTTATTAAATACTAGATTTTGCCTGCGGTTTAGTTCACGTGGTACTTAGAAAGAGCGCACATTTAAGCAACGAGAAGTATCGCAGTAGGTAAATTAAGTATTTACAGAATCCAACCATTCGCTCCGGAGATTACTCATAACAAAAAACTTCCAACTTCACAAAATACCCTACAACTACTAACTCTTTAAAAAGTATACCTAGATGAAGATAGCGCATAGCAATTGACTGTCCAGGTATTGCTAGACATTTAAGCCATGCAAGTGCAGACGGCATATATCAAATGGCAAAGAAAGCGCATTCAGAGAGAGCAACAACCTAAACTAATCCAATTACACAAAGCGTCTGACACAGCACATGGCAATGCAGTAGATTATCTACTTCGTAGGACATCGCGCGCCGTATATTACTTTGCTAACTGTATAACATTGACTTGGTGCAATGAGACCAGAAGCCGAATTCCACTAATTTCATCGCTTCACCATAACAATGGTATCGTCTCAGAATGACACATTTTGGCATTTTACCTTTGATGAAAGAAACTACAGATTAGAGGGACGCGTGTTAAAAATGTCAAGGTTGAAACCACAGATATCAGAAACTGTTGAAACCAATATATCAATATCTGCGTGCAAATAGCAACCGCACGCACATCTAGAATTCGGCTGAGACGATTAATACTTGGGAAACCCTAAAGTTTGCAGTGATGATGATGTGATGGCAGAAAGTAGAAGAGCTGGAGATGTCAGATGGAGACGAGCGGTGCAGCGAGCAAGGTGTTTCCAACAATGCGAAGCTGAGATGTGAGATGGCTAAACCGAAAGTTTGAGGTTTGGTACAAGAGAGATTCACGACGCTCACATCTCCACAGCACATTACTTAAAAATACATGCTTAGAAAAACTAGACAATCTCGCCTCCGCTTGAATAGTAGGTATCCTAATCCACCGAAACTGAGCTGAGCGATTTGGGAGTAACGAAATCTGATTGATTATTAACAAAACAATGAAGTCAAACTTCCCCAAAGATCTATTAAGATTTATTATGACAAGTCCTGCTACCTGACAACTGCTATTACAGTCTTGGTGAGCCATTCATTACCAATGTGATTATCCACCGGGTGAACGTACTCAAAGAATTATCGGGCAATAGTTGAAAGTGAATCACAGCGGCCTAGATTGCAAACTCGATACCGATTAAATAATAATATAGAAGAATTGCCCATCATACCTTAATTTTTAAAATAAGAAATCTGTATTCACATAATTCAAAAAATAAACTAATTCAAAAAATAAAAGAATGATTCCTTTCTGTAAAACTTCCTATTTTGAATATCTTGGGTTGCCCTCCACAAAACGTTCATTTGTTCCGTCCTATATAAAATAATAAATAAAAAGTTTGTTTATTCAGACGAGTATAGCATGACTATGTGACGCAGATGTCTAGCTGGCTTATATCTGCGCGTGAAAGTTTATTTTATGAAAATGGCGTCCATAGTAAAACTATCACACCAAAATTACGACTCTTCAGCATGCGTTCAAAGCGTAACGTTAAGAGATTCTGAGAACTGAAACTGAATCGAAAAATAGAAGATTCAAAACAATTTGTACATAATTTAATTCATAAATTATGGCACCCTGAGCAAACATCGAGTAACAAGATCCGAGTTTGAGGGCATGATTGAGCCTCATTTGCTTTATTGGATATTCGAGACATCCGTTGGGATTCGGAAGTGCGGCTTCTAGAAGCTTACGAATGCACTGCATGTTCCTCTAAGAGACAGCTTACACAGACGAGAGGCTCGAGTCGAGTCAATAGGAATTTAAACTTGAAGTTTTTGAATTTTTGAATGTTTAGTTGATTCACCTCTACCCATTTACACAGCAGCGTTGACATCGCTTGTCGAGCTGTAATAAAATCAAAAGGCGTGATGGAAGACGGTTTCGTCGTCTATAGAGGTCCTTCTTGGGTGTCAGACCCTTTCCAGAACTTCACGATAAGTCCTAAGTAAATTTATCGAAACTTAAAGGACACCAGATACAAAGAGACAAATGCTTAAGACTTAAGAGCTTAACAGGATGCATTTTGTCGCCCTTTTCACTGGCCCAGAAACAAAGAAGTATTAAAGTTACTCCCAGAAATCAAGTCACAAAACATAATTAAGTATTGTTGCCAAGCAAAGCACACTCAAGATTAGATTTTAATTAAGTAATAAAGCTGTAATGCGTGTCTCTACACGCGTGAAACAGTTAATTTCTAATGAGGTTAATGAGTACCTACTTAGTTGTTATGAGCTAGTTCTAGTAGGTGATTTGATGAACTTTATTTCCCTCAATGAATGGATACCTAACCTACATAGCCTGTGCCGTAATATAACTACGGACGAAATTATTCTTGAAAATCAACACCAGAATTTTTTTGGGATGGTTTCACTGGATCGCAGGTCCGAAGACAGATAAAATCGAAAAGAAGCACTTCTAGAGTATATCAGTCATTTAGTACCCATAACACAAGCTCTGCTTAGCTTGGGGCTAGATTATGTTGTGTGTATTGTCCAGCATATTTGTTTATTTATATAATTAGTAAGTGATTGCGTTGCGCAACAGTAAAAAGTACTGAACAGTAAACCCTACGCTACCAAGGGCAAAACATACGTGCTGAAAACTAGGTGCTACTTGATACTTTGTTGAACTGAATCCTAGCAGGATAATACTGCAAACAAACAGCTCTATTAAGCCTGACCTAAGCTACTGAAAACACTCGCTTCTAAAGCATGCCACTGATTAGAAACCAGGAGAACTGAAGAACAATGTAAGCAGTGTGCTGGGGAGGCGAGAGAAGGCCAATGAACACGTATGACCGCATTTAGCAGGCCTATTACAAATTGACTTATTGCTATTTGGGGCAGTGTAAAGGTAGTCTTACCGAAACCAAACTAGCAAAATTAGTTTTCAGAAATCAGTGACAAAACAAAACTTGCGATAGGGCAAAAAATATGTCGAAATTCCTAAATAAATATAATCGAATCCGTGACCATGCATCATGTCCTTTGATAAAGTATAGCGCGGTCTTCTGTGCCGGTCCCCTGGTCAACTTTTGTTTTGAGGTTTTACAACGTATCTGTGCCTGCTAATGAATACCTACCCCCATCTATCTATAAGTCAAAAAAGGGGATATGAGGTACTAGCTTCTCGAAAGTAGAAAGCTCAAATTAGGTGCAATTAGGTGGACCTAATTGTAGTGGGTGGACCCACCTCAGTCATAGTCGTACCGGGCGGCGGCGGCGCGGGGAGTTCGTGTTACGCGTGCTTGCTACGACGCACTTCAGTGTGATTTATTGACTAAAATACTACAGCAACGCCCTTGTGTTTGCTCCTTTTAGTTAAAAACCAGATTGGAAATGTAACTGTAAGCGAGTGTTATCAGTTGTAACACAGGCCAGTTGTTGAGTAAGCGCTGGGAGAACGTACCATATCTACAGATTTTACTTAGATATATGCCTACCGCTCTTTTTGTGTCATGTCATGACCATGACTTTTAAATTGGCTGACAAGTTACTCCGCGAAGAAAGGTTTATCGGTACCATAAAAATCCACCTATTTTGTAATGCATGAGGACAAAAAACATACACCATCAAATACACAAGTTACAATAAGCTATCCGAAATAGCCATACCATACATACACTCATTCCGCTCCATTCCATCAACATCGTTATCGTAAACTACTGGACCCCGGAAGGGAACGGACAAAAGACTGAATATTTTTCGCCCATAAAATTCTTTAGTCTACGTACCGAAGCGACTGAAATCAAAAATATCACTTTATTTCCGTGTCAGTGTTTAATTATTAAGAATTTGACCTTTTCTAAGTATACATTTATTGTATTTATGGAAATAAAGAGTTTTTGACTTTGACTTTGACCGGCATCTAGGAGGGAAATAGGATCGCCTATGCTGATCCGCGATTGAGGAGGGATAAATGACCACATACATCCAACACCCGCTACCGCAAAACACAAAATAAGCATTCCATTATGGGCTTAAACTCGTTATGTTTAGAGATCCATTTTACACTGACAAAATGGCTACCCACAAGCTGCAAGCGAGTGGCCCGCGAGCTGTCTGTTACTCGTATCTGATGCCGTCAATATGAAATGCATTGAAATATTACGTATTATTATTATAGGTAAGAGGAGAAAGAGTTTGGGAGGCCTAAACCGTTACATTTTGCACAAGGATGAGCCGAACATTGTAAAGATGTAAAGTTAATTATGTAAATGAAAAGATTACCGAAGACTTATAAAGTTTTGGGTTTATTTTACTTAACATAGTGTTCATGTTACTAATCCGATTACTTCTTTAGCATTCTGGAAAAGATACTTCCAGCGATAAACAAATATTACTTGTTCCGGAAAGTTCTACGAAACAAGCAACTAAGGTAGTTAAATACTTAAATTAATCGGGTATTTATCGCGTACCTTTTGTTTTATTTTCCGTTACGTTTCCATCGCGTTGCAGCGATCATGGTCACGGGGCGACCTTTAATATCCTTCGACCTTTAACAGATCACGAAAGTTTAAAAAGTACTTAAATTGCTAGTTTCTCGATATACCTAATGCCCGTGCATTTTTCATGTTGCGTAGCGGAGGTACCTGCGAAAGTACCTACCGGTTCATATTTATTGGTAACTCTATATCGAACACTAGCCCTCGGACTGCCCGCAGCTTCGCACGCGTTGTTTCTATGGAAACGTTTATATGTAGGTAGTTAAAAATATATCTAATCTAATTTATATTTTAGGTATTAAATGACGTGTGATTATTCTAAATTAATTTACTATTTACACTGTAATCAAAATGTTATTATGACCAATGTTATGACTATGTAACGAAATGGTTAATAAATAAAAATCGAAATCTAGGTTATTTATTTTTATTTTAGGTATTAAATGACGTGTGATTATTCTAAATAAATTTACTATCTACACTGTAATCAAAATGTTATTATGACCAATGTTATGACTATGTAACGAAATGGTTAATAAATAAAAATCGAAATCTAGGTTATTTATATCCATTAGGAACTGATTTACGGGATGAAAAGTATGTTTTATTCCAGGTCTAAAACCGAAATCTATGTAAAATATCTGGGCGATCCGTCCAGTTGTTTTGGCGTGAAGAAGTAACGAACATCCATCTATCCATTCATCCCAACGTTCGCATTTATAATATTAGAGTGATTTTGAATTTAATTCCATACGACTCACCCGGTTAGTTTTGCGTCATCACATCACTCATCTGTGACTTGAGGCTGCGTTCCAAAAAGCTCATTATCCAATGCCGTTGCTATGCCAAAATTTCTGTTTATAGCCAGAGCCAGCAGGAGAAACTCATCAACGCATCAAAGAAGTCGAAAAAAGTTGTCAACTCATCGACGCCATACAGTCTTGACAATGTTCTATTTTCGACGAGGTGACGTTCCACCGATGTCGTGTAAAGGTCTCGCCACATCGATCGACAAGTAATCGGTTTAAACCAATCAGCAGCTTTACAAGTTAGAACCAAATTAAAAGATTTACTTCTACGACCCTTTCCCTTAACGACATGATGGTGTCGTGTCGGGCCAGCCAGATAGGTATCCAGTTTGCACTCAATTTTATTGAAATACTAGTTGCGCCCCGCGGCTTCGCCCGCGTGGAAATTAGTTGCACACCCCTTAGGATTAGTTTTTTAAAAATAAAAAATACGTGTAACAATCTTTGTTTACTTTATAGTTTATTTATACAGATTTTCAGTGATCGAACCAGGAACAATAATTTTCCATAGAAACTTCACCAACCTTTTTAACACCAACAGAGGTTAATTTGTATTCTAGAACTAAAACTAATGTGTTATTCTAGAACTAAAACTATCTACATACCTACCAAATTTCATCTAAACAGGTTAAGTAGTTACGGAGATACGTGGTAACAAACATTAGCATTTAAAATATTAGTATGATGCATCTACTGGTGCCGGTGTGTCGTATCGCGCCGTGCAATGAAGGGTAAATCGTGTCGTACATTGAAGAACCACGTGTCGTAGACAAAGCTTTTTCCGGCCAATAAATATGGAGAAACCCTAACCGAGTGTGTAATTACGTAATTTATTTAGCCTGCGGCCCGATTCCGCTATCAATTACAGGAAACTGAAACGCTGACCAATCTGACCATTAAATACGTCAGGTGTGTCGGCTCAGTTGACATGATTATTAAATCACGTGGGTTATAAATCTGCTCGTCTGCCCGCGGCAGCGTCGTGAATCATGCAAAGTCCTGGCATGAGGGCTGACCTTAGTGTAACCGAGCCTTGGACTGCTGCTCAGCTTACTGACGTGACAGGCCGACCACCAAGACAGATAAGCGCTTCAACCACGAAGTCAACCGATTAAGGCTCGCTTGAATACGGCGCATGCACATTTGCAAACGTAAAGGAAAAAATATAGGACTTTCCATAGAAATAACACAAGTTTCTATTTTTAGTAAGAGCTCAGCTTAATCTGCCTTAGCATTCATCATGAGCGACTCGTATGATTTCTAACATATTTTGTTGATACAGCAGTTTGCCTCAATCCCTCGCGGCTTAACAATCAATTGACATTTGAGTGACAAACAATCGCGGTTGATTCTGACGCACGCGAGCCCGTTAAACCATTACGTCCTTTCGAAGACGAAAATAGGATTGCGCGCATTTTCCAAATATGGCTGGAACGATCTGTTTCCGAAACAAGAAATAGGCGTGGTCCTACGCACGAGTGTTCTCGATTCTTTAGAAACGTAAGAAACTTCGGTTACTAAAATAGTAAAAACATATTTTATACTAAAAACTGATCCACATTGTCTGGGACAGGTTACCATTTCATCAGCTCAAACTAGTTTCAGACCGTTATGTGCGTTCGAAAGGAAAGATTAACTTTTATATCGATAAGAACTTTTGACGAGTTAAATCGCCTTGGTGCATAAGCACCAAGGCGATTTAATATAGAGCTTAGGTTGAGTTTCGTTCACAAAATATAATAAATTGTTTAAACTATCAGTCATTAACCGATCTTAACCTTGAGCTTTCGGACGTCCGAAAGGAATACAGCTGGCCGGATATTTCAGAAGCAGCCCACACGCATGCATTCTGGTTAGTCGAAATAATGACGTCCATATTTTCAGGTTTACATCAAACAAAGCATCAAATCGTTTTGGAGGTTAACACCGGCTGCATTGCCAAGTTTTTTATGCGGATGCCTGTGTATTGCAAATCTTGTTTAGGGTTCTTCTACAAAATCCCTCGCTGCGTCTATAATATCTGAACGCGATATAGTCAAAAACCACTGAACGGATTTTCATACGGTTTTCACGGATACGAGGAAGGTTTAAATGTAAAATTCGTTAAATTTTGTGTTAATTGGCAGAGATATGACGAAGATTTTTGTAAGATATCAGGATAACATCATGATTTGCTGGTGTGCGCCGCGTTAATCAATAGAGTTATAAGAAAACAACGTATTCCGGAATTACTCCTCTTAAAAAGATCTAAAAATTGTTTTGGTACCCGAGCGAAGCCCGGACGGGATGCTAGTTTAGAATAAAGTTATGGAGAGGCAATTCAGGCTCTGGAATCACATCGAGCAAACTAAAACAAGTGGTTTTGTACGTAGAGTTTAGAAAATATTATGTATAAATCCTTTGTAAAACATCAAGGTCAGAGCGACAATCAGTCTTCAGTTTAGAAATCACGTTTTACATCGAAAATGGAACAAAAAGCAAACGCCCATTTGTCCGAAGCCTAAAGTTAATTAAAAAAGGCGGTTTAGAGCCCAGTTATGTAAATGAAGCATTGTTGCTATGCACGTTTGAGTCGTTCATTTTCACTGCCACATCTTGAGCCACTGACTTGTTGAGCTAGAGAAACCATTTACGACTTGGAAATGAAGCTTGAAACTGCTGGACCCCTTTCACTCCTTGGCAGTCCTGTCGTATTCCTGCTCTAGATTTGTGAAGATTAATCTCTGAATCATTTCATTTTGTCTCCAAACTGCAAAGCTGAACTATGACCATTGATCTGATCTCTATTGCATTTAGGTTGAAACAAGTTTATTTTTTATTTTTGTCTCTTATTAACAATCACACTAAAATATTAACTTTAAAGTGTGACCAGCCCCGTTATCCAAAAGTTGCAACAATAGAAAGGGGTGGTGTTAGTGAACTTATAGTAGGTAAAAACTGTTAAAGTACATAGGTAATCAAGATAATTATATGTTATATTAAAGTTAAACAAACATGCCACTTTATTTGACAGTTATACATTGCTTAGTTTTTTTTTTTATTTGATTTAATAATATTATAAACAATCGTTAATAGTTTTGTTGATTATGTTTTAGGGAACGGTCCGGAACCACTGCAATTTTGATTTTTGTGAAGGGTCAGTACCAGAGGGGAATGATTTACAATGCAAATGAGGAGAAAGTTTGTACAACTTGTTCTTTTATACTCACCCAGCCATCGTCTAGTTTAAATTATATTTAAAAGGATTATTTTGTTATTCATACCTCGAGGTATAAGTTCTAGGGAATTTGGTGTCGATTCAAAATTTGATGCTCGGCACGAAAAGCCAATTTATAGATAGAATCTAGCGTGTGTAGGTAGCTAGACAAACGAATCGTAACAATGATAGTCGGAGACCAGTTTGGCAAATAAAGATTTGGCCAGAGATTGGCGCGGCCACGTTGCCATGCGGCCTAGCAACAACGTTAGAAGGTTAGAACAACTTGAAGTCGACAACACTTGTCTTGTTAAGGAGGTGTTCCCAATTCAGAACAGTCTATTGTTTACCCGTTTCGTTCAGCGAGCGCTGCCAGCGGATTAATATCAAATAATTTATTGCATGACCTGCGAGTGTGTGTACCTAATTTTTAAAAAAGAATAAGTCGTGTCACTTGGCATTGTAATGAAAGTGAGTTTTGTAAATTATACTGCGTGATGTAAATGAAGATTTTCGAGGGTTACGTTATTGCCTCGCTTCATAAAATATACCTACTTCCCCCAAATAGCTTGACTTGTGGTAGTTCTGAGTAGAGCTTCTGCGTGCAACGTCCATTTGTTTTGTGCACATAATGTCAAGAACGCTGTGACGACACAATCGAGCGGTTAAAAACCTCCTTTTTGTTGCTAGCCTCCATTGTTTCGTACCTTTGCTTTGGGATTAGGTTTAAAGATTAACAGTTGCAGTCGCTGGGTTCATTGACCCGCCGTCGTACATATGGTCGATGTACTTTTTATTACAATTCCAATCTAGCTGATCCAATATGAACCCTGATGTGTAATTTGCGTTACGATTGCCAAGCCCACGTTATTCGTATTTTCTAGCTACCTTTTGCCAGAAAGAACACTGATAAATTATTTTAGTCCTCCATTATTAACATTTAGAGAATTAAGTACATGATGTGATTTCATATTTCGCAATTTCAGTTTTTATGAAAGTGGGGTGATCTCAACGGAATATGGAAAGAGACTGAGGGAAATAGCAGCACTTGAACTATTTAACAGACTTCGAAAAAAGAAGGTTCTATGTTCGAATGTAACGGAACCCTATTACTAAGCTTCCGCAGTCCGTCCGTCCGTCTGTCACAGGGCTCAATCTTTCAGAGAATGTGTATTTCTCTTGCCGCTATAACAGCAAATTATAATAATAAAATAAATATTCAAATTAAAGGGGGCTACCATACAAAATTCGTGTTATTTTTGGCTATTTTTGCTGTTCGTTTGTCAGGGCTGTATCTTTTGAATCAAAATAGGTAGATATGGTACACATGAAACATTCCATAAATAAGTAACACTTCAACTGTAATAACAACAATACTAAAATTATAATAAAATTAAAAATTTAAAGAAGTCTCCGAACAAGTGAAAATATGATATTCTTTGAAAAAGTTGCCTGATTTTTACGATACGGAACCCTTCGTATGCGAGTCGACTCGCACTTGGCGTTTTATTTTTCGATGTATGTCCGTCAATTTCTTCGTCATTTATGCACCGATTTGAATGGTTTTTTTGCAGTTTTATAGAGGTGGTCCCATATATTTTTTATTTTTATTATTTGTCCCGCAATACTTAAATACGTAAGCTTAAAATTAAGGGATTCGAAGTCGGTTAAAAGTTTTTTTCATAACAACCAAATTATTTAAATAATAAGTTGTTTATTTGCTTTAGTGCCAAGGTTGGTTTAGGCCATATTTAACCTAGCTCGGCCAATATTTCTTACGTTGAGGTGTGCCCTGGTATTTACCAGATCTAATGAATAGCAAAAGAGAAGGCTCTTTTGACACTAATTAGAGCAGAATTCTGCGAAGTCTTGTTACAACATGAAACGATTACGATTGTATTGTATTTGCGACAGTAGAGTATTGCAGAGATAGTTGTTTTACCTAACTAGCGAGAGGTTTCTTTTTCACTTTACACTAGCATAAAAAAGGTTGGAGTGTAGAAATACAAACAGCACTTTTTTCTTATTTAGTAATATTTAGTTTTAGCGTTAAACTCGCACGGAGTGGATGAAGAAATGGATCTCCCTTTTCTTATTCAGGGTGATGTTCTTCGAAAGATAATCGAACAACTCTAGCAGATTCATCCCTTAACTTTGACGTAATTTGTATGAAAACTTATATCAAAAACGTCAATTAACAGTACTAATTAATTGTCCGATTATCATTTCTAAAAACACATGCCTAAGTCAACAGAAGGACAACAACGACTCAAAATAAAAATAAAACATTTAGAATGAGGTGACTTAGAAACCAAAAACAATTCTACTTTGATGGGATTTGAACCCGCATCCTTCCCTCAGTACGGGAATGCGCTAACAAATTACACCACGAGGTCAAGTGACGTGAGTCGAAAAACTTAGGGACTTCCTTCGGACTCTAGCAACGTTATTTGATGTCTTAGAAACTACCCCGAGTGCGAGAGCTGCTTACGCACTATAATAACAAAAATCTTATGTGATTAGTTCTAAATTTTTGTAATAAAATAGACAGATAGATAGATAGGACATTTACTTGCAACTGCAACACACAATACAAAGGTATACAAAACACAACAAAAAGGTCGGTACATCAGAACATAAAAAAAAACTCAAAAATTTGTCGGTACATATACTTATACCTACAAAAAAAAGTACAGATTCTCAGTGATGTGAGTATGTGTGCGCTGCAGTCTGACAAAAATAAAACTTCTTTAATATAAACGTTATTGATCCACATTGTCCCTACTGTGGGCTAGGCCCTGTTAGGTCTGACATTTCCATCTGCTACGTAGTCTGATAAGGCATGGGCTTCAATATTTACATAGTACGTTTGCTTAGGCAAAGCACAGAGATCCGTGAGCGATTTCACAAGGCCGGCTTTAAGTAATGTAATAATGTCGAAGAAGCGAAATTTTGTATTTATTCCTTTCCACTCTTTGAAAGACTGCAGGCAGTGCTGGGTGCCGTAAGCTGAAGACAGGGCGCTATGGCGCTCATTAGGGGAGACCTATGTGAAACAGTAGACTAATATGGACTGATGATGATATGACTCTTTGATTTATGTACGCCCATCGGATCGGAGCGTACGCAGCAGCGTAAGGATTTGTTGCTTTATAATGATTTGAACAGTACCTACAGCGTGGACAGGATCGGCATATCTGCCGATACCGATGCCAGAGACCGGTATTTATGCCGATGACGTCATCCGCAAACCTGAGTGCTTTGAATTGAACAATTGAACATACCTATGTTTACTTATTGCAGATGCAAAATCCGAAATCAGTGGACGTTGTAAATACCGACGCGACGTATGCTGCGTAGCTTTATTCGTCCTTCTACCGTGATACGTCAAGGCAGGGCATGCCGTTCGAAACAAAAATGTAATGTCATAGATGTACATACGTCCTAAGTAGTACCTACGTATAAGTCCTGTCGTCGTTGGCGAATGCAAGCTAAATATATTATCGAATCCCTTGATTTTTTTATTTTTTATTTATTTATTGCTTCATATTATGGTACATACATTTGTCTGGACTTATTGACTATATTAAAGAATACACACAATATGTAACTACCCATTTAGGGTGTTGCAATGGGTGACGGCCAGATACGTTTTATAAGACTATTTTAATGAATTTCAAACTGTGTTTTAAGTTTTTCGCTTTGTGACAGCGGATTGGGTTAATGTGCGCAGAGCTTATGACGCTAGACGAAATGCATAGCTCTGTTTTAGACTGCTTTGATTGATTTAAGTGATAGACACACGCACACCGCACGCAACGTTACCGTACGAGTTAGATATGACTAGCTGCTGTATCCGCGGATTTGCACGCGTAGAATTCACATTTTAGGTTTCTTTTTTATCGCGAAATCTTTTTTTTTTTCTTCTATATTCTAGCTTAAGTTACTCGCTATAAAATCAGCAATCTGCCAGTGAAAATCCTGTCAAAATCGGTCCACCCATTTCGGAGATTAGCTCAAACAAACATACATGACACATACCTACAGCCAAAAACTAAAATATTGGTGTTTTGTTTTAAAAGTACTGTGTGCTACTTTTATATTATATGCATTAAGTAAAAAGCTGTTATTTTGACATAACAGACAGACAATTCCATTAATAACATATTTGTTTAGATTTAAATTTTAATTGAGTTTCATATCTACACGCTACTCAAAATGCGTATACAAGATACTAGATAAGAAATCGCAGTCGCTAATTTATTCTAAGTTTGTAGATATTGCGGCCTGTGGAACGAGGAATTGACAAGGAATACCTATTAACGACACTAATCAAATTAAATCTCGGCAATGATTAAAAGATTCGTTTCGGCTTCTGTTTCTACGCAGAGACCATTACGTTATGTTTGATTGCTGAGAGGAAGCCTAATAAATAAAAACAAAATGTTTTATTTAAACAAAGTCGTTACATCGCGGCGCGGCAAACGTAGTGTAGGATGCCCTCCGGCCAGGTGGGATGACGATCTGCGAAAGACTGCAGCCAGACGCTGGATGCGGCAAGCTATGACGCTCATTAGGAGAGGCCTATGTCCAGCAGTGGCCTACTATAGGTTGGTGTAGATGTATATACATAATTTAATATTTTATTTCATTTGTGGCGTAAGACTGTAGTTTGAATCCTGCAACTGAATTTTAAAATCAAATCGATTAAATAATGCATTTACATCATCTCGTAGAGAAATAAAAAAACCGCAAAAGATCATTATTATTGTATGTATTTACAAAATCCTTTTTAGTTATATTTATGGGGTACCCAGAACGCCGTGCATACATTTCCGATATTGCCGTCCTTAAAATTTCTCGAACGCACATCTAATCTAAGTGATGAAAACTATCGCATTATTTAAAAAAATAACTGCTCTTCAAAAGTTTATTCTTCCTTTTAAAATATTTGGTGTATTGTTATAATAAATCACTGGAGAAAAACACTTTAAAAAATCACGGGTTTAACTCTCACAGAAAATATAATAACTCCAAATAATAATATAATATAATAATAATGCTGGACAATCCACACAGCATCATCTAGCCCCAAAGTAAGCAGAGCTTGTGTTATGGGTACTAGATGACTGATAAACTTAATACAATACATAACATAGATAGATATTTTTATTATATATAGAAAATACCCAGAACACCCGGAACAAATATTTGCAGATCGTACAAACATTTGTCCCAAGGCGGGAATCGAACCCGCAACCTTCTGCGTCGCAGGCGGACCTTCGCCCGCCGCGCCACATCGGTCGTCAAAATGATTCTTCAACATTTTATCTTTCCGTTAATCAATGGTATTTTTATAGGATTCAAAACAATAATAATAAATCCCCAAAAACACATTTTTGTAAGGCGTTTTGCGAAGTAATTGCAACAACGATAATATTTTGCCTAAAGAATTTGAACCTTATTAATCAGACATCCTTTTCAATATAATTAATTATGCTCAAAATCGTTTCCACAACTTCAGTCGGAGGCCGGATGCCTTCTCGAGAGGACGTGAGGTCATGCCACTTTTTTGCATTTTGACAGTTGGTGATGCCATACGAATTACGATGTTTGACAACTTTTGTTTTTCAGTACCTATGGTCTCTATATCTATATCATTGGAATAGAGTTACTATTGACATACACGAGCGCCAAACTGTATTTGTTTTGCAAATGCTCTAAACGTAGAGTTACACATAAAAGTACTTAATAAACTTTTCTAATCGGAAGTTACCTACCTATAGTCAAGCTTAGAGTTAGCTGCAACAAAAAATCACGATAATTCTTTTAAATCCATCACAATCGTCTACGGGATATTTACCATGATTTGAGTATTGACTCAAACCATGGTAAATATCCAGTTGTAAATGACTTTAGTGTAAACAAAATCACGTGTCGAGTTATCAACATTTATTGAAGAAAGGTTCTCAAATCGAGAAGTATTTTAATTGTATTTAAAATCAACAACATGGAAGTTCTAATTTCATAAAGTACTAATAATACTTCATTATTAATAATATTAATAACCTACATAAATAAAAATTAATCGCTAAATGCTGCTAAGCTCAAAACTCGAGAACGGCTGAGAACGGCTGGCCCAAATTTAGCTATTATTTTTAAAAATATTTATTGAAGTATAAGGAAGGTTTTTATGAAGACATTTTAAAAATTACCTCCATTAACGTAAAAATCACAACTCGGGTAACACTGCGGGGCGCAGCTAGTATGTGTATAATAGTAATGATGCTGGACTATTTACACCGCATCATCTAGCTAGCCCGAAGCTTAGCGGTAATCAGGACACTTGCGCGAAGGACATTTGCGCGAATGGACACTTGCGCGAAAAATCACACAACTAATATCTCTCAAAATATACGTCGCGTATAAAGTTCCGGATTTCACCATTGTGTAGAGAATTTTGTTATCTTCGTCTTTGTTTTTCTGTGATATAACTTTCTCCTACCCTTCCCCATAAAGAGAAACATACTTTAACACGTAGCACGTGCTACGCTGCTACGAAAGACTGGCGTAGCATACAAAGACTTCAACGCGCACGCATATTCTTACCACACTAAATAGTATGTTGTTTCGAGGACCTTCATAGCACGTGCTACGAATTCTGCGTGAGTCAGATGGCTTGGTACCAATGAGTATCAATTGTGAAAACGTTCTTGAAAATCTTTCAAACTAATAGGATAAACCCTTAGTTCTCCAGTTAAGTCTACTCTTTTTTCTACTTTTATATTTTGTTTATTGATATAACGTTGATATTATTGCCAATAATGTAAAAATTACTACCTTCTCACACGCACATTCATACAATCAAACACCAGTACCTACACTAGATCTTCATTTATGATTACTAAAATATAACCATTCATTCATTCATTCATTTATGATTACTAAAATATAACCATTCATTCATTCATTTATGATTACTAAAATATAACCATTCATTCATTCATTCATTTATGATTACTAAAATATAACCATTCATTCATTCATTTATTTATGATCAATATACTTTATTACCCTTTGGCCTATTACTAAGCCTCCGCTCTGCTCGCTAGCTCTCCTCGCGTCTGTCAACGGTCCGTACCTCATGAACCGTCAAAGTTAGATATTTGAAATTTACACAGAATGTGTGTCTCTTGCTGCTACAGCAAATAATAAAAATTAAATAATTATCAAAATTGAAGGGGGCTCTCATACTTCGTATATTGCTCCCTATATAGTTTTTTTTTTTGGCTATTTTTACAAACATTTTTATTATTTATTTATTTTTATCCAACTGCAAAATCTACCCAAGGTAAGTGTACTCGGAAACAATTTCGAGAAGGTGGCCATGAACGACTACCGGTTTACTAATTAACTATCCACACAAATAGAATACATTCGAAAGTAATTCTATTTGTCAAAATCGTCTGAAAAAAAACCTTGCTTCTAGGCAAATTTCATGATTCAACGGAAAGTACCATAAAGGTTTTGTTTTTTTTCTGTAAATTTAACTACATATTTACGGATTTCGAATATTTTCGTTTACTTGTGTTATAAAACTTTGCTTCTTGCCAAATTTCATGGATCTAGGTTGGGTTAGGTTATAGGTTTTGTGTGCTTGTGATTTTCTTGGTAATTTCAAAATATGCAGGCATAAACAGCTGTTAATTTCGATTGCCTTAGATTGTTGACTTAGAAGTTTTATTTATATCATGGTTCCAATAAGTTACGGACTTGATTATTTGATGTTAATTTAAACTCTATAGGTACCTCCACGCGTTCCCGGGATAAGGGGATTGATGGACAGATGGACAGACAGACAAAAAAGTATTTTTTTCCTTGTGAGGTTCGGAACTCAATGACGGAACCCTAAAAAGGTATGTACTGAGAAAATATGTGTGTGAAAGATGGTCGAACAGGATCAGGCATCTTGTGTGTTCTTTTTATTATTCTGGCATGATTTTTAAACGCAATCAGCGTTTACACACACGTCTATTCAAATTTTGTTTTACTGACCTTTTTTATATTTATGAAATCGTATTAAAATAATCAAAGTGATTTTTGTAAGAAGACTCAAATACTCCTGAATATCAGATGGTATTAAAAAAAGGTAAAAGTAGTAAATTTAAATAAGTCTATGGAAATTGTTACCGCCCTTTGACGTCTAAATTTGTAAAAATTCGCATGCGATCTGAGCATCTGAGCGCACCATGGTAAGCCCTTAATGTCATTTCACCAGCCGGAGGCCGTCCTACACTAAGTTTGCCGAGTTGCGGTCTCCACTCACTGTTTTGATGTGTATAATAAAAAAAATCAATCATCATAATACCCCACATAGTGTAAAGTAGGTGAAACAGAAAATAATATCTATTTAACATCTTTATCTAGCATAAGTCAATTAATTTAATGACAACAATAAAATTGTATAATTAAAAATGATTTTCAGATAATAAAGAAGCAGTTACGATTAAGTAAGTTGGTGGTTAGGTCGGATTTAATTCGTTTTTAATTGTACAATTAAGTGCTTAGCCTTGGTTTCACTATATTTTAGGGTTCCGTAAGGTTCCATGGCGAGAAACAGAACGATACTAAAATGTAAAATATCGAGCAATCTTCAAAGCAGTATTCTTTTTTATCTTCTGACGTATCATTTTATGGGACGGCAGGATTATGAGAGCGAGGGAACAGAGAGTGCACCACACACTTGTGCACCATAATCATGTGAAATTCAGCTAGGAGGACAGTATCATAATTTTATTGATCAGAAGAAAGAGAGAAGAAAGAAAAAAATGTGCCAAGATACGATAAGTTGATCGTTTATAAAACAAGTTCAAATACAAGATACCGCACAGTTTAAATATTTTAACTTCAGATAATGCTATGTTAATATCAGTATAATTTAGGTAGGTCATGCATGTCCCAATTTTAATCTAATTTGGGTCATTCGTTTTAGAGTAACTGGAGTGGAAAGACAAACATAGATTATTCATATTATTACGTACAATTAAATCATAATATTAGTAAATTACTCTTTATTTTCATATAAGTTTCCGATAATATCTTTCAACAGTTTTTTGGGTAGGACCCAATGATTTTACTTTGTACGGAACCCATCTCCGGTTTTTGTAGGCACGCTCATTTTTATTAAACCATGGCAACAAGGTACTTAACTCTAAATTAAGATCCGTGGAATTATACCTTTTGGGATCAATTGATAAGGTTCATTCCGGAGGCGTGTAGGTACCGCAGAGTATGGTTAGCACAGACACGTGATTTAGTGGCTCTTAGAACAGACTGAGTGCAAACGTAGTGTATGACGCCATTGCTGGATGCGACGAGCTGAAGACATGGCGCTATGGCGATCATTAGTTGAGGCCTATGCCCAGCAGTGGACTAGTATAGGCTGATTATGAAAACGGATTTTGGGGATGACCTCTTAATTATTATTTATTAAGCTTCTGTTTCGAACTTTAAAGAACATTTCTACTAGGTAGGCTGTTAGTAAGATTCATATCAATGTGAAGCATCTGTCCCCAAACTTACTCTGAACACCTTTAGATAGATTAATATCCGATTTTGAAAGCAGCTTGTACCGTGATCTGAAGTAAAATTAAATTGCTTTTAGATGCAAAACTAAATAAATACTTAAATAATACGTAATAAATAAAGGCACGGATCACAAGCTTACGCATTACGAGAGACACCAAAATTACATGGCTTATTCCCAGAGGTCCATGAGTCTATTGTTCTTTATTTCCCAATGGGTCCATGAAAATTATTACTAATATTTAAAATATTCATACATGAATTCCCAATGGGTCCATGAGATTTAACTAATGGTACAATCAGTAAAAACCATATAAAAGTGTATTTCATTAGTTAGCGAGTCTTCATGTCATAAGAGCGAAATAGACTACAGGTTTGAGCGTGATTACATGTACAGAACACCAAGTAGGTATTGGTATAAGATTACGTAGGTACAGGTACAAAAACCAAGTAGGTTTAAGAGGAGATTTAAGTACAATAAAATAAGACTTAAAACCAGGCGTCTTCACGTTGTGACGTTCGTGATGACGGGCAGAACCTGCTGTTCACGCAGTGACAGTGAATAACCGATAACCGTGTAACTACATTACATTCTAGAATACAAGATTTTTTTTTGGTAAACAAAGACATTTATGTATGAAAACTTTACTCAAACTGATAACAGAAAACAACAGGTTAAAAGAAAATAACAACTAAAAACGAAAACTTCAATAACGCACATGCGCAGCGAAAACGGTGCAAATTCAAGTTCAAACACGGACGAGACGAATTAAATTATGAAAGAAAGCTTTCAAAACTAAACCAAAACTTGTTTCGACCTTCCGCGATTTGCTAACATGATACTATTGGTCTAACGGGGAGATGAGGTAGCTTCTCGAAAGTGGGAGGCTCAAATTAGGTGCAATTAGGTCCACCCACCTTAGCCATAGTCTGACCGGGGCGCGGCGGCGGCGGCGTTCGTGTTACGCGTGCTTGCTACGACATACTTTAGTGTGATTTTCCTAACCCCCTCCGTCAATGGTCGTCCGCTAACTTAAAACAGTTGCCAAGCAGCGTTATTTCTCACTTTTACTACTTCTACTTTTTTTTTTACTTTTTTTTGTGTTTTTGTTGCGACAAGGCATATCCACCGGAGGTGGGCAGCAGCGCCTCGTGCAGAACAATTCTACCACCGAACTGCGATCCTCAACGCTCATGTCCAGTGTAGGGATCATGGTCATTACCCCCGTGAGATAAAAGCCAACAAGGCGCTTATCAGGGGGGGGGGGGGGGCTAGGTCCAGCAGAGGACCAATATAGGCTGTGGAGGTGGAGGAGGTTATTTCTCACTCTGACTTATGTCAATAGAAGAAGACAAGAGTGAGAGATAGCAATGCTCTAAGTTAGCAGATTATTATGAATAAGGGGGTAAAAGACTACATACATCAATGTCCTCGTGTTTGTTCATTATAATTATTGCACAAGATTGGAAATGTAACTGTGAGCGAGTGTTTGCGTGTAGTTGTAACACGGGCGTTGGGAGAACGTACCATATCTAAAGATTTTACTTAAATCTATGGATAATACCAGCGTCGTAAAATATTTCCACTAATATTTCTTTGGTTCTCTAACTCCATTATAATAACATAAAATACATAGCTAGGGAGCTAGAAACGAGTTTAGTTTCAAACGCGCTCCAACAAAACGTAAGATTTATTAACTTTCCCGAAAGCTTCACTAGTTCACTACCTTTGCCGACGCTACTCGAAATAGAATTTTGGAGCGTTACGATGCTCAGCCGCCCGCTGTTGCCAAGCGCTCAGGAGCCCAAGGTCACCGGAACCGAACGGCTCTTAAACCTCCTACAATTACATTGTCTTTTCTTTATTAACGACTAAAGTTCTGTAGGTGATCTTTATTGAAGACTAGTATCTGGCTGCGGCTTCAAATGCGTTCTTTCGGGATAAAAAGTAGCCTATTATGTTTATTCGGGCCTAGAACTACTTCTATGCAAAATTCAGCCCTTTCCGTTCAGTAGTTTTGGCGTGAAGAGGTAACAAACATACAAACTTAAACTTTTGCATTTAGAATATTAGTGTGATGTGATAGTATGACTAGCTTGAGCCCGCAGCTTCGATAACGTGGTACTTAATACAGCCTTGAGCACAGAAGTACAAAGTGAAAGAATCATTGTAATCCGACCAGCGGGTCCGAAGATTACCGTAACTTAGTATAGATTAGGGACTAATGATGAAGTGAATTTTATTGTTTGTAGAGTCAAATATTGTTTTAAAAATGACGGGTTCTCATTTGAAGATGGAAGGTAGGTAATTTTTCTAGTCAAATTAATCAAGAAGTTTTGTATCAAGTACGCCCGTATAGTTCATAACGAACACACAGCCTTGGCCGTGTCGGCACCACACGGTTAGATAGGCACCACTCCAACTCTTCCCGCGGGTGTCGTAAGAGATGACTAAGGGATATCCACGGGAGTGGGCAGCAGCGCCTCCCGCAGAACAATTCTACCACTGAACTATCCGATCTTAACCTGCATGCCCAGCGTGGGGATTATGGGCATTACCTAGCCTAAGTTAATCTAATCCTGTTGTTATTAAATTAAACCGCCGACATTTATGGGTAACTAACAGAAATAAAGCATTCTGGTGAAAAGCAGTGGAGCGAAACCAGAAAACTTCCTAAAACACCAAACAAATAAAGAAAACTATACTTTAAAAAACACAATACAACAGAAAGACCCTTTACTAAATGGTTATGGTAATGACTATACAGGCCCTTAATGTCACCAACAACAGACAATTCGTTAATTAGTTACTTACTTAGGTAAGTTATCAGTAAAAAACCAAAGGATGTTCAATAAATCAACAGTGGCTAAACCAATTTCCTAAACATGCAATCACAAATTACAAGAGACTGCCATTCCTTCATTGTAATTTGCAACTGATTGCGTGAATAAATATACTACCATATTCACAAAAAAATTGGCACATGTACATCACATCAGCAGTCCTTACCAGTTAACTGCTGGACCTAGGCCTCCCCTGATAAGCGCCTTATTGGCGCTTATATTGAGGGAGGAATGCCATAATCCCCACGCTGGGCATGCAAGTTATCCCTAACTCGCAGTTCGGCAGTGGATCTGTGCTGCAGGAGGTGCTGCTGCATGCCCCACCTGGATATTCTTAGCCTAATTCAACACCCATGGAAAGAGATTGGGTGGTGCAAATTCTAATTCCAGCACCACACGGCTATGGAACTGATAGATTAAGTCTGTAAATTTGGTGAATAGCAGCAGATAATTTTTGACAGTCTTCAATGGATTAATTATTTGCTTAAGTTCAAATTCAAGTAAAAACTATGAAGAATCTACACTCTTGATACCCATGGAAAACACATCAAAGGACAATGTTGGCACAATAAGGGCTATGGTCATCCTACAATCTCAAGTTATGGGTTCGGTGCCCATCCTGACATATGGATTGATGATTTACGCTTCTAGCTATGATCTTTAATAGCTGTGGCAGTAAATTCTATGTTCTGGATAAAGCTTAGTATGCTGATGGGATAAAATAGTAGGTTCAAACCTAGTCCCATCTAAAAATACCAGTACCTTTTATGATTAAATGCTGATGATGCTATGTGTGTCATTAGCAAACATGTATAAACCTTCAGGCTGACAGATATCTACTAAATTACAGGTTTTAGCTAATAATGTGACCTTACAAAGTAGCATTTAATCCTAGCGCTCTTTGGCATGTGAATATTAAATTTCTACAGTTCCAGTAAACTTTGGTACTTTAGAACATGGGGTACCCAGGCAGACCTCCTAGCTGTTAAGCTGCATGTACGGAAGTGTCTGTATTTAAGCAGTGTACTTATGTACAGACGTTTCTGTACGTAAGTACAGACAGCATTATTAATAGGTAGTCCTCTTGGCAGGTTTAATACCATCTTCATTACAGGAGAGATAATGACCTATTTATTATTATTATGTAAATACTTCAAGTCTTCAGAAATAAGTGCATTAATGGTATATTTGAGAAAGGTTATTTATTAAGCAGCTTATGCCTAGTGGTACAGTGTTTTATTTGAATGGGGTTTTATTTATTAATGCAATTGAATTAGCCTGTTCCAATAAAGATTTTTTTTTAGAATAATTTAGGCCTATTTTAACTAGCAATCAAGACGAATTTGCATCAAATCGTAAAGCTATCAATATAACTGTAAATTCATCTATTTGTAAATTTATCTATGATACCATCAAATTAAAATAAGAGACCCAAAATAGAAAATTGTAAGTTGCCTTAGAACCAACTGATAGAGTACCTAGTTAACTTTCAGACTTGTGCACCCATTATTTACCACTTTAATAGTTAAACATTATCTCCAAAAACAATATTAATAGTAATTTTCAGCTATCTACAACACTCGGGGATGATTATCAGTTAGTTTCTATGTACACAGTGATTAAAAGCCATGTACATAAGCCTATGTATACAACTTATAGGGTATTATGGCTTGTTACCATGAAAGATTTCAACACTGGCCAAGTTGATCCGCAGGTGTATAGCAAAAACAAACCTCACTTTATTAAGATTTATCTTGTTTTTTAAAGTGGGTGATGTCTTTCTTGAGTATGAAAAATAAAAACATGCAACCTGCAGGGTATAGCCAAAAATTACGGTAGCGACTGCCTAACCTGAAAAACTACAGATATTTAGCAGCAGTTTAGTTTATGAACGTAATTTAGAGGTTATAAACTGAGTGCCCTTGACTGAACTAAAAGGATGGTCAAATCAGGTTATTACTTTGATTTCGAAACGATTTCGAGGTTCGACTTATCAGTGATCGTAGCAGGAGCCCGGGGCTCCTCGGGCGGCCGCAGGAGGCGTAAACAAAGGACTCACCAGTTCCGACATCGTTTTCACTCCGCGCACAGAACACAGCACTTCACAAGGCCTCATAAAAGGATACAGGCTAAGTCCAGGTTGAATCCATCTTTCACGTAGCGTCTTCGGCGCCTGCTGACGATGCCCTTGATAGGGTTGGTCATCTTTATATTGGACATAGAGTTGGCCATCATTGGAAGACGATCGAAGCGGCGCGGCAGAAGTTCCGCGGCCGCTGCGCCCTTAGCGGGCTGGCCCGCGCCCGGCGCCGACCTCTTCTCTGGTGCCTTCCGCTCTCGGCGCCGGCAGCTCACACAAATCCCCATAAAATAACCTCAGCCTGAGATCGCGTGCCGCGCTCATCGGGCCGGCGGCGGAGCGCGCGCGGTTGCGGCCGGGGCTCAGCTCTCGCCAGCCATATCCGCGAGCCTCCGCGCCAGGCCCCGACCACTGTCTCCGCACCACCCACCGCGCCGCAGCCCCAACCTGACCGAACCACCGACACCACACAACCGCACCGCACTATAGCATAGCTCCACGCCCGGCACCGATAGCTTGCTGATCTCGCTGGAAGAGCGATGATTTTATCTCGCGGGAATGGCGTCCATCCTGCGTTTGCAATGCACTAGAACACGGACGGGGAGAAACAGTTGCACAAGAAAGAAAGATGGTTTGACGGCCGAAAGTGTGTCTCGCATCTCGTTTGTGCCGCGTCGATATCTTTGCGACTGACAGAGATAAAACACAACCTTATTCTCTAGGCGAGTGGATAGCCCTTTGTTCAGTTTTCTTCAGACATGGTCGTAAGGTGGCGCTACTGCTTCATGAAGTAATCGCGCCAGTTTTCAAATTAAAAATCTTATTATATGTTATTTGAATGAAAATCATCATAAATTGTGAGTTTTTAATGACGTATCGTTTGTATTCTAATAGAAGCATCCTAATATAATGGAAAAACGATAAAGTCTGCAACAAAAAGGTAAATCAAAGAAGTGGTGCTTACAATAAAATTTACTAGATGGCGCTTGCCATCTACACAGGCTAAAAATATTTCAACAGATACAAAATAAAAGTTTTTGGCGCAAATATTTGAAAATTTGTTCATTTCGATGAACCGAAACTTCAAATTAGGTCAACTTCAATTAGGTACTTACACTAGCCTACTAAATCTTTTAAATCCATCATGGTTATTAACACTAAAGTCATTTACAACGGGAATGAGTTATTCCGTGATGATCATGGCGCATTAAACTGTGCCAAAATATTGGAAAGCTCGATACTCCAATCATGGTATATATCCCGTTGTAAATGACAGCAGCCTACTACTTTAATATGTAGGTATTATGGTATTATTTTATGGCATTGGCGTTATTGTAACTCTCAATCATAATAAATTATGATTTTAATGGGCTTCTGTGAAATAAAGTTTTCCATAATACCCACCAGTTTAATAATACGATTATATTTTCTAACATTGTGTTTAAGAAAACAAGGCATGGCACGGCAATCGACCACTTTCCATTTCAATCTATAATCATTATTTTATAACATCAATTCAATTTCACTTATCACGATATAAAAACATTTTTATGATAATGGCGTCGATGTTGTAGGCATGGCACGATAGATAGTTTGTTGCTACGGGCGGCGGCGGCGGCGGCGGCGGCGCGGCGGCTTATTTTGGAATAGGTAAACCACAAGTAATCTAGATGTTATAAAATTATGCGCTCAAAAATTAAACTTTCCTAACTTGCCAGGATTTTTATTACCCTGGGCCCTGGCGTGATTAAGTTCGAAGAGTCCCACACATAATAGACCATATAATTTATTTATACTGTCATTTCATTTCTTGTAATAAAATTACTACTCGCAATAACCCATACCTTTAATATAAAATTTTAAAAAGTTACCACCCAGCCAACCCAGCTAAAATTATACCCTGACCAGACCCTGAAACAGGAGCCTCAACATGTGCCTTAGGTAATCATAATCAATCATAAATTAGTTAAATATATAGGTATTTCTATTAAAAAAGCTAAAATTGTCGCTAAATATGGATAAGGTTAATTTTGTCCGTAAACCAAAACCTACCTATTATGTCCAGCAGTGGACGAGACGTCATTCGACTGAGATGGCCTGTAAAAGAACAGCACATGCGAAGCCGCGGACGGACCTAGTAAATTTATTCTAAGTAAGTATAGGTAATTAAATATCCTATCGAATTGATAGCGCAGCAGGTCGAAGTAGATTTTCTCGATAAATTGGATATTTTTAGATTGGTGGTTAGCTAGGTACCTAGGTACCGTGTAACATAGATATGATGCGATATAGTACCATAGTACTTAGATAGGTATTAGGTAATGTAAGGTAAATAATGTAAAATACTTAAAAGCAATCTCCAGCCGTTTCTATGCGGATATGGATTTTCGATATTTAGGCTGAACAAGAAATTTATTTTTTTATCAACTTTATCGACAAAGAAAACTGCAATTCAATAATAAAAACAAATTAGAAATGGTATTGTAATTTGCAATTGAAACAATTAAGCTAACTGCAGACTGTTGCAAACAATCTACAAGTAGCTCAACTGATCCTTAACAATACCAGTCGGAAGCGTCCCCAAGACGCTGGCTGCATTGCCCCGCTGTATGGCAATGCTGATGCGCTGCGCCACAAAAAAAAATACATGATAACAACCTTTTTATTAAGACCTACATTACCTAAATAGGAAATAGGTGGTAAGATACATCGTAAAGAAAAACATTTTGTTTATTTGCGAAAATCACTTGGATAGTAAGATGAAATAGCAGTTCCTTCATACCTAGGTATTGTACTTTATTGTAAGTACCAGTAGGTATGTACCTCAACCTCAACAGCCTATATTGGTCCACTGCTGGACGCAGGCCTCCACTGATAAACGCCTTATTGACTTTGATCTCATGGGAGTAATGCCCATAATCGCCACACCGGGCATGCGGGTTGGGGATCGCAGTTCGGTGGTAAACTTGTTTTGCGCTGCTGCCCGCCCTCGGTGGATATCCCTTAGTAGTCTCTTACGACACCCGCGGGAAGAGTTGGGGTGGTGCAAATTCTAAGCCGACACCACACGACAATGTACCTACATACCTACATAGAAAAATTAGTCTCTCCCATAAAGCTAGATAATTAGTCTTTCTTCGAAGGTCGCTGCACGCTGCTTTAACTACCTTTAGTGGTAACACATGCTTGACCGATACCAATTTGCAAAAAATATGGAGAGAATGGCATGCAAAACATAAACTGGTTATAAATGTAGGTAGATTAGTACATTATGATAATAATAATGACCACCCTTCTATAGGTTTAATTGGGTAGTTTCTAATAGTGGCTCGATAGATGGCGATGCTAAATAATTAAAATATTGTTGCCAGTGATATTTTATCCATTCCTTCCCAAAAAAAAATTGTTGTCGAACGCAGGTACTAAGCACGTATTCCAGAAATAATTAGGCAAAAGATACTTACACATTCATTACATGTGCTGTGCTATCAAATCCAAATTGATGACTGAAAACTGAAGTGTGATAAAATATATAAAGTACGGAACCCTTACCATGCATGTATGCATGGCAAGGGTTCCGTACTTTATTTCAGTTCAGGTCATTTAGGTATTATACCATAGGAACACTTGATAATGTCAAATTTACAGTTTAAAAATATTAAAAAATGGGCTATTAAAATAAACTTATAGAATACATAGACACATTTACCATTAAAACCAGTTTATCAATGCCGGTGCCGTCGGATATCTCGTCATGCCAGCCCTATCGACATCATCCGGCGGGTCTTTGTCACCGCTAACGTACCATCTATTCTCGAACCGAAAGGTCTGTTGCGTGACGATGGGAAGAGGCCCGACGGCATGACACTAGTCCCATGGGAGTTGGGAGGCCCATTGCACTTGCGCCTTCCTATCTTCCGAGGACATCCGTGACGGCTGGTGCGGGCGGCGGCGGTAGATTTGGCCCGAGGATCTCAAAAGACGCAAATCTATACTTATAATAAAACTGTAACAGGTCGAAATTCTGTACATTGAAGATATTTAGAACAATTTTTTGGAGGGCAATCTATTATCGACACTGAAGCAAAAACTGTATTTTTTTTTTTTCATTCATGTCATTCTGTATCTTGGCCGCGCATAACTCCGAAACTACTGAATAAATTCAAACTAAACTTGGCATGATTTGAGTTCATACTTCGAGGAAGGATATAGGTTTTTTTTTTCAAACGGCAATGGCCTTTATTAACAAAGAAAATTACAATCAAATTATAACTAGTATTTACAATTGAAACAATTAAGCTAACTGCAGACTGTTGCAAACAATCTACAGGTAGCTCAACTGATCCATATCAATACCAGTCGGAAGCGTCCCCAAGACGCTGGCTGCATTGCCCCGCTGTATGGCAATGCTGATGCGCTGCGCCAGATATCCGCCAGCTCTCGGGTCACGCGTCGCGTCGACCAGACGCTCAGATAACTTTTTAAAAACCCGGAGAGCCTCGGTACCCCACGGACCTAGGGTCTCGACCCCAAAGGGAGCAAATATGTAGGCTCTGTCGAGACCTGCATATTTGCGTCTCTTGAGATCCTCGGCCAAATCTGCTGCCGCACCAGCCCTTACGGATGTCCTCGGAAGATGGGAAGGCGCAAGTGTGTCGACGCATGTAGCGTCCCACACAATGGGCCTCCCCAACTCCCATGGGACTAGTGTCATGCCGTCAGGCCTCTTACCATCGTCACGCAACAGACCATTCGGTTCGAGAATAGCTGGTACGTTAGCGGTGACAAAGGCCCGCCGGATGACGTCGTTAAGGCTGGCATGACGAGATATCCGACCGGCGGCCCTAGTACACGATAATCCGTGATGACCAAGCTGTTCGACAGCAGTACCGCACTGGCATTGATGAGGCGCGCAACACATTGCACCCAACCGAAGACATGTTGCGATACGGAAAGTTACGGGATCCAATAAAGTGCCAGTGTTAAATGAAGGAAATGCTTGCAACCAATGTCCTGACTCCCATTTAGAAACGGCCAGGAGACGGGCACGATCCGCAGAGCTGGAGCACGTTTGTAACAAACTATTCCGTGTCAACTCACACAGAGGCCCGTCCCATTGCCGTTGAGACAAAAGAGATTTTGGGGGAGCAGCATTAGGGCAAGCATTATGCCAAGCCGTTCGAGCTTCGTCTAAAAATGAAATTTTGAATGAAATTCCAGGTGGGACCAAACAAGATGACTTTAAAATTTTGTCAACTAAAGAACTAGTGCTGTAGACGGAAGACAGGAACGCTGGAAGGGCTACACTTGAAATTTTGCGTATACCTAAGCCTCCCAATTTGACAGGCAGGGAGGCCTGCGACCATGCCTTGTCATCTAAATCGACATTCAAAACCGATGATAGAGTATTCTTTATTATGTTGTCTAAGCCTTCCAAGAGCTCACTGTGTTTCCACAGTTGACTACATCTCAAAGAATACGTAAATTTAGGTACAAAAAGACAAAACCGAATTATTGTAAAAGCCATATGGCTATTAATTTTGAGCAGTCTGTCCGAAGTTTTGTTAAAATTTTGAATTTTCTCGTCTACAAAGGACTGAAAAGACTCATCAAGAATTGGTGAACCAAGGAGGCGAAGTGAACATTTATCAACAACTGTTATGTTGGGGGCTAAACTATTGAATTTTCCAATGATATTGTTTTTGTCTACACAAGAGTCCGAAATAAAAAGCTCGCACTTTGAAAAATTTAATTCCAAACCTATTTTTCGAAATTCATCTGTGATGATTTTTAGATCATCAAAAACTGTGTTTACCTCTCCACCTAAAGTTCCGTCATCTAAATACCAAACATTGAGCTTGGATTGGAGACGTTGAATTATCGGTTGGATGGCAAGGCTAAATATGGCCGGACCGAGAGGGTCGCCCTGCTGACATCCAACAGCGGACAAAATGACTTTGTTCTTGTATATTAATTTTGACGGCGAATCGTAACATTGCCAGAGAAAAGGGTAAATTTCTGGAATTTTGTCTTTAATTTGTTTTAGCAAGGCGCCCCTGTCTACGGAATTGAAGGCGTTTTTGACGTCTACCTTCAGAATTACCTCCCCATAATTTTGGTCTAAAAATGTACGAAGGGAATGTACTGCGGCCTCACATCCGCCTCGCGAACCAAAGCCTAGCTGAATTGGTCGGAAATAGTCGCCTAAATAGTCGGCTTCTTTCCGACAGCAGACTTTAGCCGCAAGGCGGCGGTATGTAGTGCCCACGGCTATGGGTCTTATACCGCCATCCTTCTTTTTTAAGGCACAAAGGTTCGCACCGTATAGGAGTTCTGTGATCTCGCTGTTAACTCGGCCTGACAACATCAGGTTGATTAAACCTGTCAAGTCTTCCAGAAGGACTTCACCTGCATGGCCAGACCCGCCAGACAGAAGATCTTTTAGATGCTGTGGAGCCACAGCATCCAGGCCGCCGGCAGAGCCACTCTGAAAAGACATGACAGCTTCAAGCACGTCCTGGCTGGTCGTGCTTACAGCGACATCACTCTCTTCCGGTGGATCGGGGAGTTGTGTATTGGCCCCTGCTGGTGGATGTTTACTCTCAAGAGATATGAGAGTAGCATCGTCATTTGGCGCCATCGTGTCGTTTGAGAACATTATGCGTGAGGCACCTTTGATATCACCATCATTGAGTTTACTCTCTACAAGTCTGTAGACAGTAGACTCAGCCAATGGCTTATTAGAATTTGAATTTTGTGGTGTGGCCTGATCAACAATGGAAATAGGCTGCCCTTCGCGTGCAGTGTACCTAACACAATTTTGTTTAATCTTAACCGTGACTGATGATTTGTTGCCCAAATCTTTCTTTATATGCAGTACGCTGTAAGGAAAAACTAGTAAGTGCTCCCAAGCTCGCTTGGTGTTTTTTGAAACAGCATTCCTAATGGCTCCTGAGAGAGCGGAAGCGACAGAGATGCGGGCACCTCGAGGAATACGTTTAAAAATAGGGGTTGTAGCTTTGTACTCACTCAGAACTTTCCAAAAAAGGGGTGTATCAGCCGTATAGTTTGAATTTTGTGTCAAAACAATATATATAGGTTACTTTTTAGCCCGGAATTCATCACGGTTCCCTTGGGAGAGGGGATGAAAGTCAAAATGCGTACTTCGTTGTAATTCATCAACGCGCTGTCCGATTTAATTGATTCTTTTTGTGTTAGAAATAGTGTTGCAAGATCGTTAAAAAAACAGTCAACATTATCATCATCATCAGCCTTTATTAGTCCATGCATAGCCATAGCTCGCTGTGCGATTTTGAACTGATGGACCAGCCCTACAGAGTGTATCCACGTCTCAGCTCTGTGGGTCATAACCCAGGACGCACTGATTCAAAACTTTTCGAAACAGTGTTGCAAGGTACAAAGTGGAGTAAAATATAAGAAGATTTTGAAAAAAAACCTTTTTTTTTAGCCATAGACGCGATAAGCGTGTGATTAAGTCCTGCCTCATTATAAGGAGTTACCACGATTCTGATTTATATAAGTAGTTTATTTTTAAGTTGAGCGAGTGTGAGTGCTTTTAATTTCATGTAACCGTGCGCTTTATCTTGCGCGCGCCTAAATCATCAGATATTATGACCTGTTGATTGTTCTTACTTTACCGTGCCGCGCGCGCTGTACGCCGCTAACATAAACAACGCTCATAAGCTTTAATAGTCAATAGTCAAATTTTTATTGCAAAGTTTTGTAAAGGAGATTAACAAGGCACAAGGCACACAACGCCATGTATTATTTAACTCCTAACGGTGTAAGTATTTAATAATAAACTATCTATCTACTAACTAACTAACTAGGTGGGTGGACCAACACACAACTTTACTCACACAATGTTGATAAAAAGTCGAAACAGTTTAGGTAAGTAGATCTAATCGATTATCGAAGTCACGCACATCGATAATTGTCAAAATCAAAAATAAGTTAAATCAGTCTAAAGAATTTGCATTAATTTAGCGGCTGTAGGTATATAATTTAGAGGCCTTATCAATAATAAAATAGTTCCTTATTTATGTTACAAAAGAAGCTGATGCTTTGTGCTTTTCGAAGACGTACCTTACTCGTGGATGCGTTTTTGCTGTCTGCATATTTGACGCAGGAATAGTAGGTAGGTATGCTCTCGTAGTAAGGCCAAATAACTACTCATCAAGAATATCTAGGTAGGTAGGTACCTATTTTCCGATTCGATGATTCCACAATCCTAGTGATCCCACAGCTGGGCAAAGAGCTCTCGTATTCCCTCCGCTTATCGCGACTGTATTCAATTTTCAAAAGGGGCGCGAATCCAAGAAGATCTTTGACATAAAGGGTTCCATTCTATTGCGTCTTGGACCAACGGATCCCTAAACTTTAAAACGTTCAAGGACGAAGCTCTGTCATTGCCAATCAACTGCCACAAAAACTTCACATCTGAAATAGCAGCACGACTCCTGCTGCGTTGAAGATATGTAGGTCACTGTTACGATAGCGTTAATGCGTAAAATGTTAACGCAAATTGTTTTCGTGGTAGCCTATTAAAATAGCATTAGGTATCCAGGTAGGTAAGCATATTATCATCATCAACAGTAAGGACCTACCTATTTCGTTTTTAGGGTTTCGAAGACTGGAGATTGGTTGCGAAATCCTTATGGTCTCGATTTTTCTGTCCTTTTTTCCGTCTTTGTTATCTAATATCTATCGCTTTATCAGCAACAACAGCAGCAAATGACTTGAAAATTAAAACAATAACACATTTCGTGCGCCTGTAAGATTAAAAGAAAAAACAAGAACCGTCAAGTGCGAGTGTGTCTCGCGCGCCGAGGGTTTCTAATGTTTGTCAAGTATACCAATATGTACTACAGGAACCGGTTAGAGACTTTGCTATATATAATGAATACCTAAAAGGTAGGCCTACATTTCAGATGTATCGTTTTACAAACTTCGGAGTATAGAGGGTAAAAGTAAAATTTTAAAGTTTAGTTATCAAAATATTCCAAAAAGTATGAACTGTACAGAAACTTAGAAAACTGTTTTTAGATAAACAAACCAATACCTTTCATTTGATACCCCACCAAGTCAGGTAGCCCCTTTTGAAAAAAATCCTCACCTTTTTGTCAATTTTTCAAAAAGTGTTCTTCTTACAGAATACTCTATATTATTTCTGTAAAATATAGATCCATGTCTACAAATGCTAAATACATTTCAGATGGATCGCTCTGCAAACTACGGAGATAGTGGGGAAAGGAAAATTTTGAAATTTTTGTACGTTTCATACTTTTTGAAGTAGCGTTTGTATATAAGGATCTATATTTTACAGAAAAAATATAGAGAAGTCTGTGAGAAGAACAGTTTTTGAAAAATGGTCATAAAGGGGGGGAATAATTTTCAAAAAAGGGCTACCTCACCGAGTTGGGTATCAAATAAAAGGTATAGGTTTGTAAATCTACAACAGTTTTTGAAATTCTACAGGAATTTTAAAAACTGTCGTCTACATACTTTTCGAAATATTTTGAAAAACTCGAATATTTTACAATTACTCTTTATGTAGGTACCTACTCTTATTTAATGAATACTTTATTTTTAGATACCTATTAATTAAATTGCAAAGTCTCGTCGGTACATACATATACATAGTACATATTGGTATACTTGACAACCGTTTGAAACCTACGGCGTGCGAGTCACACTCGCACTTGACGGATCTTGTTTACATTAATTTTTGAACAAAACCGTCAAAGTTAGCCGATGAAACTGCTAATCATCAGATTATCTTCTAATCCTGGTGTTCACCAAAAGGGTAATCGAGCAATTACATTTGTATTCCGGTCTGCGTTGGTAGGCAGGTACCTGCCAACCCAGACCTGACTGGGAGAACTACCAGTATTTCTGATCATAGATCAGATCTCCTTATAATATATTGATGGAATAAACGAAGATAAATGCCACTTTTGTGGGGTTGTCAAATCTCATATCCAACTTTATGTAAGTACGTAAATAAGGGAAAATAATAAAATAAAGTCCAGAAGGTTACGTCCAGATGCTCCGCAACACAAACACCTTCCTGTGCTATTTATTGTCGTTATCAGTTTGCACTGATAACGGCTCCTAGACGAGTGATAATGATAAGGACGGTTGCTACGCGCGTGCATTTAGATAAACGTCCGGTTTACATAGGGGGATGTGTTGACTATGTACCTATACTCTGGCCAAACTGAATATACAATCATTGCTCCCATACTTAACCTAAAAATCACTATAGTAATGCTGACAATATTTTAATTTTTTTTGTTTACAAACGTTGTACATTGAGAATGGCTGGAGTATAGGCATCTTGGCTTTGGATAGGAAACTGGGGGTTCTATTTCCAGTACTGGTATAGTCATAAGCGATAAACGGTATCGTAAACCGAATCGTGTTCTCGAGTGGAGACCGCGATAAACGACGGTGGGATTACGACCTGCGAAAGACTGCAGGCAGATGATGGATGCTGAAGATAGCACGCTATACAGTTTCATTCGTGCGTTGTTTCTATGGAAATATTTAATTTTAGGATATTTATATCCTCATGAAAACTGTTATTCGGGATAAAAAGCATAAGCCTATGTGTTATTCCAGGCATGGATGTAGGCATGCAAAATTTCAGCCCGATCCATTTTGTAGTTTTAGCATACAGAGTAACCTACCTACATACACCCATCCTTCCAAACTTTTGCATTCATAATATAAGTGTGATTAAGGAGGCAAACGTCCAGCTGTGGACTAGCAATAGGCTGCTGTTGAAGCTCATGGAATTGGAATTTTTAATAAAAAATAAACAAATAAAAATATTAATATTTATTCAAAACCTCAACTTAGTATCGTTCATAGTCAGTATCTTGTTCACTTCACTCGCTCGTTCCCTCAACACCTCCATTTCAGGTTCACTGAGTACACTACTCTTCTTGCCCGCGTTCTTGACTAGAAAGTGCTGGATGAAGAGTTTCAGGCTTTCCCGGAACAGATGCAGTTTTGGAGACTTTGATATCCTGTAAAACGAAAAACAAAAAATATTGGTCGTACGTAAACTGGTATAAATCACCTTAGGACGCAATGCGCGCCATTTTGTGAAAAGGTTAGGCATAGGATTTCGCGTTCACAGGAGCGAGACAACAGCATACGTTCTTGGAACGGCGCGGCGTAAGCGCAAAAATCAAGTTATTGTTTATTTATAAGAAAACTACGCAACTGGTTCAAGGAACCAAATAATTAGTAATAACCTACGAATCAAAACATAAGACATTTAATAGACCTGAGATCTCGACCAAATTATGTGCGAAACAATGAGTTTTTTAAAGTTTTATATGGTAACATTTTTTTCCATCGAGTTTTCACATTCAAAAAATCAAAGCAAAAATTATAAATTTTATGTAAATCGAGGTTATTACCACGGGGATCCTGTTAGTACTGAGTATATATGCCTAATTTGAAAACCGAACCCGTTAGGTTCGCCCCTTAAGTTAATTTGAAAGTTTAAACGTGTTCGAGTCCTTTATAGTCTAAGACATCGTCCCAATTGGTTAACGATCACGCGATGCCTATCGCGCAATGCCAGATCTCTATGTCAGTGCTCGCGCGATGACGCGTGACCAATTAGGACACTAAATAAGTGTGTATGTATAATCTCGTCGTGCGACGAAATAGAATCGTTCGCTCGTACGATCGACGCCAATCAGGACGCCGGGCCGCCTAAAGGTGATAAAGCACTTTGTTTGGGTTTTGATATTTTAGTAACCAATTGCCGTTATTGCGTACAGTACTTTTAAGGCAATAAAATAGTTTATTTATCTTTCTTTTTCGTTCTTCGAGGCATGTATGAAAACCTTCTGCAGAAATCTTTCTAAGACCTTTATGTACCTATTAGAAGAACAGCCTATATTAGTCCACAGCTGGACATAGGCCTCTCGATAAGCGCCTTAATGATTCTTATCATTAGGGCGTAATGGCATAATCCCCACGCTGGGCATGCGGGTTTAGGATCGCAGTTCGGCGATGGATCTGTTCTGCAGGGGGCGCTGTTGCTCCCGGCGGATATCCCTCAGTCGCCTCTTACGACACCCACGGGAAGAGTTGAAGTGGTGCAAATTCTAAGCCGGCAGCAGACGCATGCATCAATAAGGCGGAGAGCATGTGATCAATAAATAGTAATATTACACTGTTACCTGTGGAAGACTTCTAGCGAGGTTTGAAGATCCTCGTTCATGATGATAGCGAGTAGGATCTGGCGCATGAAGCGGACCGAGTGCTTGTTCAGCTCCGAGAATTGTATCACCTGGAAATACAATAATATATTTTTTTAACCGTTTGGTGTGAATTTACTAGAATCAGAATTATTATGTTTATTTCCACAAGGAATTAGAAATAGTCACATAATTTTAAAACTTAAAAATGAATTTATGGCGCCAATTCCGTAGGTAGGATCGGAACGCACCGACGGCGCTGACAGTAGAATTGTCAGATGGAATTTTGTTAGTCACGTGCAGAGAGAAACGTCAACGAGCTCGTTACAAAAAATATCGCGCGAGATTGATACGATTTTCTGCCGGTTTCCTGCATTCACGCTTGTATGACATTTATCCTATTTGTACTATCTTACGTGAATCACAAGTGATCCGAGAGATACACGATCGATGTACCTAATAGACAATCTTTCTGTGCCTCCCACTGAACTATTATTATTACTACGTAGTATTTATTACTAAGTCAATGGTGCCTACCTTTGTATTCGCGTGTCTGTGTCAATAAATATTTTCTTAGAGAATTTCTTTATATATTGTGTTTTGGTGTGTAGACATTCCTACCTACACACACACACCCTCTCTGACACACACTCTAAAAACTGTTTTTGTGACTTTGTCGTGTGTTTTGGGTAGTGTCGATACAGGGGGTTGGATTCTACAGATAGAAAGAAGAGCTACCCAGAGCTAGCTTATCTGCGTGATAAATATGTAGGCGGCTATATTTTATAATAGGTGCGAGGCTACGTGTCCTATACAGCAAAGCCGCGGGCATAACCAAAACGGTATTTACCACTGTGGATCTTCTGCTCTGTTGGGCATGATTCTAACAATTACTTAATGTTTAGCAGACTTCAATAAACGAGGAGGTTCTATGTTTGCCTGTACTGTATAAATGTTTTTTTAAAGTATGTCGATTTCTTCGTCAATTATGGACCGATTGGAAAATTATTTCGCTCTTGTAGAATGATCTATCAATTCTTTATTTGTGAGGTATTCATATTTGTCGCAGAAAACTTAAAAAACAGTGTTAATTCTACGGAACTTCAAGTAATAATATATATATAATATAATAATAAAATATAATAAAAAGTATTTCTTTTTTGTAATAAGACACAGTAAACTTACATTCTAACGTCATATTATATCTAAATAGTTATACAAACCAGTGAACCCTGTTATAAACGTAAGTTTGAATCCTCGCTCTAACTAAGAGAATCTTGTAAGAAGAGGCGAGGGATCCCTTCTTCGATTAATTACTAGTTATTAGTTTTTATCGTTCATGTATTTATAACACTTAAACTACCTGAATTAGAACAAAATACTAAATACAAAATATTAGGTCCTTACATATGAAATTGGCGTTTTGTATGGGAGGAACAAAAAGTCGAATATTTTTTAATATAATATATTTAATTAATCAAAGTATGAACCATTATTTTCTATGCACTTTTGCCATCTTATAGGTAGTTCATTGATCCCTTTACTAAAAAAACCAGTCGGACGGGAATCAATAAAATCTTTGAAGGCGATTTGGACTGCCCCATCGGAGTTGAATTTTTTCCCTTGCAAGAAGTTATCCAAATTTCGAAAAAAATGGTAATCTGTTGGAGCAAGGTCCGGGGAGTACGGAGGATGTCTTAGACTTTCCAATTGAAGCTCTTCTAATTTAGTAGCCGTCTGTTGCGCAGTGTGTGGTCTAGCGTTGTCGTGAAGCAGCAGTGGCGTGGAGCGATTGACCAGCCTAGGTTGTTTAGCCGCTAGCTTTTCCATCATGGTTTGCAATTGCTGACAATAGACATCAGCCGTAATAGTCTGGCCAGATTTGAGAAAACTGTAATGAACAATACCGGCACTAGTCCACCAAACGCTTACAAGTAACTTTTTTGGGGTTAATTTTCGCTTGGGGCAGGATTTGGCTGGCTGGCCAGGATCCAACCATTGCGCTGAGCGCTTCCGATTATCGTAAAGAACCCATTTTTCATCACAGGTAATGATTCGGTTTAAAATACCTTCATTATTGTGCCGATTTAGTAATGTAACGCAGCAGTCGACGCGCGTTTGCCGGTTTGCTTCAGTCAATTCGTGAGGTACCCACCTTTCAAGCTTTTTAATCTTCCCAATTTGCTTCAAGTGAATTAAAACAGTTTTATCACTAACATCGCAGCCTGCAGCTAACTCGGACGTGGTTTGCGATGGATCCGCTTCCACAATAGCCTTCAACTCTTCATTATCAACTTGAGTCTCAGGCCGTTCACGGGGCTTGTTCTGCAGGTCAAAATTTCCAGAACGAAAACGTTGGAACCAAAAACGAACTGTGTTTTCTTTTGCAACACGACCGCCATACACATCATTCACCCTTCGAGTTGTTTCCGCAGCACTAGTGCCACGGCGGAACTCGTACTCGTAAATAATGCGATATTTTAAGTTTTCCATTTTGTAAAATGAGTGACGCAAACAGAAAAAAACAGAAGAAAAAAAACAAATGAATGACGATCATCGAAGCACAAATACATGAGTCTATAGCTGTACAAATTTGAATTTGGAATTCCTTACCAAAGAGGAGAAATTTGTGATTAAAGTGGCCAGTACGAAAAACGCCAATTTCATATGTAAGGACCTAATATATATTATTAATAAGTCGGTTTTTAGTTTAAAAATACATAAATAATATTTTTTATTTGCGTAATATTTGCTCAAATGCGTTAAGTATTAGTGTCTTGGTTTTGAAGGATGCCATCGAATTAAAACTCACCCTGTATGTACTAGTATATAATATTAGGTCCTTACATATGAAATTGGCGTTTTTCGTACTGGCCACTTTAATCACAAATTTCTCCTCTTTGGTAAGGAATTCCAAATTCAAATTTGTACAGCTATAGACTCATGTATTTGTGCTTCGATGATCGTCATTCATTTGTTTTTTTCTTCTGTTTTTTTCTGTTTGCGTCACTCATTTTACAAAATGGAAAACTTAAAATATCGCATTATTTACGAGTACGAGTTCCGCCGTGGCACTAGTGCTGCGGAAACAACTCGAAGGGTGAATGATGTGTATGGCGGTCGTGTTGCAAAAGAAAACACAGTTCGTTTTTGGTTCCAACGTTTTCGTTCTGGAAATTTTGACCTGCAGAACAAGCCCCGTGGACGGCCTGAGACTCAAGTTGATAATGAAGAGTTGAAGGCTATTGTGGAAGCGGATCCATCGCAAACCACGTCCGAGTTAGCTGCAGGCTGCGATGTTAGTGATAAAACTGTTTTAATTCACTTGAAGCAAATTGGGAAGATTAAAAAGCTTGAAAGGTGGGTACCTCACGAATTGACTGAAGCAAACCGGCAAACGCGCGTCGACTGCTGCGTTACATTACTAAACCGGCACAATAATGAAGGTATTTTAAACCGAATCATTACCTGTGATGAAAAATGGGTTCTTTACGATAATCGGAAGCGCTCAGCGCAATGGTTGGATCCTGGCCAGCCAGCCAAATCCTGCCCCAAGCGAAAATTAACCCCAAAAAAGTTACTTGTAAGCGTTTGGTGGACTAGTGCCGGTATTGTTCATTACAGTTTTCTCAAATCTGGCCAGACTATTACGGCTGATGTCTATTGTCAGCAATTGCAAACCATGATGGAAAAGCTAGCGGCTAAACAACCTAGGCTGGTCAATCGCTCCACGCCACTGCTGCTTCACGACAACGCTAGACCACACACTGCGCAACAGACGGCTACTAAATTAGAAGAGCTTCAATTGGAAAGTCTAAGACATCCTCCGTACTCCCCGGACCTTGCTCCAACAGATTACCATTTTTTTCGAAATTTGGATAACTTCTTGCAAGGGAAAAAATTCAACTCCGATGGGGCAGTCCAAATCGCCTTCAAAGATTTTATTGATTCCCGTCCGACTGGTTTTTTTAGTAAAGGGATCAATGAACTACCTATAAGATGGCAAAAGTGCATAGAAAATAATGGTTCATACTTTGATTAATTAAATATATTATATTAAAAAATATTCGACTTTTTGTTCCTCCCATACAAAACGCCAATTTCATATGTAAGGACCTAATATATTTTATCGTATGTGTTTCCAATCAATCTTCAGTATTCTTACCTTCAAAACCGACAGCGGCAATCCCTTCTGCATGATCAGATGTATGAGGAACTGCGCTAGGTTGGCCAGGCCGAGCTTCGGCTGGTTCTCTATGTCCTTGATCTTGTCCCATATCGAGTACTGGATTGATAGCTGAAATATGAGGATCTCGTTTATGGAAAGTTGTTTGCGCAAATGTTACTGTTTCGCGAATGTTCTGGAGCCGAATTCTGCTAACCAATCGCTTTACAATGACAATGGTAACGTCGCAGAATCGTCCATAGATAAAATAAAATTTAGAGCGTGCGATGCTATTTGGACGGAAAGCTTGATATAATTGTTTTTAACCTTGACACGCGTCCCCGCGCAAGGTAAAATGGCAAAATGTGTTAGTCTGAGACGGAATCGGATGAAACGATTAATTTAGTGAAATTTGATCCCGGTTACATAATACTATAGTTACCCGTTTATTATATAAACCCTTGACCACCACGCAGTACGCTGCGTGCTGCTCCTTACGCTGACGCAGACTTCGACGGAACAAAAGACCACTTTAGACATTTTTCATACCATTTTTTAATATAATGCGTAAGCCCTCACACTCTGGGTAATGTTTCCCCTGTAGGTGGAGCTAACGGCGCTAGAGTACGAAGGAAGTCCCAAAGTGTTTCGCCGTACTGAGGGAAAGATGCGGGTTCAAGTCCCGTCGAAGTCGAAAAATTGGCGGTATATTATTTATTTGATTTTTCATACGACTATGTGTCTGGCACCGCATAGCGAATACCGCAGCGTACTGCGTAGTGATTAAGATACCAAGGCTTAAATAAGATATTCAAAAAATGCGTTGAGTATCCGGCTTAGATCACAATATTTTGAACGCGAAAGTTTGGATTTTAGTACTTTTTCAAATAAAAATTAATGAACGTATCGAGCTAAAACTTTAGAAGGCAATAGCGGGTTTTTATTTAATTAACGCTACCCGCTGATTTTTCTTCGCTAAGGCATCCCCAACAGAAAGGGCTGTCCGTTGCTACAAAATAATTGTATCAGGGGATTTTGACCCCTACCCACCTGGTATTTCCGATCAAAGTCGCAGAGCTTCTGCCCCAGCACCGCGTAGTACGGGTTGAACGTGCTCTCTTGCAGACAGCACGCGAGCAGCACATGCACTATCTCTCTCTCCTGCTGTCCTTTTAAGCCTAGGTGTTGAAGTTTCTCGAATGCGTCCATGTAGTCCTGGAAAATAGAATATTCCAATTCTTATTTATTTAACTCGGCCACACTAATATTATATATGCAAAAGATTCGATGTACAGATGAATGCATGTTTGTTACTAAAACGACAAACATTTCGAATGCAACTTCAGTCAGTGCCTGTGCGCCACAGTGAAAGGACGCCCCTGTGTCGCTCGGCAGCAAAATCCCGCGGACGAATACATCGCTGTGCCGATAGGAAAACTCAGTTAGATCAAATGGTTTTGATACTTGAGCGGAAAAGTAAGAAGGTACCTATTTCTTTTACCTTATTACGTTAGTACTCCAGTGGTTTTCGAAAATTTAGTTTGGATAAATTCTTATCTACATAACTGCTCCTCATCAGGGAGCGAGCATAACTGCCAAAACTATGTAACTTGGATCTATACTTTTCAAATTAATTTTTCACTAATACTGCAGTCCTAGATGAAGACTAAAATCTTGACGATGGTGTCGGAAGGTTTACCAACAGAACTTTGTAACCATACCATGTAGCCCTGTCGAGTTTGGCTTGTTTTCACTAGTACATTAGTCCTAGATGAAGAGCAGAGTCCTGATGATGAAGTCGGAAAGTAGCCATAGGAACTCTGTAACTAAACCATGTAACCCTCTCGAGCTAGCTGTCCCGGCGAACTTTGTACCACCAAAGTGGGCATCAATTATTACATAAGACATAAGCGAGTTGTCGATTGCAGAAGATGGCGGATTTCCAAATCAAATTTATTTCATAACATGTCTCATCTCACCTTACCTTATTTCTTTTGTAGGTATATCCGCATAATCCGGCATTACGCTTTTTAGTCACGTGGGACTATGTAAGAAAATCTGCACTCATGCAAACAAATTCACATGTTAAACTTTATTACCCCTCCTTTTTTAGTAAGCGGTTAAAAATTAAACAAATAGAAAGTTTTCAAATTACGATTCATATAATAACGAGTAAGTGTGCCAGTTAAAAAAATCGATGTCACTAAAATATTTAATAAAAATCAATATTACCTCTATACCGAAATCAGTTATACAGAATAAAAAAATACTAACGTAAATAAATGAGTATTTTTACAAACATGAATTACAAACAATAAAAAGTATCAAGATCTGTTAGTCCTATAGATTACCGCTGAGCATGCGTTGCTGCGTCTGAGCCCTGCGCATGTAATAGTACAAATTCAATACCTAAAATTCAAGCGCGTCTCTTCGTAAATGCGTCCATAAGGCTACCTTGTAAATTTTCAAATAAAAACATTCTTATTCTATTCTTGTTTTGTATCTAAAAATAACCTCGAAGTTGCAGTCGTCGGGTAGCAGGCAATAAATGTGAATACTAAAATGACGTATTGATTCTACGGCTCATTTCACAATATTGGACGTATCTAAGGGCCGTACTATAAAAGCTTGCTCAATGCTCAGTCATCTATCTATGCTTGACATGCTTGAGTAAAGCTTTTCTATGGCATAAACGTTAGCCAAGCATTTGACTATGACTGAGCAAGTTTTAATAATACGGGCTTTAGACTCCTGCAAAAATTAATAAAGTTTGATTTTATACTGACCTCAGCCGACATAATAACACAGAACACGCTTCTCCTCACATCCGTGTTCATTCTCTGCTTGCGGGCAAGTTCTAGAAGCTTCTGGTCTCTGCTCGGGGGCAGTTTCACTGCATCCCCTGCTGGTTTGACGTGGTTGCCTTCCCATGCTGAGCCTACCACCCACCATTTACCGCGCTCGTCGGCTGAAATGAGACAAAACAACTTAAGTTACCTAAGGTTTGTTGATACAAATTTACTATAAGTACAAATAGAAAACCTATACTACGCACACATCACGAAGAGAGATATAAAGTATTTAAAAAAAACTGGGTAAAATTCGGTACTACTGGTTGGATTCTAAATGACTATCATAAAAATATTATAACCAAAGAAAATTAGAACTAGTATTTACTATTGAAACAGTTGAGCTGACCTTTTGACTTATAGCGGCATTATTTCTGAGTGCGTTAGGCTGACTTAGCATCGGTTTTATCCAGGTATATTAGATAAAAGTCGCGGGCAGTAGCTAGTTTTGCATTATCAGCAGCCTACATCAGTCCACTGCCTGGTCCCTTAAGAGCGTTTACGCCTTCCATGCGCAGTTTGGCTCAAAAACAGTACTTTTCAAACCCGTTAATAACATGAACCACTTATCTTACAGTATATATGTTAATTAATATTAATTTTAGGAAATTTTGTTTTCCAAATAGTTAGTTAAGAAAATATTTCGATTAATATAGTATGTACGCGTTCTATCAAGATAACTTGTTAGAGGTTTTCTAAATTTCCCTTTTAGCCTCAGTTTCGAAGATCAAAGTATTATGAAAATACTGATATATCTAATGAACAAAAATAATAATCAATCAATAAGATCCTTGGGAAAATAGTTAGTTAAAAAGATGTTTGGTTTTGGTATCTAACTACGAGAAATTCAAATTCAAAAAATGTGAATTATTACGAATTTTATATGATTTTTTTACCGATATACCTTATTTAATTTAATATAACAATAGCTTACCAATAAAGTAGAGCATCTTCTTTAAAATCATACATTTAAAATTTTTATTAATTTGTTGTTATTATTTTTCTGTAAATATTTTAAAACTACTTTAAAACGCTGCGCGCAAATCATTTCAAGTCAGTCCCATACACATCACGAGCTAGGCGTAAACGCTCTTAATGTTTAAAGATTTTCATAAATCTCACAAAAGAAATGCCATGCCATACAGCACCGAGCATAAACAGGTGTACATGTACAGAACAGTACACCCATAGCACACCGGTCGGTGGACGACGATGGCTGCGTTTTCGAAGAAGCGGATTTTTAACAGCTGTCGAAAGAAAACCGATTTTTTTTTCGGTTATCGTGCGAAGAATTTCGCTTACCGGCAGTTATAAAACCTGGAAATATTACCTTTCAACAGATCATCCAACCGTATATTCAGCGTAGTGACATAGTTGCCTTTCCTTACGACGCTTCTCGTGAGCTTCCTCAGCTCCTCCTGGTAAGAAGGCTCGTAGTTCGGGATTTTACTCAGATTGTTGTTCTTCACTGCCATTAGCACTTCTAGGAGGAACTTTACGCGGGATCTGCAATCAAATGATGCTGGATAACGTCACTCGGCATCATCATCTGGCGAAAACTGCACAAGAAAAAACAAAATGGCGACTTCTCATAGGCCAAGACAAACGGGTCACCAAGCCATTTTTATTTTTTTATTTTCTTTAGGTGGCTTTCGTGTCACTACAGCCATGATAGGCCTATTGTGATCGCCACTCGAGTGTTCAGCCCTGAAGCTGCGACGTTCATAGTTCGTCACTAGCCCTTGCAGCTGCTAGGAACTGCAGGATTTTCTTCGGGGAGATATGCGAGCCATAGGAATAAGTATCACATCTAACTAAACCAAAAGTTGGAGGATTTGACACGGCATCATATAAACCCAAAGAAATAAGAGGGAATTTACTAGAGGTATCATAAAGGAAGGGAAAGCTTTTTTGAAATTAGATTGGTTAATCTGTTCTGAGATAAGATTAACAAGTGTGTATACAAGAGCGTAAGAAATATCTCCCAGGGTCTTGGACATATTGTCCTTCTTCACTGCCACACTTCTAGGAGGAACTTTACGCGGGATCTGTGGATGTTGGGATTAAACGCGTGAAAGTATGAACAATTTGTCATAGCGGAAGCCAATACAATACAATATCTTTATTGGCAACACCAATATAAGTCAAGTAGGTACCAATGTAGGTACATATTTCTTAAATAACAATTTATATTATAATTATAATAAATTCAAAATAAAAACATTAATTATTGATACAAAATTATTGATTTAACATTAGCATTACTATTATTAAAGAATTGACAGTTCATAAAACTCTTTTATGGAGTAGAACGAATTTTCGAGGAGCCACTTGCGTAGCAATAGCAGCCATATAGGTAAAATAAATTCCCGCGTGACAGCGGAAATTGTCGCTTCGTCGCAAAAACCTTTCTTGTTCTTAGTTCTAAGCTGATAAAGGCAATAAGTTTCATAGTTTCTATAATAGCTGAAGGAAACTTGTCAAATTTCACGCACAAAGCGCATTGTTTCAGCCTTAACCTATGCTGACATTCAATTGACTTTTTGATAGACTATCTAGAATAAAATATGTTAGAAAATTATTTAAAAGTATTGCCGTTTCTCTCTTTAGTAATAGATTATAGCTAGATGTAAACCCCTATAGTCTAGATATAGTAGTTATCAGCTATGCACCTGATCTTTAACCCTCTCCACTGTGTATCCACTACAAAGTCCTTCAACAAGGCCGGTTCACTCTTGCGCATCGTGCCTCCGACGCAGTGTATAGGGCCGTCACTACGCACTCTATGCTCTTTCCAATAGACTATAGAGAGTCCCTATAGACAGCTATATCTATAGTTACCTGCTATGCGCCTGGTCATTAATCCTCGCCAACCGCGCCTGTGTATCCACTACAAAGTCCTTCAACATAGCTGGTTCACTCTTGCGCATGGTGCCTCCGACGCAGCGCAGGGCCGTCACTACGCACTCTATTCTCTTCTCTGTTATGGTGGAGAGGAGACGGTTTAGAAGGTCGTAGAGGAGAGTTGCGTGAAATATCTGTAATGAGATGGTTAAATAAATTGTTACGACGAGTGGAATACTTTAAGATGGTTACTTTCGCGACTCCCGAAGCGAACGACCCCAATTCAGTTCTCTCAAAACTATATAATACAAGAATTTTGATACTTTGTTGTAAGTGGAACACAATCTTTGCTGAGGAATTACGGTACTGAATATTTTGCTGCCTAGAGTTGAGATGAGAGTGCCTCGATTAAAACAAATGGCATTCTCGTGAAAATAATTTGTGAACTATTGGAGGACCGAAGTTTAATAATTAGGCATAACAATGCCAACTGAGCCCGAATTAAGCATGGCTTCACTATGAATCTCACGAAAATAAATAAAATATTTTGGTCGCTTGGCAAATACCCATAAAGAAATATTAGGTCCTTACATATGAAATTGGCGTTTTGTATGGGAGGAACAAAACGTCGAATATTTTTTAATATAATATATTTAATTAATCAAAGTATGAACCATTATTTTCTATGCACTTTTGCCATCTTATAGGTAGTTCATTGATCCCTTTACTAAAAAAACCAGTCGGACGGAATCAATAAAATCTTTGAAGGCGATTTGGACTGCCCCATCGGAGTTGAATTTTTTCCCTTGCAAGAAGTTATCCAACTTTCGAAAAAAATGGTAATCTGTTGGAGCAAGGTCCGGGGAGTACGGAGGATGTCTTAGACTTTCCAATTGAAGCTCTTCTAATTTAGTAGCCGTCTGTTGCGCAGTGTGTGGTCTAGCGTTGTCGTGAAGCAGCAGTGGCGTGGAGCGATTGACCAGCCTAGGTTGTTTAGCCGCTAGCTTTTCCATCATGGTTTGCAATTGCTGACAATAGACATCAGCCGTAATAGTCTGGCCAGATTTGAGAAAACTGTAATGAACAATACCGGCACTAGTCCACCAAACGCTTACAAGTAACTTTTTTGGGGTTAATTTTCGCTTGGGGCAGGATTTGGCTGGCTGGCCAGGATCCAACCATTGCGCTGAGCGCTTCCGATTATCGTAAAGAACCCATTTTTCATCACAGGTAATGATTCGGTTTAAAATACCTTCATTATTGTGCCGGTTTAGTAATGTAACGCAGCAGTCGACGCGCGTTTGCCGGTTTGCTTCAGTCAATTCGTGAGGTACCCACCTTTCAAGCTTTTTAATCTTCCCAATTTGCTTCAAGTGAATTAAAACAGTTTTATCACTAACATCGCAGCCTGCAGCTAACTCGGACGTGGTTTGCGATGGATCCGCTTCCACAATAGCCTTCAACTCTTCATTATCAACTTGAGTCTCAGGCCGTCCACGGGGCTTGTTCTGCAGGTCAAAATTTCCAGAACGAAAACGTTGGAACCAAAAACGAACTGTGTTTTCTTTTGCAACACGACCGCCATACACATCATTCACCCTTCGAGTTGTTTCCGCAGCACTAGTGCCACGGCGGAACTCGTACTCGTAAATAATGCGATATTTTAAGTTTTCCATTTTGTAAAATGAGTGACGCAAACAGAAAAAAACAGAAGAAAAAAAACAAATGAATGACGATCATCGAAGCACAAATACATGAGTCTATAGCTGTACAAATTTGAATTTGGAATTCCTTACCAAAAAGGAGAAATTTGTGATTAAAGTGGCCAGTACGAAAAACGCCAATTTCATATGTAAGGACCTAATATAAGCCAAAACGAAATCATTGTTGTTTCAACTTACTTTGAAACTATACAAATGCGCCAAACAAGAGACTAGATTGTCCAATCGCTTGTCTGCCATCGGCTGCTCTCCCTGGGTCATCTGGTCAAACATTTTGCACAGCTCTTGTAGAAAGTGGGCTCCTGAAATGTTACGCTCTTTTAAATTCGGATTGAAGTGACGGGAAAAAGAAGAGATTTGGTGGGGTCTTAGCTTGACGTCACCAAGCCACTACTGTGTCAATAAAATAGAAGCTAAGACTCACGTTTCTTAAGAGACCAATCGACGTGTAAGACATAATTATAGAAGCATCATCTATCTTTGTGAGGTACAAGAAGGCTAGACAAAATTGATAGCCTGTATTTAATTTTTTTTTTAATTCTTCTAATGTACATATATGTACTTTAATTTGACAGGCGCACCCAATGCAATAGAGTACCTATAGTGCATTCACAGTTATTTTACCTCTAGCTGTTAGGTTGGCAATCTGAGCGTTATATTGCCATATATAACTTCTATGACTCCCTTAAACGAAATGTAAAAACAGTATTGCTAATATTACCTAACTATGCCGATTTAGTATTACACTTTGTGTGATAATGGTACACATAATACGATATTTCTTAAATATTTAATCAGGTATTTTGGAAGTAATTTTTTTAATAAAATATTTATCTCCATACAAAATCAGTACAGTTGTACCAATATTCGATTAACATAATATGTAAGTACCAATAATATTATATCAATAAATAATAAACAACAGATCAACATTCTAGTTTCCAGTTTAATTGGGTAAAATGTTTAAAACGGGTAACCCTTTTTTACATACCTGTAAGCTTAGCAAGACGACTCGACAGTTATACCAACACTCAGAAAACATCTGTCAGAGGTAAAATAACTGTGAATGCACTGTAGTCTCATTTAAAAATTGATTAAAAAATCTGTCAAAATGCGAGTCAAAGTGATTACAATTTCATAACATTAAAACAAAGTTTTTTTATTGTTATAGTGCGTAAGCCTCACACTGGGTTAATTTATAAGAAATCAAATACCTAATACCCAAAAAATTGTTAACTTCGACGGGACTTGAACCCGCATCTTTCCCTCAGTACGGGAACGTGCTAACCTACTACACCACGAGGTCAAGTGACGTAGAAGACGAAAAACTTTGGGACATTCATCGGACTATAGCGCAGTTAGCTCCGCCTACTGATGCGGTTTCAAGTCCCATCGAAGTCAAACATTTTTTGGGATATTATTTGATTTCTTATTAAAACATAGAATTCGTCAAACCTAATTAATCTAAATTATATAATAAAATCCCATAAAAACACATCGAATAACCATTAAAAACACCATAAAATAATAAATTTCACCCCTTATTCTGATCATTTATATGTACAATAACAAAGCCCTTTGGACTTCGCTCATGGAACAGCAAAAAAGATCTACTCTCTCGGCTAGCAGATAAAGCGTGTGAATGCCGCGCGTCAGAGGTACTTTATTTAGCAAATTAGTCCTCTCTCTTGCAATAGGGTGGGCCGCCTCCGTCGGTGCACAAACTCCTCGGCACATTCCTCCAAGATGCCAATAGACGTAGGTAGACTTACCTATCTCAGAGCCCACATTGGCATGTAACACAGATATCAACGCCGCGTGTTCTGTGACCATTCTGTCAGGCGTATGCGATGGACCGACGGTCGCGTCTACCCACAGTTGAGTTAAAGCAGTGTTGACCGAGTTTCGGCTGTTGTTGGAGTAGAGATTCTCTATGGATGTGCAAGCCCAGTGGAGGTTTGTTCCTGCTAGTTTGTTTAGGATACCTGAAAGTAGAAACGGAATTTTAAACTCTGTTACTTAAAAATAAAGATGGATTTTGATACCAATGATGATTGATTATTAGGATGAAGAAATGGGAAATGTCACAAAAAATCCTGTAACATAGTACAGCATAAAACTTTTAAAGATGAGTATATTGTTTGGGTACATTAAAGTACCTTTAAGATCCAGGGATCTTTAGCTATTAGTTCAGTAGTTATTTCGTAAATGTGGCGCATGTAACATTACACCGTGCCGACTTTTTGGGATCTTCAAATCCTCTCAAATTATCTCTAATTTTTTAATCTAGCTTTATAGATAATGTACCCACAGAATGAACATAATTTCAAGAGACTTACTTTTGATTTGTCTTTTTAACAGCTGCATCTGTTTATCATCTGCACCAACTTCTTTGTTCCTCAGGTGTGGTGGAACATACACTCCTTTTTCTTCCTAAAATTAACAAAATTGGGGTTCAATTACTATCAACATCATAGCCTGTTGGTAACTTTCGCCTTTGCAGAGACAATGCTACCAGAAAGATGTAAAACAGACTTGTCGTGTAATTTGTCTTCAAGTTTACTCACCTTTATAATATTTCCTTCTTTATCTCTTTTTCTACCATATATATCTTCCCAAACATCTGGTTTGCCTTGTTTCTTTTCATCAACTACATTATCATGTTCATTATTATCATCTTCATCACCAGAGAACCCTTCTACATCATCATCAGATAAATGTGAGATCTCATCATCACTGAATATTTTATTCAGATCTTCTGCTTTTACTATTCTTTCTTTTCCTTTTGATTCTTTTTTGGTATTTTCATCTTTATCTATGTTTGATTTGATGTCCTGTATTGATTCAGGTTCTTTTGATTTGATGTCCTGTTTTGATTTGTCCTTTTCCGTTTTCTGTTCTTTTGGTTTAGCCTTATTGGAGAGTATTTGTTTTTCTGTAAGATAAGGATAAAAGCTGAAGACAGGGCGCTATGGCGCTAATTAGAGGAGGCCTATGTCCAGCAGTGGACTAAGATAGTTTGATGATGAAGGATAAAAGAGTATCTTTAGTCAATTGAAATCTTATTTACTTTAAATTAAACATTTTAGTGCTAGGTTACCTTCAGGGGCATCAGAGTCATCACTTTCATCACCTTCACTTAATTCATCATCATCACTGCCAAAGTCTTTGTGTTCTTCATCACTACTTAATACACCATCAAAATCTTCTGCCTCATCACCTTCTGCAGTTTCGTTATCAAAGTCCCCAGTTTCATCACCAAGCTCACTTTCATCACTATTATCATCATCACTGTCTTCACTATCAGCAATCTTTTTGGATTTTTTCTTGTCCTTTGATTTATCTTTTGGTAGTTCCTTTCCAGTGACAACTGCTAGGTCTTGTTCAAAGTCTGAGTCACCCTCTACTTCCGCCAGATGCTTTTCAGCTGCTACTATTTGTTCTGTAGTTTTCTTGTCACATATTTCTAGTAAATCTAAAGATAATGTTAAGGTACGAAGATATTATTGGGTAGTTTTCCTGGATATCATCCAGCATAGAAAAATGCTTTAAGTTTGAAGACTTCATAGAGAAACAAAAAATAATAAAAATAAAATTTGAGTAGACTGAGCTTTTCTTGTTTAATAAAATTAATCTATAGGTACCTAATAATTTGAAAGGAAATTGAAGGTCAAACACTTTCAATTTACTCAATAAGTAAGTTGTAAATGTGTAGTAAGTAGGTGTTTTTTTTTTATCTCAAAAAGGATACAGTCCAAGCCATCATTAGCAAAGAAATTATTCTTATTCTTGGACTTGTTTAGCCCAAGCTGTTTTTCTAGTTTCTTGATTAGCCTGTCTTCATCCTCGTTGGCCTGCAGTAGGATCTGCCGTCTCTGTTCTTCCATCTGGGTTTTGAGTTTGTTAGCTTCTTTCATCTCTTTTGCTCGCTGTCGGCTTAGGATGTCTTGCGCTGAAGGCTGGTTTTGAAGCCTCTGCTTTTTCTTCTGAAATTATCATTCATTTGTGATATGTAGGTGTAAGTAGATAAATAATGTTTATAATACAGGTTGTATGTACTAATTAGGTAAGTAAACTTGTGTAGAGTAGCTTTACCTTACAACTTGGCATGAACATGATGGGAAGTTCAGTTGTATGATACTGAGTTACGCTACAGCCTCCATAAAATAGTAATAGAACTATAACCACAGGAAAATCTAAAAAATTAGGTAGGTACATACTTGTTTCATTTAAAAATTAAAAATATAACTGACCTTAACATCAATACCTGGTTCTTCAGGATCTGCTGGTCTTTTTACAAACCTTCCTGCAGTGTAAACAGGCTTTTCTGCGTCTGCTTTCGTTTTCAAATAGTGTTCTTGCCTATGAACCTTTTTCTGTTGTCTTTTTTGTTTTCGGAGAGTTTTCCGAGTGTTATCCACTTTGGGCCGAGTAATTGATCTAGCTTTCTTCATTTTGGGCATCTTAGCAAGCTCTCAATGAGATCAAAATTAAAAAGAAAAATTCATTTACTCTTTCAAAACAAACTTTGAGGTTAAAAAATTGCTTTTGCCATTTTTATTTTTACTCTGACTGAGGGTTGTGCTTTGTTCCACTTCCAAAAAACGTCATTTTTGGCGAAAGCTAACCGCAATGCACCTTGACAACATGAACGACAAAGATAGAGAAACATGCTTTTGAACGCATAACAAGTGGAACATAAATAGTCCAATAGACAAGTAAACTTTTATCATTTTACCTTTACCTACATTTGTTGACATAAATTTGACGTGACAGATCATGTCAATAAACTGTCAGTTCTATTAGGTGCTTTGTCTATTGTTCAAAATTCACAACGAGAGCAGAGCATGATAAAAATATTTTTTTTAAATAAATTGTGTAACTCCATAAAATTCGAGGGCACACATTTTTGAGTGACTGTCTCAAACTATAACCGTGATCTAATTTACTATACTGATTCGGCATGATGGTGGAAGGGGCATTCACGAGGAACGATGTGTTCCAAATGGCAGTTCGTGTTTGCTTCGTATCTGCTGTGACTTACTTCTCGATAAAATGGCTCGTGAACCAGATAGATCCGACGTCCAAGAGTCGAAAGAAAGCGGAGGAGCGAGCACGGGAACAGTTACGCAAGTAAGTTATCGATCGAACTGCATCTCATCAGAAATTCAAATTTTTGCCTCCAATTTGCCGTATTTCTTGCACTCTTCTTTTGCTGGATTCTTCCAGGATTATTTTATCACGTACTCTAATAATTTTCATGTTATTTCTAACCTGACCTTTGTATGTAATAATCCCACTTTATCTTTTTTCCTTTGTTTAAATTTGCAAAATCTTCACATTCTAACCTTGTGAATTTCTAATCTATACATTAAGTTCCTATGTGCTGTTGAATTATTAGAAACTTATCTACTAAAATAAAAAATAAACCTAACAAAAGATGATGTCTTATTCAAAGTATGTAACCTAAATAAAAAGTGTATTAATTCAAAAGCAATGTGTGCATCTAAAAATAATATATAAAAAGAAACTAAGCACTGAAACTTGCAGTTATAAAAAGCATTAAGTAGTTTTTTTTATTTTAGTGCCTATCTCTTGTCGATGAAATGATGCAATTTCCTCCACTTGTTTCTCTCCAATGCAATTTCTTTTACTTCTTTATACAACATGACAGAGATCTTTGATCTGACCCACATAGCTCTTGGTCTTCTTCTTCCTCGTCTTCCTTCTACTTTTTCTTCTATGATGTACTAAAAATGTAATTATAAAATATGTACATCATAGTTTTTTTTTTCACATTGAAAATATAAATTTTTAATTTTTTCACATTCACATTTGAAAGTTAATAATATATTTTATAGTTTTATCTTAATTAAAATTTTATTCAGAATTCTAATAATACAGGATGCTTGGCAAACTGTGTGCCATATGGTAATTCGGGGTAATTGGAACCAAGTGCTATATATAATAGCTTGGCAGCTTTTGTAACCCTGAAAAGCCTCGAGAGCTATTATTACGACTTTTCGTTGTTTTCCAAAATTTCAACAATTTAGTGCTGTGTATTAAATAACAGGGTGTTATGTATACATTCATCTGTCTCAAACATTTTAATTTTTTTTCGTGAATGCAAAGTGTTAAATTGCCTTTTTAACAGGGCCTTGGATTTCACCTTTATTTACTCTAGTTACTAAACATCACTTCTCAAAAACAGTTTTTCCCTTCAGTTTTTGTGTATCTATGTGTGGATTGCTTTCTAACCCGATTATGAAAGAGCCATTATATAGAGCTTGCATGTCAGGGTTTCTTCCAGAGCCGGGCTCAGTGGGAAGCACTCCGTGGCGCTGGATACTCTGTCAGATCACGAGATGATCATTGCCTCCCAGCTGGTGGTACCTGATGAAATGAGTGTAAGTATTCTTGATTTGTCATTTGATTTATGATCATCCGCCTAAAATGAGCACCTTAGAGACTTGTCTTCAACTTGTTTGTCTGTTGAGTTCTAATTATAAGTTAGGGTACTATGATCTGATAGATAGATAAACATTTATTTTCTTCTGCAACAGGTGTAGGTAACAATTGACTAAAAAATATTAAGAAGCACTGACATGGACATTTTTGATTCCAATATTTATAAATTTAAGCAATGCATAATCAAGTTGCTATATGGTGTTCAACAACAATGTTAAATGATGTTTATCTTATTTGTTTCGTTTCTATTTGTTTTTTAAAGTAGTTTGTGTTAATTTTTCTTTGTTACAAATTTTGGTTTAAATATTGTATTATAAAAATCACGAGTTTTTTTGGTAATTTTTAAATTTTAGCTTGCAATATTTTTTAATTACTAATTATGTTTGCATAATTGGGTAAAATCTAGTTCGTAACAACAATGTACCTACTGTATTTTATAATGAATATAATCTGTTTTGTGAAGTAATAAATAAATAAGCTGACAAGAAAAATATAGATTATGCAACATGTGTATTATAATATGCTTTGCACTGTGTTTGAAATGATCTATACCAGTCAGTGAACGAAATACCAGAAGCATCATCATCATTACAATAAATAATGTAATGAAATAATAATACTGCAATTTTCATATTAACCTTTGGCCTTCCAACAACATCAACTCCAAAGCTGATGTTAATGCAGTGGAGTGGATTGGATATAACTGTACAGTTGTTTATTTGCTGAGTTATCATTAGCTATGCTCAAGGACATTTTAACTAACACAAACAACTACCTAACTATGTATTATGTAAATGACATGACTAAAAGAGTGTTACATTATTCATGCTAATAGAAAAGTGTAGGTGTGAGTGTGACTACAGTTTGTATTGTGCAATTGCTGAAATAATGGTTCAGTTGAAATAAAATCTAAACACAGGTTTGTTTAAATACCTGAAGCTGGTTTCTAGGTTACGGTGAGGGATCTAAGTTAGTGTGCATGAGCCCTCACATTTATTTGTCCACCAAATACAACCAATTAAAAAAAAAATGTTGCAATGTCTAGCTAGTGGACCAAAAGGCCCTCTCACATCACCACCAGTCCACTGACATAGGCTGCCCCTGATAAACGCCTTATTGACTCTATCATTTGGAGATAATGCCATAGTCCCCATGCTAGGCATGCGGGTAATGCTTATGCCTGTGCTACTCTAATACAGTATTTCCCGGCTTTACATACCATTTGAGTCATCAAAAACAAGGATGGCTGCCTGTGGCTTCGCACACATGCTACCTACCTGGTTAAACATTAGGTATGTGTCACTCAGGGTAGCATAGCTACCTATATTAATCAAAGAATTTACAGAATTGACGAAGAATAGTTTTGGAGATTATACCCATTACAAACATATATCGAAGCGCGAAACCGCGGGCAAGAGCTGGTGTGTAAATAGATACATGATTTTCCAGGTAAACTGGACCGACATAGCTGGGCTGGACTCTCTGATCCAAGAGCTGCGCGAGACAGTGATCCTGCCGATTCAGAAGCGAGACCTGTTCGCCGACAGCCGTCTCACACAGCCTCCAAAGGGAGTTCTGTTGCATGGCCCGCCTGGTAAGACCTACCTATTGTTATATCTTATTTATTTCAGATTCAAAATCCATTTATCATGTAGGTACAAATTAATAAAATTACACAATAAAATCGAATAAAATTCAATATAACGAGATGGAGATAACATAATGAAAATTGCATTATAAATTATATTATTATAAATGCGAATTTTAGGATTTTTGTTACAGCTTCACGCCAAAACTACTGAACCGATTAGGTTGAATTTTTTGCATGCGTATAATTTAGTTGTAGTCCTGGAATAAAAAATCAAATTTTCTCTAGAGGGGCGGTGGAATGTTGTACCTAAACGCGACCAATAAGACCGTTTGGGTATGAAAACCTAGCGATCTTATTGCGTGGAGTATGCGTTTCGTTTGGGTATGAAAACCGCGCGATCTTATTGTTTGGGCTATATGTTTGGTTTGGGCATGAAAACCTAGCGATCGTATTGCATGGGCTATGCGTTTCGTTTGAGTATGAAAACCTAGCGATCGTATTGCTTGGGCTATGCGTTTCGTTTGGGTATGAAAACCGCGCGATCTTATTGCTTGGGCTATACGTTTCGTTGGGTGTGAAAAGCGATCCTATATTTGGTTTTGCGTTTGACACATTTCGTCGTATACCTAGCACATCTCTAGTGGAGTGTAAAGACACCTACCCTACCTAGACCTACGTAGCGCACGGAAGATAAAATGTCCAGATTTTTTTTCATCTTTACAGTCTCACTGCTGGGTGAGGGTCCAAAAATTTTCAGGAATTATGTTCTTTTCCAAATCCCACCAATCGATCCTATACTAGCTGAGATCGCTAGAAATATTTATTTCTCATGAAACGTCCCCAGGTTGCGGTAAGACCCTCATCGCAAAAGCCACAGCCAAGGAAGCCAACATGAGCTTCATAAACCTGGACGTGTCTCTACTGACCGACAAGTGGTACGGAGAGACGCAGAAGTTGGCCGCTGCTGTCTTCAGCCTCGCTGTCAAACTGCAGCCTTGTATCGTGTTTATTGGTGAGCACTTGTGTAGTTCTCTGACAGACAGATAGATGGACATAAACCTGGACGTGTCTCTACTGACCGACAAGTGGTACGGAGAGACGCAGAAGTTGGCCGCTGCTGTCTTCAGCCTTGCTGTCAAACTGCAGCCTTGTATCGTGTTTATTGGTGAGCACTTGTGTAGTTCTCTGACAGACAGATAGATGGACATAAACCTGGACGTGTCTCTACTGACCGACAAGTGATACGGAGAGACGCAGAAGTTGGCCGCTGCTGTCTTCAGCCTCGCTGTCAAACTGCAGCCTTGTATCGTGTTTATTGGTGAGCACTTGTGTAGTTCTCTGACAGACAGATAGATGGACATAAACCTGGACGTGTCTCTACTGACCGACAAGTGGTACGGAGAGACGCAGAAGTTGGCCGCTGCTGTCTTCAGCCTCGCTGTCAAATTGCAGCCTTGTATCGTGTTTATTGGTGAGCACTTGTGTAGTTCTCTGACAGACAGATAGATGGACATAAACCTGGACGTGTCTCTACTGACCGACAAGTGGTACGGAGAGACGCAGAAGTTGGCCGCTGCTGTCTTCAGCCTCGCTGTCATACTGCAGCCTTGTATCGTGTTTATTGGTGAGCACTTGTGTAGTTCTCTGACAGACAGATAGATGGACATAAACCTGTACGTGTCTCTACTGACCGACAAGTGGTACGGAGAGACGCAGAAGTTGGCCGCTGCTGTCTTCAGCCTCGCTGTCAAACTGCAGCCTTGTATCGTGTTTATTGGTGAGCACTTGTGTAGTTCTCTGACAGACAGATAGATGGACATAAACCTGTACGTGTCTCTACTAACCGACAAGTGGTACGGAGAGACGCAGAAGCTGGCCGCTGCTGTCTTCGGCCTCGCTGTCAAACTGCAGGCGTGTATCGTGTGTAACATTTTTTTTTTGCCCTGCGTTGCATTGCAGTAACGTTTGTAAGAGGCAACTAAGTAACGTGGAAAGCGCTCGGGAGCGGACTAAATTTCGCGGCGAGCAAAGTGACTTTCCAGCCCCTCTTTTCCGCACGCAACGTAAATAAACTTTTTGATTCTATATACATTTCTGTGATTATAACAGTATTATTATTATTAGCCGAAGTGGGTAACGTAACAGTTTCACACACTGATTCAGTTCCAGAAATTAATTCTCTATAAGAGTTCCTATCTACGTCTTATCAATTTGCTATATATATACACCCGGACCGGGTACATAAATTATAAGCTACCAACTAACGCCCGAATACTCAAACGCAACTCAGATTTATGCGCGTCTCAAGTGACGAATTTTTGACAGATTTTCATTGAAAACTGTCAACGTGCTCAAATCTGAGTTGCGTTGTCAATAGTATTCATATTCTACCTATAACTAAGGATGCAATAAATGGAATATGATGATATACTTATTTCCTCTTATTATTCCAGACGAGATCGAATCGTTTCTGCGCACGCGCACTGCGCACGACCACGAAGCCACCGCCATGATGAAGACTCAGTTCATGTCTCTGTGGGACGGACTCATCACCGACCCCTCCTGCACTGTTATAATAATGGGTAAGCCACAATAACTTTGTTTCTTTAACTTACTTTATTTAAATTCGCAGAATATGTTATTTAAACACTGAATAATACCAAATAATAACAGCATTATCGAGCCGCCGCCGCGCCGTTTCACTAACGTCACCACAAAGACACAAACGCCGCTGGCATTATCGCTCTCGCATAGACAAAACTAGCTATTTTGGATTTACTGACCTCTTTGGCCTTACGAGCCTTTTCGGCTATACTAATTAGTAATTTTGATTATTCAAATAAATATTAGCCGTTTTCTTAAGTGCCAAATCTCATAAAAGGATGCTGTTTATGCAGCAAAATTGTTGAGTGAGCTGCTGGCGGTCGGGAGTTCAACTCTAGTCCTTTCCTGCTTATCAGGTTGTCCAGAACATGCCTTCTTTTAATTTTTTTATTTATTGTCATTTGGGCATCATTAATCTGCTGTGTGGTGCTGGCTTAGAATTTGCACCACCCCAACTCTTCCCGCGGGTGTCGTAAGAGGCGACTAAGGGATATCCAGGGGGGGTGGGCTGCAGCGCCCCCCTGCAGAACAGTTGTAACACCAAACTGCGATCCCCAACCCGCATGCCCAGCGTGGGGATTACCCCAATAAGGCGCTTATCAGGCCTGCGTACAGCAATGGACCGGTATAGTCTGTTGAGGATGAGGAGGGCAACATTAATCGTACAATCTCTGCCCAGGAGCAACGAATCGTCCACAAGACCTCGACAAAGCCATCCAGCGTCGCATGCCGGCCACATTCCACGTTCCAATGCCGAGCGAACTACAGCGGGAGAGGATCCTGCAGCTCATACTGAAGGAGGAGCCAGTGGCCAACGATGTAAGTATTATAATCTGTCCCAAATACCCAAGTGTTCATCTTATGCTTCCTCTGTGTTTAACTCAAGGGAACACAACTGTGTTCCCTTGAGGAACACAGAGTTAACCGATTGTTCAGTTGAAGAGAGTGTCTGTTTTCAAGTACCTTGGGCACTTGGTGACAGAATCCATGTCTGATGAGGAATATGTGGAACGTAAGCGAAGGGCACTCGCAACTAGGGCAAACATGGTAGCACAGTTGGTGGTTGTTCAGTTCCTGTTAAAATAACATTATTTAAAGCGTTTAGCACATCACTTTATACAGTCATGTAGCCTGTGGACTAACTACACCAAAAGTTGTATGAGTGCCCTTCGTATATAATTAAATAACACTTTTCGGGCGTTGTTTCGGCTGCCGCGCTGGTGCAGTGCGTCGGGCATGTTTGTTGACGCGGGCGTGGACAGCTTGCCAGCTATGATACGAGCTCGCTGCGTCGCCTGCGCGCCAGCCGTAACAGCCTCCTGGCAGCGAAGGCTGAAGACAAGAACAGGCGATTCCTGCAGCATTGAGTAGGGGTGCATTCAGTACTTGCAGCCTACACCTGGCACTGAGTGCACACATGGCCTTGTCAACAAAGTATTTTACGTTGTTCATATTCCTAATTATTCTTAACTGTGTGTATGTAATAAAAATATGTTAAAATTGTGCAATAAAATTGTTATTATTAGTACTAAAAATTTGCTTTAAAAACTGTGCTTTACAAGGACCACAATGGTCTGAAATAAATTATTTTTAGTTTTGTATTATTTTAAACTGTTTTTAAAAAAATCGGATTACTGATATCATGGACGCAGCCTCATTCATTGAGGCTGCGTGTAAGAGAAACGTCTTGTGTATGCTACAGAGCAGTACACAGCACCCTACGCACCATGATGGTTTGCGAAAAAATTATGTCAATATACAGTAGACTTTTTCAATACACCTGTAATTCAAATTTGAATACGCCTGCGAATCCACAGACCGATCCTAGTTCACTAATAAAGGATTGATAGTAAAGAAATACCATAATTTGACATACCTTTTTAATTATTTATTATTCATTTTAGTCTGACCAATTATTGTTATTTAATTTTTAGAAGAGTCATGTGTCTGTCTGTTTTTCTCTCTCTAGTATAGTTCTTTGAACAATCCCATAAGGTATTTTCTATGTCAAAAGTTTGTGTGTGATTGTTATAATATAAAATATATATTAACGACATCAAGTGTAACATGTATACCTACGGTGGAAAAAATAAATAAAAATAAGTACCTACATATTATTTGAACATCAGAAGGTTGCGGGGTCGAATATCACTTTATTTCCGTGTCAGTGTTTAATTATTAAGAATTTGACCTTTTCTAAGTATACATTTATTGTATTTATGGAAATAATTTGACTTTGACTTTGATTCCCGCCGTGGGTCAAATGTTTGTACGATCTGATAATATTTGTTCCGGGTGTTCTGGGTATTTTCTTATATATAATAAAAAATATATATGTAGTAATAATAATAAATAATAATAATACATATTTTTATTCTGTAATAAAATATACAATATTTTTACCATAGCCGAAACACCTTTTAAGTATAATGATATACTTGTATTAGGTGTTGTCGCTCTTCCACGTCTTCTATTATGTAAATTTCAGTGGTGTTACATTTGTTAAATAATAAATATCAAAAGTAATATAATTTGGTCGCAATACCATTATTGAAAATAAATGAAGGGTAGGACAATAATTAACAATTAACAAGGTTGCTCAAACAAAACATTTTAACGTATGGTCCAAGTCAAGAAAATTTTGCTTATTAAATTTTGTAAATCACATAATAATAAAATAATGCAAACTGTATTTAACATATTCAAAGTAAATATGTAAATAGTAAAATTAAAAAATAAATTAAACTACAAATATATTTCTTAGTGCTCGTAAAATGTGGTACAACTGTGAGTGTGTGTGTATTGCTCTCCTGAGGCGCCGCCAGTCCCCTAAGAGTCTGGGCAACAGGAGAACAGTGTGCTTGTGTGTGTGTGTGTGCATGTGTTATGTGTAGTGTGTGCGTGTATTTATGATTGGCACTCCTGAGGACACTGGTCTCTTAAGTAATGTAGTAGGTATATTGTATTAAGTATATAAGTCATCTAGTACTTATAACACAAGCTCTGCTTAGCTTGGGGCTAGATGATGCTGTGTGGATTGTCCAGCATTATTTATTTATTGTCCAGATCGACTTCCGCCGTCTATCATCCGCTACAGAAGGGTTCTCCGGGTCGGACCTACACGAGCTGTGTCGGCAGGCAGCTGTGTACCGCGTGCGCGAGCTGGCCAGACACGAACACGCCGTTGACCAACTGGTATTATTCCTTAACCTATTTTTTTCTTATAATTTTATTTATGTTTTAAGGACTTTTACTATGTAAAGTATGTCAGTCCTATATTAACCTAAACTTAATAATAACAAACAAAAGGAAAACAAACATCAAAATTATTAAATAAAACACAGCAGTCAAGTTGTAGGTAGATATTCAAAGTGAGTCACTGATGCATAGACATTTTAAACAATAAAATGGCAGCTACTGAAATTGGTTCTGTTACTAGATCTAACCTATTTAAATTAAGTTCAGTCATCAGTTCCTCCCTTCGATCTTTGAACTTGGTGCAGTCCATCAAGATGTGGTGCACATCATCTAGGACTTCGCAAACTTCACAGTGTTGAGAATCCGTTTTTTTCATAAGGAACCCGAATTACCTTGATGGATAATGACATGGTCGCCTATAAGCGATAACAATAACAAATCTACTTATACTCGGTCATTATTATTTATTATATACTTACCTCTAACAAACCATGCTATACAAGATGGCGACCACTTCACATTTGACAAACGATTTGGCGCGGCGGGCAAAGATCCGGCTGCGACGCAGAAGGTTGCGGGTTCGCTTCCCGCAACCTTCTGCGTCACGTGGGACAAATGTTTGTTACGATCTGCAAATAGTCTGGGTGTTCTGGGTATTTTCTATGTATAATAAAAATATCTATCTATACAGGGTGTTTGGTATTGCGACCGACATAATTTTTTGGGAAATTGGAGAGGTCATCAGTTACTTTTCTCCGGTAGAATCAATGTCCTAAGTGTCACGGTTGCAGAGATATAATTTATTTAAGATTTGTTTTAAATCACCCAAAATCTCACCTTCAAATCGTTTTGTTTGTCGTGCAATGCCACAAAGTAACTTGAGCTGTATTTTTCAATGTTTTATTCTTAATAAATATTAAACTGATACAATTCCCTATAAAAAAAAAGTTACAGCATTCAAAAAGTAATATTAATTTTAGTTATTTTTGTATGAATTTAGAAGTTGTCACGATTTTTAACTTTTCAGTTTAGATTTCTTTTAAAAAGTTCTTCAGTTATTTATTACCCTTTCCAACGATATGCTACATGACATAAAAAGTATACATTAGTCAAACTAAGAGATACTAGACCGCTAGGGGCATCATTAAGCAGACACTTTTTTATGTTCTGTTCTTCTGAATTCATTTAAATCACAAAATTTGCTCAAATTGGCCGCCGTCTCACTTTATGCATGCACAAATTGCACAACACGATTTTGCTAAAAAAACAAGAATTATGACAATAGACTCAAAAAGTATAAAATGACTTCTTTGAGGAAAAAAACTAGACCTCATATTTTTGCATAAATAATATGTATACAATGGTCAGATAGATATATAATATGTATACAATGCATAGATTGTCCGGTATTATCAAGTAGGTTTCTAATTAAAATTCCCTCTAGATTACCTAGAATCTCAGCATACGACTTATTCTCCATTCCATTTTCACGAAAGAACTCTGATCAAGATACTGTTATGTCAAGACTCTGTGGTTTACAGACTGAGTTATCCAAAAAAAGTGACCTTGATTTAGGTGAATCATTAAACAAATAGAAAAAAAAACTTCTCTTTGCTCCTCAGAAGATTACTCAGATCTCAGACATTTTATAGCTACTGTTAGTTGCCTCCTTTTCATTTATTTTTTTTTCTATTTTTGCATTAACTATGTACCTAAGTGTTACTGAACTGTACCTGTGTGTGTGTGTGTGTCTCTGCGTGCTGCTGCAGTGCTCTTTTTATTTTATTATATTAACTACTTTTAGTTGTTTTAACTGCCATGTCAACTCCTGGATTTTATTATTGTTTGTTCTAACCGCTTTATTTAATTAGTTGAGCACAAGCGCTCTAAACCTATGTTTATATTCCATAATGTAATATTAGGTCCTTACATATGAAATTGGCGTTTTGTATGGGAGGAACAAAAAGTCGAATATTTTTAATATAATATATTTAATTAATCAAAGTATGAACCATTATTTTCTATGCACTTTTGCCATCTTATAGGTAGTTCATTGATCCCTTTACTAAAAAAACCAGTCGGACGGGAATCAATAAAATCTTTGAAGGCGATTTGGACTGCCCCATCGGAGTTGAATTTTTTCCCTTGCAAGAAGTTATCCAAATTTCGAAAAAAATGGTAATCTGTTGGAGCAAGGTCCGGGGAGTACGGAGGATGTCTTAGACTTTCCAATTGAAGCTCTTCTAATTTAGTAGCCGTCTGTTGCGCAGTGTGTGGTCTAGCGTTGTCGTGAAGCAGCAGTGGCGTGGAGCGATTGACCAGCCTAGGTTGTTTAGCCGCTAGCTTTTCCATCATGGTTTGCAATTGCTGACAATAGACATCAGCCGTAATAGTCTGGCCAGATTTGAGAAAACTGTAATGAACAATACCGGCACTAGTCCACCAAACGCTTACAAGTAACTTTTTTGGGGTTAATTTTCGCTTGGGGCAGGATTTGGCTGGCTGGCCAGGATCCAACCATTGCGCTGAGCGCTTCCGATTATCGTAAAGAACCCATTTTTCATCACAGGTAATGATTCGGTTTAAAATACCTTCATTATTGTGCCGGTTTAGTAATGTAACGCAGCAGTCGACGCGCGTTTGCCGGTTTGCTTCAGTCAATTCGTGAGGTACCCACCTTTCAAGCTTTTTAATCTTCCCAATTTGCTTCAAGTGAATTAAAACAGTTTTATCACTAACATCGCAGCCTGCAGCTAACTCGGACGTGGTTTGCGATGGATCCGCTTCCACAATAGCCTTCAACTCTTCATTATCAACTTGAGTCTCAGGCCGTCCACGGGGCTTGTTCTGCAGGTCAAAATTTCCAGAACGAAAACGTTGGAAACAAAAACGAACTGTGTTTTCTTTTGCAACACGACCGCCATACACATCATTCACCCTTCGAGTTGTTTCCGCAGCACTAGTGCCACGGCGGAACTCGTACTCGTAAATAATGCGATATTTTAAGTTTTCCATTTTGTAAAATGAGTGACGCAAACAGAAAAAAACAGAAGAAAAAAAACAAATGAATGACGATCATCGAAGCACAAATACATGAGTCTATAGCTGTACAAATTTGAATTTGGAATTCCTTACCAAAGAGGAGAAATTTGTGATTAAAGTGGCCAGTACGAAAAACGCCAATTTCATATGTAAGGACCTAATATTAATGTGTGCACGGTGGTTCAAATAAATTAATCAATAATCCATCATTCCAGACTAAATCCAGCGGAACTGATTCCGAAGACGAATTCGTGGACGCTGTCCGACCAATCACAATGGACGACATGCGTCTCTCTCTCAGCAAACTCAAGGAGTCAAAGATAGCATGCGGCACCCTCTCGCCCAGCACCAGGATAGAGCTGGACTAGCGCGAGGTACCGCTGTCTGTTTCACCATGGAGGAGGCGGAAGCCTATGAAGAGTAAAGTTAGGCTATAGTTAGACACTTGGGCCAGTCTTCTTAGGCGTAAAAGGTAAGCGAGCGACGAAAAAATACTGGCTGGAAAACAGCTTTGAAAAAAAAACTTGTTCTAAAACGTTCATCTGGTTTTTGATCAGTTCCTTTTTACGCAGTCCTCTCGCGTCGCTCGCATACCGCAGTTGACTAACTCTCGCGCGAAAATTATAAAACACCCTGTTAAATCAACGATGGTGAAATAGGCACATATAGGTTAGGGTTAGAGCATACTACCACCTTACTACGTGCAGAGTCTAGAAGCAGTGCGTCTCTCTGACTGCAAACTCAAAGAGTCCAAGATACAATATAGAGCTGGACTAGCGCGCGGCGGGACCGCCGCCTGTTCCACCACGGAGGTGAAAATTCAACAAAGTGAAGAAGAGTTAAGTTTAAGTATAGGCATTAAGGGTTACGTGAGCGACGAGAAAGGAGAAAGTGAATAAAAATACTGGCAGCTAAAGTACTGGCTTTTGAAGCTTAGGAAAATAAAAACAAGCTTTAAATTCATTTCATATTAAATATTATTTATCGGGTATTTATCGTATTCGTAATAAGTAATATGTTAAGAGATCGCGAAGTTTGAAAAGTTTTATTTTGTATTTCGTTAGCTGCCAGCGTTTTTCATTTACGTGTCACGACGCTCGCATGCTGTAAAAGCTAGCGCGAGAACTTTGCAAAGACGGCTAAATCAATGATGGTTAAATATGCACTTAATGTTTAGAGATATACTATTTGTATCACCTCGAACACCACTCAAAAGAATTAAACTGCGTCAAAAGAATTAAACTGCGTCAATTGGCGCTATTTTGTACGAATGAACCTTATGGTAAAATTAGATATAGCGGATCAAGGATGCTGTGAGGATATCAACAGAAAGATGCTGTCGCGTCTGCATAATTCAAATGAGAACACAATTATAAAATATGAGCTGCATATAGCTCTTTTCAGCTAACTTCACATCGGCCCAAATAAAATGTTAATGTGATAATATTTAATCGTCACATTATCGGTATCATTATTATTTACTCATAAAATAAGGCTCTCTTTGCTAAGGTATATTTGGTACTGGCCCTTATTTTGTTTCGAGTCTTACCATAACGGAGTTTATTCACGTTTCGATTGATTACGGAATACCTGATGAACTTGATAAACTCGGGATAAATATTCGTTGTACTCTTGACATTTTGCGAGGAAAAGCTCTTTTGAATCTTTCTAGAAAGCTTAGAGTTTCGCGGCGCCATTTATATCAAATAGTCTTTTCATCCAAATTAATTAGTAGATTATAGTGATCCATGCTTATCTACAACAGTTTGCAAAATGTAGTTTATCTATAGAGAATTATGGTTAAAATATTTCGTTATCATAAGTTAGGGCCTGTTCCTAAAACAGTTTTGATCTCGACATCAGTTTTAATATACCCAACCTAAATAAATTTTCAGAAGTCTTGGCAGAAAATTCAACAAAATACAAGATTGTACAAAAGCTAGTTATGAATTAAAATTGATGTCTTGTGAACCTGAATTGAAAATTATTATGTGGTTACCATTTTCTTGTCAAGTAATCTTAATAATATCATGGTTCTTTTAAGGTATTTTAAGATTCGGCGGAGGCCTAGTAGCAATTTAAACTGGAAGTTGTACAGGGTGTAAAACAACTGCAGCTAAATTCTATGCGCAATGTACAAACATACAAGCGAACCAAAATGTATATTTTGAAATTAATGTGTTTGCAAAACGTGATTTATAATATAACCCTGTAGCCCTAACATCTATAATTAATCAGTGCAGTGCTTGAATAGACTAACATACAGACATAGATTAAACTTGTTGACTATAGGAAAGTTACTAATTAAATAAATATGGTGAGCCTGTGGTACTTATAATATTAAGACAAAAAATGTATTCACGTATGTATCTATTTATTCGTTAATACATAATAAGACGGTTCAGTTTCTTTTATTCTGGTTGTGCGTATTTGAAATATATTCGATGTATATCGTCATAATAATAAAATCTTGATCGACCGATATAATTATCTAACCATAAAATAATTTACTATATTTTCTGAACACATCTTTATTGCACCAAAATTATTCTATTTAATTGTTAAATTTGGAACGAGTTCAAATCTATGAAAACAAATTTTATATATGAAAAAGTATCTTTCTCTCTTGGAAGATAATTTTTCTTTTTTCATATATTATAAGATCTAAATTATATGCTATAAAGATACCTGCATGTTAAGAACATAGTTCTCTTTTCATAATATTTAAATTAAAACGTTTAAATGATTATAAATACATATTTATTTATCGTTACGATGTTGATTAATATTGGAAATTGTATTGTAGTGTAAATATTTATCAAAACTAAACCATCTAAATAATTAAATATATCAAGGATTTTAACAAACTTACGTTCTTCCTGGCGTATTTAAGAAGGAACTTTGCCTTTACTAAAAAAACAATAACAATAATGTTTAAAGCAATGTCTAATAGTGTAGTTTTGTAGATTTTTCTCGGTTACGCGCCAAATATAAAATAACCTGGCGATTTTCGCAATAAATAGTAGTGTTCGAGACCTTAAAATCTTAGGTCGTCTGGTTCAAGTTCAGAATCTTCTATGATCATTGTATTTATCACTATTTCTATTTCGATCACTCATTCAGTGACCAAAATGATATTAGTAGGTTAATAATCCGTTCAAACCATCCATAAAAAGACGTCTTTAGTGCCTATCCTAAGTTTTGAGTGCATTTTCTTTTGTTATGTTTACATTGTTTTTGTGTCCGGCTGTGCCAGTAAAATTGGTTGTTGTTTTATAATTTTAGTTATTCGCTGTAGAATATTGTATTTTTTGTATATGATGAACGATTCGCGTGATTTTTAGAATCAAATTCGCTTTTTTGTATATTTTAGCACAAAATGTAAAACTTGTTTAAAAGTAAATCGGTTATTTTCTGTAACTATTTCTTAATTGCTAGTTACTTATAAGTTGTATATCACTTATAACCGTATGAACAGGTGATATTTTAAAAACAGAAAGGAATTTTTTGACTCATAAAAAACACCATAGTTTTCATTTAGGTTATTAATAAATCTAAAATAGTGATTAAAGTGGTGGGCTCCACCAAAAATGGCTTAAAATTAAAGCAATAGTTAAATTGTCTATAAAACATGTGCTTGTATCGAATCGTGTTGTAAATATTTTGTTAACGCGATGTTACTGCTTTTATTGATGAAAACCGTGCCGTGCCATAAAGAACTTTCCTAAATGTATATAGATTCAACAAAAACTATTTCTATTTAGATCCAACAAAAACCTACTCGCGTGGCAAACAAATTCTTTTAAAATGTTGATAGATACGTAGCAAATACGTTATTCTCTGTCTTAAGAAGTAGATTCCTAATCTATCTTTCTGTCTTTTTCTAATTGTCTCTCTCTGTGCCTATAGTTCAAAGCTCATTTTAATATATATTATCTTTATCATTTTAATATATATATTTAAACTTTTTCTATTTTAAAAGATTGAAGAGAATAAAATCAAAGAGATCACATAATTTTCTATTAACTAACAAATTACATACCTAAATTACGGTATGTAATTTGTTTTAATTCTAACTAACTTTTCAATGTGTCTCAATGTCCTGTAATTTATTATTTTTTATCAATTCTAGTTCTTTTGTAGACAAATTACCTTACTCTTTATCTGTCGGTACGGTTTTCAATTTCCAATAAGATTTGTAGGTCTTTAGCTAATTGTGAAGATGAGTAGTTAGGTCGTTATTTGATGAAATATATTTATTGTGTAAATAAAGCAATAAATGAAGTTACTTTGTCTTTTATCACTAAGAATTCTACACCTTTGTTTTACTATAATTACTTATAACTATACGCATAACACAAGCTATGATTTCTTTGAGGATTTATTCAGTTTGAAACTGTGTAATATTTTTCCTCATATTTCGGCCTCCTGCTGGGCATAAGTAGTATCCCCAAATTGATGTACTCCGTGCATTCATAATCATTTATTTGCAAGAATACATAACAATTTCAGATCTATAACTATTTCAGTAAGTGTATTCAGCCGGCACGCAGGCGTGCAAATATTGTGTGTCATATTATTTTAGGTCGTGTAAAATTTTCCACAAAAAAGTGTAAAACTCATTTAGCACTAGGTATATGTATAATTTATTTCATGTGCAAATACTGGATTTAAATCAATGTTGATGAGGTAGATTCTTGTTGCTTCTTACAAAGGTTATTCTATGACACTTTAGGTACCAACTCATTAATTACTTTTTCCTAGAATCTCCAGTTTTCAACCCCAGGAACTCATCTGAAAATTAAATCACATTATAGAAAGAATTCGATGGCTTTCATTGCGCAGGGGTTTCGTAGGTTTTCGGCTGTAGAGGAGGTTGCGGGTTCGATTCGGCGTAAACCTTTTTTTGCTCTACTCTTATGAATTACGTTAGACTTGAATGGAAATGATATCAAAGAGACTTTGGTGCGTAGAGGTATTTTAAGTATTTGATGGTGTGCTGCTGTCGTAGACTGAGAATAGATAGTGTACGTGTGCTGCTAATGGAGTGTAGAGCCGCAACTCATGATTCATTTGTTTTGTTCTTCTATCGTTGGTGTCGATTCTGTTGGTACGAAAAGTCCAAAAAACTGTGTATAAACTAGTTTCTGCCCGCAGCTTCGCACGCGTTGTTCATATGGAAACATTTAAAGGTTATGTCTATCCCATAGGAACGGATTTACGGGATAAAACTTAGCCTATGTTTTATTCCAGGCCTAGAACTATATCTATGCAAAATTTGAGCCCGATCCGTTCAGTAGTTTTATCGTGAATTGGTAACAAACATTTATTCATACATACAGCTAAACATCCACACATAAGTGCACACTCCACTGCCTCCCCAAACAAGGGGGGTTTTGCCATAATAGCCACTCTTGGTGATGGTGACTTACCCATTTCGCCTTAAAAGGCTTAGATTTCTTCTTCTTCTTCTTTGGCTTATTCCTTTTCCTGTGCTTCTGTTTTTTCTGCGGCTCCAAGAACAATTTGCTATGAGGTTTCTTAGAGTTGACCCTCTGTTTGGCTGGTTTGTTTTTGTTAGGTTGGTGGCGTCCAGGTAACTTTATGTTACTGAGTAGCAGACTGATTACATCTGGGAACAAAAGAGGAAGTTAATGGGACTTCTAGCAGGACCATTGGAGATAGATAATTATAAGAAACCTACAGTTCATTGGGGCTAGATGATTCTGTGAGAATTGTCCAGCATTATTTATTTATTAGAAAATATAATATTAAAATAGCAAGTGGCCATACTTTTTTCACAGCAAAGAATTGTTATCTCCAAAGAACATTTCTTGCCACCTCACCACAGCAGCCTATATTGGTCCACTGCTGGACCCAGGCCTCCCCCTGATAAGCGCCTTATTGGCTTTTATCTCAAGAAGGGGGTAATGCCAATAATCCCCACGCTAGGCATACGAGTTGGGGATCGCAATTCGGCGGTAGAATTGTTTAGCAGGGGGCGCTGCTGCCCGCCCCCGGTGGATATCCCTGAGTTGCCTCTTACGACAGCCGCGGAAAGAGTTGAACAAATAAAAAAAAAACAAATTGCAAATTCTAAGCCGGCACCACACAGCAACATTCAATCATCGGTAAATACCTAAAACGATGCCCGACATGCGTGAATAAAACATTGTCTAATTTATATATACCTCTAGATTGGGATTGAGAATGACGTCTTCTCATGCTCTCCTGCTCAGTTCGAATGCGATCTGAGCGGGACAACATGAGTATGATGTCATTTTCAATCCCATTATTTAGTGCACAGGTTATATTTATGTATTGTAGCCATCTTAAAAGGTTCGACTAGCGACTATGACGTAGGTATATTCTGCACGTCGCGTCGTAAGATTAACGTTTCTTTACGAACTGGGCTGACGCGACGCTCTATGGCGCGTCTTAGTCGTAGCCATCTTCCCTTAGCTGTTTTGTTGGCCAAGGAATCCTTTCGTAGAGGGTCTATGACGTAGCCAAGAAATCATTTCGTAGAGAGTGCGAACGTACCTAGCCTACAAATCGTTTCGTAGAGGGTCTACGACGTAGTCTAGGAATTCCCTATGTAGAGGGAACTCTACAACGTAGACTAGGATTCTCCCTACGTAAGGACCTTCCTACAACGTAGCTTTCGTACAGAGTCTACGAAGTAGATACCATAAGGATTTTAAATATTTTGATCTAAACACCACAAACATAAAAAAGTAAACACGTTTAAAGTTAAAAACATTTTTATTTTTTGTGGGATCCTATCTAGCTATTCCTACTTATGGCAAATTTTTGGCTCAAAATCATGGGTAATATCCATCGATCAAGGGTTTCGACGGATCGAAGGTTTTATCTCATAGGCAGTCTTAAAAAATCACAAATCGTAGGTTTTTGTACCTACTTTTACGTATTTAAATTAAACATTTCTCTCGCCTAGTCTCATTCCATTTTACAAAACTCTATCCAGCCGCTTTTTACCAACCGATAAATGTTAGATTTAGGTACCAATCTGCGATAACATCCGAAGGGTTTATGTTATCGTAGATACTATTTTAAAGTAGTTCCTAATGATTACCTATTTTCTCCAAATCCTGCAACAACAGCGAATCGACAGGTACATACTGAGGAGCCTCGGGATTTCCAACAATCGATATATCCGAGCAAGCACCAAAATTCTCCTGATTCCCGCACCCTAGGCCTTGCGTTCCATTGTTACACGTTCCCCAGTTATTCCCACATGTGTACCTCCATTGGAGCGTACAGATCTCGCAAACCAAGCCTTCGGGCAGTCGATAATTCACTTTGTATAAGGAAGCGCCGTTAGTCGGGTAATATCTCGTCCCTCCTTCTTCTAACTCTAGTACGTTATCATCAAAGCATTCCTGGTTAGGTTCTTCGATGTCCGGGCATATTTTGAACTCCCAGTACCCCATGTGGTGGGCAGTTATCTCGACTGCGATGGTGATGATGGCCCCTGACTCGTAGGTGCCGGTGATGATGCCTGAGTCGTAGATTCCCCCCCGCTCGTGTGCTCGGGGCCGGGCTTCGTCGTATGGGTCGCCACAGAGACCACAACTGTAAGGTAGAAAGGGATAAGCATTTTCAGATGGACACTTGAGTGCAGTGTCTTTTGGTTGGCGCTGCCTAAAACATCGTGTTTTCTATTAATGGTCTTAAATGTAACTAAGTCAGTATAAGTATAAAAATTATATAGGTAGATTTGGAGACAATTTATCAAATAGAAAATTCGAATGAACTTTCAGATACAAGCTGTTCTGTATCCGTCTGGAATGAAACAAATACAGAACCTTACTACGAAGATTCTGTACTCAGATAATACAAAATATGATTATTATTATCTTCGACAGATACCTACTCATTTATGAAACATTTCAAAATCTTTGAGGTTCCGCGCTTTATTAAATCATCACTCCATCTTGATATTCACAATCAACTAACTCATAGACACACTCACTTGCCGCCATTCACAGTATGCTGATGGTAAAACCCGCCACAGAAGAGGCCATCATCATCGTAGTTGGCCCTGGCGTTGTAGCCCAGTCGCCAGGCGGTGCCTCTTCCCGGGGGATCCAAAACCCGGCCATGGCTATGAACTAGAGCCACGGCTGCTGCCAGCGTGAGAAGAAATGTCCACATCTGGAAGATGATGAGGATCAAGAAAAGTAAAAGTTAATTTATTGCTTGAAAATGCAATGTTGTAAAGATCTAACATTTTTTATAAATTTGAATCATTGTTTTCTGCTTTTATGCGCATAACATAACATTTAATAAAAAAATAAAAACATTGAAGAATAATTAAATAATAAATGTCAATAAACCAAAACCTAATTTTAGAGCTGTGTTCCTAATCTTAAACCTGCCAGTCTAACTTTTCAAACTTAAAATATCTTTCGTCTATTTGACGTTCTAAATCCTAATTTTAGCTAATTCTAAAACAACAGAATCGACACCATTAGGTTATTTATACGATTTATTTTGCTTAGATTAGACCATAGTCCTGTAAGTAAACATATATAAACCTATAAATCCTGTAAGTAAACTTTATTAGAACAACTCTAGACCAAAAACCACTTTGAAGTTTAAAAATTTCACATTATGTAATTTATGTACAGAGAGTCCATAAATAAATGTAATAGAAACTAAAATACGTAGGAAATGCAATGATAGTAGGTACGTACTGCCATGGACAAGCCTTCTTTCTACGTAACAGGTAGGTAAGGTACTAATACACATTTCGCCAATTGCTGTGCAAATGTCTCCATAATCTATTTCGGGGGAACATTAAAGCAATTCCTAAGTCAAAAATTTAAAAAAGTTTTTCCTAAAAAGTGAAAGTTATTTTTCATTTGACAAGTTGTTCGTAAAGTAGGTCTCACAATAGAACAATCAATAACAAATTATAAGACAAAAACTTAAGAAAACTGAACGAAATCCAATATCAATTGAATGGTATAAAATTGCCCAATTTGTTCCGGTGGAGTACTTTCTGTCCCTTTCGTTTTGATTTGCGTATAATTTTATATTTACCACCTACTGCATTTTCAGCCATGTCCAATATTCACACCTCGAATAGCTTTTTACGAAATTACTTGTGTTCATTTTGATTTATATTTATTTTTCTTGAATGATCATTAAACAAGTTACGAGTAAATACATGTTTAATTGGACTTCTGCGTATCTAATATTTTTATTCTATCATTTTTTGGAATATATAGTTGATAAAACTTTTCCTTAACTTTATAAACTTTATTTACTTGAAGTCACTGATTCGATAGCGCAGTAAACTCTACCTTATAACATTTGCAATCCTTTCGTAGTTAAACTGTGCGAGTGCGTATCACAGGGAACTGAGTAGCATTTTAGCTTCATAAGGTTTTATATTGAATCGTAATAGTCAGAGATTACACTATACATACAGCCCTTATCTTCATATACCTACCTAGGTGTACCTAGGTAATGTCTGAAGTAGGTAGATGCCTTATACATAAATACCTATGTATGTATAGGCACGTACCTACTTCAGATATTGAGACTTTAGGGCTTCCAATACTATGCAAAATTGAATTGTTGCTCGGTTAATGCCGTCGAATCATTTTGTGGCAATTTCTTTACTATTTGTTTAACATTTTGGATCCATACTAATATCATAAATTCGAAAGTAACTCTGTCTGAAACTTTTCACGCCTAAACGGCTGAACAGATCTTAATTAAATTTGGCAGGGAGGTAGACGGTATCTTAGGGATGGACGTATAGGCTTTCTTGCCGGTAAAGTGCGTGCGAAGCCGCGGGCAGCAGCTATTATGTGAGTTTTATCTTTTTCATGTCAGTGCAATTTCAAAAACTTTTTTTATAGATTACTAATAACGTTTTGCTAACTGCACTGCACACTGCACAAGTATACATAAGTATAATATTTTTTTTGTTTTGACCTTTCTATGAGTAGGCACAGAAATCTTGTTGTTAAATTATATAAATGAATATAATAATAATAATAAAAAGTATTAATTTTTTTGTAAAAAGACACAGTAAACTTACATTCTAACGTCATATTATATCAAATAGTTATACAAACCAGTGAACCCTGTTAAAAACGTAAGTTTGAATCCTCGCTCTAACTAACAGAATTTTGTAAGAAGATGCGAGGGATCAATATAATAAAGGATCAATGAATAGGTATTTGTGATATATGATTAATTAATTTAAGTTATTTTATTGTGAGATAACGTTATTAACATAGTCATGGGTGAAAGTCTGGCATTCATCAATCATGATGAATCATCAAAACTAATACTATAAATCTGAAAATATTTTGCTAAAAAATCCTGCTAAATAATCGAATTATTTATTTATTGCAAGCCCTAATTCATCCATTACTACTTCAGTAAAAAACATAACAGCTGGCATCCATACTAATACTATAAATTTGAAAGTAACTCTGTCTGTCTGTCTGTCGCCTTTTCACGCCTAAACGGCTGAACGAATCTTAATGAAATTTGGTATAGTAATAAATAGTATTGCTAGTTTATCATAAACTCGAGAGGCAGTCCTGTAAGTAAATCAAAACAGTGGTCGGCGATGATCTTCTATCTATCGAGTGTTCTGCACATACAAAGTATGCTGAATTAAAATATTAAAGCACATGGTCATATTTACTGGCCTGCTTATTTATCTGAATTAATAAATAATAATTTGCCCAGATATCGTGTTATAAAAGACATCCCACCATTGGGCAGTCCGTATAATTTCTACATCAGCTTATCTTTTGCTTTATAAGATTTAAGATTAGGTACCTTATTTTGTTAACCATCTAGCTTACATACCTTTAAAATTATTTTGTGTGCTCTGCCCGGGTGGATGGATCTCGTTAGTCCATTGACTAGATCTATGATGGATCTATTTAGATTTGTATATCTCATTAGATCCAGCTTGGAAGGTATGTACATATATAGTCCATGTTTGAAACTGTTAACGATTTATGTCATAGAAAGAATATCTTTATATTATTTAGAAACCACGTGTAGGAGAGAAGACTGGTTCTCTGTAATACAGTTAAAATTAAACTAAAATAGAAACCAGGGACACCTGTCACTTGTATTGTATATTTAATTTTGAAATACATGATTTTGTATTTGGTGTTATTACGATCTGAGTCAAATTTTGGTCACCGGCCCACGGCTACATTAATTAATGTTCCTTTAAGTAGGTAGGCGGTAAGGCTGTTTGTATAAAGGCCTTTGTAGCGCCGCCGCCGTTAAAACCCTCGTATCGACTTGTTAATCTGTAATCACACTATTGACCGAGTCTGCATGTCGATATTTCTAATTAATATATATCAAAACATGCGGAAATATTTAAACATCACCTAAGGCACAACCTCCATGAACGATTGTGCCGCGTCGAATCCATATAGAAATGAAGTTCGCGATGTTATCGTCGTGCGGAGTCGCGCCCATGGAGTCGTTCCTTATAGGATTAAGAGGTAAGGCGACAATATTTGACGAGCTCTGTGGTACTGCGGGCGAAGGCCCGCCTGCGTTGCAGGAGGTTGCGAGTTCGATTCTTGCCTCGGGACAAATGTTTGTACGATCTGCAGATATTTGTTCCGGGTGTTCTAGGAATTTTCTATGTATATAATAGAAAATATCCATCTATGTACTATAATGTATTAGGTTTATCAGTTATCTAGTACCCATAAGACAAGCTCTGCTAAGTTTGGGGCTAGATGATGCTGTGTGGATAGGCTGTGGAGGTGTTAAGTGAATCACTCACCTTTGTCGACTACGTAATCCAGCGGAACGTGCACAGGGGAAATATTGGTAGCTTCCATCAAATAAACTTTATAAACACAATAAATTTAATATTTCAATAAAATCCGTTTATTAGTTTTCTGTAAAACGTTACGAATCATGTTTCATGACGTTAGTTCGTCGAAGTCGTAATGTTTTGCTTTGACGAAATTCTAAAACTAGCCCTATCTTTATAGCACTGTTGTACCTAAACTGGTTTAGCTATCGCGTGCAAACAATAGAGCTGGCCATTCATTTTTAACCGACTTCAAAAAAGGATTCTATGTTCGGCATTATGTATGTTTTTTTTATATTATGTTCGTCGATTACTCTGTCAAGTAAAAATCGATTTTGAAAAAAATTAACCGCCCTTGAACACGAATAGGACCCAAAAAAATGTATTTCCTGAAGGATTAGTATTTATTCCGCAAAACTTAAAAAACATTCACTCATTATGAAATTTTGCGTTATATAAGCTCTAAATTTATGTGTAAATTTCGTTGCTATAATATAAGCCGGTTTCGAGTACGGTCATGTGTACGCTAACTTGATCGTTATGCTAGCGTACACACGAAGAATGATTATTATTTCTTCAACCAAAGAGGCGCTATTTATTTTAAGATTGGTCTAATTATGCCCTATAATTATTATTAATTGAATATTATTTATTTATTAAGCTTAACAACAAACGTGAATTCGATTATGTGTACGCTACCATCACGGACACTCGGTACGGTTTGTTAGGCTGGTGCTGGAATCTTAGATATTTTTTGTAAACAAAGAAGTTACAAAACCAATATAGAAATATACGGTCGAATTTTTTTACGACACTGGTATCAACGGAACAGATCGCAGTAGATCGAAACAATTTTATGTTTTAACAGCGTTCATTCGTAATTTAATTCGTCTGTTTTCGAACTCGAATTTCTACCTTTCACTCTGCGTAAATGCATTAATTAAGAATTGTTGGTGGTTTTGTTCTTGTTTTTAGTGGTTACTATAATAATAGTAACCACTCAAAACACCTTGTCCTGTTCTGTTATTCATATCAGCTTTTGTTAAGTTTCATACATAAAGGTTTTGTATACAAGAAATATCTTGGATTCTAGAACCTAGAAAGAAGTCAACTGTAGGCAATGATTGTACACTCGCAAATTTTAGCCTACAGTTGACTTCGACTTCACACCTAAAACGAAAGGTTTACGAAAATTATTATTGTTCACCCCCACTGCTGTCTTAAAATTTATCAGTTATCATATCAACAAACAAATATATTATTCATCTATAAAAAAATAAACTCAATAAAATTCTCACAGGAAATAATGAAGTTATTATTTGTACCATCGCGCTACGTTATCAAAAACACAAGTAATTAATTTCTTATAAATAACGCAAGCCGTGTGTCACTATTATTTGCCTATCCTATTGCGTTGAAATTATAAATTCTAACATTATACGGATCCACACGCGTCAAAACAGCAGATAAAAAAAAACACAAAACTGCCCGTGTCCGTAGGTCGGGTAACCGCGGTGTACTGACCATCAACCTCCTCGAGAGTCAAGCAAGATGTAACGCTCTTTCTTTGCCCAGATCGATTTGTATGACTTTCTCCTAAATTAGTTTCATTCCAATATTCGGTCTCGATCCGTTCGCTATGGTTATCAACTTATCTGTAAGGTTGGATAATATCTGATCATCTTCGAAACGTGACTTTGTTAAAGCATTCACTGCCCAACCCAACACACAGTACAAGAAATCCAACGTGGGCACTTAAGGCTGGTGTATGCCCCAACGGGCTTGAGAAAACAAAATAATTATCTGTAGCCGTATAAATATTTTTTTATTCGTAAAATTTTCAATTTGTATAAAATACTTTGGCAAATATTTGAGTGAAAGAAAAATACTCAATATCAACAGCGTTTAGAACAAATATCCAAATTTCTAATATTATTTTTTTATTCGAATTTTGGATCTGCTAAACGCTATTGAGTTAGAGTAGTTTTCTTTCACTCAAATATTTGTCAAAGTTTTTAAAACAACTTAAACATACCACGAATAAAAATAATATGTATACGGCTACAGATAAGTATTTTGATTTCTCAAGGCCGTTGGGGCATACACCAGTTTTAAAGGGTATCCAAAGCGGAGTTTACCCAGATTGTATATTGTAGTCGGTCACAGAAGTGGATTCTTACTGATATAATTAAATCAACACAAGGATCTACTAGCGTAGGTACTTCCTGTAAATTAAAATACTGTTATGCTAGGCTAACTCCTTACGCTTCTGTTTTCCACAAAGTTTTTAAAAGGTTAAACTACCTACCAATTTATTTTGAACGCTCGCCCGTTAAAATCTTCATGAACACTGCCTTGCAGAAATAAGTATCGTTTCTCCAATGACATGGATATTTCATTCGTAACCTTAAATAAGTCCCAGAATAAGGATATTCAGAACCCTGAACTCTAACAAGAGAAAATCCCTTTGTTTAACACCAAAGTACATAGTAGGTAAAACAAGGTTATTTGGAACCTGACGCATAAAGACCAACAGTTTAAAAAACTTCGTGTTAACTTTTGAATCATTTTTCCATAACCAAATGACTCGAACAAACACTCACGATTATGATTAGTATGCAATAAGCATCCTTCAAGTATGGTGATTCAAGTGTTTACGGAGAAATCAAGTAGGTAGGCAATGTAGGTAGACATAAATAGTGGAAAGTGTTTGCGAATGCTTACTAGAGTCTGTCAAACGAAAGTAGATACTCGATTTTTTTCGAAACTTTTTACATGGTCACACCAAAGTGTTTCCACCTCCGGACACTATGCTTCGTAACGGGGTAAATTCAGGGCGCTCAAAGGTATGAAATAGTTGGTAATAACATGTAACTAACTATTAAAAGTGGACTGTTATTTTATTTTTATTGACTTAGTTTGACTCTTTTGAAATTCACCACTACACGATCATTACATGTGTAAAAAAACGACTTGCAAGGAAAAAAAATATTACAAATAAACCATTTTACTATATATTTTTTTTGATTCTTTGAATCATAAAAATAATCAATACCTACGTGGAGTAAATTCTAATATTTTCCTCAAAGATTAGGGAAAACCGGAATCGGGCTATGGCATTACTATTCCCAAATTCCCAAATGTTTACAAGATGGCGGCACTATGCTTTTGTTGTTTGGTTGAGTTGTGAAGAATTATTGTGATTTTTGTGTGATAAAATGAATAAAACAATCAAGAGTGGCGTGCGAGAGTTATTATTCTGTATGATTTCAAAATATCAGAAAAAGCAGCAGGAAAAAGATGTTGAATTCCGTCAGAAACAGGATTGTTTACGTATTGTGATCGATTTCTTAGGTGAGTAGTGCAAAAATATTTTGATACTTTGATATTAATTTTGTGTTCTCCTCTTATCCCTGTTAATTTATATAATTGTCTGCTATAATGATATCAGAATAACATTAATAGCTTATTATATTACTATACATTTGGTTGAATAAGCATCACATGTGCACTTAATATCATATTTTTCATTTACAGCAAATCTGGAAGCAGTAGCAGGAGTTACCGACATAATGCAAACAATTGAGAAGCTAACTGATTTGGAACAAAAGGATAGGATACAAACCCAGAACCAGTTCTTGGAAGAAATATCTTCACTCTCTGGTAAGTTTTCACTAAGCTCTGGGCCTGTTGCATTTTTAATGTAAAATTCTGTTGTTCCTATCTGCTCGATCACTTTTATTCATTTATTTTATTTTATTTGCAGAAGTAAGTGTAACCACTTTGAAGAGAATTAAAAAGGAAGGTGCGGTGAATGAAGGTGTCTGGAGGACTCCGGGTAAAAAAAGACCCCACCCGTCAACAGTGTCTAACCTAGATAGTTTTGACATGGATGTTGTGCGCAATAAATTAAACGAGTTCTACATTGTAAAAAAACAAGTCCCCACACTAAGAACTTTGTTGGCAGAGCTCAAAGAAAGTATTGGATTCAGTGGATGTCATGAGACTCTTCGTCAAATACTACTGAAGAACGGCTTCGAATTCAAGAAAAACAAAAATGAACGATCATTGTTGATAGAGCGTTATGACATCTCTGCATGGCGACATCGATTTTTAAGAACAATAGCTTCAAAGCGTTCGGAAGGAAAACCCATCATTTATTTAGATGAGACTTATGTCCACAGATCTTACAAGCCTAAGAAGTGTTGGCAAGGCCCATCAACAAGCGGTGTAGTTGAAAACATTTCATCCGGGAAACGCTATATCATTGTCCATGCAGGATCGGAGAAAGGCCCTGTTCCAAATTCATTGCTAGTATTTAGCACTAAATCGAAAATGGCAGACTACCATCACGATATGAACGCTACGAATTTCAATAAATGGCTACAAGAAAAGCTCCTGCCAAATCTGAACGAGCCAAGTCTGATAGTGATGGATAATGCGTCATATCATTCTGTCATTATTAATAAGGCACCAACAACTCAAACTCGCAAACCAGAAATTAGAGAATGGCTTACATTAAATGGTATTGCATTTGAAGAATACCATACTAAGGCAGAACTACTATGTTTTGTAAAACAAAATACACCAAAACCTATTTACGAAGCGGATGAAATTCTGAAGCATGAAGGTCATGAAGTATTAAGACTGCCCCCCTATCATTGCGACTTGAACGCGATAGAACTTATATGGAGTTTGGCAAAACGAAAGGTGGCAAATAGAAATGTAAGCCTGACTTCAGCACAATTTGAAATAGTTGTAAACGAGTCATTTGAAAGCATAACAGCAGATGATTGGAAAAAAATGACTGACCACGTTATCCACGTAGAAGCCAAATACAAAGAAAGAGACAGAATTACAGAAGATAATTTAGAAAGTTTTATAATTAATGTGGGAGGAAACAGCAGTGATACCAGTGACTCCGATGTATCACTTCAAGTAGAATTTTTAGATTCAGATTTTGATTACGGTGAATAAAAAATTGTTTACTTAATAAACTATTTCATTGAGACTCGTTCCATTATCATAATGGAATGAACACCTATTAAATTAAATTTATCTGCCAAATCAGCCTTTTTAATGTAACACCTATTAAATAAGCTTTTTTTATTTAGCAAAAAAGAAAAAGTAAAATAAAAGCCCTATCAATGCATTTGTGTTCTTTCAACTTAATTATTGTCACATGTGCCTTTTTAAGTTAAAAAATATGAATTTGGATGTTAGATGTTTTTGGGCTTCTTGTAACTTTGTGCTAAATTAAGATAGATTTTTCTTTTAAAATCAGGCGGATGCAGCTTTTTTTCCTGATTCCGAATATGTATATAACTCAATTTTGAAAAAAATGTTAGATGTGCCCTTTTTTGTTACGAGGGCAGTATAACTGGTACAGGTATTGAAGTAAGTGCTTAGTATCATTATGAATGATACTAAGTACTTACTTCAATACCTTGATACTAAGCACTTACTTCAATACCTGTACCAGTTATATTACTGCTTGGCGGTAGAAAAAATGGTACACACCTAGGCCTTGATATATTACTCTTATTTATCTCAGAATGTTAATTTTATACATCATCATTTCAACAATGGGCTGGAATAAAAATAAGTGTTTTTATTTAAAGAATAATATCAAAGTATCAAGGTAGGTTATTCCAAGTATCCCTAAAATTTACGGGTTGCCATACTGATATTTTTTGAATTTGCCGCAATTTTTCAGTGTCTACTTTCATTAGACAGACTATAATATCCTTTAAGAGTGTTCTAGTTCTCAGTTGATGCGAGTAATATATCCTTGTCCGAATGAATCAGAATCACCTGCCCTTAAAGTCGGGCACTGACCGGTGTTACGGGGTGTAAGGTACCTACCATTCGCAGTGAGTATGATGTTACGCTGTGTGCTGAAATCCGTCTCGTTGCTCGTTGCGAGCGCCTTCTTCTGACTGCTCGAACGCTCGCCGTGTATCAAGTTACATTACGCCCTGTAACGCTGGTCAGTACCCTCCGCATTATTAACACTTTCATGGCCCAAGACGCACAAGTCCAACGGCAGGCAGGGCAGTGAATGCGTTAAGGACCAATCTACGGAAAAGGTGTATCTTGCTACAATTCAATAGTCGCCAAGTTTCGCACACAAGTTTTTTTAATAACTATTTAAAAACATCGATCACGCGGCTAATCAAATTTAAAATCAAATACTGAAGACACAGATTCGGTTTAAGACAGATGTTTTTATAATCGAGTGATAGTAGTAGGGGAGACCAATAGGGGATTTAAGGATTTACTCGAGCTCAGATTAACATCCATATGTTAATCTGAGCTCGATATACCTTGGACCCTGTTGAGGACCTCCACCACAATATTAGCCCTTTTTGTTGGTGGATGCGTCTGACGCAACCGATATAGGTAATTTTTCATCATTTGGTATTTGTTGTAGAAGCGTATACATTGCCCTTTAAAAGATACATTAATCTCGTGTAACCTAATTGTGGGCACAGCGAGTTTATTCTTATTTCTAGTATTTAAATTATGTATGTCGCTATTTGATGTAGTGTATTTGTATTAAGTGTATCAGTCATCTGGTACCACACAAGCTCTGCTTAGCTTGGGGCTAGATGATGCTGTGTGGATTGTCCAGCATTATTAAAATTAGTTGTAATATGGTTATGTACCTAAATATAGATATTCGTCACTACTAAAAGCATTTATTTTTCTCGTATGATGAATTTTTTTCATAGTTTAGGATAAAAAGCAGAGTGTGCCACACGGGACCAAAATTATTTAACCTCGAGCGACGTACTTTGAATCTCTCGCTACGCTTAGGATTCAAAAAATCGCTCTCGCCTTAAATACATACATTATTTTGTTCCCTTGTGAGCGAGAGTGGTGAAATAGTAGATTGTATCTACTATATCACCACACTCGCTCGAAAACGGTGACTTTGCTGCTCGATGTAAGAAAGTAAACAAAATATTATAAATTAACTCTTTTATTATCATAGGAGTTCCTTGCCATAATTTTAGGGTAAATAAGTTAAATAATAAAATCACAACTTAATGAATACTTAAAATTAACTCGAACGTCATCAAATTCAAGTTTGTAATTTTGAATTTGAAAAACAATCATCATTCGTTTGAATGGCAATCGAAAGGCAGTCGAATCGAGACGTTATATTCGCTTATTTCTATGGCAGGTAAAACGGGATCAAAAATTAGTTAAAAAACATTCAAATACCAATTTGAATCATATTAAACGAACAAATTGGTTTTACAAAAGATAGTTACGGTCCATTGGAAGTCTAAGGCTATTCGAATATTCGACAAACTATTCGAACCAAAAGAAATAATTCTAGCGATGTTTTATGTGGACCAAAAAAACTATCTCAAATAATTGATATTATTTCTTGTGATACGAAAGAGTTTTAGCAAATTTTTTAACGATAGGGTGGTATACCTAGATAATTAAGTACAGAAAACTTAAGTTTTTACATTGAGATGTATCGTAACTATTTACAGCATTTAAAAGAATCACACACGAGTAATTCAACGTGAAAAACGATTCAAATTATCAACTTTTACCTAAACATACATCACAGATAGAGATAAAAAAGAACTAATATCTATTTTTTGAGGTTATCCGTCAAAGTGGACTGACAGTTTAACTTGGACTTACTCGGGACAAGTATCGACATATTTTAGCGTCGCTTCAAAACATAAATTTGTTTTTCTGCACACAAAATCAACAGTATAGATAGATAATGAAATATCAAGGAGAAATAAAAATGTTACGTAAGCAAATTAAAACTAATCATGAAAGAAAAAAGATACAAGTAAAATCGCTTTCTCTGGAAGCTTTCGAAGTAAATATAAATTGGCAAGCACTTATACAAAGCATACAAATTGTACATCTTACAAATTACTAGATCTGATGAGTTCACTGACATTTGCGTGAAAATAACTTTGACTAGAATATAGATTTTAACCTATTTTGGGATATTATTGGGGACATTATTGTTTAACTAGGATAGTTATACTGATTTTTAGTCTTATTCGATGTAATTAGTAAAAGATAAATACAAAAAGAAAATAAATAAAATATTACTAGAAAAATTTATAAGGTAAAATAACGTCTCCATAGGTTATTGTTTAAAAAATCGCGAAATGCCTAATGAAATATTTCACTAACAAGAACCGTAGTCGTTTACAGTTAATCCTTTTTAGTTGTTTCGTCATTTTTAGAGTCCGCACTTTTAGTGTCATCTTTTCCCTCTTTCTTGTCATGCGACTCACTTGTGTTCTGCGGTTTGCCTATGCATTCACTTTTGTGCTGAAATTCTTCGTTCAGCAGCTTTTCAAATTCATTGGCAGCTTTATTTACATTCCGCTTCATAGCTTGATCAGGATAGCTCTGAAAGTCAAGCATATACCAAAATTGTAAATATAAACAAATATATTTTATACTGTCATTTTACTCTTACACCATACGAATGGATACGATTTATAATTATGTATTAAGTTTCTAGGACCCATATAAAAATCTCTAGTTACTTTGAAGCTACAATGATGCTGAGAACGGCTTTGTCCAGCATTATTGTACATATTAATTTATTTTTTAATATAATTCTGTCATCATGATTCCATTGCCCTTATCTCACTTATCGTCCGCACAAATGGTTTTCTTCTTCCACTCACTTCTATCATCCGTCATCCAACAAGAAGAAAATGAAAAAAAAAGCATTTACCTTAAGGTAAAGTCTGACATTGTTGAAAATGCGTCGAAAGTCTTGTACAACTTGGTCATACTCGTTGTAGGACGAATTTTTCAATTTTGTTAAAATGTCATGTAGGCACATGGGATACTTGACCACTTCGTAAAATCTTGGTGCCTGAAATGAAAATAAAAAATAAAAGTTCTAACAAAGCGCGAGGAATGATATAATAAACCATAAAAGGCAAACAGCCTCTTATAAATTGGTTTTAGAGGCGGGGTCGCACTGAGAGTGCGCCCTAATAAGTTCTCTCCTAATAATTTACAAATGTTATTGCTTCACATGTTTAGTAGTTTCGGAGATCTCAGAAAACAAACATGTACCTACCGACATGGCTTCACTCCAAAATTTTTCTGTAACTAGTTGAATAAGTGTAAAAATTGTATGTCCTCACCACACGGATATCCATATCATGCTGAATAAAAGCAGCTTCATTAGTCTGAGACAAATTGGCAATTATAGTTTCAAACTTCTTTACGGTATTGCTCTGGAGCGGCTTCTTCTTCTTAGGATGGTACCACATCCCCGAGGCAGTCACATTGAGTTTATTGCTTTTCTTCTGGTTTTCATCTCTTACGTAGTTCCCTGAATGATCGTAGTTGGGACATCGAGCTTCCTTTACATCCTCAGTTTTGGTTTCTTGTGGCTCTATTGGATCGTCATCCACAGATTTATATTCGGAGTCATGTCTCAATTGATCTTCAGAGAAAACAGATTGCTCTTTGGGCATAAAATCGTCTATGTTCATTGATTGGTTCCAGAAACTAGTTAAATCTTTCGATAAAAAGTTGTTTGAAGACATCCCGCTGGGCCATTCATTGGTTTCTATTCCAAGTTTAATATTCTTAAAATCTTCTAGTTTGTCAGATGTGTTCAGTCCCAGAGCATCGTACAAACGCGCTGTGTCAGATTTGGATCCATCATGTAGGAAGTCAAGCAATTTAGGAGCAGACTGCTTTGCAGCCTCCCAAGCACGATCTGATGTCAGTGCGCTAAAGAGATCGAAAGTGTCAATGGGTCTCATATCTAAGCACGGAAAGGATTGTCTAGGCGGCATTACTTTGGGATCTTCGACAAATGGCTCATCATTTCGCCGCGGCGCCAAGCAGGGCCACGACTCCAGGTTGTACTTGGGCTGCGGCGCTAGAGTCACTGCTGGGAAGGATGCCTTAATTTTCAACTCGTCTGCCACTACAACGTCATACGACACGTCTGGAGAAGCGCCCTTGACAAAAGGTGTAACAGGATCCGATGGTTTGATTGGAACTTTGTAACTTCCAGGTTTCATATAAACTTTAGACATTTCATGGTACTCATCATTTTCAGCGTCAATAAATTGTACGGGGCCAGATATATTATTCGCGATCACAACATTCGATGGAATCGGTACGTTGTGACCGTGATGAGCTATAAATTCAGGTTCTTTTTGGACCATCTGACCCCACGCCGCAAAAAAATCGGCCTCTTCCTTTGTGTCGCCGCAGCTGTTGTTCTTCTGCACGTAGCCACGCATCTCTGCCGTCGCCATGCTCGGGATCAAGCTCTTCTCGACATGGCTCAGAGGAATCATCTTAGCTTTGAGCTCCATGTCTCTGCGCTGCAGTAAATCGCACGGCATATTTCCCATTATTGGCTGACCAGGTGCCTTGCCAAGTTCTGCATCCATCTTGTGCTTGAGCTGAGTGTACAGTTCTCTCTGGTCGGCGTGGCACATGTTCTCGAGAGCTCGGAAGTCAGGCACGTTGGTAATGGTCCAGGACTGCCGAGGCTTAGCCTCGCGGACAGAGCACGGATCGCATTTATAGTGAGGCTTCTGATAAGCGTCTAGATCATTCTGCTCGCTCAGGGGATAGAAGTTGTGCGAGTTGGATGGTGGCACTACCGGGAACTTCTTGTAGGCTACACCCGATCGAACCGGCCAAGGTACTTCGTTAAAGTTGTGCGAAGCGGACGGGGCCTGGTTCTGGAGCCACGGCGGCTGCACGGCGTTGAACGGCTGTGGGGAGGCGTTCACGGGCCGCGGAGTGCTCACGTGTGACTTCGCCGTTTGAAACTTGTTCTGACCTTGGTGCCGCGGAGCTGCAGAGTTTGTAGCGTAATAATTGTGCGTGAAACTCTTTTGTTCCATGGTAAATCCGTGATCTAGACATTTGAAAGTTTTGTAAATATGCGTCAGCATTTCCTTGGTAACGGCTTGCCACTGCACAAAGCATTCTCTGATGTTGGGGCTATAATATTTGTTTTCAATTCGAGAAAATGTGTCGTGTTTTTCACTAAGTAATTCTTTGACACCTTTCCATCCATCTAAAATTCTAACGAAGGAAAATATAAAGTTCTTGATGACCCACGGAATGCCCTGGGAGTGTAGATTGGCAACGGCGCTGTCCGGTTTCTGGACGTTGGATCTGGTCTTCGCGCAGATGGAGTGTATATTTTTAAAGCAAGGTCTGTTGTGGTGCGCAATGGCTATATTCTCTGCATCAGTGCAGGCTTCTATAGCCAGTTGAACAATTTGGTTGGGGATCTGATCATGGATTACGATTTTATCGAGGATGTTCAGCAGAATTTCGGCAGAGTTTGAGGTAGAAGGTTTGTTTTTGTCGTCATCTTGGTTCGTATTTTTTTGATTTTGCTTATTCGTTTCAGTTCTTGGGTCCGGAATGTTACACAGTTCCGAGACCATTCTCTCTCCTTCTGCGAAGAAGTCTAAGCTGGACGTAGACTCAGATGTCAAATTTCTATCTTTTTTCCTGTCACCGTCATCTTTATATTTTTCTTGGAATCGAGGTTCAGCGTAATTGTTGCGCTTTTCCTGACTTTTGACTATTTTCTTCTTGGCTCCAGTGCCGATGGGTTCCTGGCTGGACCAGCTCTGCGGGCGGCGTTCGTTGCGTTCACCGATCATGCCCGGGCCGCTGTAGTTGGAAGAGGAGGGATCGAACACCAGGCCCACTAGCGGCGAGTTGGGCGGCGAGCTGAACGTGGGCGCCGACGTGGTATTGTACCTGAAAATTCGGCTCATTAACCTCTAGTGATGCGGGGATAGAGAATTCGCGTATCGGATGGTTTTACCTCGGGTTCTGGTACTGCTGGCTGGAGGAGGTGGCCTCGTAGATCCCGGTGGCGACGCGGCAGTACGTCGCGATGTTTTGGTCAGATGTATCTTTGCTTGAGCATCCTGTTGAAAATATTATATATTTATTATAAAAAATCCATATTCGGTTTACGATGTGATTCTTCCGTACTTGAAAGTGTAAAATTCTAATAATACTGCTACTTATAACTGCGTAATAAGAACTTTGATGTTGCCGCTATTGACGCAATTTGATAAAGTTCACTACTCTACTGTAGTGGTAGTACTGTACTGTAGTGGTAGTACTCTACTGTAGTGGTAGTACTGTACTGTTATATCGGTAATTCCCGCTATTTTCAATCTGCAGAAGAAGGGAAGCAAATAACTAAAATTGATAGAGTTGGAGGTGCAGTAGGTATTTGATTTTTTTCCTTGATCAGCAGATGTGGTCATAATTAAGCGGGTTCCTGATGTAGGCTTTAATTCACCCGTGTGTGATCCATGCCACTTTAAATCATCATCATCAACATCCTAAACCACTCCACTGCTGGACATGGGCCTCCCCTGATAAGCGCCTTAGCCAAAATCCCCTCATACCAAAATCCCCACGCTCTGGGCACACGGGTTGAGATCGCGATTTGGCGGTGGATCTGTATGCAAGAGCGCTGCTGGCCGCCTTTGCATTAAACAATCAAATCAAAAATCAAATCATTTATTTTAAGACATAACACGGTTTACATACACAATCCATATAGCGAGAAACATTTTACAACACATAAGTACACAGAAACCAATTACAATAAATGAAAATAAATAAATTAAATTATAACAAATTGAATTAAAACTAAACTGAAATTTACACACTAGCAACTAACAGAAAATATGAGCCTTCATCCAGTGCTGCATGAAATAATGCCTGCGAAATACAATTCTAATCTTAAGTACATACCTACTGATATTTGGGTCTGGGGAAACTGCAATCTTCACTAACATCTGGCATGGAAGTGTATTGTGCTGTGCACCATTCCCCTGCCTTACCAGGCTTCTACCAGCTTTGAAGCTGCTCTCAAGCAATTGGACTTTGTGCTTGACAACTGCTTGTCAGCATATCAGTAGAGTGGATGGATTTAGTTGCCAAGCTTTCATACCAGATCAAACAGAAGCTGTGTCTTACCATAGCTTTTTTGCATCAAGTACTGCGATTGATAATCATGTCTTTCCCCCTCTCGATACTCCCCCTGCTTGCTCGCCCCGCTTCCATACTCTTGCATCAGGCTGGTACCTAAAATCACCAAATAATTGATATGGGTCCATAAAATTATTGTTTTATTTCGATAATCTTCTTCCGGTGCTGAAAGATCGAAAATTGATTCCGATTAGCAGGCATTTGAATCAGAGCACTACTTCTGTTTTTATTATTGAAATATATGTAAAATTTTCGCTATTTTCTGGGAAAAACTATTTGAAAATCTGCAATGATTGGAATTTGATCTTTCTTTAATATTTATATCGAATAAAACGATTTTCTAAAGGTCGAAAAAGCGTTAAATATGGCGCCAAGTTTTTCTGTAAAAATATTACCTTATTCCCTAACTGCAAATAATCGTAATCTTTTTAGTTCAAAGGACTTCAACGCGCTTGTGCTTTTGTCGGATCTAGGCGTTTACGTTCCCCGAGTCGTGTTTATAAAGATATTAATAATTTTTGACTTGACTGAAAAAATCCTTTTGGTAAGTGACGTGTTGATTCCTTGAAAAAATCTACTAAATCTAGTTGGTGTCGATCTGAAGATGAAATCCGAGAAAATGCGGGTTTTCGCATCTTTTCAGCGCATTCGCCTTTCGTGGACATGACGAGAATGCCACTGTACTTGTCGTAGATGTTTTCAATGGATTTATGTGGCTTAGAATGAGAAATGTGCTTCATGCAGCGTATTAGTATATTTTTGCTTACTTACCGAGTTGTTTCAGCACGTATCCTGCGCCAGGGGGTGATTCTTCTAATTCATGCTAAAAATCTATCGCCTAACAAGTCGATTGTCAAAATTATTTTACTGTCTTATGCTTACGTATAAATGGAACTGTGCACTCGATTTAGACAACAATAGCTACCTTATTCCCTAAATATTCAGTCTTTTAGTTCTTTTTTATCATTATAATCTATTTTAACTAGTTTCAATGAGAACCGGATGATGTGTGACTTGCCAATAATTGAAATGAACCATATGATTTGCTTCATTTGTTATTTTCTGACATTTTTCAAAATAATCTGATCTATGGTATGAAAGCGGTACACAAGCGGCTCTATACAGTTTGTATACCTACAACCTTAATAACCTAACCCTACATTCTTTTCATTTAAAAGAAATACCATGCTATTCACGCACAAAATTGATAAGTTCAGTTATCTAATACCCTACACCCCACACCTTTACGAAACTATACCTACCGGACAAACTAAGTAAATTTTGTCAAATAACGTCCAAAATCCTGAAAATCATTTATTCGAAACTTCTCTCGTGCATCTGACTAAGCTTTGTGCTTAGCACTAGCGTCTACTATAAACATATCTTAGTAGCTGTATACATGAGCACAGTGGCCGCTGCAATTCCTCTGCTGGTCAGGTGGTGGCTTCCGTTACAGAAATCACTGGTGCAGGAACAAACCTCTTGGCGGCCTCCGTAGCCAGACCTCGTGTAGCATTTACCCTGAAAAATTATAGGGTTTTGTCATCTCATCTACATTTTAAATCACCTTTCACAATCACAGTCTTGGCCTAAACATCTCTTTCGAGTCCGCCCGCTAGTCTCATAACATAATATAATATCGAGTTTCTATCTCGTCATTATAAGAAGTTTTATCTCGTAGATTATAAGAAGTGATCCAAATGCAATGTACTATCTAATTATACTAACATTTATGTATAAGACGTGTGTTGGCACCAACACAAACCTATTGTGGTTTAATAGTGGAACATTGATGAACACATGTATACTTTCTAAGTAAATATTATATTCTTAATAGAATAATAGCTTTAATAAGCTTGGAGGGCAGAGACGGCTCGAAGCTGCGATATTTTTTTAAAATGGTCTAATGCTGCGGTAAGAATAGAGTACCTATTCTGGTAAAAATTAACGGGTACATCTTTTCATAAGACATACTTAAACAGACTAAACGAATGGAAAAACTACGTGCTAGGACTTTTCAGTAATTCTCAAAACTATTTTACTTGAATACGAAATCTACTTTTGAAAACCACCTTGTTAAAAGCCCTTTGATCATTTTTGCAGAACTTGAAAATAATTACAATAATCCTGAATAAATAAATAATGCTGAACAATCCACACAGCATCATCTAGTCTTGAGCTAAGCAGAGCTATTTATGAAATATCTATCGGTATCCAGCAGATTCTCCAGATCTAAGCCTTATTACCTTGTACTTCGACTCATCCCAGCCGCAGCTCCTGATGATGCGGCTCTCAGGCAGCTTTCCATTAATCCCATAGTCCACTTGCTGGATGATCTTCCGGCACAGTGTGTGGGTGACACCCCGGTCGTGTTCCGAGCAGTTCCTTCTCAGGTTCGGTGGGAGCAGTCCCGCTCCACAGTGGGAGTTGGTGGCGCTGTTGCATTCGTAGCACATTATTGAGGTTCCTAGAGAAAGGCACAGAAACTGAGGCAGATTTCACGTGACGCTTTAATGCCTGACATGGCCCAGAATCTGGTCCACTATCTCTAATCAAACCCATAATAAAAGCTCACTTTTGGCCTAGATGTTGCTCCATGAGCATTTTTTAAGTAATCTTTACCCGACTTCTAGTTAGGTAACTCAACCATCTTTTTAACTTTTTGTGATTTTTATTGCTACCTTTCTTCATTAAAACATTGTAAGTACCTATTATCATATATATTTATATATATATATATTTAGATATTATATATATTATTATATAGTGCAAGTTCTATTATTAATTGATGTAGTTTGTCTAGCTTATGTAGTTTAATTATAGCACGCCTTTTTTATTTCTACCATGTGTGGTTGGCAGGTAGAAAATGCTTTCGGCATTAAGCCCACCTTTTGTATATTTTTGTTAAATGTGTGCAATAAAGTATTTAAATAAATAAATAAAATAAATTTATTTTTATGAAGTTTTGAAACGCGAATGTGTCTTATTAGCAGAGATTATTTAAGTTTAGATTTGTTTGAATGGTTTGGTTACGGGTGAATTTACAGGCCTCTTTATTTACAACACCTAGTAAGGACGCAGAGTAGAGCATCGTAGAGTGCATTTCTAAAGTGTACCCTTTGAGATATTGCTCTGTCTTGATGGTATACCACTTTCTTCATCAGCACACATACATCTGCTCTCAAACATGGTAGGTGTTACCTTAATCACCACGCTTGGCAGGATAAGCGATCCCAGTGCAGGTGCTAAACAGTGCTATACAGAAGGAAACCCTTCCTCTGGTAGGTTCCCCTATTCGGCTCTTACGACTTCCCCGAGCTTAGTTGGAGGGGTTTATTCTTACGCTGCGACCGTAACGGCCAGGTACGTTACTTCCTTCACCTTCACAGACTATATTAGTCGACTGCTGGATACAAGCCTGACCCTTATTGGCCTTTATATCACGGGGGGTAATGCCCATAATCCTCACGCTGGGCATGCGGGTTGGGAATCGCAGTTCGGTGGTAGAATTGTTCTGCAGGGGGCACTGCTGCCTACCCCCGGTGGGTATCCCTTAGTCGCCTCTTACGGCACCCGCGGGAAGAGGTAGGGTGGTGCAAATTGTAAGCCGGCACTACACAGCTCACGGTACGTAACTTACTATTTATAAAAAACTAAAACTTATAAAATTGTCTTTTATGATTATGAGATGCTTTTCGGGAACCTAGAACTATATCATAAAATCAACTCATGCAAGATTAAAGCAAAAGTTTTGTCAAGTCACTGGGAAAACAGGTTTCATATCAAACAAGTCAACATTTAGCTTATAATTTACTTTCTCTAGACATTATGCAGGGACTTTCTTTAATTTCTGGAGATTATAGTGATAATAGAGCATACGTGTACCTATTACTTTCGCTTATCAGAATCAAAAATAATAAAAGTTTTGTATTTAAAATAAATATTAAATTATATAATATAATATAACTACCAAACAAATCACACAGCCTCATCTAGCCCCAAAGTACCAAAGCCGATATTGTAAAATGGTTACCAGATACGTACGTACAATACCGATTTTCATCTTTTAACCAAGTTCCTTATCAAGCAAAGCCACGAGCTTAAACTAGCAATAAATAAATTGTAGTTATTCAATACAATAAAAGAATTAACAAGCCTCAATAACTAAATAAACGACTATTATCTTATCAAAACCAATTCAATCAATCTTCCACTTACCATAATCGAATGACCCGACAAGTAACAGAAGTCCAAACACAAGCATTTTCTACGTCCTTTGACTGACCAGAATATTCTGTAAGGACCAGCTGTCCACTTGGCCAGCAGTTCACAACTACCTGACAGCCTGGTGGCATCTAGGAGTCAAACCTCTTGTTGTATGAACGGAAGTGTACGATGATTGTGATTGATACCGGTAATGTAATGATTTAACCGGTTTAGGGCTCTACATTTTGGAAGAGAAGTAGGATTTGGTAGGATTTGAATGCCAAAAGTATCCTTTCCTTGAATTATTGGAGATAGCTAATGATATAATTAAGTTAGTACAGTCAACAACGAAAAGTGCTGAACATTAACGAGTTCACTGCCCAATCTATGCCGTGCGACCCAAAAGGAATAGCCGTAGGTGTAGGTAACTTGTATGCGCCTCATAAATCTGAAAACGCTGTGACGATTGACCTTGATTACCAATTTTTGTAGTTGACTGTACTTTTAACTTCTGAGTAAAACAGGTATGAGAGCTATGATTGAGTCTGTAATCTCTAGAGATTACGGATGACCTTAAGGGTCGCCCTCATCGAAATCGATGCCTATAGCAGGCCTACATTTTGAAGTAGGTAGGTATACTTCCTTAACTAAAAGCTGTGACCAAAGGTTTGATTTATGATATAATTTTGAAACAATTACTTTCTATTTCATCTTTACTCATCTATTTCACTGATTCACCAAATAATTTATTGAGAGATTGGATTGGAGATTGGACACCAAAGTGATTGAGCGTTAATGGTATCCATAATATCTTTACTAAAGATATAAATAAAAATCAAAAGATTTAAAATCTTTATTTTAATACGTTTAACAGTGTAAGACTTCAGTCGACTATTTTGTAGACCATCAAAGACTATTTAAATACCTATATAATAATATCTACTCTAGTGCTTAGTCAGTTGAAGGTAGTCCACAAATTAACGACCGATGTAGAAGCCAAGGTAACGGTAGCGTGAACTATCACAATTTTCACACAGAAGTCATGACTACTTTAGGTACACAATATATGTGAAGAGTAGGTAAGAAAGATCATTGTAAAGATTAAAAAAATTTAATAAAATTAACGAAAACTCAATTATCAGACAGTTATCTTTCCCTGAACCCTTCATTTTCATAGTTGCTATGCTTCTCTAAGATAATATTATCACAACTTCATAATTGTTTAATTCATTGGCAGTATATTTGTAAAATTTTGTTAGTTACTAAATATCTACGTCACGTTGCGTTATCTTCTTCATGAAGAATCAATTCTAGGTATCTAGTCCTTTGGTGATTGTTTATTATTTTTAAATATCTTCAATTATCTAATCAACTGAAATACAATAAATACAAAATGGCGACGGATTTAAAAATGGCGTAGTCAACCATTTTGAGTTTATAAACTTTTTATTTTTGTTTGACCCCCTTAAATTATAACAATTGGTCTGGTAACTGTGCAGTATCTACGTAAATCTTGAATTAACTAGCTCTAATAAAGCCGTAAGAGTGCAAATGTCATCAGCATCAACGCAGTGGCCGCCACAGGGATGGTGGCGGAGTTGCAACCATCTTCTGTGCAGGAACAGACTTCCTGTCTGCCTCCGAAGCCGGAGCGCTGGTAGCAGCGACCCTGGAACAGAACTTTACTGAATAACTGAATTTTAATTGGGTACCTAAGTGTAGTTATGTGGGTCCTAAGTTACCTTTGTGTAGTCCATTATTGTTATTAATTACAAATACAAATACAGGCAAACAAATGCGCCACCGAACGATGCGACGTCACGTGACCGAAAATTTGCGGCCCTCAAATCAATATAAAATATCTTCGTTAGGTTTACAAAATAAGCACTTTCAAAATAAGACAGCGCGACACGAAGACAAGGTAGAGTAGGTAGGTAGAGCTCGTTTTCAAAGACCTCGTTTATGAAACAGTATGGCTATATCGGGTCTAAATTTTTGGAGGTTGAGTGAAGGCGAAACGGAAAGGAACGTATTACCGGGAAGGTACAGTCAACGACAAAACTTGCTGAATAGTGTAAATCTTCCGATATGGTTGATGGGAGTAGCTGGAGCGTTAAGGCATTGTTGAAATTGTCTTGACAAGCTTCAATCGTCGTGTCACACAGAGCGTCTATTACCTACCGAACAACCGCGCAGTAGCGTTCTTTCTCATCCACTAACGCCATCTAGTTTCATCCACTACAACTCACCTCATAATTGCCGTAGTCTCAACCATATCCAGCATCTCGAATTCTACGACTTGCGAGATCTTGCGGCACATCGCTTCCTTGTTTCTATCCTGTACGTCTTCATATCTATTATATCTACGTGGAAGTACCTGCCCTCGTCTCAGTCGCACCCTCGGTAGCTCGCCTTCCTTTCTTTGCTGGAGAATGGATCTAGTTCAGAGCCCTGAGTTCGGTTTGACAATAGTTTTGACACGTCATCGTGATGATTAATTTTTGTTTGGGATCTGGCTAGTTCCATTTCCACACGATTGAGACGCTGTACCAAATCCCATAGATAAATGAGACGTCACGATGACCTTTCGATACTATAACCGAACTCAGGGTTCTCTGATCAGCAAATAACTGCCATCTAGTTCTAAATATTATACTGTTATATCGTCCTACCTTGCCGATATCTTGTAATTCTTTATTCACTAACGCCATCTAGTTCCATCCACTAAAACTCACCTTATAATTGCTCTCATCCCATCCACAGCCGCGGATGACGCGGCTGTCTGGCGGCATTCCGTTCATCTCGAACTCCACGACTTGCGAGATCTTCCGGCACATCGTGTCCTTCTGGCCGCAAGGCAGGCGGAGAGAGTCTGGTAGCTTGTCCAGCAAGCATCGGCTGTCGTTGTGGCTGTTGCATTGGTAGCATGTTAATGCTAGCCCTGGGGAGTAATTTTGAGTGTTAGTTAAATTTTATATTATTTCATTTATTGTGATTATAATCTATACATACAGACCACACTTAAGACTATAATGTCTTAGATGTACTAAGTAGGTCATAATAAGTACCTACACAATGTATATGTCGCTGCCGGATTGTAGAATGAGCCCGTATGTAGAATGGCTAGGCCAAATGCAAAACGAACGCGGATTTTTTGGGAAAACCTAATTAATTACATTCGACGAAATGGCTTAGTAACGTTTAGCTATTCAAATCCAAATTATTTATTTACTCAAGACCATAACATTACAGATGCCTCCAAATGCCTAGTACATTGAATAATTATACAATCTTAAAACAACAAAATTCGTATTAAACTTATACAACAATAAAAAAAATTTATGTACAAATATAAAATTAACATAACAAAAAAGATCTTAAAAAAACATAAAAAGGCTTGATAACACAAAACGTTCTTATTATTAAATTATTAAATGTTTACATGGTAAAATAATACAAACTAACATGGTTAAAAGTAATAAAAGTTGTTATATATAATTATGTTGAACGTTGATGTGTTATTGCGTGTTGTATGCCATCTTGTTGAATGTTGATCGTTCAACAATCGGCATAGGCATTAATTTAATTGCGCCGTTTTGCAATCGGTCTAGCTATTCTCCAAAATGGCTAATTTTACAATAATACCCTGTCAGGCCGCAACCATATTTGTTATGTAGCTCGGTAGATGTCTATTTCTAGCAATCTTTGTATAAAAGTTTAGACAGAGATACCAATCTCTGCAAACTTTGTATAGAAGTTTAGACAGAGATTGGTAGCTACCTAGAGCAACTTCGCATCTCTGCATAAACTAAAAAAAACTTATACAAAGGCATTAAAAAAAAGCTTATGCAAAGGCATTAAAAAAAAGCTTATGTTTATGTATCACAAACTATCCAATGGATTTATGAAAATTCCTTGTTTTAATCTAATAATAAGATAAAATAGGTGGCTAATGTGAGTTGGGGTAGCGCTTTAAGTAACGCACGCTATTCGTGAACTTTCACGTGTAGCGTCGTGCGTTACTTATGCGTTCTTTGCTAGCACCTAACAACTAGGTTGCTAGCCAAAGGTTGTGCCAAAATAATGGATTCTTCAACCTGTGTTATCCTCTTCCAAGAGCGTGACAAGAATATTTTTTTTTTTTTGGAATTAAATTCCACGGATTATATAACTGCGCCTTTAGTTGGTAGGTACACTAATTACCTAGGTAGGCACCACTAATCTATCTAATACGGTAACATAACGTATTCACATAACCTCGCTAATTGTTTAAGAATGAGGTCGGCGTAGAGCTGTAGCTCTTCGTAGCACCTAGGCTAGGTGACATTGCTACGAAAGGCGCTCACCGTCAACTTATTGTAAAATGTTCACTTTAATATTGGACTTAAAAAATTAGCAAAGAGTCTTTTGTTTTCTACTGTGTCAGAGTATGAAAACACTGCTAAATAATTAAGGCCCTATTCTGCTGAACTAATCTACTAAATACTAAAAAAAAAGATTAAACTCGCTGTGCCCACAACTATAGGCTAGACAAGATCAATGTATCTTGTAAAGGGCAATCTATACGCTTCTACAACAAGACTCCAAGTGAGTTGCAAAAATATGAATATATTGTCAAGACCTGCATAATTGCGCCTCTTAAGATCCTCGACCAAACCTGCCGCCGCACCAGCCCTCAAGGATGTTCTTGGAAAATGGGAAGGCGCAAGTGTGTCAACGCATGTAGCGTCTCACACAATGGGCCTCCCTAACGCGCAATTTCCGCGCCTCATCAATTTCAGTGCAGTACTGCTGTCGAACAGCTTTGTCATCACGGATTATCGTGTACTAGGGCCGCCGGTCGGATATCTCGCCATGCCAGCCTTAACGACATCATCCGGCGGGCCTTTGTTACCGCTAACGTACCAGCTATTCTCGAACCGAATGGTCTGTTGCGTGACGATGGCCCGACGGTATGACACTAGTCCCATGGGAGTTGTGTGGGACGCTACATGCGTCGACACACTTGCGGCTTCCCATCTTCCGAGGACATCCGTGAGGGCTGGTGCGACGGCAGATTTGGCCGAGGATCTCAAGAGACGCAAATATGCAGGTCTTGACAGAGCATAAACATTTGCTACCTTTGGGGTCGAAACCCTAGGTCCGTGGGGTACCGAGGCTCTCCGGGTTTTTAAAAAGTTATCTGAGCGTGCGTCTGGTCGAAGCGACGCGTGACCCGAGAGCTGGTGGGTATCTGGAGCAGCGCATCAGCGTTGCCATAAAGCGGGACAATGCAGCCAGCGTCTTGGGGATGCTTCCGATTGGTATTGATATGGATCAATTGAGCTACCTGTAGATTGTTTGCTACAGTCTGCAGTTAGCTTAATTGTTTCAATTGTAAATACTAGTTCTAATTTGTTACTATAATTTGACTGTAATTTTCTTTGCTAATAAAATTGATTGCCAATAAAAAGATAGTAAATGTACAAAAAATATAAAAAGGCTTACTAAAAATATTAGATTGTAGATAATCTAATATTTTTAGTAAGCCTTTTTTTTTTTTTAGATTGTTTTTTTTATTTTTTTTCTAGCTAGAGCTAGAAGATAAAAAGCTTGGACAACTGAGGTTAATATATTCAATATATTTATTGTTGTCATCACATTAGCTTAATTGGTAGGTAATATATAAGTACGTATCACAATGTGACCCTGTTGGGCGTAACAACAAGTGGAAGGCAGACCGAGGTTGTGTTTGTAAAAATATGTAGGTACTAAGGTGAGTAGTAGGTACCTACTTGTTGTCTAGTATAAGCAAGTAAAAATTATACAGTTGTGGTCATATAATTAAGAACTATTTGAAGTTATAGAAGTTTTTTATTTAAATCGTGTTATACACAGAGATTCTCCTTCTGAGAAGCAACTAGTTCTGTTATAAAATAGCCACATTCGTGGCTTAGGAATAAAGAATAAAATCGCTAACTATTTTTTTTTTCACATTTTATTTATTTTACCAAAAAGTTCAAATAGTACTGAAGCTGGACAAATAATTAAGAACGATTTATTAAACTGCTTGGGATTTGTTTTGTATGACACTTACATTAAAAAAAATCATAGTAGCGCAGAAAATTTAAAAAGCAATTTAATACATTTTCAACTAAAATTAATAGTTAAAAGCATATCCACGGCTTTTAATTACTGCTTTACACCGGCAAAGTATTGACTCTATTAATTTTTGACATTTCGCAAGAAAAATAGAGTTCCATTCTTCGAAAATAACCGTCGCCGCGTCGTACAGCTCTCTTAAATTTACACACGGTGAATACACCGTGTCGGAATTTAGGAGAGCTGTCAAATATGAAACCTTTTTCTTTACTTCGAACCACAGATTCTCTATTGGGTTTAGATCTGGGCTGTTACCTGGCCAGTCTAAGACAGAAACTGATTGCGCTGTAAGAAATTCCATTACGGTGCGTGCAGTGTGCTTTGGATCATTGTCATTCTGGAAAGTCCAAATAACCGGTAGAACGTCTTCAGCATAAGGTGTCAATATTTCTTCCAGTATATTTTTGTAGTGGAACTGATCCATGTTACCTTCTATCAACTTTACAGGTCCAACACCATGTCCAGGAAAGCACCCCCAAATTTTCACATTTCCACAACCGTGCTTTAATGTAACTTTCGTGTACTTAGGATCGAATGCTGTATTCGGGGAACGTCGTTCATATCGTTTTCCATAAGAACATACTCTGTTTATTTTCGTCTCGTCAGAAAAAAGTACATTTTTCCACTGTCGCACAGTTTTCATACTTTCTCGCAAATGCAAGCCGGGCTTGCCTGTGGCAAAGTTTCAACATGGTTACCTTTCTTGTTATCCTACCGTGCAATTTTTCTTCTACCAAACTACTTCGTGCGTACTGAGATTGCTGAAGGGTTGTTTTCACCAAAATATTCTTTTCAGCTCATTGGATGTTTCGGTCAACTCGAGGAGTTGTTTTTCTCTGTACCTCTATAGGTACACGTGGAACATTCGAAGTAGTTTGATACGTAGCAAAATGCTTTACAGCGTGGTAAACCTCCGTTTTTGAACACTGCAGATGGTTGGCTATCTTTTTATAAGACCAATTCTTCCGGCGAAGTTTTATTATTAGTTCCCTTGTAGATTTATAAAAAAAAAAAATTCCCATTGTTTTTTCATAAGAAGCAATCACTTTTAATCTTTTGCAGCACTAAATGGCGCCAAAAATATACAAGCAGTAACAAATCGACTGAGTGTTCTCTATTTAAATTTGAATAAAGGTATAAATTAATTAGCGTTCTTAATTACGTGATAAGCCAGTAAATAGGAATACTACGTTTAGAAGTAGTGTAAACAGTTTGTCTATTTATCTTTAGCTAATCATTTGTATAATGAATACAGTGATATTATGGAAAAGTTTTACGATACTGAGAGTACTGCGTAGTTTTGGTTTTAACTTACAGGTTTAAAGTTACTTTTCGAGTTGAAGCAAAACTCGTCATAACAAGGTAAACATTTCGCAAAAGTACTTAATGAATTAAAAAGATCAACATTTACGAAGTTGTATGAGAAACAAATCACAAATTCAAGAGGAATCAGAAGGACTGATCACATGACACGTACCTAAGATTCCTACCTGAATTTTCTATGGACTTCGCATTCTGCATTAGTAGGCATTCTAAATCGGGTCATGGGAGTTCTTAGGAATGCTTCTAAAGCAAAGAAAATTATCTGAATAAAATGCTTGTTTATTTTGTTGGAATTCCTAGTTAGCGGTGTATTAATAACCCATGAAACTCTTACTCTTCGGGAGCTTTTGGTTTTTGAGACAAGAGTGGAAAATCGAGTTTTTATCAAGGCCTAGATTCCATTTGTAGTCCATGATCAGCATCGGGTGATTTATATTATTTTGTAGTCAAGGCAGAGGCATGAAATACTTTGGTCATAATATAAAAAAAAAAACTAATAAAACCAAACCATAAATTACCAAAGTCCTTATTGTATCATTCCCAAAACAGCTCCAACTAATTCCAAGCTGTGTCTGGGCATAATAGCAGTGAGCCAGTGACACAAAAACATCAAAGGATTCATTCAATCAATCCAGCATACTATTAGAATCACAAAGAACGAACCTTGGTGAAGCAAACTGCAGGTTAGCGCCAAAAAGATCCAGACAGCCATTTTGATTTTCTGGTTAGCTCCGGTTTTTCCCGCCGAGAGCCGCGCGTGGCCGACACTGAGACTCGACTACTGAGCTAGCCGACGAGTAACACAACACATACTAAATATCTATCCACGTAGGTACTGGTACATCCATTTATCCAATTGCTATAATACCTGGCAAATTGACTGTGATATAGGAAATACGGGGAGCAATGGTTTCGAAATAGGATGGTAATACAACGCTGATTTCAGCTTTGTACTAGTTTCATTGAGATGGATGCTGTCCCTAATCCGTTAACGCCAATGAGAGTCGCATTTCGCTGGATACCTGATACACAATTGGGCCTAATTTATTGTATCCTCCAGGAAACAATAAATTAGGCGTTTGACTAAACTAACAAGGTTATGTGGATATTCTGATCTCATGTCGTTGATCTGGATGTGAGTCTCAAGTTAGGTATCTACTTGTATATTCATTAAAGAAGTAACAATGAATTACAAGCTGTTACTACTAATGTTGAAAAAGTAAGCCTTTATTGACAAAGAAAATTACAATTCAATAATAATAACAAATTAGAAGTAGTATTTACAATTGAAACAATTAAGCTAACTGCAGACTGTTGCTGTTGTTAGGTAGCTCAACTGATCCATATCAATATCAGTCGGAAGTTTCCCGATGAAAAAAAATGTTGAATATTGTATACTAGGCGGTGAATGTTGTGCCATGTTGACCATGCCCTAACTCCGGTCACTAGGACGGTCGCTGCAATAGGTAGGTACTTTGTGCTCCATTACTCGACTCTACAAATAGATATTTACAGGACTGCACCAATCTTAGAATTTCCCGCCATTGCCAATTTTTGCCTCTAACCTAATAGATTGATAGGTCTTAAATTCAAGATCTGGATATTAGGCATATGCCTTATAAGTACCTACCTACTTACTAACATAAAAAGAACTGAGACTACATTTACAATGTACAGGAGGAATGGAAGAGGAACCGATTTTTGTTATTTTCGGTTCTCTAGTCGCTACAACTTTTATTCCAAACTGACAAATATAGCTAGATTGTAGTGAGACATAAGGACATTTTTTATATTTATATCACCTAATCCTGTTTGATGCAAATAATATATTTGAATCAAAAGTGAGTCACGCTCCAGCTGCCAATCGAGAAAGCATCGAGATAACAATGATAAGATTACGCATAGCCATTTTTGAGTTATCATGTTTTGTAGCTTGTTTCAAAATAAGTCAAAAATGCAACATCAAAACTTGTTTTAAAAAAACTATAAATTTAAATCTCGTCGTAAACTAGGGATTTCATGTGACCCCAGACATAGAAATCAACCGGCGTTAAGTCCGGACTCCTCGGAGGCCACGAAATGGGTCCTCCTCGCCCTATCCAACGATTAGGAAAATGGCTATCGAGCCATCGCCTAACATTGACACAAGACGACAAGAGGTGGTCAAACATTTAATTTGTCAATAATTTTTCGTAAGCTGCAGCATTTAGATTGCTCGGTAAAAAATGTGGTCCGATAAAATTGTCGTCAATGATTCCCATCCACACATTGACCGAAAAACGGCGTTGCGATCCTTTTGGCCGCTTTTTATCAGGATTTTTGTGCACTTTCTCACTCCAATAATGTTTATTGTGGTAGTTAGTAATCCCATCTTGATCGAATTTAGATTCGTCGGTCCATAGGATTTTTTTCAAAAAAGAGGCGTCTTCTAAATCAGCATTTAACATGAATCTACAGCAAGCAACTCTCCTTTCAGGGTTCTCTTCGTGAATAACTTGCACAGGAGTATAATATTAAGGATAGAATCCTGCATTATGCACTGTAGACCACGCTTTCCATTGTATTACAAAGAGTCGAGCGGCTACGGTGTTTGTCGAAATTGTTGGTTCATCGATAAATTCTTGCAGAATATCCTCTTTATAATTAACATCATGGACTGGGGGTCTTCCGGCATTAATTTGTCGTCTCTGAACACTACCAGTTTCTCGGATTCGCCTATACAGTCCATTAAAAACTGATACATGGTGTAACCGGCGATTAGGAAACCGACGCGCATAATCTTGATGAGCAGCTTCACTGTTACCGTTGCAAAAGCCGTAACAAAACACAATATGGGCGTATTCTTCATTTGTGTAATTATAAAACATACGCTGTTCATTTCGATCAAGCTCTGCCATATTTCAATTCAAACGACACACACCTTAGAGTATGCTCTAAGACACACACACGTGAGTGTATTTACTTCAAAAAACACGGCGCCAATTCGTAAAACAAAACCAATACACGCGTACAATGTTTTTGAAAAAAGAACTCTTTAACTTTGTTTTTTATTTCTTAACCTGCCAGTTTGCTTCCTGCATTAGCTTAGGTACGCATTAAACTCATTTGCAAGATATTCAAACAGCGATTGTAAGTTTAGCTCGAATACGAATTTCCGCCTGTGATCCTTCCTTTGTGATAATTTTTTTTCAGTTTCTTTGACATAAAATATGTTCTTATTTGTTATATGCATTGACGTAAGTTCTTAATTGTTATATTGTGTATGCATTGTTGGAGAGCTAAGAAAACGGTTAAGTTTTTAAAATAATCTGCAAGCCAAGTTTCATATTTGTTTTTTGTTTTTAAGGCATTTTAGTGTAAAAAAATCTCAAAAACTATTGCAAAAATATCGTTTTTCGTCTCGCATAAATTTGGACCGATAATTGTTGTTTTAATATTGATAAATAACCAGTGTTTAATCGATTTTATAATAAAGCTAAAAAACATGATAACTCAAAAATGGTTCACTTTTGCATAATGCATGGGGGTTAAAATTATCGCAAATAGTTACCTACCCCTATCACCTCCTAACGGGAATACGTAGAATTACCCATAACCCTGTAATACCCTGATAATTTTTGCAACTCTTATTTTTTGAAGCGTATACATTGCCCTTTACAAGATACATTAATTTTGTGTAGCCTAGTTGTGTTGTGGGCAAAGCGAGCTTATGTTTATTTCAAGTTTTCAATTAGGAACAAAAAAGGTCTCTGAGCGAGGCGCAGTGGCTTGTGGGTATAGCTGCGTCTGGGATGCAGAAGGTTATGGGTTCGATTCCCGGCGTGAAACAAATACTTGCGTGAATTGCATTTGCAAATTTTTTTTCAAGGTGACTGGTTTAGAGTCTGTAACAGTAATGTGGTGCAGGTGTAATGTTGTGTGAAGTGTTCAGCATTATTAACGCGTTCACTTCCATCCAATCCTCAGCGTGCCAGTTTCAAGGGCACCAACTGGGTGGGCGACGGGGGCGGGTAGCGGCGGCGGCGCGGCACCAACGATCATCAAGAATACCGTCGATTATGTGTGTCACCGGCACTTAATGTGTTATGCCAGTGAGGTTTTCCGAACATTGCTTCGTTGCTTCGGCCATTGCCGTAAAGATGCACCACCGTAGTAGTATACTATACGGCAGCCAAAGTCAAAATAGAATGTATATCTTTAATGGGTATTTTTTTTTACAAGGAAGCCTTTATTGACAACGAAAATTACAATTCAATAATAAAATCAAATTAGAACTAGTATTTACAATTGAAACATTTAAGCTAACTGCAGACTGTTGCAAAAAAACTACAGGTAGTTCAACTAATCCATATCAATAACAGTCGGAAGCGTCTCCAAGAAGTTGGCTGCATTGCCCCGCTGTATGGCAATGCTGATGCGCTGCGCCACATACCCACCAGCTCTCGGGTCACGCGTCGCGTCGACCAGACGCTCAGATAACTTTTTAAAAACCCGGAGAGCCTCGGTACCCCACGGACCTAGGCTCTCGTCTCGACCCCAAAGGTAGACTCCGTCGAGACCTGCATATTTGCGTCTCTTGAGATCCTCGGCCAAATCTGCCGCCGCACCAGCCCTCACGGATGTCCTCGGAAGATGTATACATTATTATTTATGCAAAAATATGAGGTCAAGTTTTTTTCTGCGTGTAGTTATTGAAGTCTTTTTATACTGTTGAGTCTATTGTCATAATTCTTGTTTTTTTTTTTAGCAAAATCGTGTTGTGCATGCATAAAGTGAGACGGCAGCCAATTTGAGAAAATTTTGTGATTTAAATTAATTCAGAAGAACAGAACGTAAAAAAGTGTCTGCTTAATGATGCCCCCTAGCGGTCTAGTATCTCTTAGTTTGACTAATGTATACTTTTTATGTCATGTAGCATATCGTTGGAAAGGGTAATAAATAACTGAAGAACTTTTTAAAAGAAAACTAGTTTTTTTTTTAAATGCACATAGAACTTGTCGAAATTTATAACTTTTACACAGATTTTAGACTTTGAATGCTCGTAACTTATTTTTTTAAAGTGATCGTGTCAAATAATAATTAATTTATAGTAAATACACATTGAAAAATACAGCACAAGTTACTTTATGGTACAAATGACGTGTTGTATGAGGATGGATTTAAAAGATTGAGGTTACTTTGTGGTATTAAAACAACAAATAAAATAATATGACAATAAATTTAAGGGTTAGATTTTGAGGATTAAAGAAAAAACATTCAAAATTGATTTCGTGGCAACCGTGACACTTACGACAACAGATTTTTAAATTTATTCAGATTTCTGTGCTTAGGACTGATTGTACAGGAGAATTGTACCTAGGCCATGTCTCCTCCAACCTCGGACTCCTCAAAACAAATAGTTCGCTCGCAATACCAAACACCCTATTTATCGACATAATTATTTTCATATTTGTTTGTAGCAGAAAAAATACTTACTTTTACTCTGTGTAATAATAATAACGCAGCGTCAGTAAGCAGAAAAACTAATTTTAAATTCGGAAACAGCATAACAAAGTCTCCATAATAGCAAAATAAAAGGGAATGGTGGGCAGGGGTGAAGAAACCAAAAAAAAACCTGCAAAAATTTTGAAAATGACCCAGATTGGATTGTCCAGCATTATTTATATTTATTTATCAACTGGAGTTTCAGTGCTGATAGACGAGTACACACACCATTACCATAACAGGGCGTTTTATTTATTTATTGCATCATATTATGGTACATACATATGTCAGGACTTATTGACTATATTATGGACACAAAACATGTACCCATTAAGGGTGTTGCAAATTTGCAATGGGAGGCGGCTAGATACGTTATAGAGGTATAACACTAAATTAATAAAATTGTATGAAACGTAAATATGCCAAATAAAATTAATGCGTTTGACAGGACAGGGCACTATGCCGAAATTTTGATGGTGAGGTCGGTATCGTCTCCTGTAGGACAGTGCGTCCTACAGGAGACGAGGCCAGGTTGCGTGCAGGAAGCCGTGCGTTCGTCAATTGGAACCAATCACGGGAGGTGTAGGTAGGAAATGGTAGGTACGTTCATTAGTACCATTGCTGGGCAAAGTGGGTTTTGTACGTACCTGCTGCATGCTTTAATTGTAATGTAGTTATCTTTGTTAATAGACTACACACCTGCTACGGACAAAAATGCACAAAAATTCGAGTACCTAATTTACCTATGCTTGCAATGAGGAGACAGTTAATTTATTATTATTATTATTATTAGTGTAATTATAGACGAGGAGCTGAGAGCTGATATGTCTATATCCCAGTGCTTTTAACGCTTTTCACTACGTTAGTTTGTCCTTTATAGTGGTCAGATTGTGCGTTTGTAACCAGTGGTTACGATATATGTGTTTTTAAAGGAATTTTACTAAGTCCGGGTAATGCATCTAAGCAGCTCCTAAATAAATAATTGTTAAAGTTTCAGTACAAGAATCCTTTCGGTGTAGTTGAAGATAATTTCGTGAAGAAATATCTTTACAGCTCTACCATAAGTTGAGTCAAGGAAAGGCAAGTCGTAAAACCATATGTTGTGAGCTATTGGAATCGGTCACACACGAGACGGCACGACGACAGCCCCATTTTGCTGAAGGAACATTATAAAAAGGTTTCGTAATAAAGTGATCAGTATAGCTGTTATGCTAAACATGCACAGAAAACTACTGGGGGAAATATTGTTATACAGTAACTTCTGAAACTAAACTGTGTGCAAAATAAAGATTGCATGCATAACTGAAAGTTACCTACTTTAGTTTATGGGTTTTCACGTTCACAGATGGTAATTTCTGTAACCTGTGGGGTAATTACAGAAAACTGGGATGATTTATAACAAAGTTTATCCCTGATTTGATTAGGTACCACGTGAACGGAGCCACGAGCAGATATTTTCATATTTCTCTCTTGTCTGAAGACCTCAGCAGGCGAAGGTCCACTTGCGACGCCGGAGGTTGTGGGTTCGATTTCCGCCTCGGAAAATACAGAAATACATTTTAATGATAAACCAATTTACACGTAATTTTTTCTTAAAGATATAATATACAAAAAGAAAAAGAAAGCTATAATAGAAAGCTATAATATACAAAATCTTATTGATATTAGGTACAAATAAAAAGTAAAATTACATAAAATCAAATACATTAAAAACAAATGCATAAATGGAAATACAATTAATAAAATTATAGTTCTAGTAATTCGTTCACAGAATGAATGTGTGTATGAATGTATGTGTGCAGATATTTGTTCCGGATGTTCTAGGTGTTTTCTATGTAAAATAAACAATACATATCTATGTAATATACTCGTATATCAGTTATCTAGTACCCTTATATAACATAAGCTCTGCTTAGCTTGGTGCTAGATGATGCTGTGAATTGCTGTGTGAATTGTCCAGCATTATTTTTAGTATTTTTATTTTATTAGTTTGATAGATAAAAAAGAACATTGTTACACGATAAGAAAAAAGATACAATGTCCTGTTCACCAAAACGGTTACCTATACAAGTGATCGCTGAAGAGCTAAAATACCGAATATTCCGCGGTCACTCCCAATTGTAGTTCTACCGACCGGAAATCGCAAATTCCATTCGCATTTTATCCCCTGCGCCCGTACAGGATACAAGCAATGTTAATACACAGACACGGCCGCAGTGTGGGCGGATGCAGCCGTAGGTAGGTAGGTAGGTAGGTAGGTAGGTAGGTGGGACATACATTACTAAAGCATTATATGTAATGTACATACCTATGTCCCTAATCAGCATACGTCCACAAGTGAACTTGCGTCACCCCAAACGACTGCGACGGGGGGGCTTATAAATAAATAAAATAAAATTCTTTTATTTCTGATAACATGATCCATACTTTGTTAGTAGCAAAAATCTCTTATATTAGATGTTAGTATTCTTAGTGTACCTACCTATAACAAAGCTATTTAAATTAAATATTTTAATTTAAATTACTTATTTATGTCATAACATAACTCATAATCACCGCGATCGTAAGGCGGATTGGTGATTGCAGTGTTGTTTAAATACACAGACATGACATTTAGTTTTTTTAGTTTTTTAGAAGGAAGCTGCCGCACTTTTTCTGGTAAAAACTTAATAAGTTTCTTTAGTCGACTCTTACGATATCCACGGTCGGGGTTCGAAGGGCAAGAGGGGTTCTTACCCCCTCTTGCCCTTCAAACCCAGACCTCTTCGCCTTCTTAGGCGTTCTGTGACTAATTCGTAAAAATCCTTTTTCTAGAAGTGCCCAGTTCTGGGTTTGCCCACTGGTTTAAAAAACATTGAGTATTGAATACTCAATGTTTTTTAAGTACATTTACGTAAGTCGTGGCCATATACTTACTAGAATTGATTACTTCATGATGTAACCGACCATTAAGATGTAGTCTGGCCAGATCAATAAATAATCAGCGTTTGACGATATGAATAGCTAAACGCACGGATATTTCATGATATTATGGTCAAACATTAGTGATCAAGTGATCACATCATGAAATAGTTACATTATCCACCGTTTGAGGCGCGCTGATATTGTTTTGTTTTGAGTGTTTTTGTGAAGCATCATGTCATCGGACAGTTATTCTGTTATAAAAGCTAATAATAATGTGCCAATTGAAGATAAAATAAAGTAAAAAGCCGTTACGAGACAAAACTACTGCACTTTTACTATTTTTTTTAAGCTTACTAATTACAATTAATTACAAGGCACAATTTTATGCAAAATAATAAATAAAGTTCCTTCATTGTTTGTTATTATGGCCAAACTTTGATTGACGTATCATTAAACGTTGATGTTTAAACAATGTTATGTATGTTAGCTTCCCATATTATGAAATACAACCATTTCAGCATTGCCAAACAGCGGGGCAATGCAGCCAGCGTCTTGGGGACGCTTCCGACTGGTATTGATATGGATCAGTTGCCAGTTACCTGTAGATTGTTTGCAACAGTCTGCAGTTAGCTTAATTCCAATTCCAAAAAGCATTTTTCTAGCAAAAATCGCTTCACTTTGCTTTAAATCGGTTTAAATTATCATTGGGTCCTGAGTAATACTAGTGAAGTCTAGATAATGGTAGTATTTATAATTTATGTGGTCGTAGGTTTTGTGGGCGAGCGAGAATGGGTATTTTTGTGATTTTCTTGGTTCTAAGACCAGAAATGGTCCAGAAATGGTCTTGTTTAGAACTGGGTAGTACCCAGATTGTCCACCTCGTTTTAAGCCCATCCTCTTTAAGGTACGCAAATCAGACTGGCAAAATCGATAAATTAATAAAGTTTAAATGGTTTTTGTTATTCTATGCCCTCACACTCGGGGTAATTTCTATTATTTGAAGAAATCACATAATATTTTTAATTCTTTATTGCACTAATATAACACACATGTAAAACTTAAAACTAGAGAGGTTATGGCAAAGAATAACCCAACTTTTTTTTGACTTCGATTGGACTTGAACCCGCTTTCTTCCCTCAGTACAGAAATGCGCTAACCAATTGCGCCACGAGGTCAAGTGAGTAGGAGTCAAAAACTTTGGGACTTCCTCCGGACTCTAGCGCCGTTAGCTCCACCTACACCATTACTAACATTATTAACATTGAAGTTTATCCAATCCTGTTCAAAGAATAAAGTTACATTTAGTTCGTTTGACGAGAGTTGATGAGAGTTGTTTTTATTGTAAGAAACCTGAAACGAAAAGCGCCAGAATCCGGGATCGTTTCCGCAATAAATTGGACACCCCTATGTTTAGGTTATAGTGTAGCTAGTTGTAAGAGTAGGTGTGTATTAGGTACATGTCGATTAAAATTTTTAACAAAATACCAGATGATATAACTTCTTTGCCTCTCCAGAAACTTAAAATTAAACATTTTTCTTGGCTTCTGGAGAATTGTTTTTATGATGTACATGGTTTTTTTAATGGATTATTATGACATATTAAAATATCATTTTAAACACGAATTAGGTCGTATTTTATTATATATTGTAATATTATTATGGATTTTTTTTATGTTTGTGACATGACTTATTATTACCTAGGTACTTTAGATTATTATATAGTGTGATTTTAATTTTATTGTAAATAGGTTTTTTTTTATTCTTTTAATAATATCATTCGTTACTGCATGCTATAAGTCAACTCCAAACTCATAATATTTTTATACGCTCGAAAGAGTATATTGTGCTGACTAAAACTAATTTTAAGATGAAATGTATATTACCACAATCACTAATCAATAAATGGTTTCAATGGCGAGATGTCGCGCTGCTAATTCTAAAGTTTTCTAATGGTCCCGTCAAAGTCGAACATTTTGGAATATTACACCGTGGCCCAAAATAACGTTGACAAAATGAATAAGTAAAAATTTCATGTAAGGAAAGTTTTGTGTTTTCTTTTGTTTTTTGTTATTGTTTATGTACCCATTCTTTGGCGTCATTTTTAACATTTTGTAATCATCTAAAAAGTGTAAAATTATTATTTATTTCGCTATGTCAGTGCAACGTGGAGCCATAATTTCATTGTAGGAGTGTGGAAAAAGGCAGTGTGAGATAACAAACATTCTTGGTGTTAGACGTCAGTTAGTTTCTTCAGCAATTAAAATTTATAACGAGCTCGGCAACATCGGAGACCATCCTGGAAGAGGACGCAAAAGGACTGTTAGGACTTCTAGGAACCGACACATTATCAAACAAAGATTAGTCCGTAATCCACAGACCAAGGTGAGGTAAATGGCGTGAGACTTGGGGATTAGTCGCTCCAGCGTACAGCGTATCGTAAAACAATTGGTCTACATTGGTACCATATAAACTCAGAAAAGCGCAATTGCGTACGGACAAAAACAAAAAACTTCGCCTTGAAAGATGTCGTTTGCTTAAACAACGCTCCGCAGCGTCAAATTGGGAAAATATCGTATTCTCTGACAGTTGTTATTGTTTTGTCTCTCACGTAATCGGGAAACTGTTTTTGTTCAACTAGGTACCTAATACATATAACATGTTATTACATTTTTAGGTATTTAACTTATTTTATAATACCTACTGCCTCAAAAAAGAAGTACCATTTACCTATTTATTAACTAGGTAGGTTGTATAAATTCTCCTTTACACAAAGTCCACTGTTCTCGAATGCACCCGCACTATACGATAATTCGAGTGTACTAAAATTCGCATAAACTCGTGGCAATGAATTCTCTACAACATACCATCCATTCATAACAGCCAGTCATTGTTTTAAGCCGCGCTGCGGATTTCAGTATGCTTAGGAATGAATGTGCAAAATACGAATACCTATGACAAAAGTTTTCGCGAGCTCGATAGACTATAACTTCTATCTCGCTTGCACATACAAAAATGAATAAAACATAAACATTATAATAAAGGAATTATATAGGTAAGTATATATTTTTTTTTAAATATATTTTGGAATAGCCTGTGTCAAATTTCTCAAAACCATTCGAAAACTATAATCGATATCGTATGAATGAACCATTCAATCGCTGTCAAACTACGAAAAATAGTTCAGAGGAACTACTTAAATAGAGATAGAGAGCTATCCGGTAGAGGCGCTGCAAGGCGCCAAATGTATGGAAGGCAACGAAAACTTTTTTAAACTAATGCACAGCCCATGCTACGGATTCAGGTCATCTTGACCCCGAATATGTAAAATTATAAACTGATGGAATTCTAAATAATTGGAAGATTTTACGGATTCACTTATACGGAAATTTGTTGAACACACTCTGAAGAGTAAAGGCCAAAAAAAGTTTTATAAAAAAAGGCGTTCATCCACTCTACCTACAAAAAAAAATTGCAGAACTTAGTAAGTGGTATAGCAGGAAAAATCCTACCATAGAGGTTATCTTGGAGGTTGCTGTCTTTAAAGTTAAGGAGACAAATATTTCATGTTATTAAAAAGGAAAATTTAAGAAATAAAACTTGTGGTCTTTAAATCGTGTACGGTGTACCACATTGTGGTTCCATGGTTGTGGATGGATCCGGCTTTATCCAATATCCTGAATTTATTTTTAACTTCTCAGACACCGACCAATATTAGAAAAACCAATCGCTTCAATACTCAATACTCAACCATTTAGTACACTCTATAGGTGTACAGAGGTGTTTATAATCTAATTAAGTACACTATTGATCCTGCTGGCACACAATACGTATGGAGAGGAGGACGTCATTCAATCAAAAACTCCCGCAATAAACCACGTACAATTTTTGATCACAAGTAAATACTCGTAGTGGATTGTGCGTGACTGCGTGCGCCATTTCCATTGTGACACGAGTCGCTGGTCCTTTATTAATGTATCCTGTAGAATCCCTACCTGTAATTAAAACCGAACTGCACTGGTTCAACCCTTTGTCAGCTCACAATGGATGTTCTGGATGTTCGTTATAAGTCCCCATACAATGAGCAGGCCAGCAGTCGGCCAACGGTCTTACACTGAACAGCTTTCTTAGAAACGAATTTAATTCAACAAAAAGTTTTATAGCTACTTAACAAGTTTCAATAGACTTTAAAAATACTCTCGAAAATCATAGCCCTACTTCTTGCGCAGTCGGATAATTGGACACTCCTGGAAGTTTGAAGGCAGTTCGCTCAATAAGTTGCGTGTAGAAAAATAAAAGGCGCTTCAAAATGCCTGCGTTAAATCTAAATCATGTGGTTTTATGTATGTTACTGCCTGTCATGTTTTCGAATACATGTAAGTATTATATTATTAAGTAATTTTGTTATTTTTTATCCTCTTTTGGCATGGACGAAAGATAATCTAATCACACTCGTCACTAACACAGTTCTCTAAACGAAGCAGGAAGCCAATTCTCGCTAATTTATCTAGTGATAAATTAGTGAGAATTGCCTTTCAGGGGGCAAATTCTCGCCAATTTATCACTCGATAAATATAAAAAAAAAACTGTCATATTTGACAGATCTTTCATATAAAAACTGTCAAATTTGACAGTTATTTTTTATATTTATATCCAAGTAGCGTATTATTGAGATTCGTTCTAAAATCACGAGCAACATGTAAAGGACATTGTGTAGTGTATTGTAGTAGGTATGTAGGTACTTGTTATGTCGGTCTGCGGCTAATTGAAGATCGTTGACCTCAGGCCTGGCTGCCCTGGCGACCTCATTTAGTGAACTGTGAAAGGATTCTACTAATAAACTTAGGTCTTCACATCGGGGCTCGAGGGCCTATTTATGTAATTTATCGTGTTAACAATTCCTTTAAGTGTTATATTGTAATTTTTAACATAGTGGGTTTTGATTGGGCAGTAGGCAAATCATAACACACATACTTTCCACCAAAAAATGCGCAAAGATTGGGTAAGGCATAGATTCTTCTAAAACATTACAGTTACTTAATGAAGGTCTTAGGCCCGTATTATGAAATCTTTCTCAGTTATCGATCTATGCTTGAGTAACGTCCGGACTACCAAAGCGGAGAGGAAGAGAGACATTTTCCAGCTAGGGTGTATCCGAAGATGTGCGGAAATGCGTAATGGCTATACTGGAGCGGAGATGTGTGCTGGCTAGAGCGGAACCGAGCTACGTGCAGCAAGCGTTGGATAACATCTCCTCTCGTCTTCGCTGCTTGCCGTCGCCAGCTTGCGAGGCACAGTTCACATGTCTGCTTTGTACCGCCGCCGCGGCGCCCCGCCCAGCTCAATCTCGGCAAGGCACAGCACACATCTTCGCTTCGATCGCATCATACAAATAAAGATAAATATCCGCTTGGTGGTATCCACTGAAGCTGAGTGAAGACGAGTGTGTGAATAACGACGTTCTATTGGTTCATTACGGATGTAACCTTATTTGTGTTGGAAGAACACCAACGTTTCATCCCTTAACCAGGGACTTCATCAGGGTGAGTGCGGTTCGCGACGTGACTGTAGGTACTGTCCGAACCTAATGCTTTTCTATGGCATTCGCGTTACTCAAGCATAAATCGATCGCTGAGTAAGTTTTCATGTTAGCATCATTTGGTCGGTATGTTTTGGACTACTTATTCTTAGCGTATCCAATCTGAACACTGAATATTCTCCTCTTGCCCCTATTTTAAGTGTTCCAGATCCTATCATCGTACATCTATATATATAAAAGAAAGTCGTGTTAGTTACACTATTTATAACTCAAGAACGGCTGAACGGATCTCGGTGAAATTTGGCAGCGAGGTAGATGGTATCCCGGGGTCGGAATAGGCTACCTTTTATTCCGGAATAAAGCGTGCGAAACCGCGGGCAGCACCTAGTCTACTATATAAAAATAAGTCGGGTTTTCCTTCCTGACGCTATAACTCCAGAACGCACGAACCGATTTCCACGGTTTTGCATTCGTTGGAAAGGTCTCGGGCTCCGTGAGGTTTATAGTTACATAAAACGAAGCCATCTGGTGGCGAAACGGAGTTCGCGGGGTTTGCTAGTATAATATAAAAATGCGAATGATTAGTGAGTTAAAATCTCTAACGCTACTGAATAAATAAAGATGCCAATTGGGTAAAATAATAGGCTACCTACTTATTATCCGGCAAAGCCACGGGTAGAATCTAGGTGAAATCAAGCCTCTTGAACTGCAAAAACGAGGTGAATGACAGGGACTCCATGTTTCGCAGGTGATGCGATAAAATGCTTCGAATGCAACAGCGTAAACAACTCTGCCTGCCTGGACATCAACCTCCGATACATGAACGCCGTGGTACCCGTCGTGGACTGCGCCAAGAGTCTGCCGGAGATGATCAGCAAGCAGTTCTTCTGTCGAAAGATGATTCAGACAAGTAAGTAATAATTAGAATTTTGGTAATGCTGTTTTTTTATTAAATAAGCTTGCGTTTGACCACAAACCGTGTGATGGAAAGCATCCTTGCTTAATGTGTGTAATACTTTATTCTAAACAACTCATCAAGGATGGTGAGTTGTCATTCGGAAACGTGGCGCTATCGAGTCGAATGAGTGCTTAAAATATAGCTTTGTGTGCATATGAATGACATGACCAATTATAATTCAAAATATGAAACAGTATCTTTACTAAACGTTAACTAATCTTTTCGACTTCTCGGGAGCCAGTTAGGTAAAATTATAGTTTATGCAAGTTACCACTTTTGAATGGTTATAGCATGAGTAGGAGGAGTAAAAAAATAACTACTATTATTTTTAAATTGGGTATATTTTTTTATGAAAGCGACATTCAAACTTTTTGTTGTATCATGAGCCAAAATTACTGAAACTTCAGCTTAGCTAGTTCCTGTTTACACAAAAATGATCTTCAACTTTTCGAGGTTTAAAGTTTGACGAGATTTGAAACTGCACTCTTCCTTTAACCAGTAAAAATTCTATCCAACATGCAATTCATCCACCCAGGAGAATCCTTTCAGCAGAATCTTTTTAAAAGCACTACCAATGCCACCTGTTCTATGCAATCCTGATAATTATCAGCAAGGCCCATGGTCACCAGTGCTTGCTGAATAATATAACCACTGGATAATGTATATATAGCCCACGCTAAATAAAGGCCCCATTGTCGCTCTCGCAGTAATCTAAAAGCTATCTGGTCCATTGTGAATGTTGTACTAATGAACTAATGACTGTGCGTTTAGTAAGTACTAGCTGAGGTAGGTACTAGTGGAGGTAGGTACCTACTAGGTGTGGACGGGCGTATTCTAAAACCCTAAACGTAGCTTTAGTAGGTTTTAATCTTTATGAGGCTTGGCTTCTAAGTTCTAATACAGCGCGGTCTCAATACATATTTCGGTCAGTGTGATTTAGGTAAAGGTAAAATGATATATTTTTTATACACCACCCTGTGAACGTCTTTGTTTTGTTTGAATTATGTAGAAAGATTCCCTCGTATTACTTCGATTTCAATATTTTGATGTTTTTCTTATTGCATAGCCTACGACTCACGTAGGTTTATCTACGTCTATTACTATAAAATAATTTTAATTGTAAGTTCATGATTTATACATATAAATCATAGGTTTATGTTTATGTATTTCAATAGTTGAGTTGCCTTGATTTATTCAGATGCTGATAAATAAGAGAGTACTAGACCTTAGAACCCTATTATTATTGAATTTATTTTTATGTTTTCTCTAGTTGGTAGTCCTAATAAACAATATAATAAATAAAAAGATTAACTGTAGAATTTTGTTCAATTGTAAATACTAATTGTACTTTGTATCTAATTTACATATTTATTACTTGTAATTTTCTTTGTTTATTGACAAAGATCTGATTAACTTTACAAACTGATAAATAGGAGTTAGGGGTTGCTGGTTTTTAAGTAGGTAATGGCCAGCGGACTATTATCTAAATAGTACGACGTAGTAAGCTACGCCATAGTTAGCTACGTCGTAGTACGTAGCAAAAGCTATTGTTGAAATATAAAAGAGCCAAACGTTTATAAACAAGTAAACAAAGAAAACTGGTCCAGATTGTTGGAATTTTTTTGTTTTTTCAGTCCTCCACCCCGAGAAGACTCCCGAGGTCCGAATCTTGCGCAGTTGCGGCTGGGTGAAGCACAAACGCGAGTGCTACAAGGCAGATAATGCAGACCACCTCGAAACCGTCTGCCAGTGTTTCGGAGACATGTGCAACGCGGCAACGTCGCACCAACTGACAGTGACAGTGCCATTTCTGTGCGGTGTTGCCGTTCTTATTGCTAGTTGGAGACGTTGAGACTGTGTCGAATTTATAGTGATTATAATGTTCCTATTTACTACGATTTGTTTTATTTCGAAGTACTGTGTTGTTTAGAGATGTACTGGACTGTACTACTTAGTTTAGAACTTACGTATTTATTTATTTTAATAATTTAACGTCATTTGGTTGTGTCAGTAGATCGTAAAAGGTTTATTTTCAATTTATGTAGGCAATAAAATTCCTGCAAAATTGCATTATTGTAACATGTTAAATGTAAGTGGGTAATAAAAAATATTCCATGAAACACATAGAATTAGATAATTATTTGCGCAACTAAGCACCCTATTTAGAAATATAGGTATTTCTATGAAATCCTGACTACTACAACAAAAGGGTTAATTTATTTTCAAACTTCCTTTTTAAACGGGAATAATGAGTCTTTTTTTAGAATTTTAATCTGCGAAATACCCTGGAATAGCCACGCCAAACTCGCGCACCGCACCACCCGCCCCACTGCGCCGCGCCCGGTCACAATTTTACGAAAAATCTGAAAGTCTTCGTAAAATTGTACAGGTTATTCACCTCTTCCTCCACGAAATCGCAAAATGCATTAAAATGATCGCTATACTGTCGCTTTCCATAAAATCCTAAAGCGATACCGGTGTCGCTAGGATATCGTGGTACAAGCATACTGTGAAAGCAATGGTACAAACAACACAACCCAAGAAATTTCAAAATCGGGAATAGGTAATTTAATTACTGCCTTTTTACGTTTTCAATGAATTCACATATTTTATTGTTTTAAAATACCAGACTAATTTTAAACCGGTGATATTTTAATTAATTAGTTAATAATATTAGGGTTAAGAGTAAAACCCAAATACCTTAATAAGACTGGTGTCATTTATGTGTCATAAGATTTTAAATATCTTAAATGTTTATAAATACAAAATAACATAGGTGTAATAATAATAATAAGTTTTCAAAGAACTGTACCTAAAAAATGGAAAATTTTAAGTGGTCGCCGACTACACCACACCGACGTTCACCACTTAAAATTTTGCATTTTTTAGGGTAGGTACAATTATTCGGAAATGTATTATTAATTACATAATAAAAAAAGGGTTTTATTGATTTCGTGGAGATAGGACAACGACCTATCCCTGATTTAGCCAAGATATCTGGCACCTATACCACCATAGCATGGTTTAGTGTGCACTTAACTACGCTAGCTTGCAATCAACGTCAGTACCAACTACCTGATAATGTTTTACTATAATAACTTTTCTAGTTATTATTAGATTGTAATTTTCTTTGTTAATAAAGATTACCTTATAATTGAATATAAATAGCCTGATAACTTCGAACACTATAAAACAATGTGGCTTGAAAATAAACACACGCAATTAAGAATCACCATGGGTATAATATAATATAACTACAATATAACTTTCTGAAAATATTCAGTGGTTTTATAGTGTGTAGGTAATTGCGAGTAAAATAACAAATGGCTTTGGAGCTTGGAACATAATCTGGACGCAATAAAATGAGTATTATATTGTAAAGTATACAGTTTGCCAGTTTGTCTGTATCACACCTTCATTTAGCTCGTCTGGTGTAAACAAATATCAATAAATTGTATATTTATTGATATAAATAAATATGGTGGGAAATGCAGTTGTGTTCGTCATTTTTGCGATCTTGCTCCAGTATACTTCTTCAGGTAAGTGATAAGATGGTGGATATTATGTGATAACGGAAATTATTTTTTTTTTTACTGACTCGAAATTAATAGGAACAAGTTTTTCATCTTCCACTTAATTTTTGGGTTCTGCAGCTTTGATGCCTGAATTTTTTCCTTAAAAGATATATTTTCCCCGGTTCTCAGGTAAAGTAAAATTATGGAAAAGTAGCCCGGGTAATTGATTGAACCAGAATTTACTAATTTTCCGGGCTATTTTATCTTAAAATCTGACAGTAAAGCATTAGATTTGTAGGTAGGTCTTTCGAGCCATCTAGAATTAAAATTATCTTCCAGATAAAGCAATCCATTGTCTAGAATGCAACAGTAAGGACAACTCAATGTGTATGTTCCCAAAGAAGTACGACAAAGTAGCTATCCTCAAGAACATCCCCATCATCGAATGTGGACACGGAGTTATTAATCAAGAAGGGAAAACTGGGGAAGAAGACTTTTTCTGCAGGAAGGTTGTACAAAAAAGTAAGTATGTGATTAAGGTCTACAAGGTGGCACTTATTAATATGTATTTAGTAAACTAATATGTGTACCGAACACTTATGTACATATGTGTACCGGACTCATAAAATAGAGACCTATAATAGGTTGCCGAAGTACTGTATTGTGTCGGGCATGTTCTCCGAGCGGGAGTTCGGCATATTTGCCATCATCTGGTCTCTAGTGGCGTCGTTCTGGAGTAGGCTGAACCGCTTGTATAATAAGTAGTATACTACTAGGACTATCTGTGACACACTGTACAATAACCCAATCTTTCGGCATTGAACGTCTGCCCACTTTGGCTGTTCCAAGAAATAACGGCCCAGTAGTTTTTATGCTCGGGGACTACTACTACTAGGGCTTGGAACTCGGACTAATTTTCTAGTTAGTTAATTAAATAATATATAAGGTAATTAGTTTATTAGCTTCCGGAATTCGGGAGTTGAAATGCTGAAAAGTCAAAAATTAATGAATTCATTATAAAACAAGATCCGTCAAGTGCGAGTGTGATTCGCGAGCCGAGGGTTTCGAACGGTTGTCAAGTATACCAATATGTACTAGGTACCTAGGTACTTTACTTTACTTTGGTTAGAGACTTTGCTATTTGATGAATACCAAAAAATTAAAGGTTCCTACATTTCAGATGTATCGGTTTGCAAACTTCGGAGTAGGTATAGAGGGTAATAGTAAAATTTTCGTCTTTTTTCTAAATGTATAAAACGTACAGAAATTTTTGAAAATTATCCCCCCCTTTTTTGACCATTTCTCAAAATGTGTTCTACTTAAAGACTTCTCTATATTTTTCCTGTAAAATATAGTTCCATATCTACAAAAGCTATATACATTTCAGATGGATCGCTCTGCAAACTTCGGAGATAGGGAGGGGGGATGGGTATTTTTTTGACTTTATTCAAAATATTTCAAAAAGTATGAAACCTACAGAAATTTCAAAAAGTGGTTTGAAATGTACAAACTGATACCTTTGATTTGATACCGCACTCGGTGAGGTAGCCCCCCTTTTGAAAATTACCCCCCCCCCCCCCCTTTTTTTACCATTTTTCAAAAAGTGTTCTACTTACAGACTTCTCTATATTTTCCTGTAAAATATAGATCCATATCTACAAACGCTACATACATTTAAGATGGATCGCTCTGCAAACTTCGGAGATGGGGGGGGTAGTGGGTATTACCCCATGTATGTACTGAAAATTAACATTTTCATTTTTCATTTATTTTTCTTTTAATCTGTACAGGCGCACGAAATGTATTATTATTTTAAATTTCACGTTAATTGCTGCTGTAGTTGCTGAGATATTAAAACCGGAAAAACGACAGAAAAAGCGATGACATAAGGGTTTCGAAACCGATCTCCGATCTTCGAAACCCTAAAAAGAGTGCTGTGGATAGTGAATTTGATTTGTTATTTGTATCGAAATTAATGTTTTAGTTGTTTGTTAGATAGCAAAAAAAACTAGACATACGAATTCTAAAAATTCTGCGAATGTGCCGCGCCGATTACATTTGAATAATAATCTCAAAAGTAATGCGCGGCGCGGTTTCTCTCCTCCGGTTTTAGTTCCGACAACACCGGTTTTACAAACGATGCTGAAATCTTTCGAAACTCCGGAGTTACAACAAAACCGGAGTTCCGGAGTCCAAGCCCTACTCACTACCTACTCTGACTCCCATTTAGAAAAAGCCAGGAGACGGGGGCGATCTACCAAGCTGGAGCACGATTGTATTAGACAAATCCGTGTCAACTCACACAGATGACTAAGGGCAAAGGTCTTCTGAGTGAAGTTAAGAACAATTCCGGAATTCTGACGAGTGTTTTGATACCTCTCAAGATCGGTTATGCCGTTTTATTGATTTGAGAGAGTGTCTCAGACCTCAGCCAACCACATAAATACGCGCGAGAATGTTTTACCGTAGCAGGTAACAAAATTAAAACTGGCGAACTGCGTGTCGAGCGAGACACGGTCAATTCTAGTACGTGTTATAACCTCCATAATCAGTGGGTAATATTTTTCAGGCCTCTCTGGCTCCGGTGAGGTAACTGTGAGCAGAGGATGTGGTTGGGTCCGCTCCGAGACTCCATGCCATACTGAGGTGCAGACGGAACTCAACGCGAATGTCACCACTTGCCAGTGCTTCAAAGACTACTGCAACGGCGCGGCTGCCCACGCGGTGCTTCTGTCGCTGACTGTTGGAGCGATAGCTGTTTACGTTGTTGTCTGAACACCTCTTCCAGTACAGAAAATGGTGTCTAGTAGAGTCTTCTGTAGATTTATTCCTACTCATAATTTCTACACAAAACATTTAAATTTATAGACGTCTAAACAGGGAAAATACCTATATGAATTGTTATGCAGTTATTCATATTGTTCCAAGCTAATGGAAGTTCTACTGTAGCTCTACTATACCAATAAATAAATTGACATTTGCAAGTTAAATTGGGTTATCTTTTTTTTAAGTCAAAAATGTTACTAATATACAGTTTACTATAGTTTCAAAGAAAGCTGATAAAATTTGCTATAAAACGTTTTTATTTTAATTCTCTAGCTTCTACAGTTAAGAACAATTTAAATTTTAAATGTGTGATACTTAGTTTTGCTGGCCAGTGTTTCGCTTTCAACCTTTCAAACGGATGTACGCGATTTAAAAATAACAACAAAACTTTCTGAATAGCTTCACAAGTTTTATACTGTGTTGTTGCGAGTAAACTAACAAATGACTTCGTAACGAGTAACAGAATACGGACACAACAAAAAGAGTATTTTATTGTAAAGTATACAGTTTGCCAGTTTGTCTGTATCACTCCTTCATTTAGCTCGTCCGGTGTAAGCAAATATCAATAAATTATATATTTATTGATATAAATAAATATGGTGGGAAATGCAGTTGTGTTGGTTTTGTTTGCGATATTGCTCCAGTCTGCTCCTTCACGTAAGTGATAAGAATGTTTATATGTATGCGATACCCTTGATGTTTGCTGACCCCGGGTGATAATCTAATTACCTAGGTACTAATTTGTTTTCATTATTTGATTGTAATTTTCTTTGTTAATAAAGGCCACTGCCGTTTATAAAAAAAGTACCTACTACATAATAAATATACTATAATGTAGAGCAAATGCTTGTTTTATTAAAATAAAACAAGCATTTGTAGAGCAAATGCTTGTTTTATTTTAATAAAACAAGCATTTGCTCTACAGTAAACTGTGACTCAATCAAAATAATGTGTGAGTATCTGGCGCAGCGCATCAGCATTGCCATACAGCGGGGCAAAGCAGCCAGCGTCTTGGGGACGCTTCAGACTAGTATTGATATGGATCAGTTGAGCTACCTGTAGATTTTTTGCAATTTTCTGCAGTTAGCTCAATTGTAAATACTAGTTCTAATTTGTAAGAAAATGATTTTCTCCCATAGGCTTAGTTTGAAAAGTCGGTTCTCAAAAGCAAAACTATGGAAAAGTAGCCCGGAAAATTTAAGATATCGAGAAAATCTGCAACTGCTTATTGGCATTAAGATTAAGGCGAGTCTTATGTATGAGTCATACAGAATTAAAAATTCTTTCCAGAACAAGCAATCCGTTGCCTAGAATGCAATAGCCACAATAACTCCATGTGTATAGACCCGATGGAGTACGACAAAGAAACTATCTTAAAGTACATCCCCATAGTCCAATGTGGACAAGGAGTCATTCATAAAGATGGGAGCTATGGGCAAGGAGAGTTCTTCTGCAGGAAGGTTGTGCAAACGAGTAAGTATATGATTAAGGTATCCAAAAATACAAATGGGGCAGCGAATACCTTGGCCGATGACTTAAGCGCTATGCAGACAGAGCAACTATTGCGGCACCAGGCAACTCGCAACGCAACTAGCTGGTAACGTATAAACTTCTTCCTTAACTGTGCCTTTTAGACACAGGTGTGTTGCGGTTTCGATTCCAGCCTCGGGACAAATGTTTGTACGTTGTGGGTTTGCATATATTTGTTCCGGGTTCCCTGGGTGTTTTCTATGTACTTATGATAAAAATATCTATCTACGAGTATGTGTTGTATTATCTTGTAAATTAAGCAGAGCTTGTACTATAATAATGATTTTTTATTGCGGCAGTTGTGCGGTTCATATCTGCAATAACCTTTAGTGCCTTCAAATTCAAAAGTAATGCCATGGTTAAATAAACCCAACCTCAGTGTTTTTTAAGATTCAAAATCGACCTTCATGCGGCCGCATGAAGGCGAAGATTTTGATTTTGCATAGCATAACAATTTAACATAATCCATACTTCCATATGTACTTTTAATATTAAAATAGTTATAATATTAAATTATTTCGAAAGTAATTCTGGCTCTCTGTCTGTCCAATACGGCTTGTCACGCCAATACGGCTGAACGGATCTTTATGAAACTTTGTGAAGCCAAAGATGGTTTCCTGGCGATGGACGTAGGCTACTTATTATCCAAGAAAAACGCGCGCGAAGCCGTGAGCGGAAGCTAGTTTTCAATATATTTTTATTCCATAGATTTGTAATTCGCTACGAAACGAACGCCTCGCTTCGAGATATACCTACCGAGTCCCGAGTCGGACTGATAAGATAAGAGAAACAAAAACACAAACCCTGGGGCACTATTCTGCTAACCAATCGTTTCACAATGACAATGGTATAGTCGCAGAATCGTCACGTAGAATCCTTAGATCAAAGAAACTCTAGATAGTGCGTGCGGTGCTATTTGCACGGAGAGATTGATAGAATAGTTTTTCCATGACACTTTTGACGTGCGTCACTCCATCTGTAGTTTAATTCATCTATGGTAAAAAGCCATATTATGTTATTCTGTGACGACACCATCGTCATAGTGAAGCGATTACTTTCGCAGAATAGGGCCTCAGGTCATGCACTTACTGACTCAGCCACAAATCATTCTAAAAAGTACAAAAAAAAAAAGTACGTAGGCCTCTAATTTTTCTATAATTTTCATCTAGATCTGAGTCGACATGCCGCTGGGGTAACGCACACGGCAAATGCAATTACTCAGAAACCACAGGGGGCACAAATGCCGCTGCTCGGCCTTGGAAGTGCACAAACATAAGCTACCTTTTAAGCTATTTTAAATTTGGCATGATTTTTACCTATTAGCCTTAATAGGTAAAAATCATGCCACATAGTTTAGCGAATTTCTCCGAAACCTTGATGGGCACCAATTTTATTTTTGGTGCACATTTACAGGAAGTAGGGCCCTAATTTTTCTATAATTTTCATCTAGATCCGAGTCGACATGCCGCAAACAGTTTATTGGCTCGGTAAGATCCAACCTATTAGCCTCTTTCTTTAAAATTTTGAACCACCGACCTCCAAGCATTTGAAGAGATTGCGATTGGAATTGCGATAGAGTTTCCAAAAGAATTTGGCCTGGATGACATTACTGTAAAAGTACAGAATTATTACCACCAATTGAAACCTGGCCCCTTATAAATTAAGCATATGCACAAGCATAATGTAATAAATCCCCAAAGGAATATTGATAGGAACTTGTTTGTAGAACGTATAGGTTTTGTCAGTAAACGAATTAACAAAGCCAACTCACCGAGTCAACTGGATACTTCCGGTGGAAACCAGACCATCGTCCTGTAATCAGGGGAACGGATGCTAAACCTTACTGACCAGACATAGAGACTACAGCAATATCTAGCAAGTTACATCCTTATAGACTAATAAGAAACTACGAAGAAGTCAGTTGTCGGTTTAGCCTCTCTAGGAACACCTAGACAGGCTTATATACTGACGAATACGTCAGAGTTAGGTTAGGAATTTAGAATGGTCTTGGATATAAAGACAATTCTTTACGTAGAGTTGCTGATATTATTGTAAATGGTTTTCAGTTTTTTACATCTACATAGTATGTATATGCCCGATTTACAAAATGGTCCTCTGATTTGTAGCTAAGTATTTCCCAAGTGCTGCAGCTTAGGCTTCGTTTTATCCGTATATCACTTAATGCTTACTGCTCTACAAAATTTTGGTTGACTTGAAGATGAATCGGCTATGATTTTCAGCGCTGACCGCGCATCTAGTTTTACAAGCGACCTTCAACGCACTCCATTTAGTTAACTACGGGAGTAATACTTTTAACAAAACTTTATAGAACTTCCACGTGTTGGCAAACTTAGGCTCGCTTATGCCTGTAGGTATGTAGGGTAGGTAGGAAGTACATACAGCCGGTTGTTCGCAGCGACGAACAACCGGCTGTATGTACCTACTTCCTACTCATACGTCATTTCTATAACTAATTAATGATTAAAATTCTTGTCAAGGTCAATTCGGCAAGAGACCCTAGGTACTTATTATCATGAAATTTTGATTCTTCATCAGCGCACGAACAAACGTTGGCTACTTAGATCGTAGACGAACGACAACAACTGGCTGGAGGCTATCAAATCAAACAACACAAAAGACATTAGTGATGACACGGCCAAAATGTGGCTATTTAAGGCGCTGTGCAGATGGAGCAAGTTTAATTGAAGAAACTGTCAACTTTTTAATATTTTTCGTATAAGTTGAAGTCGCAGACGGACCTTCGGCTATCGTCAAACAATTAAAAGGTGTATCAGTGGGTAATATTTTTTAGCCCTCCGTGACCCATGAGGGAAGCATAAGGGTGACTCGAAGCTGTGGTCTGGTACGCTCTAAGGATACATGCTATTCTGTGGATAGGTGGGACCTCAATCTGAATGCCCAAATTTGCCAGTGCTTCAAGAACTACTGCAACGGCGTGGTTTCCCACGCGCTGCTTGTGCCACTGATGATTGCAACGGTAACTGTTTACGTCGTTGTCTAAAATACATCCATTATTTAATACTAATAGGAATGCTCTAGACTTATTTAATACCAATAATTTTCACAGAAACACAAAACTATAGAAGTAAAAACAGAACAGAAAAAATACTCGTACGTTAAAACTTTGGTCCGAAGTTCTTTGTCAAATAATTTAATCGTTATTACGTGATACAGTCATAAAATTGGTATACATAAACTCCACATTATGTTGTGTCAGTGTGACCTACATAATTCTAAAGATATTCAATTGTTTCTTATTATTGTTAAGTATAATTCTTGGTAGGTTAAGTACCTACACACGGTACACATTTTCGTGAGTGAACATTACTTTTTTTTTTTCTTTTTGGTGACTGCCGCCTCACATTCCACCTAAATATTTGGTATTTTCATTTAATTTCTACTGTACGTACTTTGATTCATATTTAAACTTCTTGGGTTGTCTTTTCTTTCATAGCTTATTTTTGAGTTTTCATCAGTTTTACCTACATCTAGTCCATGTTTGTTTATCTCGGAGTGGATAACCTAATGATGAATACAAAGAGTTCTTTGTATTCATCATTAGGTACGTATTTCATACCAGCCAGACAGCCTTTTCTGTCTGATATTATTATTATTATTCACATAATTTATTTCAAATCTCGTTATAAAATACATTTTTTACTATAGAAAATAGAATATTACAAAACTATTCTACAGTAAAAAATATATCAACACAGTGAATTACCGTCCGCAAAGCTAGCCTAAAGCGGCCAGTGACTAAGGCTGCAGAGAGAGGAACTTCCTGACGTTGCGCGCCGAATCCAGAAGTACCGTCAGATCCTTTTGGATCTGACCCTTGCTCCAGCTTCCTAGCGAGAGTCTCTTGAGATGTTGATCGAAGCTCTTCGCTATTACGCCGTTAACCGAAACGACTATTGGGACGACGATCGCTGAATTAACATCCCACATGCTGACAACCTTGTTGGCCAAGTCAAGATATTTGCTAAGATTATCTTTCTCAGCTTTAACGAGGTTAACATCATGTGGTATGGTGACATCAGCGAGCACCGCCCTCCGTTCTAACCGATCTATCAGTACAATATCAGGCTTATTCGCAAGAATAGTCCTGTCTGTAATGATAGATCGGTCCCAATAGAACGTGGCACGGCCATTTTCGAGAACTGGCACCGGTGTGTACTCATAGTACGGAACTTCAGGGCCAGTAAGGCCATATCGGCAAGCAAGTTGCTGGTGTATAATTTTGGCTACTTGGTTGTGTCCGTAGTATCTCTACCTAGCCTGTGGTTGTGTCTGTGCATGTACTGAGAGTTAGCAAGGTGCGAACAACCCGAAAGTATATAACGGGGGAGACCCCCAGGAAGATAACACGCTCGACAAATATCGATGGTGCCATCTTTCATAATATACTTTCGGTAATTGTTTGTCTTTACCACCTCATCCATAATTGCACAGACAAAACCTTCGGTTTCCCAAAAGAGGTCACCGCTGCGTAGCCAGTTTACGGAGCTTAGGGGATCTACATCAGAAGGTTGTAGAAACTCCCATGCAGCTCTTTGCTCTCCCATAAAGCCTTCCTGTCCTGAATGCTCATCACCGTAGGTTTGCGCCAAATCTCGTTAGCTAAGGAGAGAGGAGTAAGCTTCTTATCAACTGCAACAACATCACGATGTATCTAGTATTCGGCTTGATGGAAATAATTTCAGAGATTGCATACCTCACGGTTGTGTAGGGTCTTGGCGTTTAAAAAGCCTCGGCCACCTCATTTCCGCGGGATATACAATCTCATTACCGAAGCTCGAGGATGTGTCATGACTGAGTGGTTAAAAGTTGACGAACCTTACAGTCAAAGGCATCTAGTTCAGTCTGAGTCCATCTTAGTATGCCAAAGGTATAAATTAGCAATGGCATAACCCCGCCGTTGAAGGCACGCACCTTGTTGCCGCCAGACAAAAGGCTATTTAGAACTTTTGTTAGGTAAGAAGCGCTCCTTTACCGACTGCTTTATGTTCCCGTCCACTAAATGTAAAAGGAGAAACGTTAGCAATTGTAGAAAGTTCCGCTTTCCTAGGAATTCGAATTTCAGGGCCGCGATCTGACAGCTTGATCCTACACCTGAGCGAGTCAAGGTTGTTACGACTCGGCCAATCTCAGACTGAATTGAACCATTACTTAGTTCGTTAAAGTGTCCATAACGCCTTTGTTTGTTATTCGGGGCCACATTATACAAGCTGTACCTACAGCACAACAACCTTATTTTTCTTTTTCTTTTTCCAGTCCTGCACAAAGGCTACCAGCCAGACCTTCGAGTGATGCGCGGCTGCGGCTGGGTCCGCCATCACAAGGAGTGCTACAAGGCAGACAATGAGGACCATCTGGAGACCGTCTGCCAGTGCTTCAATGACGAGTGCAATGCAGCGGGTGTTCACACTGTTAGTGTGGTTCTGCTGATGATGGCAGTAGTGAAGATGTGGATTTAATGCGATTGAAAGCGGATGAAAAAATAATATTACACTTACCTTGACATGAAAAAATACGTTTACCTTACGGATTTCTCGGACGGAACCTACCTACCATAATCGTTACCTTTTGAAGCTGCAAGGGTTAGTGGCGAACTATGAACGTCGCAGCTTCAGGGCTGAACAATTGAGTGGCGATCACAATAGGCCTTTCATGGCCGCAGTGACACGAAAGCCACCTAAAGCAAATAAAAAAAATAAATAATAATAATACCTTTTGAACATCAGCCTATGCTAGTCCACTGCTGGACCACAGCCTCCCCTAATGAGTGCCATATTGCCATGTCTTTAACTCGTTAAGGGAACTGGTTGGTAGGCCCAGTGGGTTATACCGATCTTCCACCGACCGTCAAAACCCAACAAAACGCGAGTGCGTTCCATTCTGACGTTCGGACTTGAACGCCACAACCACATCCATGCATCTGTCAACGGTCTTTCAGATATTGTTATCCGACCTGGCCACAGAGCGTACTACACTAAGTAAATTTACCGAGTCGCGGACTCCACTCACGTAACGGAAGGTTGTGACTAGGTCCGCCATCACAATGACTGTTACAAGGCTGACAATGAGAACATCTGGAGTCTGTCTGTCATTACGGATATATGGATAGACGATACGTTTTTTGGTTTTCGTCCCGGTACGGCAGATTCTGCAATATTGGGTGGGGTTCTGTTGACGATGGCGGCTTTGGAGTTGTGGGTTTGAAGCGGGATAAGTTAACTTAAGATTTTGGAGAATCAAACATATGTTCTCTTCAATCCACCATGAGAGTGGATTGAAGAGAAGATAATGTACTTTAAAAGTTTAAGATTATTATGATACTCAAAGAACAAGGGTAATGTAGGTACTTAGGTGATGTTAAGGGCCTAACAATTTTTAGATTGAAATGCAATTTTGAACGCCGCACTTTAGAACAAATAAATTCATAATTTAATGTGATTATAATATCGTTATTTTGTACTAAACGAACTAAATAATAACACGCGACTCTAGAGCAAATAGTTACTAATAGATGCAAATATTGTTTTTTTTTTCTAATTTGGGTACTAACAATGGTTGTTGAAATGCGAATTATTTATTCCTGAATAAAAGGTTTATGTAAGAACTTAAGCTGTTTTTTATTTGTATTGACTAATCAGCTACAAATTACAATAGACTTCATTGAATCGTAGCAGATTATACATAGTAGTTGGTTTGGTAGTAGAGTAGTAGAATACATTTGAATTAGTTTATAGTAGTAAATAAATATAATGGTATTGATATGGATCAGTTGAGCTTCCTGTACATTGTATAAAACAAATACCTACTTATATAAAAAAATAAAATAATAAACAAATGATGTAAGTACATAGTAACAAGTAGTTTACAAGGTGCTACGCATCTTCTTAAACCCTCTACGAAATTGTGAATAGGCATTACTTACCAAGCTTATTTAACTTTCACAAAAAAATACGATTCACTTGAAAATTTGGGTAGAAAACGGCTGAACTAATTTTCATCAAAGTTGACTGTGGTTGTTGAACGCTCCGAGAAATAATTTAGCTTTCTTACGAAGCAAAGTAAATCAAATTGGTTTATCCGCTTCAGAGCTTCAGTGCTACCCTCGCTGCCATTGATACAGGCAGAAAGCTACGCCCCCTGTTATTTGCATAGGACAGTAGTGGCACGCCATCTACCCGTAGGACAGCAAATAAAGTCGCCATGCTTACAAACTTGATTGCGCAGGTGATCGCGTAAACAACTTCGTTCACATAGTTAACGATAGATGGCACTGCCATTTAATATTTTATATTAAGTGAGTTTTAATAAGATTCGTTAAAAAAACGAAAAAATTACGAAAATATCAGCCGAATGTTCTGAACTTTGATTTATGAGGTCATGAGAATTTTTGACGCGTGAAACGCGTGGTATTATTTTCATTCTCAAGGTCAAATGCCGTAAAGATTATTGGCTTTGTGATCATGTTACCTACTTTACCTTGATTGGTAAATATCGTAAATTTTAGGGCACCTTGCCAAAATACGTGGAACAGTTTTATAATTTTAACGTAGTAGTCATCGTCAGGTTGGCCGAGTGGTCTAAGGCGCCAGATTTAAGCTCTGGTTCCCGAGAGGGAGCGTGGGTTCGAACCCCACACCTGACAAACAAAAGTGTTCTTTTTGCATTTTTCATAACTTTCATTAATATCCGATCAGGAGTTCAGAAACAATGGAGTGGGTTCTGTTGTTTTAGAATTAGCTAAAATTAGGATTTAGAACTGCCAACTAGACGAAAGCTATTCTATGTTTCAAAAATTAGACTGGCAGGTTATGATTAGGATGACAGTTGGATAACAGATCTAAAACAACACAACTTAGTTAAAATAGCTAACCCTATTCTTTGCATTATTTAATAGCTATGATTTGATTAAAAAACGTGTACCTAATTTTATACCTAAGGCATCTTATTTTATTTCATTAAAATTTATAGGCAAAATGCTGGTTAAAAACATTATGTTATAACATAATGCTGGTATAAAAGTTACACACCTGTTTGATACCAGACTGACAGACTGACTGACTGACTTAACAACATAAAACTTAAAACAGCGTAGTTACCTATTAAGATGAGGTTAGGTACGTACCTTTTGTAAATTTTTTTATGATAATGCTGGACAATCCACACAGCATCATCTAGTTCCAACCTAAGCAGAGCTTGTGTTTTGTTATGAGTAATATAATATATATATATATATATTTTTTTTTATTATAAGTAGGTACATAGAAAATACCGAGAACACCCGGCACAAATTTTAATTATTAATTATAGGTAGGTATAGTGTTTTTTTTTACTTACATTACCGAGGATATCGACGCCGCGACGACACGCCGCCGCGCCGCCCGCCCCGACGCAAGGATTATGAACTAAATATCGTAGGTACCTACATACCTACATAAACGAAAGTTAGTGAAAAGAAAAAGTTCGTTTTCTACATTGATTTACAAATACCTACTTAATAATTCAGTGGTTTTCTACGATTTTTTAACTCATCTTATTCAATTCAATTTCAACCTTAGGTAGGTACCTAATACCTACAAAATAATATTTGCCTGTAGATTATTTGCAACAGTCTGCAGTTAGCTCAATTGTTTTAATTGTGAATAGGTAAGTACCTACTAGGTAGTTCACATTTTTTTTTTGAGACGTCTATGGCTTTTATTAATAAAGAAAATTACAATCAAATACCTTACGTACACAATAAAAACAAATTAAAACTAGTACCTACCTACCTATTTACAATTGAAACAATTATGCTAACTGCAGACTGTTGCAGACAGTCTACAGGTAGCTCAACTGATCCAAATTAGTTCTAATTCCTACCTAGTTTCTAGGTAGGTATTCCTTGATTGTAATTTTCTGTATTAATGTTCGCCATTAAAGAAGAATAAGTACATTGAATACATTATCGAATCCGTGAATGAATTTTATAGGTTTCAAACATAGATTATGAACATTTCAAACGAAAACAACGTCTATCATATCATTCATGAAACTGCGCAATTTGCGTGGTACTAACTACATCACATTCTGTGGCAGTGCACATGTAAACAAACTCTGGAAAAGTACTCAAGTGTCCTTAGCGTTACCAGATATTTCTAGAATACAGCCAGTTGGAAAATAAACCACATGTATTGAGTTATAAGGCATATTGTCGCTTGGCTAGTTCTTTTGTTTCCAATAATCACCAGATTATTTCAAAAAAGCAGACACATGAAAAGCAAAACATAATTTGAAGTGTATAAGGTAGAAAATTGCTTTTATACCAACCTTGTTTACAACTTATCGACACCCGATATTTTTAGAATTCAGCCAGTTGAAAAATAAATCATAATATTATTAGCCTAAAGCGGAATTTTACTCAGCAAGCGAGATTGTTTAGACACTTGAGAGATTTCACTCACTCATGGATAGAGGTGATGTGCGTGTGTGAGTGAAGTCTGTGATTTCCACGTACCTACTTCAGCTTAGATCGATTACCGGTATTGTTAGTAAATTTATAATAAGTACCTAGTAGCTTCCGCTTGCGACTCTACCGGCCTTACCTACTACTTTTTTTAAACCGATTTGGTTGGTATGCTAAATGATTAGATTAATCTACCTAAGGTTTTTTTTTTATTATTATTATAGAGCATAAGCCTCACACTGGGTTAATTTATTTATAAGAAATCAAATAATACCCCAGAAATGTTTCGACTTCGACGGGACTTGAACCCGCGTCTCATTAATCTACCCACTACAACCTATGTTATTCCACTGGCTATAGATACATAGGCCATCCCTGGTAAGCGCTGGCTGGTGGTAATATGTGCTCTCATGTAGAATTATGTTCGATAAAATAAAAATAGGTAGGTAGGTACTTACTTAGTTAATTCAAAACACAATATTGTTTATAATAATATATCTGTCGTCTATTCCGCTTCTTTGCCATACCGAAGCGACAGAAATCAAAAATATCACAGTCATGATCTCCGTATCAGTGTTTAATTATTAAGAATTTGACCTTTTGTAAGTGAACATTTATTGTATTTATGGATATAATATAAAGAGTTTTTGATTTGTTTTGATTTAACTTAGACCATTGGTTTACTAATTATAATTAATCTAATTAGGTATCTAGGTTGCTCTTTAAATTTTCTATCCTATCAACTTCGGTCACTATCAAGGTTGACAATAACCACAATCATGATGATTAGTCATAATGTCACATAGGCCTCCACCACAAAAATCTAAATATTAACAATCAAACACAGCTGCACTTTATTTTCCCTCACTTTCACAATATCCATCCATACTGATTTGTTAATTGCGAGTAACTTTGTCTGACTCTTACCGTTTTAAGGAAGGATATATTATATATATCTAGGTACCATATAAGAACAATGAGCCTTAGGCTATCTCCTTGCTGCAAAGGCAACTTTTTACTGAAGAACATAGCACAGGCAAAGCCGTGGGCAGAAAAACTATCATGTACCTACCTATGTACATGTACTGTGGTACGCCTAAGCATTCTATTTTATTTGCCCATCTTGAAAACCTTCGAATCAGGAAAATATTACGTTTTACACCGGATTTGCTGAACAAAACAAATGGATCATAATTAAATGTTACCTAGTAGGTTTATCTTATCTTATCACTATCAGTAACAGAGTTGACGACAAACCCAAAAATGAATTTGAATAGGAAGAACTGAATGTTTCCAAATTGAATTTATCTACATATATAACACAAACTGCACCTAAAAGATCTTTATTGACAAAGAAAATTACAATTCAATAATAAAACAAATTAGAACTAGTATTTACAATTGAAACAATTAAGCTAACTGCAGACTGTTGCAAACAATCTACAGGTAGCTCAACTGATCCATATCAATACCAGTCGGAAGCGTCCCCAAGACGCTGGCTGCATTGCCCCGCTGTATGGCAATGCTGATGCGCTGCGCCCTGCGCCAGATATAGGTACCCACCAGCTCTAGGGTCACGCGCCGCGTAAAGTAAAAAGTTTTTAAGTTATCTATATAACTTAAAAACGATGAAGTGCGAATATCTTCTATCTAACATTATTAGGTAAAATGAGTTATGTATGCCCTTGGATTCAAAGTTCAATTTGGCATGTTCTGGCAAAACTGCTAAGTGATTGGAATAAAAATAACGTGTCAAAATTATTGTGGTGATACCTCCTAAATTATCATCGCAAATAATTGCTGCGAACTAACTCTAACTTACTACTTGAAATATCTTCTAAGTTAAATAAACATCGTTTTGTATTTTTTTTTTGCGCGATTGCCTCCTATCTTCTTTTGTACATAATGGTATATGAAGTTAGTAGATAAAGTAAGGGTTAAGTTTGTGTTTGTATAACGGGACTGGCATATTCGCTAGGCGAATAAAGACCTTAAAAAAAAAACTCGGAATAAAAAAAAAAAAAAAATCTTCTTTGAAACACGTTCTAACTTGATGAAAGCACTATGTTTGAATGAGCCTGGAGCGAACAATGCGTCTTATGCGTGAAAGAGACAGGACATGTTTCGTTTGGTGTGCGTTTTTTCGTTTGGTTTCATTTATTGCTTTGAGACAGAAGGTATTTCAGATATAAATTAAAATTTTTACCTATATTTTTAATAAAATAGAAGTATTGATACATTGGGTGGGTAAATTATTTTATCAAATTAGTTCTTGAAAAAACAAGTACACATTATAAAGAAAAACTGGGCACGAAGAGGAAATCCATTGACAAACAGAAACCCAAGAATAAATAATGTAGGTATTCTTCTTACAATGGCTTTAGAAGCTGAGAAGGTATGCCCCTATCTGACTGGAAGCTCACTCTACTTTATGACAAAACTAACGTGTCACAATTTCACTGCACCACTCACCATTGCATTTGCTATTGGTTCAACGAAGCAGCGGCTGACATGATCTCCAGTCCATTTTCGTAGTTTTTGATTGACTACATAGAGCGACATTGTTTGCCCCTGAAACTCTCCATAATAATATTTTCAGATGGTTGCTCATACCAAAACCGAAATGTGACATTGGCAACTGCCCTACTTAGATTAAGCAAATTGCGTGGAATTACTATAATCCGAAAGTTTTTAGTGCCCGGTCTTGATGGAGCACACAGATGGAGTGTGACTCCGTGCATAGCGCTGTTGAAGGTAAACTAAAAGACAGAGAAATACATTTACCGAGTGAATATTGTACTGTCACAAAAACGGCATGTAAAAAATCCATTGCCCTGATGCGCTGCCCAGATATCCGCCCGCTCTCGAGTCATGCGTCGCGTCGACCAGACGCTCAGATAACTTTTTAAAAACCCAGAGAGCCTCGGTACCCCTCGGACCCAGGGTCTCGACCCCAAAGGGAGCAAATGTCTGGGCTCAAATGTCGAGACCTGCATATTTGTTTCTCTTGAGATCCTTGGCCAAATCTGCCGCCGCACCAGCCCTTACGGATGTCCCGGAAGATGGGAAGGCGCAAGTGTGTCGACGCATGTAGCGTCCCAGACAATGGGCCTCCCCAACTTCCATGGGACTAGTGTCATGCCGTCGGGCCTCTTACCATCGTCACGCAACAGACCATTCGGTTCGAGAAAAGCTGGTACGTTAGCGGTGACAAAGGCCCGCCGGATGACGTCGTTAAAGCTGGCATGACGAGACATCAGAGTATTAAATAACTGCTAATTTAAATTACTTAAAATTGTTGTTATCTTGAGTTACATTTTAAAGTCTGATTTGTCTGTGTTCATCAAAAATAAAACAGTCGATGATGTTTATTAATTATAGCAAAGAATAACTAGACTGATACATTAATAAACATGTTAATCATCACTTATTTGTATGTCTTTTTTTATAAATACCTTCTAAATACGAAACTCTTAACTGACATTATTTAGAAAATAGCCCATCAAAGGCCAATGTGATTAACTTCATTAGAATTGTCATATAATTAAATACTAAATACAATAGTTAAAATCTATTGATATTTAATATTAAAAAAATTAAACGTTTTTTTCGCCTCCTTTAAATTTGGTTTTTGTTGGATAGAAGATATTCGCACTTCATCGTCGATAGGTAGCAACTAATCACCAAGGATTAGTTTAAATAGTTTAAGATCAAGTCTCGTGGTAAAATGCGTCAACCGATACCAAAGCACATGGTGAGTGAGAATATCGATCCGGTCTATTTTCAGAGGTGACTAATATGATATGACCCACCGTGACCTTTCTAGGTCATTCGATATTGCGCGTCTGATGGTAGATTAGGTTAAGCTATACTAGTGGCAGGTGCTGAGTGGTGCCGGCTTAGAATTTGCACCACCCCAACTCGTTCCACGGGTGTCGTAAGAGGCGACTAAGGGATATCCACCGGGGGTGGGCAGCAATTCTACAGTGTGCATAAGTACATTTGAAGGAAATCCAGGCAGCCGTTCTAAGAAATAAGATACCTAGGTAACAACCTAGGTATCTTATTTCAAAGTAAAATCGTGCTCAAGGGTTTTCGTTTTAATTTAAAACTTGTAGTTTTTAAAACAGATTTGTTCTTTACTTTCAAAATATGTTCATGTCGCAGTCGGATCGTATGATCAGTTCATTTGTAGAATGGCTAGACTAGACTTATTACAAAACGATCGCTGATCTGTTGGGAATTACGGATTATCGCACTGAACTGACCAAATTATACATACTCGTAGATTGAGACTGAAATATGAAACATTGGAGAAGACTAGAAAATTAGAAAAGAGGCCTACAGTGAAATACAAGCACCGTTTCCAAAACAAAGTCGCGTCGGCAAAAGTACTTTAATGACTAGCAATCTGAATGAACACCAATGTATTTTTCTCTTTGCTCATTTATGCGGTGGTGACTGGTGGGTGATGCATAACGGCATCTCACAATAATTCTATTATGTGTGTGGTACACATAATAGAATTGATGTGGGGGTGGGGAGATCCGGTGGGACCGGTCTCTAATCAAATTAATAGCCTCCTCGTCCATATTTCTTAAAATAAATAAATAAATCATTTAAGAAACAAGAACAATAGATATGTAAGATTTTTATTATTATAGTGCGTAAGCCTCACACTGGGTTAATTTATAAGAAATCAAATAATATCCCAAACATTTTTTTCGACTTCGACAAGACTTGAACTTGTCTTTCCCTCAGTACGGGAACGTGCTCCCTCGACCCCTACTCGTGACCTCGTTGTGTAGTTGGTTAGCACGTTCCCGTAATGAGGCAAAGACAAGTTCAAGTCTTGTCGAAGTCGAAAAAAATTTTTGGTATATTATTTGATGTCTTATAAATCTTATAATAGTTAAGTATAATAGTGACCTACCTACATGGTTTAACTACAAACGCAACGTAATAAATAAGACAAAACACCGTTTCACCACTCTCGCTTGAAAACGCTGCTCAAAAACAGTGAGCAAAATCGGGTTTTGCTCACATGTAGCATAAAAGATATTATTCAACTTGTTGAAAAAAGTTATTTATATACAGAATGCTGTACTAAATTTCGTTGGTGAAATATGTTATTGAAACTATGGTCGGCGACGAAAAAAAAGAATAAACTACGCGATCTGCACCAGGGGAGGTATACTTTCTCACTGAAGGCATCGCCATTTTTATGTGTAGGTAGCTTGCTTGACAACTTGGCTTGTGAAGACTTGGATTCTTCTAGGGCACAGCGCCATCTTTAAATAATCTACCAAACAACAGGTTCGGAATTTATATAGGACTTGCACCTCTGTGAACTGCACTAATTTTAGCTTATCGTAGGGAAGGAGGTTAGATAGCGTTCAATCTTCACAGAAACTCATCCATCACACATTTCGTTCGTTCATGGTTTGAAAGAGGTTTATAGCATTCGTCGGTACCCTCCATGGTTGTTGACCAATGTTAATAAAACTTAATAGAAGCTCACATTTTACACCAATGTGCTTACTATCTAAGGTACCTATTAAAGATAACAATGCTGAATCCAGCACTCCAGCAATCCAGCTAGATCCAGCATCTGGCGCTGGATCCGCAATGCAGGTACTAAAAATAAGTACATAACTATTTCCGCGCAAAAACGCCACATTACAAGTCGTTGCTATTTGAAAATCTATACTGGGTGGATCTGCGCTGGATCCAGCCAGCGGCATTTTAATTCAGCTGGATTTATGCTGGAGCGAAGCAAATCCAGCATGATTTAAAATGCCGCTGGATCCAGCGCGGATCCAGGATCCACGTGGCCACGTGTCTGGCGTACAAAATATTCTTTCGTTTGATTTAAATTGTCCGCTTGTTGTTAGCGTATTAGTATCATACTAGTTTCAGCCCGCGGCTTCGCACGCTTTGTTTCTATGAAAACGTTCAAAAGTTATTTTTATCCCATGGGAACTGATTTATGGGATAAAAAGTAAACTATGTTTTATTCCAGGCTTAGAACTACTTGTATGCAAAATTACAGCCCGTTCCGTCTAGTAATTTTGGCGTGAAGAGGTAACAAAGAAACATCCATCCATACATCTAAACATACAAACTTTCGCATTTATCGTTTAGTGTGAATTCAAATTTAACTTCAAGTTCAAAGAGCTTTATTTCCTTGGACACGTCACAAAATTCAAATTACATAAGTAAAACTAGGAAATAAAGTGATCACTTTGATGTTTGTTCACTTAAATCTTTTCAGACCACGGTCATTAATCTACCTGAGGCCCCAGCTTAACTGACTGGTGGCTTCCACAAGGGTAAGAACTTGATCTTATAACTTAAAACACACTGCTCTAATACGGTACCGATACATAAACTGCATTAATCAATAAGGTCACAGATTTATAAGGTATCAACCAATAGATGAACTGTAGTTGCTATTAGTACTGACGTAAAATCTGGTGTTATTACACTCCCGAAGGGTGGGTCCGTTACATTTGGAGTGTTATTTACACTAACATTGTAAATTATTAGGTTGTTAGTTTTCGAGTTGGAGCAAAACTTGTCCCAAGCTTTTGACGTGATGTGAAGTGTGATAGTGTGATTAAAACCTGCTTATAGGTATAAGTCTAACTATGTTTAAGATTTCTTTTTATTCACCATCATCGTGGCAAACAAGCATGCAGCATCTGCTCAGTGGCCGTGGGCCCGCCTGATTGATTGAAAGCGGTTACCGCCGCGCCGGTGAATGAAAACGCTTTTTTCATTCACCGCTTACCCCAGCATAAGAACACCTGCAGCATCAGGAATATTATACGCGCTTTGACGACGTTATAAATGTCTAAGAAGACCTTTTTTTTTTTGAAGAATGAAAGAATCTTTAAAAAGAAGTAATGTATACCTGGTGTTCTTTTCTTAATAAATAAATAAATAAAATTGCATTGGCATTGGGGTAGGTACCGTACGTAGCTCCTTTTAAATTGGACCCCCATCATAAAATAGGTCTGGATTTCTGTTATTAAGGAAATACAAAAATGAACAAATTCAAACATGCCAGTAAATACCACATGGTAACTCCCATCGATAACCTACAGTGGTGTGCGTTTGTTTTGACGCGCACACCCACACCACCAAACAAAGCCTCACGTTGCAAATAACTGTGTAAACACACAAACACGTTTCATGGTCGCGTGACGCTGATAGCAAGGGGAGAGCGGGGAGGGGAGCCAGACGCATAGGACCGTTTATATAGGACGCACCAACGCTGACAAAACCAGTTTCGCTCAAGACGTAAACAAACAAGGACCTAAAAAAGGAAACACAACTTCGCTATCGACACGATGGGTATGTTAACCCTATTTTTGTAATTGTTGTCAAGGAGACTCTAGCCTTGAGTGACCTGCATTTGTTTCGGTTATAATTTTTCATCATTTATTATCGTCATCTCACTAAAACTCATATCTCACTATAAGTTCATTAATCTCACCTGTCGGATACCACATCACGTGATCATCAGAGTTATTAGTAGATTAAAACCAATGTGTTTATCGGATTCCGGTCGCTGATTTTTATATTTTGTAGGTATATATTTATTTAGCAATTAATACGATTTAAATTAACCAATTACATAGTTACTTTTGAATAAAAATAAAATAGAATGAAAATTAATGTACCTAGAGGTACGCTGATATGAATTGTTGCAATTTTTACCTGCTCTACTTAACAAACAGATTTTGTACACCACCACAAGCTCAAAATCCATGGCCATATATTTTTTGCTCTCCCTTTTGACTAATTCAACGTGGCATTTTTCTGCCCCTACCTTTGGTAATCGGTTATCTTTATGTACTTTTCGAAGCTTGAGCCTTTGTCAATAAAATTCACGAGTTCAGTACCTACTTCAATTCACAATTTGAAATGATACCTACCAGCACATTTTAATTATGCAGGTACCTTCTATATCATCAGACTGGGCATCGCGTGACCCATTAATGTAATGATGAATGAGCCTCTACAATAAGGACCCTACTTAAAGATTATGTGGTTAAGGCTATATATTACTACAATGACTCAATTTCTCCTGCCCCTACCCTATTGAATAATAATAAGGATATAAATCAAATTGACTCATCCTCTCCTGCCGGTTATTTATTGGTAGGGTTCTGTATGAAGGGAGTCGTCCAGGGAGCAGCTGCCGTACTCTGTGATCCCTATCCTCTAGTAACAATTTTACCACTGTAGATCATTCACGACACATGAGGCCTTACACGTGAATGTCTCACGATCTTAACCGCCGTTTATCATTAGTCATGTAGGTACTTTCCGACCTCCCGACCTAACGTGGTCGTTTGATTTTTTTAATTGCCACGTTACGTTTAACATGGCAACTTTAAATATCAGATGATTTGCTTGCGTCTCCAGATTTAACAAGCTTTCTTTCAAGATTCCTTATTTCAATAAAAAACTAAATCTGCATACCTACAGTGTTCCAGACGTCTGGCTGTAAGCCATTTTTTGCATTTTTTTGGAGTAGCGATGACGCACGTTGCGCATTTGGTTATGTCGTGGCCTCGAGGGGAAACTATGAGTCATGCCGCGACGATCGATTTTACCCAGGGGGAAGTTTCAACATTCCATAGCGTAAATAACTTAGTTAGGTTAGTTAGGTTATTAGCTGACATTGTTGTTAGGTGGGTGGGGTTTTTCTATAGGAGCTTTGGAGAAATAGTTTGATTTTCGATTCATTAATTATTTATGCCATCCTTAAGTACTATAAATTAGGACTTATTTTAAACATTATGTAATAAAAAATGTAGTATATAATTTATTTTCTTGTTTCAGATATGTTAAATATAAAACCGTTAAGTAAGGATTCAGAGTGGTCTCCGATGGCGCCGGCGGGCGTGGAGGCCACTGGGGTCAGTGGATCGTACAGCCTGGACCCCGCGCCTCTCGCCTCCACCTCGAGCGAGGAGCGCGCCATCCGCCGCGTCATGGGCCGCTGGGGCGCCGAGTGGTTGAGCTGACTCGGCTCCGGACCCAAGACCGCCGCTGGCCTCCAATGGCCGGCAGACCACCCCCTCCCGCCGCCGCGGTGGGGGGGCCCCCGCCCGGCTCTGCACCTCTCCCTCGCGCAGTACGAGGACTTGGTCGCCAAAGCCGAGGCGCTGTTGAGCCGTCTCGTCGTCACAGAAAACTATGATTCGGTCAACAATTTCCTGTCTCTGTACGACGCGTACATGGCATCACCCGACCAAACGTTGGTGGAATACTTCCCAAAGTACAACCCGCCCATCCGTGCCCACAAGAACACCTGTGTAGGTCTGGGCATGGAGGTGATGAAGCGTCTGAAGACACTGGAGAGTGATTTCCCGGGGATCACTAAGTCGATGATGCTGGTGTCTTGCGACGAGAACATCCAGGATCTGGAGGACTACGCGACGTCGTTCCCTGGACCGCAGGGGTTCCTCGTGGAGACGGAGAAAGACCACGTGATGGTGGCGTTCCACGTGAAGGTCGCGGGCAGACCCGGTGTCTTTCTGTCAGACTTGGGGTACCACATCTCCCGCGTCGTCACCGTGATGGCTGATCGCTGCTACCCTCACACTGGTAAGATAACCATTCCCTTAGAAAATATTGAACAGCAGTAAGCTGCATTCATGTGTGAGACTCATGATCTTCCGTCTTTTCCAGGTTGGTTCACGCAATCTGATGAGCCTCACTGCCGCAAAGAGTACAACTACCAGATAAACCTCCACAACATCAACTACATCGAATGGCACGAGAGGGAGACTAGGGGAGCCGTCGTTAAAGAGCGTTTGTCGCTGATCTACGTCGGCAAGGCCTATCTGTCTGCTGTCAGCGTTACGGAGAAGAGGAACTTGGTTTGGGATATGAGGTAAGAACAAGAAAAAAACAAAAGAAAAATATAACAAATGAGACGCATGAGAAACATGTCGGTTATATTGTCTTCGGAGTTCAGAACACAATATAACCGACATGTTTGTTTGTAAGAACTAATTAGGTTAAACGACCTTTATTGAGACATCTGTGTCCGTTTGTGTCTAGCACATGCCCTTAATCTGGAACTAGTCACATGTGATGAGATCACGTTACGAGGTCATATTTAATGATGTCTTTAACGCGTTCGAACAAACTTTGAAGACATTAAACGAAGTCTCTTTATCTCCCAGACCCAGATTCTCTCTCTCACTTCTTTCCCTCTTTCCCAGACCAGCAAGTTAATAATCAAAGGCAAAAACAGCAAAGCTGAGCCTTACCAAACATGGTTTTTAAACCAACAATAAAAATAAATAGACATCTCACGCAGGGATTGGCCGATAAAATGCAATGATGATGTCTTTGTTTTACAACAGAGCTTCAAATTAATGTCACATAATTCCAAAGGTCAGGTACATATGATGATATGCTTATCAACACCTGTAGAGCAACGTGACCTTATCATCACATGCATGCATTACATGTTAATGACAGTTGTTATCGTGAAAGATATTGGTGATTTTTTTGTGCATGGATGATAATATAGATGTTTACTTTGATAACTAATGCATATAACATGAAGTCAATACGTAAAGGTTTAAAGAATGTTGTGTCCTCCTATCATAGGTATATGTATTAGAACATGATTGTCATAACAATAATGTAATAGATAAGCTATGAATCAGAATCAGAAATAGGTTTATTGTTAACTATTGTACAAAAAAGATCTTAAGTATAAAATAGTGTACAGTTTCAACAGCTTATCTTTAATAGACATATAATAACAGTTTTTAAATAGGTACCTTTTTAACTAGGTAGGTATACATATTATCATTTATCAAAGAATTGTATATGTATACTATTGGTGAACCTTATTAAATAAATAAATAGGTACCTACAATAATGACACCAAACTAAGCCAAAAAGAAACCAACAGATAAACTAAAATGAAATGTGGAAAAACTATCCTTTCTACTAATTAAAATGTAGGTAAAAGTGAAGAGAATCAAATAGAACTTTATTTTCTAGTATGTTTTATTTAATCTCTAGTATTTGCCATTGACTTTCCTATATTAAATCCCTTCTTTCTTCTGTTTACACTTTCGTTTGAATAGTTTTAAAAAACTTTGAACCTTTTAGACTGGAATGGAGCTCAGCACAGTTTTAGTTGCTATGTGCTTTGTTTACAGAAGGTTTCCGATTTTAGGTTTATTAACAGTTTTTCTCTTCATTTCAGGAGTCTCCTCGCCAGGAACCCAAAGGGCCATCTAGTGGCAGGCATCTACTTCCCTGTGAAGCCCAAAGACCAAATGTTCACCATGTTCTTCGACTCTCACAACGGAAAGCAGAGGAAGAAGTTGAAGTTTGAGGCGTTCTTGAAACTTCAGACGGTATGTATACTATACATTTAGACATAATTGTGATTTATGTTAGGAGAAGTCATTTAGAGATTGGTCGAACTGTCAAGCTAGTGTAGAAGAAGAGACAAAAAGAGTAGGCAGCACAGTGGGCTTAGGGTTAAGAGGGCATGCGAATGAAGTTATTTACAAATGGCTACCAGACTGTTTCTTTTTACAAAATTAAAGTTATGTATTTGTATGGAAGACACTAAAACTAATTAAAAAGTTCTTATAAAATAATGTCCTACAGCGTCAGGTTTCTGAGATATTCAAAGATAAAAATAACTTTATTTTTTCTTCATAATTATGTGAATATCTTAGAAACGCTTTTGGACAATATGTTATAAAACATTTTTTATTTGTTTAAGTGTCCTCTATCCAAATATATACATAAATTTATAGTGCGATAGAGATAGACAGAGAGAGAAAAAGAGATTTAAAAAAAATGGTATAGTAGCCGATGTTAGGACCAAAATCTTCAAACCCCTTTTGCAAAAAGGCAGCTGATGAAAGCCTGAATCTCGAAAGATCTCTATTTATAAGAATTTCATTTAATTAGAATTAATCATATTGTAAACTATAGGTTCATGGGACTACTAGTACCATCGAGTTTGATATTTTTTATAACAATTTTTCTAACGTCTTACTTACACATTTTTTTCTTTGAATAAGATAAATGTAATTGAAATCTACTTCTATCATACTGTAGTAACCTGTTGGCGTATTAACAATTGCATCTTCTCTTCCAGATCCCTGACGATGTAGTCGACGACGTAGAACAGTGTAATGACCAGCTTCACTTCCGCGATGGCGAGCTCCTTTCCATCCTGAACCGGCTGGCTACCATCATGGCTGACCAGGAGTACATGGCTGAACTCCTGGAGGTCAATGACAAGGTCGTGCAGCTGTCTGCTGGTAATTAGATCACCAGCCTCCAATCAGCAATCACCAGAAACAGATTGAAGTCTAGAGTTTAAATTTCGGTTGGAATTCGAAGTCATGTCTTTCTTGCTGGATTTTGAAATAGTTTGTCTGGTTTAGGTAAACTTTTTCTCTTTTTATTTTATTTTATTTTATATAATTATGAACTTCGATTTTATTTCCTGTTATTTTTTATTAGTTTTTCAAGTTTATCTTATGTTATACATATAACGTAACTCTTCTTTTTCGTTTGTCAAAAACTAAATCAATAGAGCAAAAACATTGTCTTTATTTATTGTACTCATTTGAATAGGTATGTTATATGATTTTTCAAGATTCCAACAGTCTTTGGACTCATTGGCTGAAAACAGTCATACACAGTGACAGAAATTGTTGACTTTATTGCTACGTAGGGCTTTGTAGAACTTTATCGGAGTAAAAGCAAGTAGGCTTTTATATAGAAGTCGCACTAGAGGCCTTTGATTTGAACTGGCACCTTTGTCAAATTATTATAGTTCATTTTATATTTCTTTATTTATGATAATATCTTTCATCGACAAATGATGTATTTTTATTTATATTGGTATTCTTACTCTTGTGTCTTATTATTCCTTATCGTTATTTACAATTTCTACAGAGTTAACGCAATACTATATTTTGTAATTAGTTTCTTAACAATTAATCTTCTTTCGGAAACTTCTCATATTACATCTTAAAACACGTAGTTTGGTGTAGTAGTAGAGACGATTCGGCTCACTTTGGGAAATAAAAAATTAGAACAAACTTATAAGTTTTATCGAACCTTTTCCCATCCTTTCTAACTGAATATTAGAAATACAGCGTCCCTAGGTTTTGCTGAAACTCACACATGACGAGGTTTATAGCTACAAAGGCTCTGCTTTAAAAATTTGTTTCTATTCTAACAGAGAATAGATAAACTTTCAGCATAAACATTCTAGGTAAAATTTTATTAAAGTTAACACTATTTGTGCCCACGACGCACAAGTAGGTACATACTTCTTGCTGTGGACGTAGAGGCTGGGCAGTCTATACACGGTGTCTCAAGTCACACCAGGTGGATCATCGGTGGCTGGGGGGTGGGGGACTTCAGTACCTATCGTTTTAACCCCCCTGTATGTTCTGCGATATTCAGCGGTTTAAGGAGTTTTTGGACTTTGGTAAAATTATAGTCAAAATCAGATTTCATCCTGAATTACACAATTGCAGCCAAACTATTAGGTCTGCGACCCTGCCTTTTTTTAAACAAGATCAGTAGGGGGCCTTGTGTAACGTTATACCAATCGGAGTCTTAAGATTTATAAAAACCCAAATAAAAAATTATAGTAATTTTTTTTCTTCAAACTTAAATATTCAATTCAGTTCAGTTTAACGAATTTATTTACTCAAAAGAACAATGTTCACTTAAATGAGTACATACAATAATCTAACGTACTATCTTAACTAATTAATACTAAATTATAACAGTTTGATAATAATTGTAGTAGCAAGTTTTACATTATTGGTTGGTACCGTCACGCCAACTTAAACTTAAATATTTACATTAACTTTCAAAGGTTCGACAAAAAATATTTCACATAATATTTTTTCTACAACATATCTCAAAACCTACTTTCACGAAGAATAACTCCTGAAAATTTAATTGGACTAGAACTACGGCATCGTGTTGAAAAATGGACTTAAATAGTTCAAGTAGGTACCAAAAATTTGTTCGAACTTCAGTGATTTGCTCCGGTGTAATAATATTATTTTCAAAGAATACTTCTTTGATTTTGTAGTCCCTTTGTTTAGGTTACACTAGAACTGAGTAGGTACCTACTTATAGATTAACTACTCTGCAAAGTTTTTGTTTCCATTTGAAACGAAATCCATCATCAGATATAATAATCTCAAACAATGGATGTTTGATAAACAATATCAGTTCATGATACACGTGTTCGCGATGGGTGACTCTTGAATGGCTACATTTCCATCGCACATTGGGATTTTCAGGCATTTTCTGTCTGTATCGAATTTTGCAGATGGAAATATGTATTAATGCCACCTGCTACAGGGTGGGGCGAAATTTAACGAGCAGCAGGGCAGCTATCATTTCTTTTGAAGATAAGAGTCACTTAAAACTACATAACATTCAGAAATTTAGTACTATTGACAATAACTACTTGAAGATGGTGAAATTGCTGCATCGTTTACATTTATTGTTGCCTTAGTTCTGATGACCTCCTATTTAGCATGCAGTGTCCACCTATACCTGGTTGTGCAATTAGCTATCTCAATAAGTGTGTATTTTAATAAGATGTATGATTGTAACACTTACTGGTAGATCAAATAAACAAAATAAAAAAACCAAATTATAAATTGAAGTTTTGTTTTTACGAAACGACGTTCGTCATAGAGTCTGAAAAACTATCGAAATTGACGAGTGACGTCAATCGCACGAAATAAACAACCTTACCACCAAATTGCTTCAGGCGCGTGTCAACAACCTTTAATTTCGGATCTCGAAGAAATAAATGTCAGAATCATTTTCATAGTAAGGTCATCGAAAGAACGGATCAACCATCGTTTGTTTTATGCCATCGAGCACAGTAGAGAGGAAATATGGTCTTTCGAATACCGAAACTGATCAGTGTTTTTTCACTAATACAATGTCAACTCTCGCTCGCTTTAGAGTGTTGTGCTGACATAATAAAATAATGTATCGATACTCCCAAATAAGAAGTAATTAAAATTAATGGTAACTTCCTTTATCATTCGTTATTGCTATCTAATATAACAATGGCACACTTATACACGTATTAGATTTGTTTGCTTTTTAAAAATCATATATTCACTATTAATGACGTAAATAATTTTTGCGACGGTCATAGTTTATAAACATTGACTATCGATATCGATAAAAATATTTGCTTGCCCATCTCGATTGTACATGACTTTGAGTCGGCCTTGCTTGGCTTTTGAAATTACATTTCCTTTCTATTGGGTATATGCTCGATGTTTTGTGCAGTCCGAGGTCACCCATCAACTTCGTTCGTTTTTCAAAGTAGACCTCTGAGTTCGTTTTGGCGATAGTAATTAGACGTCACCGTCATTTTTCAATGGCGCCTATTTGGTAGACTAGCGTGCGGAAATGGAAACACGCAAGTCCCATACAAAAATGATACATCACGCACGATGACGCCTCGAGGCTATCGTCAAAACTAACTCAGGGTCCCAGGAAGGCTATTCTCGCCAATTAATTATCACTCGATAAATATCAAAAGAACTGTCAATTTTGGCAGTTCTTCTATATAAAAACTATAAAATTTGACAGTTCTTGCAATTTTTATATATTATATTGGCGAGAATTGCCTTCCTGGTGAAGTTATATTTCTCCCTTATCCTACCACTTTCTCATCCACCAGCAAGAATAATTAAATTTTCGCACAGCTTCGTAGCATGTGCTACAAGGTGCTACGAAAACGCTACGCCGGACCTGTGTAGCATACAAAAGATTTCAACGCGCACCCGATAATGTAAAAGTGGTTTTACACCGCGTAAGCGCGTTAACTATCTTCCTGGGTCTGAAGTATCGCTCAGTTTGCATAGTTTAGAAAGAGATGCCTTCTATTTTAACGCAGAAAGACCGCTGTTAGCCATTTAGCGCTCTGACGGAGAAGTAAAGCTGTAATAAACTTTGTTACGATGCATTTAGAATCTAAAATGTATTTTTTCCAGGCCCAGAACTGTGTGACACGTTACATTACGTACCTACATTACGCCCCGTAACGCCGCGCCGCCAGTCGGTACAGTATTTATCAAAATCACTTCAGCCATTTGGATGCTTCGAGGTAATAAAGTGTGTCAGATAACCATAGAAAAACTCGAAAAATATGACCCACCCCGTCGCGTCGTCGGTTAAAAATGGATGTATGAATGAAGTATAGATGACAGAAGTATCAATTATCAATTGAATAAATTATTAATTTCCACAAAAACTAAACAACGTCATCGAATTCTTTGATATTTACACTATTTTTTAAGATTTCCGGGACAAATAGTAATCCCTCGGGAATAAAATTATTTTATATGGGACCACCCCGGGATCACTATACAACCAAAATAATCATCAAATCAGCGAACATACAATAAATAAAACGTCAAATGCGATTCAGACTCGCGCACCGAGGGATAATTATAAGACCTTGTTTCTTGCCAAATGTCATGATTCTAGGGATACAACGGGAATTTTGTCTCCCTACCTAACCTAGGGTAACATACAGTACCCTATAGGTTTGGTCCTTTGCGAGAAATATTTATTTTTGTGCATAAAATACAAATATATGTACACCCATAAAAAAACTTTTTATTCTGATTTTTCGCTTTACTTGTTCTATAAGACCTCTTCTTGCCAAATTTCATCATTCTAGGTCAAGGGGAAGTACCCTATAGGCTTTGGTACATGTGATTCACTTGGAAATTCCAAAATATTCGGGCATAAACAGCTGTAACATTTGATTGCGTTGACTTAGAAGTTTGATTTATATCACGGCTCCAAGAGGTTACGGATTTGAGTATTTGATGTTAATTACAACGCGATACCTACACGCGTTCCTGAGAATAGGGGGTTGACAGATGAACAGACGAACCACACAGTGATCCTTTAAGGGTTCCTTATTCCTTTTGAGGTACGGAACCCTAAAAACATGCATACATAGAGCAACCTCCTTTTTTCGAAGTCTTTTAAAAGGAGACATCTTCAAACACTCAAAGAATGTTCGGCGTCAGTGTCGTCACTAACAATACAATTTAATAAGTACTAGTTGCAGCCCGCGGCTTCGCACGCTTTTTTCCGGAATAAAAGGTAGCCTATGTCCTGCCCCGGTATACCATCTACCTCGCTGCCAAATTTCACTGAGATCCGTTCAGCCGTTCTCGAGTTATAAATAGTGTAACTAACACGACTTTCTTTTATTATATTTTATTATTTTAGATAGATTTATAATAGTCACGCACATTTATAACATTAGTCACGCAGTAACGGTTATCAAACTCTTGCGCAATACAAATTATTACATTCTCATTAGCTTGCAAAGTGTAGGTTTGCCTTTTATTTATTATCACATCAACAGCCTCTATCAGTCCACTGCTGGTCATAGGCCTCCCCTGATAAACGCCTTATTGGCTCGTATAGTTAGGAGGTCGTTTAGTGCCAGTAGTTCTGTGCACAAAACGCACTATATTTTTTCGATCACCTTAGGATGGATAAGGAGGAGATCGTTCTTAGTGATAAGACCGCCCATTGTACATTATTTTTATTTGTTTTTGTGTTCTGTGATTATTTTTATTATTTGGTGTGCAATAAAGAATATTTGTATTGTATTGTAAAACTACTGCTGCTGGATATGTGGGTTGAGGATCTCAATTTGGTGATGGATCTGTTCTGCAGGAGGAGCTGCTGCCCGCCCCCCGATGGATATCCTTCAATCGCCTCTTCGACACCCCCGGGAAGATGGAGTAGTGCAAATTCTAAGCCTTTTTATTATGTTTTATGAAAGTTTTGCATTAAATGCATTTTATGAGCTATTGGGCTAATAGTACATAAGAAAAATGAAACAATGCTATGAAAAATTATATTTAACATAATATAGCAACTTAACATACTTAATATTTTTAATGAAAATATTATATTTTCATACTTAACATACCTCATTGAAAATGTATAATAAATTTTACCCTTGAGAACGTTTTCAAACATTGAATAGATCAGGTATAAGCATTATATCATGGTGCTGCGTGGTAGAATTGACAACCCAGTGGCTTTACAGCAAATGGGCCTTGCGATCCCGAGAGCCGTCTCGGGACCGCAAGGCCCATTTGCTGTGTACCATGTGCCGACATGGTAGGTGCAGTAGGAGCTGTCGGCCCGCGGCGTCGGCCTGTGTTATTTACGCTACCACCCGGACATCGAACGCATGCCGGGGAGAGCTCTCCCACCCCTAAAGTACTTATCCTTCTAAACGAGTTCATCTCCTCAACTGACGCCGACGTATTCTTTATCGGCATCGCCAAATTACACCAGTTTTTGCTCTCATTTTTTAATTCTAATTTTTTGACATGTCCATATTTTAGACTTTACTATTGACCTGCTATTAAAATCTGTCTATGACTAAGAATTTGTTTTGCAGATACCTACTGATTATTTAATTTTAAATCTTAACTACCTAATGTGTTTGTTATGTGCATTACGTACCTACTTTAGATTTTGAAATAATGTTTGACGTTTTGGAATGTATGTAATTCTGTAAGTCAAGTTTGAATAAATAAATAATGAGAATTTATTCAAACCTTGTACTTGTCTAGACAGACATTGCCGTTTTATAAAATTATAACTTACCTACTATTTATTTATTATAAGAATATGTTATATATTGGTCCGAATACCTGTAGATAGCAGGTATTCGTACCAACAATAACTTAATTTAAACACCGCAATAAAAATTATCAGGTAAACATAGCAAACAATACCTTTATACCTAGATTAACATATTTACAAAGTGATAACATAACAGCGCCACCAAATTACCTATTCAGTCGAGAGCGGTCGAGACACTCAAAGACAAAGAGGCAGACTACCTCGGTCGACCCGATGGTCAGACTACATCCCCAGGATACTTGCTCTAATCCAGTCCTACCCGACATCGGGAAGGAATGGATTAATACCACACTCGTGCTAGCAGTACTTCTTACAGTCTAGTAGTTCTGTGATAACTGCATGCATACCCTGATAGACTTGATGATGTGTATTTGCATGCATACAAAGCTGCAGATTTTTCGGTGTATTTTCAACACTTCCACAGAGATCACTTAAGCGTATGAGGAAAGTAACATCCTTAGTTCCTACTTCAACCACCTGAACACGTATCTTGGTTTCACAATGGAGTCAGCTGTTCGCTGACGCAGTTTCTGCGATTGAGCTATGACGCGATTTGACAACGCTCGTCACGTTTCAACTAAACGTGACTGTGACTAAACAATAGATCGCGTGCTAAATCAATATTTTAGAAAACTTAGATGGGTAAACATAGAGAGGCATTAAGGGGTTAATTGGTACGTCACAGGGTTAATTGTTTAAGTTTAGGTAAAGTTTGGTAAATCCATTGTACCTATTATTGAGTAGTACCAGAAAAGAGGTAAAATAATTCCACTTTATATTATAAAGGCCAAAGTTTGTGAATATGTGAGGATGTGAGATGTTTAGGCAAAGACAACGGCAAAGCAACTGAACGGAACGGGCTGAAATTTTGCATAGATATTGTTCTAGATCTATAATAACATTAGGCTTATCAATTCGAATAAAGCGTGCAAAGCGCGGGTAGACGCGAGTTTTCTTTAAATTTTTCCTACAAAATGTATACAGACATATTTCGCTCGTTTTGTATGCACTCACATTGACGTTATTAAGACGTTTTTTAAAACTTTAACAGAAACAAACAAGTTCCTCTGGACTCCACAGCCGTCAGTGGTGGGCATGATGCGGGTGGAACGGAACGCGCATGCGCAGAACGGAGGACGCGGCGCGCGGCGCCACGTGGGAATGAATACCGACTAGGGATGGAAACCGAACAGTTTTTTGAAATAAGAATTGAATATAAGAGGGAATAGAGGATATGATTGGTATAGAGTAGAAAAGGAATTTGAGAACTTTAGAAGTGATGGTTATTTAGTGTTAATGACGATAAAAGGCTTTCTGGTTTTCTAAAAAGAAAGTCACTTGATCTCTTTTTGTCTTAGGTAAAACTACACCCATTAGTTTGATTACATTTTATAATACTATTCCTAGGGTCTCTGTTATTAAAGATCTAAGAGTTCATCTAGACAGTAAACTTATACTCTTAATGCTCACTGTAAAAGCATCACTTCTAGATTTCTAGATCCTATCGCACGTTAGAATTTATTTTGAGAGTTGGTAGTGTTTGTCCACCCTAGACCTTTCTACTCTTGTACAACAGCTTTATCACAGCTTTATTTATCAGGTATGTGCTGTGAATATGCATCCTCTGTTTGGAACCCTCAATATAAAGTTCACATTCATATATGTATGTATATATATGGATGGTAAAAGATATGAAATAAAATTTTAAAGAACTGTATCGTTCGCCTTTTTACTCTATTGACAGCATTTTGTGTCTTGAGTCCTTATGAAGCCGTCGTGGCGTAAGAGATCAAATCTTATTATTCAAAATTTTGTTTAACCTTATTAAGTCCCCTTTTTTGCTCCAAAATATATTTTTTTATGTTCTCGTAAAAATAAAACGGTTTGGACGCCCACGTCTCATACAAATTGAAGAAAAAGTATGTTCCTCTCAAGAGCCTGTGCTCAATTTAATGACGCCTTCTGTGACATTGATTTTTTCAATACTTCATTGTATAAATTCCGTAAAGATTTTATGTTTAGCATTGAATGAATGAATGAACAGTTTATTCAAAGTCAAAGTCAAAAACTCTTTATTTCCATAAATACAATAAATGTATACTTAGAAAAGGTCAAATTCTTAATAATTAAACACTGACACGGAAATAAAGTGATATTTTTTATTTTAGTCGCTTCGGTACGTAGACTAAAGTAAAGAAGCGACGAAGAAACCTTTAGCCTGTTAGTTGTTATTTTTCGAGTTGGAGCAAATTCCGTCCCACGCTTTTTTATCCTCTGGATAATCTGATATTTTATAGTAGGCCTTTTTACACAGGAAGGTTTTGACAATTTCTTTGAATTTATTTACTGATAATTTTTGCAACTCACTAGGAGTTTTGTTGTAGAAGCGTATACATTGCCCTTTAAAAGATACTTTAATTTTGTGTAGTCTAGTTGTGGGCACAGCGAGTTTATGTTTATTCCTTGTATTCAAATTATGTACATCGCTATTTTTAGGGAACCGATTGATATTTCTATGAGTGTACAATAGGTTTTCATAAATATATTGACAGGGTACTGTCATTATGTTTATTTCTTTGAATTTATCACGCAGGGATTCTCTGGGACCCATACTATAGATAGCACGAACAGCCCTCTTCTGCAACACAAATACGGTGTTAATATCTGCAGCGTTCCCCCACAGTAGAATACCATAAGACATAATACTATGGAAGTAGCTGAAATAAACAAGTCTAGATGTATCCACGTCTGTAAGATGACGGATTTTTTTGACAGCATATGCTGCAGAACTAAGTCTCTTCGATAGCTTATCTATGTGTGCGCCCCATTGAAGTTTATTATCTAAGGTGATTCCTAAGAAAACGGTACTTTCTACAATTTTTAACGTTTCTCCTTATTGTACATACAAAATAAATAAAATATCTTATATCTAAATTAATAAACAAAAAACAATGTACAATAGGCGGCCTTATTGCTTAAAGCAATTTCTTCTAGGCAACCTTAATGCATAACCAGGCATTGCTGCCTGTTAATGTTACTCCTTATTTTTGTTGTGTCCTTTATCATAATGTTTACATGTACTTTTTTTCTTGCTTCATTTATGTATAAATAAAGATATACCTAATTATTTTTAGTTGCACATTGAGCTCTACACCGTCTGTTTTCTATTAATGTTTTATTGAATGGTGGAAACTTTGCTGGTTTAAGTGATAGTTAAGTATTTTTTATATTTTTTTTTTGTTTCAATATACATAAGTAATACATAACAAAAATTGGTTGCCTCCCCAATTTTACTGTAATACCTAAAGTTCTCAATACGTTTCTAATAAAAAGGTAACGAAATTACCTATCTTCCCTTCTCTTTGAAATTTAATACTGAGTATTCTACCTCTATGTTCTAGCTAAAGTTCTACAGAACTCTTTCAGTTTTATATAATATGTAATACCCAGATGATGTTGGTAGGGACTTTCCTACAAACTACTGACAGTAATCTATTGTTCTGCCTCAATACCTAATAACAAACAAATAAATAATGCTGGACAATCCACACAGCATCATCTAACCCCAAGCTAAGCAGAGCTTGCGTTATGGGTACTAGATGACTTATGATATATATTTTTTTATTATACATAGAAAATATCCAGAACCCGGTAATATTTTTTATATCTCTAATAACTCAGGCATTGATGATACCTTATTGTGTTTAAGTTAGGCTAAGTTCAGAATAAGAAACATAATAAGAGACAATGACACTACGTCCACAAAACCTGCACGTGTAGGTATATAACCTCGTTATAATCGGTATAATGTATGTACTGTGCACATCCCGGGCACTCGACCGTTTCTCCACTCCATACAAAATCGCGTCTCCTCGGCACATACATGCGCAACTGTGTAGAGCTACACGTGCAACTGTGTGTTCCGTCTAGGGTCACTTCGTGAACTGTTGTGTGAGTTAGATAGACGGAGCCGATACTCTGTATCTGCTTCGTGGTTAGATAATTGCGAAATAACCTAGACATTTGTTTTTTCCAAAACGAAACTACGAAACAAAAGAAATTTCGTATGTCCATGATCATGATCAAACAAACAAAATACCGAACACTATCGTTGTCGTCTATCAAAATGACCCAAAACCCATGCCATCTGTGCACCATACGTGCGCCGTACGTCCCTTGCATTTGGGCCGCAATAAAACTGGACTAGGGACGGCGGGTGTGGAAGCTCCGTCAGGTGGGAGGCGAAGTGTGTACATTATATACGTTAGTATTATTAAATAGTATGAAGTAGGTATGTGTGAAATAGTCGGACTACTGGTTGTTCCCTTGCAAGGCAGCTCAGCTCTACACCGCTTATTTCAGCAGAGCCCGGCTCGGCGGCTCTATCAACGACCAGTTTGCCCGCCGTGTTCGTCGCGATCGCACACTTGGATAGAGCGCGCTTCTGCAGCGAGTATTTTTCTTTTTTTATTTGGCTTCTAGCCGTTGTATGGGTACGTACCTTTTTACAATCAAAACAATAATAGTTTATACATATTTTTTATATAGTTCTGTGAAAGAGTAGCTTGAGGAGGGGTCTGGTTGCGTGCAAACATAAACAAAACATGGTGGAAAGTAGATCGTATCAGCTTCGAGAGAATGGGTTTTGTTTCCCGATTTGTATGATAAATTTCTATCTACCTTAGTGCGATGACGTGGACAAGAAAATTCAACAACAAATGTGGTATTTTCGGTAACTGAGGTGGTACGTACTTTCGATTTGTAAATCCATATTTTAGTCTTTCAGCTAGCTTTCACTGAAGCAATACATTATGTACCTATTGTTATGCTATTTCGTAAGAATTAAACAAGATTCATTGGGAAACCCCTGACAATGAGGTATCTCACGATTATACCTCTGACTGATGTGTCACTAATTCTGGGAATTTCTATGTCACAAGAAATTCAATACTGAGAAATTAATTTTGTACTATGAAATTTAATACGTACCTACTGAGAATGTCATTTAGCCATGAAATTTGCAATACTCTAGGAGGTATAGGGGAGACCGAAACAGCTTCTATACGAGGGATCTTTATAATCTACTTATTACCAAAAGGGGAGAGTATAATAAATGTGCTGTCAAAGATTTATGTGAGTGAATAAAAGTAACGGTCGAGTTAAGTCTGGTTCAGTTTCTATTTGGATAGTTTAGGTACTGAGGAACCAATTAGTGTTGTTAGTTGTTTAACTACTATTAATTTACTTTACTTTAACTTGTTTTTTGTGGTAATAATGTTGAGGTTCTTATTTAACCTCTATCTTACTCTGACAACGCTAAGCAGGTCTTAACCTTTTTGAAAATTACTGATGAAGTTCTGACAAACAGTTTATAAACGTTTCGTTTATAATTTGGTGTAAACATAACAGTAGGTACAAGATTTCACACACATATCTAACTACATTACCTACATTACATAGCTAGGTACATAAAACAGAGTCCTTTAAAAAAACTTTTTTCATAAATCACAACAGCTTACTAACATAACTTTTGCTCAGACCCATTGTTTTTTAAGTAGGATCTAAGGATTTTTCATATAAAAATATAATGTAATAAAACAATAAACAATGAGGAAAAGAAGTTCTAAATCCCCGTTTAACCCTTGCGGGTTCTCTACCATCTCTCTCTCTCACAAGCCTCAGGTATTCCGTGGCACCCTGTACTAATGTACATAATTAATAACGATAAATAGTTTGACCTTTAACGCCTACCATTCGCATCGACATAAGACTGGGTTTACCCCCAGGGAATGGGGTAAGGTCACCACATCACCCACTTTATTTATAGGGCATGTCACCTATCTACGTGGTTGATCTAATATGCCTAATCATATAAGTACCTAAGTATAGATCATTTCATGATATCACATTTTGTACAAAAATTATGCGCAATAAGACTAAGTAGAAAGAAAGGTTTTTCACTTTATCTACGGAAATAACAAAGCACTTAGTTAATTTCTTGGCTTTGGAAATCTAGTTCCAACGAATAAACGTTTTATCTTGTAAGTTTAACACTAGAACCTTATTTTCCTTTAAACTAGCTTTAAACAAAAAGAAACAAAATAAAACAATGTTGAGTAATTAGGACACTTTCTAAGTACTATCATATAGTCAAACCTAATATTATAGATGGGAACGTTTGGATGTTTGCTACCTCTTCACGCCAAAAGTACTGAACGGTTCGGGCAGAAATTTGGCATACAGGTAGTTCTAGACCTGGATTAAAACATAGGCTACTTTTTATCCCAAAAATCAGTTCCCATCGGATAGAAATAACCTTTAAACGTTTCCAAAATAAAAACGCGTTCGAAGCCGCAGGCAGAAAATAAAATGTAGTTTCATCAGTGATGATTTAAAGTCAAGTCATATTTTCGCCTATTGCAAAAGTTTTAAGCAATACTTAGCTAAACCTTGCATTTTCTAAATGCTTTAGGTATCTATTTCATTACTAACTTTTTTTGGAAACGGAGATTGGACCTACACTATCGGAAAAAACAGAAGCAGGATGCCTATTTCACTCTCTAGCGGCACTCACTTTAAAGTCTTTAACACTTGTCACATGAAACTTCTTCCTATAAATCTGGCTTGCGTCCATAAAAACTCGAACTAACCCGTTTGGACATTAGTTAGAGAACTTGGCATCGTAGAATTAGGTCAAACGGGTGCTGGTGCTGGCCAATTATCGAACAAAACGTGCCTTTCACTTTATTGTTCAAGGAACATTAATATCCGAATGAAGGTCCAAAGAATGATTTTGATCTTTATTTTTGTTAAGTTAGGTTAGGTTAGGTAAGCGTAAAATTGCCTCTTACTTAATTAGAAAGGAACCCACCAGTTTTCGGATCGGAATGTCGTGGAGGATGGGTGATGTATGTTCTAGCCTAGGTCCCCAGGAAAATTAAAATAAACAAATATCACAATAACTTCTTCCCCCTTTGAACTCTAAAATTATTAACATCGTCTATGAAAACTGAGTACCACCCACGAAGTCTCGAGTTATCTTCAAATAGATGGGCCTAGAATTGAATAGATGGGCTATTCAATTAATTCCTCCTGAAGGAGCGTGAGTGAAACGACGAAATTATATTATGGACGCAAATCAAGCAATAAAAATGGTTTAACAGCTCTATTTCTTTCCAAAAGTCTGCAATAAATTAATAACATCTCATTATCTCATTCGCTATCGAGATATTATTGGTTTTACGATTCTTGAGTCATTGCTCAATAGTCTCTTTCAATTTACGAGCGTCGGTAATGTTCTGTTTTCCGATAATTCTGTTTCCATGCATCATATATTTTTGGGAATGAGATTTAATATTCGAATTGGCGTAGGATCATCTAACTCTACAAAATCTGTATAACTATATATTTGAATAAATATAGGTACACTAAATAAAAAAACTTTCCTGTGTAGATTGACTTATTTTGACAAATGTGATTGAGCTGTTAGTTAGTGAAATCAATTTGGATAGATATCATTAACTTTGTTTTTATCCCTCGGGCTGAATGGTATATGATGGCTTAGGTCAAGATTAAAGTTTAAACCAGTAATCCCAGATAACGTGTAGGCGCAAGACTTTGTATTGCCATCGATACACTGGCCTAGTTGTACGTGTCGTCACGTGTATCATGCACGAGAGAATTGCAAAATGAACGCAAATCCTTGAATGTAAGGCCTTTTCAGCCTTATCGCTTCGGAACAAATTAACGGTCGAGAATTACTTTTAAATTCAGTTTTCAATAAAAACAAAAGACAAATACCTAATGAGAGTATGCTCACTCAGCTTTTGTCTTTTTTTCTTAGAACATCCGATTATAGATGTGGGTTACCTCCGAAAATAATGCTGAACACAAGAAGCAGCGAGTTTTTTCTCAACCAGATGACTGTTTTGCCTAGAATTAAAAGAGCTATTTGCCTGAATTGTTAAATTCATTTGTTTCTGTGCTAAAACGCATTCGAATTTACTGCCAACTGCCAAGGGTAGGTAGAACGCGACAAATAAACTGAATAAAAATATATGAATAAATAATACCGGACAAATTTACACAGCGTTATCTATCTGTTCCCGAGCTAACCTTAATTCTAATTGATAAGTGATATAACTTGAATCGAATTGCACTGGCTGGAGTAAACATTTTATATTTTTTGACAAAAAGTTGGAACTGGGTTGAGCGAGAACCAGTTTAGCTCTTTGTTCATTTAGTGCCAACTTAGTTCAACGCCCCAGTCTGAGTCAGTTTTTATGCTATGAGTGTTCATGCATACCTAAATCACTTCAGAACAAACAATAACACTACGGTAACGGAGGAATGAATCATTGTTTTTACTGGATGTACATACGCAAGAAATATCAGGTTTGTTTCCTGAATGTATAGTCGTAGGCACTTGCGGGAAAACAGACCATCGCAGACAGTAGATAAAATAAATAACAAGAAGTTGAAATACCAAACTTAGGTAAGTATAACAAAACAGAAAACAGACGTATCTAAGTGCCCATTTCTACGAGGCAGTACCTACTTGGCTATTTATTTATATAAGTTTTATTTGGACTTCCAGCTAAAGGATTATACCTGAAATCTGAAACAGAGTAAATCTAAGTGTCTTCTTAGAGGGGAATCTTGATTAAACTCCTTGAGACGTTCACAACGTCATCTTCAAAAGCTTGATAGTAATCTCTATACCTACTTGCTACGTTGTGCTGGATCTACTCCCCTCTGGACATTCGAACAGGAATAGAAAGTTATAGCACTAAGCTGTGGCTGTAGTGGGAGTGCAGTGCTATATAAGGAATAGAGCTTAGATATGAATTCAAGGCTGTTCCATTGCCAAATCATCAAGGTTAGTCCTGCGTATGTCTAAACAGGCCCTAAAGCTGTTTTGCATTATTCTTGCATTGTTCGCACCGCCCATTAGCAAACAGTTCTGCACGGCATTCCGCGAAAACGACCTTGATAATGTTACTGCCTCTTTGTGTAGAGCTAGTTGTCACGAGATCTGTTCCGGAGGCATGTTATTGAACTGGCTTTACGGCGTTTTCTGTAAAAACATTCTCTGAATCTACACTTGAGAGCAAAAAAATCGCACATTCATGATTTTTTGACATAACTAAAAAAAAAACAAAAAATATTATGTTTCTGTAATGCAGATTCATAGTCTATTTTAATACCTATCCAGTGGTATCTGATTTGTCTTTCAATCATTACATAAAAATGCTTTTGTGGATCAATAACAAAAATGCATGTTTAGTAAAAAATTCTTTATTCAAGTATTGGTGTCAAAGTTATGAAGTTAAAAGATAAAATTAATTTAAAGTTTGTTATTAATACCGAGTGTTCTCTCCCCTAGCCTGAATCACTGACTCCATCCGTGTTTTCATTGATGTTACTAGACTTTTGATAAAGTCTTGAGGAATAGCCTCCCATTCCTCTGCGATCGCCTGTTGCAGCTCCTGTAGAGTCGATGGAGGAGCATCTCGGCCTCGAACTCTTCTTTTCAGCTCGTCCCATAGATGTTCGATGGGATTGAGGTCTGGGCTTCGAGCTGGCCACTCCATAACGGTCACATCCACCTCTTGAAGGTACTCGATCACTATGCCAGCAGTATGCGGTCTTGCATTATCTTGCATAAACAGAAAGTTTTCGCCGATAAACCCAGCAAAAGGTACGACGTGGCTCTCGAGTACTTCCTCAATGTATCGTATGGAAGCCAATCCTCTTGATTGGCGACCAGTATTCGGTCCGGTGATGAAGGCAAGCTCGGTTTTTGCTTCCATAGACATGCCTCCCCAAAACATGATTGATCCACCGCCATAGGCGACACGTTCTGTTATGCAGCATTGGGCAAATCGTTCTCCCGATCTTCTATACACCTTCCCCCGTCCGTCGTTGCCATGCAAGCACATCCTGCACTCATCAGAGAACAGGACTGCACTCCACTGCTCTTCGGTCCAATTCAAATGGTCTCGAGCGAACTGAAGGCGGGCTTCTCGGTGGGCTGGGGTCAATTTCGGCCCGTTTGCTGGCCTGTGTGCAGTCAGGCCACCTTCTCTCAATCGTCTTCTGACTGTCCACCGGCTAACTTCTACTTCACGAACTTCTTGAAGTCGTTGGCCCAGTTGAACTGCGTTCAAACGACGATTTCTTAAAGATGTCGTTATAAGAAAGCGGTTATCACGCTCTGTTGTAGCACGGGGACGGCCCGATCCTTGTCGCCGTTGGTAGCCACCAGTCTCTTGATACCTCTGGTATACACGCCGAACGGTAAATCGGCTCAAACTCAATTGTCGAGCCACTTGACTTTGCTTAAGCCCCGATTCAACAAGGGCAACCACTTGAGCGGCTACTTCTGGTGTAGTATCCATTTTCGTGTTCCGTTTGAAGCCAATATCAATAGAGAACCTTTCACACTGTACGTTGGTATGCAAATGATGACCATTCCCTCAATATGCACTCTTTTATACCTGCGATAAATCCCGCCGCCGGCCTTATCTGGATCGAGCGACATAAGGGGGTCTATTGTTTTGTTGCTAATGAGTTGTTTTTAAAGGTAAATGTCAACCCTTTATCAGTTCTGCGAATGCCTAGATTATGCACTTTAATTTAATTTGATTTTAATTTGCTGTAAGCTCCAAATAAAAAAAAAATTGAACTTTTAAGTAAAAATGTGCGGATGTGCGATTTTATTGCTCTCAAGTGTAGTTTCATACCAGAACTAAACAAAATCCAGTTATGTATGTACAAAAAATATTAAGAATTGAACCTGTTTCTAAAATCTTTTGTGTGCGATTTTAAGCCATTTCAAAATGTAGTCTCTATACGATTCTTTACTGTACGGTTCTCATCTGAGCACCTAACTTTTTTAATTCATTGCGATGGATGCGATCTATTTAAATACAGCAAAAGAGAGATTGAACTCTTTCTAATATTTGATTGGACGAACCATAATAGATAGATATGCCTACAGCATAACCAAATTTTTAACACAAAAAACCAATAACATTCAAAAATCGCATTGTTTGAATTAGCACCTAGGTACCTACAGTGCATCGAACGGATCGAACACTAGGTAGGTATACGAGTTGTAACCAGTTTTCTTTCCATTTCGATTGAACGATACGATACGGTCCAAGATTTGGAGAATATTTCAACAAAATACTTTGAGATGACAACCTAACAAGTCACCAAAAAAAAAAATAGACGTAGGTATCCAATCGCACAGCGACTGACAACTAGCTACCTATGAGCAGAACAGAACTACCGAAATACTTGATGGATGAGTGACGCCTAAAATTAGCCAGCAAACATCGAACATTGAGCTGATTAATCTAAAATAGATCGTGAAAACCTCGCTCTTGTCTGTAGAGTGGTTTGTTTACATCTCATATGTTAATGTAATTGTAAAGTTAGAATTGTGGTGTAGGTATATTATAGAACTGAAGTCAGTTCTATAATATACCTACACCATAATTCTGAACTGACGAGTAGGTACTAGCTCACACGATTGCAAGGACACTCAAATTTGTCGTGCGGAACGTAGGTAATTTGATAATTTAATTTGCACTAGCTAGATACTCTCCTCATACCTACCTACTCTGCACGCTAATATTAGGTCCTTACATATGAAATTGGCGTTTTGTATGGGAGGAACAAAAAGTCGAATATTTTTTAATATAATATATTTAATTAATCAAAGTATGAACCATTATTTTCTATGCACTTTTGCCATCTTATAGGTAGTTCATTGATCCCTTTACTAAAAAAACCAGTCGGACGGGAATCAATAAAATCTTTGAAGGCGATTTGGACTGCCCCATCGGAGTTGAATTTTTTCCCTTGCAAGAAGTTATCCAAATTTCGAAAAAAATGGTAATCTGTTGGAGCAAGGTCCGGGGAGTACGGAGGATGTCTTAGACTTTCCAATTGAAGCTCTTCTAATTTAGTAGCCGTCTGTTGCGCAGTGTGTGGTCTAGCGTTGTCGTGAAGCAGCAGTGGCGTGGAGCGATTGACCAGCCTAGGTTGTTTAGCCGCTAGCTTTTCCATCATGGTTTGCAATTGCTGACAATAGACATCAGCCGTAATAGTCTGGCCAGATTTGAGAAAACTGTAATGAACAATACCGGCACTAGTCCACCAAACGCTTACAAGTAACTTTTTTGGGGTTAATTTTCGCTTGGGGCAGGATTTGACTGGCTGGCCAGGATCCAACCATTGCGCTGAGCGCTTCCGATTATCGTAAAGAACCCATTTTTCATCACAGGTAATGATTCGGTTTAAAATACCTTCATTATTGTGCCGGTTTAGTAATGTAACGCAGCAGTCGACGCGCGTTTGCCGGTTTGCTTCAGTCAATTCGTGAGGTACCCACCTTTCAAGCTTTTTAATCTTCCCAATTTGCTTCAAGTGAATTAAAACAGTTTTATCACTAACATCGCAGCCTGCAGCTAACTCGGACGTGGTTTGCGATGGATCCGCTTCCACAATAGCCTTCAACTCTTCATTATCAACTTGAGTCTCAGGCCGTCCACGGGGCTTGTTCTGCAGGTCAAAATTTCCAGAACGAAAACGTTGGAACCAAAAACGAACTGTGTTTTCTTTTGCAACACGACCGCCATACACATCATTCACCCTTCGAGTTGTTTCCGCAGCACTAGTGCCACGGCGGAACTCGTACTCGTAAATAATGCGATATTTTAAGTTTTCCATTTTGTAAAATGAGTGACGCAAACAGAAAAAAACAGAAGAAAAAAAACAAATGAATGACGATCATCGAAGCACAAATACATGAGTCTATAGCTGTACAAATTTGAATTTGGAATTCCTTACCAAAGAGGAGAAATTTGTGATTAAAGTGGCCAGTACGAAAAACGCCAATTTCATAATTATGTAAGGACCTAATAACACCTAGGCAAATATTAGTCCGGTTTGATAACAGCAAATAGGTATCTAGGTACCTTTTACTTTTAAACTTGAAAAAACATTGATCAAATCGAACGCGTGCGCTGCCCCTCTTTCCCGCACAGCATTAGGCGCTGTAACTAGTAGGATCGAAAATGTGACGCTTATTGCTTAAAAAAGTATTTGTTCGCAGAGCGTGAAAAACCTTCATCATTATCGTTAGAGAGGCAACGTGAGGCGCTCGCAAAAGGCGCCGATGTTGCGTGGGAGCGAGTCCGCGATGAGACGCGCGCCCGCGAGCAGGGCGCCATCGCGGCGGACCGGGCGGCGCCCTCCGTGGGGCGCTGGGGCGCCGAATGGCCGAGTTGACTCAGTCCGGAGGCCGACAGGCACCTGACAAGGCAACCGCTGCCGCGCGCGCGCTGGGGTTCCCCGGCGCGCGCGCTGCTCCTATCTCCCGCGCGGCACGAGGCGCTGGCCACGCGCTCCGAGGCCGTGCTGCGCCGCCTGCTTGTGACGGACAACTATGACTCCGTCACCAACTTCCTCGGGCTCTACGAAGCATTCGACAAATCTGAGCGACTCCTCTACGACATCTACGAGGACTATACTCCGCCTATCCGCAACAAGAAGCACACTTGCGTGGGGCTAAGTTTGGAGCTGATCAAGCGATGGCGGGGATTGGAGCGACAGTTCGCCGGCTTTAGTGACGCAACATTCCTGGTCTCTTGTGAGGAGGCAGTGCAGGATGTGAGGCAGTACGTGACCCTCGGCGAAGGCCCGGTGTCGGTGGAGATGGCGGAGAAGGAGCACGTGATGGCGTGCGTGCAGGTGCGCGTGGACGGCCGCCCCGGCGTGCTGCTCGCAGACCCTGGGTATCACGTGCCCAGGATTATTACTGTCATGGCGGATGGGAACTACCCTCATACTGGTGCGTTTTAAGAACATGCACCTGGATTTCTCTAGCAAATTCTGCGGTTCTCAAACAAGATTACCTACTCCTGTTACTTAGCGACTCGAAGTGCATCTTAGTCTAAGATAAAAGCCTTTTCCAGGGTTTCTTAAGTCTAAGTAATATGGATCTAACTCAATCAATTACGAACAAACGAACTCTATTCTGAATAACCAAAATTCTAACAGCTGTTCATAATTTCCAGGCTGGTTCACTCAAACCGACGAGCCGCAATGCCGCAAGGAGTACAGCTATACCTTCAACCCTCACAACAGCAACTACGTGGAGTGGCATGAACGGGACACCAGAGCGGGCGCGATCAAGTGCCAGACATCGCTGGTGTATGTGGCGCAGCCGTACCTGGATGCTGTCAATGTTACCGAGAGACGCAACCTGGTTTACAACTTCAGGTAAGAGGCTATGTATGTCTTTAATTTTAAGACCATAAAGGTCAATATCAGAGTAAAACTCATTGGGCTGTATCCACAACACTATACTATACCTAGTATATAGAATCATAAAATATATGTGACTATAATATCCTCCAAAACACGACTACCTATAACCTAAATTTGACATTACCAGTGCAGTGTTTCAATGTGTTTCTGGTTAGATAAATAAACAGAAACCATAGGTACCTAGAAAGCTGCTGGACTGAAATTGCTTTGCTGGATATAGGTATACGTCTGCCGCGTACCTAATCATCTCTGAGCCAAATTAACAACTCCAGAAGTCTCAACTACCGGTTTCTCCTGATTTCTACATTAACTCTATTTTTCCAGGAGTCTCCTATCCCGAGACCAGAAAGGTCACCTGGTAGCCGGCCTGTACTTCCCCGTGGGCGCGCGGGGAAAGGACGCGCAGTTCACGTTGTTCTTCGACAACGGAACAGAGAAACGCAAGACCAAATACAAGTTCAGCAACTTCGCTGATCCGGACAATGTAAGTGTTGTCATTAATCTCCTAGGATCAAAACTATCTGGTTCCAGGGAATTCTGAGAGTATCGGATTTCAGAGATTTAAACATCATGATCAGCCTGTATCTACCCAACACTGCTGGTTGTAGGCCTTCTTCAATTTGTGAAATTATAGACTTAGTATTGGTAGTTGCTAAATATGAACCCGAACGGTGTTTGTTATGATCTCACTATAACCTAAGAACTTGATACACATGAAACAACTGAATGAATTATTGATTACCTAACCTTAATGCTTAATGGGTGGCCAATAGGAATGGTTTTCAAAAAATCCATTTGCCACCAGTGATGACGTCTTCAGCGGCGCTTGTTTGTTCTCATAAAGACAGATTATCAGAAGGGCAGATTCTTAAAATGGCAGAAATGATAAAGGTGCACTCACCATTTACCTACTAGGTTTCCCCAGTCTCCCCCACCTTTGCTGCCCTAACTAGAGGCAAACGTAAATTGTTTTGAACTCTCTCTTCTGGTATTAGATACCTACCTACTTAGGTAGGCAAGTTCTTGTTTAGTAGTTGCCAGAATGTTAATGTTCGTAAACATTGACATTTTATTAGAGCAATAACTTCGATTTGTTTGAAATAATGAGCCCTTGCCAAGTATGTCGCTAAATAAAAAATAGTCAGGTGTCTGGCCTAGATACGTAGCTTGAAGTTAGGCTAAGAAAATAACTTGGTAAACTCATGCTTAATAGTATAGAGCTAACTAGGAACCTTAACTAGGTATCTACCTATAACAATTGATCAAATTCTTTGAACTGAATAAGAAAAACGTCAGTCCTGCGAACCTCTTGCTTAAATATCCGTAAGTAATCTGCCTGCCTATGTATTCGGTACCTACATTCACAAGACATTTAGAAAGTCGTTGAAGGTACTCGTAGATATGGATAACAGTAATTTGTTTCACCTTTGCGTGTCGACTCGGACATAGCTTTCAGAGGCGTATCATCAACTATCATTTAGGTACGTAGTTACCGATAACGTTCTTAGCATTTGAAACAGCTCTATATCGTATTGCGTTTTAACTTTATTTTGATCGATTATTCACAGTTATTAGTAGAGTAGCCTAGCTAGGTCATAATCATAAGGTATATTCAGAGCGTAATTTTCAATAATACCTTCATATTCTGCTTATACTTATGTATTATTTCATGTGAGTCATTAAATCATGTGGAGTCTTATCAGTTCGACAGTTATTCATAATGAACATAGTACTCAAACAACACGCAGCCCTTCCATATGTCACTGAAAGCGCTAACAAAAGGAGGAACAATAACGTTTGCCCTAAACAACTGGGCCGGAGACATAATTCTTCAAATAAATTTTACAGTATCCTTGGTCCTTTATTATATAATAGAATGAATGTGTTAGCCAATATTTATTCCTTAAATTATAATAGTTGTAAGAAAAACTTATAGATACATTGCAATGTATGTCATATGATGACACAGAAAATTTAGAGTGTTTTAAAGTAGGCCAATAAATTTTTGCAAGCAACTTTTGTTATTAAAACTAGTTTAATGTAGTTAGCATAAGTAATTATTTTACAGCATGCACCTTCGCCTTGTATAGTAATAAGTTCTATTTGATTATTTTATGTGATGTAAGAACTCTTTTTGCCTGGTAAACAGGTTTTTACCTAGTTCAGGCACACACATTATTTAATACCATTAGAATTTTAGATAAACTTTGTTATCCTTTAGTCGTAAGTTATTTTGAATAAAATATTATTATTATTTATCTGGAATCGAATCTGCAGAAAGAATTGAGTTTTAACCTAGCTCGATTTATGTACTGACTGATGTAAGTATGAGACTATAGTCAAATGAACGACTGTGATACCTAAATAATTTAACCGATCGATAGATAGGTAGGACAAATTTGCGGTAAGTCCAAAAAATTATTGTTAGAGCAATTTTCGCAAATGAACTTACAAATTTTTCCTTTTTCCACAGATACCACCACCAATAGCAGAAGAGATCCAGCTTTGCAACATACAGATGAACTACAAAGAAGGCGAGCTCCTCCGGATTCTCTGCAAGCTAGCCAAGATGATGGGGAACCAGCCCTTCATCGACCAAATGCTGGAAATCAACGACGACATCTGCCGCATGTCACTTTAAAATGGCGGCCAACAATCAACACAAAATGGCCGAATATTACAGCACGATATGGCGATACACTAGTTATGTTATTAATATTATGCCTGTAATTTTGGCCCAATTATTTATTAGCTTAGTTTTATTTTATGTTTTGCTAAGGCCATTGTAAAATGGTTGAAGTCACAGTACAAAATATATTTAAGTGATAGCCTTCGTGTAAGCTCAGTTTGACTTCAATGAGGTTTTGGGTTATTTTGGGCATATTTTGTACGTTTAGTGGTTTGCACTAGCACCTATCGTATATGTATAATTATTGTTTTATTGGTTTGTACTATAGTTATTATATTTAGTAACTCATTAATTTCACAAGAATTACACAATTATTTTGACCTGAATTACATATTTGTATTATTTACCCATCCCATCCGACATCTGACATTTTACTTTAAATGAAAAAATGTTATCAATTCGCTAATTTTATTCTATATCCACACATAACAATGAGAATTCTTGGTTCTTATCAATAAATTAAAATCTAAAAATATATCCTATGTTCAGGCGATTAAAGGTAATTTCCACCAAAATTATTTTAGTTGTTAACAGGTTTTGCTTCAAATTCATTTACTTACCAATAATGGTGAAAAAGAATTTGGTGAAATATAACAGAAAACGATCAAAAAGTCACCGAAAATACTTTATTAAAGGCTTGAGCGTAAAAAGCGACCTGCACCTTGGTTTGTGCGTTTTGCACAACCATAGACAAATTATTTGTTAGATAATTTGTCTCTGGTACAACAGATAGAATTTGTAGCAAAGAGTCTTCGATGTACGTGTTTCTTATTCAGGTAGGTACATTATATTCATGAAACAGCTTAGGTAGCTTTTAAAATTCAATATTAGAAGATAAGTTAGGAAAAATATCAAAATAAGCAAAGTTATTAAGTATGGAAACAAGAAAACTGATTACTTCTTAAAAAAATTCAAATATTTAGCCAATTTTTCTTTTAAAATCTACGATAGGTTAGATAATTCCTTTTCAAAAGAAAATCTCAAAATGCAATGTCATATTCTACTATACCATAAATATTATTCCAGCTAGGACTATTACACTGGTCTAACTCTAAACCAATTAAGACTATTTTGTGAATTACATTACAATATTTGTGTCTATTTTCATAACTCTCTAACTTCTCACAGCGATAGGGGGCGCTAGTAACGTTTAAATCGAGGCAATTATAAAAAATACGAATTTAATTAGGTTTGGGGCTTAATATTAATTAAAGGAAGTGTACCACATTCTCATACAATACCTACTTGCTAAATTTAATAAAAGCACTCCATTTGATTGAACTTTATTCGAAAAAGACTGACACAAAGACTAAATATTTACATTAGGTAGCACATGGAATAGATGGTACTATACTAATTTTCATGTGCCCGAACTAATTTGTCATGTACCAAGTAGTACCTAGTGGTAATTAACAAAATTATTTTTTGTAGTAATTTAAATCCATTCTCGTTTGAACAGAGGCTTATGCCCGGTAATGCATTTACCATGGTCCTACAGATATTTCAACGTTATGTCGTCCCTTCTAAACATTCTTTGTGGTTAGTAACGTCTTTCTTCCTTATTCTTTGACATTCCTGAAAGCTTCCATTTCCACGAATCGAATATTCGAGAAGAGATGTGCTATTCTTGCAAAAACTCTGGGAAGGACGACATTTCGAAAATCGTTGTAGAAATTGAAAAGTTTTGAGGAACGACAATGAATATGGTATTTATCTTATCAGTCTAAAAATACAGCTTAGACAGGATAAAAGATAATATCAAGTAATCACCCAGTTGAAAAGTTATAAATTAACGAATTACTTACATAAGTATTTATTCTAACTAGATTACATTTTAACCTCTGTATTCGTAATCATTTCATAGCGGCTTGATATAGCTATCAAACTGTTTGATTTGACTTGACTTCTTTGATAATATGACTGGTTAGTTCCTTTTCTGTCAGTGTCTGTTTCATTGTCTTATTAGTGTTTGACATTAACACACTTCAAAAAAACACAGATTTGAATAGTGGTCAATTTATGACTATGGAGGCATCACACTTTAAATAAAGGCTGTTCTTTTACTGAAAGGGATTTGTCAATTAATAAACTTTATGTTTTCAAAACGTAGGTATTCGAACGTAGAGGCCCTTGTGGTTTAAATCGGGCGAACAAGAATATGATTTTTATAATTGACGGTTGTTGGAAAATCGTCTAACACCTACCACCCATTCTACGCCGGTTGTCACTATACAAAGGTACTGCGTTTTGGCATACAGTCATAAGAGTTTTACGTAATTTTTTTTACCTGCGTCAATAGTCACAATGCGTCACAGTCTGACACTGCTGTCAAGTTTAACGATAAGTTATGTAAAAAGAAGAGTATCTATGACTTGCATTTAAACATCATAAGTAAGTAGTATTCGCCAGATAAATCAAGCCCTTAAAACCTTACGCTATACTAAAAGTTACAAACTAGTATTGAAGCATCCAGTACTCCATTCATATTTAATAAATTAACTCACCAAGGACAACCAATATTTGTACACATTTTGTGAAACGAGGGATTTACGTACGTCAAAAATTGAGCTCGCTGATAACACTCATTGTGTTTTTTTTTTTTGAAGAAACCAGGTTGTTGCTTTGATTAACCTCAATTTTAGACGAGAAACAAGAATCAGTCAAACTCACGCGTCAAACACGCGGGACGCGAAGCGGGAGTCTCAACCGCGCGGCGGACGCTGCAATGACGCCTTGCACACCTACGCGACTAAGACGCGGGAACATTTTAAGGCAAAAGTTTCGCGTTGTTGACGCTCTCGCTTGCCGCGTGTTTGACGCGCAGGTTTGGCCGAAGCTTTAAACCGTCCTAGAATATTAATCACGAAAAGTAATATAAAATAGATACATGTCAAAAAGTAATGTACAAATAGATTCTGTTGTTGAAATAAACTTATTAACTTAACTAGCTGAATTTAAAAACTCTAAAATTGTCTTTATTTATTTTATTTCGATTAAGTAATGTCAGAAAAACTCCCGAATATTTAAACCCAAAACATCAGTCGCTATTATTTTCGGATTTTCATTAAAAACTGACAAAAAACCGCCTCTTGAGAAGTGCGTTATTATGATTCGATAGAGTAAGTATTCGTCGGAGGGTGAAGTATGTTAAGAAAAGTTCAACAACAGGATTGTGTATTCAAAGTAACGCTAAAGTTTTCAGAACTGGTTTTCAATTTCATCGTCTGTAATACGGACAACTGTCACTTATACACTTAAAAACCATTTCCAGTACGTTCGAAACATTATAATATCAGTTCAGACTGTCAAATCTGCCAAAGCCAGGTTTGCACCGCGAAAGGGTAATGAGCGGGAAATGAGAGATGAGTAAGCGGAGTTCATTTCAAAGCTTTCTGCTCGCTCAGTCCTTTCCGCTCGACTATTTGTTGGCGGAATGTATTTCCAGTTTGCAGTTTATTCTTGCGTGTTAAACGGAGTCCTGAATAGGTCCGCTCCGCTCGCGGTGGAAACCCGGCTGAATAGTTGGCAAAAAGCTGGCGTAAATTCATCAAACGCGCGTCACAGTTGGTCATAAAATAATACTTGATTATTTGCAGTGCAGTCCGCTTAGTTGTCGTTTTGCCTGTGCTTGTAGCTGTGCTTTGACTTGCGTTGGGGGTGTGGTGCACTGTAGACCTCGCGGACTTGTACGCTAAAATACAATCAAATATTAATAGTGTACTGCATTATATTATAATATGTATAATATGTATAGGAGTGTATTTATGTACAATAAACGATATAAGTAGCTTACAGAGGCGACCTCTCAGAAGGATAGGAGGTTTATACAAGACTAGCTACTGCCCGCGGCTTCGCACGTTCTTTTCCGGAATAAAAAGTAGCATTTGTCCGTCCCCTGGATACCATCTACCTCCCTGCCAAATTTCATTGAGATCCGTTCAGCCGTTTAGGCGTGAGACGTAACAGACAGACAGACAGAGTTACTTTCGAATTTATAACATTAGTATGGATTACAAGCTGTAGACGATCATAGCTACTTTTAAAATTGGCTATACACGTTTGTTGTGGTACAATTATATTTAATTAATTTATTACAAAAGGATCGTTTCTTTTATGTGTTTTCGACATGTGACTGTGCATTATGATTATGGCAAACCTGCTTTCATGTTACTGATAAACTATTTATCTTAAATTCTATGATAATTAAGCAAGTATTTACACAATTACATTCAAACAGAACACGACACTCCAATATACAGCGGATCTAAAGGCAACTAAAATTTATGTTTTATCTTATCACGGATACCAACCACCAAAAACACTTACAGAATAACTTAAAAGATATTTTGAATTCATAGGATATAAAACGCCTTAAAATTATGATAATAATCATATAGTTATAGAAAGGTATTGAGAATGACGTCATCTCTCATGCTGTCCTGCTCAGATCGAATGAAAGACATAATTTATTTTTCGAAGACGTCATTCTTATTCACGCACGTGTGCAGGTTAAATAGCATTGTAATGAATGCCATTAAATTGATATAAAAACAGATTCAAAGCTTTTCATGCCAAATATTCACCAATCATAAATCATAACTAATAATCATGCTGCAAGAAAATATATAAAACCGAGAAAAAAAGGCAAAATTATACAGCGTTTTAAAACATAAATAAATACTTAAAATATTACGAAATTAATAGTAGTATCGCCTTCTCCAATATCTCGAACTGTCCGGGACAGAAAACTTATATTAGTTTCATGATATATTTTATGCATCTATCAAGGAGGTTTCCGCCGCCTCCCCCGTAGATAACTAGAACCTTACAAGAATGACACTCGAAATTGTCTACGAAACTGTTTGACGCAGACAGTTTGCGCAAAGGCGTGACATGTTCTGTGCATACGGAAAAAGAGATCGGTAGAGTCGAATTTATTTTATTTTAATTATAAGTAGGTAAGTATGTACTTGAAAATAATAAACGCTGTTTTTTTATAGGAACAATCTGAAAATAATACCGTTATCATACATATCATATTTAAATTCATTTGGTTCCTTCTAATTAATACAAATCTTTTATTTCGGACAACAAATAGTTAGATAGGTAGTTAGTGTAATCACAAAGTTTCTGTGTAGTCAATACTAAACAAATATAATGCAACAAGAAAATTCGTTTTTTCAAAATCAAAATAACTATTACTTTATAAATGTTTGAACGAGTAATAATTGCAAACTAGCCTTTTAAAAAAAATTACACATATAAACCATAAAATAAAAAAAAAAATCTATTGTTTTTATCCTCTCTATTCATGAATTTAGAACAAAGTCAAAATCGTAACATAGGCATACTAAAAAATAATTTTCAAGGCTGATTTGTTAAGGATAGCACATTGCAGTGGTAAAAAATCCATTAAAAAACACTAAAAACAGGAAATCCCGTCTTTTTTTGTGTCATGGAAATGTGATTTATGCAATTTTGCTAGGCATGCTTCCTGTCCGAGCGCTATAATGACACTAGTTGAAATCGTAGACCATCTTGTCAAATAGTCTATCTTTTGAAACAGACGGTTCCAGCATGCGTGAATCTATGGGGGCCGCGCGGAGTACCTGATCGAAGGTTTTATGACACAATAAGTAATTTCAAAAAGAAAAATAAGTAGGTATAGTTATTTTATAGTTAAGTTATCTGTGAATTCTAAATGCGTAAATCTGCAGTGATAACTAAGTGCCTAGTTACGATCCAAATTGTCGATTAGTGCTGTGAAACATTTCTTTACCACTTCTTCTAAAACATCGATGTGGCTATAAAAATTAACATAAATTAGGGTTCCTACTCGGAAAACGAAAATGGAAGTTTCTGATTTGTTTTCATGCAAAACCTAAGTCACTGACAAAAAGATTGCATTCGCCCGAAAACAAATCATATGCCATAGAAAGGCGTTACCCAAGCATAGATCGATGACTGAGCAAGCTTTCATTATACGGGCCGTACTTAGATAGGTAATTGGTAGAGATTATATTAATACAAAAATCGATAACAAAAGGGATTTTAGGCTAGTTTAGGCGTTAGCGCCAACAGAATCGACACCAAAGCTCGTTCAGATAGGTTTGCAAGTATATATGTATAGTAAGAGGGAAAGGGTGTCAATTCAGATGTCGCCAAAACTAAACTAGTTTGACAGCACTTAAAATATCACCGTCCCTTTCATGAAGAACGAAATATAAAGGATGGCATCATTTGTAGTCCTGTCTGAATCAGTTTTAGTTTTAGCGACATCTGAATTGACACTAATGATTTTAGTGATTAATTTGAAATGTTGTTATGTTACGTTCCGTATTATAAAAGATTGCTCAGTCATCGATCTATGCTTGAGTAACGCTTATAAAACAAAAGCGTTACTTAAACATAGATCGATGACTGAGCAATCTTTCATAATACCGGCTTAAGACTATGTTGATAAGTGCCTTTTTGGTGTGATGATAAAACATCTATAATTTACCTGTTGGTGGCAAGTGGACTGGCGGATGTTCTGATTGGTCGACGCGAAGACGGCCGGATATGCTTTCGCTCACTATGGCTACTTGTACTGTAATGGATACGACACTGTACCAGCTACTTTTAGCTTAGAGGTGGGTCGACATCTAAGGTTATGCTGCACACAGCATCATACAACTAACCTAACCCAAGCTTGTGTTCGGGTACCGAATGACTGATAATCTATTTCATTTTAAGCTTTGGTCTCTTCTTGCAATGCACAACGCTGCGGTTTGCGGCACAACGTAGCGTCACGACACGCAACGTTAATTGTCTGTGCGGAGAAGCGGTCATATGATTTTGCCGCAGCGGTGAACGACACAAACCACACATATCAGAAACGCACAAACAAATTTATTGTCGACTTCACACCTCACCTCAACAGCCTTTATTGGTCCACTGCTGGACGCAGGCCTCCCCCTGATAAGAGCCTTATTGGTTTTTATCTCATGGGGGGTAATGCCTATAATCCCCACGCTGGGCATGTGGGTTGGGGATCGCAGTTCGGTGGTGGAATTGTTCTGCAGGAGGCGCTGCTGCCCGCCCCCCGGTGGATATTCCTTAGTCGCCTCTTACGACACCCGCGGGAAGAGTTGGGGTGGTGCAAATTCTAAGCTGGCACCACACGGCATTGTCGACGCCGTGACGCATACCGCAGCGTTGTGAAGAGCACGACGACGCCGCGTTGTGTGGAGTACCCGCTCCCCACTTCACCACCCTTGCCCCTCACCACTGACGCAGACTTCGACGGAACAAAAGACCACGCTAGACGTTTTTCATAAGATTATGAGTCCGGCACCGCATACCGCATACATGCCGCAGCGTTGAGATTCGCGATCAAGAGACCAAAGCTTTAGATCCCTTTACAATTTGTACGATTTGCACTGATAGAACATAGTTTACATTCGTATATTTAACGATAACATCGGTAGCTTGCGCTACTTAAAGAATGGGATCGAGAGATGACGTCGTAACTCTTGCTGTCCTGCTCAGTTCGAATGCGATCTGAGCAGGACAGCATGAGAGAAGACGTCATTCCTTATGCCATTCTATAAGCAAGCAGGTTATACTCCTTTCGTGAATACTGTTTAAATTCCTTTGTCTTGACTTTTCATACAGAAAACTCATTGATCTGGCTTAATTATTTCGAAATGCTTACATATACAGTTCACCTTAATCGTAAGCAAAGAAAAATATACAAAATGCCATAAAATATAATCTATAAAAATCCAAGTAATAGCTGCTTATTGATACCGTGCATTTGCATTTCTAAATGTCTACCCACCTCGCAAATAAATAAAAATAAACATAAAGCCAATAATACTAGAACAATGCAAAGGTCTAACAGTCATGCTATGGTGCACTACTAAGCCATAATGTGCTAAAAAAGTAAGAAAATAAACCCTTAATTAGAAAAAAAACTATTGCTATACTCTGGCCAAACTCAGGAACCTATACAAACTTAATCCAAAAATCACATTCTAGTGGTTGATTCGAGGACTGAATTTGTACTACTCATCGATTTGACCTCTTCTCTACCAACGCGTAATGCTGATTACAAAAATTAAAGAAATTAGATAATTTTAGAATTTGTGTTGTGAGTTGTTTACAAACATTGTACCTTGAGAATGGCTCGAGTATAATTCAAGTAGGTACTTATTCGAATGATAGTGGTTTGTGCGTTTTTCTACAGAATGTAGACAATCAGTGTCAGTGTCAGTGCAGTTCTTATGTTATGAAGGTAGAATAGAAAATTATCTTGATCTCGGTTTTAAACTACTGGACGAATTTTTATAAGTGATATGTCAATGTTTATACTTTATTGATTTTATACAGTGTTTTTCCAAGCAAGTTATTGAAAGGCAATTCGAGAAGAATCTTTAATTTCAACTGAATTTTAATTTTTGCTTTTGATGCCCGAAATCTTTTCCTAATTTCCGATTTTACATTCTAAAAGTATTATTTTGAATAAATAATTTAAGTACATTAAGCACTTAATTTCTTTTATTTAATACCTGCTCATAAATTTGCAAGAAATACTCTGCGAAATTCGCTTCATCGTTTCGTTGGTACTTTCACTATTTTTGATCAAAATGACTGGTTGATCTGAAAATCCTAACGATATGTCTAGCGAATGAAAGTTTTTGTATACAACTTTAGTACCGTTGGAAAGGTGACGAACCAGAAAATTAACTTAGAGCAGAAGAAATTATTCAAACACCGTAGTTTTTTTTATTATGTTAGTTGATAAATTTGATCGTAGTTTTTTTTTGAGTATTTTTTTTCGGTGCGTAATATTTTAATTTTAATCCTAGTTTGAGGGAAATTCCGACGTATTTCAATCACAAATATTTATAACTACCAACAAATAATAAAATATATTGAATTTTAAAAAAAAGTTACGATTGCTTGAAGGTCACATTTAGGAAAAATCTCAATAAAGTAAAAAATTTACATATCACCAAAACTATAAAACTTTAGGTCCAATAATTAGCAAATGACCTCCTCTATTTGCGAATTCGCTATGGCGGGTTGACTTCCAGTCACCCTGTATATGTCTTTATATTCTTTGTATGGCTGTAAAAGCTGATACGTACTTGGGTGAATGCGCGGGGGGAGCGGGAGGCGCGGGCAAGGCGAGGCGCGGCGCGGGGCGAGGCGGCGGCGCGCAGAGGGCGGGCACGCCGCTGCGGCCCGCCCCGGAGCCGTGTCCGGACTTTATCTTGAACTCTCTGAAATTAAACAATAACAAAAGATATAATTTACACTGTTTTTAAGTTTTGTGGGACATATACTAATCCTCAGGAATAAACATTTAATTAAATTATGTTTTTATTTTGAACCCCCTACCCCCTAATGATAAAAGGCATTCAGGGGAACGGGTTTGGTTGTCGAACTAAGCCTAGACCTCAGTACTGACGGGATCCCCGTGGTTAAAATCTCGAAAAAAATGCAACACTTTTTCTTTGGTTCCTTGAAAGCGAAAACAAGATACGAAAAATAAATACGATAGAAAAAAAACATGATAGTGCATTCGCCAAATTCACGCCGAAAGGTCCAGATTTGTGAAGACAAGGAATCTCGGTTCCAGTAAAATAGGAAAGCAAAATGTATGAAAATGTATGTGATGCTTTCATTTAAAGTCAACGTTATCGTGGACTAGCAGTTGAGTGAGTGTTGAATGTAGTTCCATTTTCAGTATTCTCTCTCGATCTCTTATGAGCGGTTTCGCACTGCATCCGATGAAATCCATGAAAACACGGATATAAACATAATTGGACCGAATTCGGATATTGATTACGTACTTATCCGATCTCTGATCCAAATCCAAGCACTTCAGGGCTTCATTTTCTTATCTCGGATTCGAATAGGACACAGTGCGCAAGCGTTCATACAAAAAGCAATACGACTTCTTGGTTCGTCAAAATTCTGTTTCGAATTCACGGATGACGGAAAAAGGATCTAGTGCGTAAACTACTATTTAAATTGTTCTACGACTTCTTCGGAACGTATTTTCACGGATTTGGATTTGGATCGGATGCAGTGCTAAACCTTTCTAAGACATTATCAAATATTAAATTATATTAAATAAATGCTGGACAATCCACACAACATCATCTAGCCCCAAGCTAAGCAGAGCTTGTGTTATGGGTACTAGATAACTGATATACAAATTACAATAAATTACATATAGATATTTTTTTATACATAGAAAATACCCAGAACACTCGGAACAAATATTTGCAGATCGTACAAACATTTGTCCTAAAGCGGGAAACGAATCCGCAACCTCCTGCGTCGCATGCGGATCTTCGCCCGCCGCGCCACATCGGTCGTCAATATAATGTATCTACGTCACCTGTCAAAGTCATCAGCCTCGTCTTCATCCAGGTTGATGAACTCCTGGTTTTCCTCTGCGTCTCCCGTGTACACGTTCTGTTCTCGCTCTATCAGGTGAGCGCGCTCGCCGATGTGATGCCCTGGAAATAACATTATAGTTAGTTATAACATTTTTATTTGGATGATGAACTATCGCGAATTAATTACATCGGGAACATCGGTAATTCTCAGGGTTGACGATTTTATTTCTACTGCAATGAAAACAGAAAGCAGTCAAATGTATAGGGAGTGCCCAAATATGCTTCGGTGCACACGCGCAATGTACCGATCCCTGATATACCCTATCAGGGTTGAGGATTCAGGGAATTCACTGAAATTAAAATTTTTTACGAACTTTCGTATTTCCTTCATACATTCATTCCATTGATGTGTGGTGCCAGCTCAGAAACTATACCACCCCAACTCTTCCCGCGGGTGTCGTAAGAGGCGACTAAGGGATATCCACCGGGGGCGGACAGCAGCGCCCCCTGCAGAACAATTCTACCACCGAACTGCGTTCCCCCAACCCGCATGCCCAGCGTGGGGATTATAAGCATTACTACCCGTGAGATAAAATCCAACAAGGCGCTTGTCAGGGGGAGGGGAGGAGTTCATTCCATAAGGTTTAAATCACTACTTTTAAACTTTATTTTGCAGTCAAAATGTCGGAAAAAATGATGCTAAACCTATTAGTTTGCGGCAAGTCATAGCTGTTTTATAATTCAAATAAACAATACATGGACATAGTTATCATAAATGCAAAAAAAAAATTAACTGAACGTGAACATGTGAAACAGAAATGATAACGTTTCAATCTTGATGTCTTCTCTTTCTGCCAGTAATTCGTGCCTTTCAACCTAAATTTCGTATCTACTTATAAAACCTTAAACTAGATTAACAGTTCAGTTATATATATAATGTAAAAAGTACATAGTAAATAATAGTTTTCCTTGACAATCTTATTATATGATAAGTGCTTAGAAGAGAATTAACATCGGGTATTTATCGAATACAATCATTATCTTCTACAGACTACAGTACCTGCTTTCTGCAGTCATTCTATGACGATCGCTGTAACGCATTTGAAAAGTCGAGAAAAAAAATATTGTTGGAGCTATCTGTACGTGAAATCAGATTTATATAAAAGCCTGCAAGTGTTCTAAGACCAATCCAATGAGTGCAATTCATTTTGAGACACAGAAGTTTCATCAAAACTTCAATTAAAAACAAATTGTCCAAGACTAAAATATTACCGTGTAATGTTTACTCTTCATTAATATAAGCTATACAACACGTTAATGTATTTTTACGAACAATGTAATACAGTCTAACCAGTCTAGCCAGACTAGCGAGTACAAAAAATATTGGGTTGACGTCATTCTGTTTAGATAGGTAAGTCCAGCGTAGAGGAGAGACGGCCTTGCGGAATCTTCGCGAGTTAGTTTTGCAATGTTTTATTATGAACTTGCTTCTGCCCGCTGATTCACGCAAGTTTAATTTCAGCTTGATACGTTCGGTTGTTTTTGCGGTCCAAAAACATCCAAACTTTCTTTAGTGTGAACATTTTCGAAAATGTTGACGTAAATTAAGTTCTTTATTATATAGAAAAATGGTAAGAAGCAAGGGATAAGCCTTGGTCATATCCAGAATATACATAGGCCAATAAAATGTTAACGTTTTTGGCTGCTTTAGTAATTAAATTAAATTTACATATGTTTATCTGTAGTAGAAGTAACATATTTATTAATGGTCCAAAAACCATTATTTTAATCTTTTTTATTGTACTCTTTGACACCAATATAGATATATATATACGATCGGCATGACGACATACGTTTTCACAAACGTTGGTTTGACATGCAATCTACTGATTCTTTTGTGGTTACACAATCAACACTGATAATGATAATATATTTTTAATCACATTTTTCTGGTAATTTTACTCTTCCTGATGACTTTTCAACTACCTAAAGATTTTCCACAAAAATTGGATACCCTGGAATTCCAATATTCTCAAATTATGTTTTATTATGTGAGTGACGCAGCGTGCAAAAGATCATTTATAAATGCGAAACTTTGGATGATGAAATGTTTAGATGTTTGCTACGTCACAACTACTGAAGAATCGAAGAATCGGGCTGGAATTTTGCATAGATGTAGCTCTATTTATTTATAAGGCAATGCCAACATTACACAATACAATGTTAACAAAATATAACATAACTATAAAGTTCCTCAGTATAGAATGTGTGCTTCTATCTAACAGGCATGCATGCACCGCATTGACTAATGGTGCACAAAGAACAGCTCTAAGCCTGGAATCAAACAACAGCTAATTTTTATTACATAAATCAGTTCCCATGGGATATAAATTATATTTAGACGTTCCATAGAAACAACGCGTGCGTTTATAATTTTGTAAGAAAAGCCATTTTGGAGCACCAGGATACTGCTAGTAATATTACGCATTCATTCATCAGAAAAGCAACACCGTTGCTATACCCCGTCCACTCTTTTATTTGCTGTTTGATACTTGCACATACATGAGGTGAGCGAAGGAAGACTGACTGACAGAATAAAGTATTTCATAGTCACAGTTACTTTTGACAGATATTTCTATCTGTCCGTCCACACGACAAGTGGTTTGGTTTCGGCCCTTCGGGTTGGGTTGAATAAGTCTGATTTGTAGAACAATTACGTCAGTCAGTTCCTTGAATGAGTGCCTACAGACGTTGCCGTGTAAAAAAACTTAGTACCAGAGTGTAACGCCACCTAACGAGTCTAGTAGTAAATCTAAACTATCCAGAGATCCACTCAAACATGCACAATATATGTTATTAAATTTGGTCCAACCATTAAGGAGGAGCTCAGTGCCTTACAGTGAACATAGCTAAGAAGATATATGTAGTATACCTACCTAGGTATGTTTGGAAAATCAAAATAAATTTTATAGCTGGCCAAATTTTACAAAATCCTAATCACGAAATGCTGCTGCTTTACTAATTATATTGCTGCAGAAATATTTATTAGGCTGCTCAATGTCACATTACTTGATGACCAATTTATTCATTTTTGCCAAACACTAGATGCAGCTCAATTCACAATCCATTTATCTAGCAAAATTCATTTATCAACTGACTAAAATCTCTTTAATTTGCTGACCGTTTCAATGATACCCTTTACGAAAGTTTCGATTTTTATAGAGTCGACATAGTATGAAACGAAGATTATTCTTCATGATTTTTCCATGAAAAAGTGTTGAAAATTTTATAAAAATATAGTTTACCATCATAACTCAATCTATCTTACTTTTTATCACGAACAAACGCGTGTAATGCCGCGAGCACAAGCAATTTGCCAATCAAACAACATCTATTCTATTGAATATTCGGATTCCAAAAATAAAGTAATTTAGACTATTTTAGATGCCTGAGCATGTCTGTAAACTAATACAAAATGTTGAGCAACAATAGCAAAATAGATTACAACTTCTTCATAAACAAAATCGATCGTCATAAAAATCGAATTGGTAAAGCATGACGGACATGACTAATTGATTGTCAGTCGAACTACCAAACAGCAAATAAGAGAGTGGAATAACTTTAAGTAGTAACTTCTCACTCTGACTTCTTCTATTGTCTTCATAAGTCAGAGTGAGAAATAACACTGCATAACAAAGAAGTAGTAAAGTCACTAAAGCTGCTGTTTCGACAGAGCACCCAATTAATATTAGAAAGGAGAAAGTTTTTGCCATTGTAGATGTTTGTCTGAAGACAACCCTAAAACTGTTGATTGGATTGGATTGGAAAGCACACAGAGATCTGGACCTGGAATAACAGTATAGACTCATTATTCCGTTGCTCGTGCCAGCTCTCCACTGCCTCACACCCTCACCACACTCGACCAGCTTCTTGACCAGAACCCAGACTGTGATATCTTCGCAGATGAATGGAAAAATATAATGTTGGTGTGCCTGAGGTTTTGCGAAATTGATGAATAAAGGGATTCCAGTTTTGTGTTGTTTATATTATTTTAAAATTGTATTGCCTTATTCAATTATTTCCAATAATTATTAATTTCAATTAATTTATTTGGTATTCTTTTATATGTGTACAATTATTTTCATTTTATATAATTTTTAATCTTAAGTAACTACTGTAATTGGTTTCTTTTAATAATTTTAGTAACTAAATAAATAAATAATGCCGGACGATTCACATAGCATTATACCTCGTGTGTTCATAAGTTTTGAGACGAACTTAATTAATTAATTTAAAAAGAAAGTAATTCATGCAACCTTTTTTAAACTTTTAAATTTCGAATCTTTTGAATCAGAAAAAATATACATTTGAATATTTGTTTCATTCTCCGTGAAAATGGCGCCAACAAAAGATTTGCGTGCGACTGTAATTTCACTGTTTCAAGCAGGAAAAAAACCAATGCAAGTTTTTAGTGAAATCCAAAGTTTGGGATGTAGTCGGAACTTTGTGTATTATACCATAAAGAGGTACAAGGAGACCGGCTCTTTAGAAGACCGTGGAAGATGTGGCCGCCCGCGGTCTGTAAGGACGCCCGCCAACATCAAAGTAATCAGAGAGCGAATTCGTCGCAACCCTTGCCGGACTCAAAAGAAATTAGCTCTGCAGACCAACATTTCGCGAATATCGGTGAACAGGATACTTAAATATGATCTTAAACTAAAGGCCTACAGTCGAAGGAAAGTGCATTATTTAAACGAGCGTCTTCGTAAATTGCGACTGGAACGATGTCGGAACCTATTGAAGAGACACGATCCAAAAATTATCCTGTTTACCGATGAAAAGATCTTCACGGTGGAAGAAAAGTTTAACCGGCAGAACAATAAGGTTTACGCCAGAAGTTCAAAGGACGTCCAGCCATCTGTACGCAATGTCCAGCGCACTCATCATCCAGCAAGTGTGATGGTTTGGTGGGGTGTTTCCTACGAGGGGGTCACTTCGCTTCATTTTTGCCAGCAAGGCGTCAAGGTGAAGGCACAAAATTACCAAACCGACATATTGGAAGCGGTGGTTAAACCATTAAATGATACGCTATTCGCTGGAAAATACTGGGTTTTCCAACAGGACTCTGCTCCCTCCCATAAAGCTAAGACTACCCAACGTTGGCTGGAGGCCAATTTGCCAGGCTTCATTCGGAGCGAAGATTGGCCCTCGTCAAGCCCTGACTTGAATCCTTTGGATTATTCTTTATGGACGGAATTGGAGCTGAGGGCATGCAGAAAGTCTCACCCAAACCTGGATTCTCTCAAGCGAGCCCTTATTAAAGAATCGAAACGGATTCCCATTGAAAAGATTCGTGCCGCCATAGATGAATGGCGCACGCGTTTGAAGGCCTTCATTGAATGCAAAGGCGGCCATTTTTAATGATTTATTTTTAAATACAGATCTAGATGTCAGTAGTTTTAATTTTAATATCCAATAAATGAATACTCAACTTTGCTCCAAAAATATTTTAGTTTTACTGTGTCTCAAGACTTATGAACACACGAGGTATAATAAGAGTGTTTGTTTATATTTTAGCAAACCCTTACCAATAGACATTTTTTTGGTGCCCGTGCGGGAATCCTCCAGTGTCTTGCGGGTTTCCTTTACGCCATTGGGGCCGATTTTAGTGCTACTTGATGAGCTGAACACCTGCTAAGAAATTCATAACATTAGCTTATGACAGACATCCAAGTAAGGTTGGCTAGAAGAGAACTCTTGTTAGGATTAAGCTCGCCTTTGCAATTACTTTTCTAGTTTTATGTTTTCTTAACGTATGAAATCAATAACTTTTTGCTCCCATGTGAGATGTCAGAGTGAATAGCTTTTTCAGAATTCACTGGCTTGGAATCAGAATTAGATAAATTAAATTTAGTATCAGGCATTGGTATGTTTGTTACCTGTGACTTTCCATTTGGCCCATTGGTCACTACAACGGTGCTACTGCTGAAGGAGCCCATTCCCATATTGCCCATGTTTCCCATGCTGCCCATGTTTCCCATGGTGCCCATGCGAGCGCCTTCCAAACCTATGGACCAACAACAATGATTACATTCAGTTATTTACAACTGTTATAATGATAAATTTTGATCTTAGTTCAGGAATATTGATTTGAATAGAGAAAAATCATGGTTTTATTTTCAGATTTGGAGGCTAATAGCATAAAGAAGCTTTGCAATAATAGTTCTATTTTAGTTACTAAAGCTGTTTTTGCGAGTGAAAATTACATTGACATGCATGCCATGTTGTTGTGTGAGAATGTACATTATAAGCATTACATGATGGCTTTGGGTAAAAGTTCCTACCAATTTATTTAGTAAGTATGTTGCAGTATTCAGGTATTCTAGAACTTACCAGAAAACAGACTGTTCATAGAAGGCATTCGCGGCATGAAGGGCATCATGGAATTCATGGAATTCATGTTTCCGTGCCCCGCCTGCCCCGTGATGGCGAGCGGGCCCCCGCTGCCCAGGCCCATCATCCCGAAGGGGTCGGAGAACAGAGAGTTCATCATAAAACTGTTCATCTGACGCATGTGTCTCATGTGCGATCTACGGAATTGTGAAATGTTGCATGAAAACAATGGCTTTTCTGCACGCTTTCTTTACGTAGATACTCATAGATCAGAATTCTATGAAATTTTGTTACAACTGTAAGTAAATATCAATGAATAGCAGTGATGGGTAGGTAAGATAATGGCAAGACAGGATCAAAATAATTACCCGAAAAATGGATCGTCTTCCACGTCGGCCATCAAAGATCCAAAAAGAGACATATTTTCTGTTAGTGAAGGAGATTCTACAGCAATGCACTGAAATTATAATTCGCACGAGGTTTTGAAATAAATATCTCGAAACACTCAAAATTCACAAACAACGCAAACACCAAACGGAAAATTGCAAACTCCAAAACCCAGCCAGGAAGGACAGGACAGGAAATTCCGACTCATTCATTCATCAATCATCATTCATCATTCATGGTTTTACTCAGAGAATAAAAGAGTGAGTGATGACTGATGAGTGAGTGAGTTTATTCTCTTTGAGTGAGTGGATGATTCTACATGCACTGCTGTCATAGATTAAGAAGGCTAAAGAAATAATGTGACTAGAAGGCAAATGAATAACAGCGTGCCGGTTTCCTAGAGATAAATAAATATGCTGGACCATCGACGAACTTCGCCACGAAGTTGATATTTTCGAACTAAAATTTGGTTAACTCATAATTCAATGTGTTATGTTATGATGAATGAGTGATTAGTAGAGGACATTCACAGACTAGATAGAGATAGGGCTATAAGCACAATTTATGTTGTTCTCTCTCTTGTGTGAATGAGATCGCATTTGCACTTGTTCTTTGTACTTCTCTAGTTTACTTTCTACACTACGACTGGCTGCACTCATTCCCTAGACTAGATAATAAACTCCGACTCATTCACTGATGACAAATTAATTATGAACGAATGGATACATTTTTGAAATTGAGGTAACAGGTGCGTTTTTATCGGTCGAAGTCTTAGAATATTTAGATTTCGTTCGTCCATTTAATTTTTAAGCCAGTTTCCTTTTTTACTGCCTTTACGGTAAGTAGTGTGGATCATTCGCTATCAGCCTATATTAGTCCACACATGGACATATGCCTCCCCTAAAACAATGAGCGCCATAGCGCCCTACCTTCAGCTTACCGCATCCAGCATCTGCCTGCAGTCTTTTGCAGGTTACCCCACCTGTCCGGAGCGTCCTACACTACGTTTGTCGAGTAGTGTGAAATACTACCTATTACGAAAAAGGAACGATTGCCTGATGGATCGCCGTGTTTACATAATTGCAACCCCGTTCAAGAATTAAAAGCGTCAAAAACAGTAAAGCATTAATTTTATTACAATAACAATCCACGAACAAAATTAACAGCACAATTTAATTTAAACACAACATACAACAATTTTGTAAATAACTTATACACGACAGCAAAACTCAAGGTAGGCTCAAGAAAAAAACTTCAATACCCTCGGTACACAGGATTTCTTCCACCTGGTTCGCCATGAAATGACCACGCTGCTGACTTTGGATATGTAGTGTACACAACGTCTTGCAATCCATTCCGGCATTTTTTCATTGGTATGTTCTGGAAATTAGATATCATTATCCCAGATGTACGTATGAAAACTAGCATGAGTACCTACTGGTTTTGATGGCGATATAAAAGGCATCTTCAAAAATATTTTTGTCTTTAAGAACAATGCTCACTCGACTTCCTACCTACATAAATTGCTGTGCCCCAACTGGGTAAGCGTTTAAAACAACATGGAATTGATTCAAAAATTTAAACTTACATCCCCGTGAGGCTTATTATCAGCTGGCACATCACCCACGGGTGACATCGGTTGACCTTTAACTGTAGTAGGCACCGCCTGGTTGTTGGCAATAGTATCACCTCCAACTCCCTCTAAACGCATGGGTTGCCCCTGACGTGGCTGATTAGCACTGACGTTGATCTTCCCATCAGAGTGAGAAGCATTGTGTACTGGGGATCCGATATTCTGTTGTGTATAAGACTGGGACCCCTTGTATTGGTTGTATATGTTTTGCAGTTGAGATCTACTAGGAACTCTACCTACAGGCCGGGTGCCCATCAGTGAAGTTTTGCTGACTGTATTTTTTACACCAAATCGTGTATTCGTTTTTGTTGCTTTTGGATACAAAGGTTGCGGCCTGTTATCGGGTTCTGTGTGGAACAAGTGAGCTGGTAAATATTTAACCGGCTGCCCTAAAGTGTTGTATTTTGTATCTCGTGGTTTTTCGTTTATACGTCGTTGGTAGGCTGAAGTATCGGCTGGGAATATTGGATCCATGATTCGTTCTTCAACTGGGGTAGGAGTTGGATGTGCGTTGTTATCTTGAGGTGGTTGGTACGCTGGGGCATTTGCAGCCATCCCTTTTTCATAGGGTTGTTCTGATAGAGGTTGAGTCTGATACATGGTCGGTGCTTCTATCGCTGCGTAAACTTGTTGCTGTTGTGGAGGAATTTGTTGTTGCTGTGGAATTTGTTGATAAGATTGATTTGAAACGACATTTGTATCGGTCTGAAGTTGACCCTGATTCATGATTGGTGCTCCAGTTGCTGAATAAACTTGTCGTTCTCTATGAGGAATTAGTTGTTGCTGTGGAATCTGTTGATATGATTGGTTTGGTACAACATTTGTGTAGGTCTGAGGTTGACTCTGATTCATAGTCGGTGATGCAGTCACCGAGTAAGCTTGTTGTTGTTGCTGAGGAATCTGTTGTTGCGTTGCTGCTGGCTGTATAGGTGGCTGCATAGACGGAGGAATATTTTGTTGATTTGTTTGAGGTTGATTTGTTGCAGCTCCACCTGTCCTATTAAATTTTCCTTCCATGAGTTGCTGCATCGTATTCATGGCAGCTTTCTGCTGGTTTGCCGGATTCATTTGTAAAGCTATAGCCATAGGGTCGAAGCCAAGGTCGCCACCTGCAACACCTGGAAACATTTCGTTAAACTTTGTCATTCCCCCTGTATGTTCACCATAGTTAGCTTGAGGACGATTTGCACTCATATGCTGTGCAGCAGGATTTGAATAGTTCACTTTATATGATGCACCAGGATCTTGTTGCATATTTCCTCCAATTGCTTTCTGTTGCATATTTCCTCCCATTGCATTCTGTTGCATATTTCCTCCCATTGCATTCTGTTGCGTGTATCCCGTTGCATTTTGTTGCGTGTATCCCGTTGCATTTCGTTGCGTGTAAGCCTGAGTAGGTAAGTAATTTTGAGCATTAAGGTTGCTCATATTTGGGTGTTGCATGTACTGATTTTGGTCTCCATTTGCCAGATCAGACATTTGTGCATTATATTGACCTCCAGAATCCTGACCTTGTGGTGTAGCATTAGGCATGGCGGCGCTAGTTACTTGTGGCATACCTTTTACCCCTCTTTCTGAGGTCATCATGTTCATAATAGTCTCTCCCATGCCTCCATGCCCATGTCCCATAGGGTGATTACCTATTTGCGCATTTCCCATTTGCGCATTACCCATTTGCGCATTTCTCATTAGATTATTTCCCATTTGCGCATTTCTTATTTGTGCATTACCCATTTGCTGGTTGGTCATTTGTTGATTCATTGACATATTTGGATCTTGCATACCCCCCATGTCACCTCCAGGGTTCTGATTCATCCCCTGCATAGCAGCGCCTCCACCTTGAGTTTTAAGCCCCATCTGGCTAGCCATAGGGTTGTTCATTACAGTATTGTTAGGGTTGATAGATTTGAGGTCATTGTAAACTTCTCGAACTGCCGGCTGCATGAGATTTGAGCTCAAATAGTTATATGTATCAGCATACAGCGCGCGAGGATTACAATGCATGCCCATGCAAGGTTTAGTTGGAGAGTAAGGTTCACCCGCATACTGCTGAGTGTTGAAATTATGACTGTCATAGCCATGACCGTGGCAGCATCCACGCCTGCATCCACCACATGTTGGCAGAGGAAAACCCGGCGCGGCACCACCTCCTTGATGGGCCTGTTGGCCCGGGTTTGTGGGTTGACCTTCTGAAAACATTTTTCCCATGCAGCCACTGAAAATAAAAACAATTTAATACCCAAAAATATTTTAAGTTCTGTACAGCACTACCATCTTCCTTCAAGTTATACGTCCTACGTTTGGTTATAATCATCACTTACCAATCAGCGCTTTGAAGCTTATTCATTACACTGCCAAGCTCATTCAAGATCATTTCTTTATTCAGAGTCATTTTATAAGCTTGGAAAAGATAATTTAGAGCCTACCCGAGAACAATTTACCTATTCGACCTACGCTGTTACATAAAAATATCAAATTTTATATCTGCTTTGAAAATTGAAAATTTAGACTGCAATAAAATTAAAATAAGTAATGTCACAAAAAGGATGTTTTCAAAAAGTTTTTACACCTAAATTTGAATTTGGAGTTGCATTGCTATGATTGTAAAAAGTCTTTATTCAAAGAAAGAACAAAAAGGTTTAATGCTTGGTGGTTTGATAGGCTAAATTAAAATGTTTCCAATCTCCATCAGTTACAAAAATATAGGGTCGAATTAAACGACCTACTTATTTAATTTGCGCACATTGTAGGTAAACGCCATGCCTATGCAAAGTTTTTATAACGCTTGGTTTCTGAAAAACGATTTACGATTGTCGCCAAACCAGTGCCCGTTGTGTTCTTTGTAGAGCTCAAAGGCGGGTCGTCAATGGACGCGCGCGTATAAATTATTTTTTCTGTTTTTTTTTTAAATATTTTTCGTGTTCTACAAGGAATGTACAATTGTATATCGGGAAATGTATGTAGCTAGTAGGCAGTTTTGCGACCATTGTAAAGCATTTGCAGTTTATGCACCCATGCTTATATTAACTTCGATTCGATTTAAACGTTTTGGAGTGTATTGACATTAAGGTGATTTGAAACAAGATCCGTCAAGTGCGAGTCGCGCGCCGAGGGTTACGAACTTTTGTCAAGTATACCAATATCGTAGAAAGAGAAGTCTATATTTTATACTCAATCTACTACCAATATGTACTTTAAGTACCGTTTAAAGACTGCTATTTAATGAATACCTAAAAATTTTAAAGTACCTTTATTTTAGATGGATCGGTTTGCAAACTTCGGAGTACATATAGGGTGATAAAAAAATTTCAACTTTTTTCAATATATTTTGAAAAGTGTGTAACCTACAGGAATTTCAAAAACTGTTTTGAGATGTAAAAACGAATACCTTTTATTTGATACCCCACTCGGTGGGGTAGGTAGGCCCCCCATTTGAAAATGACTTCTTCCCTTTATGACCGTTTTTCAAAAAGTGTTCTACGTACATACTTCTCTTTAATTTTCCTGTAAAATATAGATCGATATCTACAATTGCTACATACATTTCAGGTGGATCTGAATGGTATGGGTAATTTTTCGACTTCTTTCAAAATATTTCAAAAAGTATGAAACCTACAGAAATTTCAAAGACTGTTTTGAAATGTACACCTACCTTTCATTTAATATATCATTTTACGTAGTAGGTCTCCTTTAAAATTTCGATATCACAACTTGTACTGAAAACTTTAATTTTAACTTTTCTTACATTTTAATTTTTTTTTTTCTTTTATTCTGTACAAGTGCACGAAATGTAGGTATATTATTATTAAAATTTCAAGTTAATTGCTGCCGTAGTTGCTGAGATATTAAAGACGAAAAAAAGAACAGGAAGACGAGACTCTAAAAATAAATCTTTTACTTGTCAATAGATGAATAGACTCACGACAATTGATTCAGAGTTTATTTTAAAATGGATTCCTAACCATTTGGCTTAGAATTGTCACAAAACTACCTACTAGGTAGATCAATAACTTTATTTTTTTACTCAAAACAGTGTTTGAAATTCCTGTAGAGTACATACTTTATGAAATATTTTGAAAAAACTTGAAATTTTTACTATTACCCCCTGTACTCCGAAGTTTGCAAACCAATACATCTGAAATGTTTTTTTTAATTTTTTGTTATTCATCAAATAGCAAAGTTTCTAACTATTACCTAGAGTACATAAATAAATAAAAAAAAAATAACACTAGTCTGTTCACGGAGACAAGCTAATATAGCGTACGAAAGTGAAAAGGACGGGACTACTAGCGTGAGAGACTAAGATTGGTCAGTGGGAGTGACCATTATTTTAAAATGTAAATCTATGTTTACTTTAGATTGCTCACTTTAAACTATTAGGTACTTATATTATTCCCTAGCTTTTCGCCCGGGGTTTTGTGGATGAGTGGGTTATTGATAATTGACCTACTTATTATGATACTGAGAACCTAAAAATATATATTTTGTTTAATTTGGGTAGTGTACAAAAAATAAAACATCAGAAATTTTCTTACAAATTTATTCACTTTCTGATTCACTTGAATCTGAATCATACTCCAAGCTTATAATAAAACGTTCTGCCATATTTTCTACGTTCCTATCCATAACATCCATACCAGGCTCTACTACATGCTTTATACATTTTTGCCATTGGTCGCTATCTATTTTTGTAATTCCTTCGTTTAATAATGTTTTTATTTCATTTAATTTAAAAGTTTTGTTGTTCTGAGCCACATATCCTTTAACTTGAGCCCATATTAACTCTATTGGGTTAAGTTCGCACCAACGACACGTCCGCACCGCACAAGAGACAGATAAGACTATCTTTTGGCCTTGGCCACACAGCGTGCACAGTGTGCACGTGCCCTATGTTCGTTATCTGCGACGAATAACGTGCAGTCTATGATTTCCCTATTAGCTTGTTTCGGCGAACAGAGTAGGTATAGACAGTTCACATATTGGTATACTTGACCACCGCCATCCACCGTTTGAAACCCTCGGCGCGCGAGTCACACTCGCACTTGACGGATCTTGTATTATTCAACCATTCGATCAGGGAGTCTAATGGATACGCTTTAAGACCTATTTTGAATAACCTCATACACGTTTATAAGTTGAGCTTGACCAACATTTGTCATTGACGACGTCGAGGTATGTTTGTAATTAAAGAAAATTTTGCATAATCAATGCACAAAATAGCGATAATAAAGAAAATACCTTGTTATTATACTAGCTGAATTTACGCAGTTTTACGTGATCGTTATACCTACCTTATAGTAAATTCTTACGAAAAATTTGAGCTTCAAATAAAATCTAATTATTAAGATCTATCTGAAATGTCACAAGACAATTGAAGGTAGTTACTACTTAGGTATTTACTTAAAAAATTATGTTTTGGTACATTTTATCTACAATTACCTTATAGTCCGTTTGATGGGGTGTTCTCAAAACAACCCCATTTTTTAAGAAAACATGATAACTGTCGGAAAAATTTTGTAAAATTTAATTAAAAAAGTATTTTGATGCTATCGATAAAATTCAAATACCTACTATTATAACATCACTAGCAAATTTACGTCAAATAAAGACAAGATTTTTTTCTCGATTTGATTCCGTTTGTCCATTACAAAAAGTTAACCTTATGTCAACCGACCCCGCTAAGATAGGTACTGACTTATGGAGCGTAGAGGTACACCTATAGTTGATACGACACTGGCAGAGTCGTAGCGAAAAGTAAGCACATAATAATATTTACTCGCCTCCATTCCATGACTATGAAATTTCCATGAACTAGACACTGGCAGAAAAGTTACAAACCAGTCACGTATTACCAATTACATAAAGGTTGTGTTGTCTGTTTGTCGTAGCAAAATCATATTGATGCAAAATTCTTAAATTCAAGTATACTGATCATATTCTTCGAAGTTTATGACACTCCGACACAGACACTGGCAGAGTCGTAGCGAAAAGCAAGCGGCGCCAAAATAAAAAGAAGTTGAAGTTGAAAGAAGTCATCTACTATTGGTGACAGTAGAGTAGGGAGGGGTATTAACTGCGTCATTTTAACCACAGACTATCGATCGATTATGAAAATGTAAAAATTAAAGCAATTTTTTTTTTACAAAGTTTTTCACCATTATCCAGCTCTAGAAATGTCAATCGTTTAAGCAATTCATGTCAATGTCCCGTCGTCGTCCCTCGTAATAAACTAGAGTGCTTTTCACGAAATAAGCCCCGCGGCATTTAGTGGAACTAAACTTAATTCAACGCTAATTTAATCGGTCTGCTAATTTAATCGGGCGCTGCGTCTAGGGGACTTCATTCACGAAAAGCACTCTACTGTTAAAGTAGAGTGCTTTTTAACAAACTGTAAAGGTACACGGACAACTCGGTTCGAAAAATTGTGAAACAACTGTCGACGACTTGCGTTGCGATTGGACATACAATACCATAGACTAGTTATTAAACTTCGTGTACATAATACCAATCATGATCCGCATTAAATCATGATCCAAAAAAAACAAGAAGTAGGGGAGAGCAGGTAGCATTCGTACAGTTTTTTTCAAAACAGTTTAAATGCCACTTTAATACCTATTTAATGTATCTGACAAATTAAACTCTCCCCTACCTCTAACTATTAAACCATGCCCATGATCTAAGCCAATAAGTAACAAAGAAGTCAAGTCTCTGCGTCGCTCGTTTCGCTCACTCGCTGCCTGCCGCGCCCGTGTCCAATCCAAGTTGTATGTTCGTTTCATACGTTCGTTCGGTTCGCAATATAGACTAGTAAGTATACTTCGTATAGACGGGGCACTCCCATAAACTAGATTTCGACTCTACAAAGCCCAAATATGATGTATGACGGCTTTTTTTTTTATTTTTTCTATCTTCTCTGCATAACCACTGATAATTATATGACGTCACAATTTATGCTAATCGTTTACGATCCCTTTAAATTGTTCAATTTATATTTGCATACATATAATTATTATTAAAGAAAGGAAATATGAGGAAATACCTTAGTCATTTATGTATCTTATGACTAAGGTATTTAGTAAAACATAATTATGTTTGAATTATGTTTTACATTTTTTAAAATCTTTAGATTGCATTGCAGGCAATGTTGTGTTTTGAAGCCTGAAAACATCTGTGCCCTAATAATACACCGCACCAAGAAATAGTTAGGTATGCATAATTTGACTGCTTTCGCCACACAAAGTGCTAGCGAAGTTCTTGAAGGCTTAAGCCTCGGCAGTCTTTCATGACGCATTGTAGGTTACCACTTTTCGAGTCCTGTCTCAGTTTTTTGAAACATTATGGAAACTGACGTCCTTTAGATGCAAACAAAGTAAACAAACATGGCAAAACTAATATTTCTGGCGTCTGTAGCCACTGTTTTCAGAGACGAGAGGAAAGAAGTATGAAGGAAGGGGGAGGTAATCTGTCAGCTATCAGCTATGTTAGATGAACCCATAGACAATGCCAAAGACATGAAGTCCATTATTTTTGTTCGTAGTTATCCTGCCGTGGTTCGCACGCAATTTCGCATTCGCTCGCGCCGCAACTCGCAAGTACTCGCAACTCGCATTCGCAAACTTTGTAATATAAAGTGCGCTTTGTTGTGCGGATCAAAGTTCATCGCGGTCGTTTCCCCAGTGAGCGATAACGTATTGCGTTTCAATCAGTTCTCAGTGGCCACCGATCCGACGCAGTCAACCGGAGGTAATTATCTATTTAGCAAAAATGCCTAGAAAAGTTTTCGTAGTCGGCGTCGGAATGACGAAGTTCATCAAGCCGTCGACGGGGGGAGATTACCCCGAGCTGGGGCAGGAAGCGGTTGAGGGTGCGCTGGCAGACGCGCGCTTGCTTTACGGGGCTGTGCAGCAGGCGGTGTGCGGGTATGTCTTCGGAGACTCCACCAGTGGGCAGCGCGTGCTGTACCAGGTCGGCATGACCGGCATACCCATCTACAACGTCAACAACAATTGCTCGACTGGCTCTAGCGCTCTGTTCCTCGCGAAGCAGCTCATCGAGGGTGGCGTATCGGACGTCGTGCTCGCGCTCGGCTTCGAAAAGATGGCCCCTGGCGCTCTCGGCGGCGGAAACTTCAACGATCGCACCAACCCTCTCGATAAACACACCCTCAAGATGGCAGATCTAGCTGAGCTCACCGGCGCTCCTATGACCGCCCAGTACTTTGGTAACGCGATTATGGAGTACATGAAGAAGTATGGTGCGACCGAAACCCACCTCGCTAAGATCGCGGCCAAGAACCACAGACACGGGGCCAAAAACCCGCGATCGCAGGGCAAGAGGGAGTACACAGTTGAGGAAGTACTGAGCTCTAGAAAGATCTATGGACCGCTCACTAAACTGGAATGCTGCCCGACTAGTGATGGAGCCGGAGCAGCTATTCTTATGTCTGAAGAAGCTGTGATCAAGTACGGCCTACAGGACAAAGCTGTTGAAATAATTGGTATGGAAATGGCAACAGACACGGAAGCAGTCTTCAAAGAAAACAGCCTGATGAAGGTGGCGGGTTACGATATGACCTCATTAGCAGCGCAGAGGCTTTACTCCAAGACTGGTGTCTCACCTGGTCAGATTGATGTTGTTGAACTACATGATTGCTTTGCTGCTAATGAGCTGATTACTTATGAAGGCCTTCAGCTGTGTGGGATCGGTGAAGCTGGGAAATTTATAGATGCAGGGGATAACACTTATGGAGGCAAAGTTGTGGTGAATCCTAGCGGAGGCCTGATTGCTAAAGGCCATCCTTTGGGGGCAACCGGCTTGGCTCAGTGTGCCGAGCTTGTTTGGCAACTCCGAGGCGAGGCTGGAGACAGACAGGTTTGTTATACACTCAACAGGGGATGCTTGGGGAAGATTCTGTACCATCGTTGTGGATGGGTCTGTAATATTATGTCTGACTAAAATCCATGCAATAGTCCTATTGTGCATGTCTACTACTCATGGGTCAAAGGTGCATGTGTGATGTCAATGAACTCCACAGAGTGTTTTTAGCTGTTGGTAAGTTTAAATAATGTGTCTCGGATTGTTTTGCCTATATTTTTGTGTGTGTGTAGAAGTTGTTTATGAATTTATATTTTGAAGTTACATGAGGATTCTCGTTTATGTAAATTTAACAAAAATATCTATTATCCAACATTTCTGAATCATACATTATTAGTACCCACCTATTATTACTTATAACTCCATTTTATGTTCAGAAAATATCAGTAAAAGTTATGCAGGTACCTACAGCTAAATTCAAGTGAAAGGAACTTAGTGACTTTCACAAATATACGCCAAGATAGCCATGCCGTAGGTTGCAAGATTATCAAGTCAACCTCAATTCTAGTTTAGCTTTAGATCTGTCAGTTTGTGTCCTAAATTTATAGTGAGAAATCGCGTCAGAAAGTGTATTGTAGCGTTATGTGCTTTTGTGTTAACAAGAACTGGTTTTGAACTTATGAAAAAGGTAAGAAGTAATTTATGCCTCAAAAGAATATTTTAAACCTAAAAATAAAATTACCTGCATGAAAGGGCAGAAGATTTTGTTTCTTATATAAATAAATAAATAAGATTAAATCATTGCCTAGGTACCTATAACATCTTAGCAATATATTTTTTTTTGTTCACTGACTAAACCAATAAAATAATTAAGATTTAAATAGCATTCTAGCTTCATGTAGGTTAGTTAAAGTAGACCAGTCAAACCGGTATCAAATGTTACGAAATATAAATACTTACGAACCTACGAATAACATTAGGTGCAAATGTGCAATAGATTGATCATAGACTGACCATGTTGAATCTAATAAAGCCGTAAACTTGGCTAGCTGAACAATAATTTGTTAAGTTTTATGGACTTTAACAGTTATTAATACCGCGACCACGGTCGCTTTTGAATTCGAATCTGCACCTTACCTAAGCTAAATCAACACTACTCAAGCAACAGTACATAGTTCACATACAATTCACTAAACCCTATATTATTATCCTGTCATCTTACATTTCTGAAGATTATTAAGAAGTTATAAAACAAGTTACTAGTTCATAATCCGGACTTCGTACCTCGACTCCACCCTACGCGGTTGTAAATAATATTGCAAGTTCCTCTATATTGCTTTGATACGCATGTATGGAATGTTCTCTACACTTTTTATCCATACAGTGTCACATTCATGCTCTAACAAAGGTAAAAACTGAACTCGGTAATAAACAGTGATTACCTACCACATGTAATCACATATAAGTATTTATTCTTTTATCATTATTCCCTTGACAACCAACAAACAACCTTATCACTTTTTAATCAAATAATCTGGCGATACAAAAGACCGTTATAAAAGTTGCCTGGAAGAGATAGCACAACGCGATGCTATGCCAGTATAAAGAGAAAAGTTATCTATTTTACCATTTGATGTAGTCTAATCCTTCCCTTTTCCCACTCTAGGTGAGTGGGCACAATAAGTATTTCTCATACACGCTTCCCTACTCAAACTCTATCTTTTTTTATCGTTAATTGACCTTCGTTTTACCACAATCTTATCTGATGGTAAGTGAAGTGACGACGTGGCCGATGCACCACAAAGATCTAGAATACACCTGTTCACTATTCTCTTGGCTTGAAGAGACCCAGGTTACAGCAGTTAAAACAAATCTTAAATTTTCATGCCACGTAGAGACCACAATCAGTGTCTTGGTTCCTAAATTCATTAATCAAACCAACTACATACTACAATACTTACACTTTGAAACTACAATATCGATCTAATAACACAATACATCATGATAAACAATATCTTATCTATCATGTAGGGATCCGATAAGCGCTTTTAATTTTAATTTACTAGTCTATTTAAGGATTGAATCCATTGTGTACGTATTTCTAAGTGTTGTGTGTTGTATTGGTTTAAAAACATGCGGGATATCATCGTTATCTCCTCACTTTTCCACTCAAAAATCTGAATTCATTCTTTAGACTACCTTGACTCTTGTACTTTGCACAACGTAGGTCTTACAACAGAGCTACAAGGCCAGTGAGCTCGCTTAATAGTCACTTTGCTACTACATAATCTTACCGTGCATCCATTTATATCATTATTTGTTAATTTTTCTTGAACTTGTCTTTCAATACGCATAGAAATCGGGATAAAGCGCTTCATGACATGAATTCCATAGGTAAGGGTTGAGTAGAGGGAGGGATAGTTAGAAAGTAAAAATTAAAACATACAGTTATGTTAAGGCTGGTGTATGCCCTAACGGCCTTGAGAACACAAAATAATTATCTGTAGCCGTATAAATAATTTGTTTTATTCGTGAAATGTTCAATTTGTGTAAAATACTTTGTCAAGTATTTGAGTACAAGAAAAAATTTCTTGTAAATGCTGTTGATTTTGAGTACCTACGTATTTTTCTTTCACTCAAATATTTGTTAAAGTATTTCACACAAATTGAACATTTCACGAATAAAACAAATTATTTATACGGCTACAGATAATTATTTTTTGTTCTCAAGGCAGTTGGGGCATGATAGCCCAGACTTAAATACCTAATTCTGGACCATCCACAGTCCATTATCAAGCCCCAAATAAAGCAGAACATTTCACCTACCTTTATACATGTACAATGTACACTGCCGGCCAAAAGTTTGAGACCACTGTAAAAATCTTAGTCACCAACAAAATATTTCAAAGTACACATATGATAATGAGCTAATTTGAACACCTGCGTATTCTATTATTATTAAAGAATTTCTAAGAGTCATTATTTATGTTGTTGTTTAAGTTATCATCCTAAAAAGGTCTATTGTTTCAAAACATCAATGAGCGCCGCGCAAGGACCAGGTGGTAGAGTCATTGTAATATTTTTATGATCTGCTCATTACTTATTGTTTTGGGTTTGTTTCGCGTTAACCGATATCAGGGATTATGTTAGCTTCCTAAAACATATTTAGTACCTGAGTTTTTATGGAGTAAATTATTTTCTACCTTATTAGTCTGAGCTAGTCGTTGTTACAGTGAAGACATCTTAAAATGGGAAAAGTTCGCGAAATTAGCAGTGAAACTCGCTCTGCCATAGTTGTTTTATACGGCGAAGGCAAATCTGAACGTGCGATTGCCTCTCAACTTAAGTTGTCGAAGACTTGTGTTCATAACACAATAACCCGATACAAGGAGACTGGCAGTAATCAAGATCGTTCGCGTTCGGGAAGGCCGAGAACTACCACTTCTCGCGAGGATCACTTCATCGTCACTACCAGCAAGCGGAATAGACGCCTAACAGCACCAGAAATCCGCGTAGAAGTGAACAAATCCCGATCAGAACCTGTATCATTGACTACAGTAAAAAGACGTTTGAGAGATGCTAAGTTATTTGGTCGCGTCGCCGTTCGAAAACCACTACTAAGGCCACAAAACAAAAAGAAACGGATGCAGTGGGCCCTTACCCATCGAGACTGGACTGAAGAAGACTTTAAACAAGTTCTTTGGTCAGATGAATCCAAATTTGAAATATTTGGTTCAAAACGACGAATTTTTGTTCGACGTAACGTCGAGGAAAAGATGATGCCAGACTGTGTGGTGCCAACAGTCAAGCATGGTGGTGGTTCCATTATGGTCTGGGGATGCTTCTCGGGCCATGGAACCGGAGATTTGGTACGAGTCGAAGGAATCATGAAAAAGGAGCAATATAAACGAATACTACAGCAAAATGCCATTCCGTCTGGTTCAAGAATAATTGGAGATGGATTTTTTTTCCAACAAGATAATGACCCAAAACATAGTTCAACATTATGCAGGGGTTATTTAGAACACAAAGAAACAGAAGGGGTTTTAAAAAACATGGTGTGGCCCCCTCAGAGTCCGGATCTCAACCCGATTGAGCTTTTGTGGGAAGAGCTTGATAGAAATGTGCGCAGTTGTTGTCCCACTTCGCAAGAAGACATGTGGAAGGCTTTACAAGAAAGCTGGAACAATATATCACAAGATACAATCGACAAATTGATTGCTCGTATGCCAAGAATAGTGAAAGTAGTAATAAAATGCAAGGGAGGGTTTTTCGACGAAAAATCTGTATAAAATATGAGCGACATTTTTAAAGTAAATGGTTGATTTTTCTTGATTTTTTTGATTTCTTCATAATGTATGTGTATTAGGAAATAAGTATTTTAATTCATAATTAAACCTCTTGCTTTGTATTTTGAGTTTTATTTCATTTTCCTACTTTGATGTAGGTGGTCTCAAACTTTTGGCCGGCAGTGTATATCCACACTACATTTATGTATAGGTATGTAAGTTACAATAAAAAACCCCATCATCATGAAATAGTTTCTAGGGAAGATTTACATATTCATAGTGTTCATAGTAATTCCTTAAAGGGAAGTCTCTCTTTAAGCCTATTGGCTGGATAAATACGACTCAATTATTACATGAAATGTAAATCCACATTAACCTTTAACCCTGCTTGTCCATTACCACTGCTGTAGCCCATTGTTGTCGTGTCCTGAGTTAAGTAAAATATTAATGAGAGTTACAAAGTCAAGTTTCTCAGAACGACGTTCGAACAAGGATTCTTAACTTGGCCGTGTCTTAGAACAATCAGACGTAAAACTACCTGAGAATAGTTTTCGTCAATATCCATTCTAAAGTAGGTTTCCAACAACCTCTATCTACATAAAGGTGGTTAGCGATGGTCAAAAAAAAAATCGGGTTTTCAATATTTTCTAGGTTGTACAAGAAGTTTAGACAGTTGCGCACATTGTAAGCCATTTGCTATGAACCCACGCTAAAACAATCTACTAATCAATTGTCGTTTTGGAGTCTATAGACATAAAGAGTTTTTTTTTATTTAAATCAACATTAACTCCAAAAGTAATGGTTCAATGGTTCATTTATTGGTAAAATATATCATTACACGTCAAATAGTACAACGAACACCTTCAATTAAAATTATAAATACTACAATTGGTTTAAAGTTTCTTTTAGCAAAGATTCATAACAAATGGCGTACAAGGTGAGCAAAATTTCTTATGTGGTATCTAAATTACTTGTAGAACCTAGAAAATAGTAAAAACCAGATATTTTTTTTTGGGTGTCACCAATCCTAATGTTTTCGAAAAAAATTCTAAAACTGTCTCCTTCTTGGCTGATCTCTTATAAATTTAAGAAAAAAATAATTAGTGTGCGCTCCCAAGCAAAATTTAAATAAATGTTTAAAAATACCATTCAGGGGCGAACCCTGGCTTGGTTGTCAAACCAGGCCTAGATCTTAGTACTCACGGCACGGATCCCCGTGGTAAACAACTGGAAATGTATATAATTGAAAAAAATCTTTAGCTCCTTGAAAGTAAAAACACGATTGAGAAAAAAATAGGATAAAAAAAACATGAAAGCGCAATGTTTCGCACATAATTCTAAATCTCAGGAACCCTGCACGGTCTATTGAAAAGACTTATGTTTTCATTCGTAGGTTATTATTATTTCTAATTATTTGGTTCCTTGAACCAGCTTTGTTCATAAGTTGCGTAGTTTTCTTGTAATAAACAATAACTTGATGTTTGCGCTTACGCCGTCGCCGCCGCTCCAAAAACATATGCTTTGTCCCGCTCTTATGAACGTGAAATCCTATGCCAATCCTTTTCACAAAATAGCGCATTGCGGCATTGCGCCCTCTTCACACTCTTCAGTACCTATTACTAGTGTGACCTCAACTGACGTTCGTGTGTTAAGTTAAAACAAGTTATAAATAAATATAGGTTTATGCAGCTTAGGGAGCATCGATTAATTACGTGAGGTGATTTTGGCGATTTTTCGAACCCCCTCTCCTCTTGGTGAGATGTCGTGTAATTTGTTCGACCCTTTCTCGAATTTTCACGTTTGATTTTGTAAATGCGTATTTTTATGTAAATTAATTAATTGTGGTTTATTTAAAAAAAGAATAATTTATAATTTTTTTTTATGACTCGTATTTAAGACTTCTAAGAACGTACTTAGTACTTAGTAATAACAATGTGAAAATAGAACAATAAAATACTTTAGTAGGAAGGAACTATTAAAATTCGTAAAAAAAAAATACGTGATATTTGCCGAGATGCCCCTCTCCTCCACGCGAGGAGGTAGATATTCAATAAATAGCAAAGTCTCTAACCGGTACTAAAAGACAATAATATTTGTTTAATTGACAAACGTTCGAAACCCTCGGCGCGCGAGTAATGTTGCCGTCACTTTCACAACGATCAAAAGAAAAAGGGATGGCATGGTTTTTTGAGCTGTCAACTAGATTAGTTTATTTTTGGCGACATCTGAATTGACACCATTATTTATTAAACTTCCGGTCAAAAGAGTGTGTTTGATTTGTAGCCTAAGCGTCAAAACAGATTTTTTACAAATAACAGTTTGTCTATGAGTTATTTGTAAGAAAACTGATTTTGGGATGGTTTTATGCTTGTTAAACCTTTGCAGCCGTTCCTAAGTAATGACTAATGATGGTACATTAATCACAGAGTCTGTACTTTGTACCCGAGTTTCAAACTAATATCTTCGTGTGCAAAAGAAAACTGACTGTCGAGTTTTCTAAACGTGACTTTTGATTTCTACTGTACATTTTGTGACATTTGTAGCCCCATGTATGTGACCATAAAGATCCAATTTGCGACTAGACCATCGTTTCCGTTAAATTATTAGGGCAGCCCCCTCCCCCCTGTTAAGTTTAAAGTCGATTGTTATTGTAACAGAAATATTTTAAAGTTAGTATCTATCCTTCGGTAAAATTAATATGACAAGTTGTTTTTTATCACAACAAATTTAATATTATAGAACCAAAACTAATGTAATTAATGTACCTAATCTTTATATAAGTCGTGTAGTTAGATGATGGGATTGAAGATGACGATCATATATGAGCGAATGTGATCTAAGCGAGATCTAAGCATGTTGTCCCGTTGTCATTTTCATTCCCTTTCTTTATCTTCACGACTATACTATTCCATAATTTCTAAACCCTTCTTCTCTTCAACAGGTGCCACGCGCTCGCATAGGTCTCCAACACAACCTCGGTCTAGGCGGAGCAGTAGTTATCACCATGTATCGAAAGGGATTCAGCAATGCGCTGCCCAACCAGGTCGCCGCTGTGGCGAGCCCTGAGGGCTTCAAGGTCTTCAAATATATGAAGGTGCTAGAAGAAGCTATGGAGAGTGATACGGAGAATCTTATTGAGAAAGTTAGAGGTGAGTTCTAACTATACCGATCAGCAATCATACGTCACCACGCTTAGCAGCCGAATAGGTGGTGGCAGTAGAGGTGTTAAAATAAAAATGCTAGACAATACACGCAGCATCATATGACCCCAAGCTAAGCAGAGCTTGTGTTATGGCTACTAGATAACTGATATAAAATATACTACATAGATAGATATTTTTTATTATACATAATAGAAAAAAGACAGAACAAATACCTGCAGATCTTACAAAAGTTATTAAATGATGGTACATACTTAAACGTCCCGTTGTAAGTCATAGACAGCGCCATCATCCAGCAGATTAAAAATAACTATCCTTCTTTTCTATCTTCCAGGCATATACGGTTTCAAAGTGCGAAATGGCCCAGCAGGCGCCGAAGGCTACTGGGTAATAAACGCCAAAGAAGGCAAAGGCAAAGTCACATACGACGGCAAAGACAAACCCGACGTTACTTTCACAGTCAGCGACGAAGACGTCGTCGATCTTATCTCGGGGAAACTCAACCCCCAGAAGGCATTCTTCCAAGGAAAGATCAAGATCCAGGGTAACATGGGATTGGCTATGAAATTGACTGATCTGCAGAGGCAGGCTGCAGGAAGAATTGACGCTATTCGATCGAAGTTGTAAATCTTAATCATTTTCTGCAGCGGCAGCACGAGTTTCCTAGATTTGCTCAAGGCTAAAATAGATAAATGTTAGACAATGCGTACGTTATTGGAGTTGAAATTTAAAGATAAGACGAGGTTATAATACACTCAAGAACGTAACGCAATAACCATACACTCAAGAACATGACGCAATGACATAAACTCAACACTGTGATATAGCCACAGGCTGCACGTATATTATCAAATAAATAAAATATTTTACGCAATCGATGTCGATTTTGTCTATTCTTGCCTAGACAAATCGGGTGTCTAGGGTGATTATGCTATGCTTGATGTTGTTAAGCGGTGTTGGAAGCGAGCCTTTCAAAATTCATATCTGTCAGCAAAGGAAACGCTCGGTCCGGCTGAGCGTTATAGGCCCGTATTATGAAAGCTTGCTCAGTCATAGATCTATTCTTGAGTGACGTTTATACCATAGAAAAGCGTTACTCAAGCATAGATCGATACAGGCCATAGACTGGCGTATCATCATCATAAACATATCTTAGTCCACTGCTGGACATAGGCCTCCCCCAATGAGCGCCATAGCGCAATGACTGGCGTATGCGCCGAATAAAGATTAGCTTGACTTTCGAAGCGCGTTTATGCCGCTGTCTTCTTATTATCTTAAACTAGACATATTCAATTACGGCGCTTGGTTAACTAGAGGTATATTAATTGGCGTTATAGGAGCACTTATGTATTCAATACCTGGTAGTGTTAAGGGCAGTTTTTAATATTAAATCGTATAGGGGTGTAACTTATCTGCAAGGAGGCTATCTCGCTTTAGAAAGAGATAGCAACTTGCTGAGTTTCAGAAAATAGTGCAATAAGTTCTCTATTTAGGAGTTTTAATATTTTTTTAAGTGTTTTAACATGGTTTACAATCATTCCGCGAATTATTATATTAAAATGAAATGGTACTATTTTTGTTAATAAATGGTTTTTGTATATTTCTGCCTTTTCTTGTATTTACCTCATTATAGTTAAGGTGGTTATTGGTCACGCGTGAAAAAATCGAGTTTTACTGTTGTCTGGATTCTACAAGTAATTTAGATAGCAGATAAGAAGTTTTGCGCAATTTGTAAGCCTTTTGGTATAATCATTGCTAAATCAAACTGAATCAATTGTAGTTTTGGAGTCTTTCGACATAATGTTGTTTTAGTAATAAATCTCTTTTCAATTTGATTCATAGTTTGTGTAGCGAGGGTTCATAGCAAATGGCACACAATGTGCGCCAAACTACAAGCATAAATCACAAAAAAAAACACTTTCCAGCTTAAGGCCGCGCTCACATTGGATGCGTAATTGTTCGCACGTAAACGTATGAATACTGTTCGTACGAATTGAGTGCGCACACTGAATACGTTTTACTCCATCAAATAGGCAGTGTCTTGGTGATATCGCGTTCGTAAAGTCATCTTTGTTGCGATAAATAAACTGTATCTGCAAGATAATAATTTTCTACACCGGAGATTGCGACGGCGTCATCTATGTCTTTATGGTAGAAACGAATAATGGCGCGAAACATTTTTTGAAAGAGATGAATTCGGTAAATTTTATCATTATGATAAAATGTATTCAGTATGCGCACTCAATTCTGAAATTTCTATTTCAGATTTCATTTTTAGAATCACTTTGATTCCACAAACATTTAGGTTCGTTACCCAAGTTAATTAACTTTTCTACATCTATTGTTTATGTTCAACGTACGAATGTTTGGTAAAATCCCAACAAGTTCGGATTGTTTTCGGACGTCGTCGTAACTAAACGTACGCATACGTGCGACTAATCGCACGCAGTCTGAGCGCTCCTATAGTAGGTACTTGGAAGGACGGGATCATTTGTGCGTATTCGTACGTTTCCACACGAATCAAATTCTGACGAAAACGTGTCCAAAGTGAGCGCGGCCTAAGGCGGTTGTATGCTGCACACTAGCGCTGCCACCTATTATTACGTTAATCACGGGGATTTTCTAAAATCCATTGTACAGTTTAGTATAGTAGTTTAGTATATTGACATAAGCTTTTTTTGATCTCTCTGAAATAGGTACTTTAGTTTTGTTTATTTTAGACAGAAATGCAAAAACAGAGTTTGGTGGCCACCAAGAGCAACTTCGTAGGTATCTCTCTGCTAAAGTAAGTTTATTTATCATTGAAGTAAACCAAAGAAAACTGACTCGCGCGCCGAGGGTTTCGAACGTTTGTCAAGTATACCAATATGTACTAGGTACCGGTTAAAGACTGTTATTAAATGAACACTTACCTAAGAATTTAAGATACATTTCAGCTGGATAGGTTTACAAACTTCGGAATAAAGAGGGAAGGTAGGTACCTAATGGTAAAATTTTCGACGTTTTTCAAAATATTACGTAAAGAGTGTAACCCACAGCATGCCATATTTATCGAGTGATATATTGGCGAGAATTGCCTTCCAAGCATTTAAAAAAAAAATCGACTTCACAATTTGTAAGTACGTAACCTAAAATAAAATTTTAATTTTTTTTTCTTTTAATCTGTACAGGCGCACGAAATGTAGGTATTATTATTTCAAATTTCAAGTTATTTGCGGCTGTAGTTGCTAAGATATTAAAGACGGGAAAAAGGACAGAAAAAGCGAGATCTTAAGGGTTTCGAAACCGATCTCCGATCTTCGAAACCCTAAAGAAATGATGATAGGTAGGTAGGTACTTATATCTTAAACTGTATAATGGACATTTAAAAATTCCTTTGCATAATCTAATTATAAGAAAGAATAGGCGGTGGTGCTGATTTGACGCATACAACCATCGATATAAGTACCTAAATAAACCGCCAAGTGCAAGTGGACTCGCACACGAAGGGTTCCGTACCGTAAAAATCAGGCAACTTTTCCAAAGAACATCAAATTTTCACTTGTCCGGAGACCCCTTTAAATTTTAACTTTATTTTATTTTTAGTATTTGTTGTTGTACAAGTTAAAGTGTAACTTATTTATAGAAAGTTCATGTGTCTACCTATTATGGTTCAAGAGATACATCCTCGACAAATTAAGAGCACGTTTGTTGTATGGAAGCCCCCTTTAATTTTGATATTTATTTTATTTTTATTATTTGTTGTTGTAGCGGCAAGAGAAAAACACATTATCTAAAAATTTCAACTGTCTACCTCTTACGGTTCATGAGATATAGCCACGTGACAGACGGATGGACAGAGGAGGCTTAGTAGTAGGGTTCCGTTTTCACCCTTCGGGTACGTAACCCTAAAAAGGGGAGATGAGGTACTAGCCTCTCGAAAGTGGAAGGCTCAAGTTAGGTGCAATTAGGTCCACCCACCTCAGTCATAGTCGGACTACTTGATACTACGTACTTTAGTGTGATTTATTGACTGGAAGGCTACATCAATGCCCTCGTGTATGTTCAATAAAATTATTGCCCAAGATTTGAATCGTAATTGAGAGTGTTTGCGTGTAGTTGTAATACAGACCAATTCTTGAGTAAGCGCTGGGAGAACGTACCATATCTACAGATTTTACTTCTACCATGCATACAACGGCCTTATGTAAAAGATTTGTTCAAGGTTCATACATTTAATTATATTTTTATAGCCTCTGAAATAAAACAGGTAGGTAGGTTATTTGAATTGAAATAAAGAATAATCATAGTTGTTATTCAAAGATCGCTATAAAATTGTATGAGATTGCATGACGTGAAGGACAATTATACAGGATTTCCCCTCCCGCCCTTCCTGATTGATACGCCTAACTTCGAAGACACGTAATAGGTACCTATTATAGCTATTAAAATGGTCAAAGTTCAATATGCGCACCATGTTGGATGTTACACTAAATAATTCATATATTAAACCTTACCATTTTACCGAAAAATCCTCGGAATAGCTCTATAAACCGTAGCACAAAATTGTTCCTACGTAGCTATAGTATTCTCTTTGCTTGACATTATTAATAAATATCAATCTTTGATAGGCATTGATAAATTAATTATGAATCGTTTTTTACCACTAGCGCCATCTCTGTTCGACTTTTCTAAACAAGTTCGTAGAAGAGTTACGGAATGTTTCACGTAGCATCTCATCATCAGCAAAATAGTGCAACGCGTAGTTTCGTAGAACTTGCGTAGCGCTATTAGTACCAACTACTGTCGCTAGGTAGCGTCACTTGGTACCAGGATAATAATCAACCTACGCCGGAATAGGATGAAGTTTGAAATGCTAGTAGTTCTTATTTTATGTAGTAATTTGCGCGAGTGTTGCGCGAAAAACATAAAACACGCATTAAAGACGACCTCTGCGCCGCGGCGGGTGACGGTCCACCTTCGACGCAGGAGGTTACGGGTTCGATTCCGGCCTAGGGTCAAATGTTTGTACGATCTGCAGATATTTGTTCAGGATGTTTTCTATGTATAATAGAAAATTTAAGTACTTGAATGTGTTATGTATATCAGTTATCTAGTACCTATACATACATAACACAAGCTCTGCTTAGATATATTAGGTATGAATTGTCCAGAATTATTTATGTAGTAATACCTATCTTAGAATATAAAAAAAATTACTTTGACATTAGATGTATTTTAGACGGATTTTCTATTGAGGTCAGAGAACACCTATGATAAGATCGGTACCGATTTGCTTATAACGTTATAACATAACTTAACATAAGGAATCTTGTCTACCAGATGTGTAAGGAGGGTTGGTTCAATAAAAACTACAAAATGTGAGTTAATACCATTTTTATTAAAACTCAAGATTTTTGCGACTTTAACATGAATGTATTTAAAACGTCGAAGTTGTAATAACAATCTTACATGAGATCACAGAGTATGTACTACCCTGGCAAATACCAAAAACGCATATAAAACAATGTCTCATGAAATCTGCGGAATTTCTAATTAAGTACACATTAAATAGGTACAGCCCATTTATCATTTAGCCAATGCTCTTTACAGACAATGACATCTACCTAAGGTAAATCAAGTCAGTTAAAACGAATCTCGTGTACCATCGGGGTACCTAGTTTAATATTTTGGTGTGAAAAAAAGAATGTTATCGTTCAGAAAACCAAAATTAAAATTCTGTAAACTTCGTATCACGTTGATTTGCTAGGTGTTGGACTTTAGACTTGTTTATTACCGTGAAATTAGTTTTAATTGCCAATTACAACGCAAGAACACTTAAGGTTTCATGAGTCATAATTAGTGAGAAAAACACAAAATCATTTAAGATTCCAATTCGGCAAATCCGTGTTTTTACCTAACCTTAACAGCCATATTAATAAACTGGCAACACCGTTTGCCCGTATAGGTAAATGTTCAAATATTATTTTAAAAGTTGAATCAAAATGAATTTCGCTTTATATGACAAAGTTTTATGACGTTTTATTCACGATTTTTAAGTTAAAAAGTAGCCTGGCGTCTTCGCACAGATCCGTACTATGAAAGTAAATAAAAATATTTACAATGCTCTCTCACTATTAGACAAAACCAAAGCAAACAGCAATTTCAAACTTGTACCTTATTACATACACGTTATGGCCTACCAAAAAGGACAACTACATGCAGAATTTGAAAGCACTAAGCTCGCAAAAACTGAAACGTAGGTAGGCACCTAAATAATTCCACAGGATCACTTGGCATTCAGACCTTTATGGTCGACCATTGCATGTATGGCCTAAGGCTATAGAAACAAAACATGTTTTTAGAACATCTTTCGTGGCCATCTCAATCAGAAGAGGTTGAAAATAGAGAACTTCAAAATAGGCATGGACCCATTCTGAAGTTCTCCATTTTCTCCACACTCATCATCAAACAAATAGATACCCAAAGACTTAACTTTTGAGCTTCCTTGTTACAGTAAATATACATTTCATTAATGCTGGGAAAAATTCTATACATAATTGATATACAAACGTGTCGTAACAGTGAGAGGTTTGCGACTATCTGAAACTTTTCCATCGATACGAAATATTACAACCCTACGCCAATTTAAGCAAAACATGGCTTAGCCATAATTTTAACGTTTTCGAGGCAAAACCAAATTATTGTTGTACAATGAATTTCGAAAACCAATAATTTAAATAATAAACAGAAATAGTTGCCAATAAATAGGGCGTATCTACCAAAATATAAACAATTAAAATACTAAGTTAGCCAAGCCAAAAATATAGCACCAAAATATATGTATATCCAATGGTACGACAGAAAAGTTTCATTATACATAACTTAAATAGAGTACGACATACAGTCCTTTCCTATTTTACATTGTATTTAAACACAATAATAAGTTATCCGTACACTCCTTAAAGTACATACATATTGAATAATATACATACAATTACTTATATTTATATTAATAAGTAAATGGTAATTTATTTCTTCAAAATTCTCTGACTAGAGATATTATATCTACGTCTATAACTGATTTTATACTACGTAACTACCTACAAACATAGCCCTCTCTGAAAGGAAAGAAAAATAACTTTTATACAATTTGAGCTTCGCCGAAGTCAAAAAGCGAAATCTTATTTCGCATACCTCTTTATCGGGCAGTCTAGAGAATTATCTGCTTAGGCCCAGCATTTATTTAGATACCTACCCCACTGGTAGAAAGATCAAGCTATTAGAATTTTGCTCATAAGACTTTGTGTTCGCTTATCATTAATTCAATTTTATCCGATTAAAAAAACAGGCGTAAAAAAACTTATTTACCCAAACTTAGCTCAGTAAGCTATTTAGAGGTTTTATAAAGAAAACCATTAAAATCACAAACCAAGTCCTTACAATAGGACGAATATAAAATACAAATTACAGAAAATATAATTACAACGACAATATTGCTCAGTCACAAAAATCATATGCCCTAAATTAAAATGCATGGTTACTGGCAAAAGTTCAAAGTTACAGTACGTAATGAAAATATAAAGAGGAGTAAGCTTCGTTTTTATGCCGCTAGATGACGCCTGTTTTCAAACGATAGATCCTCTAGCAGACACTTCGATCAACGATTGTTGATCGAAGAGCAGACATAAAGAGAAACTAAAAGCTAACACAAAAGCGACAGTGAAAACACCAAAAACGCCTTGTAAATCGATACAAGCAGTATTTTGACCATTGATAAACTATTGTGATGATGATGCATTGCAAACCAAATCCAGAACACCCAGACAATCTACCTTTTAAAAATGCTTAAAATTACAAACAACCACCTAAGGCATTTTTAGAAATTACAAAACGAAAGGCAAGTGTTACCCATAAGTTTCAAACCATCTAAAATTATTGCTCCGAGTCTACAACATCGAGTCACCTGAAATTTAGCAAGATAGCTTTTTACATAAGTTTTTTTCTTATACTTTAGCCCAATATATTTTATTTACAATGAGGTAGACAGCGGGAAATTTCCCTTATAGATAATTTTGTTGGCCAGGATTCTACTGTAAATCTTAAATATACATAGCTTTACTAATAATAAATAAAATATTTCGGCACCACCTATCTTATCTCGGTGACTTGCGTGTTATTTACTAAAAATAGACCAAATACCTACCATTCATTAGAATCGCTGTTTATCTTACAAATTTTAAGCTAATTTTATAGTTTGTTAAATTACAATGTTGAAAAATGATAATTATAAAGTTGTCGCATATTTTCCATACTGAATTTCAGTAAAAGTTGCATGACGTTCAACCTAGATGGCGTGCATAGTTCACCTCGATAAGTTAGATGCGACGAAGGCATGACAACATCGAAAAGTACTTTACGAAAACTGCCTCTAAGATTCTTTTGGCTGACTGTACAAAATGTAAAGGAATAAAATTCACAGTGTTTTATACAACCTTTATAGTTAGGCATATGAGGTATAGATTAATTATCATAGAAACCTAGGTTTGTTGAAGAGTGGGAAAGAGTGGGTTTTATTATTTGGTATGGCTGAGGTTTATACAGAGTTATTTAAAACAATACTTTTAACTTGTTTTTATTGAACTAAAAGTAGGTAGCTAATACTTTGAGTGTAACTGAAAACACGACGAACTTATATTTAGGTGTACGATAAAATAGGCAATGTTGGGTTTTATAAAACAACTTAAAAATAACCCTGTATAAATTATGCTTACTGTTGTAAATTTAAAAACTATTTTACTTTATTATAATGTGAGTATTTTTTTTATTTATAGGTATCGAAAAGCAGATTGAGGTTATGAAAGGTAACGCACCCTTAGAATGGCACACCGAAGAGACTATTAGAGAAAAAAAGATGTATATTGTACAAAACCTATTTCCATAAGTGTACTTGATATGATTAATTAGGTACGTCTATTTCCATCGCCGCGCCGGCGGCAAAACTGTCGAAACTGTATCAAAACTGTAAGACTCAAAAGACTCGGCTAGAATCCGTCACAATGACCGAGATCAAACCAGCGTTCACAAGCGTTCATCACTCAGCGCGGTGATGACGCGCGTCGGTCAACAAGGGGGTTCGGGGGGTAGGTCCCCGGGGGGGCCGCAGGCGAGCTCAGCCTCCCGCGCCGCCAGCCGCGCCTCGCGCAGGCTCAGTTCGGCCTCCCGCTCATCGAGGCGCCGCGCGCGCTCCGCCAGGCGCGCCTCCACGTCCATCAACCTCGCAGCCAGCTCCGACTCGCACTGCGGCGGCGGCGACGTCGACGACGTCACATCGTCCACTGGCGGCGTCAACGGCTTCAACGCCACATTTGGCTGGAAGTCCCTCTCGAACTCGCTACAGTTCGCTACTCTAACCACTCGCTCTGGGTTCTGGAGGACCGGCTCCCGTTTGCCCCAGGGTCTAAAGGCGGATATGGCTCTGTAGTGAAGTGCGTACTGGTCGAGGAATAGTGCATAGCTGTACTCGTCGCTTCGTGCTTTCTTCGGGGGGGATTCAGGTGGTTCGGGCTTGCATACCACTGTCTCCAAAACCTGGAATAGAAGATAAACACCAATCAGAACTACATATACATATAAGTCACTATAAATGATGCAGATAGGAAATTAGACTTTAGACCCCAGAGTCAAGTCTTATCATGACAAAACTTATGGGGGCTGTCATATCGGTCAGGAAATATGACGAAATGTAAATCTGGACGAGGTCAAATACTTAAAATGTTTACGTAAATCATAAAATAGGACATATACATGCGTCAGACAGATTAAAGATAACCTCTGTGACGTCAGCATCGATTGCGCCAAGGACCAAGGGTTGGAACCTTATCTACCTAAGTAATTCAATAGCACTTGACTCTCTGCAAAATTCTCATCAGATTTGTTATAAATTTCCTTTCGCGATGAGTCACACACAGGGGCCTATTTGAATTCTGCAATCGCAATTGCGTGTTTAGTTTCGGCCAACTGGTACCCTAATACACGGAATAAGTGTACCAATTGCACAAAAAAAACTAAAAGAAAAACATGCAATTGCGAATTTTGGAGAATTAAAATGGGCATTCAGATGCTTCGTAAAAACTACTATAGCTGAAAGAAATTTAGTTACATGATTATACAAGATACCGCCTTGGGACAAATGTTTGTACGATCTGCAAATATTTGTTCCGGGTGTTCTGGGTATTTTCTATATATAATAAAAAATATCTATCTATGTTATGTATTGTATTAAGTTTATCAGTCATCTAGTAGGTACCCATAACACAAGCTCTGCTTACTTTGGGGCTAGATGATGCTGTGTGGATTGTCCAGCATTATTTATTTTATTATAAGGGCGTTACTAAAGGCAGAACCGACTTTTTAACCGACTTTTAACCGACTTCGAAAAAAGGAGGAGGTTCTATGTTCGGCTGTATGTTTTTTTTTTAGTTCGCCGATGTTTCCATCATTTATGGACCGATTTGGATGATTATTTTGCAGTTGAATAGACAATGATCACGAGGTGGTCCCAAAAAAATGTTATACCCGATGGATTAGTATGCGTCCCGCAAAACTTAAAAAAAACAGTTGACAACTAAGGGATTCAAAGTCGGTTTTAGTTCTTTCACAACAATCAAATAATATTATTATTTTATTGCAGATCACAATAAAATCTACAATTTCGTTCACCCATGAACTCTACCAATCTAATTCAACTAAATACAGAATCAGATCATCATTTTGATATTCACGAAGCTCATCAGCAAAACGCCTCGCTATCATCCCGAATTCCCGACACATTCGTCTTACGTAATGCAGGTGTGAGGGGGTTAGGGGGGCACAGCCGCGCGTCATCACCCCCATTTCGCCCCTATTCCCCCATCTGCCCCCCTAGGGGGTCGGCGAGGGGATGGGATATAGGTCGCGCCCGCAGACATACCCCAGACGACCCCGGCCGCGCCCCGACTCCACGAATTTGTTTACCGATCCCGTTTTTGGCTATAACAGCTGTTTTAAATATCCACGCGATGGATTTCGGATTTCATTTTGGCAATATCTTATTTCATATTCTCCTGTAGGTTTAGTTACATCAGTAAAACATAGAATTTATCTTCGTCGATTAGATAAATGAGAGCAAACCCGTATTTTATGCTGACGTGTTTTATCTGCAGAACCACTCTAGGCCTCTCCGTACACATAGTGGGAGAGAATTATACTGCCTACGATCTTTGTTTTATATTACATCGCAATTTGAACCTTACTGCAGAGAAATAGAGACTTCGCTATCAGGCTGATGAGCTGGCGATGGCAGCTCAAAACACTGGTTCGAAAACAATGTCCGTAATGAGACGGCGGGGTTCCCGTCGAGACTCATCTACGGAACGTGTCTCGAGATAACCAGCTTAACCAGACCTCCCTCACCCTTCCGCCTCGTGTGTTTCAATGCTTTCAAGGCGTGGAGGAGGTGGGTCAATGGGCTTTCTAGGCTCAAGTTCTGCTGGCTGCGTGGGTGCGGCCCAAGTAACATTTTAGCCTACTTGCAATTTAGTGTTTTTTTTCTGGCGCGTGTTAACGTATTCCTGTTTTCTGTAGATGGTGTGATAACATAGTGCGGCAATCATCATCATCAACCATTAGTCCACTGCTGGACATAGGCCTCCCCTAATGAGCGCCATAGCGCCCTGACTTCTCCTTGCCGCGTCCAGCATCTGCTTGCAGCCTTTCGCAGATCGTCATCCCACCTGGCCGGATGGCGTCCTACACCAGTCTCCACTCAAGAACACGTTTACCCCAGCGGTTGTCGGTGTAAGTGCGGCAATGGTGGTGTAGGAAGCTGGATATTTGATAGGGCGCAAAGTGTACCTTGCCCTGTTTTGTCAGATGAGCTAGTCTAGATTTCACTTATATCTTCTTGCTTTAAATAGCGAAATTTTGAAAATTCAATGGATGTGAAGGAAACCGCTTGGTACCTTGGACCTTCCCGCTGATTGAGGGAAACCTTCAGTTTAGTCTAAGACTCAATAGCGCACAGTTTGTCTAAACATAGTGAAGGCATAAGAAAGGCGTACGGTACAGTCTACAGTCACTTCTACTCTGAAAGATCATTAGACGTACATAAAGTAAATCTGTTTTGAAGAATCGTAGTTGTTTTAGTATAAAAACTGTCGTAGTTTAAAGAATTAATAACGTAAGTACGAACCTAGTTTGTGTGGGAAGATCAGTGAGTGCGGTTCTAGTAGTTCCTTCGGGATAAAACGTTTTTTTTTAAATATCTTTATTTATTATGGAATTTTGTCACACAGTGATTACTGATTATGCCACTCCCGTTAGAGATCAATTCTTAACTCAATCAATTCTTAACTTTCTTTTTCTTCTTGTTTGATGTAACTCGCGAATACAGCTTGACTAGCATTTTGGCTTCCTCGGAGAACGGGGAAGACAAAATGCTATTACAAATACCTACGCTAAAATCATACAAACATTTGAAGTCTTCTCGTTGTGCCTCGTTACGTTGGTATTCTAGTTGGAGTTTCCTTGACGGATAGCGAGCCCTGCCCGCACAAGTCGGTATAAGCCAAGTACTTCGTAACGATTTTTACTGACTACTTATCTACCCACGCGGCTTCTGGCTGAATAAATAGAAAAACAAAGAAACGTAGGTTGTAATGTAAGCGATAACAAAATTTGTTATCGCTTACATTACCTACAACCTACGTTTATATAATAAACCAACTAGGTAGGTACTAGTGTAATAGTGAATTGTAAACAAAATGAGCTCTATTTTTGCCTACGTTGTAAAAAGGGGTTTTGACTCTAGATATAATGTTTTAGGTATAATTTTTGTTCTGTTTCTCTTGCTTTACCTATATATATACTAATCAACTTCTCCCTGCAAATGCCATCTATCTACCTAAGTATAGCCCGGGTGAATTAACAAGACCCTGGCTCGGAACTCGGTACTTCCCCGCTGCCCAGCGCGGTACCCAGCCGTCGCCGTGCTGTAGCGATAGCATCACAATATTCACAATTACCCTTGAACGTGTAAAATTTTCGAGTTATTCTCTTGCTGTTATTATTATTGGATTATTAGGGGTAATGTTAATTTGTCCGGGATATACCTGGTCCTCATTATTGTAGCTCTACCTACCACCTATTAAATTAAGCTTGTGTGTTGTTTGCCTAAATCTGTATAAATGTCCGTGCTGTTGAAATAAATGTATCTTTAAGAATGGTTAGCACTGCAAGAATGAGTACTTCTCTCACACGAGTGTTAGTCAAAACGAGTGAGTTTAAAATGTTTGCGAAAAAGACCAGGTTTTTTTTTGTCTGGTCATTATTATAGAAAATAATTAAAAATGGTACTTAGTAGAGATTTTTATGATTCAGTCCTCCATTTTAAATATGAAACTAAATCCACGGCTATAAAGAAGAGACTTGTATATTCTATGTTATTTGGATTTTTCTACTTAACCGCCACTCCCCACGGACATGCGCTAGTGTTATCGCATGGCTGCTGGGAGTTGCACTAGAGTTTAGCCTATCTATACCCAGCAGTGGGTGAAGTCCTGTTGTAGATGATGATGTTAATGTCCTATAAGTATAGTAGTAGGACAGGCAAAGGCAGACAGGAGGCAAGTGCCTGGAGTTATTGATTATTGTAACTCAACGCGCGAACATGCGTACTCAGGGCCTTTACGTTCTGCTCTACGCAAGCTCTACCTACACAGGGTGTTTGGATTTGGACCGACAGGATTTTTTGGGGTTTTGAGCTACTTTTTCCCGGTAGATAGATAGAGATAGATAGATAATACTTTATTCACAGAAACTTATATCTAAAACAGTATGGTACAGAAGGTAACAGAATTGGCGGCCTTATCGCTTAAAGCGATTTCTTCCAGGCAACCAAAAAAAGGTAGACATAATGATCTAAGTGTCACGGGGATTAAGATATGACTTTTTTAAGTTTTTGTTAAATACACCCGAAACCTTAATCTCCACATAGCATCTAGCCCCAAGCACACCTTGGACACTCGACCATTTCTCCATGTAAAACAAAAGTCGTGTCTCGGCACACACAAACTGTGTGTGTAACGTCCACGGTCACTTCATGAACATTATTGTGCGAGTGAGATAGTTGCAAAATAACTCAAAGACATTTTATTTATTACTACTAGCTGCGCCCCGCGGCTTCGCTAGTGTGGTAATAGATTGCAGAAATCCTAGCCGTAGATTAGTAAAAAAAATACTTTATTATTATTTACTTTATTCATATCGAGTTTTGAGTGAATTGAACTGAGGAATAATAATTTTCCATAGAAAGTTTACCACCCTTTTTAACCCACTCAGAGGTTAATTTTTGAAAATTTCTTTACGGATATACGTGGTAACAAACATTCACACGAACTTTCGCATTTATAATGTTATAGTATGAATTTTACTCTCACAAAATGTGTTGGCAAACCTCAAAACAAAATAAATTTCGTATGTCCATAATCAAACAATTGTACAGTACACCATCGTGCATGGGAGGCGACCTCGCCGTCTGTCAAAATCATACATAACATAACACAAGCTTAGCTTGGGGTTAAATAATGCTGTGTAATTTATCCAGCATTATTATTATATTGTAAACGAGGCCTCTAAGAATCATTTGCGCATTTCGCCAAACTAAAATCCGCAAAATCATTATCCGTCGCCATGCCAACTAGGAGAATTTTCGCTTGCCTCGACTACACGTAAAAATATCTTATTACACAAGTTGTCGACGCGATCCACCCTCGCAGAGGGGGGGCCAGACACCCCCTAACGACACCCCTAAACGGCAAGGTCAACCGCCAGTCTGTAGAACTACTACAGCGAAATTTAGACTCTATGCTTTCAGCTTACTGGCGTATTTTCAGAGCGTTATGCGTCTGTTTTAGGCTGTGTTATAAAAGCAGCCTTCGTATTAACTCCATTCGGTCGGTATTCCATTGAGGGAACGGGGCTGGTGAACTATGTTCTCAGTTTAGGCGAGCAATCAATGAGCCCGAGCCTGGACAGGCATGAATTATGGATGGCAATGGGCACGTTTGGGTGACACTTTGCTTGAAAACATATTTCGGTTTGTTGACTCAAGCATTTTCATCTGGTGGAATTGTGGGAAAAAGAGCTTTTTCAAGCTTCTATTGAGCTCCAATGTTTTTGTCTTGTATTCTTAGATATAGATTTAATCTGGAATTCTGCTTACCAATCGCTTTACTATGACAATAGTATCGTCACAGAATCGTCCATAGATGAAAGATACTCCAGCCAGAAAGTGCGTGCAGTGCTATTTGTACGGACATATTGATAGATTGATTTCAATTTCAACCTTGACACTCTTGACACGCGTCCTTCCATCTTTAGTTTCATTCATAAAAGGTAAAATGCCAAAATGTATCATTCTGTGACGATAGGTACTATTGTTATGGCGAGGCGATCAATTTAGTGGTAGGTCCCACTAAAATTATAGTTTTAATGTTATGTTACAGCCAATATTATCTCCTCACGTGGAAACTCCTAACTACTAAGTACATGGGACATGGCATAGTTATGTGTTTAACTTTGTGAGCTAAACAACGGCCACCAGTGCTATACCATAAACTGATGCAGTACCTTGGGATTGTCTCGTCACGAGAGCACTCCTCAACGATTAGGAACCTACTCGTAGTAGCAAACATCATCATTTTGATAGCTGAAAATGTTTTAATGTTTACTTTATATGATCCTACAAGAGTTGGTGACTAAGGCCAATATTATGAAAGCTTACTCAGTCATCGACTGAGCAAGCTTTTATATAATACGGGCCTGAAAGTTCAAACATTCAATGCTGCATTTCGCATCAGCACAGCCATCACACATCAAATGAAGTACTAGGTACATGATAGGTAGGTATACGCTGATGCTGATTACTGGCTAGTGACGGTTCCCGCGAGCGATTTCCCTGAGCTTCCGAGAACCCACAAATTGCCCTATCATGAGGAAACTCGAGGTTTTGCTTCAGAACACGGTTCAATGCTGTGGTGGATATGTGGTAGAGTTTTTCCTTTTTAACAGACTTCGAAATAAGAGGAGGTTCCTCCTTTTTTCGAAGTCTGTTAGATAATGTTTATTATGTTTTTTTATGTATGTTCATCGATTTCTCTGTCATTTATCGACCGACCGGTTTCGAGGTCGGTTTCGAAACCCTTGGTGGTGATCATATAAAAGGTATCGGTTTGTCTCAAAACAGTTATTGTCATTTTTGCAGGACTTATTGAAATATTATGAAAAAAGTTGGAAAATGTACTATTGCCCCTATCTTCGAAGTTTGCAGAGCGATCCATCTGAAATGTACCTATGTAGCGTTTGTATATGGATCTATATCTTACATACAGGAATAATATAGAATATATTAGTAGTTAATACTTTAAGAAGTATGTAAGTAGAAAAAGGGGGACGACAAAAAGACATGCTACAACTAACTTCGACCCAATGGTCGTGTTCTATCTACATTAAGTTGATTGTAAATCTCTACGACTCCAAAAACAACAAAAACAAAAACAACAATTGCAGAACATCAATTCATTCTAAAGGCGTATTTCCACCGCGAAAGGGAAATGAGCGGGAACTGGTAGGCGTGACGGACTCCTTTTAAATGAAATAGGTTCACATTTCCACCAACAAAGAGTTTTGGCTGTTGAAATCAGCTGACAAAACTCGGAGAGAGATCAGTGAGCGGAGCGTCAATACAACGCTATCTACTCGCTCAGTACTTTCTGCTCGACTATTTGTAGGTAGAAATACAAGTTTGCAGTTTACTCTTGCGAGTTGAACGGAATCCTCATGGGTCCGCTCCGCTCGCGGTGGAAATAAGTATATATCGTATATCTTCTTATTATCGTTCGTAACTTAAGCCCGGTTTCCGGCTAGCAAATAAATTACTTAACTACCTATCGATCTGAGATAATATTTTTTTTTTTTTTTTTTTTATTTGCTTTAGGTGGCTTTCGTGTCACTGCGGCCATGAAAGGCCTATTGTGATCGCCACTCAAGTGTTCAGCCCTGAAGCTGCGACGTTCATAGTTCGCCCACTAACCCTTGCAGCTGCTAGGAACTGCAGGATTTTCTTCGGGGTGATGGCTCGTAGCTCGTCTGGGCTGTGCAGGTGCTTGCCCAGATGGATGCTACGTTTTTGCATCAGTGCTCCGCACTCTCCTAGCAGGTGGAGAGGCGTTTCCTCCGCCTCTTCGCAAAATCTGCAGGAATGTGTGTCGCTTAGACCCAGTTTGAACATGTGCTTGTTAAGGCGACAGTGTCCAGTTATTGCTCTTGTCATGATGCGAAAGTTGCTTCTGCTTAGCGCTAGGATTCGGTTGGTGAACCGTTTATCGAAGGCTTTTATTAATGACTTAGAGTGACTCATGCCCAAGGAATTCTTCCAAAGCTTAGAAGCTTCCTCGAAGCAGGAATCCAAGAGGGTTCTGTTAGCCAGGCTTTTAGGTATGCCACAGAACGGCTCGGGGCCCAGCTGAGTCCCCTTGGCCCCGGAACGAGCAAGTTCGTCGGCACACTCCATAGTCAAGTTATTATCTCTCATCTGAGATAATAACTTGAATGGTCGTTTCTATGGTAGCCAGCATTCATAAACTCTATCACTATAAGTCATCGATCAAGGTATCCGCCGGCCCCGGCGGCGCGGCGGCAGGGCGGGGCGGGGCGCTTCGCGGTGGATACGTGATGGAAGCTATAAGTACTTATATTTATTATTAACCGACTTCAAACAGGAGGAGATTCTCAGTTCGTCTGTTTTTTTTTTTTTTTAATAATATGCAAATAAATGATCTTTATCTTTATTTTTTTTTATGTACACTGCCGGCCAAAAGTTTGAGACCACCTACATCAAAGTAGGAAAATGAAATAAAACTCAAAATACAAAGCAAGAGGTTTAATTATGAATTAAAATACTTATTTCCTAATACACATACATTATGAAGAAAACAAAAAAATCAAGAAAAATCAACCATTTACTTTAAAAATGTCGCTCATATTTTATACAGATTTTTCGTCGAAAAACCCTCCCTTGCATTTTATTACTACTTTCACTATTCTTGGCATACGAGCAATCAATTTGTCGATTGTATCTTGTGATATATTGTTCCAGCTTTCTTGTAAAGCCTTCCACATGTCTTCTTGCGAAGTGGGACAACAACTGCGCACATTTCTATCAAGCTCTTCCCACAAAAGCTCAATCGGGTTGAGATCCGGACTCTGAGGGGGCCACACCATGTTTTTTAAAACCCCTTCTGTTTCTTTGTGTTCTAAATAACCCCTGCATAATTTTGAACTATGTTTTGGGTCATTATCTTGTTGGAAAAAAAATCCATCTCCAATTATTCTTGAACCAGACGGAATGGCATTTTGCTGTAGTATTCGTTTATATTGCTCCTTTTTCATGATTCCTTCGACTCGTACCAAATCTCCGGTTCCATGGCCCGAGAAGCATCCCCAGACCATAATGGAACCACCACCATGCTTGACTGTTGGCACCACACAGTCTGGCATCATCTTTTCCTCGACGTTACGTCGAACAAAAATTCGTCGTTTTGAACCAAATATTTCAAATTTGGATTCATCTGACCAAAGAACTTGTTTAAAGTCTTCTTCAGTCCAGTCTCGATGGGTAAGGGCCCACTGCATCCGTTTCTTTTTGTTTTGTGGCCTTAGTAGTGGTTTTCGAACGGCGACGCGACCAAATAACTTAGCATCTCTCAAACGTCTTTTTACTGTAGTCAATGATACAGGTTCTGATCGGGATTTGTTCACTTCTACTCGGATTTCTGGTGCTGTTAGGCGTCTATTCCGCTTGCTGGTAGTGACGATGAAGTGATCCTCGCGAGAAGTGGTAGTTCTCGGCCTTCCCGAACGCGAACGATCTTGATTACTGCCAGTCTCCTTGTATCGGGTTATTGTGTTATGAACACAAGTCTTCGACAACTTAAGTTGAGAGGCAATCGCACGTTCAGATTTGCCTTCGCCGTATAAAACAACTATGGCAGAGCGAGTTTCACTGCTAATTTCGCGAACTTTTCCCATTTTAAGATGTCTTCACTGTAACAACGACGAGCTCAGACTAATAAGGTAGAAAATAATTTACTCCATAAAAACTCAGGTACTAAATATGTTTTAGGAAGCTAACATAATCCCTGATATCGGTTAACGCGAAACAAACCCAAAACAATAAGTAATGAGCAGATCATAAAAATATTACAATGACTCTACCACCTGGTCCTTGCGCGGCGCTCATTGATGTTTTGAAACAATAGACCTTTTTAGGATGATAACTTAAACAACAACATAAATAATGACTCTTAGAAATTCTTTAATAATAATAGAATACGCAGGTGTTCAAATTAGCTCATTATCATATGTGTACTTTGAAATATTTTGTTGGTGACAAAGATTTTAACAGTGGTCTCAAACTTTTGGCCGGCAGTGTATGTTACATGATATCTCCGCCTATGGGAAACCGATTTTACTGATTCTTTCACTATTGTATAGATAATGATCCCGAGGTAGTCCCATAATTTTTTTATTCCCGAGGGATTAGTATTTATCCCGCTAAACTCAAAACACAGTGTAAAATTAAGGGATTCAAAGTAGGTTTTAAATTATTTTTCACCAATCAAATTATTCTCCCCCCATGTTCGTATCATCCACCACCACGCACGATCCACCACCATCCGCATACATTTACAGCATTGAACATGCTCATGTCCTCGGACACAAATCACTGACCAAGATTCTTGCAATCCAAGCCGGGAATAAAAAATCGACGAATATACAGCCACTTCAAGATCATTTTCCATACCATCGCGAAATAATTTTGCAAATCATTCCATGATTGACGAAGAAATCGACGAATATACAGCCGAACATAGTACCTCCTCCTTTTTTCGAAGTCGGTTAAAAACTTAACGCAAAGACTTTCGTTAGATTTTTTTAATGGCGCAGTATTTTTTATTTAACAATATGACCGGAAATAAAGAATTTTTGACTTTGGTTTCACTTGGACTTTTTAGGCCGTTCTACACCCACCCAGAAATAAAATATGTTTATTGTTGAAACTGTGTACAAAATATCATATTAAACTAGCTAGAAACTGTTTGTCCAGATGTATATAATGATGAAAAAATCACGAAAAAGATTCGTGGGAAATCCGTCAGAATCTGCCAATATCTAAAAAGTTTTTATTTGACTTGACTTGACTTCTTTGTATTTGGCAATATGTGACTGGTTTGTCACTTTTCTGCCAGTGTCTTGGAACTAAGTTTTTATTTTATTTATTTATCACCAACATACGAGCTTTAACTTACTTTGAAATCATGTCAAGTGTCAGTATAATTATTATAGGTGAAGACAGTATGCAAAAAATTATCATGTTTTTGAAAAGATCGACTATTGTTTTTAAACTAGTAAACTTACACCATAAGAACAAAAGGATGGAACGGCAATCGTGTAATAACACCATAGTTAGATAATCCTTGCACCATGACACCATACTCATGTCTCGTTGTTATGGGGTATAAATTTAAGTACCTTTACACACGCTTTATTATAGTATTTTTATGTCGTGTTTTGTTTTACTATTACCTATTACGCGACACCAGAGTGTTTTGTTTTGAAAGGAAAGGTGCTCGTCCACTATACTCGGTTCTAGAATATAAGATATTTTGTGCGAACAAAGATTCATTTATGAATAACAACTTAACAAAATCTCATGACAATAACATAAATTAAAAAAGAACGGCATGTTTACAGACATACATATTACCTAGTCGGTAAAATGCGATCGATTTCTTGTCAAGTACTAGATAATAAATACAAATAAAAACACTGCTTCAACAAAAAAGGTATAAATAGCAGTTCTAAAACGGACATGAGAGCAATGAAATTATGAATGAAAACTATCAAATCCAAAAAAACTGGTTCGAACTTCTGAGATTTGCTCCGCATATGACGCTGTCGTAAAATATTTTCCAGCAATATTTCTTTGGTTTTGTAAGCCCTTTGTTTACAAAAAAATCTTGGATTCTAGAGTCAAGACATGTTGTTATGTACATTATGTACATAATGGCGGTCAAAGCCAAAAACTGCTGAAAAACATAGTCAGGTTTCGTAGCGTCGTTATAAGGGCTCTGATAATAGTGATATGATAACGCTTTTGTGGTACTGTTCATCTGTTTTTTTGTAGTTGAGTGATATATAGATAGGACATTTATTTGCAACTACAACACACAATACAAAGGTATACAAAACACAACAAAATGTAGGTACATCAGAACATAAAGACTTAAAAGTAGTCGGTACTTAAACTTATAGATACATAAAAAAAAGTACAGATTCTCAGTGTTTACATAATATATTATAAGGAATTGGCAATATTCCTCTGCCCCGGGGCCGGAACCGCATCCGCAAACTTCTGAGCCTTACACACTGCGTCACAGAAATTGTAAAATATATTTTCACGTCGATTGTGTATGTTTTTTGAGGCAATTGGTTTAGTGTAAAGTAGACCGAGAAATAAGTGTTTTGTTTACGTCAAGATCCGCTTCTTGATGGCTAGCGAGTATCGACAGGCCTTTGACTTGTAAATATGTAGTGTTTTGTTTGGAATTTTTATACTTACCACAGGTCATCATCAGCACACAATAGTCCACTGCTGAACCTAGGGGCTCCACTTATTGGCAGTATTTCGCATTCCTCCAGCTGGTCGATTCAGATGGTAGGTATTCGGCGAAAATAAAGTTTTAGAATTTAGTTTTTTAAGATTACCTATAGTTAATATTTAGTGATTGTTAGTTATCTTTATGAGACGATAAAAATAAATACATAAATTGATACTCACGAAAACATCGAAATCGACCAGCTGACAGGACGGCGTTCTACATCTGTTTTGTAGAGATCTCCACTCAAAAACACGTTTACCACACCGGTTGTCGGTTCTTCGGGAGATATGGCCGGCCTCAAAATTTCTAGCTATCGATAGTAAACCGGTTAAGTCATAAAAAAGCTTTTTTCTAGAAAATTGAAAGCTTTTCTGTAGCGAGCATTATTAGCGAAGGATATTAGATAGCACACCCGCGTAAGTACAATAATAACTTCCAATAAGTATTGGGTTACCTTTAGCTCAGGGAAAAATACATCTACCGTTACTAGGATTAAACCAATAAAGGAATACAAATATAATGAGAAAAATGTTTCCATGTTACCCCCCTCATTCGAAAATGAAACCTTGCAATAACTTTGCAATAAAATAATAATCAAGAGCAGTGGAATAAACCCTCTTCATTTTTAGAACACGTGTCTTTTTAAAAGGGATGCATTATGCGCCAACATCGGTAAAAAAAAATTAAATTTAAGGTGGGTAGCACAGAAATTAGTAAATTTTAGTATATCGCATTCATTGCCCAGCCAGCTGCTGCAGTGTAGATTGCTGCGTTGCGCTTTGCTTCTTGTTATCTTAGTTTTATTTACATAAAAACTACTTCCTTTCTACTTAATGTTAACCCAAAATATTATTTGTATTGTACCAACATCAATACTTGCAACCTTTATAGAAATAAATAAATGATTGTTTATTTGTTTCGGGTCGCAGCTAAATGGACTCGCAGAACTACATGTAGGTAAGTCGTCGGCAGTGAAAGTATTAAACCAATAAAGTTATCATGGTCAGAGCGAGTCAAAGCAGTGGGATTCACAGGGGCCTACGTGTTTTGAATCAAAAGAGTCCGATTTGCACTTGGCCGGTTTTATATACATATTATTTAACAGGGGTGCAGTATGATAATTACTTGGAAAATAGGGTTGGTTCACAGGTCAGAGTAACTTACCTACACACTCATATGGGGCATAAAAATATTCAAATTCACAATGTCTTTTTACGTGACCGACAGTACTCATTTCTAATCAAGAATGCTTTGCCAAGGTAGTTGGAACCAAAATAAATTCTTAAGATTTTAGATTTAACCAGTTTATTTTTAAGTCAGCCTATGCCATCCTAGCTAGACAAAGGCCCCCCCCCCAATCTTTCCACTCGCCACATCGACATACGATATCGATGATCCGCCATAATCATCTTCGTTCTCCGACCGATCTCATGAATTAATAAAAAAGGCATCTATATCGTAGCTGGCTTTCTTAATTAAAAGATAGCATTGATTTAGAGTAGATTTTGTATTGTGATGTATGGCGTTGTGTTGTGTATTATCCTGTACAGTGCCGAGATGTTGAAACTAATCCATCGGTAGATCAGAGTGGAACTTGAAGTCGAAACTAATCCATCGGTGGATCAGAGTGGACAAAAAAGTGGAAATGATCCATTACTGGATCTGCAAGGTGGATCAGACTGGGATAGGGCTACTATTGACCCCGAGTCTGAAATAATAGTTATTTGTTCAACACGAGCATTTTTTATTTTATTTAAAGTGCATATCCCCGAACGAAAAAGAACAGTCCAACGTAGACTGCTGAGCTAGCGAGGGATTTAAAAGGCACGATTTTTAAATCCCTCGCTAGCTCAGCAGTCTACTTTGGTTTTATTAATTAGATCTTTATTCCTTCCGTAATTTACGTTTCGTTCGAAATTTTGTTGTTTGCGGATGGAGTACCTATGCCAAGGAAAATGTACACTTGCCAAAATATTTATGACCACAACACATAATTCAGATGCTATGCTAGGTAACAGCTACCAATTAGAGATCAAAGCCAAATATTTGACCGATGACTCCCATGGGTTGTTGTCCACGTCCTCTTAGAATCATGAATAACTGGGAAAAAATGCGGCTCATCTCATCTCATTCTGAGATGAGATGAGCCGCATTTTTTCCCAGTGAGAGGCCAGGATTGTGGTCCCATAGAAACAGAATAATCTTTATCGTAGGAAATATTACCGTAAACGTAAGATGTCACCGTAAACGTATTTTTTTTAATAATACGATTTCAAACTTGCTAACACACGCTTTATGGTCTCAAATGGAGAATAGATTTTGAATTTAGAATTTGCAAGCTCATTTTATATCAACTTACACAAATAGATTTTGCACCCTTTACACGCGGTACAGGGTCGGCGCAAGGGAGAGATGGGGGGCACCCCTCGTTATTGCGTTTTACATGATTTGGCAACCAATTGCGCGAATGTAATGTGATTTTAAATAGAGATGAGATTTTTATAAAGCAGTGATTGAAATTTTAAGAGTTTTACCTATAGATTAAAGTAGACAGCCAACGCAACTATGTAAAAGTCGATTGGAATTGAAAACTAAAAGCCAGGAGCTATTAAGAAATGCAGCTGTCACGAAATAACCAAAAACCAGATTAAATAAATATTATTTATTATCCTCGACCATTTTGTTTATTCATTTTTGAGTCGACTATACTCTTTGTGTCAATAACAGACCGGATAAAAGACATAAAAACCAAATGAAAATCGTAAACAAGGACGAGTTTTAAAAATATGTGCTTCAAAGAAAATCTTTAGAACCACCGCACCTGTGAGTGATTCAACTGACGGTTTTGCGTTATTGTCAGCTAAGTACCTACTGGCTGGTTTGTGCGGGTTCGATTACAGGCTATGAGTCTATTTCATGATTTCAGAATGGCTACGTGGCTAGTATGAGTTTGCAAAATACCAAAACGAAAGAAGTTTATAGGAACGTGATATTTTACTACCGCTGACTCGTTAATTTGTCAAAATAGTACTTCCTTTCAAAATAGTACTTCGTTTCTTTAAATGCAACAAATCACTCAAAATCATTGGAAATGTATAATCGGAGTTCGTAATAAACAATTGGATTGCCGTCATACTACGAATTGCAATTCCTCTCTATCCGGTAGTGGCGCTGCAAAGCGCTAAATGTATGGGAGAAAACGAAAACTTTATAGTTTTCGTTAACTATGCAAAACACATCGTATGGTCTCAGCTTCAGAGTCTACCTTCAAAAGCATAAATAACATATCTTTGTAAAACAGTGATTGCATTTTGAGATGCATTAAAATTCAACATGCGTCATGATAAATTTATGAGTGTATACTATCAACAAAAGATATTCAAAAATAATTTTAGATTATTGACCGCCCGAAAAACAATTCAACGCATTAATTTACAATAATTTCGAGACATACAAGCCCTATATTTACAATTTAAAAGCATGCATGTTGCATACAGCCGGTGACAACAACAAATAAACAGGACGTTCGTTAGATTACTTATGTATTATTCTTTATTCTGTACTTATGTGGCTTGTCATTTGTTACTTGTATGTGACGTCAATGGTTGCAAGCACGATGATAACAGTAGGTACTTGACGACAATAGGTATCTTTTACAGAGTCAAGGAACAAAGAATAGTTTTGTTTTCAAACCTACGAGATCAGAGCCTATGACAACTCGTAAAGATTTAAAGGGATTTATAGCAAATTATCATATTAATAGTATCTATACTTCGTTATGCTAGATTTTTTGTTAGAAAGTATAAAAAAGTACAAAACCAAAGAAAAATTGGTAGAAAATATTTAATGACACTCGTACCATCATCGGGGCAAATTCTGCTTTCATTCATCATTTCACTTGTCTCTCCTCTCTTTCGAAATCGAATTTTCACCTTTTTCGCTTTGCTTGTGCAATAATGCGTTTTTGAAGCTTTTGTTTTTGTTTAAGTGGTTAGTTCGCTGTAACCTAGTTAATGGAGTCGATTCTGTTGTTTTAGGAATCCCAACTAAAATTTTACAATATTTTTATCCATCCAGCATTTTGCCTATAAATTTTAATCATGACCGAATTAGGTGCCTCCTAGAATTAGGTAGACGATCTGTCATCCTAATTTAAAACCTGCCAGTCCAATTTTTTAAATATAGAATAGCTTTTGTCTATTTGATATTCCTAAATCCTAAATTTAGCTAATTCTAAAACAATAGAATCGACACCAATTTCTGTTATAGTTATCTATCATCGTCTAGGTTTTCGTCATTCATAAATTTCTTTGTTTAATTACATAAAATATTATTGGAATATATAACACAGTAGGTATAGTACGATTTTAAAATTCAGGCCTTGATAAATAAACGAACGCGAATTAGAATTTTATCGATTGTTCCACTAGTAGACAAAAAATTTAAGTGACGACAAAATCAATAACAACTCATTTCTTATTTGATAATAATTTAAAGTACAAAATTTTACTTGTCTGAGTGCTTTTTTTTATAAGCCTAAAGAAATAAAGTTATTGAAATCTGAAAATCTGAGAAACGATCAACCCCGTGGGCCGCAGCTAGCTTGTGACATTAAAGATGGCGGTCTGACCGGTGCGGCCATTCCCAGAGCTAATTATCAATTAAAAATCACCTTGTACTCAGTGCGGGGTCGCAATTTTAATGTCAACCTACTAATAAACTAACTCATGTTGTAGGCGTGAGTTTGTATGGTTGTATGTACTATCGCCAACGTAACATAGCAAATTGTACCGAAATTCGGATGAATTCTGACAGAACCAAAATTATTTCGTCTTGCAATTTACACACACCACACACCACTTACCATCAGCACCAGGGTTTCGAAACCAATCTTCGATCTTCGAAACCCTAATAATTGCTTCGACAATATCGTTAAATACTGTAAACAGCAGAGCTATAAGAACGCGGGTAAAGTATGTATTCGCATGCATAACTTATCGTTTGTTGACAATGTGATGCCAGATGGCTCTATATTTTACGATGTAGTTGTGAGTTCTCTGTTATCCACAGAAGCTTCTCAAAACTTGTTTTACAATACTACTACTCATACAAACTAAACTACCATTAAAAAGTCACGAGACATAATCATGTTTCTTAACGGCAACGATAAAGCGAATCGCAAACGCTAACGTTAAATGAAAACTTTACGGTAATGGAAAAGTTTCATCGTATCGTAAATACTAAACGACTATCTGATTTACATTCACTGTACATAATGGAAAACAAAGAGTAGTTATGTATAACCTTGGATGTCTAGTCGGTAGGCAGACTACCGGAGCTATTAAAACCACGTCTATTGCAAACATCTATTACACAAGACCGAGTGATCGCATGTAGGCCTTGCTTAGGTACCTTTGAGAATATATTTTCGAAAGTTTCAACGTAAATTAACGCCGCCTGTCCTACGGAGTCGAAAATATTATAAAAACTTTCATAGTTTCACGAATTAATTATGAATGTAAGCGGGTTAACTGCGAACCTAGTTTGTGTTGGAAGAACACCAACGTTTCAACCCTTAACAAGGGACTTCATCAGGGTGAGTGCGGTTCTCGTCGCGCCCATACCGCGTCGTAGTGTGCGCAAGGATACGGGAGCTTACATTCATCCACTGGAGGTGGCCTCCACAGCCTATATTGGTCCACTGCTAGACGCAGACCCCCTGATAAGCGCCTTGTTGGCTTTTATCTCACGGAAGTTAATGCCCATAATCCCCACGCTGTGCATGCGGGTTAGGGGTCGCAGTTCAGTGGTAGAATTGTTCTGCAGGGGGCGCTGCTGTCCGCCCCCGGTGGATATCCCTTAGTCGCCTCTTACGACACCCGCGGGAAGAGCCGGGATTGTGCAAATTCTCAGCCGGCACCACACATCCATAATGGGTTGAAAATAACATCGTGTACCTGTCACACATGAATAATTATTTAATGTTCACAGCTTTTGTTAATTTCCATTATGTCATTAACCTTTTTATCAACATTGACCCTTTCCCTATTAAATACCTTCTGTTCTATTGTGACACCTGTCCTGTCATCGAGACATGACTCACATCACTGTTGATAAAAGTGACATTTTTTAAATGGGCCTTTCCATTGCGTAAGATGACATTAGACATTTATAGAATAGTGTTATTTTATGGAGTGCACTGAACACGTGCATGCATATTTATTATTGATTATAGATTATATTACGTTATATTTTGCTTTTGTCATTAATGCTAGTTTAGTGAGTAGGTGAGATGACCACCTGAGCTGAAGACAGAGCGCTATGGCGCTTATTAGGGGAAGCATATGTCCGGCAGTGGGCTAGGATAGGTTGACGACGATGATGTTAGTGATAGTCTGGCTAGCTGCACAAGTGAGGTTACTAAGATGTTTTGGGAGACAGGGACAAAACCAGAGATTTCGTTTCTCTAATGTTAATCTCTCAATACAAAAGCGCCTGAAGGCATAAAGAGTAATAGAAAACCGTATGATATGACGTAAATATAGAGGATATTTTCTAGAGGTTCTCAAAAATATCCTTAATAATTAACAGCTACTGCTACAGTGTATATATATATCTGGGTCTGTTCAAATGTATCTAAACATAGTAATTATTATTGCTGCTAATTAATATCATCTCAATTGCGCAATTTAAGACTGGCTTCAATAAAACGATGTTGTTGTTTTGATATTACTGCGAAACGTAAATATTTTAACAAGGGAACGCTTTCATTCACCAATGAGTCAGTGGTATAGTTATGATCAAGGCATGTTAGGCATTTACCAACATTGAAAGTTGGCAACACTCCCAAAACTACGAAAAACACAATGACTGGCCTCATTGGCCTACAAAAGGTTGTTGTTTATGAAATGTATAAAAGTATAAATAAGTTAACGACAAAAATTGCTAAAATTGGTAAGATTTTAAGGTGTACAGCTTTTCGAAGATTGATTTTATTACATCTCCCTGTGACCCTAGCCCTACTATAAATGCCAATTGACCTTGTGTGGGGAACAGGGTATTACTTAAGGTACTACCTCAACATCATCATCAACCTATATTAGTCCGCAGCTGGTCATAGGCCTCCCCTAATGAGCGCCATAGCGCCCTGTCTTCAGCTTGCCGCATCCAGCATCTGCCTGCAGTCGTCGTCCCACCTGGCTGAAGGGCGTCCTACACTACGTTTGCCGAGTAGCGGTCTCCACTCAAGAACGTTTACCCCAGCAGTGTCGGTTCTTCGCGAGATATGTTATGGCCGGCCACTGCCACTTCAGCTTGCTAATTCTTTGAGCTATGTCGATAACTTTGGTTCTCTGTCGGCACCTACTTCAGACATTTTTATTAGCTAAATTTGTGCTAAGCTTGAAAAGGTGAACGTATATGCACTATGTTTTTAGTGATAATAATCGATTATTTTCTGACAATAAATTCAGTAAATTTTGTCGATGAATGTTTAATCCAGAATTTATTTATTATATCAACAGCTTTGAAAAATAGATGAAACTTTCAGGATTTTTACCATGACTCAATGGCCCTGAAATCAATTAGAATCGCAGTCAATTAGTTTAATTTATTATTGATGTGCCTTTTAGTGATTTTTTCCCGGAATCTTCAGGACACTCACGCTGAAAGCGCGGTAGTTACTGCGCATAAGTTTTGTAGCCAAAATTAAATATTTCGCGTGCCAGGTTTTGTGGTATTTCCATGACTCGTTTCTATGGAAAATAATGCTAATAAGCACCATGTTCTTTTTTCAATACGATGGGGGCAATATAACATTTTCTTATGCAACATTTTTATTTTAATCAATTAATGCGTTTCGTGACGCTGCTCGGCTAGTCACGAAATGCATAAATTGACACGCATTTTGATCAAGAAATCCCGAATACGTCACTGTCTCTCTTTTTTCCACAGTGATATTTTTATTTCGAAAGGTCTACTTAAATATTTCAAGTTTTAATTAGTTTTCAATTCTAAAAAAGAGACTCGGTATAAGGAAATGAGCTTTAGTGTAAAGTTTCAGACAGCCGGAGAACAGTCATACATAAAATATAACCCATTGTCTCAAATTCCCTTCGAACATAAAATGTTTCATAACATTCTGGCACCACCATCGAAATAAAAGTGCGGTGCCGAAAGCCATCACCATCAGTTAATAATTAGTCACAGCCCATCAGCCCGCGTCGTAAAATGGGCAGCTATCATTAAACCGACGATAATTAAGGTGGCGGAATGATTCACCGCTCTCGAGCCAAGAAATTGGAAAAAAGAATGACCGCGGAATCTGTGAAAGTTGAGTTATCTTCTTTGAGCTTTTGAGTTTACTGCCGCTGGTGTTGTAAATCGAACGAATAACAAAAGTACCTAGATGTTAACGTACCGAAAAATCTATTCGATTCTTTTGTTAATATTTTTCATGAGTTTGTGTCATGCGTTCAGTAGAAAAAGGAATACTTACCGTAAGGTAAAAAAAAAAGTTAAGTAGTAATACTTAACTTTTTTATTTTTTGTACTTTACTACTGCTTACCTAGTTTATACATACCTACTTATTTAATTTTATGAAAGCGTGGGTATTAAGTATCCAACGACCCATTACATATTACGACGTCTGCAGTAACGATCTCTAAAACTAAATGGCTGAATGCATCCGGGAATGAGTAGGAAGAAATATGCAAATTTCGATAGTCCTCGCATAAAATTCCGCTTTACGTGCACTTTTATTGCTGGTGCATGCACATGCGCTAGTATGAGTCGAACGTTACCGGAATAACCGTACAAATGACATTTCAGATTTTAGCGCAGCTTCGAAATCTTTGATCTCCGCAAACTGTCCAACGACTTGCAAATATAATAAACGGACTTATTTGCATTCAACTGCCGTGCATCTATTAGGTACAGCGCGGCAAGCCCGCTGCTGCGTTCGAAGCTCCGAAAACCACTCTTACGTCCCCACCTTACGGCGCTGCCAGGTGGGCCGTCAAATAACAAGGTTTACAGCCGTTGTTAATGTGATAATAGTTTTTACGACGTTGTAATAGGGATTACGGAAGATGCATTGTAAAGATTCGCATCGTAATAATAGTCGTGGTGGTTGGCCGGGTGCCAGCCAGCGGGTACCGACCCCCGGCCTGCACTGGCTGCGCGCCTGTCAGTGTCGACATGTCATGCGAGTTGTCATTAATTATTGCCATCGTCGTTTGCATTGTTTTGCCGGGCCTATTTATAAGGTCGTGCTGATGAAAAGCACGATAAAGTCCATGACCTTTCAGTGTTAGATTGTAGTCACGATCTTGATATAAATAATTCTAGTACCAACTGAGAAAATGTCGATTGTGAAAATGGCGTTGACTTACATTTCTAGGTGTGTGAAGGATAAATATTTACCTGAAACAATAACAACATATTTTATAAGTAAGCAGATAGTAGTAGTTGAATGTTTGTATAAGTACATTCGACCAAACACGTTAATCCCACCTAAACCATGTGTAAATTTTACGACACTGATAATTTGGTTTAACATAACAACCGTACAGCCCCCCGTCATCCTTAAGTACAACCCTGCTAAGTTACAATTCTGAAATTCCATTTTCAAACAGTCATATCATAGACCAGTTTGCCTCTCATGCCATGCCACCATCAACAACTAATCCAACTGCGCATAAAAGAGGGTAATGTTCTTGCAATCAGTAAAATCTGCTACTTGTAACTGGATATATTATTTTATTACTTACTAACCAGTATGCTATTGCGAGATAAGTACTTTCTATCAGATCTTGACCAAAAATGGCCATGATCGCCATATCTGCCTGTATGATATTTCCCTGTTCTAAGATCTGCCTTATCTACTCGTAGGTAGAATATTGAAGACTATCTTACAGCAAATGTTGCTTCTTGTCTTATTCTAGCACAAAACAAGAATATACAGAATACAAAATGGCGAAACTCAAAATAACTCAGTACTGTCCCCACAGTACTGAGTTATTTTGAGTTTCAGATGTGAAATGGATATTAAACGGAGGTAAAGCTGAGAAACAGAATATCGACTTTAAACTTTAGTTACAGAAATATAATAATTAAACGCTGTTATAATTATGACATGTAAAAACGATGCAATAAAAATACTAATTCGAAATAAAAATAAAATTCTTATTAGAAATAAATAAAAAATAAAATTCAATCCTAGTTTACCGACTCCATAAATGTTTTATCATACTATTTCCTAATTAATTGTTCATTTGAAAAGTTAACCGCTATTTTTAGAAAATGTAGGGTGAGAAAAAGTTTAGCTATATAGAGGTATAATATTTTGAGTTATTCTGCGTCCATGTCACATTTACAAAAAATAATGTCGTGTACAAATAACTTTCATTTACTCGTATGTCAATTACGAAGCGTCTACGACAACATTTTGCTTAAAATGGATTTGATTTTGTCACGTAAATTTTTAATCATTCACGATATTTTTTTTATTTGGGACAGCGAAGGCGTACGTAGTACACGAAAAAACCAGACGTATCTTTATTTATTAAACAACAGTAACAGATTTGCGCAATTCAGCTCATTGTTTAGTAAAACTCAAGACACATACCAACCTAATAGAGGCGCCCGCCGCGCCGCCGCTGACACCCTATAGAAGTAAGTAACAATATTGGTATTGTGAACTGGGTTCTCCTTTCCTTTGTCTGTTATCTGAGTGGGTCGTGACAGGGTCGGAGGCCGGCGCGCGCGCATCGTACGGTGAACCCTAGGAACGTTCTGGGCCTTGATAGCGTGGTGAAAACAATGTGATATATCAATCATGTTAATAATCAAATCATATGCACGCATTTATATACGCATGGACTATAGTCAGAATAAGGGATTGTTGTAGTGTAATAATAATAACAGCGGACCGGTCTTCAGCCGTATTAAAGCTGCTGAAGAGGGCTGTTCGTGAATCTATAATACAAAAATTATAATTCGTTCATCTATAATAATAATATGGGCCAATGCAATGAAAACGCTTCTACAGCAAAGCTCCCAGTAAGTTGCAAAAATTATCAGTAAATGAATTCAAACGAATGCAACTCGAAAATAACAATTAGTTCAATCAGTGAGTTTGTTAGTTGTTATTTTTGAGGTATCTTCGTCGCTTCTTTACTTACGAGTACATCAGAAATAAAGAATATCACTTTATTTCCACGTCTATTTTAATTTTAAGATTTTGAACGTTTCTAAGTGTAAGTACATTTATAATATCTATTAGGTATATTTACGGATATAAACATTGTTTGATTTTGATTATCTTTTCACAAATTGACATTCTGATAAAAAAATCAAATTTTATAAAAAATCTAGTATCGAAAAGTAGTTATCGAAAAGGTCAGATATAATTGAATTAAATATGCAAGTCATTAATTAAAGACTAAATCTTAATAAGACACGATTAAAGTTTTCATTTTTTAAATTGACAAAGAAAATTACAATTCAATTATTAAAGTAGATAGATAGATAGATAGATTATCACTTTATTGCACCATAATACATACAAACTATCATATTATCTTTTTAATATTAAAGTTACGTAAGGTACAGAAGGCCGAATTTCTACTTATTCACCGAATCAAGTTTTTTTGCCATAAAAAGGTCGGGTGAACTTGAATTAATTATTTAGGCAAGTCATTTAATATCAACGTCAGATTTACTGTCTAACATCATTATAAGTGTGCGCTTCAAATTAAATGAAGAACAATAAATAAATAATGCTGGACAATTCACAGAATCATCTAGCCCCAAGCTAAGCAGAGCTTGTGTTATGGGTGCTAGCTACTAGATAATTGATATACTTAATACATTACATTACTTAGATATATTTTTTATCATACATAGAAAACACTCTAAACAAATATCTGCAGATCGTACAAACACTTGCCTCGAGGCGGGCATCCAGCCCGCAATCTCCTGCGTCGCAGGCGGACCTTGGCCCGCTGCGCCCCAGAGGTCGTAAAGAGTCAAAATATTCTTGACTCGATGATTTTAAGCGCATGCACGATCATAAGTTTATATTATTCGACGTGTGAGGTTGGTTGGTTGATTACTTGTAATGTTATTGCGCGATAGGAATAAACATGTCAACGTTATCTTACGTTCACGAAATGTCTGTATTTACATTTACCTCTAGAGATGTTCTAGTAATATTCCGATGTGAATAATGAATAATAACAATTTTACAACAAATTCTTGTATAATAATTTATCATCAAGAATTTATATTATTACAGTTCCTTATTGTCTTGTCTGGCTGTATAATCAGATCTATCTACCTACATACTATAATTTTATTGATATAAAAACAAGGAAAATTACTCAAATTAGGAAGTCAATCTGATTACTTTAACCTACCTACCTAATTAGATTATTAGCATTGTTATTACGAATGAAATTGTTGCGCAATAATAATTTTTCAATGCAATAGTAATTGGTTGACATTTAATTAAGTATGTATCGCCATTAATTAATTAGTAGGAAAGTAGATCATATGCAGTAGGTATACCTGTTCAGAGTGTAAAAGTATCCATTGCATATACTTAGCATAAGTACTAAAACTAGGTTTTACGGTGACAATAATTTTGAAACTTTGCCAGAGACTCTCGATAAATTATCCAACTTGATGGTTTTTATTGTTGTATATCGGAATATAGAGCCGTAATGCGTATAATATGATATGAGTTGTATACATAATAATATGAGTCAGTCTACATCCACGCGTTAATCTATTCACGGCCGTTACAAGTAGGTCCCTTATGGTAGGTACGGTACGAGCGGGGTTAGCGGCTCTATTGTTGAACTTCCAACCGCGTTCGAAGCGATTGATATTCAAACGCGGCCCTCGACTCTGTTTATTTTCAAACAATGTGTGAAGATACATTGTTTGAAAATAAACAAAATCAAACAACGATGCATGTATGCAGCAGCAGCCCGCATGCAGACGCATCCTGGCACTCAGTATGCTTCGCGGGCTCCCGGACACGGCGCGATCCTCACACTTCAATAGACCACTATCTATTGCCCGGCGGCGCGGCGTATCGAATATAAATTACACAAAATTATAGTAGACGCATAAAATCCGCGGTACCTACGACTACGTGCCGCGTTCATACGTCGCCATTTTGAAACGTCGCGACGTGCGTTCGAAAACCCGGTGCGGCGACCCCGTGACCGCGCGCCCATATTGATGTGTTGACCGCCCACGGTCATGAATTAACCGACTAAGTTTATTTACAAGTCGATATAGTGTGTGGAGTGGTCTTTGGGCGGGTTATACGGCCACCAGACTCGCGTATCGACTCACAGACGCGCTTATTATTTTCCATTTACACTTTTTAGGGTGTTTACGAGTTGAGGCGAGGCCGCGGCGCGTCCGCTTCGATTTGATTTCTTTTTATTGCTTTGTCAGCCGGGTTTATAACGACCTGCCTACTTTGGCGATTGTAAAGAATTATATTCCATAGCTTGTATTTCCAAATACATTTCTGTAGATAAGATCAGACGCAATAGAAAGGAGAGATAACATTTTACGCATGACCTGAATGATACAGCAAATTCATTTCAAAACATGTTTTGAAACCTATTAGGTTTATCCATAGTAGACAGAGGCAGTATCTTTTAGGTACCTACTGGATTACTTTGTTGAATGAAGATAACGATGCCTACCAAATACCTATTGTAGACTAAACAACTTGATAAAATTACCATACCAAGGCATTAGGTAGGTATGTAATGACTTTATAAGCCTACGAATTTACAAAACTAAAAAATAAATCAGCAAGGGAAAGGAGGTTCCCAATACGCCACCAAATTAAGTTTTCGAACTCTCGGAACAGAAGCATGTTAGTTAACCTCTGCGTGTGAATACAGATTCAATAATGTGAAGTAAAATATAATTTGAGAAGCGACGACGGACATTTATTTATCTATTTACAAGTGGACTTACAGTTAAAACCAAAGCGTCCACGTGTCAGGACATGACAAGATAATGATATGCATGTGTGAACTTGTGAAGATGTCAAAGGAAAAACACAACGCATGCTTTTGATTATTGGGGCGTTTTGCATATTAACCGTTTTCAACAAGATCTCGTAAATCAGAACGTGAAGCCGTTTCTTAATAATAACTTTATAAAACAATTACATACATAATCGAGTAGGCGTATCCCATGATTTATAGTTGTCTTTTCCTCGTTCAATACAAATTACTGTAATGAACAAACCATGAAAAAGCTTTTTGCATATTTAGTAAAAATCTTTTCCCTCACTAAATCGTCGACGATTACCAAGAGTTTCGATGTTAGTCAATTTTGGCGCCAATAATCACCGAGGAGGTTTTGTCTGAGTCTCGAACAGGCCGTACAAGGCCGTGCATAACCGGACCCTATCAAATTTCGAAATGATTATCAATTTTAAGACCAGTTCTGAGTAAAATGAATAATGAAGGAATGATTCAGTGATCAACTATAATTACCTCTATTGCTGAAGTCTCAATTTACCCTCGCATTCCTTTTGATGTGACATTTCAGTACTTTATCAACTGGCAACAATTGATAACTCATAGGAAAAGGTGGTAAAAATACTTAGTTGGCGCAACAAGATGAAAAAAAACTAATGTTTATAAAGCGACAGACGCTTAAGACAAAATAGATAAAACTATACATAAAACAATTCACAGTCATCAGACCTACTGAAGAAACGAAATAATAAAAGATATGATAGAATAGAAATAATAAAAGATAGGATAGAATGATTTATCACCAGTATTTCACACTGCTAAAAAACAAACACCGATCTAGATCCGAATAAAGCTAAGCCCAATAATGAATCACATAATTTAGAAGCCACGGCGCGGCGGTAGTAGACCTTCCACGAGTGCAGCAAGGTTAGCCTTACAACCGGCCCTCATTGATTTCACTATGACGCAACCGTCGCGTCGCCCGACGCGGAACACACATTACAAGTTTTTGCTTCAGCGCAGCACCGTGGCTGGTTGTTGTTTGTAGGGACTCCAGTCTCCATGTTGAACATAACGTATAATAGCGGATCTACATTCTGCTCGCGGCGTCGCACGCGTTTTTATCAAACTACTTATAATTTGATTGTATTGAAATAACTAAAATCCTACTTCGAATTCCGTAATATTTACACTGTTTTATAAATTTTGCGGGACAAATACTTGGGAAAAACAATTACTGGACCACCTCGGGATCATTCTCTATACAATAGCAAATCTGTCCACATTGATGGAGAAATCGGCGAACACACATAAAAACATACATACCTACCCCAAACATACACTTGAGAGCAAAAAAATCGCACATTCATGATTTTTTGACATAACTAAAAAAAAAAACAAAAAATATTATGTTTCTGTAATGCAGATTCATAGTCTATTTTAATACCTATCCAGTGGTATCTGATTTGTCTTTCAATCATTACATAAAAATGCTTTTGTGGATCCATAACAAAAATGCATGTTTAGTAAAAAATTCTTTATTCAAGTATTGGTGTCAAAGTTATGAAATTAAAAGATAAGATTAATTTAAAGTTTGTTATTAATACCGAGTGTTCCCTCCCCTAGCCTGAATCACTGACTCCATCCGTGTTTTCATTGATGTTACTAGACTTTTGATAAAGTCTTGAGGAATAGCCTCCCATTCCTCTGCGATCGCCTGTTGCAGCTCCTGTAGAGTCGATGGAGGAGCATCTCGGCCTCGAACTCTTCTTTTCAGCTTGTCCCATAGATGTTCGATGGGATTGAGGTCTGGGCTTCGAGCTGGCCACTCCATAACGGTCACATCCACGTCTTGAAGGTACTCGATCACTATGCCAGCAGTATGCGGTCTTGCATTATCTTGCATAAACAGAAAGTTTTCGCCGATAAACCCAGCAAAAGGTACGACGTGGCTCTCGAGTACTTCCTCAATGTATCGTATGGAAGTCAATCCTCTTGATTGGCGACCAGTATTCGGTCCGGTGATGAAGGCAAGCTCGGTTTTTGCTTCCATAGACATGCCTCCCCAAGACATGATTGATCCACCGCCATAGGCGACACGTTCTGTTATGCAGCATTGGGCAAATCGTTCTCCCGATCTTCTATACACCTTCCCCCGTCCGTCGTTGCCATGCAAGCACATCCTGCACTCATCAGAGAACAGGACTGCACTCCACTGCTCTTCGGTCCAATTCAAATGGTCTCGAGCGAACTGAAGGCGGGCTTCTCGGTGGGCTGGGGTCAATTTCGGCCCGTTTGCTGGCCTGTGTGCAGTCAGGCCACCTTCTCTCAATCGTCTTCTGACTGTCCACCGGCTAACTTCTACTTCACGAACTTCTTGAAGTCGTTGGCCCAGTTGAACTGCGTTCAAACGACGATTTCTTAAAGATGTCGTTATAAGAAAGCGGTTATCACGCTCTGTTGTAGCACGGGGACGGCCCGATCCTTGTCGCCGTTGGTAGCCACCAGTCTCTTGATACCTCTGGTATACACGCCGAACGGTAAATCGGCTCAAACTCAATTGTCGAGCCACTTGACTTTGCTTAAGCCCCGATTCAACAAGGGCAACCACTTGAGCGGCTACTTCTGGTGTAGTATCCATTTTCGTGTTCCGTTTGAAGCCAATATCAATAGAGAACCTTTCACACTGTACGTTGGTATGCAAATGATGACCATTCCCTCAATATGCACTCTTTTATACCTGCGATAAATCCCGCCGCCGGCCTTACCTAGATCGAGCGACATAAGGGGGTCTATTGTTTTGTTGCTAATGAGTTGTTTTTAAAGGTAAATGTCAACCCTTTATCAGTTCTGCGAATGCCTAGATTATGCACTTTAATTTAATTTGATTTTAATTTGCTGTAAGCTCCAAATAAAAAAAAAATTGAACTTTAAGTAAAAATGTGCGGATGTGCGATTTTATTGCTCTCAAGTTTAGAACCTCGTTTTATTAAAGTTGGTTAAAAAGTCGCCTACGTGCATCCCCGGGTTACAATACAGTTACAGTGCCTTCAAATTTCAGTTTTAACAGTTAACTGTTAAAACTGAAATTTGAAGGCACTCTAGAAGGTTAACCTTCTAGTACCATAAGAGGATAGATTAAAAGATCCAAGCAAGTTATTCCATCTAGGATGCATGCCAGAGATAACTGACGAGTCTACAATATTTTTACGTGAGTTGTATTTATCGTTCTGCATTGCTGTTTGTAAACATTCGAAAGTTTGTTACGCAACGCTACGGCCGAATGGATTTGCATGTGGTGGTACGTGCAGCGTCGTAAACTCTTTGTATTAATGAAAATAGGGATCAGTGTTCTTGGAATTGTGATTTCACGAAAACCTTACTTCACGAGGCAAACTGTGTCAGGGCCGCAGCCCGGGCATAAGGAAAATTCCGGAAGAACAAATTTCTCAGTTTACTGAGCAGGATCTTTATTCAAATAATTGGCCTACAATCCGGAACCGCAACAACTTATCAAAAAAGGAGATTTGGACATAACAAGAATAAAAAACTCTTTATTTCCATATATACAATAAACGTACACTTAAAAAAGGTCAAATTCTTAAAATTAAACACTGACACGGAAATAAAGTGACATTTTCGATTTATGTCGCATCGGTATGTAGACTAAAGATAAAGAAGCGACAAAGAAGCCTTTAGCTTGTTAGTTGTTATTTTTCGAGTTGGTACAAAACCCGTCCCAAGCTTTTTTATCCTCTTGATAATCTGATTTTATAGTAAAACGAATGCAGTATTTATTGAACTGATTGCCAACGTTCGTTCGGTAGAGCTACAAAGTGTCCGCATAGAATTCCTAACAAAGATATATATTTTGCAGGTTATTGCCAAGTAGAGATTTGTGAGAGGTTCGTGTTCTCGACCAAAATAATGTAAAATGGGCTGAAATACTTAAACTACATTTCGACTGCTAAATGTACTCGCTTGTAGTGTACTAAAATCACGGGACGGATCTGCTCATTCAAAAGAAAGAAAGAAATCTAAAAGCGTCATTCATAGCATGAACAATGTAAATTACTTACTTTACTTAAATTAACCATCAGTTTGGATTCGTACAATACCGTTCGTTGTTATTTTGTTATTAGTATACTGTACATAATGTGTAGCTACTTAAAAGTTATTTAATAACTAATATATGTATGTAATAGCTTTAAGTCGCCATTACCTAGATAGATTTCAAAAATAGCTTCTACTCTACCAATAGTTAGATACTAACCAAATCTGTTTTTAATCCACAACAAAATAGATTTGTCCTATAAAACCAAAACTCATGGTCACTGGACAGGACACGAGTAGATGAGACATTACCTAGGTACCTACATTTGATTTCAATTTATGTCGAATAAATTATACGTTCTATTCTAAACAAATAGAAAAAAATTATGCCATTAGAAACATCTCGATTTGATAATGAAATACCTACACGGCCTTGAAAACTTTCTTGGAAAGGAAATTACTTTACAAAGAGGTTTACAGTGTAAGGAGCCGTTATTCTGAGGTTTCAAATTTATAGTTTGATTTCTGAGGTTGACAAATATTAGGACAACTCTATTTTCAAAATTATTGAAAAAGAACTCGTCGTCGCTTGGCATAAAACAAGTAAAAATTCATAATTCAAAAATAATTTGTTTTATTTGAAATACAACACAGGAATGCCGAATAGACTTGCATTACAAAAGAAATCACGCAAATATAAATCAACGTAAGTATTTGTTCCTCATATTAGTAGTCAATTTGTAAAGATAAAAAGAAGACGAAACGCGAAATAAAAAACGGGGGAATGGTATGCGGTGTCGTTGCCAAAGAGCGCGATCCAATTCTGTCAAACGAGTCTCTGAAGTAATGGCGGCTTATTTTTGGCGGGAACACACAAAATATTGTTGGCTTCGTTATGAAGAAATATCGCCTGAGGTTAATCTTGGTCCATACGTTCCCAGGTAAACTATCATGAGGATTTATTGTGATTTGTAGATATTTTGTTTACAGAGAAAAGGAATTATTTGGAATAACAAACCAATGTTTAAAATTCCATCACGGTTCTAGGATTCTAGGCATAAAATGATTAAGGTGATATAGTTCTTAAAGAAACAAATTAGAACTCGTATTTACAATTGAAACAGTTAAGCTAACGACAGACTGTTGTAAACAATCTAGAGGTACTTAGCTCAACTGATCCATATCAATACCAATCAGAAGCTTCCTCAAGACGCTGGCTGCATTGCCCCGCTTATGTTCATAAAGAAAAATAGGTAGGTAGGATTCACTTCCTGACTTTTATGTACCTATGAGAAAAGGTTTTCTTTGTTTCAATTGAGAATTTTATTCAAAAGCAGTTTCTTCAGTAATTAAACAGACGTAGGTAAGTATTATGAAATAAAGCGGTGGGGAGAGGGGATTGAACAATGACCAGCACTCTGTTCACCATAGGTAATACCTCGTTACTATGGGAAATACAAAGATCCTTTGGTTTCTATGCGAGGGAAGGGAATTAATAAAGCCGTAACGATCACACAAGGAAAAATGCTTTTAATTACCTATTTCACTTGTCTTAGATAATGTTTATTTACCTATTAAAAAACTCCTCGTAGACCGTAGCTGGTAATAAACGCGGATTTATCGATTGCGGCGGCGGCGGCGGGGCGGGGCGTTATTACTTTTGTAGATCTACGGAGTTCTATTTCTACTGGGTACTTACTTGAACAACATCCAGTACATTCTGATACTTATACCTACGTACAATTTTACATTTCATCGCACTGGTTAGCTATACAGACCCACCTGCAGTTAAGGACTTGTATCTACTGTGCTGTACCCGTTTCAATAGGCAGTATACCCACGCTTAGGAAATCAACCCTTGTTTTAGAAGTACCAAGTACGAGTCCCCCAGAACATAGTACCGTAGTTCAACAAAGCGTGGCAGAGTGAGGAGGGTGCGTGCATAATGCCGGAGCAATTAACGCACGGCGTTGGGAGCTGAATCAAACGATTGCTATTCACAGTTAACAACCTATAGCGCTATGTAGTTACTTAGATGAATGTTTTAAAGCAAAAAAGCTTTCCTACAATTTTACTCGAATAGATAATTATGCTGCTGTTCTTCTAACTTGATATAAATCTCTACTTACTGCTGGTCGATTTATATATTCGTGAATGTATCTCTCATACTTTGTGCATTGGTTTTATTTTGATAACGAATTAAAAACAAAAGAAAATGAACCAACGAGCGACTAAAATATGAGTGATTAACTCAAAAATGATTTTTCTGCAGGGATGTCAGATGATGTTAGTCAATCGCTAATGATATAGAAATTGTGGCACCGTCGCATATTGACAGGATCGTCCATAATTCTAGCTGCTTTACTCCGAATATAATATCCTCATGTAAATGTATGAAATCCCTAGGATTATCATATAAATTTTCAGCTGACATCGCCTCAGCAAGATTTCGATGGGCTGTTTGTATGCTAACGAATTTGATGTCTGTAGATTCTAAGTACCTCTCCAGGCAATTTACTCAGTTTCTCTACTAGGGATTATTTTCTCTGTAAAATAAAAAGGGACGCTTTTCGTAAACAAATCGAGAAAACTCTAGTTCATTGGTAAATATAATTCTGAGCAATTTTCAGTTATGTTGGAAACATCTTGGATAATCTAATAGTATACTTCTTACCTACCCAGCTATTTCGAAGATGTACAAAAATAAAAGACAATTCACAAATTCATGAAACACGATGCAGAGAAAACATGTTATTTTCGTACAACATGCAAATGCAAAAGAAGGTGTTCTCAATAATATAAAGGAGACAGGCATGACTCCCTTGACCCCAGACCAGACCATAAACTGTACTGTGTAGTGTAAAATTGTCGTATCAAGTTGCGGTTGACAACACGTTTAAAAATAAACTACAAAAAGCGTACGTTGCCCCCAAAATGTAGCGCGAATTTGACGCTGCAGAGATATCTTCATTTCAATTTATTCTGACTTGACTTACAATACAAGGTCGTGGATTCAAATGGTTTGTGTCGTAGATGTTTTAGGATTGAAGTTACTTATCAATTGAAAGATAGCAAATTCTTTGTTAATCCAAATTAGGTATTGGATTTGATAAAAGTTGGTCGAAGTTAAAACACAAAGACTAATTAATTATGATGAATCAGAATCAACTTAAAGTCTTGTTAGATTGAAGCCACAGAAGATCTTTCAGAAAGATCATCTTGATTATATTTGACCATAAAAGCATAGTGCATTCAACCCAGTTTGTCATCGCTACATTATGGCTTTAATTTGTTTATAAATAACTTAATACATGATACTAAATGTACATTTTATTGTTACAATAAATTAGAGTTGAGCTCGTAAAACGCAAGCTGAAAACGAGAATGAGAATTTACTTGGCTCACTTCTTTTTGGGTCTGACAACGAACAAACAAAATTTAGGGTTTGCCTTTTAAGCAACTGAAAGACTAAATTGTGAGTCAAACGCTTCGAACGTTGAGGTCAAACGAGAGCACTTTCCCGAGAAAATCGAAGATAGAACTAGGATTTAATAATTAGCTTTATGTAATTACTTCGAAGGCCCAGAAAAAATTCGACGAAAAGCTAAATGAAAATAAATAAGCTCTTCCAGATCCAAAAGTTTGATGCCAACATCCATGCCATAGCTCTGGCTTTATCCTCCAGTTTACTGAAGCTTCATAAACAAGCACTTTTTGCTAAACTCATCTCAATTTACTTTGGAGTTTAAAGGCTGGGATAGAGGTTCTGCTCCCTCCAAGGGCATCGACCTTCTAACAGCTGACTGGAAAGGAGTGACGCCTCCCTGGTGCGATGACCTTACATATTGTCTATACTTCATAGTACAGTTTGCTACCCTCTATCTTTTCTCTATGTTACTTAATACGAGTAGGTAGCTTCATGGTTCGCAACTTCTGAAATAAAATTCAAATGTTATTTAGCTTGGCATTGTTACTAGGAGGTATATTCGACTTGTCGTTTCTTTTTTTAGATTCAAGTTAATAGGGGTTTTACTAAAATTACCTACCTTTTTGAAATGTCTTGGCACCGGTTTTAATTCAAGATGGTCTATGGTAGAGTCGGATAGTCTAGCCTAGATAGGTTTAACTGACGACCTACATTCAAGACATCATCCAAATATCTACAGTCCAAGGTCATTAACCCAACAATCATTATCCATATCTATATCAAAATTACAAAGCGAATTTGAAAACATTTACTCGTAAATATAATAAGAAGAAACCTTTCTTGCACAAACAACTTGTTTCAATACCGGTTGTGTTGTTGTTTCGCTTGCATGTTGGTAGTGTGGGTTATCTGAGAGGGACGGATAGACAAGGTCACTGGTCAGCCGTTCTCCGTCAGACAGTGGGGGGCGGGGGAGGGGAAATGCTCGGGCGCAGACGGCGGCGCAACGACATGGCGGTGGTACGGTGGTAGATAGACGTGACGTCACGAGGCAGGTCTGCTTGCATGGAACCTCTCATGCGTATAAAACTGATATAGTAACTGCATCAAGCATGCATGTTACGTATAAAGCACTAGCTTCTAGCCCGCGACTACGCACGAGTTTTTGACAATCGCCTTTATAAATATTACTTAGATTGGATTGGAACGTTTAAACAAAGTGCCACAGAGTGTTTGAACGAAATAATTGCAGATGAAAAAATTATAATTCAGGGAACCGTACAACAAAAGTCCACTCGAAGACCAGAATTCAATACTAATTCAAAGATTGTATTCCAATGATGTCAATGAACAGAAAATTCAATATATTCTTATATACAGGGTTAGAATAATGCTCAGGCGTGCGTAGCGAAAACGGAAGAGTGTGGGATGAGGGATGGGATCTAATTGATTTGATAATAATGGATGTTGAATTTATAAATAGGTATAAGATAATTTGATTGAATTAAACACTAACGACCGACATCGAATCCCTTAATTTTGCGCTGTTTTTAGTTTTGCGGGATAAATTCTAATCGCTAGGGAATAACTTTTCTACGGGACCACCTCGGGATCATTCTCTATAAAACAGCGAAATAATTTTCCAAATCGGTCTATAAGTTTTAGAGAAATCGACGAACATACATTAAAACAAGATCCGTCAAGTGTGAGTGTGACTCGCGCGCCGAGGGTTTCGAACGGTTGTCAAGAAAACCAATATGTACTATTGGTACTGTAGGCCAAGTTTGAGAATGCTATTTGATGAGTACCAAAAAATTAAATTTCAGATGTATCGGTTTGCAAACTTCGGAGTATAGAGGGTAATAGTAAAATTTCGAGTTTTTTTTAAATATTTCAAAAGTATAAAACCTACATAAATTTCCAAAACTGTTTTGAAATGTACTGATCTTTCATTTGATATTCACTTGATGTTATAGGTCTCTTAAAATTTCGACATCACAATTTGTACTGAAATTTTTAATTTTTATTTTAAATTTATTTTTCTTTTAATCTGTACAGGCGCACGAAATATATTATTTTTAAAAATTTCACGTCATTTGCTGCTGCAGTTGCTGAGATATTAAGGACGGAAAAAAGGACAGAAAAAGCGACACCATAAGGGTTTCGAAACCGATCTCCGAAACCCTAAAAAAACATAAATACAGCAGAATATACCTCTAGAACCTTCTCTGTTTTCGAAGTCTGTTAAAAACGGAACCAAACATCTCATTTTAAAATAAAAAATAGAATCGCGCGCAAAATCTATGACGTTAGTGAACAGGAAGCGTAAAAACGTGAACATAGTAAATAAAGTCGGCATAGGTATTTCTCGTGTCACTGCTAGATAAATAGGCAATCCAGCCGAGGGTCATTTAACACTGCCTACTTGTTTTCACTGGTTTATTTACGAGCAAGAGTGGGGAGGACTTGTCACTAAGCCAATTTTATAATTAGACAGTTGTTAAAGTATTCTGTTCGACGCTTCGATTGCGCAACCATTATTTTGCATCTACCAGTCTATTGCCATTTTATTGAATAAACTTTGAAGCAAAACGGCATAATATACCTAACCCATTTTGTTCATTGATACCTAGCTATGTTATATCAGTTATCTATTATTATCCTGTGGTTTGTTGTGACCATGGTAAGAGGCCCGACGGTATGACACTAGTCCCATGGGAGTTGGGGAGGTCCATTGTGTGGGACGCTACATGCGTCGACACATTTGCGCCTTCCCATCATCCGTGAGGGCTGGTGCGGCGGCAGGTTTGGCCGAGGATCTCAAGAGGCGCAAAAATGCAGGTCTCGACATAGCCTACGCATTTGCTCCCGTTGGAGTCGTGACCCTAGGTCCGTGGAGAACCGAGGCTGTCCGGATTTAAAAAAATATCATAGCGTATGGTCGAAGCGACGCGTGACCCGAGAGCTGGTGAGTATCTGGCGCAGCGCATCTGCATTACCATACAGCGGGGCAATGCAGCCAGCGTCTTGGGGACGCTTCCGACTGCTATTGATATGGATCACTTGAGCTACCTGTAGATTGCTTGCAACAGTCTGCAGTTAGCTTAATTGTTTCAATTGTATATACTAGTTCAAATTTGTTTCTATTATTATATTGTAATTTTCTTTGTTAATAAGGACTTTGTGTTATCTAACACCCATAACATAACACATACTCTACTTAGCTAGATGATAGTGTGTGAATTGTCCAGCATTATTTATACCTAACCAACCTAACTTAATTTTGTAGTTACAGTGCTCAATATTTGACAGCAACGTCCCCTCTCATTATGTGCTTTTAAGGCCGCATAAAATTATCAAATAGGTCTTCATTATCTTCTTTCCTAAATTAAACTAAATCCCCAAGTATTTTGCTAATCGTTGAAACAAATCGCAGCGTAGGACGAAACACAATCAATATGCACATAATCATCGTAACAAGGCTGAGACAGCCGCATGTTCGCATATAATGCGTTTAAGCCTCTCCACACTCGCGCGATAACCACGAGCGCCTTGCGAACCCTTAGTCGCAGGACAAAAAACCGACGAGGCGCGAACGCGACGCGAAGCCGTGATGAATGCCGTGCGAATGGGATCCACACTCATAGTTCGCGGCTTCGCGCTTGATTCGCGCGCAAGTGTGGAGGCTTTTAAAACTATACAGGATACATTAGTTACTAGCTAAAAGTCGTAGCAACTCACAATTTTAGAGAAATATAATTCTAATAAAAAAATTTGGCCTAATTTTGTAGCGTTTTATGGCAAAAAGATCAATATGTTTATCATACAAGATCAGTTGTTTAATGTGGCCCAAATTAAAATGTAATTTAGATTAAGTACCTAATTAATTACCTATGCACAATTAAGATTCCTTCGAAAAACAAAGCAGTTAAGTAAGCAAGTACTTCTATTAAAATATTATTCTGTAGGCAATAAATCTTTTTATTCTATGATGTAGGTAAAACGATTAATTACTATAGTTATAATTATAACATTTATAACTTAATTGTGCTCTTTAACATAACGTAACTCGTTTTTACAACGAACTATTAAATTTAATTAATTATATATAGGATCCATGAGTAAATAACCTTTTCCAGTTTTTAAATTAAATTATTCAGCTTAACAAAACTGTGAATTTGCAATAATAGACACTAAACAACCTACCATAACCCAAAAAAAATACCAAATACCATTTTTCTACCTCAACCAGGCAGGCCAAACCAAGGCGAGAGATTTCACGTATGCTAAGCTTGTGCTCATTATAATCTATTCTAGACATCGCTGCATCGTTGACGAAGGAAAAAAATATGATATACGTAGGTAGGTACCAACATAGTAATAAAGTCATCTTCCGCGTCTGTCTGTCCGCTTATCCGCTAACTCCTCCTAAGCCACACAACGGACTTCCATACGGGTTTCACAAATCGATGGAGTGATTCAGAAGGAATTAATTAAGTTATTGTGTAAATTGGCTGAGATATGATCGGACATGGTGAAGATGTTAGAAATAATAACGCCGACTGGGAACTTTTCTGATGGGCGCCACTTACACCAATATAGTTTATTTATCTGTTAAACTTCTCTAGCTACAAGTGCAAAGCCGGAACGAATCGCTAGTGTTTTATGGAATCTGATCTAACTATAAAAAAATAAAAATAAAAAATTACCATCGGCCTACGTCAAGCAGTAGTTCCCAAGATAGATAAGGCACCTACAAGCTTGTATGAAAAATTGTTTACATTTGGTAGAAACTCTAAATAATACTTATTTCACTTTGCTGTGCCGCATTTTACTGGACGGAGAAGGTGACAATTCCGAAATTTCCGTTACTTTTGGAAAATTACGTAACACCACTTGGCATTCTTGCTTTACAACCCGTCATCCCTACTCCCTTAAGGGAGAACCCGGCATAATAACTTTAGCCCGCGCGCGCCACACCGCCCGCTGGTGATGAAAAATGTCATAGCTACATGCCCTGTGTATCTCACACCCTGTACTGTAAATACCTTCCACCAGTTCCACCCTGTATAACTTAAGTTTACTGTACTGTGCACTTACATACAGTGTATAAAGCTTTTAGGCAACCGAGATGGGGTTGAAACTACCTTTATCCCTGTATCATGTGTTTTAGTTAAGAGTGAGTACCTACACAAATGGTGATTGGGGTAGCGCTCGTCACAGGGTGTAATGTAATATGAAGATTACGTGGGGATTTAGTGGGTACCTACTAAATAGTAGATAATGGAAATAGCAGAGAAGCATGGGTTCTTGAGACGACATAAATAACAAGTGCGTTCTATATTTACAAGTATTTCAAGCAATAAATGATAACTTTACTTTACTTAAATAAACTGCTAAATGCGACTTGACTCGCACACGAAGGGTTCCGTACCGTAAAAATCCGGCAACCTTTTCAAAGAAAATCTAATTTTCGCTTGTAAATCTAATTAACACTTCAATTGTAATAACAACAAATACTAAATCTATAATATAGTAATAGGCAAAACTGTGATTTTGTATTAAGATAGGGTTCCGTTTACACCCTTCGGGTACGGAACCCTAAAAAAAGATGGTGACTTACGTGAGCTTACAGCAATACTTATATTTTTGGTTTTTAAAACTCTATCAATATTCTGTCGTTTTTCCTACGTGATCAATTGTTGAGTAGGTTAGGCTTATTTTGAAATCGTAAAATACAGGGTGATTGACACAATAAAGATTATTACTTTATTACCCATAAAGTTAATTATGCAAATTTAAAATTTTGCTCAAAATATTAACTTAATTTTACTTAAGTTTATGAGAGTCGGTTGTGCAGATTTTTTATGCAAATATTTATAATCTAAAGCCAAGACTTAAAATACTAAGCAGGTAGATTAAACCGTAGTACCTTATTAATATTTCATTATCATACAAAATTATTTAATTAATAACCAGAGGATAAAAATTAGGTATGTACCTATGTAAATTAGTTTTTCGTTATTAAACCTGATTCACTATCTTCATAAGGAAGAAACGGGTAATTTAATTATTTTATTTGGGAAATACACAGTGCTTAATACTTAAAATTAGAAACGTAACATTAACATAAACCAAAGGAATTTCCGCCATTATATATAACACAGAAAGATTTGGCCAAATCTTCTTTTATTTTTGTACCTAAGTTTGTTTGTGTGTAGTGTGTTATAAATAATTTTCTTTCTTTCTAAATAAACAGAGCAAAAGAAAACTATAGTACGTAATAATAAACAACCATAATTGAAAACTATAGAATTACAAATTATTACGCAACGCTCAACATAACTTCCCTACGATACTTCGGCAATGGGTAACCTTCTATTGCTATAGTAACAAAATAAATGCATTTTACTTTTTTTTTACTTCAATAATAATATCAATATCTGTCAATTTAACGTAGTTATATTCACAAACTCGACCAAGAAATTCTTTCTTTAATTTGGGTTTACATTAACTAACCAAAAAGTTATTTTTTACGAGCAGATTTTTTTTACCTCGATTCGAAATGAATGATTCATGGAAAGTTTTAAAATTGTTTCGAAAATATTAAATTTTTGAGTAAAAATGGTGAGTCAACTTCTGCAGATAAAATTGTATATAGAAACACTTGATCTCTAACAATTATACGGCTTTGTAGGCAACATGTCTATATTTGCTTATAAGTACAGACATTTATTGCCTTATACTTTGCATGACATGTACCTGGAAATAAATATTGTATTTGTATTAAGCACCACGGATTCAACTTTCGTGCAGTCTAATTTTGCCTGGTCGATTATCATTTTCTATAGACCCAACTTTTTCCATAGATTAAAACAGACCGTTGTTTTAACCCATTATAAAACTTTTTAATGGGCACAACCGGCTAATAATAAATTATGCTTAATTTATAACAAGTTACTAACCTGTAATACAATATGATCGTAATAAAGATAAAGGGACTTTAAAATACGTTCCAAACGGTTCTACGACCATAATTAGAATAACACTAAATTCATGCAAACTGGACGTCAGCGTTCATTTTACAAATAGCCCTGTATATTTGGTACCTACATATTTATTTAAACAATCACTGATTCAAACCCTATTTCTGAAATAAGTTATCTATGCATAAGTAATTTTTTTGACCACAGAAATAACTATAAACATTTTTGATTATTTCTTGTGAATAAAAACATCTATAAAGCCTATCTGTAAAACTCGTTTGGTATTTGAATTTTTAAAATCGGTTTCAGAAATCGAATTTAGTAAGGGGCCATGCTATTTGAGTAATCAAATTTTACTGGATCAAATGAAGCGGTATGTTCGGGGATTCAAATCTATATTTAATGAAGACTATTCTACAATTTTTTCGCAGGAGCTTTTGTTAAAGTGTTTTTAGGAAATTGTAATAACGATAAAAAGTAATTCCTTTCTACACTGTAAACTCTTAAGTCTAAAATTCCTCATCAGTGCGATTTATAATATCATCGTAGATCATCATATCATAAAGTTTTAAGTGTTTCAAATAGAGGGCATGGAAAGCGTAGAATATGTGAGGACCATAATTAAATCACATTTTAAGCATGAAAAAGGCATTATCCCAAGGGGGGGGGGGGGGGTCGTACCAACGCCGATTTGACGGTACTTCGTAAAAATAAACTGTTTTAGATGTGAAAATGGAAATGGGAAACACGAAAGGAAATTGCTATGAACATTTATTTGGAGCTGGGTCAAACATAGGCAATCTCCTTTTGAGCGTTTTGTAAAGTAAGTACCTACCGGTACCTAGGAAAAATAACAACGACGTGATGCTTTAAATTGGGTTAAAATTCAAAATAAATCAATATTTATGTTACAAGTTCGGCCCGAAGTTGAGTCCTTTGTTAGACTATTTTTAGCAGAAATAATCATTGAGTACTTACAGGCAGCCTGGTAAAGGTTTCGGATAAGTATTCTTTTCCGTAAGTGACTCAATTACTAAAATATTCATCAGGAAAATAAAAAAAGGTAAATAAAAGGCATAATCACAATGAGGGGCTGAGCCAGCTTTTATAGGCTTATTCAAAGAGCTTGTATTGAGTTGCAGCACCAGTCAGTTCAGTAATGTGGCAGGTAGGTACGATCGAAACGATGCACTTAACACAAATTCTGGTCCAGTGCTATTAGATTTTAGTTGACTTGGCTATTAATACTAGCTAAAGCTAGATTTAAGTAGGTTATGTATGTTTCAAAAGTAGGTATAGCCAATATCTGTGATTTAAGAATGCCATGAATCAGTGTAAACCAGGTTCGGTTTACACTGATTCATGGCTCAAAATAATATTTTGATGGAAAAATCTTCAAAAGCCACAGTAATTAAATGGAACCCAAGATTTAACCTACTAAGGAGTTTTGAAGTTTCAGAGCAAATATTATTTTCAATATTATCTCCAAGTTGCAAATAACTCCGGTAACTTTAGAATTTGCTTCCAATTAGCAGCCGAGATTTTTCTCTAGAAATATTTTCTGCTGCCGCCGCCTGTCGACTTTTTATACAAGCGTCTTTACATAGGTATTACATAGGAATGCTAGGTAATGAAGGGTGTTGCTAGGCGCATAGCCCGACCGAGAAAATGTAACCTGACCAAGTAGAGAAGGACTCCCTCCCTGTCAAATAACAGAGACTACTGGCTGACAACGACACAAGCTTGCTTTATTGCATTTAATTTTAATGTATGTTGGTCAAAAGCGTTGTTAATTTTATTAATGTATAATTTGACGCAATATGTAATTTAATTGTTTATTTAACACTGATAAAGTGATAACCTATAAAAAAATATTTTAAATTTCAAATTTGAGGAGTAGGTGCTCTATTATATTCGGTAAAATATCCTGTAAGAATAAAGCTGCATGTTTTTGAATAAATAAAAAATGCAGATATACTTTTGATACGAAACGTAGGCTTCTAGAAGCATCTTTGAGTTTTGAGAAGTGGCAAGACTCTTAATGACTGAGCTTGAACAAGGACAATACCTTCAGATAGTTGGATATATGAAAATTGTGGGGTTTAAATTTATCAGAGCGTCTGGTCGAAGCAACGCGTGACCTGAGAGCTGGTCAGCATTGCCATACAGCGGGACAATGCAGCCAGCGTCTTGGGGACGTGTCCGAAAAGCATTGATATATGGATCAGTTGAGCTACCCGTAGATTGTTTGCAAGTCTGCAGTTAGCTCGACTGTTTCCATTGTAAATAGGTACTTATCAAATTAGTTTCTATTATGAGATTGTACTTTCTTTGTTATAAAGTTAAAATTGCTTAATGTAAATGGATACCCGTACTTTGTAACAGAACACTCTTTAATTGCTAGAAAGGCTCGCATAGCAGATTCAGCTACTAGTACACACTTGCATCGAGTTGTATCCCTACATTATAACCTTATCAAAAAGAAAAGTCCGAGCTGCTGTTGAGAAGAGTATCGATCGAGGTCTTTTAATTCGGTCGGATGATAAACAGAAAATGTAGCACGCTCGCGTCGCATAGAATTTGCATTTGATGCGTAGGGTCCGCATATTAAATAAATTCTAATTCTACCTTTTGGTCTTATGGTCCTTTGGATTTTGACCTCGGATTACAAAATAATTTATTCATTCTAGCTAAATTAAAACTAGTCTTGGTAATCTCTGGTTACTAATTCAGAATTAGTAACCAGAGATAACTTACCAAGAGGACTTTACGGCATCATGCCTACGCTTTTGACCGCGTACCTACGTATTTACGTACATATGTTCGTGGTAAGTATGTCCAATGGCCATTGATAATTTTTACTCAGTCTTTAGTATAGGGTGTGCGTAGTAGAAAACTAAAAGTGTTTTCCTTCCATACATTTAGTGCCTTGCAGCGCCCCCGGATTGAGAGGAACTACGTTTCTTAATTATGACAGCTCGATTATAGTTTTCGATTCGAATGATTTTGATTGAGAAAAGTCCGAGAAAAGTAAATTACTCAAAAAAACGCGAAGTGACCAAAACTCTTCTCTGATTTATACCTAGTGTCTTGTAATTAATAATATTAGTATACGTTTTTGGATAATAAATACATACAGAATACTTATATTTATTTTTTTTGTATTTTTCTTATTTTGTATTTATTGAAAACACTTACATCTATTCTTACAGGATATTGTATATTAACGATAAATATATACAATTTTGTTTTTAAGATGGCAATGGCCTTTATTGACAAAGAAAATTACAATCAAATTATAACTAGTATTTACAATTGAAACAATTAAGCTAACTGCAGACTGTTGCAAACAATCTACAGGTAGCTCAACTGATCCATATCAATACCAGTCGGAAGCGTTCCCAAGACGCTGGCTGCATTGCCCCGCTGTATGGCAATGCTGATGCGCTGCGCCAGATATCCGCCAGCTCTAGGGTCACGCGTCGCGTCGACCAGACGCTCAGATAACTTTTTAAAAACCCGGAGAGCCTCGGTACCCCACGGACCTAGGGTTTCGACCCCAAAGGGAGCAAATATGTAGGCTCTGTCGAGAGCTGCATATTTGCGTCTCTTGAGATCCTCGGCCAAATCTGCCGCCGCACCAGCCCTTACGGATGTCCTCGGAAGATGGGAAGGCGCAAGTGTGTCGACGCATGTAGCGTCCCACACAATGGGCCTCCCCAACTCCCTAGGGACTAGTGTCATGCCGTCAGGCCTCTTACCATCGTCACGCAACAGACCATTCGGTTCGAGAATAGCTGGTACGTTAGCGGTGACAAAGGCCCGCCGGATGACGTCGTTAAGGCTGGCATGACGAGATATCCGACCGGCGGCCCTAGTACACGATAATCCGTGATGACCAAGCTGTTCGACAGCAGTACCGCACTGGCATTGATGAGGCGCGCAACACATTGCACCCAACCGAAGACATGTTGCGATACGGAAAGTTACGGGATCCAATAAAGTGCCAGTGTTAAATGAAGGAAATGCTTGCAACCAATGTCCTGACTCCCATTTAGAAACGGCCAGGAGACGGGCACGATCCGCAGAGCTGGAGCACGTTTGTAACAAACTATTCCGTGTCAACTCACACAGAGGCCCGTCCCATTGCCGTTAAGACAAAAGAGATTTTGGGGGAGCAGCATTAGGGCAAGCATTATGCCAAGCCGTTCGAGCTTCGTCTAAAAATGAAATTTTGAATGAAATTCCAGGTGGGACCAAACAAGATGACTTTAAAATTTTTTCAACTAAAGAACTAGTGCTGTAGACGGAAGACAGGAACGCTGGAAGGGCTACACTTGAAATTTTGCGTATACCTAAGCCTCCCAATTTGACAGGCAGGGAGGCCTGCGACCATGCCTTGTCATCTAAATCGACATTCAAAACCGATGATAGAGTATTCTTTATTATGTTGTCTAAGCCTTCCAAGAGCTCACTGTGTTTCCACAGTTACTTGTCAAAATACAATTTTGACAAGTCAGCTGTAGTAAACGAAAACGTTTTCGTATTGTGCACGCTCGTGCTAGCCATTCTGGTACCGTACTGCTCGTGCCTACACTGGTTCATCTAAAAGCCGACTATGCGTACGGTACCTACGGATAGTAAAGTATTGCCAACTGCGGCGTATTCTGCCGTTGCTTTCAGGGCAGTACTTAGGACCCTACTCAAGAGCCGGCTCGGTATGTAATATGCATGCACGTACCGTGGCGTGGTGATTATGATGCTATGGGGAAGTCTAAACATGGGCATTTTAAGTGCAATCTAGATGAGTTGTGCTTGTGCAGCAGTGGTTGTTTATGGACATTCTATGTATAAGTAAGGTACCTTAGGGGGTTTGGACCTTACTACTACTACTACTAAAGTAGGTCTTGACCTGCGAGAGAAACAAGATTTATCGCCAAAAACCGCGGATGGCTTCATAACTACCGATCAATTCAGATTATATAAATAGGTATATGATATTCGTGAGTGTATAACTCATACTATTTTAGCCGCTCATATTGGCTGCATTTTGATTACAAATCATAAACAAAATGAAACAATTAGGCGAAAAAGTATAGTGACGAACGGCACGGCCTCATTTGCGCCTTTGTAGAAGTCCTTATATCTTACTAGATAAAACTATACTAACTAGGAGGCACCTAGTTCTTCATGCCGATACATGCCCACTTTGCATTATCATTTGCATAGCTCGTGACAGGTTGCCATGCTAGCCTGCCGTTATTAAAGGGATCTGTAGCTAGACACACAACCATCGATCTGAGTAAAAATGAAGAGATGAGCGTCTCGAAAGTGGAAGGCTCAAATTAGGTGCAATTGGGTCCACCCACCTCAGTCATAGTCGGACCGGCGGCGCCGTTCGTGTTACGCGTGCATTGACTAAAAGACTACAGCTATATGTCCTCGTGTTAATTCATTTATAATTATTGCACAAGATTGGATATGTAACTGTGAGCGAGTAGCTGTAACACAAGCCAGTTGTTGAGTAAGCGCTAGGAGAACGTACCATATCTACAGATTTTACTTAGATCTATGCACACAACTAAGTAAAAGGTATATAGGTACATGCTACACTGATTCAAATGGTAACCTAACAAAAATCCTAAAGCCAAAGCAAAAGCTAAGTTCTGACCGGTGTTACTGGTTGCAATGTGCCATTCAAAGCGAGCATGAAGCGTTACGCCGCGCCAGCCGTGTTAAAATCCGGCTTGGTGCTCGTTGCGAGCGCCTTCTTTCCCCCTACTGACTGATGTGTAACATGTTACATTACGCCACGTAACGTAACTCCGGTTAGTACCCTGCTTTACGCAAGTGCATCTTTTATTAAAAGCTCCAGTATTTCATCATCATCAACCTACATTAGTCCACGGCTGGACATAGGCCTCCCCTAATGAGCGCCATAGCGACCTGTCTTCAGCTTGCCGCATCCAGCATCTACCTGCAGTACATACTGGTGGGTGGACATAGGCTACTTGGAAAGTGCGCGCGAAGCTGCGGGCACCTAGTCTGAAATAAATTAATAATAATAATGGACGCTTGAGGCTAGCTTCGCGGCCGATGATTCACCATTTTGATTTATTTTTTACTGTAGTATAGTTTTATAATATTTTATTTTCTATAGTAAATAATGTATTTCATAACAAGATTTTAAATAAATGAAGTGAATAATAATAATAAAAGGATTATCAAAGACAGATGATGTACATAATATGCAGATATGTGTAGTAAAGTAGAGACTAGATTAAATACTCGTTTGTCCACAAAGATACTACTAAGTAACTAGAGCACTGAGTTATATGTACGTACATACATGTCGATGATCCAGAGTTTTGCCTACATTGAATAGCGTAGGCAGGTTAGGTCCAGTCGACTTTTAAATTTTTAAATCAGCAATGAATTTGATCTAAAACAGGCCGTGTTTAACATCTACCAAGCAAGAGGTGAGTTATTCGAAAATTATCTATTTTTATGAAAGCGTCGATGAGTCGGAGAGTTTTCTAAAATTATATAATCGCTAAAATTCTTGAGTCTTACTTCCGATCAACAGGATTTTTAACAGGATGATAAAATACCAAAGAAGAATAAGAACTCTTCTTTGGTATTTCACATCCTATTAAAAAACGACTTAAATGCACGATATTGTAAAAGCATAAGAACCAACGCGTAAATTCACAAGCACAGAGTGTAAACTACAAACTGGTGTGCACAAGAGTTCAAAAGGGTGCAAACAAGTTGTTGCGGGAGTGCAGTCAATTATCCATGACACGCCACGACGCACCATCTATGTAATTTCTAATCTACTCGTATAAAGCCACTATCTGATACAAGTATACCTAGTCAGCAGGTACTAGTTGGATATACAGGGTAACACGTGTACTAAGCCGAAAGGGGGTGATTCCGGACCCCGAGGGAATCACCACTATACACCTTTAATGAAGTGGAGTTCTATGATGCTGAGCAACAAGATAGATAGATAGATAATAATTTTATTCATCACCTTATACAACAGATAGTACTAATTAAACATATTATAGGGAACAGCAATGGAACTGGCGGCCCCATGGCATCAGATAGAGCTGAAGTACGAAGACAATCTTCCCAAAGTTACTTAGGAAGCTGTTAACCAAATACCTAACCCACGTAATCCAAACAAATACAACCTACAAAGCTCTCACTTATTAACAAATTGAAACAGAAGAATTTAATTTAATTCGACACATTCTGAGTTCTGTTTTCTAATGTCAGAAGTACCCAGAGGCTCTAATTAGATAGATACACAGGGTAGAAAACTAGGAAACTTAAATTCTGGAATACCGGATAGCAAGAGGATCGCACATCGACTTTACGCTCTTCACTACAATTTGCAAATGATGCTCTGAATTTGCATTATTATTTATCAATTTTTAAAGCTAACTTACTCTGAAACATTCGCATGTTAAACTGCCACAACAGCTGAAGCTCAATTTGCCTATCTTTATTGTACAAGTAAATATTTTGCATTCCTCGGAAGCGATTCACGCCGAGATTTTAAGATTGCGAGGCGACATACAGACTTTTATTGCCGGTTTTATAGTAGTTCCTTGCGAATGTATAAACACTCGTAATAACGGATGCACCACGTTGTTTTAAGTAGGAATTTGTGTTCGCTGCCAATAGCTGGTTTTCATTGCTGGATTATGAGACGAGGTGATGGGGCCAGAAATTTGATATTTTGCAAGCTGGTATTTTCTGTGACATAGGCTTTGAGAGAAGATATACTAGAGGCACAGATTTTATACCTAGAGATGTCAGATTCTATATACAAGAAGTATATAGAATCTGACATCTCTAGGTATATTTTTGTATATTTTTGCGCATATGCTGTCAAAAAAATCCGTCATCTTACAGACGTGGATACATCTAGACGTGTTTATTTCAGCTACTTCCATAGTATTATCTTATGGAATACTACTGTGGCGGAACGCTGCAGATATTAACGCCATATTTGTGTTACAGAAGAGGGCTGTTCATGCTATCTATAGTGTGGTGATAAATTTAAAGAAATAATCATAATGACAGTACCATGTCAATATATTTATGAAAACCTATTGTACACTCATAGAAATATCAATCGGTTCCCTAAAAATAGCGATGTACATAATTTGAATACAAGAAATAAACATAAAATCGCTGTGCCCACAACTAAACTTCACAAAATTAATGTATCTTTTAAAGGGCAATGTATACGCTTCTACAACAAAACTCCTAGTGAGTTGCAAAAATTATCAGTAAATAAATTCAAACAAATTGTCAAAACCTTCTTGTGTAAAAAGGCCTACTATAAAATATCAGATTATCTAGAGGATAAAAAGCTTGGGACGAACTAACAGGCTAAAGGTTTCTTCGTCGCTTCTTTACTTTAGTCTACATACCGAAGCGACTGAAATCAAAAACATCACTTTATTTCCGTGTCAGTGTTTAATTATTAAGAATTTGACCTTTTCTATGTGTACGTATATTGTATTTATGGAAATAAAGAGTTTTTGACTTTTGACTTTGACTTTGCGTGTTACGGGTTATCTCCCTTGGCAATGAGACGTTTTCGTAATGTCAAAAAATTGTTTGACGAGAATGAAAAGATGGCGCTTTTAATTTAAAATTATATGGAATAGACCCTGATTCGGTTGCCATGACACAAATGGGATCTTTCGCGGAATAATTATAAGGTAAATAGAGTTTATTTCTTTTTTGGAAAACGCCTCTTAATATATTAGTGACGTCCGAATTTTATAGCATATTATATGTCTTTTTTATAAGTCATTTACAAATCAAATAGCGCTACACGTGCTAGGTTTTTATGCAGGTGCTGTAAATAATACCTACTACTAGTTTGTTTTCTGGTGTTTATAAAAGGCGAAAAATACACATGTATCTATACAATGTTTCCTTCAAGTAATGGACTGTAATCTACCTGGTCGCATGCGTTTCCAGTTACAGATAAGTTCAGATAACTAATAATAATTATGAAGTTGAAGATGAGAAATTGTATGGGGTTTTGCTCAGCCTGATCTGAAAACTTTGGATTTTTTGACGTTTACTTTTGGAAACGTTGCAAACTCTACTGATTTCCTATTTTTACTTATGTAAAGGGGCGCCCATTAATTACGTGAGGCTTTTAGGGGGGAGGGAGACAAATCTCACCCAATCACACGTGGGGGAGAGGGGGATCCCGGCAAATATTACGAAAAAAATCCACTTACGTGCAACACAGAGTATTTTACTTATTCAATTAAGTACATAAAAAAAAACAAGTTTTGAAAAATTAAAAACGGAAAAAAAATTTATGTTTGCTCCCAAATTTTTAATTACTGATTTGTAGAAGATAGGATTTTTTACAAGCTTTAATTTAACTTGCCCTGTTATAATTATGTATGTATGTTAAAATTGTCACATTTATTATTATTATACATATGAACTTTTTTTTATGTACGTAACTTTTTACTAGAGTGCGCGCACAGTGAAATAAAAATTAAATAACTTAAATCTAGAGAAGGGAATATTAAAATAGAGGTCAATTAGAGCTAAAACATATCAATATTAATACTAAAGTAATATTAATATTATTCTCACTCTGAGTTGTCTCAACAGAAGAAAAAACAAGTTTTTTAGTAGACTCTACTTCAACTTGACCTCTTAATTAAAACAAAAATTAAAATGAATTATTTTCTCTTGTTGGCCTAGGTATGTCATGTACATACCTACCTACATAAAGTAGGATAGAGCATCAAGGACAGAGGTAATAGAAACGACAGGATGTAGCTAGGCTTAATGAAAACGGAGGTAAACTTAAGTAAATTAGTAATTCAGTACGGACCGTGAGCTCATAGTAATTGGTAATTGCAGGTGTGCAGTGCAGGATACCTACATTTTTGTAAGAAGATGTACTTGGATACCTACTCGTATTTTTAAACGAGGTAAGTACTAAACGCAAGCCAACTGCTTTTTAAAAGACAAGCTGGCCAATTCAGGTCGACTTTTTTGCCACTCATTGGTAAATTTCCTTTTGCTTGTTATTCGTAATTAAAAATCAGACAATGAGCGGCGAAAATAGTATGGGATACCTCTCTCAAGCTCAACTCTCTCGTACTCATGATCACAAATACGGATGCACATATTTGTGATCCTGAGAGAGTAGAGTTTGAGTTGACTTTTCGACACGTTCGCTGCTGGTAAATTCAGATGAATTTACCAGCAGCGAACGTTACGAATCTATACATGCCTTTTGGAGTAAATCATACCCTGAAAACTTTTACCTCGTCAGAAAAGATACCAAGATGTTTTTCTGAGACAATTTTTATACCTACAACTTTAAAAATATTAATATTAAAATAATAAGAAAATATTAAACCTACGTTTCTACGCTAGCTGGTAGATAAACCTATACTTCCACTACTGACCAATGGTTATCTGCAAAATAATACCATTCCTAGAACTACCGGAGGCTCCTGGGCTTACAGTTGATAAAATCGTAATCATTCTTATCATTTTGACGATTATGTCTTGCCTGCCCTGCCTCAAAGCTGGGTAAACATTACGCGGGCACTGATTAGTGTTGCCAACCCCCCCCCCCTTTACTGCGATGATAACCTCATTGAGAACAAAGGAATCGGATATTCGTAAGCCATAATTCAATAAGATGTACATAACGATAACAGACAGAACGCTGGAATGATATAATCAAACTGAAGTGAGGGCAGATAAACAAGCCTAAATATTTTATGCTACTCACAGCACAGACAATTACAATTATATAATAGAAACTAATTAGAACTAGTTTTTAGTGTTTACAATTAAGCTAACTGCATATTGGTGCAAACAATCTACAGGTAGCTCACCTGATCCTTAACATCGGAAGCGTCCTCAAGACGCTTTGCCCCGCTGCTGTACGGCAATGCTGATGCGCTGCTCTCGGGTCCCATAGTCTATTAGTATCACGGCACGTATCATAAATCCCTATACTCCATTCTAGAATCCAAGATAATTTTGGTAATCAAAGACATTTACCTAATCACTAAATCGATAACAATAACAGAAAACAACAAGTTAACAGAAATGTAACCTCTAAAAACAAAACTTTAACAACGCATAGTTGCACACGCGCAGCGTAAATGGTGCAAATTCAAATTCTATTAAGGACGAGAGACGAATGAAACGATGAATGAAATCTTTCAAAACCACAACTATTTTCGACCTTCTGCGATTTGCTCCGATAATAAATGTAAACTATTTTCCGCTAATAAGTATTTCTTTAATTTTTTAACAGCATTATTTACAAAAAATATATATTATTCCAGAACCGAGTAGGTATAGACAAAATTATCTCTACAGTATTTACAAAAGTCAAAAACTAAAAGCCAGTTCGACATAGAAAAGAAGACAACTAATAACTAAACCATTTTAGATGTACCTATCTATACCAATAATTAAAATAAGTTATGTCTAGCGAAATATTATCCCAAAAATGGCATCTAAATGACGCGATAACGCGAATGAGAGCACGTGTAAACGGTATCGCAGCAAATATTTTACCAAACCATCATGTCATGGCTCGGCAGCAGACGATTGGTCTACGAGATACTTCATGCGTCGTTTGCTATAGCTGCATGTCACGCACGCGTAATTACCTGCGCAGACGCAGCCATTGTTCTGTGCTCTTTATCTTCACCAAACATCAAGAAGATACCCTATCAGAATCTAATAGGATATCTTTTTCTTTGGTCTAAAACGCTAGGTCGTTTAATGTGACCACTATGGCAAGTAAATTGTTGGTTAGTTTTCTAAAATTGAGCGATTCGGTATCCTTTATGTTTACAACCGCGCCTGGCTGATGCAAAAAGCTACATTGGAATTATAGGCTTTTAGTGGAATTACACAATCTTCTTTTGGTGTTTAATGTGCCAGACTGGCTACATTGTTGCAAACATTTTCTTTTCTCTTAATGTGCATGCAAGCTAAGCACGTGGTTGGAAGTCTAATTTACAATTACAATGCGGGATAAATCAAAGAAAAATCTAGATTGTTTGCAACAGTCTTCTGTTAGTTCAATTATTTCAATTGTAAATACTATTTAATTTGTTTTTATTCTTTGGTTGTATTTGAGTTCATTAATGTAAAACTAAAAATGTTAATTCGTTAAATATGGTTTTCCCAAATTACGTTTAGATCACCTACTTGTGGCACTTATTAAAATAACTTATGGGACTTCCCTGAGATATAATTATTTATATGAATGAAACAGAAGAGTTCGATGCCATTACCGTTGCGGTTGCGGCAACTTCAAGCAACGTACCGGTTAGCTGTTTAGTTGACGCCGTTAGCTGAATAAAATAAAGGATCTCTCTACCTCGTAAAGATCATATTTTTTAGGATATTATTTCACTTATACTGTGTATTATAATAAGCATATCAGTTATTTAGTACCCATAACACAAGCTCCATCATCTTACTTTGGCACTATATGATGCTGTGTGGATTGTCCAGCATTATTTATTTATTATTCGATATTTTCTCTATATATAGATAGAGTATTAAAGATCTTTATTGACAAAGAAAATTACAATTCAATATTAAAAACAAATTAGAACTAGTATTTAGGTACAATTGAAACAATTAAGCTAACTTCTGACTGTGTTCAGGGTATTTATTTGTATACAGCAGCCGAATCGGTTAGTGCATACAAACAGGGTGTCATATTTTTTAATAAATCAATAGGTTCGATTTCCTACAATAATAGATTAAAAAATCATAATTTGCAGTTTTTATTTTCGGATAAATTAACACAATGACACCTTCGGTTTTTCTCTAGCTAGGCAAAGTGAAGATGAAGACAGGGCGCTATGGCGCTCATTAGGGGAGGCCTATATCCAGTGGACTAAGATAGGCTGATCTGATGATGAAGTACCAAATAGTTAGTATTGAGAACACTGAAATAGAGCACCTAATCGACTCCGCTATCGGATCGAAATCGAATGGAATGGAACGAACTAAACAAAGTATTTCGATCGGTCGGACACACACTTTACACATCTAATTGTAGCAATCGACAGAGAATCACTCTGGAATTAGATTTAGTTAAGCGATGGCAGAAGGGTCAAATGGTGAATTGACATGCAAGTATGGCAATCACCGAGCTGCTATAGTGCTACTCCCAAATACATAACGTTTTGTATATTTCATCCTATAGAATAGAAGCAAACTAGAACTGCCATTTACAATTGAAACAGTTTAGCTAACTGCAGACTGTTGCAAACAATCTTGTGGTACCTCAACTGATCCATATTAATACCAATCGGAAGCGTCCCCATGACGTTGGCTGATGCGCTGCGCCAGATCTAAGAGCAGCTCTTGCGTCGCTTCAACCAGAGGCTCTGATTTCTTTTTTTAAATTAGGATGGGTTCAGTACCCTACGGACCTAGGGTCTCCTCGTCTCCAAGGGGAGCAAATTGATAGGCTCTGTCGAGACCTGCATATTTGTGCCTCCTGAGATCCTCGGCCAAATCTGCCGCCGCAACAGCATTTACATATGTCCTGTCCTCACAATTTTAAAACTTTTGCAATATTCTCTACCTTGCTCTATCTTGGCATGTTTTGGCTTGCCTCTAGTTTAGTGTGTAGATTATTTACGGTACGTTGTGCATACTAAATATGGCTTGTACCTAACACTACCTCTTTTTACGACAAATATTTAACTGTTCAAGCTAGCTGTCTATGGCATGCTCTACCCTGAACATCAGAAGTGCCAAACCACTCTTTAAAAACTGCTTCATCAGCATTATCTATCCTTGTAAAATGTAAGACATTATTTTGATTTATATGTAAGTTTATTATAATGTCAGTAGGTTATGTAGCTATTAAAGTATCATCATCATCATCAACCTATCTTAGTCCACTGCTGGACATAGGCCTCCCTCAATGAGCGCCATAGCGTCCTGTCTTCAGTCTTTCGCATCGTCATCCTGGCCGGAGGGCGCCCTACACCACGTTTGCCGAGTCGCGGTAATAATATTAAAGTATGTATTATTGTTTTTGTTTTTTTCGAGTGCCACCGTCTATTATTGTTCTTACATGTCCAGTCCATCCCAAGATTGCCTGGAAGAGATCGCTCATAGCGATAGCGATAAGGCCGCCTTTGTACTGCGTGTACTCTTTGCATTTATTTCTGTCTTTTAGTGGTACAATAAAGTATTATCATGTGTCTATGTAACACATTTTTTATGAATATTACAAAATCTTGAGTTACTTACGAAACAACGGGTGGTCTCATGCATGATATAAAACTTTAGTGTTTGAAGATAACGTCCCATGGTTCGCCTATTCTTTTAGTTTTTTTAGTACCTATTTAGTATTTAATGGGTAGGTACAAATGTTACATTTGATGTCTTTACATTCTATAGTATTTTTATTATAACATTAACACACAAACTTTTGACATATAAAATAACAAACACCATGGGGTCTGTTTTTTTTTATTCTTTGACAAAAAAAGAAACTCTTCTAAAAATTCAGTAAAATAAAATAAATCCTAAGTAAAAACTTTCATCTAGGCACTCGCTAACCTGCTTTTAATTAGGTAGTTCATTGTAATTTCTAATCGAATGATAAAATGGCGTCCGTTGGAAATATTGAATATTATTTTCGGTAAATAAAATATTTATTGACAAAGAAAATTACAATTTAAAAATAAAAACAAATTAGAACTAGTATTTACAATTGAAACAATTAAGCTAACTGCAGACTGTTGCAAACAATCTACAGGTAGCTCAACTGATTCATATCAATACCAGTCGGAAGCGTCCCCCAGACGCTGGCTGCATTGCCCCGCTGTATGGCAATGTAGTATGGTAAATAATAGTGCGACGACACAATAAGGGGAATTAGTGAAATTTTGTTTTATTTGGAGGACACAAATAATTAACAATGAAATTAATGGAATGCTTAGTTTTTGCAGTTATCATTCTTTTAAATTAGAATAACCCTGAATAACGAATTGAGTTAACATTACCGCGGTGAATGCCAAGCATGGAGAGGCCATGCTCAACAGTGGATACTAAAAGGCTGAGGATGGTAATGAGTCTAAATTCTCACAACGATTTCTTTCCTTTCTTACGGAACGGAACATACCAAATACAAATTCTTACTTTTCCACTCTGTCATCAAACTTTAAATTTGTGATTAGAAATTGCCTGTTCTCAGGATGCGTAAACACTCGTCTGAGGATGACACATTCATTAAATAATTCTGATTTTTTTTATCGGCTGAACAGATTCTAAAAAAATTACGCGTACAAATAAGTAATCATCATCATCAGCCTATTTACATCCACTGCTGGACGTAAAAACCTCCCTTCGCCTCTGCATTTAGCAATTTTTGTGGGTTCGGTAATGTCGGATCCGCGGGATTTGTGGGACTGACAAAAATATGGAAATTGAAGAAAAATGTATGCGCGAACGTTCTTCTGAATAGATAATTTGGTTTTATCAAATTTCCATTGTATATTTGAGTTTCCACAGGCGTTAAACCGAAAATGATCAAAGTCAAGTTACGACTGGGGATCCCCGTGAGTCCACGCATTTGAACGTAGGAAGAAGGGGATTGGATTCCTTAATACATACAAACTTTAGACTTTGTGTGATGTGATGTCTCCAGAACATAACAATAAGATGTCTGTTTCAGTCCGACCTACCACGAGTCCACGATAAGGGTACGATAAATAAACGCTATCAAACCCAATAACAATTTATCTTTCTGATAAAGTTGTTTTCGCGAAAACGTGATATTGTGGAATTATAAAGGCATCAAAGACAAAACAGTGTCTTTGTAAGTCTGATTATAATTTTATTGTACCTTGACAAAATTAGTAATTGATAGTAGTTATACAGGTCTCGACAGAGCCTACGCATTTCGCATACAAGTCGAGACCCTAGGTCCAGGGAGTGCCGAAGTTCTCCGGGTATAAAACAAAAATTCTGAGCGTAGATTGTTTGTAATAGTCTGCAGTTACCTAACAACCTAATAACCGTGCAGGTAGGTACCTAATTATATAAGGCTAAGGTTTGTGCCCGAAAACTAGCCCCGTCTTCAGTCAGACGAATCTTCGAGAGCATGTTATCTTTAAAATATCTTCCGAATAAACTGCCAAACACCTTTTCAATGCAGATTTGAACTCCCGAACACATCGCGCATCGTTTGATACTCCAGCTAGAGCACGTACGCTCACTCATCGATCTATATGCTCGAGTAATGCTTCTGCCATAGAAAATCGTTACTCAAGCATAGATCAATGAATGAGTAAGCTTTTATATATGAGCCTATGAGTGGACACCTTGTAGTACTTACTATAACAGTTTAATATTTTCTAGTCGCCTACCTACCATAAGTTTTGACACAAGTCCAATAGGATTCTGATTACAAAATTCTGATAGCTAGACTCATGAACAGATTCTTATTTTGATCAGATAAACCTAGCAATAAAATCCCATAGGTCAAAGAATGTTGAGGTTGGTTTTGAATTAGGTATGGAGGTGTCCTTTCTTTTGTTAAACAATTACATTATGATCCCACTTATTGACAATCTTCGCGGATTCCAAATGCACGTGACTTAGAGGGCTTACTTAGGGACATTTCCTTTATTAACATGCCCTAAGCGCAAAAACAGTGGCAAGATAACGGAACGTAGGTACCTACCTATCTTGCAAGTACCTGATGAGTGATGACTGAGGGATGAAAAAGTAGAATACAAGTTTGAAGGTATGGATGGGGGCTTGGCTGTGGTGGTCGCGTCCAAAAATCGATTGCTCGAAGTCACCCCGTGGACGTAGAGCCAAAAGGGAAAGCCAGAGGAAAGGCAGCAGATACCTTCTGTGCATTTTTAACAACCCACTGCAGTCCGTCTGCCAAGTGTCGCGAGGTGATTATGGAAAGCCTCCTTTGCTCAAGGGAGGCTTGTGCAGCAGGACGTAGGTATACTATGAGTGCTGATGAGGAGGTATGGGTGGCTTACCTGTTTCCGTTTGAGCAGCGGCGCTGCGGCTGCGTGCGGCTGCGGCTGGTTCTTGGCGGAGGTCGCCGGCACGGGGGCGGAGGCGGGCGCCGGGTCGCGGGCCGCCAGCTCGTCCAGCAGCGCCGCGCACTTTGCCTTGTCGGGGTCCTCCTCCGCCGGCAGCAGGAAGCGTCGCCAGCGCGACGAGTCGAACCCCCAGTGGCAGGTGCGGTGCTCCGCCGCGTGCGAGTGCGAGACGAACCGGCGCGGCGCATACAGCGCGCGGCATTCGAGGCACTGTACCAGGCCCGCCGTCGCCGCCAGAACACCGCGCGCGCCTCCGAAGCACTCGTGGTACACCCTGGGTCCGGGCAGCTTGTGCGGGCGCGAGGCGAGCGGCGCGTGCAGCAGCGCCGCGCACAGGCGCTCCGCGTCCGTCTGTGTGATGAGCCCGCAGGAGGGCGCCGAGCGCGGCAGCACGCCCGTCGACTTGAGCTCGTGCAGCTGCTCCGTGGTGCAGCGCGAGCAGTAGATCTGCAGCTCGTCGCACACGCGGTTGATCTGCTCCAGCGTGAAGTCGGTTAGCACCGAGGTGAGGATCTGCGGCAGGCACAGGCGCCGCTCGCCGCCGACGCCGAAGCACGCGATGCCCTCGCCTTCGAGCAACGTCTCGCCGCGCTCGCCGAGCTCAGTGTCGGCGGCCAGCAGCAGCGGCGGCGGTGGCGCGGGCCCTGGCGGCGGCGGGTCGGGCGCGGCGCGCGGCGCGAGCCCAGCGCCCGGTCCGTGCAGGCTGCGCGGCGCGCTGGCGCGGTACGTCTTCAGTACGGAGGTGATGTGCGGCGTCACCACATCCATGGCCGGGGCGGGCTGCGGGAGGTCGCGCGACTCCCACCCACCATGTCCCGCCGGCTACGAGCGCCCGCAGCGAGGCGCCTCTCGCCCACCGCGAGCGAGCGACATGTCTGCCGGGCCAGCGCGACGAGGGGCCGGGCGAGCGAGCCGCGCGCCGGCGTCTTCGCCCCGCAGCCGCACGCACACACCGACTAATATACGCAAATAACCTCCGAGACTCGATCCACTCTTTTCGCCGACTTCATAAGCTATAATCTTCGCAAGCTCGCTTGATTCTCTTCCCATGCGAAGCCCCTCAAAAGCTTATATAAAAATTGGCACGACATCGAACCCGAATCCCCGACACAACACGAAAATGTCGCGGGCGCGGGCGCGGGCGCGCTGTGCGAATGCAGGGCGTGGATTCCGGCGACCGGCCGCAGTCGAAGCGGCGGCAGACGGATGGCTCGGCTACTGGAGAGTCTAGCCGGCGCCCCGCGCCCCGCTGCCCCCTTGTCTCCGCCGCCGCCAGGTCACGTGACCGACCTTCCCGTCAAAATATCCAGAATGGCGGCGCGAGCTACGGACCGCCAATCAATGAATATAAACGGACAGATGGACCAATTGCAACAAAATGATATAGAATAGAAGTCAAATTTTTGTGTTATGTTAGCATTATTTGGTAAAGTGACTTAAAGAGCGAACCTAGCGGGTTTGGTTGACAAACTAGGCCTAGATCTCAGTAGGGGAAACTGGGTACAGTTGATCACCCACTTATATTTTTGTCCATAAAATAAAAGTTTTATCTCAAAACTGTGATGTTTTGTGACTAAAGCATTCATATCTAGTAAAAGAATGTTTGAAGATACTTATTAATTTACTTTAAGATTTAAAAGATACATTAAAAAAGTAAAACATGGGAATCGTACCATGTGTCCTCTATATGTGTGTGACTTGATCCGGGTGGAACAAGTCTTCCATTATGTATGGGAAAGTTGATACAAGGGGCCGGGAGGCGGGCTCAAAATGGTTGATGGTGAGAAACCTACTCTACTAAAATAAATGTTTTCCATTTATTGTAGGAATTTATAACAAAAAACCTGAAATAATATTTTACCTAATATTTTTTATCAGGCTTAACTTTAGGCATTAACAGCAAAGTCTACTTTGCCCAGCAGTGATAGCAAAGTCTACTTTGCTACCACTGCTGGGTAGCAAAGTACCTACTGGTGAATAATTATTGTTATATTATAACATACTATTACTAAAGCTAGTCACAGATCTTTTCTTAATCACGTGCTTAATGACCTAACAGAAACAAACAAACCAAGACTATAAATGCTTAAACAAACACGGTACTACACATATAAAAACGAATATAAACGAATAAATGTTAGGCATAGTACACACTGATTAAATAAGACTATCAATCTAACGATCCAAGGATCATAAAAACTTAAATCTAAAGCTTAAATCGCCAATATTTTGAGGAAACAGTCAGATCCGATTAAATAAAAGCATTAAACTTAGGTATAATAATCGGTACCTACACACCATTTCTGGAGACTTCATCCGGAGATCAAATCTACCCAAATCTTTTGTACCACGTCTCCCCAATCACAACAAGTTTGTGTATTATCTCATATAATTTAAACCAATAACAAATAGAAATTTAGGTAAAAGGAAAATAAAAGTAAACAATATATGTGTTGTTTACATTTTATCAACAATTATACAGTCAATAAATTTGCCAATACCAATCCACATCCAAGCCCTCCATAATAAAAGTAGTATGTGTGTCGAATGAAATAACTGCGACCGTTTGTAAACGCGAATAACTTGACTGATGTTTCTTTTCTGCGGTTTCTAAACTTCAAAATCGAATCAAAGTTGCCGTTCTAAAATATTCTAAATCGTTTAGTACCTAGTAATGTTTTTATTCCACAGTACCAAGTCACCCAGAAGGATCATGTACCCAGTTTCCCTACCTACTGCCCTGAATGAATTCAAATGAAACTGGGCACGATTTGAGTTCATACTGCAAGAAGGACATAGGCTACTTTTTATTCCGGAATTCATTGCGATTCCCCTGGAAGGGGAGATGAAAATCAAATTCTTTGGCCGCGCATCACGACAGACTACTGAATGAATTCAAATGAAACTTAGCACGAGTTTGAGTTCATACTACGAGGAAGGACAATAAATACTTTGTATCCTGGAATTCAGTATGGTTCCCGTGGGAGAGGGGATTAAAGTCAAATTCTTTGGCCGCGCATCACGCCGAAACTACTGAATGATTTAATATGAATCTTGGCATGATTTGTGTTCATAGAGGTACTATGAGGAAGGATATACTTTTATTTTATCCCAGAATTCAGTAGGCTTCTCTCCCAAGGGTACGGTTCCCTTATATAAAGTCAAAATGTAATTGATTAACGCGTCCTTCAACTTTATCTATTAATTTTTTTTGTTAGAACCAGTGTTGCAAGATCGAATTTGACTAAATCAGTAGAAAGTTGAGTAGAAAATCAGAAGATTGAAGAAATAATCAGTAGGTAGGTTTGGAAAAAAACTGTTTTTAGATCTATGACCTATTTCTTTTCTTCCAAAACGCACCCATTAGTTAGGTAGGTATCTACCTATGACTCAATAGGTACCTACCTACCTATTTCAGGTAAAGTAAAATGTTGGTAGGTACTCACGGGATCTCCATGGTAAAAAACTCTAATTACTTAATATTCAAAATTATTTCTTTGTGTCCTAGATTGTGAAATAAAGATTGCGAAAAAAAAATTAGATAAAAAAATGTCATGAACTGGTTTCGCACATAATTTGGTCGAAATCTCAGTAACCCTGAGGTTTGATGATTTTTGTTTTGATTTGTAGATTATTACTAATTATTTGGTTCCTTAAAACAGTTTCTTCTTTATGTTGTGTAGTTTTCATGTAAATAAGCAAAAACTTGACTTTGTGCTTATGCCGTTCCAAAACCTTTGCTCTGTCCCGTTCTTATGAACGCGAAATCCTATGCAGATCCTTTTCACAAAATGGCGCGGAATGCACCCTCTTATAGCGGGGGTCGGACTATGGACCATAGCCAGATAGACAAAATGTTATAGGTGAGTGGATCGTACCGGGAAATTTTTGGAGTTCCGTTATATTTTTTTCAACCAAAACCACACCAAAACATGACTAAAAAGGGCGAGCGGAGCGAGCCTCTATTTTTTTGAAAATAGATGGTTATTTATTTAGAAATATATTTAAAAAATTGTTGAAAGAAAGCTAATGCTTTCTGATCGCTCATAGATTTACTCATTTGATAAAAAGAAAAACTATTTGAATCGTGAATGATAAAACAGGTAGGCCTTGCTCGCCACCGTAGGTTTTCTTTACGAGACGCTTTTCTGTAGTACAGAGCCGAATGTTATTTCCTTCCATAATTTGTACGCTATTATAGATAAAGGTACCACTTACAATACCTACATAATCGTATCATCCAAATACCTACCTACAGCCTCCATGAAGAAAATAGTTTAAAATATTATTTATGTGTATTTTTTGCATCGCTTCTGAACTGCTTAATCTTTGACCGCGCGACACGCGCGGGGCGTACAAGGGGCGAGGGGAACCACCAGCGCGGTGTGGCGGGGAGAAGGGAGCAGCTGCGTCTACCGCTCACTGCTCCGTGAAAACTGCTATTATCGCTAATTGACAGAATTTTATCGGTTTTAGACCTTATTGTTTTCGTGTTATAAGCTATTTTTAAAATATATTTTTATATAATAAAAATCTGGCGTTAGTTAAATTATGTTATGTATGAACCTAGTACCTATACCTAGTTTTAAACCTAGAGACCAAGAGCTGAGAGAAATAAAGACAAGCAAAGATTTCTTTGGTCAGTCGTGGGTCCTCCCACGACTGACCAAAGAAATCTGTCCTCCCACGACTGACCAAAGAAATCTTTGCTTAAGAACTTAAGAAGGTACCTTACCTACCTACCTCCTGGTAGGTAAGGTACCTTCTTAAGTTTCATCAGACCTGGGACATGGTAACTGTAGGTACGTAGGCCGTACTACAAGTTATTTTCATTAGTCAGACTCAGACCGGACCGATGGCAATCAAATTAATTCAATTCAGCTAGTGGCGTGGTGTGTATGTGTGTAGTGCAGAAAGCAGTAAGCACGCATGACGCAAGACAAGACATGCAATGCAGTGTTGCCGCTTTGGAGCTCTTTGGTCAGTTCATTCAATCTAGTTGGTTACAAGCAGGTACAAATTTTAAATTAATTTTAAAAGCGACTTTATTTTTAGTGCGCGTCCCAAGTCCCAAAGTATTATGTAAATAAGCTCTTTAGTTGACTGAAACTGGACGATCAACATCGTACCTACACAAGTGGTTCGATTAATCCTGAGTGAGATTTTTGATTAATATAATGAAGTAATTTTACGAGAAATAACATTACATAAAAGTATTGGTTTAGTTTTTGGATACGATGAACGTTATTATCCATTTACTTAAATGCAACTAAATTTTAACCAAATTGTAGGTAGGTAGGTACTTCTCCAAAAGCATGAAGTGATCAAGTGACAAGCCACGCTCCATTACTTTTTACCTACTCAAAAATTATAAATATTTCAATTCTGCAAGGGGTTTGAAGATTTTGGCCAAAATATTGGCCACCATTATTTTTAGAAGCCACTATAACAATTATGCCGCCTTTACATCTGTAAGTTTTACTTACGTAAGTCAATTACTTTACGATAAATTTTCAAGTGTAAACACTCGTTTAAGTGGCTTACTGTAATTTTTTTCTGCTTTCGTAAATTGGAATACCTATTACAAGTCTAAACGTGTTCGAGTTTGTTTACGGGAGCGACTCGCAGCTTATCGAACTAAATTGATAAGTTGAGAACTTACACCAAAACAATGTCCTCTAAACCATAAGTTTTTCAGCTGGTGAAATTGCCTGTCAAAAATGTGTATCTTTTATAATAATATTAAATAATAATTATTGGTGCAACTTGTTCCAAAAGAAATTCAAAACTTGTAGCATTCATTTTTATATAATTTAAAAATCCGTGTCGGCCTTCCATTCTCAACTCCTTCAAAAGATTTTCAAACGCACCTTGTGCCATTCTTTTTCTAACCAAGGTTTTACCCAGCATTTTCTTTCAGTATTTTTTTTCTGTCGCCTTTTATTGGATAAAATTATATATGCAGTAGCCGCTTGAACGTGGCGTCTATGAACAGGAATTTTTATAACTGATTTAATGTCGCATGTAGGCGTGTAATAATCTATGCTAGTTTAAACTCACAAAAATGACGTAAGCATTATTATATACATAAATTTATTTTAAGTGTAAATGCAACCGTAAGTAAGTTACCTAAATATTACGAAAGTAACTGACAGGTGTAAAGGCGGCCTTAGACAAAGACAATGTCTTACAAAATAATGTCCTAAAGCGTTAGGTTTGTGAGATATTCACAGATGAAAATAACTAGGTATGTTTTCTTCAATTTTAAAATTATGTAAATATCTCAGAAACTTTACTTTTACTTTTTTATTCACTTTTTTTATTTTTTTTATTGTTATGTATTGTTATAATATATATATATATATATATTGTTATAAAACCAACGGCTTAAACTAACATAATCAATCTACGTAATAACAACAGAAAGCCAATTAAAGATTTTCACGTGTAGTGACACTATAACTAACAATTGTGAACTTTTAAAAACAACAGCTCTAGCGACAATGACATGGAATAAAAGAAATCTGGTAACTATGTAGGTACATAAAATAAATGTAAACCTAAATACCTACCCACGTCACTATTGAAGTAACTTCTGGTCAGTCGCTGCTAACTTTAGACGCTTTAGAGGGCATTATGTTACAGAACTATTTTAATTTGTTTTAGTGTCTTCTATCCAAATATATAAAGCTTATTGGGCGCGGTGATTTAAAAAATAAAAATTTTAGACATTTCATGCAAAAATCTTCAAACCCATTTAAATCGCCACACACCACTATACTGAGTGTTTAAAGGCATTAAGTTGCGTAAAATTAAGTTGAAATTTTGTTAACTACTTGACAACTACAGTAAATTACAATAAATATGGCTGTTTTTGACTTCCTGAATAGAGTTGTTGCAGCTGTTGATAGAAGACAAGCAGCAGCTGGACTATATATGGACATGTCTAAAGCATTCGATCACGTTAACCATAAAACACTTCTTAACAAACTTGAGAGATACGGTATACGGAGGAAGAGTGTCAGAGATCTCATATTGTCATATATTTGAGTAATAGACAACAAGTTACTCAAATAACCAGAGTAAGTCCATCTACACTGTCTGAGACTACATATGTTATGTTATGTTGAAAACAGTCAGTTATGGAGTACCTCAAGGAAGTGTGCTAGGATCATTACTATTTATTATATAATAATATATTAGGTCCTTACATATGAAATTGGCGTTTTTCGTACTGGCCACTTTAATCACAAATTTCTCCTCTTTGGTAAGGAATTCCAAATTCAAATTTGTACAGCTATAGACTCATGTGTTTGTGCTTCGATGATCGTTATTCATTTGTTTTTTTTCTTCTGTTTTTTTCTGTTTGCGTCACTCATTTTACAAAATGGAAAACTTAAAATATCGCATTATTTACGAGTACGAGTTCCGCCGTGGCACTAGTGCTGCGGAAACAACTCGAAGGGTGAATGATGTGTATGGCGGTCGTGTTGCAAAAGAAAACACAGTTCGTTTTTGGTTCCAACGTTTTCGTTCTGGAAATTTTGACCTGCAGAACAAGCCCCGTGGACGGCCTGAGACTCAAGTTGATAATGAAGAGTTGAAGGCTATTGTGGAAGCGGATCCATCGCAAACCACGTCCGAGTTAGCTGCAGGCTGCGATGTTAGTGATAAAACTGTTTTAATTCACTTGAAGCAAATTGGGAAGATTAAAAAGCTTGAAAGGTGGGTACCTCACGAATTGACTGAAGCAAACCGGCAAACGCGCGTCGACTGCTGCGTTACATTACTAAACCAGCACAATAATGAAGGTATTTTAAACCGAATCATTACCTGTGATGAAAAATGGGTTCTTTACGATAATCGGAAGCGCTCAGCGCAATGGTTGGATCCTGGCCAGCCAGCCAAATCCTGCCCCAAGCGAAAATTAACCCCAAAAAAGTTACTTGTAAGCGTTTGGTGGACTAGTGCCGGTATTGTTCATTACAGTTTTCTCAAATCTGGCCAGACTATTACGGCTGATGTCTATTGTCAGCAATTGCAAACCATGATGGAAAAGCTAGCGGCTAAACAACCTAGGCTGGTCAATCGCTCCACGCCACTGCTGCTTCACGACAACGCTAGACCACACACTGCGCAACAGACGGCTACTAAATTAGAAGAGCTTCAATTGGAAAGTCTAAGACATCCTCCGTACTCCCCGGACCTTGCTCCAACAGATTACCATTTTTTTCGAAATTTGGATAACTTCTTGCAAGGGAAAAAATTCAACTCCGATGGGGCAGTCCAAATCGCCTTCAAAGATTTTATTGATTCCCGTCCGACTGGTTTTTTTAGTAAAGGGATCAATGAACTACCTATAAGATGGCAAAAGTGCATAGAAAATAATGGTTCATACTTTGATTAATTAAATATATTATATTAAAAAATATTCGACTTTTTGTTCCTCCCATACAAAACGCCAATTTCATATGTAAGGACCTAATATTAATGACCTACCCATGATAACTAATAACTATATGACATTATTCGCTGATGATGTCACAATACTATTTACGTATGATATACATAAATATATGGAATCTGACATAAATAATTAATTGACTGGAATTTAATAACTTAAACATTAACCTAACTAAAACATACCTAATGGAGTTTGAGCAAAGGCTCACGAACATTGGACATTCATTACCTAAATCAAATACGACAATTTACTGAATGCACGAGATTTTTGGGCATGCAGATAGCAGAGCAGGTTAAATTGGAAATTACATACGGACACGCTTTGCAATCGCACCATTTAAATTGAGTAAAATAGCAAACACCACAGCTTTACTTGCAGCATACTAGGGGCATACTGCGTCACTATTACGATATGGCGTCATATTCTGGGGAATCTCAACAAATACCTAAAGCAAAAGTATTTATAGCTCAGAAGAGATGCATTAGTTAGAGCAATGTTCGGCCTAGGAAAGACCGACACGTGCAAGGGTCTTTTTAAACAGTGGAAAATTTTTACTCTTGCTTCCCTGTACATATACGAAATTGAAAACTTTGTTCGAACAAATCTAGATCGATTTGACCTGCACCCGGTCCGCACTCCGCCGTGAGGGTACTTACGCCGCCCACTCATGCAAAACTGCGTTACTTAGGAAGAGTGAGTTTGGCATGGCACCTAGTATCTACAACAAAATCCCTTTGTTAATACGCTCCGAAGGTAATTTAATTGCATTTAAAAATAAATTAAATAAATTATTGGAGGAAAACGTATATTACACGGTTGATGAATTTCTATAATAAATTGTAATTGTATTTACTTTGATCATTTTTATCTCAAAACCTCGCGCCCCTAGGTAGTTGCCTAGTCTGCCTTACTATGGGCAAAACGTACACCCCAAGAGGTCTAATAAGCGGAAGATCTCTTCCTAGATCATGGACGCACTGGCTATGACGATATTGGTGAGTCACGTAAAAGACGTGACAAAATTCAATACATAGATAGTATTCCAACCATAGATTCCATAGATTTTAAAACTTCACGTAGAAAAGACAGTGTCTGCAGAGTCCACAATAAACTTACAAGAAAGCTGGCACGCTCCCCAACTCTAGCTCTACCCAACTAAAAAATCTATTTACTATTCGGTAAGTTGAAGTCTTCCGAATTAGGTTTGAAGAATGTAAAAAGATCTTTAAAACACGAAAAATATCAAAATAATCTCCCAAAATCGATAGAGCCCTACATTCAACCACTCGAATCAATGCCATACTATAAGCCAGAAAACCGACAGATGACGCCAAAACATTCCTTCCAATCACGATATTGAGATGCTGTGAGCCTGTGATGATGTGTGCCGTGAGCCTGAATTTCATCGATGTCCCACCTACTGCACAGACCATTTTGCTTCTCTCCTGTATGTTTATAATAAAAAACAGATCTAAAGTGATGTATGTTAAAAAACTGAACTACGAACCGCCCCCTAAAGTTCATTATAGCTTGCTGCTTTTTTTAAATTTAAACACATACAAAATCTTGATCCTGAAACACTTCCCTTAAATTTGTCTCTGCTTTGATACTTTAAACTGATCGTAATGACGGTGGGTTCAAAATGCTGTAAAACAGAATTAATTTTTTAATGATTATTTTTAAATTATATGACGGAGAAAGACCCTCCGTACGCTTATTAAAAAGGGCGACGTCACCCAGTGCCAGCGCTGACGTTACTATCATATTCGTCTTGGTGGGGGGGATCCATCGGAAGAAAGACACGAAGTTGGTGTGGCAATAGCATTTATTCCATAGCGGAGGTCCGTTCTGTCCGACGACTCGAGAAATAATGAATTCTAGCCATTTCTAGTTTTTTTTTTTTTTTTTCGAAAGGACTACAATGCTGTTGACCGCAGATGGCCATGACAGCGTTACCGGACTTTGCGGACTTGGCGGGCGCAGAAGGCGCCTCGCCGGTAAAGTTATGATGGGGCAACACGCACAAGGGCCACCACTTAGGTGCGAGCCTCGGCTTGGGCTGTCGCCAGATGCTACAAGAGGGAATGGAGGTTTCGCCAAGGTGCACGAATGCACCTATGGGCGGAAGCGGGGAATTCTTCGACCCCGCATCCGGCGGGGTCGGTTTTTGGTCGGGTGTGTAGTGTGCGGAAGCGAATCGGTATCTGTTGCCGTCACCTCCGGGTTAGCGGCGGTGATTGGGTCAACGGAGTCACCGAGAACGTGTCTCGGTCTACGGAGGAGGGAACTCGTGGGAGGATCGTCAATGGGATAATCCGGTATCGTGGAGATCAAGGGATTATAAACCAATCCCATCACATGTTTATGATTTGACGTAACCTTGAACGGACCAATTAGCACTCATTTTCGCGCGCCCGCACACCTCAGTTGGTTGACAGACTTGTTTGCATAGCAAATAAGTAGGTATTAGGCGTCTATTGGGTATCAGGTCGATGGGTCCTGACCTGATAGGCATGTTTTTATCAGGTAAACACGAAATAATATAGAAAAACCAATTAAACACAAAATAATAATAAACAATAACAAATGATATTTTTTAGACAAATTCATAATATGCTGATTCATTTTGATTTGACACAAGAAAAAATCAATAGTTCAGTTTAATTAATAGGTCCCGGTTGAGCATAAATTAGTTCAGGGAAAACTGAATAAACCACGTTATTGATTTTTTTCTCTTTCATAGTGAAGAATGATGTCGCTTATTTATTTGTTGCCGAGTGATCTACTTTTCCTTCGCTACTTTTGTCTCAATTTCATATATTTCCATAATTAGTGACCTGAATGGTTCATTAACGTATAACTTTTTGAAATATTATGATATCGAAACTATAGTAACACAGAAAGATGCAGCTTGAATTAGAGTTTATGAAAATGCTGAAATGTTATGAAAAATAAAGTTCATTTCATAAAATGTGTTAAACAGTTACCTATTTAATTTTCCAACTACGGGGACGGTATCTTCTCTTATATATATTATATTTTTTGGCTTAAAAAATTACATCGACATGAATGATGATCGAACAACGATGAAAAATGTTGATCAAACACACAGATTTCAAACACACACTTATAAACGTTCATAATGTTACGTAAAATAAGTCCATATCCCCTTCCATTACATTCCCTGGTCGAAGGTTCTACTTCTTCTTTTATCTTCGGCTCTGCATCATGTTTTGACACAATTCTGCCAAAGCCAACCATTAGCAAAGAAGTTAAGTTGCTGTGATTGTCAATGTCAATATTGTCAACTTGTTTGTCTGTCAGCTACAAAAATCAATTATCCTCAGCAATGATAATTGCCCATTCACCCGTTTTTTGACTTTATTTTCCTTTCACAGGCAAAATTAGCTTCAAAATTGATAATTAATCGTATTTGGCGCTCAGCCTTCGGGTAAGTATGTCGTTTTATTTGCAACACAAGCTTAACAGACAAGATTTTTGCCAGCCAAGTTGCGTTCTATTGGATTAATCTTTACCTTCACAGAATTTGATGGATCCTTGGGGCACCGAAGAGAATAACGAAGTGGTCGGATCAGAATTCGAAGATAATTTCAAACCGGACGAGTCGTTGAAAAAGTTGGACGACTCTGCGGTGTATCTCGCTACTTTAGGTTCGTAATTTGCGGTATTTCGTCACAGTTCTAAATTAATAGTAACTACCTACCTACCTAGTCAACCAAGGCAATAATGTTTACATTATTGGTCAATATTGCACAATAGAGCTCACTCTGTATCGGATTTCTTGCTAGGTAGGTCCTACTGTAATGAAACATTGAGCCTGCCCTTCTAATTTTACCTAATAGTTTCTGCTTCTCTTTAACTTAATAGTCTATTCAAGGTGTGGTACCCTAATGTGACTTAGACCTGTACTCTGAACATATTTATTTTTTGTATAATGATGTAGAGGCAATACTACCTTGAGCCTATGGTATATCTTTTGTTGGTGTTTCATTAAATATTTTAACATACCTAAATAATATGAAATAAAATAATTCATAAATTGGGGTACTTACATGATTAAAATTTTTTGATTTATTATTTGGAGCTTTAATTTAGGTACATGAAATCATAAGTAATTCTAAATTAGTATACTTCTATACAGCCAGTAAGCACCAACTGCTGGGTCTTTTCTCTATTGTAGCCTGAATTTCTGGTGCAAATTCAACAACTTTGCAAGCTGATATCTGTCAAAGCCACTACCTCATAACCCAACCCAAACCTCATAATCTGTAATCATTCCTACCTGTGTGTGGGGGGCATACACAGACAAACTGTCAGCTTTTATGAAACAACAAATGTCTGGTGGTTGCAGGCTCTTAGTCCATTATGCCAGTCTACCCATATTCCTATTTGTCTGTTTTCAGAACGAAAATTGAAAGCAGTCAAGTCAAAGAACAAGGTGTTAGAAAACCTCGCGGCCTACAGAGAAGACTGCATCAACCGCTTGATGCGAGACGGGTGCGACCTGGACCCTGTCATTGGAGACACAGAAGCAGACCGCCTTATTGAAGAAAAAAATAACTAGAACCAGTAAGTACCATGGCCGCTGCTGAAGCATCTAGCATTGACTTCAGCGGGGCAACTTACTGCATCTGTACTGGAGCATCCCAAGGCATCGGCAGAGCCCTCTCCATCGAAATATCAAAGCAGCTTGGCCCTAAATCCTTGATGCTTCTTATAGCCCGTAATGCAGAGGAACTTAATAATACTGCCGAACAATGCAAATCAAATAATGTTGATGTAGTCGTTGAAGCCTTGGACTTGTCCAAAACTGATATTGAGGAGTTATACAATTGCATTGTGGACTCTCTTGAGTCTAAGGGACGTGATGTGACCGACTTTGACACTAGCATCATCTTCCACAATGTTGGCTCCCTTGGCAACTTGGCCGTCGACACGGCCCGCATGGAAGATGTCCAGGAGCTAAGAGATTATTACGATCTGAATGTTTTCAACGTTATCGCTCTGAACACACAGTTCTTAAAGGTCTTTGATGAGGTGGAGGAAAGGCTGGTGATAGTAAACATCACTTCGCTGTGCGCTATCAAGCCAATGAGCGGCATGGCTTATTACTGCAGCGGCAAGGCCGCCAGAGAGATGTACTTTAGGGTTCTGGCCGAGGAGAGGAAGCACATTAGAGTGCTTAATTACTCTCCAGGGCCGGTGCAAACCGCCATGGTAGAATGTGTGATGTCCGAGGCCATCAACGACAATCTTAAAGACGTGTTCCACTCTTTCAAGAGCCAGAACACGCTGCTGAAGCCAGCGGTAACGGCTCAGAAGTGCATTAAGGTACTGAAGCTCAGCAACTTTAGCCCCGGCGAGCACGTTGATTACTATGATGACGAAAACTAAATTTTGAATGAATATCAAATTTCGAACATTCCAAATTTCGCCCATATCTGGTTACCATATGTGTAGGCTTAGCATGGACAGTCTAAGCAAGTCCTTCTCTAGCGTAGTTTGGACCAAAATTACATTCAACTGATTGCGTAAAATACTTATTCAAAATTCTAATTCTTTCAACTTTTCTCTCTTATTCCATCAATTCGTTCTTAATTTTAATAATAAAGAAAATTACAATTAATTAAAAGAAACAAATTAGAAGTAATATTTACAATTGAAATACTTTAGGTCAATCTTGAGGCAGTTCTGTAATTAATATAAGCATGTATGATTTTTTCTCTATAGTTGGCCTAGACATAATCTGGCCTAGGCTGTTCAAGCTAGGGGTGGATGAAAGGCATTAGTTTAATATAATCGGTAGATTTCTCAATATTACAATGTAGAATATAGCTATCTATAACTCTTCCTAAATGTATCTTATAAGATATTGACATATTTATCAAAAGGTTACTACTGCTATCAGCTTGCTAGAATAACATCTTAATCAATTTCATTATAATTTATCATATAAACATTCTAATAATTATGTAATCGTGACTTCGTACAATACTTCGTCTACTTCCTTAGGTATATTTATTGTGATTCGTAAAACTTTTTTACTTAAAAATTGTAATGTATCGGTCTATATTATGAATGCAATTCATATAATAAACGCTTAAAACTGACAATTTGTGTTTTTGTTGACCCTGTCACCTATTATTTGATAACATATGAGTTACATTCGTAATTTATCTATGTTTTATCTTTCTGTTAATTTGAACTTCGACATTATGTACTTACGTTGTGTTGGTTAAATACAATGTTGGTTCCAAAGATGCTATCTTTGGAACCAACCTGCTCGGTGTCTGGAACCGACACTGACATAGCATCTTTGGAACCAACCTGCTCGGTGTCTGGAACCGACACTGACATAGCATCTTTGGAACCAACCTGCTCGGTGTCTGGAACCGACACTGACATAGCATCTTTGGAACCAACCTGCTCGGTGTCTGGAACCGACACTGACATAGCATCTTTGGAACCAACCTGCTCGGTGTCTGGAACCGACACTGACATAGCATCTTTGGAACCAACCTGCTCGGTGTCTGGAACCGACACTGACATAGCATCTTTGGAACCAACCTGCTCGGTGTCTGGAACCGACACTGACATAGCATCTTTGGAACCAACCTGCTCGGTGTCTGGAACCGACACTGACATAGCATCTTTGGAACCAACCTGCTCGGTGTCTGGAACCGACACTGACATAGCATCTTTGGAACCAACCTGCTCGGTGTCTGAAACCGACACTGACGGCGAATCTATACTTCCATACTAATATTATGAATTCGAAAGTAATTCACAAACTAGTCTTGTCGGTCTGTTTGTTACCTTTTCACGCCTAAAAGGCTGAACGGATCTCAATTGAATTTGGCAGGGAGCTAAATAGTATCCCGAGACTAAGGCTACTTAAAGAGCGCGTGCGAAGCCGCGGACAGCAGCTGGTGATCAGAAACTCATGAACTCATGGAAGTCATGTCAAATAGAATATTATATTACGTAATGTTTTGATTAGAATGGTGGCCTTTAACTATTATAGAAAATCGAGCTGAAACTATGATACCGTCTTAACTTGGTTAACGCATTCACCGCCCAGCGTTTACGTTGCGACCTGCTAGGGTGCAAGGGCGGCGTTGCTGGCGCGCCTGTTGTCAAGATATTTATGTTAGACATGGCGCCGTCATCACCACTTCTATTGCCGATGACGCATATTAACGTGCTTACGTTTACGCTGCCTGCTCCAGCGCGGCGCGTCCCTTTTCGTGCCGTACCGCACGGGCTGGACTGATGGGTTAACACTTTCATTGCCACAGAGAAAGAAAAATAGATAAAGTGATCAAAATAATCGCCGAATAGGGTTAAAAGCTTGTAGATGTAGGGAAGGCGTTTAGCATTAAGTTAAGAGTAAGGACACTGAAGAAAAAATGCTTAATAGGTGACTTAACACTTTCATGGGTAAACCACATGAGAATCGTGTGGTGTGTACCTACCACCACAATACACAATAACATGGTGTAAATACGAATCGAACGAACGAAACCAGCGAAGATCTACCTACTCTGGCAAATCATGAAAGTTCAAGAAACGCACAACTTCACGTTCGTGCTTAATGGCGTATTTTAAGATTCCGCCCTGGGCCTTAGGGCCTAGGGCACAGAATCTTAAAATACGGGTGTGCCGCCCCCATAAATTAACAAAATAAAAAAAAAACCGGCAATGTGCGTGTCGGGCCACGCGCAGTTACAAAATTTTATTTTATAGGGACCTAGGTTCCTACTTATTTACTTCCTGTACCTGTTTCACACACAACCAACAACTTTATATACCTACATAATGTTTATGTAATTTTCAATGAAAATTGTTCCAAATTTTCCTTTTTACATAAACACGAAAAGAGAAATAACGACGAGAGGAGTGAGCTGCCGAAAATGTTCTTACTTTATCAGGTGGTCACAAAAATATATAACAGCCAGCGGAGTGGGCCCTGAAAATTTTGGAATTTGGAGCGGCTGCCGCTAAGAAAATGGTTGAGAATTTAATACAAAATAAATATCGGCGAGTGTAGTGAACCGCAGCTTTTTTGAATTTGGTGTGGCAAAGACAAGGTAGCTAAGATAAGCTTAGAACAAATTTATGTTTTTTGTCGAATAAAAACAAAATAGGAAGACAACATAGTAATTAGTCATAATAGTCATTATAATTATTATAAGTCAAAATTGGTAAACACAAATTGGTGTTGAAATACATTTTATAATAAAAAATTATCAAATTTATCAAAAATTTATAAAAAATTAAAATGTGTTATTTTAATTTTCAAAAAAAAAAAATTCATACAATAGTCGAATAAAATAAAAATTATAAATGAATAATTAGTAGTACCTATGTATATGTACAGTAGGTATTACCTACTATACGTTGGCCCCTTTATTATATGGGTTTTTTATTGGTTGTTATAGGTGCAATAGTAATCACATCCTGTTAAAATTTCAACTGTCTACCTCAGCAGTTCTCAAACTTTTTTGGTGACGGTAGACCCTTTTAGAAAGCGAAATACTTGATGGAACCCTACAATGAAACATAGTTTTTAAAAGTGTATTCTTTATTAATAAGCATAATAAAAGTACCATGTAACAGTAACTTATTACTTACTTACATAACAAGTAATAATAGAAGATATTGAAAAAGAAAAAAAATCTAACTAATGGGAGGTATGAAACTGTTTTTTATATTTCATCAATTGGTTTATATCAGGTTTGATAAAGGACAGTTGAAGTCTCATATCAGGTTCGGCGTCCAGTCTATTGCGGTATTTTGTTTTCGTGGCTGCATAGATAAGAATCCTGTTTCGCACAAATATATATTCCCGTTGTTGGGAACGGGAGAAGAATATTCAGAGCCATTTTGGCAAGCATTGGATACCTGAATAGGTATCCAATGCTATCCAATCACGGATTCTGCACCAAAAATCGTTGAGAGGCGTCGTTTTGAACAGTGACTCCATACTTGTGTCATTACTTTTATTTTAAGAGATATTTATTGGATATTTATTTTAAGAGACCTACGAGGTCAAGTGGGGTATCAAATTAAAGGTATCAGTTTGTGTATTGCATAACAGTTTTTGAAATTTCTGTAGGTTTCATATTAAGATATTTTGAAAAAACCCATCCCCATCAGAAGTTTGCAGAGGGATCCATCTGAAAGGTTTGTAGTGTTTGTAGATATGGTTCTATATTTTACAGGAAAAATATAGAGGAGTCTGTACGTAGAACACTTTTCGAAAAATTGACAAAAAGGGGGGATTTTTTTATTTCAAAAGGGCGGGCTACCTCCCCTAATGGGGTACCAAATGAAAGGTATGGGTTCGTACATATCAAAACAGTTTTTGAAATTTCTGTAGGTTTAATACTTTTTAAAATATTTTTAAAAAAGTCGAAAAATTTACAGTCCCCCCTATCTCCGAAGGTTGTAGAGAGATCCATCTGAAATGTATTTAGCGTTTGTAGATTTTACAGGAAAAATATCGAAAAGTCTATAAGTAGAACACTTTATGAAAAAGGGTCAAAAAGGGGGGAATATAATTAGATCTTAAGATTTGTACATATTAGCAATAAATAAATGAAATGAAATGAAATAATTCTCAAAAGGGGAGGCTACCTCTTCGGGTATCAAATGAAAAGTATTGGTTTTTACATGACAAAGCAGTTTTTGAAATTTCTGTAGGCTAAATACTTTATGAAATATTTTGAAAATGATCCATCTGAAATGTAGATTTGTTCCTACTATTTTTATGTGTTCATTATATATTATATTAGCCGAATCTTCGGCCGGCGGCTAGTCGCAACGGAGACTAGCCAGGTGCGCAGGGCATATTATAGTGCCCAAATGTGGGCACAAACACAGGTGCACTCTCAATTCCCTCACTCTCATAATCCGATGGGACGGCAGACTGAAACGACCTGAGAGAGGTCAGGTGCAAAACCAACGGCTTAGCAATCTCAATTCAATTTCAATTTATTTATTTTACTTTATTTAATACGCTAACATACACCACTTACATGACGTCACTTACGTTACTTACTGCAGTAAGCAACGTGGGATCTCTCTAAAAAGTTTAAAATTACAACAAACTACATTTTTACAAAACCCACGACGGATACTTTGTAATCGAAAAAGAAATAAGTAATTTAAGTAAAACTCATATAATATATGAGGAATGGATAAAACAGCAATGATAATTTATATATTTTCACTGACTTTCACACTCCGCAATAATAAATTACCGTATACACTCTTGTCTATTAAGGCCCACTCAATAAATTGTCTACATCCACAGTCATCAACCTGTCTTTGTCCTGCACTTGATAGTTGTGAGACGATTAAGTACCTAGGGATAGTAATTGATATGATAACAAGTTAAATCATGCTTGTCATATTAAACAACTAACATGTAGAGTTCTCAAACTTATTGCTGTTTTCCGAAAGGTTCGGCATGCTGCAAATGTATCACAACAAAGATTATTGTACCAAACTCTCTGTCACTCCCTTCTTACCTATTGTATACCGTCATGGGGTGGAGCCGCAAAGTCTCACCTAACCACTAGAGAGAGCACAAAGGGCTCTTTTTAAAGACGCCTTTTATCTCCCATATAGATACCCTATGACTCAGCTATATAGTGAATGCAAAATCCTCACCAGTAGACAAATCTTTACGCAACAATTAATTTTAAAACAACATCTTCTGCCAAAGCTTAAAAACGAGAGTAGGCGTAGAGATAAAGCTTTCCAAGCTCTAGAACTACTTTTGCACAAAAACATAGCTCTGTTCTAGATAATAATTAGAACAAATTAAATAAAGACGTCTCTATAAAAGACCTGTCGTATAATGATTGTAAATCAAAGCTTAATGATTACCTTAAATCCCTAAACTATGATCAGACAGAGGACTTAATTCGCAGAATATCTTATAACATCACTTAATCCTTAATCCCTAATACACATAATATCTACCCTATAACTTAACATACCTTTTTCCATTTGTAGACTATTCAGTAGTATTATTTTTGTATAAATTAAATAAGATACATTTATTTTGTTATTTAGAGTAATTTGTATATATTTTTTACCATTTCGTATGTACACCATGTTAGTAAAAAAAACCTAAGTTAGCCAGAGTAGGAGCCCGCGCTTCTTAATACAAGTTTTTACTTAGTAAGAGTGAGGAACGTACTAGCGATGCTTTATAATTGGGTCTTTTTCACACATCAGGTGACAAATTATCGAAACCTGTAGGTACGAGTACTTGTATTTTAGAAATGCTGATGTGTTACATAAGACGAAATAAACATTTTTATCTTTCACACATTCACTAAAATCAAAAACACAAACTTCAACGCATAATTTAGATAAACCATTTTCTTTCTCAGAAAAAGTTTTATCTAAATTGGAGTTCGAAAACGGACGAAAGACAAATGAAATTATGAAATGAAAGTGTACAAACCAAAAATTGTTTCAAACATATTATAAATTCGAAAGTAACGCAGACAGCGTTACTTCTCTGTCTGTAGAAACATTTTCTATGAACCCATGATAAAGCCAACTTCGATTCAATTGTATTTTAGGAGCATTTGAAAAAATGTTGGTTTTTAGCCCAAAATCAACTTTTTTCCAAAAAGCTCTGAAAGTACCAGTGAACCGAAGTTAGTTTTTATGAAAAAACTAACTTCGGTTCACAAGAATCATCAAAAGAAAAAGGTTTTCCGTTAGTTTTATTCCTTATAAAAAGCAGAAAAAATTAAAAACCACAAAAAAAAAATAATCTCGCGCCAACCCGTGACGATCACCCTTAAATAGCGCGTGCGAAGCCGCGGGCAACAGTTAGTAATATTATAAATATGAAAGTTTGGAAGGATATACAATAGTATGTATGTTACTCCTTCACACCAAAACTACTGAGCGGATTTGTCCGTGACATCGATACTCGACGATACTCTACTACGGTATAACAAGAAGTAATTAAAATTTATTAATTTGATTAAGTTAGGTTATCAGTGTTTTTTTTTATAAAAACACTGATAACCTAACTTAATCAAAACTTTTATACGTTTTTTAAAAAACTTTTATAAAAACTCCGGGATTTTTCATATTTTTTCATCGATATAGTAAAATGTCACTTTTTTTTTTACAGTACGCATTCATTTTCATTTATTGAAAGAGATTGCTCATAGCGATAATAAAGATAGCCTATGTACCCCCGCGGTTCTTTTAAATGGTAATTTCCTAACTCGTTCTTCCTATCTAATATAACAATGGCACACTTGTACACGTATTTCATTTGTTTGCTTTTTTATAAATCATAAATTCACTATTATTGACGTAAATAATTTTTTCGACGGTCATAGTTTATAAACATTGACTATCGATATCGGTAAACATATTTGCTTGTGCAACTCGAGTGTGATGCTTGACTTTGAGTCGGCCAATTGCAGTGCAGTGGTCGCCGCAGTGATTTGGCGAAATTGTTGTTTAAACAAAATAAATGGCATTTCCTCTCTATTTGGTGCTTGATGTACAACGAAATTTACACAAAATTTAACGTTTTAATAACGCCCGAGCTATGCAAAACTTCATAATGATAGCTCTTAAAGGAACGGAGATGTTGGACAAGACTTCTGAATGACATTGCGAGTTGGCGTTATGCCAGCGTACCCATTGAACAACGTAATAGTTCTTATAGAAAACGAGCTTTTCTGATTGATATATTATGTATATTTAGCGCCTGAACTACTGCCTCTACCAGTAGTCATACTTTATGCAAATTCGTAGTGAAACAATATAAAAAGTCGATGTGAAGTTGTAGGAACAAATGTATTGTAAGTAGTACAGTCGCGCTCAACAAATAATTTATTAATGAAATTATACACCGAACAATTTAGGTAGGTAGTAAGAATAACTAGTTTCTTTCGGGACACGAGCGGATCTGGCTCAAATTAGGCATATATGTAGGTCTAGGCCTCCTTTTATCCCGCAAATCAGTTCCCATGGAATAGACATAACCTTTAAACATTTCCATAGAATCAACACGTGCGAAGCCAACAGAAACAAGTTCTGTATAATCTACCAGCGGCATTTCCTTCCATTCCAGGATGGCAGGTCGCAAGAGCCTGTTCATCTTCCTCATGGGTCTGGCGTGGAAGTGTCGGTTCAGTATGCCGCTGCTGCTGAGCGGCTCGGCCGCCGTGCTGGGCCGCGCCTGGATGTTCCAGATCAGAGTGCACACGGTGCATCAACTGAGGGAGAGCGATGTAAGTCATGGGCACCTTTGTATGCCTTAGCATCAGGCTAGGTAGAGATAACACTTTCCGAACACTCACTTCAATGGAGGCCAGTCAGAGCAAAGCATGAATATGACCGCATAGCACTGGCAGCAGGTACCCAACCCAAGTGCACTGTGCTCAGCCTTATCTACAATGTGTATTGTCGAAGCTTGATCAAACGAGATGTGCGGATACGCGACATAATATATTCATCGATAAAAATCTGAAAAAAAAATTATAAGTTAGTTATCTCAAAAACCAAGAAAATTCTTTTTACAAATTGATACCTTTCATTTGATAACCCATTTGACATTCTAGGTCTCTTTTAAAATTTCGACATCACAATTTGTACTTACTGAAAACTTTCATTTATAATTTATTTTTTAAATCAGTACCGTATAATTTTCAATCAGTACAATTTTAAATTTGTACAGGCGCACGAAATGTATTCTTATTTTAAATTTCACGGTATTTGCTGCTGTATTTGCTGAGATATTAAAGACGGAAAAAAGGACAGAAAAAGCGAGACCATAAGGGTTTCGAAACCGATCTCCGATCTTCGAAACCCTAAAAATTACAAAATCGAACATAAGCCTATGTAAAACAAATTTTTTTTTTAGAAATTTGCTATATACAAACGATTTTTATTTGATTTTTGATCTGTAACTCTAAAACTGGGTCATTCGTGTAGTATGTTTTTTAACTACTGGGTAGGGCGTCCATAACCAGAGGAGGTACAATTTCTTTGATTCGTCACCTCTTTTTACAAAAACAACTATTTTGGCATAAAAAAATTACCATGAATAACTTACGAAGCGATATTTTTTTGACTTTTGAGACAATGTTTATAACGCCAAAATGAAGGCGTATATGAGCTGGTTCGCTCGGATTTGCAGGTTGACCCTATTTTTGGCTAAAATGACTGGAGTATAGACCATATTGTGACCAATTTCATTCATCAGACTCTACACGTACTAAAGTTTTTTCATTCACTTAGTTTTAATACGTCTGTTTGTTTTATGCAGCCTTTAATGTTGTGTTCTAATGTAAGTTTTTTACTTTCCCTCAGTTTTTTGTGTGTGTACTGAATAAACTCCTATTCTGTTATATTCTATTGGGAGAGGGCTCCCCAATATGACTACAATTTTGATTTATAATTATATGAATAATTATTTATTTATAATTATGTATGTGTATATTAATGTATTAGGTACCGTGCCATCACTCCGTAAGGGCCTTAACTGAAAACCAGCGCAGTATTGGGCAAATGCCTAATACTGCAAAATGCTGAGATATGTAGGAACCCATTTTAAGGGTAAAATGGGTTCCTACATATCTCAGCATTATACCTCTATATCATACATAGGGATGTATGATATATATTGTTAGTTAAAAGGATTAGTCTTACTTCATATTACTGTATGCACTATTTTCTTGTTTATGTTCTTGTGTTTTTGGGTAAAATAAATGTATTTATCTTATCTATATCTTATATATCTTGCGCGACCCGCACCTTGGTTTCCCGCGTCCTTAACCGCAGTCGTTACTTCACCTCACATATTTGTTACTACGTAGTTACCTATTCGTCCACAGTCGAACTTGCCTCCCCCAGGGGGGCTTGTCATAATCACTACGCTGCTTGGCAAGTGGATTGGTGATCGCATTAGAGGTGTTTAAAATACACACAATTAAGGCTGGTGTATGCCCCTACGGCCTTGAGCACACGTAATAATTATCTGTAGCCGTATAAATGATTTGTTTTATTCGTGAAATGTTAAATTTGTGTAAAATACTTTGACAAATATTTGAGAGAAAGAAAAATACTTAAACTTAATAACGTTTACAAGAAATATCCAAATTTCTAATTAATAGTTCGAAATTTGGATATTTCTTTTAAACGCTATTGAGTTTGACTATTTTTGCTTTCACTCAAATATTTGTCAAAGTATTTTACACAAATTTAACATTTCACGAATAAAACAAATTATTTATACGGCTACAGATAGTTGCTTCGTGTTCTCAAGGCCGTAGGGGCATACACCAGCCTTAAGCTGCTGCGTTTCCTCTGGTAGGTTCTACTAGTCGGCTCTTACGACACCTACAGGCTGAGTTTGGGGGTCGATTTTTACCCCGCGATAGGTCTGTACTAGTATTTGGACCCTAAGATCCTGATATCATGTTCCAGCTCGCCCGCTACGACGGAGAGCCAGAGTTGGACGACGAATCCTCAGCATGGGAGACAGACTCCACAGGCTCTTGGGAAACCATCGTGGAGGAGGTGGCTTACGGATGATCATCATATCTACTACATGGGGTGAAGGGATTTGTTTTGTGTTTGTGTTCTAGACCTTTCCGGATGTTATGTTTGGAACAAGAGTTTTTTGTTGAACACACCAAGGTTTTAGCGGTTAAGTAATTATAATATTGTTGTTTTAGACATTACATTTTAATGGACGTTTTTGACAGAAGTTTTCATACATTAAACGTCAAAGTTACCGAAGAAGCTGCTAATTGCCAAATTATCTTTATAGTGCATTCACAGTTATTTTACCTCTAGCTGTTAGGTTGGCAATCTGAGCGTTATATTGCCATATGTAACTTCTACTCTGACTCACTTAAACGAAATGTAAAAACAGTATTGCTAATATTACCTAACTATGCCGATTTAGTTTTACACTTTGTGTGATAATGGTACACATAATACGATATTTCTTAAATATTTAATCAGGTATTTTGGATGTACGGACGTGTCGTACATTAGCATTAAAGTTAGTAAGTTATTGAGTGCTAAATTAAAATCACTGATCACTTTGGTCTTTCAAAAGTTTATTGAAAAAGTTACACGTAGGTACAAAGTAAACGATTCCCTCGCGTCGCGGTCAGTGTCGCACTATCCGTTCCGGGCGCAAATATGCCGATTCAGTCATATTAGATACATAGATAGGTATATACCTAGAAGGTACGTCTTCGTACATATTTCCAACCCAAAAAAGGATAAAACCAACAAAGGGAATCATTTGTACAAAGTCAATATAAAAACAAAGTTCAAGTAGATAAGTAAAAATAAAAGCAAAAGTAAATAAAAGTTAATTATAAAAAGTTACTTATAGTAAAACACTAGTCAAAATTAAATAGCACATCCTTGACGCGTTGCGGAGCGGGAGGGACGCGGCGGCGCTCGCGTGCTGCCGGCGCCGGGCCCTCGTGCGGGCGCTCCACCATTGAGGTTGACCGTCGAAGGGTTTTGTGCAGCTTCTCCACAGATTCGTAAGTCGGCGATTGAGTGTCTCGTGACTGTAGCTCGAAGGCCTCGCGTTCTGAGGTGTTAATCGTAGTAGGGGCAGAGGTGGTCTTTCTGGTAAACCAGCCTCGCTTCCTCGCAATCCAAACTATGGCGACGCTGATAGCAGCAATCACCAAGATGTAGCTAATTGCGTAATGATGTATGTCATGGCTTGTCATCGTTTCTGGTAACTGTAGTTCGTTTACCTTCTGTTGTTGTAGCCGTGTTTCAACCGTCTTGTGATCGTCAGAGGGATCGATGAGTTTGAGTTGTGGCGTTTTCCAGTTAACAATGCCATTAATAGATTTATCAAGTTGTGGTATCTTAGGTAGGTATAAGTTGACCATGGAATCGCTGTGCTAGAGGTTGTGCGAAGATATGCTTAAATCTTTAGTCTGCATCACGCATCCTTGTCTTAGTGTAACAAGCGCAGAGTTTTTTATTTGATAAGATGTGACGTCTCCCGCGCATACAGTTCTAAACATGCATGAGTCATCGCAGCAAGTCATAAGCCATGTATTAGTTGAATGTAATTCAATCCAAGCGGGCTGGCATTGTTTATTTATCATAGTACATAATGAGGTCGTTTCGTGACCTAGAAATTTAGCTTCACAGGGTGCATATTTACTTTCTAAGTTTCTCACTGGAAGATTTAGAATACATACAAAATTATCTGTGCTTTTTTGTATGCATCTTTTCAGCCCATCTTCGCTTAGGCTTATGTAAGTATTTTTTCTGAAGTTCACCGCTATATACTTAGATAATGTTTGTATGTATTTAGTTTCATTTTTTTGTAGTATCAGTGGCAAAGGTATTGGTCGATATAGCGTGAAATCTTCATCACTCGTCAGCGGAATGTGCATCTCGAACATGAAGTAGTTGTTCGTAACTCGAGCCTTTACATAGAGTAGTTTGTAAATATCTTTTATGTTTTCTTCAATGTTCTCAACTGGGAAAGTTAGTGTTTTCGGCAGTTTTCCAGAGATTTCATTCAGCTGTTTGATCAAGTTGACTGGAGTTAGTAGATGGACATCAATGTGACCTTTATAGACATCCAGGAGGCTTTGAATAGTATTTCTTGAACGTTCTTCAAGTTTGATAGTAGTAAGTGTGCCGTGAGCGATACTGAGCTAAAGTAGTTAGTAGCCATAACCGTTCCGATTTTCGACTCAAGTTTTGAGAGCTTCACACTGGTGTCGTTCATGTACTTATTTATTAGTTGAAATTGATGTTGTACGTTCTTTTCGATTTTCTTCATGATCTTATTTTCAATTTCTATTATAGAAGTTTGATTTTTCATTAGATCCAATAAGTATTGTTCATTTTGTTGTACAGCTTGGATGTCTTTCGTGTATTTTTCCGCAAAATGCTGATCCAATACGCCAAATAAGCTGTTTGCAACGTACCCAACTCCGTCGATCAGACCGCGTTTTTTCCGGTAAGACAGGTGTTTATGCGGTGACAAAAGTAGGGTGTTTAAGTAGTTAAGTTGCTCTAGTTCAGCTAGTAAGTTTTGTGTATTACTCGCACAAAATCTCTGGTCCAGATCTTCGCAGAGGTGTGCTATGTTGTTTATGTAGTTTTGTAAGTCTTTATTCGTTTGCCAGTAGGTTGTAAGGTTGTAGAAGGTTAGCAAAATCCATTCGTCGTGTATCTGTTGTACTTTCCCAATAGTGTCGTAATAAATTGGCCGATTGTTTCCAAGGTTCGTTATTTGGGCATTTTGAATGGTACTTTCTGAGTAAGTTGGGGCGCAGTGTGATCCAGTCATTAAAGTTATCATGGTTAGAAAGTAAGCCCATTGTTTTGATGGTATTATTTGTCTTATCTTCTGTACTCGATTTTCGACGTATCTTTCCCATTTAGTTGGTTCCCCCTGCAGCCATGCCAGTACGACTTTAGAGTCACTCCAAGCCGATATAGTCACGTTATTTTCGTTAAGTGATTTTTTCACCTTTTGCATCAGTTGAGATAACAGTAAGGCGCCACCCAGTTCAAGACGTGGCAGGCTCTGTTTTTGTGCGATTGGGGCAACCCTAGTCTTCGCTGCAAGTAAGTTCAGTATAAGCTGTCCATTTTCGTCCTTGACCCTGGTATATATGACACAAGAATATGCATTTTGGCTCGCATCACAGAATCCTAGTAGTTCGATGCCTTTCTGCGTGCCTCCAATCCATCTATGTATTTTGATAGATTTTAGTTCATGCACTTCAGCTTTTAGTTTTAGCCAATCATCTTGTATATTGTTAGGTAGTTTTTCGTCCCATTCAAGGTTAAGCTCCCATACTCGTTGAAAAATCAATTTTGCCGTCACAGTAACTGGAGAGAGCCATCCCATAGGATCGTAGAGTTGCGAAATCTCAGATAATAGAGTTCTTTTTGTTAGTGGTTTCTTCGTATTTTCTTCCAATGTCCAGTTGAACATGAAAGTGTCCAACTTAGGGTTCCATGACAGCCCTAATGTTTTTGTGTTTTCGTCTTCGAAGTCAAACGTGCGCGTGGTAGAAATTTGATCTTCTGACAGTTGTTTTAGTAGGTCACGGCTATTCGAACTCCATTTACGTAGGTTCATGCCGCCTTCCTTGAGTAGTTCGATTAGCGATTTTTGCATTTCTTTGGCATTTTCGAGAGAGTTATCGCCGCTGATTAAATCGTCCAAGTAAAATTGAGTTTGTAGTATTTTGGCGGCTGCTGGATACTTATGCATGTAATCCAGTGCCAGTTGCTTAAGTGTTCGCATAGCTAGCCACGGCGCGCATTTTGTGCCGTAACTCAAACTACACAGAGTGTAATTTTGAAGTGGCTGAGTCATGTTAAATCTGAATATGATTTTTTGCAGCGATTGTTGATCTTCAGCTAGCCATATGCATCTATACATCTTCTCAATATCTGCAGTGTAGGCATATTTGTAGGTTTTCCACTTCAAGATTAGAGCCTGTATGTCCTTCTGTAGATTAGGCCCTTTTTCCATGAGAGCATTTAAACTTTTTCCATTTTTAGTTGAGCTGGAAGCGTTAAATACTACTCGCAGTTTAGTAGTTGTAGCGTTTTCTCGTAGGACCCCATGATGAGGTAGGTAGCATTGCACTTGCTGACCTTCGTTATTTTGCTGAGCTTGTTTCATGTGACTTAGTTGTAAGTACTCATCCATAAAGTCCTTGTACATAGTAGATAGTTTTTTGTTTTTAGTTAGTCTTTTTTCTAGTTGTAAAAATTGTGAGACTGCTTTTGGCCTTGAGTTGCCGAGTTCAGCTTCAAAGTTTTTGACCATTGGCATCTTCACAATATATTTGCCATCAGTTGCTCTAGTTGTTGTTTCTTGGTAGTATTTTTCGCACTTGTCGTCGGCGTTGACATCGTGTTCATTTTGAGTAATGTCCTCGCTTTCCCAATATTTGGCAATATCTGCGAGGTCAATGATGGTGGCGTGGCAGCGCAAAGTTTTCAGTTTTCCACATAGTATCCACCCAAGTTGAGTTTGTTGGGCGACTGGTGAGTTTTGGTTTCCTCTTAAGACGCCGTCCATTATTATCTCAGCATAAACATCAGCTGATAGAAGTAGGTCGACAGAGCCACTAACATTGTAGTCAGGGTCTCCTAGTTTTAAGTTTTGAAGATGTGGCCAGTTAGCCTTTTCAAAAGTTGAGTTTGGCAAATCATTTGTTAGCTTTTTTAGTATCAAAGCTTGAGTGCCAAAAGTGTAGTCAGTATGTATAGATTTGCAGGTAAGTTTTACCCGTCCTTTACATTCTCCCGACACGGATCCGACTCCGGATATCGTTGCGTTGAACTTTTTTCGTGGCAGGCGTAGTGATTGGGCTGCGTTCTCTGAAATCAAGTTAACCTGAGAGCCTTGGTCTAGCAGTGCTCTAAAAGTTTGGTAAGTGCCATCGTTGGCCTTGACCTTTATTTTGACAGTAGTCAGTAGTACCTCTGTGTTTTTCTCAGCTGTAGCAGAGAGACAGGAAGAAGATTCTTCTGAAGTAGAAGATTTTTCAGTGTTAGTTTTAGAAGGTGCTTGTGACCTTTTAGTATGGTGCAGTAACGTGTGGTGTTTGTTCTCACACTCTTTGCATGTTTTTGTTGAGTTGCATTCCTTGTTTCCATGATCGTACAAGCAGTTTTTGCAGAGTTTTAGTTTTGCGACGGTACAGATGCGCTGCGATACATTCATTTCTATGAATTTAGTACATTGCATTAGAACATGATTCCCGTCACATAAGGGACATTTTCCATAAGCAGCAAAGTAAGATCTTGCTTGGTCTTTATTGTCCTTAGTTAAGGTTGACTTTTTATTGTAGTTTGGTTTTTCATTGTAAGTTGATCTTTTAGTAGTACTCGTATTTCCAGCTTGATTCTGGGAAGTGTTTGTGTCTCTCTGTCTGTTTTTAACTGTTTCTAAGGCCATGAAATGGTTTTCTAGAAAAGTTAGGAATTCATTTAAGTTAGGTAAATCTCTGTTAGTAATTACGCAGTATTCGCTGTAAGTAGCAGCATCCAATTTTTGTGACATGTAGTACACAATCATTGGGCCCCAGCTCGTAATATCCACGCTCATGTTATTTAGTCCGTTTAGGCTTTCAGTAATGACATCGTGTATTTTCTTGATGTTATCCGCAGTAGGGCTTTGAATGATTGGAAGCTGTTGCATCGCATTCATGAATGAAGTAAATTGGAGACGGCGGTTGTCAAACCGATGGTTCAATATCTCCCAGCACGAGTCGTAATTTTCGGCACTAACGGCGAGATGTTGTACAAGGCGTTCTGCTTTACCTTTTAGTTTAGTTTTTAGATGTTGCATTTTTTCCGCTTTCGAGATGGTGGGATTTTTGTGAATTGTTTCCATGAAGAGATTTTTAAATGAAATCCAGCGAGCGTAGTCGCCGTTAAAATCTTGTAACTCGATTTTCGGAGCCGATTTTTCATAGTGTTTGTTGGACCATATTTTGTCGTTTAGTTGTTTCTTCAGTACCTCGTATTTATTCTCTATCTTTTCAAATTTAGTAGAGTAGTTTTCACTCAAATTCCTTCCCATCAGAGCTTCTTCCAGTTGCCAGTGTAGTTTGGCGATGGGGTCCCATTTTCCTTTTAAAATGGACAGGTGATCATCAAACTCCCATTTTTCAGTTATATGGTCGATGTTAATTTTTGACATTGCTCGTTCCATAGCTTTGAAATTGCATTCTTGGCGTTGCAATATCTTTATTATTGAACCATCCACCTCCGTAGTAGTGTTATTGGCAGTGATGGTATTAGGGTCCTCCTCCAGCATCCCTGACAGATCGAAATCAATAGTCGATGACTCTCCTACATCATGGTCTTCGAGTGAGGCCAATAATTTCATCATGCTCGCTTTTGTAGTTTCGTAGAGTTCTTTAGTTTTCCCATAAACGTCGCTAGTAAAGTAGTTAATTTTGCTTTTATCCTCTATTATTTGAAGAAGAAGCTCGTTTCTCGAGTCAAAATCATGCCAATATTCGTTAAGTGCTTGAATACGCTTGTTTATGTATTCTACAGTTTTCCTGGAACTGCTATCCTTATTGTAGTTAGAGCATAAACGTTTTAGTAAATCAAAACAAGTTGCTTGTTTGGACAGTTCATCCATTTTTGTAGTTTAGTTATTCCTAAGATAGTTCAATAGGTGCTAGTTAGTAGTAGTAGACAAGTAGTAACGCAATGGAAGTTTCCAGTATGCTGGTACAGGTCAGGACACGAAGACAGGGCAGTACCTATTTCTTCTCCAAGTTTCTTTAGACGATTCTCGTAGTTTACGTCGAACTCCAAAAAGTACTTGAATGTCCTTACCTTGTAGTCTTTAGTGCGTAAGCGACTCTCCGCCACGAAATATGCGCCTTCTCAACAAACCTGGTGAGACCCGCTGGTGGGAAGCCAAGCCGCCGATTCGCATTCGCAGTTTCCAAGTCACAAAACACACCATAAAACTAGTTAGGCCGAAGGACCAAATGTACGGACGTGTCGTACATTAGCATTAAAGTTAGTAAGTTATTGAGTGCTAAATTAAAATCACTGATCACTTTGGTCTTTCAAAAGTTTATTGAAAAAGTTACACGTAGGTACAAAGTAAACGATTCCCTCGCGTCGCGGTCAGTGTCGCACTATCCGTTCCGGGCGCAAATATGCCGATTCAGTCATATTAGATACATAGATAGGTATATACCTAGAAGGTACGTCTTCGTACATTGGAAGTAATTTTTTTAATAAAATATTTATCTCCATACAAAATCAGTACAGTTGTACCAATATTCGATTAACATAATATGTAAGTACCAATAATATTACATCAATCAATAATAAACAACAGATCAACATTCTAGTTTCCAGTTTAATTAGGTAAAATGTTTAAAACGGGTAACCCTTTTTTACATACCTGTAAGCTTAGCAAGACGACTCGACAGTTATACCAACACTTAGAAAACATCTGTCAGAGGTAAAATAACTGTGAATGCACTGTAGTAGAACATCACCCGACTAGATTTTTTTGCTTTGCAGATATCTTCCTATCATTAGGTCATTTTGACAAACGTTTGTTCCGAGGATATCTAGGATAGGAAAACATTGTTTTAGGAAATGTGCATTTTCACTTTCCAGCAATATTTATGTATTTTTATCTAAGGATAGGTAAGTATTACCTCACCAACCTACTTTAACTATCATTAAAATAATCTATTTAGCCCATATTTAAATCGTGTTTAATACTTATAAATTACACCAACAATACTTAAATACCTTTCTGTGGTTTCTGTAATTTTTTTCCTTATTTTTCATTTTCATTAGATAGATAATTAGGGTATAGGGTAGATAATTATTGTATCTAAGTATCAGCCTAAAGTACCTAGGTATACCTAAGTCGTGTAGGTAAAGAGTGGGATTGAAAATGTCACACTGTCCGGCTTACCTAGATTCTTATTTGTCACCAATGATCTAAGCGGGACAGCATGGCACAATCTTATCTACACAACTTAAGTATGTAATTTTCATTACGGGCTTAGAAGGGGCAAGGCCCTCTCTGCAAGTCGCGAAGGCCCGGCGTTGCCCTTATCTGTTGGGAGCGTCGCTCAAATTATCCGCCCGCCCCTAGGCAGCGGATAACTAATCGAAGGTTGGGAGTCCCCAAAAAAGTAGGTAGATGCATGGTAGATGTTTTAAACCATTGTTTTTTTGGGATTTTTCCAACAGTGGACAACAAAACCAAACGGCAAACGTAGTGTAGAACACCCTCCGGCCAGGTGGGATGACAATCTGCGAAAGGCTGCAGGCAGATGTTGGATGCGACAAGCTGAAGACAGGGCGCTATGGCGCTCATTAGGGGAGGCCTATGTCCAGCAGTGGACTAATATAGGCTGATGATGATGGGCAACTTAACCAAAAGGAAAAGACAATGGCGGTGAGCGGAGAGAGCTATAAAACTTTTATAAGAATTATTGCTTTGGTTGGTAAATAATTTACTTACGACAAGCGAAGTAACTCCGAGCAAAGCAAACCCGAGATAAAAAACTTTAGTATTATAACGGAGAATCACGAATTTTTTTGCGATTGTCGGTAATAAGTTATGCCCGATTTTTTTTCGGCTCTAATGGGAGCCAAGCGCATTGGCGACTTTTGAAACATACTATTAGGAGGCGTGCGGACGCCGCCCGCCGCCCGCCAAGCGCACCGGCTTGGCGTTTCCTATGACCCTGCGCCCGTGACCTCCGCACACCCTGCAAACCTGCTAAAGCCTCGCCTGACGCTCATCAACCAATAGCATCATGATATCTGATTTTTGCTGAATCCCTTGTTTCACGACAGTGACGGATAATTTTATATACTACATATTTATGGGCGATCATAATTTATTATTTCATAGTGTAATATCTACCGCGCGCGTGCCTCTTGCCATCTCTCGCCCCTAGGCACATGCCTAGTTTGCCTTAGGTAATATAATATTATAAAATGTGTTTAGCGATGATCCGCCACGTTGTGTGACAAAATAACTCCAGATTCCCTGACACATCCAAAAAGTAGGTTAACCTACCTACATGAACGTGTAGGTATGTCTCAGTAAGTGTAAAAAGATAAGTCTTCATTACAAGTTCAAAAAAAAAAAAAACAAATAGAATAAATAATAATTTATTTTAAGAACACTACAGAGGATATATGTATACAAAACGTATTCTACGGCTTTACAAACGGGCGTACCTTCATACCGACCCGAAAGTAGGGCCAAGAGTACATATAAGGCATTTAATAGAGCAACATGAATTTGCCAAAATCATGAATATCTGGCATAAACCGTTTGTTTGTATGTACCGTATTTTATAAAAATTACTTACTTTTCATAAACCACAATTTTAATTAGTACTAACTACTTAGACATATTTAGTATTAGACCGTCACTAGACATATTCAGTATTAGACCGTACAATGTACAATACGAAAAGTTCAAACACTAGACATATTCAGTATTAGATCGTACAATGTACAATACGAAAAGTTCAAATACTAGACATATTCAGTATTAGACCGTACAATGTACAATACGAAAAGTTCAAACACTAGACATATTCAGTATTAGACCGTACAATGTACAATACGAAAAGTTCAAACACTAGACATATCCAGTATTAGATCGTACAATGTACAATACGAAAAGTTCAAATACTAGACATATTTATTATTAGACCGTACAATGTACAATACGAAAAGTTCAAACACTAGACATATTCAGTATTAGACCGTACAATGTACAATACGAAAAGTTCGAACATTCAAGTTTTACAATACGGTAATTTTGAAATAATTGCGAACGTGGTCCTAACGTTCTGCTTGATATGGTTGCTATTTTATTTGAAATAACTTTTGCGATTGTTAACTATTAAAGATTATTTTATTTGTTTACAAATTACATAGTAAAAAGGGTTGTGGTAGATGGTGATGGTTGATCCCCGAAAGGTTACCTGAACACATACATAGGTTAAACCAATGTAGTTAAGACACCCTTTAATGGACTGTACACACCAAACTCGCCGACACAGCCCGGCGGCGGCGTGACATTTCAGTGTATGAAGACCTATAGCCGACAGTGTTTATCATCAACATGTCGGCGGCGCCTGCCGACTCCATAAAACACACCTACTATCTAGCTGAGTGTAAAAAAAAAAAACTTTCAAAATGTTACGTCGAGCTTTTGTAAACGTGCGTCCAGATTACCTAACATGTTATAAAACATAGTTATTTAACATGATTTATCAGTATGGATGATTTGTTTTATAACATCAGATAAATAACATGTTACTTTATCTGGATGCATCGGGTATGGAAGTAATCAGCTATAAAAAATAAATGTATCGTAAGTATGTACTTAGTGTACTCGAAAGCGTCTTCATAAGCACGTTTATTATTAGAGTACCCTACTTTTAAATTAAGTACATCGTTTTATACAACTTCAAAGTTTCAAGAGTTATATACGATGCACTCGTGCACTCCACAGATACTACTACTATGTCTACTAAACTTGCATATTTGCATGAGTACACTCCTTACGACATAGGCAGATACTTAAGTACATAAAGTTTAAACAGATGAGTCGTGAAAGCTCGTTACGTTTTGAAATTTCTCAATGCAAAACATTAACAGGCACAAGTTGTCAATTTATATAATATAAATACGTGTTTAGGCACATACTTTAAAATTATATAAATTGAACTGAGACCGGCACACAAATTTATGATTTGGGCATAATACAATTGAATCCCGATCAACATCAACCTACCGTTTCATTACAACTTGTATATTATTTATCGTGTATATCATATACATATATTTTTTACAACCGGACGAATACTCGACGCAACTAATTTAACAAATCGCAAAAGTATGAGGCATTTTACAAAGTTACCGTCCTCCATGGTTTGTCTGGGCAAAATTGGTCTACGCTATATGGTTTAAGTATAACTTGTTCAACTGTTCCATGAAAATAAAGGTGAAGACGGTGTGTGGTCCAATTTTAGACCACGTGGGTATGAAACCGTTCCACAGGGCGAAAACGCCTTCGTTCTTAATGATGGCCGCGAGTACTTTCCCTTGCGAAGTTCCTTTGGTTGCATTTTGTACCCTGAAAGCAGAATCATTTGTTGGTAACAGCCAAAACTTATTATCGGTAGGTACTACCACCTAAATGGGTATACATATTAAATACGCTGACAAAGCAGTAGAATAAAATCTTGATAAAAAAAAGTATAGCTACTCGCCACTAGTAAGTATATACTGATTAGCGGAGCTGAGACGTGGACACTCACGGTAGGGCTGGTCCACCAGTTCAAAGTCGCTCAGCGAGCTATGGAAAGAGCTATGTTCGGAGTTTATCTGAAGGATAGGATTTGAAAAGAATACATCCGACAGAGAACCAAGACACCCAAAGTTTTCAAAAAAAGCTGCTGGGGTTTTCGACATAGCTGCATTAGCAAGCTGATGGCAGTGCGCCAGCCATGTCTCGCCAAGAGCCGACAACCGCTGGGGTAGACGTGTTCTTGAGTGGAGACTGCAACTCGCCAAAAGTAGGACGCGATCGGGCAGGTGGGATGACGATCTGCGAAAGATTGCAGGCAGATGCTGGATTCGGCAAACTGATGACTATGAGCGCTATGGCGCTCATTAGGGGAGGCCTGTGTCCAGCAGTAGACTAGTATAGGCTGATGATGATGATGATGATGTACCTATAATCTGTAACAGTTTTCTTTCGTTTAGTTTATGCAGAAAATGCAGAATCACAAAAGCAAACTCATACAGAGAAATAAAAAATAGCTAATATTAAGTTATCATCATGATCATCATGAAGAAACTGACCAAAGGATTTTCGAAAATCCATTGGTGAAGGTTTAGAAGTAAAATAAAAAGTAAAAGTTATAAGTACATAAATTCTTTAACTGACTTTTATCAGCTTTCTCTGAAACATCGCAGTAGGCATTTCTCAAGAGCGGGATTTTGTTATAAATTGATGGTGCCATTGCAAAGAAACTTATGCGCAACAACGTTTTCTACAGTTAAGGGTGCACATTTTTAATTGCGCTCGTCTATTACGTTGTACATGCGTCAGATTGCCGACAAAACAAATCCGGATTGCATCTGGTAGTAGCGTGTGAAGACCTACAGCGCTTTAAGCATTGTACCAAAGGAGTTCGACGGACTAACCTCGTCTTGATAATGTCGACGGGCAGAGAGGCGACCGATGTAAGGAACCCAGCGATTATAGAAGAGATGGTGTGGAGGGGTAGCCCGTCGCCCATGGTAGACAGGAGCATCTCTCGAGCCTGAATAGCAATAGTTTCTTTATGGTTGACTTTTGACGATTCGGTGATATTCATTATGAATGTAAGCGGGTTAACTACGAACCTTGTCTGTGTTGGATGAATGTTTCATCTCATAACGAGTGACTTAGTGCGGTTCTAGTCGCGCGCGTTCCGCCTCCCTGCGTGCACTGCTTTGAAAGGTTGGCCCATATCCTTTCCACCATGAGCGGAACAGCCATACTACGGACATGTACCATCTCTTTTCTCTTATTCAAGACAACAGCGCGTGAAACAGCGCAGCAAATTACCAATGTGGTAGGTACCTAGATATATACCAGTAGCGTTTTATCGTCGTCGAAATCTACCTGTGCGTAGGTTCCGAGCTGCACTGCATTGACCACCATGGCTCTAGTCATGGTAGCTACGGCTCCTCGCCACAAATTCGTCACTCCTTCTTCTTTTACTATCCTGCAAATAATTGAGGTAGATGCAAAAAGCAAAGAACGATGGTGAGGTCCTGGAACTACGTAGGTACTTTTTAGTACGCTGCTGCCTATATCTACGCCTACTGCCACGCCGGCGAAGCAGCGAAAAAACTTTGTAAGTATCTAAACTCGCATAACACCAAACATCATCGGCGTCGTCTGCCAAAATCACTACGCTATTATCTGCGTGCGCTGTTAGCCTCTTGGTATTGGATCTCAATTCATTGTCGAAAGCAGGGTATAGGAAGAAGCTCCGATTGGTGGGGGGCGAAGAGCCATTCTAAACGTCAGTACCTACTATCATCAGCAAACATACATCCACTGCTGAACTAACCTACCCCAAACGATGGGGCTTTGTTATACCACCACGCTTGGCTGGCGGATTAGTGATCGCGGTGATACATAGATAAAAATTTTATTAGGTTCGCACACAAACAGCACAGGGAAAAAAACAGATGAACAAAAACAGTATTTAGGTACACGCAAGAAGGCGGTTACACAATTATAACAAATTATAGAAAAAAAATATAAAGTAAAAGCAAAACAACCAAGTTATATTATAATTATATAATATAACTTGGTTGTTCTATAAGACGACCGATGTGGTGCGGCGGGCGAAGGTCCGCCTTCGACGCAGTAGCTTGCGGGTTCAATTCTGCCTTGATTGGTACGATCTGCAAATATTTGTTCCGGGTGTTCTGGGTATTTTCTATGTATAATAAAAAAATATTTATCTCTGTACCTATGTGTTATTTTAAGTATATTATTATGAGTCATAACACAAGCTTTGCTTAACTTGGGGTTAGGTGATGCTGTTTGTATTGTCCAGCATTATTTATTTATAAATAGACACCTACCAACCAACAGTGCACTAGCCCTTGTAGCAAATAGATAGTCACGGCCCATCTTGGGTGAGGGCTACCTACCTACGAATAAATAATAAATTTATTCGTAGCTACTCACCCGTTCCTGCGCTGCACCGTGGTGAGCCCAAAAGGGTCAGTCTCAGCTTTATACTGTTCTACACCAGGATAGGTACAAAACAGCGCTGGTTTTCAAACTGGCCCACTTTGTGTGACACCAGGAGCCCAGACGACAAGTATTACCATCAGTGATCAGAGACATTACATACCTACTGCTTACGAAGTGACAGTGAAGATGTTGATTAATACACAGAAAGAATCAGCTGCCCTTCTTGTGGTAAGTCTCTTATTCGGATCGATTCTTACGTCTCTTACGACATCCACTTAGCTCGACCCTCGACTAGACCCTTCCAACTCAATCCGTATACGTTATTATTAACGGATATTCTCTGATTAAACAACGCACCTGCCGAGTGCATTAAATATGTGGTGATAGTTCCTTCGCTGTTCCTTCGGCAGCCTCCCGTCGGCCGTCATCCGGATAAGGGCGACCTCTGCCGGCGTACCGAAGAACGCGCCGACGCCTCCAGACACCATGCCCAATAACATCTTGACACCAAAATTCGGCACGTCACCCGTCCAACTGAAAGACACGTCCCGGCGTTTATTTTCAACATCTACACATTGGTTTGTGTTTTTGAAAATATACAGGATGTTTGGTATTGCGACTGACATATTTTTTTGGGGAGTTGGGGGGGGGGGGGTGTTATGGGCTACATTTATCTCGTCGATTCAATGTCCTAAGATTCACGGTTGCTGAGTTATGTTTTTTTTTAAGTTTTTAAAAGTCATACAAAATCTTACTTTTGAATCGTCAAAATATCTTTTTTGTTTGTGACTGTAATGCCACAAAAAACTCGTGTTGTATTTTTCAATGTATACTTATTCTAAATAAATTATTACTTGATAAAATTTACTTAAAAAAAAAGTTCGAGCATTAGTCAAATATCTGTGTTAAAGTTTTAAATCGTGACTACTTCTAAATTTATTAAAAAAAAAATAAAGGTCATATTGAATTAACTTTTCTTTTAAAAAGTTGTTCGTGTATTTCCCTTTCCAACGATATGCTACATGACGTATGAAACTATGTATATATTAGGTGGTCGATGCTTGTTTTAGATTAAATAGGTATTTTTTAACCTCATTTAAGGTCTCCATGGGAACTTCAGTTTTCTCAATTGACCGTATATCTTTCTGCATAACTAGAATATCCTTCAATAACCGGGTTGCATCAAATTTTAAGACCTTCTGGAAATCCACAGGTAATCTGAATATTAGGGCTGGCCCCCCGTGAGAATGAAAAGGACAGAGTGATCAAAGGGTTATAGCGCAGCTGTTCATGGATCACTTTAAAGTTTACTCCCGCCTCGGCCTGTACTCTGAGGTTATCGATGCTGAGTTCTACGTTCGAGGTAACGAACGTCTTTTGCATGTGTCCGCGGACCAGGTCCGCGCTACAATCTAAGGTATGACGCGAGGTAAGTCCTTCGGACACGATGGCCTCAGCATCGAACACCTCAAATACGCGGGATACCACTTGACCAGTCTCCTCTCCATGTTCTTTTCAATGTGCCTTAGTCATGCGTACTTACCAGCTGACCTTATGAAGACTATATTAGTGCCCATTGTGAAGAACAGGACAGGAGACATCGGACAATGGGAACTACCGGCCAATCTCTCTAGCCACTACAATAGCCAAGGTTGGACAGTTTGCTTGATTCTACTCTACAAAACTACCTTAAGCTACATGACGCACAGTTCGGGTCTAGACCCGAACTATCCACGGAAAGCGCAATATTAGCATTCAAGCATACTGTCCAATACTACACGATATCAAATGCTTTGGAGAGGTCGAGGAAACAGGCGTACACCGGCGTCCTGCGTGGACGCCGGTGTACGACCTCTCCTCGACCTCTCCAAAGCATTTGATATCGTCTCGTGTGATGTGCTCTGGGGAACGTTGAGGGACTGGGGTGTACCGCCGGACCTGTTAAACATATTTCGTTATTGGTACGGACACCAAACTAACGCTATAAAGTGGCTCAATGCTCTTTTTGACACATATGGGTTAGAGAGCGGCCCTCGATCTTCAATCTATGTGTAAACGATCTCTTTGTTGGGCTCAGCAGCATGCGTGTCGGCTGCCATGTTGATGGTGTCTACATAAACAACATCAGCTACGCAGACGACATGGTGCTGCTGGGCCCGACAGCTAGTTCTGTCGAAGAGATGCTGAAAGTCTGTGCTGACTACGCTGTTTCTCATGGTCTCCGCTACAATACAAAGAAGTGTGAATACATTGTCTCTAAGGCCGCCGCCGGTAATAACCTTAAAGAGTTCCCAGAGATAACCCTTAACGGCATGAATCTTAAGGTTCTGTAACCTTAAGAAAAAGTGAGATAAGGGAATAGATTGAGAAGTAAAGCTCACGGTCACTTACTTCTTGTATAGGTCCGTGGCAACGTTAAAGCATCCTAGTCGGCCCGTAGTGTAGGTAGCCTGTCTGAATAACGCTGCAGAGATGCCGGTGTAAAAGCCCGTAAAACCCTCATTTTTGATTATTCCCCTGGCAACGGTTAATGTGCTGGTAGTCTTCCCAGCAGGACCCATAAGTTGCATGCGGGTCTTCATCAGATCCATAGGCTGGACTATGCATATGCCCATCATACTGAAAAGTACTAATTGATTAGTTCTCAAAATTGCAATAAGTTTGCTGTAATCGGTATAATAGAGAATGTGCAATCGGCAAATGACCACAGTTAAATCCACGTAGCTTTGCTACGCACGTTGCTTCGTCCTTCGTAGCCATTTCTCCGCCATCCGTAGCGCTGCTACGCCTAGTCCTAAGTCTTTCGTCTCTCTAATCTAAAAATGTTTGATCTTTGTAACTATAAAAACTTTCTTAGTTTGACGAATTTATTATGAACTAGCTGTACCCACGACTTCGTTCGCGATTGCCATACCTGTAGAAACTGTGGACATTTGACCACAGTTTCTCTCATTATTAAGTAAAGTTGTGCAAAAAAACTTCAATCTGCAGAATTGGACCTGTTACAATTTTAAATACCTATATTTAGGTAGTTATATTGTGTATATCATGTAGATATTACATTAGATAAAGAATCGGGTTGAAAATCAAAGTCAAATAAATATCATCTATGATCTACGCGGGACAGCAGCTGTCCCGCTGCTATCTTCAATCCCATTCTTTATCTACACAACTTTTAACTATGACTCAGCCAGTGCCATAATAGGGCCCCTGGTCCAGTTGACTGGACCACGGCAATTTTTTTTTTCAATAGTAGGTATGACTATATACACATGATACTTAAAAATTGATTTGTATAAGTGCTTATTTTGTAAGCCTAAAGAAATAAAGTAAAAAATATCACAGTAAACCTTTTTTTTCTGTGGTCCAGTTGAAAAAACTTCAGCGGAACACTTAACTGTACTAAGGGAAAAACAAATTTTGCGGTGGTATAGTCAACTTGACCAGTATTTTAGATTTAGATTGCGTTTCAATATGCTGCAAAGTTTTAACTTATATTTTCCACGTGGTTTGTTCAAGTGTGTTACGATATTGTGTGACATAACACATATGAAAGAAGTCAAGCTTTGTTTACATTGCAATATTATCATCATCAGCCCTGAAACAATGCCAGGAAAAGCCCCCTCCATATATTTTTAAAATCGTTTCTCAGCCAACTGCTTTCAACAGTTTTAACGCGTTTCTGTGAATTTTATTTGAATTTTATGATTGTCTCCTCGATCTTATATTTCCACCTCCCAATAATGCACCACCCCAAGCCACTGCGCCCGTGGTGCGGTGTCAACCTGTCACGTAGTGCTCGGAGGGAAGCGGAATGCGCGCGTCTAGAACCGCACTCACCCTGCAGAAGTCTCTCGTTAATGGATGATACGTTGGTTTTCTTCCAACAAAAATAGGGTTCGTAGTTAAACTTTTTTTTTTATCCGCACGCATATCGTACTGCCACGGGGAGACAGTACGATCATGTGGGGCTCCAACACCACTAAAACCCTCAGGGTGTTTCCGCCTATGCCGCTTGTGGTGGGAACGGCCATGCTGCCCATACAGCACAGCCGCACACCTCAGCTGTGGTGCCTCCCATACGACACCGCAACCTACTACCGCTCCAACTGGGCTTAGAGAACAAAACCCAGAGCCCCCACGGCCCCATGGGTTCCTCTTAGCTTCATCGCGAGTGACCAGGCCGCGATTACTAAGCCCCCCGCCCCGGCAAGACAGGAACCCTTCGGGGGGTTCGTAGTTAACCTGCTTAGATCCGTAATGAATTCGTCAAACTACGATAGCTTTTATAGTCAAAAAAATATTATCTCCAAAATAATTTAAAATTTATTGGTACGTAGAAGCCAATCGATTAGGTACCTCGAGTTCTACACAGAATGTGTGAATGTATCTAACTAGCAAGTAACATCCAAATCTGAGTAAAGGTCTCTTCTTCAGCACTCCACTTCTGGTGGTCTTGTGCCTAACAGTGTGTGCAGAATGCACTGTTCGGTTTCGTTCGTTTCTTTATTTTCTTCCTTCCGTTTGACTTTACCTCCTTATCGTGGGTGGGCTCTGATCTTCACCAGTCCTTGTCAACCCCTGCCTCTCAAGTTTGTGTGACTTGCCTCGGCCCTGCGCTGCGGCAGGTATACTAAAATATTCTTACCCGCTGGCACCGCCTATGACAAAGTTCATCCATCCTGGGATAGTTTTTTTTTTTGGTGTAGCCATTTTATTGCTCATTAAATTGTGAAAACTGAACTACAATATTATGTGCAAGAAAATAAGCTACTACAGAAAACCAATTAAAAATATCTAACGTTACAAACACACATGTGTAACATTAGATATTTTTAATTGGTTTTCTCCATGTTATTGCGGTGGTCTTGAAATTTAACGTTCTTACTAGTGCAGGTTAAATAAATATTTTTTTTTTGTCTGAATTATGGTAGTTATTACGGCATATTCATGTTTTATGCTATTTTGCTGAGATTTGTCAAAGGAACGCTTTGACAGATAGATGGATTTTTTTACTGCTTACTAGCCCTGTGTTCCGAATTACGCTAAAATCGATAATATCGCGCTCACACGCGTTCCGTATTACCGTGATCGCGACAACGACGTCCCCTGTGACGTCATAGATGACGTCATTACATACGCCATTTTGCGATAACACCGACCATCCTACAAACCGAAATCACTGTGAGCGCTCTGTCAAAAGTGACAATTGGATAGAGAAAATTGGTGTCGGAGTCGGTACGGATTTATTTTGTTGTTTATTTTCAAAGAACCTATTTATTGCAATTAACAAAATCGAAATGGAAATAAACATAGAAGACGAAGTAAACGGTCGGAGACTAACTTTGATGCTTACTCAAGAGCAATATGAGAGAGCACAAATCGGTAAGTGAACCGCAGTCACATCACAACCTCGTTAAAGTAATAATGTTCTGTGATCACAACAGTTTTTGCAGCAGTTAGTAGCCCAATCATGTACAAATTGTCTAATGAAAAAGTCTTCAAGTGATTAAATACCTAATAGCCCAGCCCCTATAATCATCCGACTAGCCTCTTATCTATTAACTAGGTACTTACTAGTTTCTGCTATTACCTACTAGTTTTTGAGATGTTTGCTTTTTTAAATATTAACTTATGTAGGTAACTTTTTTAGGTAATTATACTATTATCCGCTTCATATTTCTATCCCATGGGAAATTATGTATGGGATAAAAAGTAGTTAATGTTATATTCCGGGGCTAAAACTACCTAGGTAATACCTATTCAAAATTTCAGGCAGATACATTTAGTAATTTTGGCGTGAAGAGGTAACCAACATCCAAACTATCGCATTTATATTAAAGTTTGAAGTAGTAGGTAAGAAAAGCATATAATTTTATATGTATAGTTCTACCGGAACTAAGCTGGGCTTTCATTATGGCTAGGTACTTTAGAAGTCTTACACAACACCACTAAGGCTCACTTCAACATTGTTATGGGGGACTTTAACAGCAAGGTAGGAATCCAGATGGGTAATGAATCCCGAACAGGCCCGCATGGTTATGGAGTTAGGAATCACAGGGGGCAAATGCTAGTCAACTTCCTTGAGAAAGAAGGGCTGTTCATAATGAACTCCTTGGGCAGTGGGCTGGCCATATCTCAGATGATGATGATGACTTTTGATCCTGAAATAACTTGTGCAACAGAAGCTAGTGTTACCTAAATTTTATGTGATATAATTTGCATTTTACAGATTCCGAATATGTGAGACAATTAGTTGGAAGAATATGATGCTGATACAGCAAATAGTGCAAACCCAGGTACAGAATCAATAAATGAACCTGTTATAGCAACAGAACAAGATAGATCACTGTTCATTTGGAATGAGCCATGTATTTTCCTATTGCTGTCTCTTTATGAAGAAATGAAAGATGATATGAATACAAAACGCCATAAAATGGTTTTTGCAGAAATTGCAAAAAAAATGCAACTGCTAAATAGGGCATATAAAGTTAATGGCGGTCAATGCCAATCCAAAATAAACAGTCTAAAGAAAACCTACAAAAAATTGTTGATCATAATGCCACATCAGGCAATGACCGGGCAAACTGGCCTTACTTTGACCGGATGAATGAAATATTTGGATCAGCAGGATGGGCCAATCCTGAAGCCATTGCATCAGAGGCTGGATCATTGCCAGTTTCATCTGGCAATGATCCTATCTCTGATTCATCACATAGTCAAAAAAAGAGAAAGATAGATTAAATTTTAACAGAATACACCAATGATTTGAAGAAGTACAGAGAAGAAAGGGCTAAAGTAAAACAGGAAAATTTTAATAAACTTTTAAAAATGAAAGAGCAGCAGCATAAAGAGAAAATGGAAATATTGCAGGCTATGTGTAACAATAATAATATGTAACATATTTTTTACAATGAACCAAATATTTCGTACATTTACTTAACTAAGTACCTTTACAAAACTGATTGTCATTGTTAAGTACCCACTGCCATCCTAATATAAATTATCTAATAGTGTAAGGATCTAAAACAGATAGTAGGAAACAAAAAGATAGTATTTTTATAAAACTGTGATTCTAATTGTTAAGTACTTACTACCTGCCTAATACAAATATAACTAATAGTATTATATAAAAGGATCTATAACAGAAAGATAAGCAGGTATATTTATATAGTATTATTAACTTAGTGCCTTTATAAAACTGTGATTGTAATTGTTAAGTACTTACTACCTACCTAATAAAAATATAACTAATAGTGTTATATAAAAGGATCTGTAACAGAAAGATAAGCAGGTATATTTATATAGTATTATTAACTTAGTGCCTTTATAAAACTGTGATTGTAATTGTTAAGTACTTACTACCTACCTAATAAAAATATAACTAATAGTGTTATATATAAGGATCTGTAACAGAAAGATAAGCAGGTATGTTTATATAATATTATTAACTTAGTGCCTTTATAAAACTGTGATTGTAATTGTTAAGTACTTACTACCTACCTAATAAAAATATAACTAATAGTGTTATTTATAAGGATCTGTAACAGAAAGATAAGCAGGTATATTTATATAATATTATTAACTTAGTGCCTTTATAAAACAGTGATTGTAATTGTTACCCACTGCCACCCAAATAAAACTAATCGTGTAATATTTAAGGATCTAAAACAAATCATAGGAAACACAAATATAAGCAATAATATTTGATTTAATATTATTAACTAAGTATTTTTATAAAACTGTGATTGTAATTGTTAAGTACTTACTACCTATCTAATATATATAATAGATTCAGGCATTACTTTGAGGAAATCCATTATAAATATAAGGGTGAAAGATATTTTTTTTATTTTGGAATTGTTACTAAATATCTTTCGTCCTTATATTTCTAAAAATATTACGAAAAGTGTAAAAACGTCCAGCATTGTGATTAAAATAAAACGTTGATTTTAATTGTTTTTATCATTTATTTCTTTATACCTAAATAACAAACTCTCCCTAATATCCATGAAAGATTCCCTTACAATTTAAACCTAATTAGATGTAGGAAATAGGATGTCAAACAGATAAAAAACAAATGATTTAATACACAAAAAATCCAAATTACAAGGAAACAATTGCAGTTAAATCTTAAATGTATCATAAGTTTATAAACCGGCTGACGACCACGATTCATCCAGTGATGAAGCCATTTCAGAATGTTACCAGACTAGGCTAGCAGGGATGGACTACGAAAAATACCTCGCATACCAAATTATGTGGAAAAAACTGTAGTCCAATATACTCCACATCAATTCAAACGCCATTTCAGAATGTTACCAGACACATTCGAATTTATTTTGAAGCTATAGCTTATAGGTCCAAAAATAATGGATACTGGAATAGTCTTTGAAAGGAAACCAATACCAGCAAAAAAACAACTACTGATCGCACTTTGGATGATGGCTACACCAGATTCTTACAGGTATGTGTGCACTAGAAAAGTTTTCTTAAACTGATTGTATAACCAAATTATTAACTAAAGTTTGACGCTTTAGCATTCCTGCTTCTCTTCCAACATTTATGAGGCGTCCTCTTTGCATCACCCGTAAACAGTTTTCAATTGGCATCATGTCCCGTTTGATAATACATATATTATGTAGTACAGCAAGAGCTAGTATATATTCAGGTATTTTTCTTAGTGATATCATTGGTAAGCAATCAAGTATGCTGCGCCACTGAGTCTTCAACATTCCAAATGCGCGCTCAATGGACATCCGTGCTGATGAAAGACAAAAATTATAATTTTTCTGTCTGAGGGTCAGATGTCCATTGTTTTTGAAGGGGACCATGAGGTTCGGGTGAATCCCATACGCAGCATCACCAATAATGTGGGTGTCTCCTTCAAAATAGGTCTCTGGGTTTTGTATGTATTCCTGTACTGGTGAGAGTCTAAATACACGGGAATCATGTACACTCCCTGCATAACCCGCAAACACACCCATTGAATACCAAGTCTCGTGTACAAACAGCTTGCACTTGGATAGAGTGTGTACCTTTTCTGTTAATGTACGATTGTGCATCCTTTGATGGCCCATTTATTTTGATGTGTGTGCCATCAATGGCACCAACCACACCAGGGAAAGCACTGTGCCTCTCAAACTCACTTCCCTTGCTTGCTCCCCTGAAGGCCATTTTATAAACTGGGGAGCCAGAGAATGGAGAGCCCGTGATACTCGCCGCACGCTTCTCAGGGCAGTGGCCAGGCCAACATCGAATTTTTCACAGACAGACCTGTAACAATGCAAACACACTGGTGAATACAATATCTTGAGTACAAGCAGCTTGTATTTATTGCGCCTTTTCTATTGCTAATCTAAATAGAAGTGTGCATCCTCTAATGGGCCTTTTATTATGGTGGTTCTACCATTAATGGCATCAACCACACCAGAGAATACATGGTGCCTCTTTAAGGAAGGCCAAGTGGCCACAAAAAATAGAAACTGGGGATCCTGAGTATGGAGAGCCCGTGAACAGGCCAACCTCAAACTCGTTGCACACATACCTGTAAGAATCTGGTGTAGCCATCATCCAAAGTGCGATCAGTAGTTTTTTTGCTGGTATTGGTTTCCATCCAAAGACTATTCCAGTATCCATTATTTTTGGACCTTTAAGCTCCAAAATAAATTCGAATGTGTCTGGTAACATTCTGAAATGGCGTTTGAATTGTTGTGGAGTATATTGGACTACAGTTTTTTCCACATAATTTGGTATGCGAGGTATTTTTCGTAGTCCATCCCTGCTAGCCGCTTTTGATATAGCACTAACAAGCAATTCGGCATCTTCTTCGTCACTGGATGAATCGTAGTCGTCCCAGTCCTCAGCTGAGTCATCGGAGCTATCTATTACTAGAAAAGCCCTATTGTCTGCCATTTTCACTTGATTTTCACGATAAAAGTTAAAATTTGTTCTGTCGTGCGCGGCTAAAATACTGACTGACGTTTAGAATGTTTGTAAACATCGTGACACGTGACCGTGAGCGCGCTCATGAGTGTTCCGAATTGTTGATAGCACTCAACTGTCAGTATCGTGATATGTAATTCGGAACGCTAAATATTTTGTGATCGCTATCAGCGCTGTAATCGTATTTCGGAACACACCCTAGGTAGGTACTTACTTTTTCTTACTACTGTAGAAAAAAGGTTTTAATTAAGTAGATGAAAAGTTTGATTCAAATTGAAACAGCGCGCGTTGAGGGATGTTGCGTGATTTACGTGTAGCCCTAAAAAGGGGTTTTCCTCCATCCACACAACTCCCTAAGCAAAGGTCCTAAGGGAAGTGAAGAGGGGGAGGGTCGGTTTGGTGTAAAAAAAAAGTTAAAAATAGTTCGACCCATTGAGAAAAAAATCTAGTCTCTATGGAGACGTGATGCCATACAAAATGTACTAGATTGACATTGTGTGTGCGTAACCAATATTTGACGTATATTTGCTAGTGATGTGGTCATGTTGTATTTGAATTTTATCGATGATATTAAAAGAAATTTGTGACACTTGTGACACTTTAGATAATCATCAGTGTACAATTATGCTTATGGAGGTTGTTATAAACCACCGAGCCTAGACGAGAAAACTGTCAACGGCACAAGGGACAACCGAATCGTGTGCCGGTGAGAGTGGATGTTTCCTTCTCCGGTATATTTAGTGACGTTGTCAAGCCAAGAGATTCTAGATAGACTTTCTATTGACAACCTAATAACTTTGGCTGTGTGCCCTAGAGTGCTGTGATTGTGACCTGACCATATAGCTAGATCCAAGAATACCTGCTACACCTTGTTGGTGTGTCGCCGGAAGCAGCAAGTATCTAACAGGTCAGTGGTATATACGCTCCTCACAAAAAAAAACAGAATTGTTCTAGCTTTTCATCAATCTCTTAACTTTATTTTTCTCAAAAATCAGAACCTATACTGCCACCAAAATTTCTCGAAAGATTGTAAATATCGCACAATCAGCATAATTAGATTTTTGTTTTAATCAAATTTTTTTGTAAGAATTTGCTTTCAAATCGACTACGTGGACAAAGCCGCGCACATTCAGCTAGTATTATAAGTATTGTAAGGAGGTACTATCTTCTCTATTATCGCTATGTTGTTTATTGATTTTGCAAAACTATATTTTATTGGCTTACAAAATGACATCGACATCGACGACAAATGTTGGTCAAATACTACTTATAAACATTTATAATGTTATGCAAGATAATTCCTTATCGCTTATCCATTAGACTCCCTGATCGAAGGTTCGACCGGACTGAAAAAAGAGCACTTTGATGTCCTGTCAAATTAAAATGGCATCAGGGACATGATAAATAAATACCAAGAAGCTTAATTTTGTTAGAAAGTAAATACTTATGGTCGTAAGCCGTACCTACAACTTCTTTGAATAGCATAGACCCTGCATAGTTTTCTTCTCAAGTACCTACCTACCTATTTATTGTTACCATGTTGTACAAAAGATTACATAGTTTGGCATTGACATGCTAAAGAATGTTATTTTTGAAGGTTATTTACTTTTTGAAATATTTTGATAATATTCGAAAATTTTACCTTTACCATGTATACCTACTCCGAAGTTTGCAAAACGATCCTTCTAAACCATAGTACATATTGGTATTGGTACACTTGACAAACGTTCGAAACCCTCGGCGCGCAAGTCACACTCGCACTTGACGGATCTTGTTATTTACTTACCTACCTATTATTATTTGGAAAAATAAATGCCAATTTTTCAGGCAAGCCAGACTTTAGGGGTATGAATATTCCGCCATGAGGGCCCCTAGGCTTGCAGGGCCCCTAGGCCCGGGCCTTGTGGGCCTAGGGGCTAATCCGGGCCTGGGTGTCAACCGGCGGTGGCGGCTCCTATTACCTTGATCGATGTGTTACGGCCACGGCTAATAATAATCTAATCCATAGATTTTTTCACCAATACTGAGGAAGCCTGAGGAAGCCTATGGTCAAATCTCGGAGCATGTCTGTAATCTGTCTGCGGATGCGTCGTTATCGTAGACCTTCGATCAGGGAAAGGTGAGGTCCTTCGTCCAAGTCGTAGACCGAGAATCTAGGCAGTCATTATTCAAAAACGGCCAACGGATGAAAGGATGGGGCTGCATTGTCCCGCTGTATGGCAATGCTGATGCGCTGCGCCAGATACTCACCAGCTCTTTAGTCACACGTCGCTTCGACCAGACGCTCAGATATGTTAGTAACTCAGTATAAATTATAGTAGTAAATAGGCATATCTTATAGATGCTAATTCTACGACCTTTTTAGTGGGCTCCCTCACCGCGAATATTTACCTGCAATAATTATATTTAAAAAAAAAACCTCTAATGATGTTGTTTCTAAATAAATAAATAAATATAATATCTGAGTTATCCTATTGTAACGTAATGCTTGCAAACAAATCTTGGAAAGTTACATTACAGACGAATGCTTGCAGTGAAGGAGATAATTAGGTACCTCCATCACGTAAAATAATACATTATCTAAAAAAGTGCCAATTTTGGAATGCAATCGTAAAAACATTAAAAATAATTGCAAGAGGCTGTTGAGATTTTAAAATCCGCCAAGCTGTTGCACTTGGTTCCACCTAAGCATCTTACCTGATCTTACCCCATGACCGTGCCCATGACACACGATCTGCCGAATAACCCTGTATAGTCCCGTTCAAAGAGACATAGTCCCGCCTTTTAGCGGAGCTTGGTAACCCTAGATGTCTAAGCCCGACACATCGAGAGAGATGTGTGGGGCTTAGAGGAAATGTCACTTATTTTGTTTAGGCAACAATTCCGCCAAATCACTGCGGCGACCACTGCACTGCGATTGGCCGACTCAAAGTCAAGCATCGCACTCGAGTTGGGCAAGCAAATATTTTTATCGATATCGATAGTCAATGTTTATAAACTATGAGCGTCTCGAAAATTATTTACGTCAATAGTAGTGAATTTATGATTTACAAATATGATTTGCAAAGAAATCAAATACGTATATTGAGTGTGCCATTGTTTAATTAGATAGAAAGAACGAATTATAAAGGAAATTACCATTAATAAGAATCGCGGGAGTACATAGGGCATCTTTATTATCGCTATGAGCAATCTCTTTCGATAATTGAAAATGAATGAGTATTGAAAAAAAAATATACCTAGTAAATTTTTTTACTATATCTATGAAATAATATGCAAAATGCCGGAGTTTTTATAAAAGTTACACTGATCAAATAACTTAATCAAATTGATAAATTTTAATTACTTATTTTTATATCGGGAGTATCGTATACATTATATTATTATGTCAGCACAACACTAGTATGAGAGTTGACATTTATTAGTGGAAAAACACTGACTAGTTTCGGAATTTATATTTCCTCTCTACGGTCAGGCCATGTACAAGAAGAATTTGACACGAGCGCGAAGGGGCCTAGCACCTAGCCTAGTTGAAGCTAATCAAAAATTATTTGTGGAAACTTCTAATTGCCCTTAAGTTAAATATTCTTGTATTTTATCTTATTCTAGCTGTAAATTTTCCTAAGATTGTAATAATAAAATAAAATAAATAAAATAAAAATAGGTTTAATCTAGAATAAACAAATATTTTACTTGAAAAACAATGTGTATCATCAAAGTACGAAGTAAGAGTTTTTGGAAAACGATTACAGTAAATATAAATGTAAAATCAGTAGTAAAATCACCTGGGATCCATGTAAAATCACCTAACCTAGAGTGATAGGTCTGTAATATGATTTTAAGAGACCTAACTTGCCTATACAGCAAAATTGTATTTATCGTGTTATGACGAGTCTTAGCCATATAATTTAATTATGGTACCTTTATATTGTACATTGTTTATATGTTTGATTTATGACATTAAGGAAATCTGAAATTAAATCTGGTATATTAAGTACATTTAAAATTAGCCATTAACGTCCCACCCATAGCTGCGGAAAGGCATGGGGAGCGGAGGTTATTGCCGTACACCTAACTTCAAAAATAATTTTCATCGAATCTGTTGAGTATAAAGCATTATTGTGTACCAAGTTACCTTTAATTTTTGAGTTTTATACGAGTAAAAGTATATTTCAATTAATCTTTCACTGAACCTATAAAGTAATGTTATTTAAAAAGTAGGCTTGTAGGTACGGAGTTCCCAACACTTGCATGTAATCGCGTTCACATGTTCGTCTAATACATCGTACAGGTGTTTTTGTTTCAAAAAGCGTGGTAAGAGTAAAAATAAGAGCTCTGAATCAATTAAGTAAGAATTTATTAAAACAACACAAAACGCACATAACATAATTTTCCGTGTACATAGATTTTTAGTATACGAAACTGTTCAAAAATTATTTCAGTGTACGAAGGTGCCCGATTACCTTAATTATGATCTTAAACCATCCATAATTACTACAGAAACATAAGCATAGGGTGATAAACCCGGCATGATCTCCCGCTAAGTTTATATTTAACCTTACAGTCACTACAAAATGCTATCAAAATATCTATGGATTATTGTTCCATGCCATAAATCTAAAACCCTGAGCGCGATAACACTTAATGTTTGTAGGTACCTATTAAAGTATGTAGTTTAACTATTATTGTTTTCTTTTATTCTACGAGTGCCACCGTCTATTTTGTTCTTACATGTCCAGTCCATCCCAAGGTTGCCTGGAAGAGCTCATAGCGATAAGGCCGCCTTTGTACTTCGTCTACTCTTAGCATCTATTACTATATTGTTTTTCTGTCTTTGTGTGGTACAATAAAGTTGTATCTATCTATCACTTTGTGACCGGTATAGCCGGCGTCGCAGCCCAGACTGACGTAACAGCTTGCGAGGAAGCAAGACTACGACAAGTACAACTGAGGCAAATGCATGTACCGAGTGTACGAAGTGTGTAAGAAATTGACCGCTGTACGACAATACCCTCCGCTCCCCTACCACTGATCCCTTAGAGGGTATATTAAATTTTACATATATTTTAATTAAGTGGTCTACGCTATATGGCTTATGTAGAACTTATTCAACTGTTCCATGAAAATAAATGTAAAGACGGTGTGTGGTCCAATTTTAGACAATGTGGGTATGAGACCGCTCCACAGGGCAAGAACGCCTTCGTTCTTGATGATGTTCGCGAGAACTTGCCCTTGTGAGGAGCCTTTTGCTGCATTTTGTACTCTGAAATCAGAATTCATTATTAAAGGTAATTTGAACTACCTACTCTCTTTTTACAATCGACTTCAAAAAAGGAACAGGGCTTCAATTCGGCTATATGTTTTTATAATCATACTGTTCTAAAGTTTTTCATACTTTATAAACTCTCGTAGTTTGACGAATTCCCTCCTGACCAGAAGGTCTAAGTAGCTAACTGTCCAATAGCGCGAAACGTCTTATTCATTATTAATGTAAGCAGGTTGGCTACAAACCTAGATTGTATTTATATTGTAGATGAACACCAACGTTTCATCCCAGTCTCATATGAATGAGTGCGGTTCTAGACGCACGCGCTCCACGTCCCGTCGTGCAAGACAAACTAAGTTTGTAGTTAACCCGCTTCCGTTCATAATGAATGTTATAAAGTTGTATGGCGTTCGACTGACGAACCTCGTCTTTACAATGTCGACGGGGAGAGAAGCCACTGATGTGACGAATCCAGCGATCATGGATGCACAGATGTGAAGGTGCAGCCCGTCGCCCATCACAGGTAGAAGCATCTCTCGAGCCTAGTTAAAACAGAATTACATCATGATTAGGTATCTCTTGAATGTAATAAAATAGGATATAGATTAGAAAATGTTTTTTTTGTGTCACGAACTGATTGCCTTCTCTGAGCCCTGATAGTTCGGTCTGAAGAAATCAATAAGTAATTTTATTTCTTTAGGCTTACAAAATAAGCAAATAATAAAAATTTTAACTATAAATTCTCATCAAATATGAAATAGTAACCAATGTCCTGACTCCCATTTCTTATAATGTTTTCTTTTAGACATCGTGAATACGTAAATTAGATTTTTGTGTGAAATTGTCACGAAGCGTGATGAACGGTTGAGCACTAAAATGCGAACGGAGAATAAAAGGCGCGCGGCGGTAGAGAAGACGTACCTAATAGGTACGTCTTCTCTACCGCCTATCTAGGATGTTTTATATTCTTAACATTAGCTCATACAGCGGTTAGCCCTAGGTGCCTACTACATGTTGCAAATAATTATTATTTTCAGGATACTTATTTCAAGAACGAGATGCAAGTACAACTAAAATCTACCTGTGCGTAGGTTCCGAGCTGCGCTGCGTTGACCACCATCGCTCTAGTTATAGTAGCCACAGCCCCTCGCCACAAAGTCGTGGCGCCCTCCTCTCTTGTGATTCTGTGAAAATGATTCAATTTTAATAAAATTATTCAAAATTAAAAAAATATTCAATTTTAAGTCGCTACCCCGACTCATACTAGCGTTGCAACTTAAATATTCTTGTAATTTTCGTAATCCTTTGGTCTGTTTGTGATACCTATCATATAGTATTTAAGCTTTCTATAGTATTATTTCGTATAGTTTAGATAGAGATTCAAACGTTTAGACAGAGTTTAGTGGGCACCAAGAGCAACTTCAGTATCACAAACTGACCAATGGATTTTGAAAATTCCTTTGTTTAACGTAAATATAAATAAATTGGTGGCGGCGCTAGTGTGAGCAGTGGCTCAATAAGAGAAGGCCGAAAGTCAAAGGAACTACAGACCAGGAAGCCAATTCTCGCTAATTTATCACTTGATAATTATCAAAAGAACTGTCAAATTTGACAATTTTTATATGAAAGATCTGCCAAATTTGACAGTTTTTTTATATTTATCGAGTGATAAATTGGCGAGAATTTGCCCCCAGGTAGTCATGACCCACGACATTTTATCGAATATTATGCCTTGGTTATTTTTCATATATATATATATATATTTTTTTTATGCGGTACATAGATTTATTTAACAAAAAAAATTACAACCAAATAATAAAAACAAATTAAAACTAGTATTTACAATTGAACAATTAAGCTAACTGCAGACTCTTGCAAACAATCTACAGGTAGCTCAACTGATCCATATCAATACCAGTCGGAAGCATCCCCTAGACGCGCTGGCTGCATAGCCCCGCTGTATGGCAATGCTGATGCGCAGCGCCAGATACCCACCAGCTCTCGGGTCACGCGTGGCTTCGACCAGACACTCAGATAACTTTTTAAAAACCCGGAGAGCCTCGGTACCCCACGGACCTAGGTCCCCAAAGGGAGAAAAAGTGGAGGCTCGAGACCAGCATATTTGCGCCTCTTCAGATTCTCGGCCAAATCTGCCGCCGCACCAGCCCTCACGGAAGTCCTCGGAAGATGGGAAAACGCAAGTGAGTCGACGCACGTAGTGTCCCACCCACACAATGGGCCTCCCCGTTCCATGGGACTAGATTTTTTTTTTTTTATTGTTTTGACATTCTAGTAATATAAATATTTTGAATATTCATTAATATAGTTTTTAATTTGGTCACTGTATAAAATTAATTTAATATTGGACTCCAATTTTCCCTTTTTGTATTTATTTTTTGTATCAATGTAATAATAACGCTCTAGTCATATAATTTACTTATTAATAACATGTGCACCTATGTACGTGAAAATTTCCGACATAATGTAAGTTGTTTGAGAAAATAAAATATATAAAATGGTGTCCTAGCCCTTTCTAAAGTACCAAAACACTCTAAGCTACTCAAGTAGGTATACAGAGGGGGATTAATTATCGACAGCGCCCTAGGTAGACATCATCGGCGGCGCCCCTCTGTGAACGAGCCGCGGCAAAGCTCAAGGTTGGTGGGTTATGGATTAACGTTAGTAAAAGTAAGTAAGCAAATCCTTTAATTCGTTAGTAACAAAGACAAAGAGGAAGTTTCCCAGCTTTAGCCATATAAGTAAGGCAGGTACAACAATAGAAGTAACGGCGAGCAGAGCGAGCCGCGAAGTTTTTATTACTTTCTCCAGTGGTTGGTAAATCAATTATGAAGGCATGACAAAATAAACAACATCAAGGTGTTTTCAAGATGGTTGAAGTGGGTATAAGAACAAAGAAGGAAGCTAGGACAACGGTGAGTGGCGAAAATTATTGATTTTATTCTGCCTTAGACAGAATAGTCAAGAAGGTAATAACTTTTGGGACTTTTACGGTGGTGGTTCGATTAGAAAGTTAAGACAAAATAAATAGCAGCGAGCGGAGCGAGCCGCAAAAACTTTTGAGACTTTGTGGCTATCGGTGGTTTATCCTCGCCTACCACGCCCAGTTGCTTAACATGCGTGTCTCTCAGAAGGGATCACAGAGGGCAATCAAACCATTATTTTTTACTCAAAGTGTTTTTCTATTGAATCTAAAATTTGCATTTTTGTGCTCCTTGACATCGCTCGCTCTACCCGGCCTGAAGAGAGCTGATACAGTTTAGCGATACAAACCTAAATGCCGTGACATAAGAAAAATTACGGCGAACGAAGCTAGCCGCGAAACAATTCACGGTTTCGGTTAGCATGGTTGAGGTGGTTGTCAGAGTTGACCAAATTGGTTTGGCGGGGTCAGCCATAAAGGCAAGGAAGGACAGAATTTTTTAAGTTTATTCCGGCAGTGGGCAATAAAACCAAAAGGAAAAGACAATGGCGGCGAGCGTAAAGAGCCACGGTATTTTTGAAAATGAATGCATTGGTTGGTAAATAAATTAAGACGTTACTATGCCTTTGCCGAGCGTTACAAGTGTTACTATGCTTGTAACGCTCGGCAAAGCGCTTGAGATAAACAATAGTTTTGTATATTATAACAGTGAATCGTGAAACTGCTTGCGATTGACGGTACCTAATAGTTAGCCTCGAATTTTTTAGGAATTACCTACAGGAGTTAAATTAAGAGTAATTACGGGAACAACAGAGTGAAGCACACCCGCTAAAGGCGCCTCTGACGCTCATCAACGAATACCATCATGATTCTGATTTTTGCTAAGTCCCTTGTTTAAATAATTGAAAAATTAAAAAAAAAACGGTGGTTATGTTTACCTTAGGGTTAATCTGCTTCTGTGTAGCGACTAGACAGTGGCGGATTATATTATATATTTTTAAAGGCGGCCATAATTAATTATTTCCTAGTGTAAAATTTTTCGCGCGAGCGCCCCTCGTAACCTCGCGCCCCTAAGCAGTTGCCTAGTTTGCCTTATGGATGATGCGCCACTGAAAGTATAGTTAGATAAATTCTATTGGGGTTGTTGATAAGTTTGTACCCAATCAGGAGGTTCAATCATTAACTAACTAGCCTTACACAATTATAAGGATCAGAAACAACGAACCTTCCCAGTGCATTGAAAACGTGCTTATAGTTCCTCCGTTGTTCCTTCGGCAGCCTCCCGTCGGCCGTCATCCGGATCAGGGCGACCTCTGCCGGTGTCCCGATAAACGCGCCGACGCCTCCAGCCGTCATGCCCATAAGCAGCTTGACACCGAAATTTGGCGCGGTGCCCGCCCAACTAGAACGATATCCAAAACATAAGTGTAAGAAAATATATGATAAATGATCGAAATGTACCCAGAGGCTAAGAAGTACTAATTAGTAAGTAGGTACTTATTCTTATTTTTAACTTCTAGGATTCCAAGAGATCCATTAGTGAAAGAAAAATAATAACAAACATGAGACGATACAATAGGGGACGATGGGGGACGTGTTGGCACGTCATTTTCATTTGTGTTCTGTACATGTCCATGGTTCTGGTTTAAGAACTGACTTTTTAGTATTAATTATTTTATTGATTTTGTTAAGAAATTACGTACTAACATTGAAAATAATAATAACTACAATTTTGATTTATATTTCTTGATGTGCTTTCTCTCCTTGATTATATCCTGACTGACGACGCTGATCAACCATCAACTACAAAATAACTTTTCCTGTAAGTATTTCACACACAACATAGGTAGTATTTTCAATATATCAATACCTACCTACTTGATGTAATTCACTTCATAAATATACTTCTGAGCATTCACTCGTAAATCTGTAAAAAGTGAAAATAGAGGCAACATCTAAATAAAATTTAAAAAACTCATTTGAAATAAGCTTTCTTTAAAAAAGTATTTGGATATTATCTTTTCCATCGATATGCTATATGATATGACATAATAAATAATTCATTAGATGGTTAAAATAAGAGATACCTACATGTCTGCTCGAGTATCACTCAAGACTGCTAAAGTAACACAGTTCGGTTAGGTTATTAGTGGAGAGCCCAACATAGGAACCCCTCTAGCCCTCCTCAGACTAGAGGTATTACCTCTAGTAAAATAAAAACGTAAATCGCATTTTCCGGTAGAAAAAAAAATAAAAATGTTAGGTTAGGTAGGATGTATTCTAGTAGTTTTGTAGTTATGTTGTTCTGAATAAGTTTTAATTACAAAATTTGCTTTAATTGGCACGTACCTACTGACTGACACATGACGCATGCCCTACACCATCACATCACAATAATATTATGCATAACACTAGTATGTCTGTAAAATAATACAAAATGGTGAGCAAAAATATAAACATCAAAAATCGAATTGGTAAAACACCCTCCTCTCCTCCACAGCCTATATTGGTTCACTGCTGCTGGACGCAGGCCTCTGATAAGCGCTTTATTGGCTTTTAATCTCATGGGGGGTAATGCCCATAATCCCCACGCTGGGCATGCGGGTTGGAGATCGCAGTTCGGTGGTAGTATTGTTCTGTAGGGGGCGCTGCTGCCCACCCCCAGTGAATATCCCTAAGTCGCCTCTTACGACACCCACGGGAAGATTTGGGGTGGTGCAAATTCTAAGCCAGCCACCAAACAGCAAAAAATAATCAAAAATACAAAAAAATATGAATCGTCTGGGGCTTGGTTTGTTCACTGAATATTAATCTGTGGTAGCAGGTGAATAACCTCCTTCAGTATTGTGTACTAAATTGAAAACACCCTTTATGTTTAAGTAATTTTCTTTGTTTACAAAATATGATGATGTGATGATAATTTTTATAAAAGTTACATTCTTTCTCTTATGTACACAAATGAGATAAAATTGACATAGAATTGAATTTATACTATTCTATACATGACCCAGCACTTCGTAAGATGAAACAACGATCAGCTGTTGATGCAAACTTTGCAGTAACTTACTTCTTATAAAGATCCGTGGCCACGTTAAAGCAACCTAGTCTACCAGTAGTGTAGGTAGCCTGTCTGAACAACCCTGCAGAGAGGCCCGTGTACAACCCCAAGAAGCCTTCTTTTTTTATGAGATTTTGGGCAACTGCTATTGTTGAGGCGTTCTTCCCGGCAGGGCCCAGTAGTTGCATGCGGGTCTTGATCATATCCATAGGCTGGACTATGCAAGTGGCCATCATACTGGAACACATATTTTTATATATAGATAAATTATTTATTTGCGACTTCAAATACACATGTACACATACACAAGACAAAAATTTTACAGTATTGAATAATAATAATAACAAAATAACAATTTCGCAAAACCCAGGACGGATACATTCCTAATCGATAAATAAATAAATAATTTTAGTTAACCCCCCGACTAAGAGGAATGGATAAAACAGCAATAATAATTTATTTATAATCAAATTGAACTAACTATTTTTTTCCCCTTCCTATTATTACAAAGACAAAAAAATTCTTCGAGCATCTCTTTAAGACCTAAGCTGTAGGTGTATGTACATACATGTTAGCAAATTTTATAATAAATCCATTCATTATCTCGAAGCGTCAAAAAAGCACCCTTACCCGCTGGTACCGCCAATAACAAAGTTCATCCATCCTGGTATAGATTTTGTTACGGGCCCTTTCTTATCTCCCATTTTTCTGTGAAAAGAATACTGGAATTTCAAAACATCATACGTCTGCTGCAGCTTAACGTGCCTCCGACAAAATAGTGAGGTTTTGTCTTAACCACTACACATGGCATGGATTGATCGCATTAGAGGTGTTTAAAATGAGGGGAAGTATGGCTTATGGAGTTGTAATTAAAACGACTGCATCTGACTACAATTGATTTATTACTAATGAATATATCTTATCTAGCTTATGACATAGTTACTTACGTTACATACTACACCTCACCTCGGGGGTGAATAGAAAAAAAAATATGTTTACATACATTTTTTTTTTTATGTTACTAAAGGTTTAGTTCTATTTTTATGGATTATATAATCTTTATTATTTTTACTTATTTTAACATTAACTCCTAAATCTTCTATGACCACAAATGGGCCTTCCCATAATGTATCTAATTTAGTTGCTGTCTCATTCTTAGTTAATAATAGTTGTCCTGTAACATACGTTACAATGTTTACATTTTTATCATAAGTATTCTTTCGATTATGTTTGCTTAAAAGTAAGTTGTTACGAGCATCTCGGTGTGCTACTTGTAACCTGTATTTTAAAGTTAATGGATAATCTTCGGGGTTATACAAAGGTTTAATATAATCACTTACTCTACATGGTATTATACTAGTTCTACCAAAAACTAATTCGAAAGGTGTGTATTTAGTCTCTGTATGAACTGTGTTATTGAAATTATAACACCAGAATGGTAACCAATGACTCCATGTATCTTTTTGTCCATTGCACATTATTCGTAAAAATGCACCCAGATTTTTATGTGAATTTTCTAATGCACCTATCGTTTGATGGTGGTACGAAGTGGATGTTAGTTTTTCTATTTCAAGTAGTTTACATACCTGCTCCATCACTGAAGATACGAACTCTGTTCCGCGATCTGTTATGATGACTTTCGGTGTACCAAACCTTAAAATAAAATTATTAACTAAAGCATTAGCTATACTTACTGTTTCCTTATTATTTAATGGATATGCTTCTACAAACTTGCTTAAACCACATTGCAATGTTAAGATATAACGATTATCTTCAATATCTTTATCTAATGGACCAACGATATCCAAATAGATATTCTCAAAAGCAAAAGAAGGTGTTGTAGTTATCTCCATTGGCGCCTTGACATACTTACAATGCTTCATTTTTTGGCATTTAATGCATTTACTCACAAATTCTTTAACGTCTCTGTCTAAACCTGGCCAGTAAAATCGTCTTTTTATGTTGTTTGTCATTCTACGCACACCAGCATGACCTGCAGTGGGAAGCAAATGAAAATCATGTAAAATATAATTCTTTTCATCTTCGTTTTCTATTCTTCTTACTCCTTTTAATACATACACTCTTGGCCCTTTCCAGTCCTTTCTTTCTTTTATTTCTTTTAATAAGTCTTCTATAAAACTTTCATATTTCTTAATTTTTACTATGCATAGTTCATTTATTTTTATCTCTTTGCAAAATTCTCCTAATTTAGTCACAAATTCGTCTCGCGTAAATTGTGCTCTAAAATCAAGATTAATATACAATGTTCTTTTTTTCTTACTATAAATTAGACTTTCATTTTCTTTATCTATCCCATTTTTTTTTCTTAAATTGTTTAATTCGTCTTTTTCAATAAAGGTCAATTCCACAGAATCACTAGGCATTTTTAGAATATCTACAACTTGTGGTTGATCAGGCCACTTGTCGTTTTCTTTACTAAAAATAGCTTTATTCGAATCCTGATTTATTTTTCTTGTCTGTGCTCTTGTCATTACAGAAATTATTTCCTCATTCATCTGTTTTAACGTATCAGATGTTAAATTAATCCTAGAAAGGGCATCTGCGACACTATTCTCTTTTCCTTTCACATATATTATTTTAAAATTATACTCTTCTAGAGCTAGTCGAAATTTAAGAAGTCTACTAGATGGATCTTTCATCGAAAATAAATAAATTAAAGGTCTGTGATCCGTCATTATGGTGAATGTTTTTCCATAAACGTAAGGTCTAAAATATTTAACAGCCCAGACAATAGCTACTAATTCTTTTTGAATAGTTGGATAATTCAATTCTCCCTTATTAAGTGGTCTGCTAGCATACGCGACTGGTTTCATATTTTTATTGCACAACACTGCACCAACAGCGGTACCTGATGCATCTGTTTGTATTATAAATTCATTATCTTCAGAAAAATCTGGAAATTCTAAAACAGGTGGAGTACTTAAGGCACTTTTCAATTTTTCGAATGCATTCTGACATTGAGGTGTCCAAACGAATGTTTCATATTTTCTTGTTAGTTTATTAAGTGGGTAAGTTATGTCTGCAAAGTTTTTAATGAATTTTCTATAGTAGTTGCAAAATGCTACAAATCTCTTTACCTCATCTGTATTACTTGGTATCGGGTAATTATGCAATACTTCAACTTTAGCTGGATCAGGTAAAACTCCGTTTTTCGATACTATGTGACCCAAATATAAAATTTCTTTTTTCAAAAAGTTACATTTTTCTGGATTTAATTTTAAATTGACTTTTCTTAGTCGGATTAGTACGTCAGTTAAGTTTTTGTTATGTATATCTAAATTTCTACCGAAAACTACTAAATCATCTAGATAAATAAAACATTTATCAAAAGTTAAGCCTGACATTGCCACTGACATTACTCTACTAAAGGCACTTGGGCTTGTTTTCAATCCCATTGGTAATCTTGTCATTTGGTATTGTCCCGTGTTAGTAGTAAAAGCTGTGTACTCTCTGCTTTGCTTATCTAATCGAACTTGATAATATCCTTGATTAAGGTCTAAATGCGTAAAATAGACTGAACCTGACAACGAGTCTAGAATCTCTGTTATGTTAGGTAATGGGAACTTATCATCAACGATACAATCATTTAGTTTCCGATAATCAACTACTAATCGCCATTTCTTGTTATTATTTGTGTTTTTCTTGGGTACCAGTAATATCGGACTAGACCACTCGCATTTTGCTTCTTCTATTATATCGCTTTTTAACAGTTTTTTTACCTGGTTATTTACTTCATTTTTCAAAGCATGTGGCAATCGATACTGTTTAACGTACACTGGACCAATATTTGGTTTTAAAGTTATTGACTGTTCATAAACGTTTGTTGTCGACAACTTGTCACCTGGCAAAAAGAAAACATCAGAATATTTAGCACATAATGCTTGAATTGATTTCTGTTCTTCTTCGTTAAGATGATCTAACTTTAATGTTTGAAGTAACGTTTTCGCTCTTCCTAAACCATTCGAAGTTTGTTTAAAATTACATAAATCATAGTCTTTTAATGAAAATAATTCAGGTTGAAACATTGGTAATGTAACGTCATGTTCACTTGTGTTCAAAATTTTTACAGGTAATCTGTTGTTCCGTACCTTGCCTATACTTCCTGCTAGAAAAATATTTTCCGTTAATTGTTGGTTTTGAACAATGCAATCATCTTCCATATCAGTGTTTAAAAGTAAATAATGAATAGATTCACTTCGTGCTGGAATGTGTAACACTTCGTTCGAGTAATTGATAGTGTCAAACAATTTCAAAGAATATTCCATACCATATTTAGAAAGTGTTATGATGTTTGTCTTGAAATTGATATTTGATGCATAGCGACACAAAAAGTCTAAGCCTAATATTCCATCTGCCTTTAACGGTATGTTATCGAAAATATGAAGCTTGATATCAAATTCGACACGATGTTTATCTTCTAGATGCATCAAACTAAGATGAACAAAACCGGTTGATGTTATTTGACCTGCTATGCCATTTACAGATGTCTCCTCTCCTATTATGGTACTCTCACTAGGTAATGAGTCACTCTTTATTACAGATAATGATGCTCCTGTATCTAATAACCAAAAATACTTTCTATTGCCAATGTAAAACGATATAAATTTAGCTTTACCGTAAAATGCTAAGATGTTATGCTTAAAATCGAAAAAACTGCATGTTATTTCCTTCAGCTTTTTGTTCCGTATTTACCGAATCATTATTGTTCGGTTGCTCCGTACATAACACACGATGGTTGTTTCCTCTACCACGCGTCTCATAACTCGATCGGTTCTCATTCGGACCTTGGTAACCTCGTCTACGCTGATTATTATACCCATAATATGAACCTCTATTATTACCACGAGCATAATTTTGGGGTCGGGGTAGGCCACGAGAATAGGAAAAATTACCTCTGTTGTTATGGTAATTCCCTCGGCTGAAATAATTACCTCTGTAGTTCGAGTTCACGTTCGAGTTCGAGTATCCACGGTAATTTCTCTGACCATTCCTGAAATTGTTATAGAAATGCGACTTACCTCTTCCTCTCGAAAAATGCATGAGGTTTTGGTCACCTTTTGAAGTAGACTCAGCTGACAACTCTTCATCTTTGGCTCCTTGAATGGCATCCTTCAAGTTCTCGTAGTTACGCGCCGCTATAATCGTGTTAAGCCTGCTGTCGCGTAACCCTTCTGAAAATCGTTTAATGGCTAATTTCTCGTTTAATGGTTGCAGAACGGCATAGTTATTAGCATTACCATCTGCTTGCGAAACTGTAAGATTAGTAAATAACTTCTCGATCTCTGTCGCGTACTGGTCGATTGTGCGCCAGCCTTGTTTTGCTGATAATAATCTAGATTGTATAGCCGCAAATGACTGTTTAGGCAATAAGTTTTTCCGCAAGTCTGTGATAAGATCGCTTATGGCTGAATATTCCCTAGACACTCGCAATTTTGCATTCTCTGACAATCTACTTTTCACTACGAATTTTATTAGTAACTGTGTTCCTGCCTCTGATAGCATTTCTGAATACATTTCCACAGAGTCAATGATACCTTTGATGTTACTTCCATTATTGTTCATTACAGGGATCAAGCTACACGCCGTTTTTAGATCGAATTCCATGGTTGAATTAGTAAATGCACTAGCTTCACGAAATTCACAATCACTATCGCTACATTCAGAACTACTATCTGTAGTTTCTTTACAAAGTCCTTTTATTTTAGAGTAATTTTCTTCAATCAATTTTATACACTTTTCAAACGTTTCAACAGAACTTTCACTTACTCCTCTTTTATTCAATAATTCAATCAATGTTTTACATTTCTCATAAAAACTTTCTGTTTCTTCCAATTTATTTTTAATTACATTACCTTTATATCTTGATTTTCCTTTCTTAATTAAATATTTCTTTATTTCTACTAGTTTATAAAGACAACCTAATAATTCTTTTTCCATTTAGTTTAATACATAATATTAATAAGTTTTAAAATTACATACCATTTTAGCTTCGAGTACATTACGGTAGTAGGGCACTTCTATGTTCTCGGAACTCTCGGCACTCTCCATATAAGGGCACGAATTCATAATGATAGGAGTTTTAAGATAGGTTAACAACACTGTTTTTAAACACTGTTTTTAAAGTACTTATTCTTACTGTTCGTAAAAGAATGTTTTAATTTTCTCGTTGTTATTGTAAAATGTCATAATTATGGATTTCAGACTTTCGTATTAAAGTTCACTTATCCGCACTTTTCTTATTTATGTAAAACGCACTTATTATGGTCGTAAAAAATATATATAATAATAATAGCACTCTCACTGCATGTGCACACTGCACTTTTGATCACTTTTCATTTGTTTTACATTTTACTTTCTTCTATTTTCATTTCTGGATATATCTGCTGTTGCTGTCGACGACGGTGCGAGACGGAGCCCCTGTTTGTTCTTTGAAACTCCTGCTGGGTCCAACGCTGGTGGCACTTTTTGTATTGTTTGTAAAGGATGTACACGGCAGCGACCAGAAGAAACGAGCACACGGCGGCCATCATTATGGTCATCATAGACAAGTGGTTCTTAATGTCTTCTAAATGTCCATTATTAGATCCAGCTGCATTTTGATTGAGGAATACTGTCTCCTTCTCAACGTTAGACCGACACATTTTGTTTTATTTTATTAACTTTCGCGCGTTAAGGTTTTATTTTTTTTAAACGTTCTTGATATTAATATTATCCAAAATCATCGCACTCGCATTCGCCGCGCGGAGACCCGATCATCGCGCGCGCCTTTTATGGCAGGGTCGCCATGAGGGGAAGTATGGCTTATGGAGTTGTAATTAAAACGACTGCATCTGACTACAATTGATTTATTACTAATGAATATATCTTATCTAGCTTATGACATAGTTACTTACGTTACATACTACACCTCAAAAATAAAGGGAAGAAAGCTGTTGCTTTGCCTCTGGCACTTAGTCCCTTTCACTATTTTAGTTCGTGGTATTCTTATTCAGGGTGGAATAAACGAACGTCCCTGGAGGGCAAACACCCGAAATATTGAAGCTAGCAAATTTATTTTACTCACAGGAAAAATTCCTTTATTTTTAAAATAAATAAATTTTAATTTAAATGTACTTTGAACAGGATTGGATAAACTTCAATGTTGTCCCTGTAGATGGTGCTAAAGGCGCTAGAGTCCGTCTCAAAGTTTTTCGACTCCTACGTCACTTGACCTCGTTGCGCAATTGGTTACCGCATTCCCGTACTGAGGGATGATTGCACGTTCAAGTGCCGTCGAAGTCGGATTTTTTGGGGATATTATTAGTTTACTTAAAGCATACAATTTATGATAGATGAATTTATGAGAAAACAAATGATAATCTGTTTAAAAAATACATTGCACTTATAAAGGAATACAAGATAAAAAAGTTCAAAGCTTCAAGATAATAGAATCACCGAAATCATAGCTTATTTACTGTGCAAAAATAACTAAAATTTCGTGTACCTACAGGAAAATCGAGAAGAGTTCAACTCCTTTTTCGGAAAATGTTTTATTTTCCTCGTAGGTGTAGTATAAAGCACTCACTCACCACTCAGGAGAAAGTGCGCTTCCTACCTTGTGTGTTTTAAGGCACACTCGATAGGAATCAGTCAATTTCTCACCTCGGTGAACAATGTACTATTCCTGTCGATCTTATGTTGGATGTCCGAATTAGATATACAATGTATGTATTAAAAAAAAAGTTCACAGTGTAGTTTACGGGACGCAAGAATCTACATTTTTAGGTCAAGGTTTTTTTAATATAACCTTTAAACTTGACCTTGAGGTCCCTGACCTTTTTGGGAAAAAGTTGGTTTTTTCTAGGGTCGATTACCGAATGATAAATTATTAAGTTTTGAGGCCAAAGTCCTTGAACAAAAGATCACTGACTTTTTTAAAAAAAAAACTTTTCTTTTTAGGGTTTCGAAGATCGGAGATCGGTTTCGAAACCCTTATGGCATCGCTTTTTCTGTCATAAATCTGCATGAAAATTTTCAGTAAGTACAAATCGAAATGTAGATATTTTATAAGAGACCTACAATGTCAAGTGGGGCATCAAATGAAAGGTATAGGTTTGTACATTAACAGCCATATTAATAAAAAAGCTCTACTCCTAGCTTACTACGAAACTACTCTTAGACTAGTTAATCCAAGACTAGCCGAGTATCAACTTCGATAATTACAATGCTAATAATAAACATGAAGTAACCTCGGAGTTACAATGCATTCGTTACTCCGGGATTAACCATGCGTTATGGCAACCCGCATAATTTAAAAGTAAAAAGAGTGAGGAAATGAATGAATAATGACGTCATTGATGACAGTGACACACAAAATTATGAGTTTGACAACCTGTTTTAGTGAGTGTTTTATTTAATTAGGAGTTTTACTTTCTAAGTTGAAGATTACGTTGCCTTTGAGTTGAAGTTGATTTATTTTTGTGGCGGCTGGCGTGTGCATTAATTATTATTCATTACAACACTTTAATTTTAGAGGATTCTTACGAATATTATACATTTTTACTCGCCTCGGCAATGGAATTTGGTTTACAAACTCATTAATTTCTTCTATCTGCCTCAAATCGTTAATAATAATCTATATCTATCATAATAAGCACAAAGGAAGTACATCTAGTATATATATAAAAGAAAGTGGTGTTAGTTACACTATTTATAACTCAAGAACGGCTGAACCAATCTCGGTGAAATTTGGCAGCGAGGTAGATGGTATCCCGGGGCGGGACATACATAGGCTACCTTTTATCCCGGAAAAAAATGTGCGAAGCCGCGGGCTGCAGCTAGTCTGTAAAAAGAAAGTCGTGTTAGTTACACTGTTTATAACTCAAGAACGGCTGAGCGGATCTCGGTGAAATTTGACAGCGAGGTAGATGGTATCTCGGGGCCCGACATAGGCTACCTTTTATTCCGGAAAAAAGCGTGCGAAGCCGCGGGCTGCAGCTATACGCATAAAATCAAAGGTATAAATATTTGCGTTTACTGTACATGGAGTGGTTTTATTTTCGTAGTAAATACAAAAATTCTAAAAAATTTACAGGTTTTTAGAGGCTTTTTAGGATATGGATATATCAATTCTCATGATAGTCTGTCTCTAAACTAGGTGGAACGTAGGATTAAATACAAAATTTCAAAACAGTTTTTGTAATTTCTGTAGGTCAAAAAGTATGAACTTATTGAAATGTTTTGAAAAAAGTCAAAAATGAACCTTTCTTCCCCATCTCCTAACTTTGCAGAGCGATTCAACTGAGATGTATGTTGCGTTTGTAGATATGGATCTATATTTTACAGGAAATATATAAAGAAGTCTGTAAATAGACAACTTTTTGACAAGTCTGTAAGTAGACTACTTTTTAAAAAATGGTCAAAAAGGAGGGGGGGGGTAATTTTCAAAAGAAGGGCTACCTCACCGAGTGGGGTATCAAATGAAAGGTATCAGTTTGTACATCTCAAAACAGTTTTTGAAACTACTGTAGGTTACAGTAGGGTACTTATTAAAATACTAAATTTTAATATTACCCTCTGTACTCTGAAGTTTGCAAACCGATACATCGGAAATCTACCTTTAATTTTTTGGTATTCATCAAATAGCAAAGTCTCTAACCAGCAGTACCTATAGTACATATTGGTATACTTGACAACCGTTCGAAACCCTCGTCGCGCGAGTCCACTCGCACTTGACGGATCTTGTTTACTATGGTCGAGGACCGAAAGTTACAGAGCACCGTGATTCTTTTCCACATTGGCCTCAAAACTAAATAATATTATTTAGTTTCGAGGCCAATGTCAGAGATCTTGGACAAAACATCTTTTTGAAAAAGTTGTTTTTGTTTGGAGTCAGGGTGCTCTTGAACTTATGTCGGTGCTATAATGTGTCGGGGTAGTTCTTAATTAATTTCCTGGGGATGCACTTAGCATCGTGATGGCTCCAGCGCTGCGGGAAGTGCAGCCTCTCCGCTATTGCTTAGTAAGGGTCAGGCACCGCGTGAGCCGAAACTGCGGAGGCGAGCAGTGGTGCCTGACCCTAGTTAGGTAATGGCGGAGGCTGCTGTCCCTTCGCGCCTCCGGCTTATAAATACACTGTAAGGGCGCCACGCACAAGACCACTTGGAGTTGGGGTGCTCTGTGTTGGATATGTCACCCAAATCGCACCAAATCAACTCTTTTTCATTAGGTTCGATTTGATGACACTGGCGTGGTGCTGCGGGAGTTGCAGCTATTTCTCAACTAGAGGCAGGCACCACTGTTTGTCTCTAGAGTTTTTATAAAAAACACTCTAGGGGTGCACAAGACCACGTGATGTCAAAAAAAGCGGGTAAAAGAAATCAACTGTCGCTGCAGCTCTAATGTCCAAGGTCTGGCAAAAAATGCACCCTTCATGACCCCCATTGAAATTGACCTCTAGCGCCGAAGAAAAGTTGCATCCCCAGAGACCCCCTTCCCGACGAAATTACAAAAAATAGGTGTTAATTGTGCTTTTTAAAAATCGTGAATATTTTTCTGTTTTTTTTTTTTGCTTGCGTCCCGTCAGCTACACCCCAACTAGGGACCAGTGCTTGGGTCCGGATATTTCCTTCTATAAACTAACTTTCAAACGCCTCTTATACTCTCAAGTAATACCGACCTAAAGCTACGAATGTGGTTATTTATACCAATTTTCACTTCTAACTTACCAGCCAGCTAAATACAGCACTTCTTCCACTCAAAACACAGAACTTCAAATCGAATGACACGTTTTTAAAACCTACTTAATAACTTAAGATTATTTACACTTTTGTTATGCATATTTTGTAAAAAAAAACATTATCTTATTTATCAACAAATACAACAGAAACTTATAATTCACTTTGGCCATGACATAACATGGAGTAAAGTCCAAACCCTGGTTAATTAGTACCTACTTAAAATAAATGAATTCTGATCAAAAGCGACTGATTGAACTGAACGACGAATGCACTTTGATGGACAATTGGCTGTATTCAAAGCGGTCAGGTGTGCGACCAAGCTATAGGTACCGAAAAGTGCAGAAACTGTAGTGATTGCGGAAACTGATTTAATGGTTGCTGTATTTAAATACAGTCAGCTAATGCAGTAAGTTGGTAAGTTAGTAAAATGTATTTGTATTCAAACAAATTATAGGTACCTACTAGTATAATATTATAACATCTGTGTTACAGGTATTTACATACCTGGCACGCCGTATGACGCCATCTAGCTAAAGCCTTTATAAACAACCAGAAACAATCTGCAGATTATACAAATATTTGTCTCGGACCGGGAATGGAACACGTATTTTCTGCCTTTCGCGCCTTCACCTACCACAAATCGTGTAGAAAAAAAAAACACCTCAAATGTTAGGTTTCCATATTATAAGGAACTCAAAATAATTCTGTAATTATTTTCTTTATTCTGTAATTCTTTATTGTGCACAATAATACATAAGCATGATTTAATTTAATAGGATATGTACATAGGCGAGCTTAACCCTTAAAAGAGTTTTCTTCCAGCAAACCTTAGAGTTATAGGAAAGGCGATGGAACAGGTAGAGGAAGTGTACAAAAACAATTAATTGAACAAGATGAACTGACAATTAAAGTAATAGTAGGTAGCTATTTACAATACATATAATAAACATACTTAAATTAAAATAATAATCACTAAATAAACCTAAAAAATACCTTTTATAATAATATACTATAGATAGATAATATTTATGATAGTAGGAGAAGAATTTAAAAAGTGTACCACTAAAATTACACTGTTCATGCCCTTGTAATCAGTATACTTGAGTTTGCATGCATTTCCTGGAACGCCTTCTACTCTATATCCATTCGCACAGTCTTGAAACTATTCAAAGATCGTTCACTCGCCACCTTGCTTTCATTTCATTTGGTATATGTCACTGGACTCCTTAAGCACTAATATTATAATTCTTTAATATGATCTCCCTTTATAATAGTCGTGGGTTTAATAACTAACATTCTTACACAAGGTAATTAACGGTCTAGTCGATTGTAAAGACATCCTGTTGCTGTAAGTGCCACCCAGCAACCCATCACTAGGATTTTCAACACCCCTTTCTGCAACTCTAATAAAGGCTTAGGCTCCAGTAGTTCAGCCTTGTAAACAATATCACTATATTGTCAAACAAGTTCCTGCTATACCTTTTTCATATTTTTTATATCTTTTTCATCCGGTCCAGAGGAGGGCGATACTGAACGCGACACAGTTTTATTATTTTAGCGTCAGTATCGTTGTATTGTTTTTGTTTTAAATATGTACCAATATGTATGGTACCAATAAACTATTTGTATTTGTAATACGGCAAATCAACACCTAACTACCATCACTTCGCAATATAGAAACATTATAATTACAGGTGACATAAACATAAATCTGATTTACAGACCAAATGAGAATACACTTGAACGCTCAAATAGATTGAACTACATAAACATGTTGGCTATGCATGGTTTGCTGCGGACATACGTTGCCTACGAGAGGCAATAGCTGCTTGGACCATTTTATGGTAAAAATCAAACCAGAAAATAAGTCAGTATGTATAGTTATACTAGATACCACTATCACCGACCATAACATGATTTTCTTAAAACTCTCTAACAGCGGAAATCTACATAAAAACATTAAAACTAAAACAATTTTTAACCTAGAAGAAGCTTTAAAATACATACATGATACTAACTTATCAGAATTACTATGTTTAAATTGTCCAAACAAATTAACTGATAGCTTGATTGATAGGTTGCAGCAATGTATAATAATAAACAGTATTACTAAGTCCAAAGAAAGAAAGATTTAATACTGCCTTGTATATGGAACAGAAATAACATGCAAAAAAGCCTAAAACTAGATCCTTATAATGATATACTTAGAATTACGTTCAAAAGATACCGAAACTAATGCAATTGTCTTATTAAGAAACAAAAAAGAAAATACGATTATGATCAACTACAGAGAGCACACAATAACCCCAAAAAATTGTGGAAAGCAATCAATAATATTACCTTGCGCAAACCAAAAAACACCAAAATTGATGAACTACATAGATATGACCCCGCAACTGAGTAGGTACTGATAAAGCCTTAAGGATAAAGCTAATGAATATTTCTGCTCTGTAGGTAAACTTCCAGCAAACAATATTACCTGAGATTGCGGGTCAAAATACTGATTCTGATTTCTTAGACACCCCTACAAACTCTTTCGCACTCATTAACACAGATGATGATGAAGTAAGAACAGTTATAATGAGCTTAAAATCTGGCAGTGCTCCAGGTGTTGATAAAATACACAATAGTTTCATAAAAGCTGCTCATAAACAACTTGTCTCTGTAATTACACATCTAGCTAATTTATGTTTCGAACAAGGAGTCTTCCCGTCAGCCTTAAAAGAAGCCCTGATAACGCCTGTTCATAAAGGTGGAAACGGGTCTATTTTGGAAAACTATAGACCGATCTCTGTACTGTCATTCATTTCAAAAATTCTAGAATAATTCATAAATTCTCGATTAGCTCGCTTTCTTAATAAATTTAATTTATTTTCACCATCCCAATACGGCTTTCGTCAGGGCATGTTCACAGAAGATGCCATCCTTTCACTTACTTCCACTGTGACTGACAAACTGGATAGTGGAGGTCAGTGTCTAGTAGTTTTTCTGGACCTCAAAAAAGCTTTTGACACAGTCTCCATCCCAATCCTTGTAAACAAACTTGAAAAAATAGGTATACGTGGCACACCACTATTATTATTCAAGGATTATTTGTCTGATCGCAAACAAAGAATAAAAATAGGAGATTGTATTAGTGAAGAACAATCAATAACTTTCGGTGTTCCCCAAGGCAGTGTATTGGGTCCTACACTGTTCCTCGTATACATAAATAGTTTAAGTAACATGAGCATAGATCACGGCCACGTTCTATCGTACGCAGATGACACAGCGTTAATTTTCTCAGGGAAAACGTGGGACTGTGTTAAAGAATCCGCAGAAACTGGTCTAATAATGGTGGCTACCTGGCTGGACATTAACCTCTTAACTTTGAATATTTCAAAAACCAATTACATATTCTTTACCATTTATGACTCATTTCAACCCTCAAATAATTTTGAATTAAAAATTCATAAATGCTATGACCCCAATCCTACATGTACTTGCACCGAAATAAAACGAGTAAAATAAACTAAATACCAGGTGTAATGCTTGATCAGAGACTGTCCTGACATATGTATTCTGAACTTATAATGAATAGAATCTCTCGTCTTATAATGACCTTTAAAACACTGCGTCATGTAGTGCCAACAGATCTTCTTTGCCAAATTTACACATCGCTAGCGCAATCCGTTATTGGATACTGTTTACCGATTTTGGGAGGGCCAACTAAAATGAAATTCCTAGATCTAGAGAGAGCGCAACGCTCTTTATTAAAGGTTATGTTTTTTAAGCCGTATAGGTTCTCTACTGATAGCTTATACCTTGAATCGGGACTCCTTAGTGTAAGAAAACTCTACATACTCCGGTTGTTGCTAAGAATCCATAAATCTTTATTTTATGACGCTAAGCTGGAAAAGGTTTCTAGTCGAAGAAAGAAAGATCCAATACCCGTTGTTGCTGTTAAAACTATATTTGCAAGGAGACAATATGTTTGCAATCATCATATATTTATAATCTACTTAATAAACGTTTAGGAATGTATTCAATGACACTATTTGAATGCAAGAAATCACTCACAGAATGGCTGTTGACAAAAAACTATGATGAAATAGAGACCATTGTACAAAGGATGAGGCTTTAATGCCTAAAAACTCACACGCACACACTTAGGTAAATAAACGGTTTTACTACTCTGGTACCCGACTCTTATGAGGCCGGTGATATTGGAGAAGAACTACCTTACTCATTTATACAAAACACACTTTACATAGATACCTTATATATTACACAAATTTCTGTTGATTGTTTGATTTTGATCTTGAAAATATTATATAATTTTGCTAATAATTTATTCTAAATTTTCTTGTATTATTTAATATAGATCTGATTTGTTACTTTTCATAAAAAATATTATTTGTACACAAACTTATAAAATGTTTATAATGAATCTGGTAAGAGCGGTTTCCTCTAATACAAGCAAATTTTGCTTAAAGGGGGACTCCAATACATGTATGTTTAATTTATAAGTTACCGAAATAAAAATTTTCTTTTTATTTATTTTATTTTTTACATGGACGTATTCAGTGATTACCTCAATCAATTCAAGTTTAAAGATAATTTTTTTTAAACTTGAATTGATTGAGGACTTTGATAAATAAACGTCTTTATTATTAAAGAAAATTACAATCAAATAATAAAAACAAATTAGAACAAGTATTTACAATTAACTTTGATGGCATTGATTTCATTTAATTTAAATTTATTAAGTAATCCAACAGCGGTAAATCTATATATATATATATATATATATATAAAAGAAAGTCGTGTTAGTTACACTATTTATAACTCAAGAACGGAATTTGGCAGCGAGGTAGATGGTATCCCGGGGCTGGACATAGGCTACCTTTTATTCCGAAAAAAGCGTGCAAAGCCGCGGGCTGCAGCTAGTTTTAGATAAAACTGTATAAAAAACTTATGCTTAGATAGATAGATAGATAGATAATTCTTTATTGTACCACACAAAGAAAGAAAACAATACAGAAATAGATGCTAAGAGTAGACGCTTAATTAATTAAAATAAATTATTATACATATATAGAAAGTAAAATAATCTCTCGGTGCAGATCTAATTTGCCTCTAGGAATAAGGTATTTATTCATTTCAGCGGTGTAGTTACCAACACAAAAATATAAACGACACCCCAGTGGTGTCGTCTAGTGGTGTCATTACAATACTTGAACTAATGACGCCTGAACGATGTTCAGGTTTCGATAGCTTTTTCTGGCTCTTGAAGCTCTTGGTGTCGACTGTACGTACATTAAATAAATAAAGCCATTCGGATAACTTACTTTTTTCTCATAGCTAGCTTGTCTTAATCTAAAACTTCTTCCATGTGATACGTTTGCCCTAGTTTGGCATAGGCCTCTTCCAGCTTCTTTCACTCGTTTCTATCCCTGGTAATCCTTGAACTTAACTTTCCAGCTACAGTTTTTGAGTCGTCTTCTCATCTTTTAAATAGTCTTTCATATTTCCTTTTTCGGATTTTAGGTTCCAGTTTGTAATGGTGACGAGTGTACCTACAAAAAAAAACGTAACATTAACAATAGCGATGAACCGTATAATAAAAATTAAAGATACTAAAGTTCAACTTTCAAGTATGTAGGTACCTGCTGTGATACGTTTCTGATTAATACTGATATCGTAGGCTTATGTCCGCGGCTTTGCATGCGTATTTTTGGTATAATAAGTAGCCTATTATCGAAGTTAGGCTATGTTCTAAATGTACGCCAAATTTCATGTTGATCAGTTCAGTAGTTTTGGAGATCTTAGATAACAAAATAAAAGTCACAAACTTTCAGACTTATAATATTAGTTCCTACTAATTTTATAAATCCAAAAGTTGCTGTAATTGCTAATTAGACATTCAATGTACCTGCTCCATGCCTACCACTAAAGATAATTTTGTAAACATTATGTAGCTAACTAAAATAAATAATAACCCGAGACCTGGTGGGTATCTGGCGCAGCGCATCAGCATTGCCATGCATCGGGGCAATGCAGCCAGCGTGTTGGGGACGCTTCCGACTGGTATTGGTATGGATCAGTTAAGCTACCTGTAGATTGTTTGCAACAGTCTGCAGTTAGCCTAATTGTTTCAATTGTAAATACTAGTTCTAATTTGTTTTTATTTTTGAATTGTAATTTTCTTTGTCAATAAAGAATTAAATAAATAAAATGTTTGTTCCGAAACATAATTTTTTTGTGTTAATAATGTTTAAGTACCTTTGATAGTTATCTAGTAGGTACACCTTTATGTAAATTACTGAGAGCTAGCACGGTTGCCTTTTGTTTTTCGTTACGAAGTTTTGTTTCGTTTCTTTCGATTGGTATTCTAATCAAACGAAATTGTAATTGCATAAGGTGCCTTTTCTTTTTGGAATGATGAAAGTAGGTATATTTTTCATTCTACATAATGTGACACTGAAATGTTGGACTTTACGGCTATAAGCTGTTTTCGAGAGTTATCACTAACCGTCTCGCTTGAAAGTTTGACGACTTCCAGTCTCTTGAAAAAGCCGGGGTTCGAAAAGGTTTTAGTACCGTAGACCACATACGTACGCTCCGGCAGATTATACAGAAGACAGAAGAGTATAATCGGCCGTTATGTCTATTGTGTGTGGGCTACGAGAAAGTCTTTGATTCAGTCAAAACCGGCAGTTCCAGTCTCTCTAGCGGTGCCAAATCGACTACCGGTATATCCAAGTGTTGAAGTTTTTGTACAGCAAGGCCACTATGTCTATCTGCCTCCAGGACCAAAGCACGAATCCAAACCCACTGCAAAAAGGGGTGAGACAGGGAGACGTTATTTCTCCGAAACTATTCACCTCTGCACTGGAGGATATATTTAAGCTCTTGGACTGGGACGGATATGGCATCAATATAAGTGGCGATAACATCACTCAACTTCGGTTTGCTGACGATATAGTCATTATGGCAGAATCGCTGGAAGACCTTAACAACATGCTCAGAGACCGCAACACCGTTTCCCGACCGGTGGATCTAAAAATGAACATGGGTAAGACAAATATCATGTCCAATGCCCATGTCGCACCCTTAGCGGTCTATGTTCGGAACGATGCTATCGAAGTTGTTGACAATTACATCTACCTAGGCCAAATAGTACAATTAGGTAAATCCAACTTCGTCAGCCGACGAATCCAACTCGGATGGGCAGCGTTCGGGAAACTTCGCAATATCTTCTCGTCGCAGATACCTACCGCAGAGCCTCAAGACGAAAGTATTTAACCAAAGTGTGTTACCAGTGACTTACGGATCCGAGACGTGGTCGCTGACTATAGGGTTCGTGCATTAGCTCAAAGTCGCTCAGCGAGCTATGGAGTGAGCTATGCTCGGAGTTTCTCTACGCGATAGGATCCGGAATACGGAAATCCGTAGAAGAACCAAAGTAACCGACATTGCTCTCAGGGGTAGCAGGCTAAAGTGGCGATGGGCAGGCCATATAGCTCGCAGAACCTATCACCGTTGGGAAGAATAGGTTCCCGAGTGGCGACCGCGATGCATTCTAGCGGTCGCAGGGAGTCCATGGATAGAGGCGGCTCAGGGCTGCTATTTGTGGCGTCGTTTGGGAGAGGCCTATGTTCAACAGTGGACTTATACGGGCTGATGATGATGATGAAGATTTTAGTCTTTACAATGGTTTATAATAAGTTGTACTTGTATTTTATTACCCGTATCCATACAACAACAAACTCTTCTTAGTTTGGTGTTAGATAATTGCTAAGTGCATTGCCCGTATATACAACACGTTCTAATGTCACAATTAAAACACTTTATTTATCCAATTGTGTAATAGCAATATAACATAAAACATTAACATAAAAAAATAAAATCACCACTGCTGCCACACTTCAGTAAAATCTTGATCGATTGGGTATTGTCTCCTGAAAAGAAGATATTCAGTATTCAATATTTCATTGCATAAATAAAATTTAGAGAGTTTTGTAAGTAGACATAAAACCCTGACGGATAGGGTATTGCAATAGAGCTTATAGTTCACTTTGACGATAATACTATCGTTGACTCGATTTCGTCGTCTCAATACTGAGACGCCGAAATCGAGTCGCAAGTCTCATTATTCTATGGGATTTGGTACAGTGCCTCTAGCGTGCGGACAGGGAATTACGCAAATCCCATACAATAAAGAGACGTCACGATGTCGAACCGGCTCTTAATCTAGGACTTAAGATTAAAGTACTTAATTCTGAGATTTATGAGGTGATACGACACCCGTAGGAAGAGTTGGAGTGGTGCAAATGCTAAGCTAAAATCCCTCAGGCATACGATAAAATTTTACCATTTTCCTGCATCAAAATATAATACCCCTCCGGTCACCGCATATAACGATATACCAACTGCCTGTGGCCTTCGAACATTTAAGGATATTTAAACGTGCTAGTGTTTTTATTGTGAAGAGAATCTGCCGGCGAGCCACCTCGCCCAGCAGAGACAGGCAGGAGCGGGACAGACGCTGGCTGAAGTAGTTACTACACATACAGTAACTATTATGTACTGTACATATACGTACCTCCTTGCAGGGGGAGTGGCGGGAGACGCGGGTCCATCGCGGCGCGCCGCCGGCTGCCGGCGAGCCACCTCGCCCAGCAGAGACAGGCAGGAGTGGGACAGGCGCTGGCTGAAGTTCTGTAAATACAATAGTCCGGTGATGATGCTAAGGATACTACATGAGAGGACGAAGGATGAACACATACAATAACACACACGACTAACGCCTGTTATTCAGAACTAGCGCGTCTGTCTATACCTCTACATCTGAAAGGAAAGGGCTTGTCCCGAAAAGTACCGACTACCACCTTGCCATTTTTTAACCCACAGTTATACGAACCGACGGTTCCGGAGGGTCTTATCGAGGCATCAACTCCTAAGTATCTACATCAGATGCTGAAATGCAGCTGTCAATCAAGCCAGAAGTCCGCTACATCACGGATTTGGCTCTGGTCACTTATGGGAGGAGTCAGTGCCCTTGGAATTAGGGTCAAAACAATCCGAAATAGCATCGAAGGCTGTGCGACTCCTTTCAGCTATTCAAGCGATACTATGTATTTTATTAATGAAGAAGAAGCTTAAACGCTTTGAAACTAAAACTGCCTGCTGCTTGAAGCTGAGCAGTGGAGAACTAAGAATTGAGCTAAGAATTAAGTAGGTGAGTACTGACCGGCAGACAGGATCCCTTCATCTCCCTCAGGTCTATCTTGCGGAACAGCTCACACAGTAGCAGCTCGTGCAGGCTCGGCGTCCGCTGACTGAAGATCAGATCTATTATCTCTGCCACCTGCAAGGGACGTATGCTGTTACGGATACAATCCAGGGACATAAGAGATGCCATTGCAAAAACATGGTCGACCATCATCATTTCAGCCAGTTTGCACTCACTGATGGGTAATATACAGATGAAAGTCTGTTTTATATTTTTCCTCGGTATAAAACGTAGGTACCTAGGTTTTATACATGGATGAACTATTAAGATGAAAGAAGAAAAAGGAGAATAAAGTTTTACGATACTATATTACGTACTTAAGTGGAAACTGGTTTACCTTTGGTCTATAGTTTTCACATTTAATACTCTAAGTTTAACCTGTTTGTTTCCCAATTAAATAAATAATACGCCTTTCTTTCCACTGTATAAGTGCCTTTTCATACGTCCCGGTTTTCAGGTAGCCGGTGCCGGGTACGCGGCGGCGAAGTGTTTGGGCATGTACGATAGCTTTTACACGTACCGCCATAATTTACAATTCGCCGCCGGGTACCCGGCGACCGACACCTGTGAAAAGGCACTTACGAGGCGTATCCGATCAGAAAGGAAAACTGTAATCTGTACTGACATCTCCCATGAGATATAGTGTATATAGGTAGGTACTTTTGTCTGGGTAGCCTTTAAGGGTTTTCCACTCAAGGGGTTTGTTTGAAAAGAGACATCCATGATAGTGCATGATAGTTCAGCAATGAATAGAACCTAAAAGAGGAAGGGCAGCAGCTTCTTTCTATGTAGGTAAGTTATTTTCTCCCCCCCCCCCCCCCCCTCCCTATTGTGATCACTAATCTGCCTGCAAAGCGTGGTGCTTATGGCAAGACCCCCTTATTTGGGAAGTCATGTTTAGTAGTGGACATACATATGTATGCTGAAGTGCTGGTGAGGTGGCAACAGTGATAGGCCGATAGTTGCGCTAGTGTCCTATTGGGAGAGCCTAGAGCAAAAATGCAAGGGATCCAGAGTTCGAGAGAGACTCGATGGGATTACATAAATATAGTAAAATACCAAAGGTCAGTCAGCCGAGTAAAAGATGGAGCCACGAAAACGAGAAGCACCTAAAAGTACCTACTTACAACTTATACAAAAACTCAATACCACATCTATTACTCAAAAGTTTATAGGACTCTTGGACACGACAAAAATGTCAAATGACATACGTACAACTAGGTTAAAATAAAGGGGCTTCTTTAGAACCTACATGCGGATAATTCGGCTGCAGATCCGGCAGCAGCGAGAGGTCGATGGTCGCTGCGGCGCACATCTCGAACAGCACGCCGCCCAGCGCCAACACCTCGGCGTGCTCCAGCGGCGCGGCCAGCGCGATGGCGCAGCGCGGGGCGGCGCCGATCAGCGTGTTCTCTAGACCGCATATCCTGCGGAATTTTAAATAACTTAAATAATGCTGGAAAATCCACACAGCATTATCCAGCCCTACAGTAAGCAGAGCTTGTGTTATGGTACCTAGTAAATAACTGATATACTTAATAAGAATTTTTTTATTGTAATGTATGTAGAACACCCGGAATAAATGTCTGCAGATTATACAAACATTTATCCCATGGGGCGGTATTGAGCTTGCAACCTACTGAGGTCGTCATTAAGCAACATCCCTGCTTTTATCCAAACTATTTTATAAATACGACAACTTCGAGAAGGGAGCCAAGATAGGAGAGGATCCAGCTAGGTTACGTTTGAAAATCTACGTCGAGTCTTCTCGTCATCCATACCGCAATGCTTGAAAACGAAAGTTTTCAATCATTGCGTCCTACCCTTTATGACCTACGGAGACGTGGACACTCACGGTAGGGTTGGTCAACTAGTTCAAGGTCGCTCAGCGAGCAATGGAAAGAGCTACATATGCTCGGAGTTTCTCTGAAGGATAGGATTCGTAACGAAGATATCCGACAGAGGACCAAAGTTATCGACCTAGCTCAAAGATTAGCAAGTAACAATGGGCCGGCCATATCTCGCAACGAATTGACAACCGCCCCGCGGTTATCGGTTCGTAAACGTGTTTTTGAGTGGAGACCGCGACTCAGCAAACGTAGTGTAGGACGCCGACGCCCTCCAGCCAGGTGGGACGACGACCTGCGAAAGACTGCAGACAGATGCTGGATGCGGTAAGCTGAAGACAGGGCACTATGGCGCTCATTAGTGGAGGCCTATGTCCAGCAGAGGACTAATATAGAGGTAGGTCGATGATGATGATTGGTACCTCTTCTTACCAAAACTTTCAAACGGATCATTGGGCGGAAATTTTGCATAAATTTTGAAGTGACAAAAAATGGCGAAAGCAGTCAAAATCGTTGTCATTTGGTAATTCTGCGTTTTGCTCTTACGATAGGTACTATAAGTTATCGTTATTCTTAGAGCGCGAGCACGGTTCTCCGTTCAATCTTACCGAATTATATCGACATTATATCGACACCAGAGTCACTATTTGCCACCGGATATATTTTTGGATAATAATATGTAGGTAATCTCAAAGGACAAAACATTCTTAGATTCTAGCAATGCACTTATATTCAATTACGTATCTGATCTATTGGTTTTGTTTTCCGAAGATGAGTAATTAATTAGGGATATTAAGGACATAAATCTAAGAGGTATGAACCATGTCCCGCATCACGACATCTCCGCCATTTTGATTTAACTCCAAACACGCACAAATCCCAAAGTTTACATGAATGAGTGATTCTGGTAAATCATTACCTAATATATATATATATATATATATATATATATATATATATATATATATATATATATATATATAGGTAGGTCATTACCTACCTACCTACCAAATTGTAATCACGTTATTAATTAATATCAGTCAAATGATCACGGGGCCACAGTTTAATTACCTAGATACCTACGAATTATTTTAGGAGTAAAAAACACGCTCACGATTGTGATAAGAATAGGAATACCTACATAATTATACGGGTCAAATGTTGAAACTAAAAAAAGAACAAACTAACCTTGCGACGCCATTTTGCACAACAACATTTCCGGAATGCAAATGGCGGAAGGGCGGGAATCCTTTTTCCTTCAAGAACATCAGTCCTTCCAGCATCTGGCGGCCAAATCTGGCGACTTGAGACGCCGGCAGCCCTGTGCCTGGAGAGCTGTACTTGCGACCGAACTCTTCGTTCCATGTGCTCTGAAAACCGGCAACATTTTTTGCTAAGTTCGATCCTCTTGCCCAGATTTGAGTTGTAGTAAGTAGTAGTAATTGGTTTAGTTTATTCCATGATGCAGGTATAAGCTAGGTGAAATTGAAAAGTCCAGGATTTTATAGCAGAGATTCCCTAGGTACTGGTTTTCAGTAGGCAGTGGACCTGGAAGCTAATAAACAAATAACCTGTTATACAATGACAGTTTTCAGGGAAAGCCTAACTTGACCAATATTTTATAGAAAAAACTTTAAAACTTTAGACGTAGGCCGTCCGGGAAAGGCTCAATGATATATTTTCGGCCGCGTAGCAGCATTTCTACAGAAAGGTATGTAAGTACAGGCCTAAACTAACCTTATAAATAAGATCCTTCAAGCTTCCCCTGGAGTTGAAAGGTAGGACCGTTAAGGCATGTCCGTTGCACAGTTCTAGATCCAACACGGGATAGATGTAGGGATGATGCAGGGCGCGAAACAACTCGAGTATGAGTGCTTTGGATCGGTCGCCCTGCTCGATAGGGCATTTGTTGGTGAGAGGTATCTGTGAAGTAAATTGTGTTGATTATAGGTAGGTACAGTTCATCGCACTTTACGCTTCAGGTGCCCCTTAGGGTCGTACCGCCGATTCTAGGCAGTCATGCCTAAAACAGGAATCTCAGACAGGTATATAAAAAATATTTTGATAATTCCTATCCACTATTTTAGGTTTTCACTTGCACCTCGCTTGAGTTTCATTTCATTTCATTTATTTAGGAAAAGCTAACGGCTACAAAATATATAGTTACATAACTAGATTAGGTATACATCAAACATGATAATCTTAGATAATAATGCAGCCCACGACGCAATTAACAGATTGCTTTATGAGGTAGTTACTAAAAAATTCCGCTAAAGTTTATAAATAACCAGAACAAACGTTGAAATATTTAGATGTTAATTAACAAGCTGAAAAGTAAAATTACTTAGTTGGAAACAAAAATCAAAATACTAAGAATTAATACAAATTTAAAATTAAACTGCTACAATATAGTTTATGTAAGATATGCTTCTTAAATTTACTCTCACTGTACAAAAATATATCAATGTCTAGGAAATATTTGTTATATGACTCTACATTCTCGTAATTGGTGTACGCAATCCTGAGTTAGTGCGGCAAGTATTGAGCGCAAATAAGCGACCGGCACGCACCTTTCTGGTATGTAATGTTCTAGGGACAGCGTAACAAATACTCTGCACTAATTCAATGCTGTCGAATTTGTTACGAACAATCTTATAAAGTGTAGTAGCTTCCATATATAGCCGTCTGGACTCAAGCGTAAGCATATTATATTTGTTGAGAATTTGGGAAGACGATAAATATCTTTTGTGACACCTATAGTGCATAACACGCAAGAATTTACGCTGAACTCTCTCGACAACCTCAATGTACTTCTTATAGTAAGGGCTCCAGATAGGAACGGCGTACTCAAGTTGAGAGCGAACAAGGGTCCTATACAAGTATAGATATGTGTATGTATGTTTGAAATCAGTAGAAGACCTCATAATTAATCCATACATCTTGAAGGCCTTATTAACAATTTTTTCTATATGGAGATTCAGTCATACCTTAGCGTCAAGCTGTATCCCTAAGTCTTTATTTTATTTTATTTTTATTGTTTAACAAAATCAACAGCCCTTATATCTAAACAGTGTATATATAGCCCTTATATCTTAAGTCTCTCAGTGGAATTACTTTGGTGAGACGTGTGTTGCAAATATTGTATGCGAATTGAGTAATATTTGTCTTTTTTGTAAAGTTGATGTAGTTAGGTATCAAAATCAAAAAGGTACTGTTTCTTGTGTCGAATATTTTCTATTAGTAGGTAGAGCTGTGAAGACTATCAGTAGGTGGGTATCTCACCAAAGTAAGAAGTCTGTCCGTTTTGATGGAGTTATCGTGTATCGCGAACCAATGCTTGTTGGTCCTTGAGCCGATCGGGCCCAGCTGGGATATCATGTCGTACCTGAAACCGTTTGCAGTGGTCACATTTCAGCACAAATTGTTATGGAGTCTACACACCGATTTCACCACCGCAGCCCGGCGGTTGGTGCGACATTTCAGTGTATGAATATAAATTTTAGTTTATTTGCTGCATCCATGTCCATTACAAAGGTGTTCAAATTTTAAGGTAGAATCAACAAGGGCCCTGTAAGGGCTTTAGAACATACTGAGGTCCAGTTCTTAGTTAAAAAAATTAATGTTTGGCATTATTTATTTAGTTATCATTAAAATATTGCAGGCAGCCGACAGTATTATGTCAACTCGTCCTGACTCGGCATATGACTTTGATGTGAAGTTAAGGAAAAATACAAATTCCTAAACATCTAATTTTTGTAGGTAGGTGCGCAATAATCGCTATTTTCTTCACAGAAAGTAAAAAAAACTAAATGCGAAAGTAGTTTATGATAATTAGTTAACATAATATACCTTGAGGAATGCGACAAATATTCTGTGCAGATCGCCAAAGCCGCTGAGCTCTCCATGGTACGCTCGACCCTGTACAGAAAGAGAATCTTAACTGGAGGTTGCGAAAACTGAAATTGACTTAAAATTTCTGAATATTTATAAAAAAACTCATATAGGTGGTCCCATATGAGTTTTTTTATCGGGATCATTCTTTAAACAATATCGAAACAATCGGTATAATCGGACAACAGTCGGCGAAGGTATAGAGTAAACATACATAGGTACAAAAGAAAATCTGATAGCCTATCCCTTTTGTTTTTCGTCGGTTGAAAATTGTGATGTGACGCGAGGCTCAGGCCAGCTTCAATATTTATTTATTTATTTATTGAAGAAACAAAATCAACATTTACATACATTTATCAATAATTTATCAATATCATTTGCACTGACTTGCGCGTCGGTCCTACATCACTGCGTCACACGCTTGCTATCATCATCATCAACGTATATTAGTCCACTGCTGGACATAAGCCTCCCTTAATGAGCGCCATAGCGCCCTGTCTTCAGCTTGCCGCATCCAGCATCTGCCTGTAGTCTTTCGCAGGTCGTCGTCCCACCTGACTGGAGGGCGTCCTTCACTACGTTTGCCGAGTCGCAGTCTTCACTCAATAACACTTTTACCCCGGCCGTTGTCGGTTCGTCGCGAGATATGGCCGGCCCACTGCCACTTCAGGTTGCTAATTCTTTGAGCTATGTCGATAACTTTGGTTCTCTGTCGGATGTATTCGTTAGGAACGAATTCTATCCTTTAGAGAAACTCCGAGCATAGCTCTTTCCATAGCTCTCTTACCACCATAACCTTGAACTGGTGGACCAACCCTGCCGTGAGTGTCCACGTCTCAGCTCCGCGGGTCATAACGGGTAGGACACACTGATGACGCTTGCTATGTAGGTGTGTAAACCTTTATTATTCCATCCAGTCAACGAAGGTTTGTCTAAAGCAGAAAGTTCGGAACTTTGTTTGGACTGGTTAGGAGAGAAACATATTTACTAAAAGTCCCCTGAAAGGTGAGCCCTTTGGAACAAATTATATACATAATATAATAATAATATTTACAATTGTATACGGATAATTATTTTGTGTTCTCAAGGCCGTTGGGCCATACATCAGACTTAAGTTTTCACCCTTAGTCGGAAACCACGAGCTGAGTTGGAGGGATCGATTCTTACGCCATGACCTCCCACGCCACGGTCCTACATGGACACTATAGGCCAATGATGATGTGTGAACATTCATTATGAATGTAAGCGGGTCAACTACGATCCTCGTTTGTGTTGGAAGAACATTAACGTTTCATTCCTTAACGAGGGATTGCTTCAGGGACAGGTTGGTAGTTAACCCGCTTATAGTCGATAATGAATTCGTCAAACTACGATAGTTTTAGGTGGTTCCCATTTGTTTTATGGAACATGATGTCATCGAACAAAATGACACATTTTTTCCCTGTTTTTTCCATGAAACATAGGCTTTTCATCCGAATTTCATGCCATAGAACAAAATGAGGATCAGATTTTCTCAAAATCTTTCATGAGAAGCTAGAGACAACTATTCTACAATTATTCTGTCATACCAGTGATCAAACATCTGCCTGGCTAATACAATCCTACAAAAGACTGGATATTCGTAGCAAGAAGCGGCGCGGGCGGCGGAAGGACTCTCCAGATTATATAGAGGATTCTCAGTCTCAGAGAATTCTAGTACCACCAGTTCACAACATCTTTGCTAAGTTACCTCGGAGAAGCAGGAGGGTCCGACGGGCTGCTGTTGCCAGACCTCGTCCCGATTATAGATTTGTTGAACAGCAGCTTTGCAAGGGAGTCGATCTTCTGAGCAACGAGGGGTGCTTTCTCCGAATCTTCTAGAAGGAAAACTTGTGTATAGATAAAAATACAGAAAATGATTTGTAAGAATATCGTAGCAAATTACTGGCAATCAGGTATTAGACTAACGAAAATGGGAAGGAAACTTAAACTACATTTATTAAAACGTGCATGATACTGGAAGAGCTTACGATCTAGGATCCATTAGCGGCCAAATAAAACCCCGAGGTAATTTTACCACATATACTTTAATTGTATATCACAAAAGGGTTAAACAAAATAGTATTTACAAAAAAAAAAATATGAAAACTTTTCAGGGAGTGAGGGGTGTACTCCTTTGGGTACAACGGCTACTTAAAGATGAAATTTTTCATAGCACGGCTTTTTAATGCTAATCGTTTAAGAATTTTTTTGCACTGCCAGCGCACTCTAGCATGGCACACATCGTAGTGGATCCTACAGCTTTATTGGATAGTGTCTGACCCATCTTGAGGCAAACCTGGCTCCAGGGATGAAGAAGCTCTTGCCTTCTTCTGGATCTCTTGACGTAGATAGAATCTAGCGATGCAACGTCGAAACATCAATTGGTCCATTTTGTCTTCTTTGCTTAAAACATGTAAACGCCAAGCATTTGTATAATAATTTGTAATAGCCACGTCCACCACCACTTTTTTCCATGAATTGCAACACTATAGAGCGATATCGACTGGGCAAGCTATATAAATAAAAGTATGGGAGGGGTTCCCATACTTTTATTATAAGTCTGGAATAGATGCGGAATGTCAACATAATTTTTCCTTTTTATTTTCTTTTTCCTCTCGTTTTATTGGGCACCATCGTTCTACCACCCCCATCGGCTCAATGGAATCAAAATTAGTAGCCATGGTGCACACACTGTTATCTTTCCACCTCACAGCAACACTTCGATACTTTTATCAAACCTGTGATCGCATGCGATTCGAGTTTCTTTTTTCATCTCTTTCGTAGATTTTAAGGGGAGCTTCTTGGTTCTATTTTCCCTTATTGTTCCAGTAGCACGGGATTCCAGTTTTTGCAGCTCCACCAAAAGGCCGAAGTTGGTAAAAAAATTGTCAAAGAATACAACGATGATTTGCTGGGTTCAGTTCTTTGAGCTCTTCTTTTGCTGCATTTAGTTTGTCTTGTACTTCAGTACTGCCTTGGGAATCCGAGCTCTACGTCGGAGAACATTTACATCACACCGGAATTTGCTGTTACGGTGGAAGGCGAACGCGCTTTGCAGCCAACGGTCCATCATCACTGCTAGCATTGTCACTTTCGTTGTTTGTAAATACCTCAACACCACCTAGAACATCTTGGGGCATAGGTCTGGCAGTAATAACTTCATCACCAGCTTCTTCGTCCGTGACTACGTCAGGATCAGGAGGTATGATAGCTAAGTCATCCTCGGAATAATCACCACTATCCTGCATATCAGTATCTAGGGTATCTTGAAGTCTTTTGTAGTTGTTTGCAATAGCGAAACGATTACCGCTCATATTTAGGAATCTTCAAAAAAACAAGGGAATTTTATATAGGGATATGTCCACTGTACCTGCTTGGGTACAGAGTCATTTGTAACGTAATAATTCAGCCATAACAATAATAGTAATTTAATTTATTACACAAGATCACCTTAAAGATGTATTCTACTTTCATCATTTAGTTTCAATGAGAATAAATATTTAGTTGACAATGTACTCACCTCTGCACACCGTTCCGTAGTCAAACTTCTGATAACAAAAAGTGAATAAAAAAACTGTCTACCCTCAATTTTTTTTCTTTTCATATGGCGAGTGTTGCTGTGTTTTATAACGAAACAATATTTTATTTAATTATAAAACACACACAACAAACATCTGCTGGTACTAACTGTTTCCTAGTAATAATATAACAATCAGGTACAGCGACAGGTAATGGGTGCAAGTTAATTTTTTTTAAAAATCCCTTGGACCTATTCGGTTCAGCTCATGGGTTCACTCATGAACTAAATAACTAGTTTCGTTTTCAACTCTACCCACAAGTCATGCCGTGCGCTAGCAAACCATTCAGGACAATTTGGAGCTACATATTTTCATGAGTATAAGCACCTATGCTCAAGCCATTCTTAATATACAATGTTTGTAAACAACTGACAACACAAAAATCCAAAATTCTCTTTTTCGCGTCGAGTTTGAAAAATATTTGTTAGCAATAAACAATGCAGGCAAGAGCTCAATTCGACGAGTAGTGCAAATTCTGTCGAAAAAATTAAAGTGATTTTAAGTTTAATTATGGGGTAATGTTTACAAAAATAGTATTTAGAGTTTGGCTAGAGTAGTAACTGCTAAAACTGTTTAAATTAATAAAAACAAATAAAACTTAGATACTTGAACTACAAGCGATGTTCGACGATATTCCCTCGCCATCTTCCTGCTTCCCGCCTTCTTGTGCAAGCAAAAAGCAAAAAACACAAAACCTACAGCTTTCTAAACACAGACAAATTCAATGCGGCCTGTGTCCAGCAGTGGATCAATATAGGCTGTTGAGGTGAGGTGAGGTGAGGTGAGGTTTGGACTTTTTGCCTAATTCTGTAAGGGTCTGGAGAGATACCTAATTTTACTACCTACCTTTTTGTATCTACTTACCGTACTTTTCCTTTTGTTTGTACTATGTAAACTTTTTTCGTACATGTGTCTAAATAAATGTTTATTCTATTCTATTCTCAACAAATTAATATTTACTAGAGCACCTCAGGTAGGTATAGGTACAAAAATAGAAAGCGCTACTGAAAACCACGAGGAAACAGTCAATCAAATCAAAGGTAATTTTTGTGTCTTATAAGTTATAACTTATAAGACACAAAAATTACCGAAAACACGAAAACACGAATACTTTCAGTCAATTTCACATATGCAAGATTTAGTGTGATGATAGTTATTCCACTTTTGTGTGTTTTTATAAATTTCCGTTGCACGTCACGGCACGATTTTACCGTACTGTTTACCGTCATGTTTAGAAAGGGTAAAAAGTAGTACGGAATCGTATGCAGCTTTTAAATTAATCTCCTCGATAACATGCAAACCCTGCCGCATCGTGCGACGTTAAATGAAACGCCTATTCTCGTATCGTACAGCCGGCAGTTAATAAATTCATAATTTTAAAATTAAAGTTATAAGAATCTATTGAGCCTTATAATTCTATAAAATACCTAATTGTACTTTAAACGTTTAAATTGATTGAAATTATAGGCTATGAGGTAAGTATTTAATTATTCAAAAATATACATTTTGGTACCTTATTATTTATGTTAAAGGTATCGCTGAATTTTATAAATTTATGTTAATTGTGCTTTAGATTTAACGCAGTTATTGCAGTCTTCATAAGTTTTTAAATAAGACAAGCTTGACCTAAAAAAAAGCTCACAATTTATGTTTTCAAGTCCTTATTACGTACATACATAGGTAGGTAAATCTACACAAGCGCTCTGTAATTTTATATATTTTTTTAATAAAAAATATTAAACTGAAACTGAACCAATAAACTCATACCTTCGCTCTCCTCTCTATCAGTGGACACACTCCGTATCCTGAAAGCATTTCTTTTGTTAGCCGCCGCGATGGACTCCGGGTTGAGCTCCGCCGCTGACTGCGCCCTCCTGCAGGCTCCACGACGCTTCTTCTTCCGATAACTGGACCGGGGATGGACCTGACAAAATCTATCGTGTCCTGTCGTCTCCGGCTCCTTAGGCGGCTCTCCCCCTTCCCCGCCTGCGGCTTTCATATGTTGGTACAAGTTGAACATGGCGGATTTAATTAACGATCGAATCCTTTCAAAATGTTTCATGTATCGCGTGCGAATTATATACTTTTCATAGTTTCCGAACGATTAAGAAAGTGCCGATCACTATTTCGCATAACTGTTATAGCTTATTTAATATACAGTGATACGAAATAAGAGTGTAACCGGCCACAATTTCCATAAGACTCGAAGTAAAGTATGTCAACAGTAACTAATTGAAGTCATACAAGTAAAGGCTTAGCGAGACATATATCTACGTGGCCATCCGCCTTTAGAGGGGAGAGCTCACTGATTACATTATTTTCTTAAGAAAGCAATAAAGAAATAACTAGGTATCGGTATTCGGCAGTAATCAAGAAATTATCAAAAACAGAGTCTAGTAAGGCTTATATAAAAAATATATTTTATATTTATTTTAGAGATAGACTATCTTTCTATTCAGCCTATGAACACTCAAATTCTGAGCAAGGCGTCTATTGCATTGCAATTGCAACATGGTCCTGCTTGAGCCGCCTTTTTAACCAACCGTTCCATTTTGTAAACCTAATAATAAATAAAATATTTTTCACTTCTTGCGCTAGTGGACAAAAATTTAAGTGAATAGAGAATCAATGAACATTTTATTTCTTGTTTTTAGTTTAAAACTTGAGTTGTCTGTTGTGTGCTTATTTTGTATTTTGTCTAATTTTCTCTACCAACTATCTAGCCCTGCAGTAGTCGCGCTCCAAATTGTAACACGAGTGGTAGCGCAGATTACAGATGTACCAAATATAAATTGAAAATAAAAGTCTTGTGAGCGTCAATGATTATTTATTTAAATAGAATTCTTATATTTAAAGTATAATTAAACAAAATCTAATCACAACCTCTGTTTTAAAAATAATCAAACAAAACAAATATACCTCTTATTTGGCACAAAAAACCACATGGTTTGCTCTAATTAGTGTCTAATCTAGATCACAAAAAACTTATAAATGAAAACTAATTGGTGTTTTCCATCCATGAAAGACACACAATTGTTGACTGATCACCACAAATGAACTTTTTGCAGACGTTACACACTTTTCGTGTGCTTTTATTACGCTTTCTTCCACAGTCGTGGCAGCGGCCGATAGAACTACTCCGAGTTGGTCCCGAAGTTCTTGGGTGGTTTTCTGTTAGAATACCAAGAAAGTCTTTTATTGTGAATGTCGGACTTCTTGGCAATGCTTTATTTTCCAATCTTCGACGAGCTAATGGCTTCACCCACGCCAGAGGTCTAGAAGGAAATCACGTCGGACGACTTTATCGTAATTTTTGTTTGCAGTGTAAATGCACAACGTATTGAGCGCACTAAGATTCAGCAGATCAAAGAAGATAACAGTTAGTCCTTTTGGACCAGGAGCAACAAAGACAATGTTGTGACTCCGAGTTCTGCCTCTGTTCAAAGGAGCAATTTTGGTCCAAACCGTGTTATCGACACCGGCGTAAAAGTCAGTACGTCGTCTCTGCTGAGGCGGCCCATTGTCATCAGATTCGGAACTATCCTCCTCAGCTGCCTCAGCTAGAAGGTCGTCGTCAAGTTCAGATTCTGATCAATGATCCTGCTCCTCAACATGATCTTCTTCGTCATCAGAACTCGACCTGTTCACATATAACATAAAAAATTTTGTAACCTTCCAGAATAAATAAATGCCAATAAACATAAAATATTACTAAGATAAACGGCAATAATAAATTATAAAATGGTAAAGGTGTGTTAATAAAAACTTACGTAAGTGGTCGCGCGGCATACAGGTGTAATCCACGAACTTTGCAGATCTCCTTTGACACAACCCCTCGTGACCGATGCCCACGAAGCAACGACCACGTTCTCCAAATATTCAATTGAAAGTACCCGAAGGAGCTAACAGTTGACGCTTAGAGTTTTAGAAAAACAATAATTTATAAGTGTGGATTACATATGTAATCCGCGCGCCCACTCTAGTGCTAGAGGGGTATTGTATGGTCCCGGGAGTTCCCGGTTCTGAATTTTCCGGGTTTTTGACCGATTTAAGAACCGGGAAATCGTAAATATTTCCCCGGGGATTTCTGTTTTTTTTTAAGATCTCTGCCGAAGTTACATTACTTAATTTATTTCACTTCGCCTTATAGCATTTCACGAGTATCAGGTAACTACCCGGTAGTAGGTGTGTTAGTCAGAGCTCCATGGCTTTTGATCTGTTAAAATTATAATCAAATTCTGAGGTCTATGACTTGTCTCCTCGTCTGTCAATAAACCTGAAAACTGTTCGTTCTATCAAGTCGTGGCTGAAGCCAGTATCACACACTCGATTGCTGCCATATTACAAAGTACCGGTACCATGCTGAGTAACATGGCAGCAATACTTACTCTATACCAGACCTGAGAGAAGGCGGTCATTTAAATTTGATGATTAAAATTCATTCAGAAGAACACAACATAAAAAAAATGTTGCTTAATCATTACCCTAACAGACAAGTATAAGTAATCCCAATACCAAACACCCTGTATATAATACTAACGTATAGAATGGACACTCTTCGCCCCCCACCTGATGGAGCTTCCTTACCCCACCGGTCCCTAAGCGAGTTTTATTGCGGTCCAAATGCAAGGGGCGCAGAGCCATGCTAATGACAGACGACGCCGATGGTATTCGATATATTGTTTGTTTGGTCATGGACATACGAAATTTATTTTGTTTTGATGTTTAATTTAACCCTTTGTTATAGGGAAACAAATGTCTTTCAGTCAATTTGCACTATCTCTCTCGCACAATATGTTCATGAACATATTGTGCGAGAGAGACCTTCGATCAGGGAAAGTATCTCTAGGTTTCCTTCGTCCGATTCATGAGCTGACCCTAGACGTGACGTCTAGGGTCAGTTAATGAACATATTGTGTTGCACAAGCGACTTTTGTATGGAGATAATTATGGTCGAGTGTCCGGGCTTGATTTTGACCGATGGTCAGACAGAACCGGAAAAAGACGAAGGCTTAGTAATAGTGTTGTTGAAATCAACAACACTATTACTAAGCCTTACCACTACCCTATATTATTTAACTATTTAGTTATGAGGGAAAATAGTACACGAAGATAAATGATTTGGTCGTTTATCCATGTCACTTTGGGATGAAAACTGGAAATTAAGTCGTATTTTATGTAGATACGGTCTACGTTTCCTGTAATGAGAGCAGGTATTTAAAAAAAACAGATTCAGTTTTTTTTTTTTTTTTAATAACGAAACAGGTACCGTAGGTAGGTATCCATTTATTTATTAAATTAGCGAAGTAAATTATTAAAAATAGACTAGGTTCAAAAATTCCCGGAATTCCCGGTTCCTTCGGAGACTGAACCGGGAATTCCTGGTTCCTCAAAAGGTTCCCCTTTTCTGCAATCCCTATAGTACCTAACTATAATAACTAACGATAATACCTATTCCATAGTATGAATTGTGACTTTTAATTTGCCGCTAACAATAAGTACTTAACCACTAACCCACAGAACGAGTAGACTGTTCTACAAATAAGATACCTTATTAATTAATTGTAGAACGTAGCCATTGCTATTACTCGTGTGCGCTAACCTTAATGTGCTTATGGTTTTATGCGCTTAATCCAATACAAAACTGCACGACACGAATAAATTTTGCAATTACATTATCGAAACTATTTTATTTGAAATAATATTTATTGCACGTACATACGAACATAATTATCATATGTTCCTTCTATGCAGTGGTTGGGTACCTACTAAATATTTTTTGTACACATTAATATAAGACGCCTACCTACTAATATGGTAGATAAAGTAATCGGTACTATAATACAATATACCCCCGAATAACTGCATTCCCCTAAATGAGTGAAAATAGAACGAAAATTACAAGAATGATTGATAAAGTGGCCAGAACCCCTTTCTCACTGAATGGCAGCCATTTGCAATATTGCTTTTACGAATTAATATTTATGAAGAAGAGTACCTTCTTCATAAATATTAATTCGTCATACCTCTTAATGTCTACTACTCGTTTCAATGGTATACAAATTGTATTCACTCTTGGAAATTGTAGTAAATATCGTTTTTATTGATTTTTGTAGAAAAAAGCGAACCTTAAAAATGTTCGAGTTTTTTGTAATATTCAAGTATTTTTGTTTTTTTTTTTGTTGAAAGTATAGAAAAATTTCCAAAAGTTAATAAGATAATTTGTGTTCCGTTGGGATTAATAATTTAATTATGACGAATTAGATCGTGGATTGGATAATATAGTACCTACGTAATAACAAAATCTGTCATCTAGGGAAAAGCTAAATTTCAAGCGGTTCCCATTCAGCGAGGAAGAGGTTTTGGTCTCATATCCGTGGATCAATTTTGATCTAGCTAGTTTAGTTTAGTTAGTACCTACTCATATTGTTTGGATTGCAGTAATTCGGGGACGCCCTGTATAAAAAAAAACTGTTATGTTCGGTGCTACCATGGATCTATAACGTGCACCAAGACTATGGCTGATCGGCCATCGATTGAGCAACAGAAAGTATCAGCGATACAGGAAAATCGTAAATGCTACCGCCCGGTAGCTCAAGCTCATATGGACGATAGAGAGGCAAAACGCTCGGTAGCCTGAGCTACAGAACGGTAGCTTAGCAGGTTCGCAGTCCCGAAGCAAGTTGCGATCTTCTTTCTACACGTTCTCGTAGTAATAATGACCCTACACCTGGTACGGCCATGAGGCACATATGCCTCATGGCCGTACCAGTGAAGTCACCCATGAGGCACATGTGAATCATCGGACTGCGAACCTGATAAACTACTATCGCTTACGAAAGTAGCTAATGTGTGGTCAGCCTTAAAGTTCAAGCTCATTTAGACAGAACATTCTATTATGATGAGCTTTAATCTAACACAGATAATACCTACCTCTTCACGGTGATACATTTACTTAGGTACTTTACTCACCATACAGCATGTTTTTCCGTAGTTTATGACACCCCTGTAGCGTATCTGTCACTGTAGGATAGTAAGATCCGTAAAATTATAAAAATCCTACTCGTTTTATAATTTTACGGAAAATAATCAACAGAACAGTAGCACTCACCATCTAAGGCATTTAACAACGTAATTTTATGATTTTACGAAGCCTTAACCTAACCTACAACTATGCGTAAGGCCGTAAGTATTTAACGGTCTTATACCCGTTATGTACTAGAGGAAAATTTTAATTAAGGAAACCCCTGGAGCAGAGGTAAGAAACGTCGCCCCCACAGATAAGACGGGATCATAGTACCGCTAGTGGTGGAGAAATTGGATAGCTGGTCGCTCCATTTTCGAAATCTAGTGGCGAGACTGAGCGAGGGCCCAATAGAGGCCCCTATGGACATGGAATCAGATTCAACCCAAAAGACGAGACGGAGTACCGGCTGATCCAGTCGTACCTGATCTAGCTAGAGAGGAAGCAATCTATTATCTAGTTCTCCTACTCTGTACCAGCAGAGAGAAGTCTAAAGGTAGTTGAATACTCCACACATTCCAAGCCCCGGGTGTGCTAACGTCGCCGGAGAAAACATGCGAATCTTCTCGATCTAGAAGCCGCCGAATGAACAGATCAGCAAAACCGATCTGAGAGCACTGCTAGACTCACACAATCCAACAATTGTAGCCGGCGATCTGAACTCCAAGCATACCCTGGGCAATTTAAGTTGGATATGCAAAAACGGGCGCATACTCTACCTTCTCAGGTTCGCCAGGTTTGTTAAAGTTTTTTGCCCACTATCTTTATTAGTTTTAGGTATGGTGCGGTATTTTAAGCTCGAAATTAGAAGGGAAATGATGTTATTTACGTAAATATTAATCTGATTAGAGGCATAATACACAACCCTCTGGTCTTAATGAACGTAGGACTGTACGTACCTAACAAGTATGTGTACGCGCGCCGAAGACCTAGGCTACTTGCAATTCTGAGGGCAAGAACTAATTTCCTGAGCAAGTCCCCGTTCACACGGGCCCCTCGCGCTATTAATAGTTTATGTGCAGATGAGGATGTTGATTTATTTTATATGTCCTTGCCAAAATTCAGGGATGCGGTTTTAAAGTTTTTGGATAGGACGCATAGTAATTAATAAGTAAATTTGTTTAGTTTAAGCTGTAGTATTAAGTTATAGTTGATGTAATTTTATTAACGTTAAGTGTATATTGTAACTAATTTTATATTTTCTTGTCGCTTTGGTGCTGCACTGTAATGACAATGTAAATATGTAACTGAAAATAAATAAATAAGTAGACAGTATGTGCAGTTGAAAAACTTTAGATCTAAAGAATTCTTTACAAGGCCTGGGGTCAGCCAGGGCAGCACTCTTGGTCCAACTCTCTTCCTGGTAATGATCTTCCCACGGTCCTACACTCAACAAAGTACCTGATATTCGCCGACGATTTAAAAATCTACAAATGTATCAGCTGTGAGGTGGACTGTGTAGAGCTGCAGTGGGATATTGACTCAGTAGTGGGTTGGAGTTTGCTAAACAGGCTGGCGTTTAACGTAGCGAAATGTAAGGTAATGACTTACACCAGGCAGCAAGCTCCCAGATTACAGACCTACTCTCTGGGCGTCCCTGAAATGGAAAGGGTAGAGAACATTCGGGACTTAGGTCTCATTGAGTATCACCTTCCGAGAGTACATAACGTCTACGTGCAAGGCAACAAATCGGACTTTAGGTTTTATAATAAGATCAGCCTCGCAGTTACGGGACGTTAGAATTGCGATTATGCTCTATAATTCTTTTGTCAGAAGTAAACTAGAGTTTAGCGCAATTACCTGGGATCCGAGGTAGAAAAAGTACACTATTCTTATTGAGAGACTTCAAAGAAAGTTTGCCAGATATTTATATAAGCGTATGGATACTACCCGTATCTATTCCCTTCACTCTTTGTGACTAGTGGTATGGTCGGATCAGATTCACTGGAGCTGTGGCGCAAACTGCAGTTAGCTATACACTACTGCCTAATTATGCGGAGTAAAGTAAATAATCCTGCCATACTAGAAACTATTACTTTATACGTCCCGAATAACTATACGAGATGCGGCCGTAGACGCCACCGGCTGTTTCACTACGAGTATCACACTCTAACCATGCTTCTACACGACGCGACGATTTATTTTATTTATTTATTTAATTTAATTAAAGCGGTATACACAACCAATTACATTAATTAAATATGATTACAGAAATGAACAAAAAAAAAACTTAACTTAACTTAAGCTTAAACTCTTAATTAAGTTTCTACTGGAGTTCCAACATGTAGACCTGTTTAATGACAGCATACCTTCTATTTATATGTATCTTAGATTGTACCTTAGTTTTAATTAGTTTGTATCCTACATAGTAAGCTTTTTGATGTAAACTGTTAGCTTCTATTAAGTTCTAATAAATAAATGTCTAAATGTCCAAGATTCGATGAACCACCACTACGAAATTTTAGCACCAGACACCTGGACCCACTATGCCGACGATGGAAATGGAGACGTCCTCGAAACACAAGGGTCTAAAAGCGATCCTGGAACTCAGCGTACTAACGCACCTCCCCTCAGACCATAGACCTGAACTACTGACGCTCAGAGACCTGCCAAGCAGAATCTGCCCACTACCTCCACGACGAGAAATCTGTTATCTGCCGAAACGACTGCAGCTTGGTTTTCCGGATTCCTGTACCATAAAACCTTCGCTGTAATGGCAACTCGGCTATGGAACAGTCTTCCCATCGAATGTCGCGAGGCATCCACAGTAAATGACTTTAGATCTAGAGTCTATAACCACTTTCTTTTGCAAGAATAATTCGGTGCCTATGTAATTATATGTATATTTATTATTGTCTATGTATACCTACTTATGTAAGTACCTATTACTGTTAGTACCTAATGTATTTATTATGGTTATGTGTATTTATTTATATTAATGGTAAACACACGAATTGTTAATTGTACTTATTATTTTTTTTTTTTCTCTTGTTTTTCTGTAAATTTTGTTATCTAGCACTACCTACTAAATTGTTGTCCACACTACCCAAAGGTTAGCAGGTAGAGAATGCTGTCTAGCATTATGCTCGCCCATACAATTTCTTACAATTTCTTTTTTTTCGTACAATTTTTGTGCAATAATGAATATTCTATCTATATATTCTACCTAATTCATTGCCCACACGTCTTGTTAAGCCGAAAAACAGCCGTCATTTTAACCATTCCGCGACCATCTTGTTCGCCTCGCAGTAAAAATGAGACGCACCGCGGAAAGAGGAGGCTAGGCGATCTCGCAGTCAAAGCAAATCGCACCGATCCCATCATACACCTCGCTCGTAGTCCTGTCGTAGCCTGAAATCAGGGCCTCGCCCTCGCAAAGGTTCCGTCAAGGAAGGTGTTAGCGACGACGACTTTATGCGGATTAAAAAAGGCTCAAAATATGCAGGATCCTGCCGACAACCCTCGCGTTTACTTACCTACCTATGTATAGATTAATTTCTCGAACGAATCAGGAGAATTTTGTAGTAAATTCTCAAGGTCGGTCCTTATATAGGTATAAAAGCCGAGCATGTTGGCCGTTAGTTCAGTTCAGTTCTAAGCGATAAAACATTAAACAAGTCTAAAGGAAAATTACGAAAGTGAATTGTAAAGCGCAGTGCAGAGACTTTTGTATTAAATACGTAGTTGTGTGTTGTGTATACGGTTTAATAAACGGACTTTAAGTGTTCTGAAGAGTTTCTACTGACATCCTTCCCGACCCTAATTGAAGTCTTACACCTTCGACGAGGCCCTACAGAAGGGTTATGGGAAGAAAGGTTTTATGGTGGCGCGATTACAGTCATGCTATCGAGAATAGTATTACTATGGCGTACAGAGTGAAGTACACTCGCCGTTACCACTCCCAAGTGTTCTCGGTGATATCTCGATGATCTATAGTGCAGTGCAATGGTTTGATGTGCCACCTGTTTTGTTGTTTTCAACATGTTTTCCTTGTAGAAAATAAAGTTGGGAGTAGAACAACTTCTCATTTTTCATATTTGCAACTACGGCCGGCGCGGCCTGCGCACCCCAGCGCGGCTTGCGCGCTGACCGGCCCGGCCAGCGTGGGATTACTTTACTGAGAATTTGTACAATAGTAAAACAAGGTGGTGATTGGTTAACAGGCTTGTTCGTTTATTATCTTACAGATAGGCTTCGGAAAGTTATGAATTTACGTGTTTGAATGCGTTAAAATTATAAGTGCTACAGTTCTGTTGATTATTTTACGGGAAATTATAGAGTGACAATGATTTTTATAATTTTACGGGTCTTACTATCTAACGGTGGTGACTTATCTAAAGAGCACGAGCTTTTGCCCATATTTGAATGCACATTTTTCTGCAATGCGGTTGCGGTGCATATAAATGAGCTTGCATTTAGCTCGAAAGGTAAACCAAGTGTGCTATATAGATTGGTCAACTTATTGAAGACCAAGATTAGTCGCCCCACGGCGTCCATTTCTTCGGAGGCCCTGGCGGCGGTGACCTAGAGAATGGATTGAGTGCGCCGGTTTCGTATAACGAACAGAATTTGTCTAATAATAAAAAAGTAATAAAAGTATGTGTACACATTCTAAGGTAGTAAGGTAAGAAGCCTTTCCATAGAAACAAAATGCTCCGGCATTTGATCAGGCTCTTCAAAATGTGGGGTTGGGTACAGCATGGCTCCGGAGACAAATACTGGTACCTGCAAGTGATAAATCTCTATAAATATTTAGAAAATAATGTAAAGTTATATAAATTAAATTAAATATACATTTATAACTTATTTTAATAAGTGGGTTAGTAGTTACAAGAAACTATGAGTAATTTAATTTGCCTGTAGTCCCATTGGTAGAACTACAGACAAAAAAATAGTCCTTTGACCAGTAGGACTTCGCAATAGGACCATGGGCATCGAACGTTCCTACTTATGGCAATTTCATCAAATAACCTTATACACATAACAATCTGCGCGTGCGCACCTAGGTAAACCGAATAATCTTACGAAAGATACAAGGTAAGGACTAGTACATAAATAAAATAAAACATAAATAACTACTGCAAATAAAGGGTGGCGCAAAAGTAATGTGTGAATGTGTTTTTAGGGTTTCGAAGATCGAAGACCGGTTTCGAAACCCTTATGGGATTGCTTTTTCTGTCCTTTTTTCCGTCTTTAATATGTCAGCAACTACAGCAACTATTAACGTGAAATTTAAAATAATAATACATTTTGTGCGCCTGTACAGATTATAAAAAAAAAATTAAAAATGAAAATGTAAATTTTCAGTACAAATTGTGATGTCGAAATTTTAAAAGAGACCTAAAATGTCAAGTGAGGTATCAAATGAAAGGTATCAGTTTGTACATTTCAAAACAGTTTTTGAAATTTCTGTAGGTTTCATAAATTTTGAAATATTTTAAAAAAGGTCAAATAAATATATATATACACTGGTCATCAAAAAAACTGGTCATCAAAAAAACCGGCCCACCCTCTTTTTTCACTATTCTTTTTTATAACTTCGAAGATGAGTGGTTTTGAATTGGTTTTTTTTTATTACAAGGGTTTGTTATGATGTTTGACATTTGTCTACCATAAATTAGGGCCTACTTGAGGGTACTTGACAAACTTTTTAACGCTTACACTGATTAGTGTCGATTTCATTGTTTACGTCGAGATTCAGTTGAACCCAATTCCCTTTCTGAAACGGAACATTTAAACAGAGCGCTCGATAATTATCTTTATTCACTAAGGCTGTAGTTTTGCCAGATTTCATCTGAAATTATGGACACTACTGAGGCAGAGGCAGCCCAAGTTGTAGCCTTGCTGCAACACGGCTTCAGTCAACGTGTTGTGGCGCGAAGATTGAATCTCAGTCGATCTGCGGTTAGTTTACTAGAGGTTTCTGGAGAAGGGAGAGTATCGAAGAAGATCAGGATCTGGAAGACAAAGGGTCACATCTGAACGAGATGACCGCTTTATTGTGACCTCAGCTTTAAGAAATCGGCACCTTTCTGGGATTGATCTTTAGCGACGCTTACAAGAAGTGCGGGGTGTGGCTATAAGTGACAGTACAGTGAGAAGGATACTCCGTGAACAAGATTCAAGACCTCACAAGCCAGCAACGGGACCACAACTGACCGCAGCTCATTGTGATGCCTGCTCGGTAACAGACGTTTCACACTGTTCAGTGTCGAATTATAATAATTCGCGTATCGTGTGGCTAAAGGCCACTGTCCGCTGTTGCTATGGGGTCTAAACCACTCATAGCCAACGAGTTACTGGCGTTTATTGTATACGCCATCGATACAATGGATGAGGTGAGCATCATCCAAATCTGCAAGTCCAACTTTATGGAGGAGAATGTCAGCAGTGGAAAGGCTCTCTTGTTCCAAACGCTTGGAAAGATCGACCAGATGCCGTCACGCCGAAGAGACGGAGGTGAGAAGAGTCTCCAGGATATCATCACTATCCTGAAGGAGACGGATCCTGAAGATGTGCCCAACTTCGTCGCGAAGGAGTTGCGTAAGCTGCCCCCCGTGACGTTTGACCACGTCGATGTGACCAGGCTGCTGAAAGACATTACATCGTTGAAGGCTAGCTTGGCCGATGTCTTGTTGAAGTTAGAGGTCTCGCAGAACACCATCAGCGGGCTGCAGTCAGAGGTAGCGTTATTACGTAGCGCTGTTTCAGTGGACAGGTCGCCCGAGATATCCAAAGTCAACACTCGCCGAGGAGGTCAACTGAACGTGTCAGCTGCATCGTTCGTGTCAGCGTTATTGGATACTTCGCCTTGCGCGGCTGACACCAATGCCGTCAGTTTGCCGCCGTGCCCTCCCCGCCCGTGTCCCGCCGCCGCTCCGCTCGTGGGACCGACACATGCGCGCGCCCCTTCTCCCCCCGCGCGCGCATACGCCGCCGTTGCTGCCGAAAGCTGCCTACCCGCAGCGCCCCTGCCGCCGCCGCCTCAGACAGCTACATCGAAAAAGGAGAAATGGACGCAGCGTTGCGATTCTGTTCGCGCCACTGCGCCCGTTCCGGCTTCTTGTGAGAGAAAGCCGTATGATTCTGAAGGGTTTACTGAGGTAGTGCGGAGGAAAAGGAAGCCCAGCAGCCGAAACCAGCGTGGCGTCGCTCCGACCGGACCTAACTACTTGTTGCGCCCGGCCGTGCCTTCGACGTTGCTCTACGTGTCTAGGCTTCACCATACCACGAAGGTAGAGGAGATCGTGGAGTATGTGAAGGTGAAGACCAACATCTTGGTGAGGGTCGAGCGGTTGGAGTCGCGTCATAATGACTTTAAATCATTTGTGGTGCGTATTCCAACTGATAATATTTCGACCTTCACTAAGGAAGAATTCTGGCCGAAGGATGTGCTGTTCCGACGTTTTCGTGGACGATTACCGGTCGCAGCACATATTGCGTGTCGCACGTCGCCGACACTACGTGCTAGTTAATAGGTTTATCTTATGTATGTTAGACTAAGGTATATATTTTATATGGGCCGTAGTTTTTAAGTACTTTACATCCTGTACTAGACTAATGTTGCCTGAAATAAATGATTTATTATTATTATTGACCAGCAAGACTACAATTTGCGCGAAATCACCTGAACTGGACTCTGGACCAATGGGCGTCAGTTCTTTTTAGTGATGAAAGCCGAATGACGTTATACGGTTCAGACGGGCGCCGTAACGTCATGAGATGGCCAGGTGAGTGTTATGCCCAATGCTGCATGAGCGAAACAGTCAGTTATGTTGGAGGCTTTGTTATGTTTTGGGGTGGGTTTTTTTTTGACAGCGCGCAGGGAGCTGGTATTCATCAGGAGGGGTTCACTAACTGCTGTACGTTACATAACAGAGATCTTAGAAGATCACGTGATGCCCTTTGCGGGTTATATCGGAGAACACTTCCAGTTAATGCAAGACAACGCACGGCCACACGTAGCGCGCATCGTGACTCAGTACCTGGAAGAGGTCGGTATACAGGTTATGCAGTGGCCAGCAAGGAGTCCTGACCTCAACAGCACATTTGGGACACCCTAAAACAAAAGGTTAGAGCTCGAAATCCCGCCCCTACCACCATAGGAGAACTGGAAACCGCCATCAAAGAAGAATGGGAGCGAGTACCTCAAGGAGCCATTGCAGTTTTGATAAGGTCTTTAAAAATGAGAATGCAGACTACAATTAAAGCAAGAGGAGGAAATACCAAATATTGATTTCAAAGATTCATCGGCTTAAGTGCAAAGGGAGTAAAATTACAGCTTGTTCAATATACCTAAGAATTGGGTATAATTAAAGATTTTCCATTTTTCCTCATAATGTGCAAGTTTTCAAAAATGTATACATAATTTTCAGTTTAAAATGTTAAAAATAAACAATTTTACATAAAATATGTATTATCTGAATTAAATGAGTTAATAATAATAATAATAAAAAAAAAATGACACCGCCCGTTACACACGTCTCTTTTTCAAAAATTTTATTTATTATCATTACGTGCATTAAAAACCTATAAAAATGCTATAAAAACGAATGATAACAAGAGCACGAGCTAGGGCGGCAACAAAAGCGCTCCCCAGAAGACCATCGCAGCCCGCCTCGGCTAGCTCCCCATCCTCGTCTTCAGATGAAGAGGTATTTAGAACACCACCTGAGACGAGTGATGTGTTGAGCAGCGAAGACGAGCTGTCGCCGTCGCCTCGACCGTCGCGAACACCTGTGCGGCGAGGCCGACCCCTGCTGTCAGCTGGCTTGGGACCTGCAGGGCGCACAGCCCCGCGACCGGCCCCCGCCGCTGATGGAAGAGTGCGGCGCATGAAGTGGACCCAACAGATAAACGAAAATGTCATGCGCGCATATTATAGGGCTACAGAGGGAGGAATTAACTTGACCGCGTACCGTTCTAGGATGATGCCGTTGTTTCAGGCCCTTAAACCGACAGTCGACGTTAATGTGCAACGACTATCTGATCAGGTACGGGTCATCCAACGCTCAAAATTGTTGGATGACAATGCACTTGATCAACTCCGACATGAAATCCTTAGTGCTCAAATGGTGGACCACCCGCAGTGTAACCGGGCTGTTACGTCGCCACCGCGACAAATCACACAAACACTAGTGATTCCCCAGCCTGATTACGCTATGGAAGAGGTCAGTCACGAGAGCATTGAGGTAAGTACCCAAAATAATGAGCAATTGAGAAGGGCTTTGGAAGATGCGATTCTAAATTATAGACATTCGAATGAAAGACCATGTCTGCCTCGCTTTCCCACCCATAGACGTGGTTTAGCTATAGTGGGGGCCTTGAACCCACTACTAGTCCCATATCTACTGACTAGTAGTGATATTACTGATACGCACTCTATTCTCTACTGTGGGGCTATTGCGGCTTGCCACGTTGCGCGGGTAAAGTTTCCTGACTATGACCGTGCTCCGCGCCAGGCTAGCAGTACTCCTACTTGGCAGCAGAGAATAGAGAGGCGCATCAGTAGGTTCAAGACTCTCATAGCTAAGCTAATTTGCTTTAGGGAGGGCAACCATAGACCGAGGGTTATGCGCTTTGTGACACAGGCTTTTGACGGAACTGAAACTCAACCTCGGGACTATTTAGCCTGCGTCACAGAGCGCATAGACTACCTAAAGCAAAAAGTCTATGCGTGGGCAAGTCGAATAAGGAGGTATAAAAAGCGAGTTGACAGATTTTGGCAGAATCGCATATTTCAAAGTGACCAAAGGAAAGTTTACCGCGACTGGGAGAAACCCGATCTACGTGTGTCCGACGGTCTGGTACCGGATGCCGAAACCGGAAAATTTTTTTGGCAAAGCATCTGGTCTATGCCAGTCGAGCACACGGAAGCGAACTGGATGAATGCGGTAAGTGCTGAGTGTGAAAACATCGAAACTATGGAAGCTATCAACATCTCTCCATTAGATGTAAGTAATGCAATCCGCTCGGCCCAAAACTGGAAAAGTCCTGGCCCGGACGGATTGCATAACTTTTGGCTAAAATGGTTTCGATGCTCACACTCGGTTCTGGCCGCACAATTCCAAGAAGCAATTGAGATCGGGTCCCTCCCACATTTTATGACGAAAGGTGTAACTTTCCTGCTCCATAAGTCTGGTAGTACTGCGGAACCAAAGAATTATAGACCCATAACATGCTTACCCACCATCTACAAGCTGCTTACATCCATTCTGACCACAAAAATTAACACGCATATTGTTACAAACAAAATTTTGGCACCTACTCAGAATGGATGCAGGGTTGGGTCCCGTGGTACAAAGGAACTCCTCCTCATTGACATGGCCATTAGTCAACAGGTCAAACGTGGCAGAGGGAACTTGTCGGCTGCATGGATAGACTATAAGAAGGCTTATGATTCGGTGCCTCATACTTGGCTTGAGAGGGTCTTAGAGTTGTATAAAGTAGATACTACTCTAAGATCATTCTTGGGATCATGTATGAGCCAGTGGACCACTGTTCTTCGTCATCCAGGGAGCCGATTGGATCCAACAACCACCAATGATCTGATAAGAATAAAGAGGGGTATATTCCAGGGCGACAGTCTGAGTCCCTTGTGGTTTTGCCTAGCTCTGAATCCACTCAGTACTCTACTGAAAGATTCAGGAATAGGCTATCACCTTCGGAGAGATGGTGAGGTCATTTCTCACTTGTTGTATATGGATGACCTCAAACTATTTTCGTCGAATAAAACACAGTTAATGGCGCTTCTGAATATCACACAGATATTCAGTAGTGCTATTAACATGGAGTTCGGCGTTGATAAATGTGCGGTCATACAAATACAGCGAGGGAAAGTTGTGAATTCTAATAATTTACAACTTTCAGAGAGAATGTCCCTCAAATATCTCTTAGAGGGTGAAACCTACAAATATCTTGGTATACCAGAAGCGTTGGGTATAGTAGACGGGGACATAAAGCAGTCGGTGAAAGAGCGCTTCTTTTGTCGCCTCACAAAAGTGCTAAATAGCCTTTTGTCAGGTGGCAACAAGGTGCGTGCCTTCAACGGCTGGGTAATGCCATTACTCATTTATACCTTTGGCATACTAAGATGGACTCAGACTGAACTAGACGCCTTGGACTGTAAGGTTCGTCAATTTTTAACCACTCATCGCATGCGACACCCCCGAGCTTCGGTAATGAGATTGTATATCCCGCGGAAATGTGGTGGTCGAGGCTTTTTAAACGCCAAAACCCTACACAACCGTGAGGTATGCAATCTCAGAAATCATTTTCATCAAGCCGAATACCAGATACATCGTGATGTGGTTGCAGTTGATAAGAACCTTACTCCTCTCTCCTTAGCTAACGAGAACTGGCGCAAACTTAAGGTGATGAGCATTCAGGACAGGAAGGCTATATGGGAGAGCAAAGAGCTGCATGGGAGATTCTACAAGGTCCTCACAGGACCTGATGTAGATCTCCTAAGCTCCGTAAACTGGCTACGCTTCGGTGACCTCTTTGGGGAAACCGAAGGTTTTGTCTGTGCAATTATGGATGAGGTGATAAAGACGAACAATTACCGAAAGTATATAATGAAAGATGGCACGATCGATATTTGTCGAGCGTGTCATCTTCCTGGGGAGACCCTTCGTCATATACTTTCGGGTTGTTCGCACCTTGCTAACTCTCAGTACTTGCACAGACACAATCAAGTAGCCAAAATTATACACCAGCAACTTGCTCTTCGATATGGCCTTACTGGCCCTGAAGTTCCGTACTATAAGTACACACCGGCGCCAGTTCTCGAAAATGGCCGTGCCACGCTCTATTGGGACCGATCTATCATTACAGACAGGACTATTCTTGCGAATAAGCCTGATATTGTACTGATAGATCGGTTAGAACGGAGAGCGGTGCTCGCTGATGTCACCATACCACATGATGTTAACCTCGTTAAAGCTGAGAAAGATAAACTTAGCAAATATCTTGACTTGGCCAACGAGGTTGTCAGCATGTGGGATGTTGATTCAGCGACCGTCGTCCCGATAGTCGTTTCAGTTAACGGCGTAATAGCGAAGAGCCTCGATCAACATCTCAAGAGACTCTCGCTAGGAAGTTGGATCAAGGGTCAGATTCAAAAGGCGGTACTCCTGGACTCGGCGCGCATCGTCAGGAAGTTCCTCTCTCTGCAGCCCTAGTCACCGGCCGCTTAAGGCTAGCTTCGTTGCCGGTGATTCACCGTTTTGATATATTTTTTACTGTAGAATAGTTTTATAATATTTTATTTTCTATAGTAAAAAATGTATTTTATAACGAGATTAAAAATAAATGAAGTGAATAATAATAATAAATAGCATTCAGGACAGGAAGGCTATATGGGAGAGCAAAGAGCTGCATGGGAGATTCTACAAGGTCCTCACAGGACCTGATGTAGATCTCCTAAGCTCCGTAAACTGGCTACGCTTCGGTGACCTCTTCGGGGAAACCGAAGGTTTTGTCTGTGCAATTATGGATGAGGTGGTAAAGACGAACAATTACCGAAAGTATATAATGAAAGATGGCACGATCGATATTTGTCGAGCGTGTCATCTTCCTGGGGAGACCCTTCGTCATATACTTTCAGGTTGTTCGCACCTTGCTAACTCTCAGTACTTGCACAGACACAACCAAGTAGCCAAAATTATACACCAGCAACTTGCTCTCCGATATGACCTTACTGGCCCTGAAGTTCCGTACTATAAGTACACACCGGCGCCAGTTCTCGATAATGGCCGTGCCACGCTCTATTGGGACCGATCTATCATTACAGACAGGACTATTCTTGCGAATAAGCCTGATATTGTACTGATAGATCGGTTAGAACGGAGGGCGGTGCTCGCTGATGTCACCATACCACATGATGTTAACCTCGTTAAAGCTGAGAAAGATAAACTTAGCAAATATCTTGACTTGGCCAACGAGGTTGTCAGCATGTGGGATGTTGATTCAGCGACCGTCGTCCCGATAGTCGTTTCAGTTAACGGCGTAATAGCGAAGAGCCTCGATCAACATCTCAAGAGACTCTCGCTAGGAAGTTGGATCAAGGGTCAGATTCAAAAGGCGGTACTCCTGGACTCGGCGCGCATCGTCAGGAAGTTCCTCTCTCTGCAGCCCTAGTCACCGGCCGCTTAAGGCTAGCTTCGTTGCCGGTGATTCACCGTTTTGATATATTTTTTACTGTAGAATAGTTTTATAATATTTTATTTTCTATAGTAAAAAATGTATTTTATAACGAGATTAAAAATAAATGAAGTGAATAATAATAATATAGGGCTACAGAGGGAGGAATTAACTTGACCGCGTACCGTTCTAGTATGATGCCGTTGTTTCAGGCCCTTGAACCGACAGTCGACGCTAATGTGCAACGACTATCTGATCAGGTACCTACGGGTCATCCAACGCTCAAAATTGTTGGATGACAATGCACTTGATCAACTCCGACATGAAATCCTTAGTGCTCAAATGGTGGACCACCCGCAGTGTAACCGGGCTGTTACGTCGCCACCGCGACAAATCACACAAACACTAGTGATTCCCCAGCCTGATTACGCTATGGAAGAGGTCAGTCACGAGAGCATTGAGGTAAGTACCCAAAATAATGAGCAATTGAGAAGGGCTTTGAAAGATGCGATTCTAAATTATAGACATTCGAATGAAAGACCATGCCTGCCTCGCTTTCCCGCCCATAGACGTGGTTTAGCTATAGTGGGGGCCTTAAACCCACTACTAGTCCCATATCTACTGACTAGTAGTGATATTACTGATACGCACTCTATTCTCTACTGTGGGGCTATTGCGGCTTGCCACGTTGCGCGGGTAAAGTTTCCTGACTATGACCGTGCTCCGCGCCAGGCTAGCAGTACTCCTACTTGGCAGCAGAGAATAGAGAGGCGTATTCTCTGCTGCCAAGTAGGAGGCGTAGGTTCAGGACTCTCATAGCTAAGCTAATTTGCTTTAGGGAGGGCAACCATAGACCGAGGGTTATGCGCTTTGTGACACAGGCTTTTGACGGAACTGAAACTCAACCTCGGGACTATTTAGCCTGCGTCACAGAGCGCATAGACTACCTAAAGCAAAAAGTCTATGCGTGGGCAAGTCGAATAAGGAGGTATAAAAAGCGAGTTGACAGATTTTGGCAGAATCGCATATTTCAAAGTGACCAAAGGAAAGTTTACCGCGACTGGGAGAAACCCGATCTACGTGTGTCCGACGGTCTGGTACCGGATGCCGAAACCGGAAAATTTTTTTGGCAAAGCATCTGGTCCATGCCAGTCGAGCACACGGAAGCGAACTGGATGAATGCGGTAAGTGCTGAGTGTGAAAACATCGAAACTATGGAAGCTATCAACATCTCTCCATTAGATGTAAGTAATGCAATCCGCTCGGCCCAAAACTGGAAAAGTCCTGGCCCGGACGGATTGCATAACTTTTGGCTAAAATGGTTTCGATGCTCACACTCGGTTCTGGCCGCACAATTCCAAGAAGCAATTGAGATCGGGTCCCTCCCACATTTTATGACGAAAGGTGTAACTTTCCTGCTCCATAAGTCTGGTAGTACTGCGGAACCAAAGAATTATAGACCCATAACATGCTTACCCACCATCTACAAGCTGCTTACATCCATTCTGACCACAAAAATTAACACGCATATTGTTACAAACAAAATTTTGGCACCTACTCAGAATGGATGCAGGGTTGGGTCCCGTGGTACAAAGGAACTCCTCCTCATTGACATGGCCATTAGTCAACAGGTCAAACGTGGCAGAGGGAACTTGTCGGCTGCATGGATAGACTATAAGAAGGCTTATGATTCGGTGCCTCATACTTGGCTTGAGAGGGTCTTAGAGTTGTATAAAGTAGATACTACTCTAAGATCATTCTTGGGATCATGTATGAGCCAGTGGACCACTGTTCTTCGTCATCCAGGGAGCCGATTGGATCCAACAACCACCAATGATCTGATAAGAATAAAGAGGGGTATATTCCAGGGCGACAGTCTGAGTCCCTTGTGGTTTTGCCTAGCTCTGAATCCACTCAGTACTCTACTGAAAGATTCAGGAATAGGCTATCACCTTCGGAGAGATGGTGAGGTCATTTCTCACTTGTTGTATATGGATGACCTCAAACTATTTGCGTCGAATAAAACACAGTTAATGGCGCTTCTGAATATCACACAGATATTCAGTAGTGCTATTAACATGGAGTTCGGCGTTGATAAATGTGCGGTCATACAAATACAGCGAGGGAAAGTTGTGAATTCTAATAATTTACAACTTTCAGAGAGAATGTCCCTCAAATATCTCTTAGAGGGTGAAACCTACAAATATCTTGGTATGCCAGAAGCGTTGGGTATAGTAGACGGGGACATAAAGCAGTCGGTGAAAGAGCGCTTCTTTTGTCGCCTCACAAAAGTGCTAAATAGCCTTTTGTCAGGTGGCAACAAGGTGCGTGCCTTCAACGGCTGGGTAATGCCATTACTCATTTATACCTTTGGCATACTAAGATGGACTCAGACTGAACTAGACGCCTTGGACTGTAAGGTTCGTCAATTTTTAACCACTCATCGCATGCGACACCCCCGAGCTTCGGTAATGAGATTGTATATCCCGCGGAAATGTGGTGGTCGAGGCTTTTTAAACGCCAAAACCCTACACAACCGTGAGGTATGCAATCTCAGAAATCATTTTCATCAAGCCGAATACCAGATACATCGTGATGTGGTTGCAGTTGATAAGAACCTTACTCCTCTCTCCTTAGCTAACGAGAACTGGCGCAAACTTAAGGTGATGAGCATTCAGGACAGGAAGGCTATATGGGAGAGCAAAGAGCTGCATGGGAGATTCTACAAGGTCCTCACAGGACCTGATGTAGATCTCCTAAGCTCCGTAAATTGGCTACGCTTCGGTGACCTCTTTGGGGAAACCGAAGGTTTTGTCTGTGCAATTATGGATGAGGTGGTAAAGACGAACAATTACCGAAAGTATATAATGAAAGATGGCACGATCGATATTTGTCGAGCGTGTCATCTTCCTGGGGAGACCCTTCGTCATATACTTTCGGGTTGTTCGCACCTTGCTAACTCTCAGTACTTGCACAGACACAACCAAGTTGCCAAAATTATACACCAGCAACTTGCTCTCCGATATGGCCTTACTGGCCCTGAAGTTCCGTACTATAACTACACACCGGCGCCAGTTTTCGAAAATGGCCGTGCCACGCTCTATTGGGACCGATCTATCATTACAGACAGGACTATTCTTGCGAATAAGCCTGATATTGTATTGATAGATCGGTTAGAACGGAGGGCGGTGCTCGCTGATGTCACCATACCACATGATGTTAACCTCGTTAAAGCTGAGAAAGATAAACTTAGCAAATATCTTGACTTGGCCAACGAGGTTGTCAGCATGTGGGATGTTGATTCAGCGACCGTCGTCCCGATAGTCGTTTCAGTTAACGGCGTAATAGCGAAGAGCCTCGATCAACATCTCAAGAGACTCTCGCTAGGAAGTTGGATCAAGGGTCAGATTCAAAAGGCGGTACTCCTGGACTCGGCGCGCATCGTCAGGAAGTTCCTCTCTCCGCAGCCCTAGTCACCGGCCGCTTAAGGCTAGCTTCGTTGCCGGTGATTCACCGTTTTGATATATTTTTTACTGTAGAATAGTTTTATAATATTTTATTTTCTATAGTAAAAAATGTATTATATAACGAGATTAAAAATAAATGAAGTGAATAATAATAATAATAAAAAATATTATTGCAAAACAACTTGTTTCATTCACAATTAAAAAAACGAATATTCCGGCAAAAGTACAGGTGGGCCGATTTTTATGATGACCAGTCATCAAATAGCAGTCTCTAACCTAGTCACACTCGCACTTGACGGAACCACCTATGGGGCTATTTGAAATTTCGCAACTTCGCAAGACCGGGCGGCTAGTTCAAATCCCCATTACGGGAAATCACTCGGCCTGGAAATTGGTCTCTTCGGATATAGGTGGCTCTACAGGTGTGTATCTCTCCATGGCTTGTTGACAACTACTTCTCTATCTATTTACAACATAGGCCGCCCATTGTGTAACTCTGTTTTCTCTCTTTTCCTGTATCTTTTGTTTGTATTTATTTTTGTGGTGTGCAATAAAGTGTATTGTATATACGTCAAAGCACAGTGTCATTTGACGCCATTTGCAAAAAATTAAGCATAAAAGAAAAGAAAGCTTGGTTCTAAATTGTTTACAAAAAAAAATTAAGGGTTCCAGAACTGAACTCAGCTATGTGTTAGAGTTTCGACAGTAAATTATATTTAACTGTAGGAATATAAATGCTACCAGCTCTTACCAGGTTTTCACTATGTCCACCGGCAGCGTTAGAAAGGAGGTATAGATACTTGTGACCATTGCCGCGATGACATGCAACATTATGCTGCCAGTTTTTGGCTCCGACTTTACTTCACAATTTTTGTTGTTGACGTCTCCTTCCAGGCTCTTTTGAATCTAAGCAATTATGTACAATCAGCGTCAACATGTCTGGAGAAAGCACGCTACGCCACGGGGTTTCTAGTCACACTAATATTATACATAATGGATAGATAGATAGATGGGCAATTGTAACTTCTTCACGCCAAAACTACTGAAAAATCGGCCTGAAATTTTGGATAAATGTAAGTCTAAACCTGGAAAAAGACAAAGGCTACTTTTATCTCATAAAACAGTTCCCATGGGATAGAAATAATCTTTTAACGTTTCCATAGAAATAGCGCGTGCGAAAATGCGAGCAGTAACTAGATAACTATAACACTTCAATTAGTGTGCGACCGAAGGTTCGACTAGGTTTTGAAAAAAAAATGTTTCAGGTTTATTTGAGGAAGGAGGAATTTTGAAAAATGTTATATATAAATGTTTCGGGCCAACCAGTTATCGCTCAAGTTGACTAAATGGCGCAAGACTTGTTGTGACACGCTTCGGGCGGTATTTGAGCGGGCCAACCAATTCTTCGCAATCGTCGTATAGAGACGGATCTGCATTTTAGCTACGTTACAGGATACTTTTAAAGTTTTGGAATGGGATATTTCGTCATATTTTGTAAACGGCTAGTCCGATCAACGTAAAATTTTTAATAGTTGCTGTTTGAGGTCAGCCTCGTACACTGACGGATCAATTCAAAAGTCGTTTTACTGCGCTCATAAAATCAAAACCGTCAGTATTCTACTCTGTACACAAATAACAAAAAAATAACAAAAAAAAATGTTGTCTGATTTTCCTTAACGTTTTAAGTAGGTTTCTGCAATAAAACGAAATTTGCAAAAAATCAGATCCGTCTCTATTCTACGACTGCGACGAATTATCGTTCAAGTTCACTAGATAGCGCAAGACTTGTTGTGACACGCTTCGGGCGATATTTGAGCGGGCCAGCCAATTATCGTTCAAGTTCACTAGATGGCTAGTTGTATTGACTCGAGATTGGCATTAAGATTGGTAATTATTTGTATTCATTGCAATGTATTGTATAATATTTAACTTGCAATGTTTTTATTTGTTATTTTTGTGTGACTTCCTGACTTTTGGACGTTTTGGTTTGTACTGTTAGTCCATTTGTAAAATAAAAATAAATAAATAAATAAATGGCGCAAGACTGGTTGTGTTGTGTTTTGATTCAATAGCATACCAGTTAATTATGTTGTAATCCGTTTTATTAAAAAATTGAAAATGTTGAAATCAGTTTAATTATGTTTTTCCTAAAAGAGTACAGACATAATGAAATTCTTTGTTAGTTTACACAAACCTCAATAAGTAAACGATACACCTAACGCCATCTATTGTATAACGTATTAAGTATATCAGTCATCTAGTACCCATAACACAAGCTCTGCTTATTTGGGGCTAGATGATGCTGTGTGGATTGTCCAGCATTATTATTATTATTGTTATTTTATTGAACCGAAAATCTTTTCTATGGAATGAGACATGCGCTTGTGACCTAATACCATGCCTATGATATATAGGTCCTAAGCGCATGAACGAATTTTAAAACTCCTTGTCAACAATAAATTTCAAAATCCAAAATAAAAAAAAAACATTAAAAAAATTTTGGATTCCACATAGGAGTCAACTACGGAATCCTAAAAAATCGGTTCATGCGCTTGGGAGCTATGATATAGGTACCTACACAGATAGACACGTTTAACTTAAAATACCCAAAGAGTTTTGCGTTGCGTAAAAATATACGTGGGGTCCTCGATATAATTACGTTATAACATGTTTAAAAAAACATCGGTTTCGGCCGAAACTTTAACGCAAATCATACAAAAGCATGTCTCGCATTTGTTCTACCTCACCTACTTACCATTGCGTAGGAGTATATTTGTGAACTGCTGATGATAGCAGACCGAAGCACAGAGAGACCAGCACCACGCCACAGTCCCAAATTGCCTTCACAGAACATTATACTGGAAAACGAGATAGGACACAAATTTCAGATTTAATTATTACACTTTATTGACAAAGAAAATTACAATTCAATAATAAAATATTATTACATAAACATTATAGCAACATAGCATACGCCATTATTATTATATTTTTGTGCCCCCCTTTATTTGCACTAGTTTTTGGTTAGACGTACATGTAAGGACACCGCAATATATTGAAAAAATATTATAATAATAGGTACAAAATCTATTTATAGCTAGAAAGAAACATAGTAGTCGGAAAATATAGACAAGGTCAGATACAGGATATATTCCCATCTGCCCCATTAACATCCCCATCAATGGGGTGGTTGGGAAAAATAATTCCCATCCACCCCATTACTCAAGTCAACGGGGCAGATGGAAATTTTCACCCCATTGACTTGAATAAACCACCCCACTGACTCACTATTAATATTCATAATAATATATTCATTTTACTAATCACATAATTTACTATTAGTAAGAACAGTCGGAAATAAGAAAGCCACCATTATTGCAGCTAAGCTTTATTTATGCCTACAAAATAAGCACTTAGACGAATCAAATTTTATACGATAAATTATTAACAAATAAGAAATAAGGTGTTACTGATTTTCTCTTCTCTTCAAGACAAGAGAAGTTCTCTTTTCTTTTTCTTCGTCCACTAGTGGGAAGAACTAAAAAAGAAACCACTAGTACATCCATACTAATATTGTAAATTCGAAAAACTCTCTCTGTCTTTCGGATCTCAGGTAAATGGTATCCCGGGGACGGACATAGGCTACTTAAAAAGCGCGTGCGAAGCCGCGGGAAGCAGCTAGTTTACTAAGTATATGTAACTGAAGTGTCTAATACATGTTTGTTTTGCGTATCTAAATTTAAATATAATGTGATTTAGATACTATAAAGCAACTTTATACTTACAGTATTTGCACACTCATTAGGAAAATTTTAAATAAATCAATACATACTAATGTAACGTTCTTAAAAGTCCATCAGACACACACAAGAAACACTCGCAAAAAAGACCACATACTTCTTCCAAGCGTGCGAACTGAACTCGGGAAACGAGCGCTAATTTCGAGGGAGTAAAAATTTATAATAGTCTTCCCAAAGAAGTGAAGAATGCGGAATCCTACAGCAACTTCAAACTTAAACTTAAAAAACACGTACTTAATGACATATCCTTACTCTAATAACATATTGCCTAAATGGTTTTGCTTTCACTGTGACATGATAATGCCGAATGACTCCATTTATTTCAATAGGAGTTAATAAATGTGCAGGATTTTGCGGGTAGTGTTAAAAATGTCTGGTGTCTTACTGAATCTATGAATTCTTTCTGTTCTTTATCTTATGATGTGTTTGTAAAACTTTTGTATTTTGTTTTGTTACACACTTTTTAACTGTAACCTACATAAGTAGGTGGGTAACAAACATTGTTTGGCTCCTCGAAGCTTTATTTAATATACATGAGGTAAGATGTTTTCTCAGAAAAGTGAAATGTATTTCTTATGAGAAAATAAATATTCTTTAAACCTATACATATCAATCCAAACTAATATCCATACTATATATTATATAATATAATATTATAAATTCTAAAGTAACTCTGCCTGGCTGTCTGTTACCTTTTCACACCTAAACGGCTGTAGGGCAAGCACGGGGCTTGTCTAGGGTAGTATAGATAAAAATTACGTCACTTTGTCATCGAATGCGTACAATATTTGAAAAACATTCCTTCAACTTCAATAATGTAAGCAATGTATGACGATGCGATGTCATTATTGTCTATTCTACCCTAGAGAACAATCCCTGTGCTTGGCCTACTGAACGGATCTCAAAGAAATTTGGCATGTAAATCAATCGTACCCAGGGGACTGACATAGGCAACTTTCTATCTTGGAAAAGAGCGAGTGAAGCCGCGAGCAGCAGCTAGTACTACATATAATATTATAAATTCGAAAGTAACTCAGTCTGTCTGTGACCTTTTCACGCTTAAACGGCTGAACGGACCGCAATGAAATTTGGCAGGAAGGTAGATGGTATCTCGGGGACGGACAGGCCACTTGATATCTCAGAAAAGAGTGCTAAGCTGCGGCCGGCAGCTATTATTTATATAAAGCTAAGCACAACATTGAATGTACTTTTTTAAATAATTAATGTTACATACTAGTGTCGCTGCGGAACTGAGCGACATCTGGCTAAGCATTAACATTATTGATGTTATCATCAATATGGAGTAAAAGGCCTTCTTGATGAGGTCACTCTACCGAAACTATCCTCATCAGCAAACAACAAGTCCACTGCTGGACCTGCTTTCCCAAAACAAAAGAGGTATTGCCATAAATAAACACACCGCTAACAGGCGGACCTATTTGGGGAAATCATGTTCGGCGGTGGATGTACGTTTGCTGATGAAGTATGAAAATAAACGTTTAGCATTTGTATAATTAATACTTATATACAATGATATTGGGGATGACGTCATCTCTCATGCTGTCCGCTCAGTTCGAATCCGACCTGAGCGGGACAGACAGCATGAGAGCTAACGTCGTTCTTAATCCCATTCTTTAAGTGTGCAGATTATAACTAGAATACTAACTTTTTGATGCCATGACCGAGGCCGCTATAGCGCACTGGCTGGCAAGGGCAAGACCTGCCCTCCGTTCCGTCTCCCATTATCCGAACCAGCACTAACTCGGCAGGGTTACCGAGCAAAGCGCCAAGCGCTCCAGCTGTTATGCCATATATAATGGCGGTGGCCATCGGTGGACTCTCATTGTAGGTTCTGAAAATATTTATTCGTTGGAACTCTCTTTTAGGTTTAAGCTCGCCTTTGCCATTATCTTTTTAGTGTAAAAATTTATATGTACACATGTTTTTTTCGTGCAAAAAAGAATCAAGAATTCTGATATGAAGTAAATGTAGGGTAGTTACCAGCTGATTCTGAATGACATAGAATTTAATATAATAATTATATAATAATTGACAAACAAAATTACAATTCAATACTAAAAACAAATTAGAACTGGTATTTACAGTTAAAACAATTAAGCTAACTGCAGTCTGTTGCAAATAATCTACAGGTAGCTCAACTGATCCATATCAATACCAGTCGGAAGCGTCCCCAAGACGCGCTGGCTGCATTGCTCCGCTGTATGGCAGTGCTGATGCACTGCGCCAGATATCCATTAGCTCTCGGGTCACGCGTCGCGTCGACCAGAAGCTCAGATAACTTTTTATAAACCTGGAGAGGTCCGTGGGGTACCAAGGGGTACCCCACGGACCTAGGGTCTCGACCCCAAGGGGAGCACATGTAGGCTCTGTCGAGACCTGCATATTTGCGTCTCTTGAGATCCTCGGCCAAATCTGCCGCCGCACCAGCCCTCACGGATGTCCTCGGAAGATGGGAAGGCGCAAGTGTGACGACGCATGTAGCGTCCCACACAATGGGCCTCACCAACTCCCATAAACTAGTGTCATGGCGTCGGGCATCTTACTATCGTCACGCAACAGACCATTCGGTTCGAGAATAGCTGGTACGTTAGCAGTGACAAAGGCCCGTCAGATGATGTTGTTAAGGCTGGCATGACGAGATATCCGACCGGCAGCAATAATACACGATAATCCGTGATGACCAAGCTGTTTGACGCAGTACCGCACTGGCTTTGATGAGGCGCGCAAGACCTTGCACCCAAGCGAAGACATTTTGCGAAATGGAAAGTTACGGAATCTAATAAAGTGCCAGTGTTAAACAAAAAAAAAATATATATGTATATATTATAATTAAGTGTAATCACAATAATATTATAAAAGCGAAAGTTTGGAAGTTTGATTCCTCACGTCGAATATATTGAACGGATCGGACTGTAATTCTGCATAGTTGTATTTCTAGGCATGAAATAAAATATAAGCTACTTTTTATCCCAGGAAAACGCGTGCGAAGCGACGGGCTGAGCTAGTTTACAGTTTACCACAACCGCCGCACAAAAATGCTAATTTCACCATTGTTTAGGTGAGTTTTCCTCTTCTCATATTTCTTACTTTCCTATATTGGATACCCATTGGGAGGGCTCAAAACCTTGACCATACAGATAAAAATAAATTTATAATTTGATATGCAGCGTCGTAGTGCTTCGTAGAGCGTGCTACGAAGCTACGCCGGTCCCGCGTAGCATATAAAAGATTTGAACGCGCCGCTTTTGTACAACTCTCATTATAATACCTACAAGTATGTCTGAAACTTGAAAACGTAGAGTGATGCGGTTTTCACAATAATAGACATATTATGAGTTCTTTTTCTATTTCATCGTAGTTGTTACTTTACTCTCACTCTCCCTCTACCTACCTTGTACAGTCAGCTGCGGAAATATGTATATACTAATATTAGGATGAAATCGTACATATTTTGCGTGGAATTATTACTAAATATTTTTTCATTTTTGTCCTGTTGTCATTGAATTGCCTTGTTTCCCTCTATAAAAGATAAATAATAGTTATGCATGTATTTATTTAATAAAATAGTATGTAAGATTTATAATATGTTACATATTTTTATAGGTAGCGTAATATATTATTATACATATGTAGTAGTTTATTAACTATGTAGGCTAAGGATTCAATCTTCTTTCTGTATTTGCACACGAACCCACTGTAACAAACTTGTCTCTCTCTCTCCCAATAAGGTTTGCTGGAAGAGAACTCTTTTTAGGGTTAAGCTCGCCTTTGCCATAATCTCTCTAGTTTTAAGTTTTACATGTAGTTGTTTTTTTTATTAGTGCAATAAAGAATTATGAATATGTAGTATGTAGCTTGATATGTATTGTATATATTTGTTAATATTCATAGTAGTAAATACCTATATTATTATTATGCACACAGATATTACCCCATGTACAATTCAACGATCCTATCCATTCAAGGTTGTCTGGGAGAGATCGCTCTTGAGCGATAAGACCGCCAATTGTCGCTTATTCCATAATAATTATTTTTTAAATTATTTCTAAGTTAAGTGTGCAATAAAGTATTATCTATCTATCAATGGATTTCCGCAAATCATACATTCTTATTATTTAGAGGTATGTATACGCTCCCATGTTTTCATTTGACTATCTAGTAAGTGTACTACCTATAGTAATTGTCATATACCGCATTCTGACAAGTACGATCACTACTCTCTACGTGAAATGTGTGTAAATTCATAATTAAGTAAAAGTGAAAACTTGGGAGTGTATGTAATCTGAGCAACTCTGTTAAGTAGTAAAATAAAAGTATATACGATTTTCTTCGTGAAACATCATAATATTTCTGCTGTCACGGCCTATTTATTAACCGTCTCCGAAAAAAAGGGCGGTTCTATTTTTGTCTGTATGTTTATTTGTTTACATTTATACTATGTTCGTCTCCGTCAAATATGGACCGATTTTGTTTCTTACGTTTTTGTTTAGAGAATGATCCCGAGGGATCCCATAAAATGTTTCTCTCCGAAGGGTTAGTATTTGTCCCGCAAAACTTAAAAAAACAGCGTGAATTAAAAGATTCAGGATACATTGCACATTACCTCTTGCAAAAAATATTTTATTGATTTCCCTGATATGGTAAGCCGATTCAACCCCAGAGATTTATAGTCCTAAATAATTTTATATATAAACAATTTACGACTTAGTTGGGACTTCAACAACCTTTCTGTCTGTACGTGAAAGCTTTGCCAATGACGTCAACAAGTCAACCACCTGACCAGTCGTAAATCTTTGAGTTTGTACGGTTCTTGTGCCGTTCTTAGAATAATCCCTTGTGGGTAACATTTTTAAAAACAATGGGAATCAGGGTGACGACTTTACCACCACGACCTCTTCGGCGGCGGCGGCGGCGGCGGCGGCGGCATGTACTTATCGACGTAATACTCACATACATAGTCTAATATTATAAACGTTATTAAAGTGTGGATGCACATTCTAATGTAGTAGGGGGCAAAGCCTTTCCAAAAATATCTAATTCCTCTGACTTTATGTATGTACTTCAAAACTTGGATTTGAGACCTTTCTCGGTCCCCTCGGAAGAACTGGTATCTGCAAAAATAATATATATCACATAAATATCATAGTCAAACCGACAAACACATTGATGAGGGGGAGCTTTTTTAAAAAGTTACCAGAGCGGATAACTACGTACGCGACTTACACGTTAAACGACAATGAAATCTCAAATGTCGAGGGAATAAAGTCGACTTTGAACTAAGCGTCCTTATTGTTAACAAATTGTTGGCAAATCAATCAGCGAAGGATATTTGACATGTAAGTTCGTTTGCAATTTAGTGTCAAGATGCGCGCATATTTTGAAGGAAGGCTTCCATGTTTTTTTTTAATTCACTGTGGTAGCCCTAATAGCATTCTGAACCTGATAAGTTCAAGAAATTAATGTGATGAATGTAGTAGGTACTTAAAATAAAAAGTGAGCAATAATTAAAAGGTACCTAGGTCATTTAAAGTCAATAATCTAGTATTATTATTATATTGTACGTGGGACACTCAGAATGTTTTGCGAAAATAAAATAAAGTGATTATAGGTAAATATTTATTTTTTTTAAATTTTAAAAATTATATTTATTAAATATTTTTAAAGTACTCTCCTCCAGCCTCAATGCGGAGGCATTTTATTGTAATTCATAAGACCTACCTATGTTCCTATTTTGCTTCTAAAAGTTTTTATGTACCTAATTTAATTTTATATCTACTATTTTGTAATATGTGTTTGGTATCAATAATTAAAATATAATATAATTCGGTAGATCGATAGAGCTTATGATATCAATATCACATAATTTAAGGACTAAGTTTCTTTAAAAATAATGAGATTTTGTTTTGTTTTATTTTAGTAGGTTCGATTAAAAGATAAGACAAGTCAGTTTTCTAAATGAATATGAACGCAGTTTTATCTATTTTATAAGCAAGGATAGTTTCCTCTATGTAAATTATCTATTTCAGTATTTCGGGTACTTCCCCTTCTGGTGACGTTCGTTTATCCCATCCTGTATAGCCAATGCAAGTTCTTTCTTACCTGGTTTTGACCAAGTCAATCGGAAGAGTAAACACGCTGGTAAAGAAGCTGGAGACGAAGCTGGTGACGACATGCGTCTTCAAGTTCTGTTTGAGGTCCGGCTTGTAAAGGGCCCTGTGGGCCGGCGCCAGGAAGGACGCGTGATAATTCTTCTGCTGCTGGTGAGTCTGTATAATTAAATTTACAAGGTATTCAATAATCTAAAAAAAAACTACATATGTGTCGGTTGATATCAAAAGTGGCAAACTCCACTGTCGGTCAAAATGTGTTTTAATGACCTTGATTAGTACTTTTCCAACGGTTCCGGCCTGCTTTTGAGAATTATTAAAATCCGTTGTTATCTCATAGAAATTTAGGCCTAAAGTTCGACTGTATAACAAACTCGGCAAACTCCAGGTCGTTCGTTTTTCAAACAATTCTTTCATAAGCAAATCTAATTGTAATCATCAGAAAAACGTTTACCCTGAAAAAAGATTTAGCTAGGAGTTTACCACTTTTGATATCCACCGACACATATATTATTTTATACTTGGTTCCGTTAGGGTAAACGTGTTCTTAAGTGGAGACCGCAACTCAGCAAACGTAGTAGCCCCACGGCAAGATGGGATGACGAGCTGCGAAAGACTGCAGGCAGATACTGGATGCGGCAAGCTGAAGACAGGGCGCTATGGCGCTCATTAGGGGAGGCCTATGTCCAGCAGTGGACTAATAAAGGCTGATATAAGTCCACTGCCTCTGATGATGATGATACTGGATCTAGAATGTAAGTTTTTTAAAACAGATTATTTTGTATGAGAACATAACAAAAACTGAAAAGGTTATATTTGTTTAGCAGTGTGTGTTACCGACTGGTTACTTAAGGCTGTGTATGCCCCAACGGCCTTGAGAATACAAAATAATTATCTGTAGCCGTATAAATAATTTGTTTTATTCGTGAAACGTGCCATGTGTGTAAAATACTTTAACATATATTTGAGTGAAAGAAAAATACGCAAACTCAATAGCGTTTAGAAGATACGAGTATATCCAAATTTAGAATTTTAAAAAAATATTCGAGATTCGGATATATCTTCTAAACGCTGTTGATTTTGAGTATTTTTCTTTCACTCAAATATTTGTCAAAGTATTTTTCAACACACTTGCTCATAAAGTGGCTCTAATTTCACCGCAATTAGGTACATAATGACACCTGTTATATAACTGTGACTTTTTCATTGCTATAACTCACTAGTGAGTTATAGATTTTTTTTAATTTTTTAATTTTATTGGTCGAGGTGCTTTGTTCTTAAACAAGTTTTTATTCAAAAAAAAAGATCGTGTTCAATAGAACAAATAAATTAATGTTCCTATTGCTTGCTCATTTCATGCAACTTCTTATTTAAATAGATAATTTTACCTCGTACGTGTTTAATAAATAAAACTTTCAATTAGATATAACTTTTGTTTTCTCCGTAATAAAAGAAAACTAAATTCCCCATTTTGTACGTGGCAGAATAGGCGCAACCCTATGCGCGGAACATAAAAAAAAAACCTCATCCCATTAGTCTGTGGCTGATCGCAACGCGCGCGCATATGAAAACTGATTAATTTTGCGAAACATTTTTTACAACTCGTTTTCACTATTGAAATTATAGTTATTTATTAATTAAAATGTCTACAAGTACTAGTTACGAAGAAAATTATTTATGTTGTACACCGCCCGATATAAGATGTGAAGCCCTTAACGTTATGGAAAGTTTACTACCTGAAAACTCCAAGGAAAAATATCTATTATCTACTAAATAAAATGAGTTTTTATTGTTATTTTATTCACAAGTGTGTTGAAAAACGTCGTATGATACACGTGTGTATTGATGATTACCGTCCTCGGGTCTCAATGGCGCCTCAGCGGTAATCACCAACATTACACACTTGTACCATAATGTACTATTATACAAATGGTACGTTTCACGAATAAACAAATTATTTATACGGCTACAGATAATTATTTTGTATTCTCAAGGCCGTTGGGGCATACACAGCCTTAAGTAACCAGTCGGTAACACACACTGCTAAACAAATATAACCTTTTCAGTTTTTGTTATGTTCTCATACAAAATAATCTGGCTATGGCCCAACGGCTGGCCTATGGGCCAGCCTTAAAACGAAGACAGGGATGGCTGAATGGTCAACCTTTTCTCTGCAGTGGGATGAAATAGTTACTTAAGGGGCGAACCTACCGGGTTTGTTGTCAAACTAGGCCTTGATCTCAGTACTCACGGGATCCCCGGTAAAAAACTCGAATTACATAATATTTTTTTTCGTTGGTTCCTTGAATGTGAAAACATGATTGCGAAAAGTTAAAAAATATCAGTAAAGTGCACTGTTTCGCACATAATTTGGTCGAGATCTCAGGAGCCCTGCGGTCGCTTGAAATTATTTATGTTTATTCGTAGGTTATTACTAATTATTTGGTTCCTTGAACCAGCTTCTTCATAAATTGTGTAGTTTTCTTTTAAATAAGCAAAAACTTGATTTTTGGCCGTTCCAAAAACGTATGTTCTGTCCTCCTCCTATGAACGCGAAATCCTATGCCTATATCCTTTTCACAAAATGGCGCGTTGTTAAAAAAACGACGAACATCTCCCAAATCTCAGGTCGAATAAAATGGAGCGCGTTATGTTATGAGTGAGAAAGCGCGTTTAACCATCAAATACAAAGCTGTGGCTGTGTGTGTAGCTAGTGAAAGCTGTGGCCTGCGTGTATTCGAAACAACACACTTTTTTTTTCGTACTTTCCGATTCATTTTGAATAAACGATTGTTACCTCAAATAATTCTGTTTATTTCTAATGGTGAATTTAATTACGATGTTTGACAAACAGATTTTCGAATAATAATAATAATAATAATAATAATAATGCTGGACAATCCACACAGCATCATCTAGCCCCAAAGTAAGCAGAGCTTGTGTTATGGGTACTAGATGACTGATAAACTTAATACAATACATAACATAGATAGATATTTTTATTATATATAGAAAATACCCAGAACACCCGGAACAAATATTTGCAGATCGTACAAACATTTGTCCCAAGGCGGGAATCGAACCCGCAACCTTCTGCGTCGCAGGCGGACCTTCGCCCGCCGCGCCACATCGGTCGTCGAATAAGGTGTTCATCATGCATTAAAAAGTCGCTCGAAAATTACTCGTTTTCGTTGTGAAATCAATCAATCATCATCTAGTCCCAAGCTTGTGTTATGGGTACTAGATGACTGATATACTTAACTGATATACAAACAATACAACAATACATAACAATACATTACATACTTAGATAGATATTTTTTTATAATTAATAGAAAATACCCAGAAAACCCTGAACAAATATTTGCAGATCGTTCAAACATTTTCTCCAAGGTGGGAATCGAACCCTGCAACCTCCTGCGTCGTAGGCGGACCTTCGCCCGCCGCGCCACATTGGTCGTCTTATAAGTAAGAAATTCTTGATAATGCGTGCGGTGGTATTTGCACGGAGCTTCGATCAAGATAATAATTTGATCGAAGGCACGGAGTGATTGATAGAATGGTTTTAACCTTGACACTTTTGCCAAAGGTTGCCTGGATGAGATCGCTGTTAGCGATAAGGCCGCCGATTGTGCCACATTAGATATAGTTAGCATTAAGTTCTTGTTTTTTTGTTTTATGCATTGATGGTGCAATAAAGAAATTATCTATCTATCTTTTGACGTGCGCTCCTCCATCTGTAGTTTAATTCATCTAAAGTAGAATACCAACATGTGCCATTCTGTGACGATACTATTGTCATAGTGAAGCGACTGGTTTAGCAGAATAGATACCCAGTACACTTTTTGAAACATAGACCTTTTTCAGCTATTTCTGTCAGTGACAGTATGTACAGATAACCAACCTTTTTGTAGCAGTATATGTGTACAGTGCTGACAAGCACAGACCTCAAGAGTGTTAGCATACCACCTCGCCACAATCCTGGCACGCCATCGGTTTTAATTATCCTGAAAATAATACAAAATTAGTAATATTAGTAGTTCACTATGAATGTGAGTAGGTGCTGTGTGGTGCCAGCTTAGAATTTGCACCACCCCAACTCTTCCCGCGGGTGTCGTAAGCGACGACTAAGGGATATCCTCCGGAGGTCGGGCAACAGCGCCTCCTACAGAACAATTCTACCACTGAATTGCGATCCCAAACCTGCATGCCCAGCGTGGGGATTATGGGCATTACCCCCATGAGATAAAAGCCAAGCAGCGCTTATCAGGTTGAGGCCTGCGTCCAGCCTGGACCAATATAGGCTGTTGAGGTGAGGTGAATGTGAGCAGTACATATAGTATATATATACATATACATACAGTACGCCGAGACGTGGAGCCCACGCGTCTAGAGCCGCACTCTCTCGGATGGTCTCTCGTTAAGGGATGAAACGTTGGGTGTTCTTCCAACACAAGCTAAGTTCGTAGTTAATCCGCTTACATTCATAATGAAGCTCTCCTATGGGAACGTACCCATACTACGTAACCCGTTCAGGGGGGAGGGAGGTCTTTAAAACACCGCGCTCGGTCACAGGGGGAGGGGGGGTTTAGGTTTTCGTCACGTAGTCAATATCCTCTAGGGAAATCTCGCGCTTTTGTTGAAGATGACTGAGATGAATAATAAATTATGACAACAAAAAAAAAAAAAACTTGTTTATGTAAATTAAGGTCGTGTTACAATATGGTTTTACATTAGTTTTTGATAATATTTTTTCTACCTAACTATATATGCACGCACTCTTGGCGTCACGTGGCAAGCGCTGTATTATAAAGGCAAGGATTGAAAACCTTATTATGAATTACTATGTGAAAACTAGAGGGGGAAGGGGGTTTTGGCATATACTACGTGGTGGTCACCAAGGGGAGTAAAAAAACGTAGTATGGGTATGTTCCCTATAACTAAATAACTGAGCTCTGATGGGAATTCCACCCACCCAGAGCGTTTACGCCTAGCGCGCGATGTGTATGGGACTGACTTGAAATGATTTGCACGCAGCGTTTTAAAGTAGTTTTAAAATATTTACAGAAAAATAATAACAACAAATTAATTACAATTTTAAATGTATGATTTTAAAGAAGATGCTCTACTTTATTGGTAAGCTATTGTTATATTAAATTTAATAAGGTATATCGGTCAAAAAATCATTTAAAATTCGTAATAATTCACTTTTTTTTTTAATTTTAATTTCTCATCGTAAGATACCAAAATGAAACATCTTTTTAACTAACTATTTTCCCAAGGATCTTATTAATTGATTTTTTTTTTTTCATTAGATATATCAGTACTTTTATAATATTTTGAGCTTCGAAACTGAGGCTGAAAGGGAAATTAAGAAAACCTCTAATTAGTTATCTTGATAGAACGCGTACATACTATATTAATCGAAATATTTTCTTAACTAACTATTTGGACAACAAAATTTCCTAAAATTATTATTAATTAACATATAGTGTAAGATAAGTGGCTCATGTTTTTAACGGGTTTAAAAAGTACTGTTTTTAAGCTAAACTGCGCATGAAAGGCGTAAACAAACGCTCTTAAGCTCTTCACGCCGCACAGTGGATCGAAAAAGCCCTTCCTATAGACATAGAACTTTTTTTTTCTAAACATGCTTTTTCTTATTGGAAACCAAGACAGAATCTTATTAGAAGCCCAAACTATATCATATTTTATGAACCTAGGTGATAATGACGCAGAAAATATTTTTTGAACTTTAATTTGTATGGAGAAAAACATGAAAATCGATATTTTTCGGCTCTCGTGCGAGTGCCCGTTATTTCCTCCGGCATAAATAATGTTCCTATGTTTTACTATCTTTTGACATATAGCACATATGGGGCACTCAATGGACTTCAGGTGAAAAAAAATAAAATATATTTTAAAATTTTCTTTTTGCATTTTATTCATTATACAAGGTACATTACGACCTATAAATAATACTTCAACTCACCTAATTATTGTTACAATTTTAATGTAATATTTCACCTATCATAATAATGAAAATATATAAAAATTTTATATTTAGTTAAAGTAAAAGCATAATTATCAAATACAGTCATTATTTTTAAAAAGAAAAGAATAATAATTACAAACTACAAAGGCGATTAAACAATTCACACGAAATAAATATTACTATTTTTTTAGACACAAGGCAAATTTTTCTATATTACAAGTTATCATACACAATAATTATTTAAAAAACACGTATTATGTACCTACATATAAGTTACAAAGTTTCTGTAAAACAATTAGAACATATTAAAAGACACATCCATATCAGCATCAGTGTCAGAATCTGTGTCAGAATCTGTGTCTTCTGGATCAATGAATTAATGTGCTCTGACTTGAGGCACCATCAAATCCCCATTTCGATATTAATATCATTGATTGGTTTGTAATCTCGTCAGGTAAACTTTTTATTATTCTTTTAACAGTTATGTCAAGGAGTGCTTGAAGAGCTACTTTGGCCATTGTATCTGTAACAGTGATTGCGTCTTTCGGAGGAAAGCAATCCATCTTGGCTTGCTGCACTTTGTAATATGATGGATACAAATTTGTAATGCCTTCTTGAATGGCAGATTCTCTCAACGTTATATACTGCCACTTTGATAGTTTAAGTGACAGTAATAAGCCGAGCGCTTTGGTAGGGGTGAAAACACATTTATTTTTTTCATTTGCTTGTTCCACGATTTTTTCCGCCTCTTTTGGATTCTTTAGAATATGATCTATGGCTGCTGCCAAAATATCTTTACCCTCATTTTTCATATTAGCAATTAAAGCAAAGGCCAATTCTGAACTTTCTCGGCCTTTATAATTATAATTTACAATCCTTCGTACCTTTTGTTTTGTTCCAAGTTCTGTGAAAGGTTTGCGCGGACTGGGAGCCGTTTTCGTTGATGTTCCAACAGTTGATGTACTCGGAGAGGGTAAAAACAATTCGCCAGCTTCACTTGTTTCTTGAATTGCAGTATTTAGCTGTTGTGGTCGTATATTTTCACGTACACAAGTTGGCCACTCGATATTCTGCTCCAACCAATCTGTATAGTGTTTTTTGAAAGTTTCTGTGTTACATTTTGCAGATTTCCATCTTTTTATCACAGACTGACTAAACCTTCGACAGAATTCTTGGAGAGTGTCTGTATCTTCTTCAGATAAACTCAAATTCAACTGAAATTTAACACTTTCTAACAGTTTTAAATAGTTTCCAAGCTTGCCAGACTGTTTTAGAATCACAAATAGATCCAGATTGGTCACCACACTATGCTTTTCCATTTTTAACTCGAAATTTCACAGATGTTTTACGTAGTAAGTTTTAATATAACTAAAAAAATATTCAGAACTCTCCATATTTATACTTACTTCATACCTGCTAACGACTACTAGAAAAAACTAGACAATGACAAATTGTTAATTAGGTAAGTACCTACTTAAATAACATCCATTTTTAATAACAAAGCAAAGGGGCTTAAGGAATTCTTAGAATAATAATACAATCATAAGTGACGGGTTAGCAGGTAGTTCAAGATAAGTAGGTAAACCTCTGCAGTAAGTTTTGTAACAATGATAAGGTCGAGTACCTAACTTAATGGCCCCTTGTAAATTTAACAAAAAAATATACAATAGGTATCGTCTTTAACGGCTAAATATCATAAAACCACTATATAATATGGAATTATCAGGTAAAATTATAAAGTATGGCTGGTGAAATATTGCATTAAAACTGTATCAATAATTAGGTGAGTTGAAATATTATTTTTAGGTCGTAATGTACCTTGTATAATGAATAAAATGCAAAATGAAAATTTAAAAATATATTTATTTTTTTTTCACCTGAAGTCCATCGAGTGCCCCATATGTGCTATATGTCAAAAGATAGTAAAAAATAGGAACATTATTTATGCCGGAGGAAATAACGGGCACTCGCACGAGAGCCGAAAAATATCGATTTTCATGTTTTTCTCCATACAAATTAAAGTTCAAAAAATCTTTTCTGCGTCATTATCACCTAGGTTCATAAAATATGATATAGTTTGGGCTTCTTATAAGATTCTGTCTTGGTTTCCAATAAGAAAAATCATGTTTAGAAAAAAAAGTTCTATGTCTATAGGAAGGGCTTTTTCGATCCACCGTGCGCCGTCTCATCATTATCTTGTCATCTTTCTATATCCATCCCACATTACATTTTATATTATTTAAAACTACATAAATATAATACCTACATCCATACTAATTATTATAAATTTGAAAGTATCTCTGTCTGTCTGTCTTTCTGTTACCTTTTCACGCATGGAGATAGATAGTATCCCGAGGACGGACATAGACTACTTCCTAGCATATCGAAAAAGAGCTCCTGTAGGCCAAGCACGGGGATTGTTCTCTAGGGTAGAATAGACACATCGCATCGTCATACATTATTGAAGTTGAAGGAAATAATATTAAATAATTTACTCAATCGATGACAAAGTGACGTCATTTTTCTCTATTCCACCCTAGACAACAATGCCCGTGCTAGGCCTACTGCTAGTAAGTAATAAATTGTAAAAAAAACTACCTTTGTATCCCATTACCAACGCTTGAATAGCTGTCGCAACACCATATTCCCGTCCTTGGTTTCCTTTTCTCGCCCATCATGCGTACAGAGACCACTTCGGCAGGGGTTCCGGAAACAGCACCGAACATCCCAGAGGCTATGCCAATTGCCAAGTTGTCGTACATAGATGGCCACTTGTCGTAGACTCTAAAAAGCAAGCATTAGGTACTATTTACTTTACAGGTAGGTAGGTAATGGATGTCAATAAAAGAAGTCCCCATTTATTTCATGCTAATATTATAAATGCGAAAGTTCTTGTGAATGTTTGTTACCACGTATCTCCGAAAGTACTTCACCTATTTAGATGAAATTTGGTATGTAGGTAGTGTAAGTTCTAGAATAATACAAAAGCTTATCTAATTTTCAAAAATTAACCTGTCAGTGGTTTAAAAAGGGTGGTAAAGTTTCAAAACTCGGTATAAAGAAACTGTAAGTAAATAATGCTACACGTTTTTTTTATTTTTACAAAAGTACCTACCCCTAGGGGTGTGCAATCAATTTCCACGCGGGTGAAGCCGCGGCCCGCAGCTAGTATTAACGTAAATAATACTGGTAGATCTATGTCCTAAGGATCATCATAAATCTTTCCTGCGGACAGTTAGTAGGAGGCAAGCGATTTGAGAGTGCCTTCTCTTGCGTTTGGCGGCGATCCGTCGAGCGTTGGTCAACGACAAAAATGGCTGAACGTAGGTACATTGTCCATTTTCATTAACTGGTATACACGCCTTGTATACTTAAGATTAAAACTTTGGAAAGGTTGACGCTTGTCGGCGACTTTTGTCGTTGACTGTATGTATCTACAGCAAAAAGTATAAATGCGAATCAGTGCTCGCGGAATGGATGCAAAGCCGAATGCCAATAATGCTGAGCAGTTACAACTCAAGTTATCTAGAACATAACTCAAATAAAGACTATGATTAGTAAAATAAAGGAAAATAAAAGTTACTTACCTATAAATCGATCATTAGTCATTACGTACACATTTTACACAGCAACTTTATCAAACATTGATAACATGCTTTTGTAGGCTCAGTGGTTCACACCAGCTTCATTGGCTCAAATAAAAAGGTTTTATTCAAGCAGTCCAATTTTATAAAATGTACATAATTGATTTGTATGAAAAAAAAATAAAAGAAAAAGGCCACGAACAGTCAACGACAAGTTTGAGAAAGGAATAAAATAAAATAAATAGTTAGTGCTGCTGTCGATAGATATTTTTTTTTATACATAGTAAACATCCAGAACACCCGGAACAAATATCTGCAGATCGTACAAACATTTGTCCAGAGGCGGGAATCGAACTCGCAACCTCCTACGTCACAGGCGGCCCTTCGCCCGCCGCGCTACATAGATTGTCAATTATACAATAGAACATTGACAGATTTTAAGTAAATAAATAAATAATTCTGGACTATCCACACAGCATCATCAATTATAAGTAATAGCATTGAAATATTTTATTTGTTGTTAACAGTTTGTCATTCGTAAAGACTTTTTTGAACATTACTCTGTTCAGCTATTTTTGTCGTTGCAGCTGCTGAGCATAATTCGGAACCAGAAACCAGCTCGTACCAGCTGTGGTCGAACCGAATGGTCTGTTGTGTGACCATGGTAAGAGGCCGACGGCATGACACTAGTCCCATGGGAGTTGGGAAGGTCCATTGTGTGGTACGCTACATGCGTCGACACACTTATTTTATTTATTTATTCTTCTTTTATTTCCCAAATAAAACAAAACAAAACATTTGCGCCTTCCCACCCTCCGATGACATCCGTGAGGGCTGCTGGTGCGGCGGCCGATTTGGCCGAGGATATCAAGAGGCGCAAATATGCAGGTCTCGACCAGAGCCTACACATTTGCTCCCTTTGGGGTCGAGACCCTAAGTCCGTGGCACTCCAGGTTTTTAAAAAAATATCTGAGTGTCTGATCAAACCGACGCGTGACCCGAGAGCTGGTGGGTATCTGGCGCAGCGCATCAGCATTGCCATACAGCGGGGCAATTCAGCCAGCGTTTTGGAGACGCTTTCGACTGGTATTGATGTTGTGGTTTGTTGTAAATAATAATAATTGTTTCAAATGTAAATACTAGTCCTAATTTGTTTTGAATATTTAATGTAAATTGTAATTTTCTTTGTTAATAAAGGCCATTGCCCTTCAAACTAAAACATGGTTGATGTAGGTAAAAAAACGAGAGAAAAAAAATTTAACACAATCCAATACCCGTCACGCGTTAGTTCTTTAAATGTAATTTTATAAAAATTCGTATATAATATAATTTTCTAATGATTTACTATTACGAATATCAATAGGAGACTATTAACTAACGTTAACATATTTAAGTAAAACGAATGGTAACTTCATTTACTTACGCCAAAGACTTGAATTATCACATACCAAAATGACATTTCATAAGTTCGCTACACGCAAAGCGGCACCGAAAGTTACATAAATTATATATCATCTTAATCGCCAAGTAAGGTGCATTAACTCATGTGAGCACCAGCCCTTCAGTTCCATTATAGTTTAAAAATAATGTACGTGCCTGCCTACAAGAGATCGCTTCTAAGCGATAAGGCCACCCATTGTACTTGTGTCTTATGTAATGTCTTTTGTATTGTATTTTTGTTGGTGTACAATAAAGCTTATTATTTTTTTTGTACGTGTTTTTTCCCAAATAAAAAGAACGTTTATTTCTGACGTTTTTTATCACACGCTTCATGCTCAAATATTGAATAGAGGGAGATATACTTACCAGAGACGTTCCAATTTTTTTTATACCTGTCAATAAATATATTTTAGTATGATGGTCGATTTTGAGACCACTGGGCGCACCGCCCGCGCCGCCGCCGCAGCCTGCTGCGGATGAGTAGTGAACGGGTTAAACTGATTCCGCGTCGTAAAGTATTGTGACGTATTGTAACGTAGCATAGGTAATTTATGAAGGCGTTGGTAGGCATGTACATTGTATCATAATGTACTTAGTAGGTAGGTTCTTTGCACTTACTTCCTGTACCGTTCACTGAGCGTGTAGAAGGCTCCAAGGCGGACCGAGGTGTTGATTACATTTCGCGTAAGAGCAGCAGTCAGACCTGACAACCAAAAGGAAGATTATTAACCGAGGGAGGTTATGAAACGGTGCTTTCATACGCGGTGATTTGTTGAAACAGAGCGTAAGGGCCAGACTCCACCAAAGAGCAGACGAGACGCGCGGAGAAGAGATGTGTTTAAACAACCAGAACGTCCTTGTCTCCGCTCAGCTTCAGTGGATACAACCGAACGGATATGTATCATATGAGAATCCATACAGGTGAGAAGCCATTTGCCTGCAATGTATGTGAGAAAACATTTAATCATAAATGTACTTTAGTTAAATGTACACTAGTACCGAACTGCGATCCCCAACCCGCATGCCCAGCCTGGGGATTATGGGCATTACCCCCCGTGAGATAAAAGCCAATAAGGCGCTTATCAGGGAGAGGCCTGGGTCCAGCAGTGGACCAATATAGACTGTGGTTGTGGAGGTCGTACTTATAGTTGACCACATGAGAATCCTTACAGGTGAGAAGCCATTTGCCTGCAATGTATGTGAGAAACAATTTAATCGAAGAGATTGTTTACTTTTACATATGAGAACTCACACACCCCAGAAGCACCCCAAAATCACCCCTAGCCGGCTAGTCACCGAGGCGACAAGATACGGTTACCCTCCAAACGAAGTTAACCAATTAGTAAAACCAAAAACTCACACAGTAAAATTTCATGGTCTTGCTTTTATTTAAGATGCTATGTTATTTGTGAATAATCATCCTTACGATTGAGCCTTTTGATCGGTATCGTAAAATTACGGGTGATTTTTTTACAATTTGGGGGGTTCGATTCCCGGTTCAGACAGGCGATTATTCAAAAATGTTTGAATGCAGAATAAATTATCTTTAAAATCAAAATGAAGTCTTCGTTCAGTAAAATTTTCTATCAACAACATTAAAGATACTTTCCCTCCATGTGGCATAGCCGTGGGACGCCCTGTATAAATACCCGCTTTCCTATCACATGGGATGGGAGAGACCCAGGCAAAGATGGCTTTGTTTTTTTACGGTTCCGTACCCGAAGGGTGAAAACGGAACCCTATTACTAAGCCTCCGCTAGTTGAAATTTCCAGATAATGTGTATTTCTTTTGCCGCTATAACAAGAAATAAAATAAATATCAAAATTAATGGGGGCTCCCATACAACGAACGTGTTTTTTTTTGGCTATTTTTGTTCTTAATTTGTCAAGGCTGTATCTCTTGATAGACACATGAAACTTTCTATAATTAAGTAACACTTACACAGTAATAATAACAAATAATAAAAATAAAATCAAGTAGAAAATGTAAAGGGGTCTCCAAACAAGTGAAAATTTGATGTTTTTTGAAAAAGTTACCTGCTTCTTACGGTACGGAACCCTTCGTGTGCGAGTCGACTCGCACTTGGCGGTTAATAAACCGCCAAATCACGCCAAATCACGGAGTAACCAAAGAACAATGAACATACATAATAATGTATGTTCATTGTTCTTTGGTTACTCCGTCAATTTGTGGACCGATTTGGATGATTATTTTGCACAGAGAATGATCCCGAGACGGATAGTTTTTGTCCCGCAAAACTGAAAAACAGTGTCATTAAGGAATTTTTAGTAAAATTTTGGTTTTTTTCAAAACAATCAAAGTTTAATAAGTAATTATTTATTAGCTTGATGTCGGTTGGTTGTTCTATTCTCATCATCAAAGGAACAGCGTTTCTGTTACGTTCTGTTACTAAATAAGTTATCCTTAAGCATATTATGTACCTATTATAGGGATATTAGGTGCATATTATGTACCTGTACCTACCTCACAATACCTACCTGCTTATTTTGCCTTTGTAATTAGATCAGTCGTTTGAGTTGCTTTGTTCTTAAACAAGTTATTATTCAAAAAAAGGGTCGTGTTCAATAGAACAAATAAATTAATGTTCCTATTGCTTGCTCATTTCATGCAACTTCTTATTTAAATAGATAATTTTAACTCGTACGTGTTTAATAAATAAAACTTTCACTCAGATATAACTTTTGTTTTCTCTGTAATAAAAGAAAACTAAATTCCCCATTTTGTACGTGGCAGAATAGGCGCAAACCCTATGCGCGGAAAATAAAAAAAAAACCTCATCCCTTTAGTCTGTGGCTGATCGCAATGCGCGCGCATAGGAAAACTGATTAATTTTGCGAAACATTTTTCACAACTCGTTTTCACTGTTGAAATGATTGTTATTTATTAATTAAAATGTCTACAAGTACTAGTTACGAAGAAAATTATTTATGTTGTACACCGCCCGATATAAGATGTGAAGCCCATAACGTTATGGAAAGTTTACTACCTGAAAACTCTAAGGAAAAATATGTATTATCTACTAAATAAAATGAGTTTTTATTGTTATTTTATTCACAAGTGTGTTCAAAAACGTCGTATGATACACGTGTGTATTGATGATTACCGTCCCTCGGCTCTCTTAAGACCCTCGCCTACGGCTCGGGTCTCAATAGCGCCTCAGCGGTAATCACCAACATTACACACTTGTACCATAATGTACTAATAACACATCTCTGCCTTTTTGTTACCCTTTTTGATTGCCAGGAGGTAGCTTATATCATAGTTATTAACTATTATGGACGTGTGACTATTATGAAGTGTGATTGTTTGTTATCTCTATCAGATAAAATACTATAAAAAATACTACATTGTAAATTGTCGTTTTGTGTCTTTGTAAATAAAAGCAATTAAATAAAATATATAAATAAATGGCCTTATATTTCTATGATTCTAGCCTTGACAAGAAATCACTATTCTAAAGGGAGCTGGTGATATAAAAAATGCTCTTTGTACCTTTGTATAAACTTCTGTAGCCCCCCTCGTTTTTAACGATGCACTTCGCCAGAGGCACCATGCTCAAGTTCCTGTTGCTAAGCTGCATGCGTGTCTTCAGAAGGTCATAGGGGTGAACCACAGAGGTTGCTAGCGAGCTGGACAGACAAGGAGGCTTTAATTGAATCGAAGGCCAAACGTACGCGTCAATCACGCCTTGCACATCTACGCGACCGAGACCGAGAAGCGGGAACTTTTTAAGATAAGTTTTTCGCATTATTGACGCTCCCGCTCGTGTTTGACGCGCAGGTTTGACCAATTCTAATTGGAAGAACAGTGATGACAGCTTGCGTAGGAATGTAACTATTGTGTATTGTCCCTCTGACTCAGCCTGTAGGGCAAGCACGTGGATCGTTCTCTAGGGTAGAACAGATTATTATTTACACCACTTTGTCACCGAATGCGTAAATTATTTGAAATTAATTCCTTCAACTTCAATAATGTATTGTAACATGGTGTTATAAATTTAATAATTGTATTGTGTTCCTTAGTCTCTTAGTTTATTTGTTAAATCCCTGTATTTGTATGGAAGAGCAGCACATCCTGGCACAAGTATATTTTAATTCTTAAAATGTTGGGGGCGCTGCTGCTGTCCCTTAGTCACCTCTTACGACACCCGCCGGAAGAGTTGGGGTGGTGTAAATTCCTAACCAACAGTTGACATCACACGGCATCCTACACCTGCAGTCTACTAGTAGGTAAGTAAGACTTGGTACTCACCCGCTTGCCAATCCCACAAACGTCTTAAATACGGTGGGGGCCTTTCTGATATGATCCCTGTCTTGATAAGGCATTTTGAAACTGCACTACTAGGTCAACTAGCAGTGCAGTGAGTAGTACGGCTTATAACAGCATTGTGGTGCGCCGAACCTTCAGTCTGTGAGATCTTGAAAGCTAAAAACAGACATCAGCTTTAAGGCCCGTATTATGAAAGCATACTCAGTCATCGATCTATGCTTTTTCTATGTCATAAACGTCACTCAAGAATAGATCGATGACTGAGCAAGCTATAATCATATAGCAATGATACGGGCCTAAGTCCCTTAGAATATGATGCCAATCTACGTGACAGGGAGGGAGACTTATGTAAAATATTCTACTAAAATTTCTATAAAGGCGAAAGTTTGTGTCGTTGTGAAGATGTTTGGCCGAAAAAAACGCCAACACTACTGAATGGATCCTGCTGAAATTTTGCACGCAACAGTCTGGACCTGTAGTACCTAACATACCTACATACAAAGGCAACTTTTATTCCAAAAACGCATGCGAAGTCGCAGTTAGAAAGTACATATTTATTATTTGACGACCTTGTGGTGCGTCGGGCGAAGGTCTGCCTGCGACGCGACTCATCACGCAGGTGGTTGCGGATTCGATTTCCGCCTTGGGACAAATGTTTGTACGATCTATAAATGTTTGTTGGGTGTTCAGGGTATTTGCTATGTATTTATAAAGAATATCTATCTGTGTAATTATTCTATTCAGTATATCAGTCATCTAGTAACCCAACAAGCTCTGCCTTTGGGCTAGATTAAGCCGAGTGGATTGTCCAGCATTATGTTTATATGTAGCTTCTGCTCGCGACTTCGCTCACCTGTAGGTAGGTACCTACCTGGATTAAACATACCTACCTATCCCTATCCTATCTAAGGCCCGTACCTATTTGAAAAGCTTGCTCAGTCATCGATGACATCGATCTATGCTTGAGTAGCGATTTTCTATGGCAAAACCGTTACTTAAGCATAGATAGATGACCGCGCATAGTTTCATGATACGGGCCTTAGTCATTGAGGGTACCTAGGTTACTGTTATCGAAATAATTATCAAGATCGGACCCTACGCTACCCCTAGATATACACACTAGATATACAAACAATGTTATATACCCTCAGAAGGGTAGATTTGCATAAGTCAGTTCGGAAAAAAATTGGTATCCTTGTCTTCAAATAATTATTTCTGTCATGCCGGAGATTTATGCTTATATTTTTATATGTTGATACTTCAATGGGAATGACGAAGGTTCTTTATTTTGTAGGGAATATGATGGAATATCCTGTTTTTTCTTTCTGTTTTTAGTATTCTTTATTTTTTGGGTTGTAGTTTGACAAGTCAGATTGTCTCTTTACTGATCAGTAGACAAAAATCTGCAGTTATAAAAAAACACGAACGTTAGGTTATATTATATCTTACGTACATAGGTAGGTATGTAGGTACCTACCATAGAGGGATAGAAGTAGGCACCTAAGATAAGGTACCTACAATAGATCTAAGTAAAAGGGGTAGATATAGTACGTTCTCCCAGCGCTTACATCTCGCCTGTGTTACAACTGACAAGAACATAAGCAAACACACACGCTCCCAGTTACATTTCTTCCAATCTTGTCCAATAGGTATAATGAATACATACATGGAAAGACGTACTACGAGTACCTCGACCGAAGTGTCACCGAGACAACAATACGCTACCCACGCACGGCGACTTGCAACAAGACGTGTATTGCTATCTTTTTTACGCATGAATGTATCGTATATCCCTGTCTTCGTCTGCGAATGACGAAATAAGGCAGTAGGATAATAATTATAAAAGTTTTGTTGTAGGTAGGTACTTACGATTGAAAAGTGATGCTTTGTTCTGGACCTATTTGTACACGGACACGAGGGCATTACTGTACCTAGTCTTTTAGTCAATAAATCAAAGAAAAGTACGCCGCCCCGTAGCAAGCACGCGAAACACGAACGCCGCGCCGCCTATGACTGAGGTGGGTGCAACTAATTTGAGCCTACCACCTTCGAGTCGAGATGCTAGTATCTAATCTTCCTTTATAACTTAAATGTATGGATACTTTATACAGGGTTGTTTGTAATTCACTGTCACTACGTGAACTGCTCGTGCTGCCCATCATCGCGGACACGTTCGTAAAATGCCTTACACTATAGGTAATCACGCGTGGAACCTCAAGAGAACTACGCTATGCGTTCTCTACCTCTGTTCTCTAAGGTAGGCAAGTAGGTATTCGTATTTATGATCGAAGTCTATCGTTCCGTGTCTCTACAATCGCAACACGACAAAAAAGTATCTAGCACAAAAATAAATAATTAACTAAGACATGGCGTCTTCACGAACGTACTGTTCGTGATGGGCTACTGCCCATCATTACATTACGAATACGTTCTTGAAGACTGCAGTTCACTTAGTGTCAGGGAATTACCAATAACCCTGTATAAAAGGTGTTAGTCATTTTAGCGCGCAATACTGAATGGGGACGACGTTTTGCTGGCGCCACAGAATAATATAAAATTAACAAACAGGTCCAACATATTGCAAAAATTTTGGGTAGGTAATACGTTAAAAGTCAGCCGTCCAAACATAATATTGATATCATAATAATGATTTCAATACATCTGCAAATGGAGGGCTTTGACCGTGCGGCGACGTTGTACGCGGTCAGCTCATCAGCTGTCTGACCGCGTACATGTGCGATGGAACGTGAACTGCCTGTCTCGTGCTCACGCATAGCTCTGTCACTTTCGCGTGGGGGCGTACCCTACTGCGCTGTCGTCGTCGTCGTCAGTCAGGATAGTCAGTCACTAGTCAGTGAGCCGACCGAGACGAGAATGAATGTAACCAAAAGTGGCGGTTGCGATATTTAGATAGATAATACTTTTAAAACTTTACTTTACTTTTTTATTTTTTTTTTAAATTGTATCAAAAAAAAATACGTTTGCGGCTTGCTTTGTTTAATGAATATTAATTAATCTCTAGCAGCAGGTGAATAACCTCCTGCGGTATTGCGCACTAGTTCAAATAACACCCTGTATAAGTATTTTCTGTCTACTAAAAATTCTAGTAGCCAACTGCACCTAGATCTCTACCTACACCAATGACAACTATTCCTTTCTATACACAATGGATCACCTTTTTACCTCCTTATTCTCGAGCTCCATGGGAACAACGCAAAAAGGTTCGAACAGGTACCAACTAATTATCTAGCTCTATGGTTAGGGTTGCCATACGTCCCGTATATACGGGACTGTCACCGTATTTGACCATCCCGTCCCGTATTACTACATGCCCCGTAATTGTCCCGTATTTCGACAAAATACGGATATTACACGTGAGTGGGGCGGGCGCCCGTAACAAACAAAACAAATAGATATTGGACAGACTGAGACGCTTTTTAACCTGTTTGTTTACTTAAAAGATAATTTGAACAAAAATAATACAACAATAAAAACACAATTTTTTGGAGATATAGGCATTTCGAGCAGAAGTCATGCCTAATAAAACTGTGTGACTATAATGTATTTTCAATTCCTACCCACAAGCTGATGGCGGCTCAATGGACGAACGGAACAGGATTGGGTAGAGACCATTAAATCCATATTACTTTGTCATTACAATTTTAAAATGACATGCGCCCAATTCTATGATTATATAAAAAAATAAAAAGAAATTATTGCAAAGTCAAATCAACTTCAATATGTCTAGGCGAAAAAATAAACACCCAAGTAATTTGATGTTAATTTAAGTTAAAAATAGTCAACATGGAACATTTCATATAAGAACTTTGGTTCAATAATTTAGATCTTTTTATTTAATTAATTTTATACTTTTGAGATCGGTGAGACTTTTGATACGGTTGAGATCAAAGGGTATCTCTTAGAGAACACATAGTTTAACTCTCACTATATACTATGCTATGTATGGTGTAGTTGAAAAGCTGCGTGTCGGCGTTGAATGTGTTATTTATGATTTTCGGGCATCGGAAGAGAAAACGTCCCATATTGGTTCCTAGAAGCTATGGCAACCCTATCTATGGTTCGAACGTAGGTACCTAGTAGGTACGTATCGAAAGTTAATAAACTTGTTTTTATTTTGAAACTTTCTTTGGGAGACTAGACTATATAATATAAGGTACTCTATTGCATTGGGGTGTGCCCGTAAGGATAGATGTACATGTTTATAAATAAATAAATAACTTATAAGTAAAACAGGACTTGAAACAAAAATCATTTATAACTAAATGTTAGACACAAAGATTAACAGCAGCTTGTTATCACATGTTATAAACGAACAACCCGTAGCGGATTATTCGTATAAATATTTCAAATTTGATTTCTGATTTCTAAATGGTCACAAAGTTTGGGATCAAAAGACAGCAAAAACTACTGAATAAAACAGCAATATATAACGTTCATATCAAAGCGATTTCTTCCAGGCAACCAAGCATCAATGAAAAAGAGAGTAGGACAGTAAATTGTGATAGTTAAAAATACGTTAAAACAAGCGAAACACGTTCTAAAATGCAATCTATACACGACAATCTTAATATATCGATTTTGTTGTCATCTAATACTAATAAATATTGTATTAAAAGCTAAGTTCGTATGAATGTTATCTCCGGACTAATGGTCCGATAAAGGTAAATTAATTATGGAAAATAATGTTTATATAAGTAATAATAATATTAGAAATGAAAAAGTATTATAAAGGTCTCGTTACATACATGATAAGAATATCGCTTAAAAGTAAAATTCAACAGAAATAAAATTTAAAAGAGTTTACAAAAATAAATCATTTGTACATAAACACTAAATGAAACTGGAAATGTTAGCCGTGAGATTATGTTTTATTTGATGTCATAGAAAAAATCTAGCCTTGTGCGAAAAATTAATCGCACCGCATTATAATAATCGAATAGTGCAGCAAAAATATAATTCGGCACTAACTATTAAACAAGCTAATTTTTTACAAACGAAATCACCCCATATGCGATAGTTTTAACTACATTTTTTTTTAAATCATACTTTAACCGCCTGTTTCTAGAAGCATCGAAGGTCAAACTCATTCTTGTCAAAGTGCTCGAGTTGATTTTGAACAAAGATTAGTTAACCAGCAGCGCCCATAGTGAAGTCGCCTAGTCGCCTCATACACCAACATGTAGACGCCTTAATAGCGAGCGTCGTGAAGAGCTCGATAAAAAGCGGGGCAAGCTCAAGGCCCGCCCACCAGTGGTCATTATCTAACATTACGCCAGCGGTATTTTGACATGCCCAAAGTGCGTACGTACATTAGCGCTGCGTTTGAAAAATCATTGGTCAACTAATCAGCGTTCGAAAAACTGTCTTCCGTTTTAAGGGTAATTTTGTTCGTTTTATGCGTAAAAAAATAGATCAGTAAGGTCTTATTTTGGTAAACGATGACAACAAGTACAGTTTCGTGCGTTATGTATACACTTTTTTTTAATTCTTTATTCGTGTGTATTTGTTTCGTTCAAATATTTGAACATGCCCTAGGTGTACAGTTTAGTACCTTGACGTACCAAGGTGCGTTTACTGACGGACGGAACGCAGTCAGCGAGTAAGCCAGACTTCAAGTGACAAGGTAGAACAGTGTATACATAATAATACAGCTGACTGTACATGCCGTCAAAATGCTAGTAAAGCCAGTTCAGATCTACGCAGTATTTGCTACCTAACGCGGTAGAAGTAGGTTGCGCTAGGATTTCGCGCGGTCCGCGGTACACCATCGCGTAAAAATTATTAAAAAAAAAGATTATTCGAAATTTGGATATTTCTTTTAAACGCTATGAGTTTGAGTATTATTCTTTCACTCAAATATTTGACAAAGTATTTTACACAAATTGAACATTTCACGTATAAAACAAATGATATAGACGGCTACAGATAATCATTTTGTGTTCTCAAGGCCGTTGGAGCATACACCAGCCTTAAGTGAAAGTAGTATTACCGCATACCCACTCGTTTTTCGCTACCGGATACTGCGTAGATCTGAACGGCCCATATATAACTTTAAAATCCCAATACACCATTTGTCCTGGTTGTGTGTCTCGTATTTACTTGCTAAACATGAATACTCAACACTTGGTAACTTAACATTATTGTCGACTCTTACTATAATAGGTACAATGAACTTGATTATAAACACGACTCATATTTACTATACAGGGTCCCACAATGTGGATTTTATTTTTATTGAATACACATTTCTAACTCTGATTCTCATCTACAAGTAATTGAATCTGTATTATTATCCGTCTATGTTAAGGTGATAGGTTTCGCGAGTGTAGGGAAATTAGCAAGATATGCAAGAGTTTTTTACTAAAATCAATATAACGCCGTTATGTTTTAAACGACAATTTAATCAAAGTTTATAGAAAATGGTTTACAATGTGCATAAAACTACTTACCTGCTAGCAATATTACTTGTGAAACGCGGAAAATATAAAATTGAAGTTTTATTAAACTTCCCGCCGCTCACGAATCGTACCACCTTAAGAAAGTTATTTGAAAGCGAAACTTAAACCAGAGGATTTTGTCCGCACATTGAATTAACTTTGATAATTTAGGCGGGGGCCAAATGAGCGTAAGTTTCTGCGTTGTGATTCGCGTAAAATGATTCGCTTATGTAAAACTCTTGTGTGTGCCACACAGCGACGCAAAATGAATTATCGATTCCGTTGAAATAAAACAGACGACTTCATAAAGTACGCTCGTTTAGCCCGAGCCGAAAATAATTCGATTTCCATCCACTTATGACCTAGAATCAAACACCCCTATCATTCAGTTAAGACCGAAACACTACGCCGTGTTTTTGAAGTAAGCCGTGTTCATTTGCTCAAGGAATATAAAGGTCAGCACCGTATGCGGCCCCAGCCGCGCGTAGTACGGCAGGAAGCCCTTCCATAGTGTGAGCACACCTTCGTTCTTGAGTAAGCTGGTCACAACTGCTAGTTGACTTGTTCCTTTGGCTGCGTTTTGGATTCTGAAATAATTTGGTGTGTTTAGAAAGACTATAAACCGACTTCGAATTCCGATAAATATATATGAATCTATGTTCACGTGCAAAAAATTGGGTTTACACTTCGATAGCGCGATCTAATTTCTCTAGTGGCGACATCTAGTTAAAATTCAAGTCTAATTTACTTTGATGACACATGGTTGAAATGTTGACGCCCGTTGCCATGGAAACCATTAGTCGTGATTCTTCAAAAATACCTACCGTGTTTTTTTTAGTTTAGATAGTCAAATAAAATCTTTATTGACATAGAAAATTACAATCAAATAATAAAAACACAAATTAGAACTAGTATTTACAATTGAACCAATTAAGCTAACTGCAGACTGTTGCAAACAATCTACAGGTAGCTCAACTGATCCATATCAATACCAGTCGGAAGCGTCCCCAAGACGCTGGCTGCATTGCCCTGCTGTATGGCAATGCTGATGCGCTGCGCCAGATACCCGCCCGCACTCGGGTCACGCGTCGCTTTGACTAGACGCTCAGAGATTATTATTTAAGAGATTAATACTAATCTCTCGGGACAAAAATGTTTATGAGACCATTTCGGGATCATTCTCTATAATACAATAGTGAAAGAATCAGCACAATTGGCGGAGATATCAAGTAACATAGGTACATACGTAAAAAAAAACATACAAACGAATTGAGACCCTTCTCCTTTTTGAAGTCGGTTATAAAGGAGAAAGAACGTTAGAGACAGAGTCTACAAATAACTTTGAAAACTATAAAAAAACATCAGACTGTGTCGAATAAAAAATACAATTGGTTAAAAATACACAGAAGTAAGCTGATGTTTTTCTCTGGTAGGTTATCAGTCTTTTACCCACGGTGTAAGTAAAATTCGGAAGATTTGGTACTAGCTTCTCGAAAGTGGAAGGCTCAAATTAGGTAAAATTAGGTCCACCCACCTCAGTCATAGTCAAACCGTCGCGGCGGCGCCGCCGGCGGTGTTTCGCGTGCGTCTCGGTCGCACTTCGGTCTATGTACGTCTTTCCATCTTTGTTGCTCATTAGGTAGGTATATTGCGCAAGATTAGAAATAGTCTTTGCGTTTAGTAAAATATTCTTTACGTTTTTTTTTAACACAGGCCATTTGTTAAGTTAGCGCTGGGAGAACGTACCACATCTACCGAATTTTACCTAGTTCTTTGCTTTTACCAAAATTTCTCGCAGAAAGTGTGAAAAGTAGAGTATTCTCCTCGTAGATAAAGCTGTCTTCGTCTTGGGCGGGATTAAATCCCGAGCGCAACTCAGGAGTCTAGAATAAATCACGAGCGAAGCGAGGGATTACAAGAATCCTGAGTGTGGAAGGTTTATTGACGCTTGTGACGGAAGACACTGCAGTTGCATAGTCCACTGTTATTATTTTCTCGACCGCCATGGCCATGTCTACCAGTGCCCAGTGGACTAGCATAATCTGATGATGTTTAAGCTGTCTCACCTAGTCTTGATGATATCGACGGGCATTGAGGCGATGGTGGTGACGAGCCCCGACACCATGGACGCACAGAAGTGCAGAGTGATGCCGGCGGGGACCACGCCCGTGAACATTTGGGACGCCTGGAAATTAAATGGTAGTATTAGAGCCGTTAGAAGTCATTGCATGGCTCAATCGCCCGCGAGACAGTCTGTTTTTAGGGTTTCGTATTAAACAAGAAACCCTTTTTTTAGTTTCGCCGACATGTCCGTCTGTCCATGCGCGACGTGCTAGTTTTAGTTTAAGGCCTTCTTGATATTTAATTACTCATCGTCAGATGAGATAGTGGTCACAAGAAGATCCCTTCATGTAGCCTATTTCTTCCCACTGTTGGGCAAAGGTCTCCTTTATGTTCTAAGTAAGCTTAACTGTATTAAAAAAATAGGTTTATTGCAGCTAATCATAATATATTTTGTACAATCACTTTATTCTGCAAATATCCATTTTTGCAGCGTGTGTTCGAGGTCTAGGGATGTAAATAATCTAAGTTACCTGTGAATATGTGCTGAGTTGAGCCGCGTTCACGACCATGGCGCGTCCTACTGTAGGCGTGGCGCCTCTCCACAGTTTCAGGACTCCCTCTTCTTTGATTATTCTGAAAAAATATACGACCACATCAAAACAATAATATTAAGAAACCAAATTTTTATGTTTGCTTGCTTCCCTTTCACGACAAAACTTCTTAATAATAACACTGTAATAGATCTGGAATAATAAATAAGGGTGAAGTATAGTTGATGGGCATGACTGCCCTGTGCTTTGTCATTATGGTCATGGTTATACCAATTATCGTGTGGTGAAACATCTGCACGCTCCGTCAATCAGTAGTATAAAAATCTCATCTATGGTACATAATGGCTTTAATACCTAGTAATCGAAATAAACGTCGACAGATCTGCCACTGTATTTACCTGATTAGTGCATCACCAACATTCTTATAGTTCCTCCGTTGTTCCTTCGGAAGCCTTCCGTCCGCCGTCATCCGGATGAGGGCGACCTCTGCCGGCGTCCCGACGAACGCGCCGATCGAGCCCGCTGCTACGCCGAGCAAGGTCTTTATACCGAAACCGGGCGCGGCGCCATTGTTACGTCTGGAAGCACCAAAACACTGATTAGACTTTTATAAACGTAGAAAACTACAACTATACTAGCCATTTACAATTATTGAAACAGTTGGGTTAACTGCAGACTGTTGAAAACAATCTAAAGGTAGCTCAACTGATCCAATACCATTCGGAAGCGTCCCAAAAACGTTGGCTGCCAATGATGATGCACTGCGCCAGATACGTTTCAATTTCACGCGTTATTTTGTTTTTTTTTATGGCTATAGTTCCAACTATAGCCATAAAAAAAAACAATAATCTAAGTCATATCAACTTTTATAAACAAAACATGCATAGGTCATTTATGACCTATGTAGCGAAACCCGGCCGAGGTTGTTATAGCCGCAACATCATTAAAAATGCATACGTTTGCTCATAAAACTAGCGGACTCCTTCACTTACTTACGTGATAACAGAATTATACTTTAGGTACTTACTATAGGGTTCATAATCGGACTAGTACCTACTCGTATTTTCGTATTTTCATTTCATTATCTTTGAAAACGGAACTAACACACATTACCTATTATATACCTACGTATTAGAAGTAGGTACTTATAGATGGTCTACATTTTTCTTATGTGCTAAACATGTTACTTTCGAATGTTCACTACTTCACTACCTGGTTATTTTTAGAGTACGGAACTTGATCACGATCACGATTTAGAAAGACGAGGGACTCATATCTAGACAACGATTGGGACTAGGTAAAAAGTGTATAGAACCAAAGCTGTGGATAATTTTATCAGCTTTCAATATGTAGTAAAACAAAATTTCCTATGACGCATCGTTTACGAGTTATACGCAAAAAACTAAAAAGTGGGACCTCTTTTGTGCCCCCACTCCTAGAGCTTACCTCACAGGAGTGAGGACTTTTAGTATGTTCGTCTCCTAACTAGTCCAAACAAAGTTTCGAAGTCAAACTTTCTGCTTTCGATTTTTCCACCCAACCTTCTCCTTTGAGCACTCGTATACTTGACTATGTAGACGTTGTTTATCGCGCAATAAAAACCCATTTAATAATCTTAATTTGTGCAAGTGCCTCTCCTCCCACCTCTACAGCCTATATTGGTCCACAGCTGGACGCAGGCCTCCCCCTGATAAGCGCCTTGTTGGCTTTTCTCTCACGGGGGGTAGGTAATGCCTATAATCCCGACCCTGGGCATGCGGGTTGGGGATCGCAGTTCGGTGGGAGAATTGTTCTGCAGGGGCGCTACTGCCCACCCCCGGTGGATATCCCTTAGTCGCCTCTTACGACACCCGCGGGAAGAGTTGGGATGGTGCAAATTCTAAGCCGGCACCACACAGCACATGTGTACATCTAGCCAAAATATTAGTAAATTTAATTAACGTTTTCAATATAAATATTTACAAGAGCGTGTCAGTATTCAGGATTCAGTTAGTATTTATACAAATAAAATTATCGCGTTCCAAAATAGAGTCGATATCTCGACGTAACGTTCCGGGGTCAGCGAGAGACAATAAAATGTTGTTATTGAATCTCGAGAGTATTTTTATTCTATTAAACACTCTAATATGATTTCAAGGCTCAACATATGTATTGTAAAAAACAGATACTCATTTTAAAAACATACTAATTTTAAAAATTCAAAAGTACCTAACTCTTGTCTGTCTGTCTATAAATCTGTCTATCTGTCTGTTAACTTTTCTCGCCTAAACGGATGAACGGATCTCAATGAAATTTGGCAGGGGGGTAAATGGTATCCCGGGGGCGGACATTTATTTATTTATTTTGATGTAATTAGCACGGTCTTAGGCCAATTATACGAATTACAGTAGGTTTTAATATTAAATATAGTTACATTAAGTACATAATGCCATAATAAAAAATAAAAATTAAATGGAAATATTTATTGAAAAAGAGAATGATCAAACTTAATTAAATTATCCTAAGAAATATTCTACATAGCTTACTTAAAACGTGCGTGCGAAGCCGCGGGCAGCAGCTAGATATAATATAACATTGCTGACCATAACATACGAAACTATTTAGCTACAAATCAGAGCAATAACACCTTCAATCATTTTATTGGCCTTGCTTTCCTACTCTACAGAAATAATGGATGTGACTTCCCCGATCGAGCCCTCCTAAAAGAGATCTAGATATCTATACTTCGACACCGCATATTGCGCACGCGCAGCGATAAAGGTTCAAATTCAAATTGTAGTTAGTAATTTATGTTTCTACCAGAATGTATTAGATTTCTATTATTATAAGTTGTGTGCCATAAATAACGCTTTAGGTTAAATAATCTATAATGTTATTATTGTGATTAATAAAAGTGTAGGTAATTAAAATTGAAGACGGATGGGAAACTAAATGATAAACAGCTTCAAAACCAACAAATTGTTTCGTACTTCTACGACTTCCTCCGACAAATTATTACAAATTACAATTACCTACCTAGATACCGACGAGCAGAGTCGTAAAATGTTTTCCACCTTTCTTTGGTTTTGTAACCCATTTGTTTACAAAAACATGTCTAGGATTCTAGAGCCGAACGCGCACGAGCTTAACGCGCTTGTAAATCCATTTGTGTCTCGAAATCAAACTCGCTAGGTACATAATTTTCAATCTTAATCTTTGCTAAGTGATGAAACGTTGGTGATCTTCGAACACAAACTATGTACGTAGTTAACCCGCTCACATTTTGATGAATTTGCTACCAATCGCTTGGCTTAGCAACCACCGCCATATGTAGATAGTATAGAGTTCTTAGAATTACATCATCTCAATTTACCCTTTGACGAAGCCCTGTTAGTGAACCGATAACAATTGTTAGCACAAACAATCTCCTACGTATTATATAATGTACTCGTATATGTATTGACGTGACAGTCAACTGAGATGGTAATTTTAGTACGCGCTGTCGTAGTTCAGTCAAGTGTGAGAATGCGAAGCGTTGTCCAGCGTACACAAGAATTTTTTGAGATTAAGAAATTTAAAAATTATACAATTATTTATTTAAACATAATAGAAGCTTATAGTTGATATAATGGGATGGGATGGGATTGTATATAGTCACTTCCGAAACTATAAGGGCCTTTGTTCACACACATTATTTTCGCCGTGTGAAGTCACGGTCGTCTGTCTTGTATTGTATGGATCAGTATGGAAGATTGTTGACGGCGCCGGCGCCGCCGTGCATAAACATTTTCACGGCTAAGAAACCGGTGTCTACAAGCTTCCCTAATACTACGGCCACATTAGGAGGCGAAGACTCGCGTTCGCGTTGTCGCAATAAAACAGCGTGTTCGATCTACGACAAAAATCTTCGCAACGTCGCGATAATCTAACTAGAACGTCGCGAATGCGCGATAATTCATTTTACGGAAAAAATAGGAGAGGCGGTTGCGCTCATGGCGGCAAATAAATATTTACTGCATCATTAATAGTTGAACAAAATAAATATGAATAATAAATCATTTATTTTGATAATAAATCATGTATTTTTCTCTCACAATGGTTAATGCGATTAATAAAAGCGTAAAGAAGAGAAATAGAAGGCAGATTCATAATTTTGTATGAATTCCTATGTTTTCTTATTACTCCACCCCATAATTATTATCATAAATCAGAAAAACGATGCAAAAAAACACGTGCAAACAGCTCGGCGGGGAGTGTCAACCAAGCGCGCGAAGTGTAGCTAACCGCACGAACTTTTGTCACGATAAAACACTTTGATATGCGGCAATTTACCGACAGCAGCGGAGCGAAGGGCATTCGTGTTTGCGATAATAATTCGCGATAGGACGAATTGTTTGGCCAGACTTGTCGCGACAGCGCAAATCTTCGCGTTATCGCGATAGAGTGGCTGTAGCATAAGAGTGGAAGAAAAGTCGTGTAAAGGAACCATGGACTCAATTTATGAGAAAACAAAAACTACACACTGTTTTATACAGAAACTAGCTTCTGCCCGTGGCTTCGCACGCGCTCTACCTGGATATATTTATTTATTAAACATTTCGTTACATAGTCATAACATTGGTAAGTCATAATAACATTTTGATTTTATTGATAGTAAATTATATTTTAAAGTAGCCTATGTCCTTCCCGGGATATAGTATACCTTTCTCCCTGCCAAATTCACCAAGATCTGTTCAGCCGTTTAGCCGTGAAATGGTAACAGACATAGAGACAGAAATACTTTCGTGTTTACAATATAATAGCTGCTGCCCGCGGCTTCGCACGCGCTTTTCAAGTAGCCTATGTCCGTTCCCGGGATACCATTTACCTCCCTGCCAAATTTCACTTAGATCCGTTGAGCCGTTTTTATAGTACCTAATCATAAGATCTATAATACCTTGCAGTAATAATGATATAGGTAGGTCCTTAAGTAGGTACCTAATAGTCTGTATAGGTATTCTCGTTCTCGACTGTCGAGTTCCATAAAACACGTCAGATGTAAACCAAAATAAGTACTGTTAAAATTATGAATGCGATTCGGCTCGTTCGTTGCGTGCGGCGCTTTCGATGCGGACAAGTCCGGGAGGCAGTGAGGAAATTCGATGACCGCGACACGTGCGGCTCCTGCAGCACGGACATGTGCGCGTTCAGCTTATGCAGGTTCGAAAGGCAGACCATTTTTGAATTATAGGTATAACCCGCGCACTAAAATAATGTATTGAGAATGACTTCATCTCTCATGCTGTTCCTCTCAGATCGGATTCGAACTGAGCAGGACAGCATGAGAGATGACGTCCTTCTCAATCCCATTTTATAAGTATGCAGGTTACTATTGATAGCCGTACAATATTGTCTGATAAAAATGTTATCACATCTTAATCATGAATTACTTTGTAATGATAATGGGAAAAAGATTAGTGGTAGAGATAGATAAATCAACTATTTTTATTGAATGGGTATTTTAATGTATATTTTTACAAGTTAATTTTAAGAACTTAATAATGATAATAGGTACCTAACTAATGACAAATGTGGTGGTTACAATTCTGTTTCTAAGTTCGTTGAATCTCCTGATGAGCTAAGTTACCTAAACCTCTCATCAAGATTTGATTTGACTCATAATAGATCAAAATACACATTCACACTCACAATTTTATATTGTTTATGTTTAATAATTTTGTAACCATGTGATCTTATGGTTAAAGATACAAAATAATGCTGGACTATCCGCAAATCATTATCTAGCCTCAAAGTAAGCAGAGCTTGTGTTATGGATACCAGATAAAAGATGGTAGGGAACTATTATCTGCAGATCATACAAATATTTGTCCTACAACCACCTGCATCGCAGGCAGCCCTGCTGCGCTACAGAGGTCATCAAATTGAACTTACGTAATCAATACTCACTCTTTATAAGCATCAAACAGGTAGCTATAGACTCCAAGTCGTGTAGTTGTGTATGTAGCTTGCCGTAGAAGCCCTGCCGATAGCCCGGCATACACGGCAAAGAATCCTTCTCTCGCTACAATCTCTCCGGCAACTGTGAATGAGGTTTTGCTGCCTCCACTGAGCTGCATTCGTGTTTTGATTAGATCTAGTGGCTGGACTACACATGTAGCTGCCATTCTAAAAAGAGAAATACTTATGAGTTGTTAAGCGTGTATAAATCATGTTAACAAGATAGTGTTATAAATAAAAAAAATTTAAAGGTGTGAACAAGTTTTTCATATTGTTAATAAGAATAATGAAGAGAGTCAATTCAACTCAGCAGTTGAGCTACCTTTAGATTGTTTGCAACAGACTGCGGTTAGCTCAACTGTTTTAATTAATAACCTAACCTAACAATTAATCCTAATAATTATCCTAACCTACTTTAACCAAAAATAAGTTAATCTTTTTGACAATAAACAATATCTATCTATCTTATTGTAAAACAATCTATGCTAGATCTTATTTTCTTGCATAAGCCCTTTAATCGATGTACCTATTGATTGCTCCGATTTGATTAATACTCTTCTTATAAACGCTCCATCTCATCTACCCAGAAAAAGTGCATATAATCTTTTCTCATGTCAAAATGTTGAGCATTTTCAAGAACAAATTTAACTTTGCATGCATCTTTGCCAAGACTCTGCATGATTTATAATTTGGTTTCTAAACTCGAGGATATAAACCTCACAGACACGCTACCTAAATTTAAGAACAAAATCTATAGTCTTATTCTGCCTACCACTTGTATATGTATTGTACAGGTTCCTTACGTACCTGTTTCGTTAGTCTTTAATTTGAACAAATAAATAGAATTCTAGTATAATTTAAAAAAAAGGCATATTCATATTAAAGTATTATATTAAAGATCTCATTGTTATTGTACTTTAACTAGGTATAATGTAATTTTTATGTTGTTTATTATTTTTCTCATAAGCATTTTATAAGTATTTCCTTATCTTTTGTATTTAACTTTTCCTTTTATTTATGCTACTGCTACTTTGTCAGTACAGTTAAAAAAAATATAGTGTTTTGTTGTTATTTTGTTATTGTGCACTCTGAGACATCCTATATTACAGAGACACATAATTTAAGAACTATGTTGCTTGTTACTAACATGCGTTGTGTGATCTCATTTATGTTTGATGTCCTCTTTAATAAATCAATTTATACTAGTTCTAGTTTGATTCTATTCATAATGATAATAATAACTTAATTAAATAAAATTGCATTGTTAATTTATCAGCTTTTTGAGTTTAGTGTACCTACCTATATAACTAAAAGATTTAAACAGCATTGACAACACCATGTTATAAGTCAAGTAGGTACCAATGTAGGTACATATTTCTTAAAGAACAATAATCTATAATACAATTATAATAAATTAAAATAAAAACATATTAATTATTGATACACACTTATTGATTTAACTATAGGCATTACTATTACTAAAGAATTATGTACCAGTTGTCTACAGTTTAATTATGTAACAGCAATATCATGTAAATAACATTATTTCTACAGGTCACTTTTACTCAGGTACCTAGGTACATATTTGATTGAAAGTTAGCAAACTTGAGCGGGAATGAGAGAAGACATTAATACTTAATACATACTTGTAGTTTTACATCTATTATGATAACCACAAATATAAAATAGTTTATGTATGTGTTTAGGCATAATGTAAGTTTCCTATCATGTTATCATAGATTGTTTGTGAACAAGCATGCACGCTAAGATGATAATGACATTGATCTAGAGTAAAGGACAAGGTGTTGTAAAAATAAATCAAACTTTCGTACCCGGCAAGGCCACCGAAAGCGAATTTCAGCCCATTTGGAATGTACCGCTCTTTTGGCGGAGCAACCACGACTGTTTGGGCCATTTTATAAAAACTTTAGCTTATTTACAACAGACGCACTATTTAACATATGAAAAAAATGGCAAAAACGAGGCGGCACAGTGAAACGAAACTCGGAGACGAACTTTCAAGCAAAGCAAGTTTGTTGTTTCCTTGCAGCATGCAGCTGATTACAAATCCAGTACTGCCAGATTGGTGCCAGCATGATTCCCTTCCCAATTTTACAAGTCACTGTGCACTTGTGACTCGCACTTATCTTGCTACCTAACAAACTACAACAAGTAAAAAACTGAAAATGACAAAAGCAACATTGTTCGTTGGTTTTGGTACATAAAGTCCTTGACCTTGTTTGATATAATAAAAAAAATTACAGGTAGGTAACATAATAATTGAGTTTAAGTAAGTTTTGTGTGATGCTAAGTTTGAGATGATAACTGCTCGAAAACGCGTAGGAACCTACTTTGTACTACAAGCGCATTGTAGGTAGGTACAAGCCTTGTTTGTACAGATGCGCGCACAACTACCTAACCTTGTATTGTACTAACAAGGCATACTTAGCATTTAGATACCTAGCCTACTGTATTACTGAGTCTAAAACGGTGACATAGCTAAGTACCAAAAGTAAACATCTTAAATCCGTTAAAACATTGAGGAAAAAAACTGCTCTATAAAAAATGTATCAACATTTATTTGGGTTTCAAACTATACCCACGTAATTCCCTAATTTTAGCGAAAAGGCTTGTAACTGGCAGCACTTTTCAATCAAATTGAAATTACTGAATGCCACTTTCAATTGCAACGTTTTTGTACTCAGAGGTTTTGGATTTGTAAGTGTCAAATTGAAAATGTTTGCTCACTGGCAGAAAAGTGACAAATCTGACACATATTGCCAATAGCAAAGAAGTCAAGTCCAATCCAGACGCAAAGCCATCTGACAAGAAGTTGAAGTACTATTCTAGTCAGCCCATAAATCTTTTTACGAGTCAGCCATTGTGTCGTTGGGTTCTGCACAGATAAGATAAAGATATCGAATAATTTATTGCCAGAATATGCGGGCAAAGAAATTACAACCACTTTGTCTAAGGTTGCTTTTGTAAATAATGAACTTGATTGAGATTATAATTTTAGGAATCAAAAGCGAATTTATTTAAAAAAAACAATCACAAAGCAACCTTAACGATTTATTAATTATACGCATGAACAAATGAACAACTAGGTAGGTAGAACACAAAGTAACGTCCGCACAGGGCAAAGTACGCAAGCAAAGTGTGGGCGCGCCGTTGCCAACGCGCTTTATATATCCGACCGGTAGCTTGTTTTTCTAGTGGAGTTGTTCTCTTCCAACACGGCTTCTCCTGATACCCTGGCGTCCCGTCCAGGTTCCTCTTCATCATCTAATGATCGCATAGATCTCGAAGATGGTCCACGTTCACGGTATCTAAAAGCGGCTTAGAAGATCAAGGACATGCTGCACGTTCACAGGTCTCAGGAGTATCTGCAACGTGACATCAGTTTACAAATTTGATCAAGGGTACCAAACTGAACCCAGCCAAGTTAGATTGTGTTAGGTAATGTTAGTTCAAGTTAGGATTCAGGTTTACAACAGTGAATTCATGATCTCATCAATTTATGATCCTTAAGGACCACAAACTAATTTGGACTGATTAAATAAAAGGTAGGGTCGACCCATGCATGCATGCGAAACGAATAACCAACACTGAGCACCAGGTAGCTGAATACCTCTCAGCGACTCTTCGGCATAGGCTCACCCCAGAGGGCAATTAGGTCGCATACCGAAAAGATTTCACACTGAGCACCAGGTAGCTGAATACCTCTCAGCGACTCTTCGGCATAGGCTCACCCCAGAGAGCAATTAGGTCGCATACCGAAAAGATTTCTTGGAGGCGCGCAAAGCTCGTAGGACGCACACGACAGCCTGCAAGGCTACGCGCACAGCACAAAGGGCACGCTAGACAACTGCATAGGAGACGCGCATCGCACGTAGGGCACGCTAGACAGTGCGGAGGACGTGCTCGTCAGCGGACTCGTCGCTCGTGCTCGTCGGCAGCGCGCACTAGGCGTGCACAGTGCGAAGGGCGCGCTAGGCAGCGGGCTTGGCAGCGCGCACAGCAGCACGCAGGCGTACGCACGCCAGCGCGCACAGCACGGAGGGTGCGCTTAGCAGCGCGCAGACGCAAGCACTCCAGTGCGGAGGGCGCTTTCGGTAGCGCACAGGGGGCGCGCACAGTAGGTGCAAGGTGTACGCTAGACAGTGCGTAGGAGACGCGCACCGCACGCGTGACATCGCAGAGGGCGTGCTCGTCTGCAGACTCGGCAGTGCGCACGGTAGCGCGCATGGGCGCGCTCAGCAGCACACGGGGCGCGCACAGCGTGTAGTCACATAGGCCGTACTCCAAACATGAAAATTTAAAATCAACACATAAGAGACATTCTTTTAATAACAGCTGCAACACATATCAACAACAATAGGTTCACAACATACAGTAGAAGTAGCTCTCAGAAAATGCTACAGACTTCAGGAGAGCATTTAGGTTCTTCGCCTGGGCTCGGCCTCACCTGACCATGTTCAATCAGTCTTCTTAAATAATCACCTCTGTCCAATGTCAAAGCTACTAGAGGGTACTACGGACAAGACGTCGACGTGTAGATTAGCACGATTGAAATTGGACACTAACCTACTGCGACTACTTAGAGACTTTGCAACTAGATAGCTTCCACTATGTGTTCGGTGGATGGGTACCGTTACCAAAAGATGGGGCAACTCGGCCTACAGAGGGCGGTGGCGCGGCGGCGAGGCGGCGGCAGCGGTGAACAAAACTATTAACGTGCCGTCTGCTGCTACGTGGCGTACGTAGGTATCCGCGACAGGTTACGCGAACGTTGACCTCGTGATTCCTGCTAGGAGAGCGGTGCCCACGTGGACTCCGCGAACGCTGCTCACGTGTACGTGACCGTGAAGGACGTAGGACAAGCACTAAGATAGACACACAAAGAACACACCAAGGAAATCCAACAAAATAACACGTGGACAAAGTGAGATTATGTCCCTTTGCGGACGTTACCTATTCAATAAATGAATTGACCGAAAAACAATGAATTTAGTGGGTAGATGAGCACTTTATCCCACTTCTGATTTTAGGAATCAAAAGCGAATTTATTTAAAAAAAACAATCACAAAGCAACCTTAACGATTTATTAATTATACGCATGAACAAATGAACAACTAGGTAGGTAGAACACAAAGTAACGTCCGCACAGGGCAAAGTACGCAAGCAAAGTGTGGGCGCGCCGTTGCCAACGCGCTTTATATATCCGACCGGTAGCTTGTTTTTCTAGTGGAGTTGTTCTCTTCCAACACGGATTCTCCTGATACCCTGGCGTCCCGTCCAGGTTCCTCTTCATCATCTAATGATCGCATAGATCTCGAAGATGGTCCACGTTCACGGTATCTAAAAGCGGCTTAGAAGATCAAGGACATGCTGCACGTTCACAGGTCTCAGGAGTATCTGCAACGTGACATCAGTTTACAAATTTGATCAAGGGTACCAAACTGAACCCAGCCAAGTTAGATTGTGTTAGGTAATGTTAGTTCAAGTTAGGATTCAGGTTTACAACAGTGAATTCATGATCTCATCAATGTATGATCCTTAAGGAACACAAACTAATTTGGACTGATTAAATAAAAGGTAGGGTCGACCCATACATGCATGCGAAACGACCACCAGGTAGCTGAATACCTCTCAGCGACTCTTCGGCATAGGCTCACCCCAGAGGGCAATTAGGTCGCATACCGAAAAGATTTCACACTGAGCACCAGGTAGCTGAATACCTCTCAGCGACTCTTCGGCATAGGCTCACCCCAGAGGGCAATTAGGTCGCATACCGAAAAGATTTCTTGAAGGCGCTTTTTTTCTAGTGGAGTTGTTCTCTTCCAACAATAAAATATTATCCTCTTTTTATTTTGTTTAAATTTTAACTTAACCTCCATAAATTTTAATCCTATTCGTACTTTTTCTTTTATCTTTGGCTCTGCACAATAAGCTTATATCTTATTTATGCTACTTGGGTCTGCATCATGGTTGACCCAATTCCATCAAATGTGCAATAAAATTTGAAACTGACAAACCATGATACAGTACAGACAGAGCCAAACAAAGATAAAAGAAGAAGAAGTCTTTGGCAGTCTTCCTTCTGTTCTGTTTTTGTTTGTTTCGCTTTCGCAAAACTTTCATAAAGATTTCCTACGAAAATTGTTGTTTCACAAGTTTCAACCGCGAAACAACAAGATTAACATCATGAGCCAGAGACGCAGCAATAGATCACAGGCGCAAGGTGAAGAAGATCTGCCCGAGCTAGATGATGCGATCAACGAATGCGTGCGTTTCATTATTTGCCGGGAAGGTAGCAAGATTCCAATAAAACGCTTCGAAATCGCGAACCACCTCTCCAATGTGTGTCAAACGCAGGGTAAATATGTGACTAGTGTCGTGCTCGGCGCTCAACACCTTTTGAAAAAGGTGAGAACCATAAAATTTTACTTTTGTTGCTAAATTTTAAGTTGCTTACAAACATTGGATCTAGAGAATGGAAAGAAAATTATGAAAGAAAATAATTTATTGGCTCACACACAATAATTTAAATAAAAAATAAATGTATGTGAACCAAAAAGGCCCTGCCTCAACAGTTGATTAATTTTTTTAAATTATTTAGGTCATATATTAATTTTTTTATTTCAGACATAGGTCCATAGCTCACATAACATAAAATAAAATTAGTACACAATAATCAACGCTGGTTAGCAATGCTGGTTTTCTGGCAGGACCTTTAGTGTGTGTGTCAGAATTGCTCGAGTTTACTTGTAAATATTGTCTCATTTACTCTTCTAGACACATGGACCACTGTTCTTTTAGTGTTTATACAACCTAGCCAATCATATCACACTAATACATAAATACCATTTTAATTTCAAGATGTTTTGCTACAAAGTCATCTTCGCATTTAAGTCAATTCTACTAAATGGCCTTTTCATAGTTAGGTGTTCTGATAGGTAGGTATTAATGCAAAAGTTTGAATGTTTATATGTTTGGAACCTGTTCACGCTAAAACTACTGAACTAATCATGCTCAATTTTCTCTAGAATTACATATATATGCAATACTAGCTTCTGCCTGTGGCTTTGCATGCTTTTCCAGGATCAAAAGTACCCTTTGTCCTTCTCTGGGATACAATCCACCTCCCTGCCAAATTTAATTGAGGATCCGTTTAGGCGTTAAAAGCTTAAATGACTGAGCGGATATGGATCATAACAGACACGCAGACAGAGTTCCTTTCGAATTTATAATATTGGTATGGAATATGGATGTAATTCTAGACCTGTATCACATTAAAGGTACTTTTAGTCCTGGAAAAAGCATGTGCCAGCAGGAACTAGTAACTCAAATAAGACACCAATCATTCCAGGTGTACGGCTACAAGCTAGTAGAGCTTAAGCTGAAAACCGGAGTCCACTATGTGGTGGTGCTGTCTGAGGAGTGTGAGTCTTTGCCGTCCACGGCCATGGACATGGCACGGCGGAAAATGCTGATAGCTGCTCTCACTCACATATTTATGACAGGCAGTCCGGTCAGAGAAGGTACTTCTTTTATAATTTTATACATAAAGTCCTTTCTCATAGTATGAACTCAAATCATGCCAAGTTTCATATGTTTTGGGTATCTGTAAGGTTTATCACATTTTCATCTATACTGTGTTTCCCATTTGGTTTTTCTCTTTTAACCGTTTTGCTGTAGAGTTGTAGGCATTCAGCGGCAGTCAGGTCACGGACTTTGCTTTGGGTAATTAAGTATTTTACGGTATCATCACACTCAGTTACATCTATATCAGGTGTGTTGTTGTTCGTTTTCGGCAGCGTAGATCTCTCTTCCGCATCCATTTGGTTATCTTTTCTTTGACGTGTTTTTAGATTGCTCGTAGAGCAATCTGGAACACGTCATAGTGGCAAAAGTGGGCGAGCACGTCACACAAGCCTGTCACACATGTTCTTTGACGTAGAATCCTCGCTTGACTCTGTGTCTGACTATACACCAATAATTGCAAATTTTAGCGCCACAGCAATACGTAAAGCACCAACATCAACTCTATACAATCACAATACTGACTGGGAATCATTTGCAAAGTATATGGAAAGTGAAGTAGATCTAAAAGTAAAACTCAAAACAGAAGAGGACATAGACGAAGCTACGTTCTACTTAACGAACCTAATACAGGTAGCCACCTGTATTAGGTTCGTTAAATAGAACGTAGTAGAACGTAGTGTAGTACGCCACGCAGCCGCGTGGCGTACTACACCGACTCTCAGCAACTTGGTTCCAAAAAATAACATCCCGCTAAAAATACGCCACAAGTTGGCGGAAAAGCGGAAGCTGCGACGGCAATGGCAAACAAGCAGAGCACAATCAGATAGGTTAAAATACAATAAAGCCTCCACAGAGCTAAAAGAACTTAAAAAAGAAAACCAGAACGAAACCTTTCATAAGAAAGACAACTACTCCCTATGGAAAATAACCAAAGACTTTAAACGACCTCAAAACCACATTCCATCACTAAGTAACAAGATCCGTCAAGTGCGAGTGTGACTCGCGCGCCGAGGGTTTAGAACGGTTGTCAAGTATACGAATATGTAGCATAGGTACTGGTTAGATACTTTGGCTATTTGATGAATACCAAAAAATTAAAGCCACCTACATTTCAGATGTATCGATTTGCAAACTTCGGAGTACAGAGAGTAATAGTAAAATTTTCGAGTTTTTTCAAAATATATCAAAAAGTATTAAAGCTACAGAAATTTCTAAAACTGTTTTGAGATGAACAAACCGATACCTTTCATTTGATAGTATTTCTAACAATGTTATTCAACGCGATATTACGAATACATCACTATCCAATGTTATGGAATATTTCGACAATGTGTATGATGCCCAAACCCGGAAAACCACCAACTGAACACGGCTCATATAGACCCATAAGTTTACTCCCAATCCTATCGAATCTGTTCGAGAAAGTTCTACTGACCAGGCTTAAACCATTTCTGGATGAGAACTAGATCATCCCGGATCACCAATTTGGGTTCGTTCCAAGAGAAACATGCCACAGTAGAGAAAGTGCACAGGCCGTAATCGCTCGACAAAAAAGAGTACTGTTCCGCTGTATTCATAGACATCCAACAAGCATTTGATAAAGTCTGGCATAAGGGACTTCTGTATAAGCTCAAAACCCTGCTACCAAACTCATTTTATATGACCCTGAAATTATACCTGGAACAACGAGAGTTCCCAGTAAAATATGAGGAAGAATTCTCAAGGCTCTATCCAGTTAGGGCCTCGGTACCACAAGGATCAGTGCTAGGTCCGGTTCTGTACTTGTATATAAGGCAGACCTGCCTGAAACACCAGATGTAGTGTGATACTGCAAGTCTTGCAAGCGATACCGACCTCGAAAAGGTATCCACTAAACGGCAGGTACAGTTGGATAAGATCGGCGAGTGGCTTCATAAATGGAGAATCAAGTCCAGCGTAACAATGTCCATGCAGGTCACCTTCTCACTTAGAAAAGGGGATTGTGCACCTGTTTACATGGAACGAGGAACCCTGCCAGCCAGACCCACGGTGAAATACTTAGGCCTTAGACGACTGACATGGGCAAACCACATTAAAGTCAAGAGGACAGAAGCAAGTATGCAATTCAAAACTTTTCGTGGCTGTTAGGCCGGAAATCACAACTATCTCTCAGTAATAAATTACTTGTCTGTTGTGTTGCTATAATTAAACCTATCTGGACCTACGGAATAGAATTCTGGGGATCAGCTAGCAACTCCAACCTGGAGATACTACAGCGATATCAAAACATCGCACTAAGAACAATCACCAGCGCACACTGGTTTGTGAGAAATAGCGAAATACATGAATACCTAGAAATGCCGACCGTAAGAGAAAATGTAAACAACTACAGCAAAAAATAGAAAAAAAGACTGAACAACCACAGCCACATACTAGCTAAAGACCTGCTTCAATACAAAGACCACTGAAAATGCCTCAAAAGATGGCATATACTGGAACTAGACCAAAGGAACTGAAGTGATCCAACATTAAGATGGTGCTATTCACTGGAATGGCAACTGAATATTACACCCAAGGTCATCTAGTTATGGCTAAACAGCCGATTGGAGATAAAAAGGGAAAAAAACCAGAAGCTTCATATGAAATCATTCAGTAGTTTCTTCGTGATGCGCAGCCATGAAAAAGACAGACAGAAAAATTTAAAATAAAATGCAGTTTAGGCTTGAGTTTATAAATAAATCCCTCCAAAAAATGATTTCTCTTAGTCTTAACTTTGTGAGCCTTTGTCATGAGTCCACACTTGGCAGGCTGGTAGTTTTATGGAATTTGCATGTTGATAATGTAGTCTGCTTGAACATGCATCTACTGTCCTGGGAGAAATCACTTCAAGTGGTAAGGCTGCCTATTGTGCATGTATGGCTGAATATTTAGATTTTAGAGTGTTATTTCTGTGTGATTCACATACAAAGTACCTGTATTGATCACTCAAGGAGTCCATACCTCCTTAAGGTATTCCTTACTAAACTATACATAAATGCCACAACATTAATAATAATTAATCATTATTTTATCTGGATTTCAGAGGAAATGTGGAAGTTTCTAGAAGAAGTTGGCCTATTGGAGGAGAATGATAACGCTGGAAGGAAGATCCTCACTACAACCTTTACTAGACAACTGTACTTGACTTATAATAAGGTGAGTCGAAAGGGGGCGTTCGGAAAAAATCACGAGGAGGGAGGGGAGTGTACTGAGATATCACGTGTATTTATTTTTAGGGTTCCGTACCTCAAAAGGAAAAAAAGGAACCCTTATAGGATCACTTTGTTGTCCGTCTGTCAACCTTCTTTTAAGGTATTTTAGCACAAGTAAAGGCAAACATCCGAAAACCATGAATTTTAATATTATTAACAAAAACATTTTGTTTCTCGCCTTGGACTATAACCCATAGGGTACTTCCCGTTGACCTGGAATCATGATATTTGGCAAGAAGCAAGGTCTTAATTGGACATTTTTATCACGATGCTTAATTTTCCAGAATAAAATTAGATTATGCCTGTACCTATTTGCAGACAATACTATTGTGTTATATAAAAAAAAAATACACGTGAACTTGGGTAGCGGAGAAGGGGTAGTTGGGTAGTTTAAACCACAGAGGTATAAAGAGATGCCAATCCTTTACGCTGAGTACAAAACCTAGTGTCGCATAAGAAACTCACGCACACACAGTAAACATAATAAAAACAATACTTCGCGTTGTGTGCTTGTCATGCACACTCGGCATAGAGTGTAACTATTCGTTCGCACACTAGGTTGCAAGTGATGTTCGTACAGCACCACTACAGACGCAACAATCTACTATATAAAAATAAGTCGGGTTTTCCTTCCTGACGCTATAACTCCGGAACGCACGAACCGATTTCCACGGTTTTGCATTCGTTGGAAAGGTCTCGGGCTCCGTGAGGTTTATAGTTACATAAAACGAAGCCATCTGGTGGCGAAACGGAGTTCGCCGGGTTTGCTAGTATAATATATAAAGAACACACTCATCACTAACTCACGACTGCGATCAGTGGCTGTACCACGCGGTTGAACGTATTCTGTTAGCTTCAATATGTGTATTAGAACTCAACGTTCGAATATTCATTAGTATAGAGCAGTTTACAACAATATCGTTACTGGCGTTCAGTCACAATAAGAAAGTTGCAAAATCAAGAAATCAATCAACGTATAATTGTTTTTAATGTTTTAGTATGAAAAATATATTATTTTCAGTGCTTTCCGATGGTGTGAGATTCTATTTGACTTTAAGGTTTTAATTTCACTTCTATTTTTACAAATGACTATGCAACAACACGGTATTTTGCTAGAATGTGAAGATCCGTTGTAGCTAACGTTCGAACTTCAACTAAATGAAACAATTAACGCCGCTAGCAATGTAAGAAATCAGTAATCTTGGTTTTGAGTGTAAATGAGGCTACATTCCAAACATTTCTACATTTCTTTGAACCTCTATCAAGATTTTATTCTTTTCTTTTGCCTTTAATTAGTAATACAGTTTCTAATCGTTTACCGGATATTAAATTTTGGTATGTCGATGAGACCACTGCACGACTTATGGCAAGTTTTTTGATAAATTTAATAGGTAGTACCTACCTATTAAATCGTTTTGCCTTTGTTTGATTATTCCGTCGAAATCGAGATTTATTTATTTATTTATTTAGTTACATATTTACATTATCATTACAGTGCAGCACCAAAGCTATAAGGAAATATAAAATTAGATAAAACATACATTAATAAAATTACATCAACTACAACTTAATACTACAGCTTAAACTAAACAAATTTACTTATTAATTACTATGCGTCCTATCCAAAAACTTTAAAACCGCATCCCTGAATTTTGGCAAGGACATATAAAATAAATCAACATCCTCATCTGCACATAAACTATTAATAGCGCGAAGGGCCCGTGTGAACGGGGACTTGCTCAGGACATTAGTTCTTGCCCTCAGAATGGCAAGTAGCCTAGGTCTTCGGCGCGCGTACACATACTTGTTAGGTACGTATAGTCCTACGTTCATTAAGACCAGAGGGTTGTGTATCATGCCTCTAATCAAACTAAAAATGTACGTAATCCACATCATTTCCCTTCTAATTTCGAGCTTAAAATACCCCACCGTACCTAAAACAAATAAAGTGGGATACATTAGTGGGATAAATGGGTAAACTCCGTATAACTTTAAATAAAGAAACCTTAAATATTTATTCTGCATTTTTTCCACCATACTACTATATTTTTTTTCATGAGGGCTCCATATCATGGCTCCACACTCCAACCTACTTCTAACTAGCGCATTATAGAGGTAGAGTACCCTAATGGTGACGATATTGCGAAAGTCGCCAGATTGTCGCAATATGAATCCCAGATTTCTGAAAGCCTTTTTACAAATATCAACTACATGGCTTCGGAAATTTAATTCCGTGTCTACTTGAATGCCGAGGTCACGAACAGAATGTACTCTACCTATATGATCCGAACCCAGCGAATAGTCATGTACAACAGGATTTTTTGTACGGCCGTAGGTAATAGTACAGCACTTGGATGCATTAAAAAAGAGCCTGTTATCATGACTCCACTGGGAAACACGGTCTATGTCACGTTGCAATCGCTCGCAGTCCGAGACCTGCTCCACCCGCATTAGCAGCTTCAGATCATCGGCGAACAAAAGACAAACGGAATCTTCTACAACATTAGGCAGGTCGTTTATCATTATTAAAAACTGTATGGGGCCTAGGTTACTTCCTTGACTTACGCCTGAATTTGTGTAAAAAGGTTCCGAATGGTACCCACAGTAGTCCACGTATTGCATTCTACCTTTCATGTAGCTAGCAAAAAGTTTAAGTAGATCTAGAGTAAATCCCATCGATGCTAGTTTGGCCAGTAAGACGTCATTATCAACCGTATCGAATGCTTTACGAAAGTCGAAGTACGCCGTGTCCACCTGTTCCCCCGAGTCCACAGCTGGGACAGCATATGTCATAAAACATAGCATATTACTGTCCGTACCTCGACTCGGCCTAAATCCGTGCTGGGCATCCGACAGTTGACAATTTACCTGACCGTAGATGCATCGATGTAACACAGACTCCAAGATCTTTGCGCAGGATGACAGTACAGCAATTGGCCGATAACCCCCAACATCTGTACTCACGCTACCTTTTGGTACTGGGATCACACGAGTGGTTTTCCATTCCTCAGGGTATGTGCATGATTCTAGACTGAGATTATACAAATGCAGTAGTGGACCTATGAACGCGTCTCTACAATCCTTAAACACAAAAGGTGGGCCATCTGGGCCGTAAGATAATTTAGGTTTAAGATTTTTAAGCGCTATTTTTACATCGCTGCGGGTAAACTGATTTATTGCCACTCGGTGCGATCCGCTCGCTCCGGCTGTCTCCAAGGCTTCACTGACACTAAGTAGAGGCGGCTTGTCGCTGTACACTGAATGGAAATAATTAGAAAACTATCTAGCACAATCTTTCGGAGGGAGCTCTCTACCTTCCCTTGTAATGCCAGTAAAGCTTACTTTTGTCCTCTTAGTTTTTATGAAAGCCCAAAAAGATTTAGGGTCACTAATGAAGCGATCTTGTAAGCCCTTTTTATAATTATCATAGGCATCTTTTATCATGGATTTAATAAGCGATCTTTTTTCAGAAAATTTGTTATAATATTTTTTGTTTTTGGTTATTTTGTAATTTTTATGTAGCATAGCCTTAGTTTTTATTTCAGACTTTATTTCAGGGGTATACCACTCTGGATAATGATAACGCCTACTATTACTGTTGTATATACCTATTATACCTACATATACCTATTTAGAGAGATATACCTATTTGATCTTTGGTGAACGTTGAATGTTTCGATTGATACGGTCGATCGATAGAACTAGATGATAGCAGGTAAAAACCAATTTGTATACAAATAAACGTTATTATTATTATTTAAAAAAAAATGTGTTCTGTTTTTGGGCATATTGCAGCGACATCTTCCCCGCCCCAGTTTCACATTCCTTAGTTTCTGATATCTGTGTTTACAACCCTAACACCTGTGATATGTGTACATATCACCATGGGGGTTAAAAAAGTTCCTAAAAACATCACGTGATTAATGGACGACCCCTTCAGAGGGAGAGCTTTGTAGATATGATGAAGGGTGAGTATTGTTGTACTCACCCTTCATCATATCATCCCACACATGTGCACTGCTGAACATAGAGCTCCACCATACGACGCCACTAATAGCACCCAGGCATCGACTCCCTGCAACCGTTACAATATTGTTGGTCCATCTCCTAACACTCTTTTAACTCACACTTACCCTACTATAAAGGGTTGTTACTGCATTTCATTTAATCTCAAGAAGAAGAAGCAGAAAAGAGACGCCCAGAGTCTTTTTTTTCAGTATTTTGTATTCATTGCAGTCATACAATGTCAGATCAGGAGGTTGCTGGTTCGATTCCCGCATCGGGACAAATCTTTGTACGATCTGCAGATATTTGTTCCGGGTGTTCTGGATGTTTTCTATGTATGATAAAAATAATCTAGCTATTTAATGTATTGTATTATGTGTATCAGTTATCTATTTAGCTTAGGACTAGATAATTTGGGCACGGTTAAGGGCTTCAAAGAATAGTATTCTCAGAATGATCACTAATTGCTAAGATAATTCTTTCTTTCGACATTGGTTGTCCCACAGTGACACACAGAACACAGTGGGAATCAAAAGTAAGACTGTAAGTTAGGTACTACCTACAAATCTCTTCTTCTTTTTCGTATTCTTTATTGCTGGAGGCAATCAATGAAGAATACTACCTACAAATATGTTTAGGTTTGTTATGTTCCATTCTATTCCGCAACATGGTTCCGACGGAAGACCAGCGTTGTGGTAGCCTACGGCTATTACAACATTATGCTGAGTCGGACGCCATTTTGTAGCTTTAAGTTTCATTAATGTATTAAGTATATGTAGTGTGTAGTTGCTACAAATAAAGATTCTCTTTCTTTCTTTTTTTCTATTCTATTTTTGCTTTTGTATGTTTATTTTTCTTCGTCATACAGAAAGGTACTCTTGTTCAGAAATAAATGCTTATTGTTATTAGAGGTTTGAAGATCGGAGATCGGTTTCGAAACCGGTGGTTATGGTCTCGCTTTTTCTGTCCTTTTTTCCGACTTTAATATCTCAGCAACTGCAGCAGCAAATAACGTGAGTTTTGAAATGATAATACATTTCTTGCGCCTGTACAGTTTAAAGGAAAAAATGAAAATAAATGAAAATGAAAATTTTCAGTACAAATTGTGATGTCAAAATTTTAAAAGAGACGTACAATGTCGAGTGGGGTATCAAATGAAAAGTATTAATTTTTACATTTCAAAACAGTTTTTGAAATTTCTGTAGGTTTCATAGTTTTTGAAATATTTTGAAAAAACTTGAAAAAATACCCATTCTCCCCCTTATCTCCGAAATTTGCAGAGCGATCTATCTGAAATATATGTAGCGTTTGCAGATAGGGATCTATAATTTACAGGAAAAATACAGAGAAGTCTGTAAGTAGACCACTTTTTGAAAATGGTCAAAAAGGGGAGGGATAATTTTCAAAAGGGGGGGCTACCTCACCGAGTGGTGTAACATTTGCAAGCTAATCTTAGTAGAACATTATTGAAACTAAAATATTAACTTGAAATTACTGTAACATTTGCAAGCTAATCTTAGTAGAACATAATTTAAACTAAAATATTAACTTCTGTGTAACCTACATAGTGTTCAAGCAAATAAACTGTCTTTATCTTTAAACTTTTTGTTACTATTTCAGGTAGGGGAAGGTGATTTCGCGCGAAATGTTTTCGGATGGGGCCATCGAGCGGAGTTAGAGGTGCCTAAGATGCTCATACTCGAGAAACTCGGGAAGGTAATTATTAATAAGTTCGATTTGAACCTTCCTATGAACCAACTAGCGTCAAAGTTCTTACGCCTTTTTGGGAGATAGAATGTAGCTTATATGTTATTGCATACATGTCTAGAGCTACCTGTTTAAGCAGCACAACCGCTTCTACATCACAAGTTTACTAAACTTAGAGTGAGGAATGAATTAATGAATGAATAAATTAACACTTTATTGCACTTAAAAAATAACACAATAAAAACCTTATATCTACATTTAACACATAATCAGACAATAGGCGGCCTTATCGCTGAGAGCGAGGAGTTGAACCAAATGGTGAAATAGGTCTACAACACAATACAAATGTATCAATATGTAATAATGTAAGACCTACAGAAATAAACGATTTTATTATTATTCACATCATTTATATAAAATCTCGTTATAAAATATTTTTTTTACAAAATAGTAAATAGAAATATTTTAAAACTATTCTACAGTAAAAAATATATCAAAACGGTGAATCACCGGCCGCGAAACTCTGCTTACTTTGGGGCTAGATGATGCTGTGTAGATTGTCTAGCATTATTAAAAAAAAAATATTATTAATAAAAATGTTATGGAACCACCTCGGGATCATTCTCTATACAATAGTGAAAGAATCAGTAAAATCGGTTTTCCGTAGGCGGAGATACAAATACAAAAAATACACAAAAAATATATATAAAATATACAAAAAATACAGAATAATTTATTTAGGACAGGGTACATAATAAATAACATACTTAAAAATGAACGATGAGACAGCAAAAGTTAAAAACTGTGGAGCTGCCGCATCGAACGCCTCCTTAGCACAACATAAATAAATTAAATTATAACAAATTCCTTCATAACTCTGTCTCCTGTAAATAATATTATACCGATAAAATTACTATTTGACTATCTCTCTCTTGCAGGCTTTCGGAAAGGAGCCAAGCCACTGGAGTGAGCAGTATAAAGAAGCGAGTGAATAAAAACATTACGATTGATTCCAAAGTGAACTGTACTAAACTGGAAGCAAGTAATGGCAATGTGATGATAATGATGAATGGACCAAATATTAGTGATTGATTTTATTATTAACCACCTGTGTATTAAATGAAAATGTATGTGTTATGTTTGGTGATAAGTCTCAGTTAGCAGTCGATTATTGATAATGAGTAAAAGATAAAGGATCCTCGAAAGAGTCATTATATTTTTAATTTTGTACTTGTGTTGAAATATTGTGTAAGAAAGTACTGAAATAGGTAAGATTTAAACTTTTTTAAATTACATATGACGTACATATACATAAATAGAAATATATGTTTATCTTAATATATATTTCTATTTACTAACAAATAATTACAATTAAAGAATAGAAACAAATTAGAACTAAAAAATTTAATAATAATCCAAATTTTTGTGAAGTTTGCGGGCTCAAGTTTCGTCGCAGTCGGATTTTTTTTTGGGATATTATTTCATTTCTTAGAGTTTACCCCGAGTGTGAGGATAATAACAAAAACCTTAAATTCAATAATATTTAATTATCTTATAGTATTATAGTATTTACAGTTGCTGCGCTCGGACATCGCAGAGATTATCTACGCGCAGGTCTGTTTATTGTAGACTTTCAAATGACTACAGTGCATTCACAGTTATTTTACCTCTGACAGATGTTTTCTGAGTGTTGGTATAACTGTCGAGTCGTCTTGAAGAGCTTACAGGTATGTAAAAAAGGGTTACCCGTCATAAACATTTTACCCAATTGAACTGGAAACTAGAATGTTGATCTGTTGTTTATTATTGATTGATATAATATTATTGATAGTTACATATTATGTTAATAGAATATTGGTACAACTGTACTGATTTTGTATGGAGATAAATATTTTATTAAAAACATTACTTCCAAAATACCTGATGAAATATTTAAGAAATATCGTATTATGTGTACCATTATCACACAAAGTGTAATACTAAATCGGCATAGTTAGGTAATATTAGCAATACTGTTTTTACATTTCGTTTAAGGGAGTCATAGAAGTTATATAGGTATGGCAATATAACGCTCAGATTGCCAACCTAACAGCTAGAGGTAAAATAACTGTGAATGCACGTAAAAAGTGTTTAAGAGTTTATTATACCATAGATAATTTTCTACTGACAGGATATTGATCGTTGTTTGAAACTTATAATTTGCGTTTTATTTTCCTCTCATTGGTAGATAGGTACCTAGCTTAACTACAATGATTGCTAATAATTAAAATGTAATTTTTCATCTTAGTTTGTTTTTGTTTACTGACTTATTATGTTGGTACCTATTTTATATTACATGAGAGATTTAGGTAGGTATGTATATTATCCGAACTTTGTCAAAAACTGTAGGATCACTGGAGGTACACTACAGATTCCGTAGCTTGCGTAAGCCAGGCGGGCAAGGAGACTGCAGAGGTAGGGCGCGGGTGTCCCTCAGCGAGCCCCCTCGCTATCAGTGAGCAAAGCGTTAGGAACATTATTTCCACCTGTATAAAGCTCAAAGTTGATAGGTGAAAACGAGCAAGGTATTGTTAGGAAGTAACTACCTAATCTGTGCTACTGGTCTGATTTAGGAACAGGAGCCGACGAACTCCACTAAATTAATCACTTCATAACAATGGTAATGGTCTCAGAATTACACATTTTGGCATCCACCTTGTGACCTTTGATGAAAGAAGATGGAGGGGCGAAAGCGCTTGTCAAAAGTGTCAAGTGAAATTAATTCTATCAAGCTTTCCGTGCAAATAGTACCGCACGCTCTATTTAGCGTTTCTTTTGCTAGAGTTTATTTCATCAATGGACGATTCCGCGATGATAACATTGACATATAGTAAAGCGATTGGTTAGCAGAATTAGGCCACTGATTGCTTGACCTACGTTATAATGTTATTATTTATAATAAATAGGCAGGTACGTACTAAAATAAATATGTACGCTATTCTTGTATAGCGAAGCTAAAAGCAAAACAATAAAAAATTAAATGACAAAGAATTCTATGAATTTGAGATAGGTACCTATACCCACCTACCTAATGCTAATCAAACCAATTTATCACTTCACGTCGTTATGTTGATTTTATATCGACCAGACACTTTGTACGTAAGTGCTACAGATAAATTTAACGTACAGGGTGTCACAGAACTACTTACACACTGGTGTCAAATCAGATTTTGCCAAATCTAGGTAAACTAATTTGACAGCACTAAAAATGTTGTCGTACCTTTCACAATAATCAAAATAAAAAGTATCTTTGGCTTCATTTTTAATACCGTCAAATGGGTTTAGTCTAGTTTTGTCGACATCTGAATAGACACCAAGGTCTACATAATGTAGGTAGGTTAGGTTAGGTTACACATTAGGTATTGTTCTTTAAAACAATCTAACATACGAAATAATATTACAAGCAAGATAACCCATTGTTAGCTGTTTTTTCTAACCATCCAGTGATGTTCCTTTTTTTACATTTTAAACAATTTAACTATTAAAAATCGTCGTTTCGCTGACTTATTATGATCAACTGCATAAACCTGGGATAGATATAAGGTGCTACGTTATTGGTGTAATAAGCCGAAAGGGGGTTGTTGTGCACTCTATATCCAACTGATCCGCATGGTTGATTTTCAGAAATACGTTTTTTTTAGTTTTCATATTAAAAAATAACTTTAATCAAACGCTTAATAAAGTGACAACACTATTGCTCACGAACACACAAATAAGGCCGCGGCCGCGGCGGGCAGTGCGAGATCACGCAGCACGCCCGCCGGGGCGCCGACTTCGGTTGCGCCAAGTGGGGAGGTCAGACGAGTCCATATTGCCGTTATTATTTAACCTTTTCAAATGAGAATAATTTCTGACATTGTCATTTCTATTTGACATTAGTTAAAATTCTTAGGACGTTTTGGAAATTGTCGAGGTGCTTTTTATTGAAAAATTAAGTTATTATTAGCACACGTAGAGGTATGTTGGACGAGTCCATTGAGTTGCAGGGCGCCGGCGGCGTACGGTCGATTCTCATTGGCTGTCGGCTAAGTATGGGCGGTGACAATTGAAGGTCAAGAACCTTACTGATGAACAGCTGATGTAGGGCTAGTTGAGATGAAAGTTTCAAGGTAATTTTTTCAGTAAAAATCGTTGAAGCCCAGAAAAAAACGAAAACAAAAAATTTTCGTGGGAGGGGGTGGACCACCCCCTATCCGCTTAGTACACCAATAACGTGGCATCTTGTATAAAAAAATATTTGGTACTACAAGAATGCTATTATAAGGTTATTTTTAATAGTGTAAAGCTGGGCACTGACTGATGTTATGGGGCGTAACGTACCATTCGCAGCAAGCATGAAACGTTACGCCGCCGCCGCCCCGTGTGCCGCCGTGATGCAAAATCCGTCTCGTTGCTCGTTGCGAGCGCCTTCTTTCCCCGTACTGACTGCACGACCGCTCGCTGTGTAACACGTTGCATCACGCCCCGTAACACCCCGGTTAGTACCCGGCTTAAGGAAGCAGAACTAAGGCTGAGGGCGAACGAGCGTAAGTTTTTTATTTGTAAGTCGCGTAGAATGTCTACTTTCAACAAAAATTACAATCTAACGAACGGCTGGCACGAATATGATTATTGTATGACGCGACGACTCATTTTACTTGACTTACAAGTTACAACTCAAAAATGGCGCTCGTTTAGCTCCGATCTAAAATAGATTTTGGGGAAATGTCTACTCATATTACCTATATTTTATTGCATTAATTGTGTAGGTACATTTTTACAGGTTTTTCTAAAACCTATAGCATGCTCCAGCCTCTCACAATACAGGTGTAAATATAGATCTCTGTGCTTATATTAACTAAATTTTAAGTAAACCTATTGTGTAAAGAGGAAATAAACAAATTATTATTATTATTTTGTAGGTATTTGTATCTAGGTAACCGATTTCTTGGGGTAACGGGAGCTGTCAACAAATTACAGTTATTCTAGGACACCCCATAGTTTTATCATTATTCATTACTGACACCAGTCGTCAGTTTGTATCAATCAGTTTTAAATTTAGTTACTCTCGAGCCACCATTTTAAGTTATTGTGTCTACAGCAGTATCGCGTCGGTACGTTTGTGATTAAAATATGGCTGAATTCCTGAACTGTATTGTTATTAGTTTTGGTGAAAGGTAGATGAAAACTAGGTATTAAAGTTATGGGACTGCATGCTATGAAATAACAAAGCAAACATACATTTGTAAACTATGATTTGATTGAACTTTACTTTATCTTTCTGGGAATAAATAATATTTAGAATTCTGTATTTTTTCATAAGTTGATGTTCATACCAACACTTAGCATGGTTTTATCATGGATTAGTTTATGTCATAAATTTTTTCTAAATATTTCAAAGCAGTATCTGCATGACTGGTTTTTTTTGCATTTAAAATAACATAACTTGGTACAGTCGGCCTCAATAATGTTACCTACACAATTACACTTTAGGACCTTGTCGCTTTAAACTTGACTTAATCGATCACACGAGTTCTGTCTAAGTACCAATAAGCGCTCTTTGGCATGACAAAGTACTTGAGTGTATTTACCTTCGTGCATGCGACTGTACCTCATAAGAGTCAAGGTAAACAACCTTTTTTTTTGATGAATTTTTGCTAGTCATTCCTACACAGCATTTTATAACCTTAATACGGATGCTGGATCCAGTTTAACCATAACCAGTTGAGTTAACCGAGAGGTAACACGTTTGTTTTGCCGATAACAGATAAGCATTTTGGTCAGTGTTTTCAATTTTAATTCATCTGTGATAAAATACTTCCTTCTGAACGCGGCTTCGCACCCGTGTTTCTGGGGTAAATGTAGCTTTTAATGACTTAATCCAATCCTAAAATCCAGATCAGACCTATAAAATACCTACAATAAGTCCTGAAACTCGAAATTCAAGCCGGCATCGGAAGCACGTTGTCGGAAGACAACGTGCCAACGTGTGACGTGTGTTTTTAATAAATACAATGACAGACAGACTATTCAATGTTATTTATTTGTATCCATGTTATTATTATAAAAACGAAAGTAAATTTGTCTGTTTATCTGTTACCTTTTCAAGCCTAAACGGCGTAACGGATCTTAATGAAATTCGGCAAGGAGGTTTACGGTATCCCGGGGACGGATATGCCGCGGAAGCTAAAAATAAAAACGAAATAATTCTCCTGTAATCCTGTTATAATATAAATAATATTTTTCAGTAAAATGTCGAAGCCAGTGTACTATTACTTCAACGTGCGAGCCCTGGGGGAAGCCCCGAGGATGCTGATGGTGTACGGAAACTACCCGTTCGAAGACCGCAGGCTGACGTCCGAGCAGTTCCAGGAGTTCAAGCCCAGTGAGTAGACCCTTACTTACTTACTTGATACTTGTTTCTGGACTGGTTTCCGCAACTAGGCCACAGGTGGGCCCTTTTTGCGTGTCGGGTGGGGGGCTGCTAATCTAACCACCCGATGTCCTCTAGGAAAGCCAGCAGCTCGCTGACGCCGGTGCATGCCTCCCTAGGCGTCCTCGGTGTCCCAAGGTAGTGTAGTCGTTGAGATGCTACGCTATCGCACTCCACAAGCACATGCGCGGCCGTCTCCTCTGCGTTCATGCACCCTCTGCATAGGGGGCTGTCCGTGATACCCAGATTAAACAGATGTTTGTTAAGCATGCAATGTCCTGTGACAATTCCGACAATTTGCCGAAGTTTGTCACGTTTCAGATTGAGGAGCTTTCGGGAGAATCCCGGGTTTAAAGCCGGGAAGGCCTCCTTCGACTGCCTACAATCCGGCATACTTGCCCAGTAATCTTGGTGTTGTTTAACTGTACGTTGACGGATCCATGAGCGGACTTGACTGAATGGTAGAGGAATTATTGGTTCAGGTCCTGCTGGTTGCCACTCTGAACCTCTCCTCGCCAGTGCATCAGCCTCGTCATTTCCCCTAGATCCGCTGTGTCCTTTTATCCATTGAAGTGTGACTCTATTTGACTTACTAACTTGTTCTAGCAGGTAGTGGCACTGTATGGTAAGTCCCGAGTTGTGTTCTCTCTTGCTCAGGGCCTGTAGTACCGCGGCACTGTCCGAGAGGATCCTGATGTTCTGGTCAGTTACCTTCCTTCGCAGCACTGCAGTCGCAGCCTCAATTATACCCACACATTCCGCCTGAAAGATGGAGTTGTAGGTACCCAGTGCTGTAGTTTTGTGAATGTTAAGATCTTCCGAGAACGTTCCCGCCCCCGTACCTATTTTCATTTTAGAGCCATCTGTGTATATTCTTACTTCGTGTATGTTTGAGCTATCACTTGGCTCCTCGTGCATTTGTATAGTGAAGCTTCTTGAAGGTATGTGTTTCTTGGGTACCCTATCATAAATCGAGAGTAACATGGGGTTGCTTCTGGCGTACTCGTCTATAATAGTGGTGTGTTGTGCTCTAGTGTCATTATCCCATAAACGTAAAGCCCAGAGTCTGTACGCAGCTGCGGCTGCCTCTTGTTGCACGTGTAGGTGCAGTGGGATTAGGCCTATCAGGGCTTCGAGTGCTGCCGTAGGGGCAGTTCTCATACACCCTGTCGTCGCTACGCAGGCTAGTCTCTGGAACTTTTGCAGCTTGCTTATAGTTGTGCTTTGCTTTGTTCTCGGCCACCAAACTAGAGCACCGTATGTCAGCGAGGGCCTGATTACAGTGTTGTAGAGCCATTGGGTAATCCTTGGGCTGAGACCCCATGTTCTACCTAGCATACGTCGGCATTGCCAGAATGAAATGGTGGCTTTCTTTGTCTTGTTTTCTAAATGTGTTGCCCAGTTAAGTTTGTTGTCTAGGGTTATACCTAAGTATTTAACTGAATCAGTTAGTGTTAGCTGCGTATCAAACAGGAACGGAAGTTGGTAGGTTCCTAGTTTACGCTTGTTGGTGAACATAACTAGTTCTGTTTTAGTTGGATTCACGGTTAGTCCATAGTCTATGCACCATGATTCGATGACCTTTAGTGCGTTGTTCATAATGTTACACGCCACGCTGGCAAAGTGTCCCGATATGAGTATCGCAAGATCATCCGCGTAGCCTACCGTGTAGAAGCGTTGTTCGTTAAGCTTGGTAATTAGATCATTAGCAACTAGATTCCATAGGAGAGGTGACAAGACGCCGCCTTGTGGGCATCCCCTTGACACCACTCCCCTGGTCTCCCCGTGTACGTCGATACGTACTGCCCTCAGCTTGAGCATACTAATGATCCAATCTACCAACGTTGGCTCCACTTCGTGCTTCTGTAAGGCTACGTTGATGCTGTTGAAATTCGTCTTGTCAAAAGCCCCTTCGATATCTATAAAGGCTGCGAGACAGAGCGTTTTGTTTGAAATGTCTCGTTCTAATCTGCTAACTACTGTGTGCAGCGCAGATTCTGTTGATTTGCCTGAGCTGTAGGCGTGTTGCTGTGGATGTAGTGGTTTTATTGTTAGTATATTATCTCTTATGTGTCGATCGCATAATCTCTCTAGAGTCTTGAGTAAGAAGGAGGTAAGACTGATCGGCCTATAGGACTTTGCTTCGGTGTAGTCACTTTTACCTGGTTTGGGTATGAATAGGACTCTGACCTCTCTCCACATAAGCGGTACATAGCGGAAGGCTAGACAGGCTGTGAAAATAGCCGTCAGGGCCTCGCTAATGTGTGCTAGACCCCAGCGTAGGAGGCCGGGAAAAATTCCATCCATACCCGGTGACTTGTAGGGTTTGAATGTGTTGATGGCCCACTTAACCTTATCCCCGGTTACCACTGAGCATGCTACTGCCCAGTCTTTCACCGATGGCGTGACCAGACTGTTGTCTTGCCACTCTGTTTCGCCGTCTATGAGGCACCCCGGGAAGTGTGTTTGTAGTAGTAGTTCATGTGTTTCTGTAGTAGTTTTGGTATAGGTGTTGTCAAGTCTCTTAAGCGAACCAATCTCGCGGTTCGGTTCAGCCGCTAAAATTTTCCTGATTCTGTTCGCTTCAGAGTTTGATTCTATCTTAGTGCAAAAGGTTTTCCATTTGAGACGACTCCTACGGCGTAGATGTTTTTTATAGTCGGCCTGGGCCTTCTTATATACGTCCCAATCGGAGTCGTCGTAGGTGTTCATGGCTCTGTTAAAATATTTGCGTACCTTACCTTTGAGTTCCTCCAGTCGTCGCGACCAGCCTTGCCTACGTGCATCAGTTGCACTGATGACGGTGAGAGGACAAGCTACCTCAAAGCTCTTGGTAAGGCTCTGCGTGATGTGTTGTACCGCTGTCTCTATTTCTGCAGTGTTGCTTATGTTTGATTTCGAGCTACCCTCACCTAGGTGCTTCGACAGCGAGTTTATGAACAGTACCTTATTTGTGTTGCGCGGGTTGCGCGTGGGTACTGGAAGCATTTTGTTGAGCGTCAGTTCATATCTAATCCATCTGTGGTCGGAGGAGGACACCTCATCCGATACCCTCCAGTTACGCACCAGGTCAGAGCAGTTTCCCGTTACCAGGGTCAGATCAATTATGGTACGACAACGTTTCGTTACGAAGGTTGGTTCTGCGCCCTTGTTTGCTATTGTAAGGTTAGTGGTGAAGAGAAAATTTACCAGATCATCTCCTCTGCTGTTTGCAACGGGCATGCCCCATATGGGGTGGTGCGCGTTCGTGTCTGCTGAAATTATTAGTTTCGAATTATTTAGTTCACATTGTCTTACCAAATCCGTAGTGTCTTTCGTTGGCACGACCTCGTCGCCGGGCATGTAGGCTGACGCGAGCACTACTTCTTCGGTCTCCCCTCCAAACACCCCCTGAAGCCTGACGGCCGCCAGGTCTCTGGAACAGAGCTCGGTTATGGGGACCACTGTTATGTTGCGTGGTACAAAAATGCACGCACGCGGATTATTGCAAGTGCTGTCGTAAATGAGCTTACCGTTTAGGTTGTTGAGACCACACACACGCCCCGCCCTAATCCACGGCTCCTGAATTAGGGCTATGGTCTCGTTGCTTGGGTCCCCCAGCACTCTGCGCAGGTTAGCCGTAGCAGTGAGGCTGTGCTGGAGGTTTGCTTGGACGACTTTATAAGGGGAGGGGTTGTGGGTCACCAACATCTTGGTTTCCCGTCTTCTCCTTCTCCTCCTCTGTGTCGTCCCCGTCCGAGGCCAGCATTATGTCTTCGCTCAGCCCCTCACACATCACCTCCATCGTTCCAGAACACGATGGTTTGGGCGACGAGTGTGGAGGGGGAGGAGGCAGCACCGGTGAATCGGGGCCTTCGGACGTAACTGTCTCAATGGGACCAGGCTTATTCTCTGGCCCCTCTGGTGGTGTACTGGGCAGCTTCCGGGGGGGGTCATCTTGGAGCTTCCCTTCCGCACCGTAGAAGCGTACGTAGACGCTACCCAGACCGTACGCCAGGCGGCGTTCGTTCTCCATGATGGTAGGGATAATAGTTTCCGGTATCCCTATCGTCACGAAAAGCATGTCGTCCGCCTGTCTTTGGTGGGAGTAGACGATCCACTGGTTTACGCGCGCCCATTTGTTTTGTTTCCCCAGTATGAGACTCGTGTCTTCCAGGGAGAACGTGCACTCAGGGAAGAAGATGGCTGCACGCACCCTCCTCGTCAGTTCACTCTGCTTGACGACCGCGAGGTTCGGGCAAGCTGTAGTCGGTAGCTGCTCAATAGCGTCGGTTAGCCACTCATGAGAAGGCACATCCATACACCACAGCTTCAGGGCTCCATCGGTGAAGATGGGCTTACCCATGAAGCGGGGGGTGAAACTTATGTCAGGATTCCTGGCCTCATCTAGAAGCCGACTGTTCAAGTACCTCTTCAATACCGTGGCTTGTTCCTCCGTCAATTGTGGATTGTCGGTCTTCACCAATCTCAGCATAGCTGGCAGCAGGGACGCGACGTGAGCGGTCGAGCTTTAGCTTCTTATGTTCCCCTCTCGGGGACACAGTGTCGTCCAGACGCGTCCTCTTGCCTGGCTCCACTTGGATCGAGGCCGGAACCGGGATCGGAGCCGCGGCAGGGGCCTGAGCTGATCGAGCGATCGCTGTGGCTGCGCGTTTCTGGCGATTGAAGCGTTTGCTATTTTGTGTCTTCTTCTCCTTACCTCTGCCAACTGCAGACCCAGCAGCCTCTACGAGCAAGCTCGGAGGTTTCGCCGGCGGGGCTTGCGGTTTGGAGTCAGACATATTCTTGGCATTCTGCCTTTGTTTGTAGAAGAAGCTGGGACCTTCGGCGTCAGCGTTCGGAACAGTGGCCCCGGTGTTCGAAGCCGCCCGTTGTTCACGCTTCTGCCGTATCCTCCGTAGCTTCCTTCGGGCGTTCTTGCCTACTGGGGCGTTAGCCTCAGAGGTTCGAAACTCGGTAGTCGAGGGTCCAGCCACTGGCTTTGCCTCTTTCCCTGCCGTATTGCTTGGCTTTTTGGCTTTAGGTCTGACGACCGACCAGCCAGCAGTAGGATCCTCAGCGACCTTGATGGCCGCATAGGCTTCTACCGCCTCCCCTGCTGAGGGCGCAAAGTGGTCAATAGATTGGTTGGTGTTCATGTTAGTGCTTAGTTTTGACTTCATCTTTCCGGGCCCCACCCACCACGGAGTCCAACCAGGGGGATGTATTATGATAGCAATATACACCAGGGTTGCCGGTCCGATATAGAACGGGCGATCGCGTTGCCTACGAGCCTCAACGGCACCACCATACTCAGCGTTGACCACCATCACCGAGCTAAGGCGTGCACCGCCGGCTGCAGACCCCATCGACCTCCCCCTCTCACCAGCGGTGGCTGAAGGCCGCCCGCCATGCTGATTAGTCACGGTTGGTTAGACCGTGACCTCCCGTTTTCGGAGGAAATTCACGCCAAAGAGGAGTGTTGCGGAAGAGACATCTGTCCGCTCAGCCACCAGGCCAGTTGCATCCCCCCTTGCGGGCCCCCTACGCACAGCATCAAAACGTAGGTGGTCCTCCCACCACCTGCTATCACTCTTTTTGGGGATAGCAGGCCCACGAAGCTAGACCACCTTGCTTCGTAGCGGATGTATGGACTTGGGATTGGATGGGAGTTAAGTGAAGGGCAGGTGGGGATCTTGTGTCATTACTATCCAACATCTACTCATCGCACGATGGTGGACCCGCCGGGATATGACAACCCCATCCCAGGCAGTGTTCGTCTGGTGGTTTTGGTTACGTCTATTTCTGAGGGAATTAGACCAATAACAGGGGACAACCACGTGAAGGATACCCCACCAGGCTTACCTTAGGGATCAGCGACTGTTGCGCTACTCTCCCCTAAGGCCATTCGCGCCTTACATTTCTTGAAGAGCCATGTAAGGCAGGTCTGTATCTATACTAGGCAAGCAGCTAAACTAGGTGACTAGGGAAGCAAAGCAAGCTAGGCGGTGCAACTATTAAAGCATGGACACAGCCCCCCCCCCTTAGAGGCCCCCCCTTGAGTAGACCCTTGTTCATTTAATGATTCCATCAAGTTATATTCTAGTACCTACCGTACTTTTTATTTAGGTAGTTTTAAAACCAATGAATCATCCATCAGCATAGCAGCTCCACACACATCCACGGTTGGAATTATAATGAAGTAGGTACAGTCAGCTGATTCAATTAGACTAAACATTTAGTAGGTAAGTGTACCTATTAGTACTTAATTTGTATACCGTATTCTAACAAGTACGATGACTACTTTGTACGAAAAATGTGTGCGTGGAATTTTATTTAAAAGTTTCGTTTAAAATAAAAGTGAAGAGTAGGTTCTTATATTTTTACATATCTGAGCAGCTGATTGTACTTATTACTATACAATACAATACAAAAATACTTTATTGTACATCAACAAAAATACAATACAAAAGACATTACTTAAGACACAAGTACAATGGGCGGCCTTATCGCTTAGAAGCGATCTCTACCAGGCAACTGTATTTTTTACTTTTATTATAGTTACTAAATTATTTAAAGCAATTATTTAATAAAGTCTCCAAAGGCTATGTATTTATTATGACATAAAGATATATCATCTACCGGTCCATATCCCACGCTAGGTGGGGTTGACACAACATGAGTTTTTCTTCCACTTTCCTCTTTTACATAATCCATTCATCTTTTCTTCAGTCTTCATCTCCCCTATCTATATCCCCCTATTCAAACCTAATCTCCTCTCCTCGTCACATGACATTCTATCTCGCATAACATGCTAACCTATTACTCCTCATCTTTTCGTCACTTTCTAACTTCCTGTGATATACCAACCCGTTCCATAACTTATCCATCCTTGTCACTCCACGCATCCATCTCAACATTCGCGTTTCCGCTGCATGCACAGTTCGTTCATCCTTCCCTTTCGTTGCCCAACATTCAGATCCATACATTACGAAAGGTCTAATCATGACTGTCCCGTAAATATTCCCTTCAGTATAAGGAGCATTCGCCGATCGCATAATGTAAACGACCTAGGTATCGCCATTTCATCCATCCTGCGCTTATCCAGTCTTGACGTCCTTGTCTTTCTCCTGATAGGCAAGGACGTCAAAAATTATGATATTAATAATAATAAGAGTAATTTATGAATAATTAGGTAATTAAAAGTAATAATCCTCTCTCTCTCTGCAGCCCTAGTCACCGGCCGCTTGACGCTAGCTTCGCGACCGGTGATCCACCGTTTTGATGTATTTTTTTACTGTAGAATAGTTTTTATATAACTATTTTATTTTCTATAGGAAAGAATGTATCATATAACGAGATTTTAAATGAATGAAGTTTATAATAATACATAATGTATATAAATCTCTTCATAATCTTTATGAAACAGTCGACTGTCGTTAATGCAAACCTGCGATAATTCGAACCTCTATAATTCAAAGTTATTTTCCAACCATTTGATATTTCACATTCGATAATTCGTAATATTTTAAGAATCCCTCGTGTTTCGAATTAGCGAGAGTCGACTGTGTAAAGATTATGAACTCTGATGATTATGAACTATGAAGATTATGAGTAAAAAACATATACGTAGGTACGTAAAATTACGCAATGGTAGATAAGAGAGTGAAGTACCTGTTGCGTTGTGTGTTATGTATAACCCCAAATAGTAGATTTAATTTTATCAGGTTGATAAAATATTGTTTTGCGGAAATATTTGTTCGACGACGTTTTCATTACCTACCGACGACGATTACATAAAATGATTCGCGGAATTTTGTGGATAACTTTCTAACGACTCCTGTGGCGTAGGGGTTTGAAACTGGCGTGCTCGATTCCGCCCAAACCGTAGACATTCTGGGACGTTACCATTGAAGGATACCATGAAGGGATTGGATTCAAGATTAAAATTTTTATTGCGATCAGGTTTACAATTAGGCACAACATGAGGGTGGGGCACTGCAGTTTGGCATATAAGTAGTTTTCAGATAACACAATTTTTTTTACATATGTATTAAAATAATATAACATTAATTAAGGGACATATTATTATATATAACTATATTTTAAATACCATAGATTTGAATATATAAAATATTTTTTTAACTTCTAACTTATTTCTGTTTGAAAATATTCCTGTATAATGCATAGAAACTTTTTTATCAGGTATCTATCTTAGATAGATACCTGATTAAAAAAAGTTTCTGTAAAATATTTTTGAATCTTAAAAAGTTTGATTCATCTTTTATATCTTGGGGGAATGTTGCTATAAATTTTTATTGACATAGAATGTGTGTATGAAAAATTTCAAGTTTAGTTATGGGGGCTGGCTAATTTTTTATAAGGGCGAAGATTTTGAGGGCAAGAGTATTCTTGAAAAAAGTTTAGTTTGTCTTGACAAATATGCATAATTCTATTAAGTAAATAAATACTTATAAGTGTTAGGATATTTTCTTTATTAAAATAGTGTTTGCAGCTCTCCATTGTATCCAAGTTATGAATTATTCTAATACATCGTTTTCGGAGCATAAATACCTGTTGCTAGTCAGTAGGAGTACCTACAGCCTACCTACTTACTATGGGATTATGCCATATTGGAGCCAGGCGTGGGCATAAGCGTAATAAGCACATGTTGCTGTTTTCGGTGTTTATAGGACCCTAGACTAGTCCCACTGAAATTACTTATATTATTGTAATTTTTAGCTCGTATTGTGACATTTCAGCGCAACGGCCTGAAAGGTTAGAAAGGGAAGGCCCTTTCTTTCAGTTTTCTCTGTCTATGTACCTCTATTTTTTATAATTATATAATAATGCTAATAAAATAATCATTTTCTCATCACAGAGACTCCATACGGCCAGATGCCAGTTCTAGAAGTGAACGGGAAGCAAGTAGCCCAGTCCACGGCATTGGCTCGCTACTTCGGACGCAAGTTCCATCTAGCGGGGGATAGTGATGACGATGAACTGGAGATCGATGCTGTCGTCGAGTTTCTGGGAGATATCCGTGCTAGTAAGTCATAGATGTACCTACTTATCATAGCGTGACTTAAGATCCACCCGTCCAACCCCTCGATAATATAATCCACCTGCCTAGCGTGGGAATCATGGTATTCTTTGGGGGTGGCATGCATATTGTCTACTGTGAACGTTGTACCTACCTACTGATGAAGGGAGGCTAAGTTTGGTGAAAATGGGCCCTTGGCAGATCATCCGTTCACATTCATAATCATAATGGTTTTCTCCAAAAAAGAGCTGATGTTTCATAAGAAACTGTACTTACCTGTACCTCGTCTGGTTATGGGTGCAAGAATCAAAAAGTACGTAAACAGGAACAGGTAAAATTCTTAAAATTAAACACTGACATGAAAGTAAAGTAATATTTTTGATTTCTGTCGCTTCGGTATGTAGACTAAAGTAACGAAGCAACGAAGAAACAATATTAAGCCTGTTGCTACTTTTCGAATTAGAGCATAACCCCATACTGTCTCAATTACAAACATACTGTATATGAATGTGGGCAAAACACATTTATAAACGGCGCGATGATGTCACCGTGGACACACGCTCATTGGGTTGCTATCTAATCAAATGTCGATGCAATGGCCTTCAATTCTCAGTTGTCAAGGAGATTTGGCAAATCATTGCTGTTTGCCAAAATATCTGCAATTCATGCTTATATTTACAAAGTAAACATATGTACAAAGTTAGGCACGTCCAATAACTATAACTAAATTTACAATAAAAACATACAATAGGCAGATAACACACAGAGACTACCTACTCGAGTACGGTCTACTTAAAACAACATAAAACACAGGTTAACAGTGGGTACTTGGTACTATGCAGCTCATCTGTGGGCAGATAAGAAGTTTAAGATACGCTCTGAATGGTGTTGCTTTCTGGTGTTTGAAGTCGGTTAAAAATAATTTCCTTCTCATCAGAACATATACTTCCATTGCTGAACATGTCTCCCCAAACGATGAGTGCCTACCCACCTAATTAAATCAATTAATGTAACTAAAATCGGTTCAATATTTTATTTTATGCACTAGGTCAATGATTATCATTATTATAGCGTAGTAGAGTGTCCCACAGTAGTTAAAAGTTCATTGTTACACTCACACAAGATACAAGTTAGGTACTTACATTGTTATATTTTGAACTACCTTTCTATGGACTGCGTTTCAAAACACTGGTCTGTGTTACGATAAATGCCAGAAAACTCCCATAGCTATTTTATCAACATTTCGAATAAAAAATGAAGTCATTTACTTCAGAATTTTTATTTTTTTACTAATGAATTTGTTAGAAGCAAAGTTTGTAGTAGGGAGTTTCGGAACCATTCACCAAATTCTGAAAATCTCATCGACGTTTATCAAGGCTTATACCAGTATTAAGTTCAAGGTTAGGGCATTAATTATTCTAGTCTAGAATATACTAAGGAGGTACCTTTGCCCAGTAAGACCTGGGAAAAGTTAGCCATAAAACACAGCAAAACTGATTTGATTTAACAAGAATATTTCCTTACAGATGCAGCCTCGGTCCAATACGAGACCAACGAAGCCGTGAAGGAAGACAAACACCAGCACAACTCGAAGAATGTATACCCTGTGCTCCTGCAGAAACTGGCCAGCATCATCGAAAAGAATAACGGACATCTTGCGCTGGGCAAGGTGACTATTATTTCTAATCATCATTAGTATGATAGTTCACTGCTGCAGTTGAATACGGATTACGCCGTGTAAGTGAGTGTCCAAGTGTTAATTTAATTAAAGCTTGGGTCAAGAAGTTCGAGCAAACGGGATCGACAACGAATAATATACAAACAGGGCGGCCACGTTCTTGGTATTGCCAGAGCCGTCAACCAACCGAATGTTCTCTTCGCTTCTTCTTGAACGTGGCCGCCCTGTTTGTTTAATATTCGTTGTCGATCCCGTTTGCTCGAACTTCTTGACCCAAGCTTTAATTAAATTAACACTTGGACACTCACTTACACGGCGTAATCCGTATCCAACTCTAAACAGGCGTCTAACAGTAACGTAGGAGTCGTTGTTTTTGTAAAATTGTTTCACACAAAAAGCACGCTGTTGTCCCGTGCAGCGCTCCATTGTGACTAAAATTGCATGAAGCGACGCACAATTCCCCGCCACCCGCACGTCCTTCCCTCTGGTTTTTGAGAAATCAAGTGTTGCTATTAGCAAAAATGTATGGCCCAGCCGGTATAGTAAAAATATCTAAGCCGTATAAATGTATGTTTAAGTATATCAGTTATCTAGTACCCATAACACAGTCTCTGCTTAGCTTAGGGCTAGATGATGCTGTGTGAATTGTTCAGCGTTATTTATTTACCTAATTGGGTGACTGAGATAGAGCACTGAGCTTGACTAAAAGATAACTTGATGAAAGACTGACTGAGAGAATACGAAAACGAAAAGCCAGACGGCTTAGTAATAGGGTCCTATTGGAATTTGTGTTGGGTGTGAAATAAACCCTTAAAACAGCAATATTTTCCAGCTAACCTGGGCAGACTTCGTCTTCACCGGTCAAATCGCCTACTTGAAAGTGATGCTGCGAATGCCAGACCTCGAAGCCAAATACCCGGTGTTCAAGAGAGTAGTCCAAACCGTGGAGTCTATACCTAGCGTGAAGAAATATATACAGAACCGACCGCCCGTAGACCCTACATTAGATTTCTAAGATACAATTGTTATTTGTGTACCTAATATAATAGCTTTAAAAAGTGAGATTAATTACCTGCGTCTTTTACCCCATAGATTACCTTATCTCATATAGTACCTACAATCGGAGTCTTCAAATCTTGGGACTAGATGATGCTGTGTAGATTGTCCAGGATTATTTATTTATTTATCTCAAGTGAATAAATTCCTTCTGTTATGTAAAGCGTGCGCTTCGCCTTCTTGTGAAAGACGGTGGCCAAAAGCTTAACGAATCAAATATGTTTTTTTCTCACACAGGTAAATCGATAAGCTCTCCGTGATAATATAGCTAAGTAAAATATAATGTTTTTAAGTTCACCATGATTGTTTTATTTTGTTTGTGGCCTCTTTTCAGTACTAACCTACTAGACCTATGAGTTTTTCGTTATCGGTAGATACTTAGGCTTCATAGTAGGTACACCTATGCTAGATTTTGTTTAATATCTGCAAAAAAGGTACTATATAAACAAACCAGCAATTAACTTTCTTAATGTTGATTTTTAAACACAATTTAAAATACCTGTTGTCGATTTAAGATCCTTTCTTCAATAAATATTGTTAACAATTATATTTTTGTCGACTCCTCGATTGTGTGCATGTGCTATTTTTTGTTTGGATTTGTTGACATAATTTGTAGATAACTCAAAGCTCGACCATAGGTACCTTGGTAGGTACCATGAAAGTTATCGCTTGGTTCGACCTCCAGTGTTTGATAGGTACTTGCTACTAACAGTGGCGGCATAGCGTGGGTTGGTACCCGGGGCGGATTTCTACCAAGCACCAGCCCCCCAAATATAAATACTGAATCCACTTGAGGGTTGTTCAAATTGTAACAAAAGTAATACGTAACGCAGAGCGGAGCGAGCCACGACATTTTATTATTTTTTGGTATTCTCGGATGTTTGGTGTATTTAAAGTAAGCAAGAGTCATCCATCATCACATCACCTATGTTAGTCCACTACTGGACATAGGCCTCCCCTAATGAGCGCCATAGAACCCTGTCTTTAGCTTGCCGCATCCAGCATCTGCCAGCATTCTTTCGCAAGTCGTCATCCCACCTGGCCGGAGGCCGTCCTACACTACGTTTGCCGAGTCGTGGTGCCCACTCAAGAACAAGTTTACCCCAGCGGCTGTCGGTTCTTCGGGAGACATGGTCGGCCCATTGCCACTTCAGCTTGCTAATTCTTAGAGCTACGTCGATAGCTTTGGTTCTCGATGTATCCGTTACGAATCCTATCCTTCAGAGAAACTCCAAATATATGTAGGTCGTTGAGCGACTTTAAAGCAAGAGTACCTACATAATGAGAAAATAAATGATAGCGAGCGAAACGAGCCCCGACAATTTTAAAGACTGCGTTGGTAGATTAACATGTAGGTAATATGAATACATAGATAACGGCCAGCGGAGCGAGCCGCAGCAATTTTGGGCAGGCGGGGTTGGCAACAAGGAACAAGCTAAGACAAGGAGAGCAGAGATAGCCGCAACAATTTTGGGCAGGCGGGGTTGGCAACAAGGAACAAGCTAAGACAAGGAGAGCAGAGATAGCCGCAACAATTTTGGGCAGGCGGGGTTGGCAACAAGGAACAAGCTAAGACAAGGAGAGCAGAGATAGCCGCAACAATTTTGGGCAGGCGGGGTTGGCAACAAGGAACAAGCTAAGACAAGGAGAGCAGAGATAGCCGCAACAATTTTGGGCAGGCGGGGTTGGCAACAAGGAACAAGCTAAGACAAGGAGAGCAGAGATAGCCGCAACAATTTTGCGATTTTTTTCGACGATTAACAAAATGTTATGAATACAAAAAAAATGCCGAAAAAGATATAACGGCGCGTACGTAGTACGAAAAATCCGCAGTTTTTTTTTAAATTGATGAGACATGCTTAGCAAGACAAGGAAGATAAGATACCTAATGAATTTTTTTAACAAATATTAAATAGAACAATTTCATGTTTTTTTGGCTCTTAACATCGATCAAGGAGGTTTCCGGGTGCCGGCCGGCGCGGCGGTCACCTTTGTTATTAACAACAAATAGGAGGACGACATAGGTACTATAAAATTATTTGCAGTGCCTTTACAGGGTGCATGTACCTATTGACTAAGCTATTTACTTAGAACTAAGCCATTATAAAATGTGCCTACATGCAAGCAATATAAGTAGTTATCTACTATCTACAAGTAGGTATCTCTACTTCAACTCAACAATATTTGTCTGCGTTAGCTGTAGATATTACTGCATCTACTATCTAGGTTCCTAGGTAGTAGATTATGAAATATTAAGTAAATATTAAGTCGCTTAAATACATAAACAAACCTAAATCTTATACAAACCATCAAAGATTACAGTCTAAACGACACATTTTTTCTGTAAGAAAGGGGTTTGAAGATTATGGCCCTAAACGGGTACCTACCTACCACACTGCTTTTTTATTTCAATATCACGATAAAAGATAAGATAAATTCACGATAAAAGCTAAATATGTTATTGGATAGAGGACACTAATACCCACACAAAAATCTTCAATAATATCCCAAAATTTTTATGATAAGTACCTATTATTATTATTTTTTTTAGCCTTTTTATTAGGGTGTTTTTATTGACAAAGAATATTACAACTCAATTATAAAAACAAATTAGAACTAGTAATGCATACTGTTGCAAACAATCTACAGGTAGCTCAACTGATCCATATCAATACCAGTCGGAAGCGTCCCCAAGACGCTGGCTGCATTGCCCCGCTGTATGGCAATGCTGATGCGCTGCGCCCTGCGCCAGATACCCACCAACCACCTCTCGAGTCACGCGTCGTATGACATCCATCTATTATTACATCTCTTAAAAATTGCCATGAGTGTGAGGGCCTACCTACGTAGGTACTATTTATTAACAAAAACCTTATAAGTAACATGTTGTTTTTAATTTATTTTTTTTGTGTTTTTTCTATTGGACTACAATGCTGTTGACCGCAGATGGCATTGACAGCGTTACCGGACTTTTTTAATTGCATAATTACATAGCTAGGATGTCATTTCTATCTGGACTGCAGATAGGTATGGAAACATAATTTCGTCCCATGGCGGGAACCGAACCCGCGAGCCACGTGCGTACGTGTCAATCGGTTCCTTGCGCGCTTCGTCATGGAAGCCGTCGAGAAATAACATCCTGTTCGATCTTTTATCCAGTAGGTAGATATTTAATTATCAGATTCAAAACAAAGAGGCTTTCTTTAAGTAGCTACTGGGTGGTTTCGTCGATAATCAATTTTATTCAATAGGCTCTGGCAGGACATGATAAGAAAACAAGAAACACACATTCTCACATTCTTTGAAAATGTTGCCAGCTATTTACGATTCTTCCAAAATGTTAGGATAAACTGAATTGCCCGAGATAAGGTCCTTAAAATGCGTTTTTGGTCTTATAAAGGCTGTTTAGTATTGCGACCGACATAATTTTTGAGGACTTGAAAGGTTCTAATACATTTTTGAGGAGTTTAAGGGCTACATTTCTTCGGTAGAATTAATGTCCTAAGTTTTACGGTTGCTGAGATATGTTTTTTTTTCGTTTCTTTTTATCACCAAAAATCCCGCCTTCAAATAGTCATATCTTATTTTGTTGTGGTTATCATGCCATAATATAATTTGTGCTGTAGGTATGCTTCAATGTAACTTCACTCATAAATAAATTATAACTTGATTTAAGTAATTCACTTTTATAAAACTAGTTACGAGCATCAAAGTCAAAAATATCTTTGAAATAGTTATGGATAGTGACAACTTCTAGTAAATTCATTTTAAAAATTAGGTTTAGTTAGTTTTATGAGAGAGCTGTGGATTTTGTGTAATTAATAAAATAAAATAAATAAAATAAAAATACTAAAAGTCATATTGAATAAAATTTTCTTTTAAAAAGTTCTTCAGTTATTTATTACCCTTTCCAACGATATGCTACCACCTAATAAATAACATAATAAATTATTTATTAGGTGGTCAAACTAAGAGACACTTGTCTTATAGGGTCATTCATGCCCACTTACTTAACCAGACACTTAATTATGTTTTGTCGTTCTGAATAAATTTTAAATACATATAACTCAAACTTAACCACGTCTGAAGTGACGAATTTATCTCAGATTCAAGTTTTTCCATTCCATGACTATAAAATTGCTATGAACCGGGCAGAAAAGTGGCAAAGCAGACACTTGTATCAACAAAGAAGTCAGCAGTAGAGAATATGTGTCTGGTTTGCCACTTTTTGAATTTCATAAAACTAGTTCATGGAAATTTTAGTCATAGAAATTTCGTGTAGGTACGGTACCATCAATGTTTGTTTGTTTACATGCCAGTGACATTTTGAACAGATTTGATATTGCTCTCCTGTTGCCAGACCTAGGCTATACTTTAGGTCCGTTTTAATTAATTTATACTCTTTTTGGTCGCACTGTACCTACCTTCTTAGGTACCTACCTAAAGAAATCAATAACGTTTCTTTCTATAGGCTTACAAAATAAACTCATAGTAGATACCTACCTAACGTTAAATTTCAAGCTTTAAATTATTAGGTATGAAAAAGAAATAAAATGTTAAGTACCAATTGATTTTCTCTTTACAACATTTTTTGTCAACTAGCGGAATAAGACAAAATAAACTAGGTACAAATTATCTTTCAAAATACAAGCAAAATAAAAAAAAAAATGAAAATATTGGTAGAAATTCTATCCTTCCGCGTTGGCAATATTTCCGGCAGCTGTCGTTCGCTTCGCATATTTTATTTTGGTTTGGTTTGGTTGGACTTAGTTTCGCTTCCTTTCATTTAATTATTTCCACTTCGGTGAAGCGACCGGCTGCCGGCAGTTATTGTTTTTCTTTCGAGAATCATATCTAGGTGAATATAATATTACGCTATATACGATTATATTTCTTTAGTTCGTAGGTAATTGTGGGCGCACGTTACCTTTAGGTTTTCGTCGTACAAATGATGATTATCTATGTAAAAAAATACCTCAAAGCGCTACTACCATCTGTAAAATTGTTAAACCTCGCTGCTTTCATTTTTGTTTACGGTTTTTATTGTAAGTAAGGGAGAGTAGGTAGCATTCATACACCGGGAGCATTCAGCATTCATAGAGCGGTCATACCTTCTAGGTATTTATACTAAACATGTCAAAGCGTTTGTATTTGTATTTGCGTGCATGGTATAAGGTGCATAAACCCATACGCAGACGGAGGTTAGGTTAGCCGCGGGCGGCCGCCCCGCCGCGCCGCACAGTGGTTCGTCTAGACTGGGACATGCTAAGTGGACAAAACTCGTGTCATAGTTTTCAGTAAATGCTAATTAATTAACTTCGACTAATTAACTAGAATTTCGTTAACTATTTGTTCCTAACATCCCATACTGATGAGTCTTAGGGTTCGAAAGTCAAGTAATGAGGTAAACGCAAAAACATAATTGAATCAGTTGCAGTTTGATGGTATTTTGTGCATAATTCATTAATTACCTACGATTTCTTGTCATTTTGTGGAAGTTTTTTGTGATGGATTTAATTATTATGGGTAAGAAAGTACTATATTTTAACACATTATTTAACTTAACTCTCAATGGAAAACTTTGAAAGACCAAAAGGAACATGTTTCCACTTGTTTCCGATCTAGATTTTAGATCATGTGATAGTAGCACCTGCTATCTTTATAAAACTATTCATTCTAGTCAGCACACTTGAGTACAACTTTTTATTTTTTTCATATCGTGTTACTCTTTTTCAAGAATGGCCTTTTTGAAGAGTGGCTAAATCACACAAAAGATGAAAAGAACTCGCGTGTTTATGAATTTATTTCACATAGATTTCACTTTCGCGATATTACTGAAGACAGTCAAAGAGAAATAAAGTTGATAATAGCCACGCCACTTTTTCAAACAATATTGCTGCCAAATGGTTGACGTCAGGGAAATCAAAGGAACGTTTTTTGACTACTAATGGGAGTTGGCTGGTTGGTGAGGATATAGAATTTAATGTACGTTCTATGATACCGCAGCTTTCTGTATCATCTCAAGATACCACTCCAGCAGGAAGACCTCTAAAAGACTTCGCAGACACATCGCTTAAGACAAAAAAAACGTCGAGTTAAGTAATTTATTTAGTAACGAATTACATGGTTGCAGTAACTATTGGAATTCGATGATGCCCGCAGTAGTTTTTAATAAAACTGTGTCGCAGACGCCATCGCCCTCCTCACAGACAGGGTGTTCCGCTATATAATTTTTAATAACAAATAACAGTAAACTATTAGATAGGTACCTAGGAATTTTAAATGAATTAATAGATGTCTATGTTTAATGTTAATAATGTTGAGTGTTGAGTTGAAGATCTCTTAAAATCTCGCAATGCTAGTGAAGTGCTCAAATCACACACACAGCATTGGATGTTACTCTCATAAAACAGTTTGATGTTATTTTGAGAATACTGTCTTCTGGGTTCGATATAAATTTAGTTGAATTTAATAAATTTTGTCTTGAAACAAGAAGGCATTACCTCAGTCTCTATTCGTGTCATTATATGCCTGCAACTGCACACAGAATTCTTATCCGCAGTACAGAGGTAATAAAAGCTGTACAGCTTCCAATAGGGCAGATTTCAGAAGAAGCCCAGGAAGCACGCAACAAAGATTGCTGCAGATTTCGGGAGTATAACACCCGCAAATTCTCACGTGTTGCCACGGATAGAGACTTATTTTCCATGTTGATTGTAACTTCCGATCCTTTGAACAACAGCCTCCGAGAGATTCCCCAAAAAAAAAGGCGGAAAAAATGTGTGCTAAAACTAATTGTAGCTTCTCGTATATAACCGCGACCAGAATCGACCGTTACACTGTGGAGGATTCATCAGAGAACTCTAGTGATGAAGATTAAATTAAGTATTTAGTATTTGATTGTAATTTTAAAATTTTTATAGGTACTAATAAATCCACATTTTTTCTTTTTTTTCTTAACTTGAAAAAATATATAGAGTAAATATTATCCAAATATAACAAAAACTATTACAATATAACAAAAAATAATTTTGTCCACCTAGCATGTTCTAGACGAACCACTGTGCGCCGGCCGCCGCGCCCGAATTCGTTTTGACAAGTGTCAAGTTGTATGTTTTCGCTCCTTGTGAGTAATTTTAGGATTCACATTGTCATGGGTCTTGTAGTACCTAGTAAGTTTTTCTTTAAATTTTAATTATGATTTATTTTAGTGTTTGAATGGAACATATGATTCATTTCAACGAGTATTTTTGTTTGTTTCTTTTACATAGGAACTCATCCTTAAACAAGACTTAATGGCTACAAGAAAAAAAAACAATTTGGGTTAAGTTGCGTAACACAGGCACTCAAGGCTAAAGTGGTGTAGCCCCCCTCAATATAACTCAACAATAGAAGACGTAAATGTTGCTGACGTCCAGTACGTCAGCAACATTTTGTAGCCGGACTAGCTGAGTCCCGCGGCTTCGCCCGCGTGGATATTGAATGCACAACCCCTAGGGTTAGTTTTGTAAAAAATAAAAATACGTGTAACTATCATTATTTACTTTTTTAAACTATTTATTACGAATCACAAACTTTAATAACTCGATTTACCTCATTTTCAGGAAAATATTGAAAGTCCTGAGATACGTGTTCAATAGTTTTGTTTTCTAAGTATTTTTCAATCTAATTGGGCCATTGGTTAAAGAGTTACAAAAAAAACACTTCAATAACTTCAACCCTCATATCGTATCTGATCTCATATCAACCCAAGTTTTTAGAAAGTTCCTGAAATAAGTACGTGTTTTAACACATTATTATTTTAATATACAGGGTTATTGGAAATAAGACCGGATCCTTTTAGGGGGTGATGGGGGAGGCCATTTGCAACTATTTTGACCCCATATTGTAATATGCTAAAGTAAACCATTTTTGAGATATTCGCATATGCGTATATTTTTGGGATACCCCGTTTAACGTCTTCACTAACGAATAAAATAAAAGTGTTTAAAATTTTAATTAAAATTTTAAACACTTAACAATTAAAATTTTAGTGGCAGGTTTAGATAGCCTAAAGTCTAATTTTTAATAAACACTTACAAAATCGTATGAATTAGTATCCATAAGGAAGCTAAAGGACATGTTAATAAAAATAAGGTATATTTTTTTAGTCAATTCGTAATAAAAACCCCATTTAAAAAAAATACCCAAGTGAGTTTGGTCAGCTTGTTATTTTAAAAACCATCTACACATCTTTAGCTATTTAACGAGGTATAAATCAATGCACTTAGCTACACTATTGCAGAAAAAATATGGGTAAACCATAAGCAGGTAGTAAATTCCACTAACTCAAACTAAGAATTTTGTAAGTAAAAAATAAAAATAAATGAAATTTTACTTATGTTATACATAGTTATAATCTATCTAATGGGGTAAGATCGGTCGGGACCCGGGACTCCTCGCTGGCCATGGAATAGATACTCCTCTACCAATCTATCGGTTCGAAAAACCATGCTGATCAAACCATTGACGCACACTAGTCCTGTAGTGTGCGTGGTAGCCATCCTGTTGGTAAATCATAGGTACCTTGGGCTGTCGCTAAGGTCGCTCACTAAGAAGGCCTTCTTATTTTTACTTTTGCTATTTTTATTTTTGTCTGCTATCAATTCTTTGAACTATGAGCAGGTGTGTTGTAAACGCTGTGATTTGCAGCGGTGAGCGGTCCCTTGACCTCTTCTTCCTTGCTTTCATAAATCGAGTTCAATTATGTGGTGCCTTTTCAGCCTCTTAGGATAGGTAGTTGATGGTTGTCAGTTCATCTACAGTTCCGATGCCGATCAAGTCTGTCTTTGTAAGCGGTGGAGAATCGTTTGATATCTTCAGATATTGTGTCGATTTCGAAGTGTTCATGGAGTTCAATGTTCCTTAAAAACCATGGAGCGTTTGTTATGCTTCTTAGTATGCCGTTTTGAGCTCTTTGCAATCCAACATTGCTGTCATAAGCAATGTTAGAATTGCATGCTGACCCCCATAATTGGATGCCATATTGATACCAATTATGGGGGTCAGCATGCAATTCTAACATGCCACATTTATACGTCCAGATAGGTTTAAGCATGTCCTTGTATATAAGGAGTTTGTTGTCTATGCTGAGCACCGAATTCCTTCCGAGGAGTCAATGTAGATTGCGATATTTCAGGTTCAGTTCATCTTTTTTCTTTTGCAGGTGTTTTTTCCAAGTTAGTCGCCTGTCCAAGTGCAAACCCAGGTATTTAACAGTATCGTTATGTGGTAATATAGTGTTACCTAGGTGCACAGAAGGGCAGTCTCCAGCGCGAAGGGCAAATGTGATGTGGTTGGATTTCGAAGCGCTAGCCTTAATTCGCCAGTTGCTGAGCCATTTTGCGATTTCGTCTAGCCCATTCTGGAGATCCTCTGAGGCTTTGGTTCGGTTGCTACTACTTGCTAGTATCGCAGTATCGTCCGCAAACGTAGCTGTTACTACGTTCGGTGTTTCGGGCAGGTCGCATGTGAAGATTGTGTACAGGACAGGTCCTAGTACTGATCCCTGCGGCACGCCCGCCTGGATATCGTAGAAGCCAGATGTGGATTTGCCATCTTTGACTTGGAATATTCTCTGTGAGATGTAGGATTTTAGCAGTATAAAGAAGGGGTGAGGTAGCAATGCTTTGATTTTACAAAGCATGCCCTTGTGTCAAACCTTATCGAAGGCCGTTGTATGTCTGGAAAGGCTGCCGAGCAGAATTCCTGTTTTCTAGGGATTTTCTTATTTGGTCCACAACTCAGCGTACTTGTTCTGTAGTGCCGTGTTTCTGCGGAACCCGAACTGGTGGTCAGGTATTATTGATCGTTCATGTAGGGTCTTCAGTATTTGAGACAGCAGCATTTTCTCAAATATTTTGGAGACGGCAGGTAGTAGACTTATCGGTCTAAAAGAACTAACTTCGTTGATTGGCTTTGATTATTTAAGAATCATAGTGATTTGGGAGATTTTCCATACGCTAAGGTAGTGACCCACTCTCATAATACCATTGAAGAGTGTTGCTAGGAAGACAATCCCTTTTCTTGGTAGGTGACGGAGAATTTCTTTAGTAATTTGATCGAATCCCGGAGCTTTATTGTTGTCGAGTTTTTGTATCAGTTTGGAGATCTCACTGGGTGTAGCCGGTTTTAGGGGTAGGTCCAGCTGGGAATCTTGCTTTAATATAATGTTCGTACCCAGAGGGAGCCGATGAGAAGGTGTCTGCCTAGGTAGGCCTACTGCCTCAAGATCTCGAGTTTGCAATAATCATAATCAGTTGTTGTATACATGTTTATCAAGCTCGATGTTGGGCTTTTCTACTGACTCCACTGACTCACATATTTCGATAAGACACGTGACAATGTCACGTCACAAGGTCACAAAACAACGATTGGAAGTAACAAAGGCAGACACAATTTTCGGCTACGTAACAGTAATAAGTACGATTTGAATTCGAAAAATGACTGAAACTTTTTGCGGAAAGGTTGACGATTCGGTCACAAAAAAAATCGGACACAGTGTCCGAAATGACATATTTTAATTTTAATACATTTTGTACTGATTTAGTAACTATAGGTAAGACCTATGTAAACTATTACGTGAAGTCATGTTTCCTGTTAAGCCACCTGTTGAGACACTAGGTGCGGATTGCGGTGTTTCGTTACAGATCTTAACATCTTTAATAAATAATAACTGAATCAAATATGTATTTACCTACTAGGTGTACTATTTGCTACAGGCGCTTGTGTGTGACGAACAAATTAATTGCATTTTTGTTTTAATTCCGTCAGCTAACACCAATTCGCCTCTGCCAAGTGCAATGATCCATAACATAACCAAGTTTTGGCAAAATCCCATGCACAATCAATGTCAATTATTGCTTAAGAGCGTTTACGCCTAGCGCGCGATGTGTATGGGACTGACTTAAAATGATTTTCGCGCAGCGTTTTAAAGTAGTTTTAAAATATTTACAGAAAAATAATAACAACAAATTAATAAAAATTTTAATTGTATGATTTTAAAGAAGATGCGCTACTTTATTGGTAAGTTATTGTTATATTAAATTAAATAAGGTGTATCGGTGAAAAAATCATTTAAAATTCGTAATAATTATCTTTTTTTAATTTTAATTTCTCATCGTAAGATAGGTACCAAAACCAAACACCTATTTAACTAACTATTTTCCCAAGGATCTTATTGATTGTTTATTATTTTTTTTCATTAGATATATAAGTATTTTTATAATATTTTGAGCTTCGAAACTGAGGCTGAAAGGGAAATTAAGAAAACCTCTAATTAGTTATCTTGATAGAACGCGTACATACTATATTAATCGAAATATTTTCTTAACTAACTATTTGGACAACAAAATTTCCTAAAATTATTATTAATTAACATATAGTGTAAATAAGTGGCTCATGTTTTTAACGGGTTTAAAAACATGAGCCACTTACGCGTTTTTAAGCTAAACTGCGCATGAAAGGCGTAAACGCTCTTAACAGTAGACATATTCAAATCGCGTATACACCTCAACATCTTAAAACGCTTGTTGAAGGTTGCCCCATTTGCGATTTTTTGAGGATGTGTTGCTATATCAACAGAAGAAAATAATTTCTTATTCGCTTACTTTTAGCACAATATTTTACACCAGTCCGCCTGGCAAGCGTAGTGATTATGGTGAAACTGGAATGTTCAGCAGTGGACGTGTTGAAGATGAGTGATTTTTTGTATTTGCATACCTATATAAAATCATTCTTAATAAATTTAGTTTATTTGTATAAACCCATGTATGTATGTATTTGTATGGAAGGTCCTGGCACAAGCATATTTACATAGATACCTAAAAGGATGTCCTAACAACTGTTCAGCATGTACAGTAACATAGCTAGCTTCATAAAAGATCTTTAAGAAGATTCGGTATTTCGTAGTACACTCAAAGAATATCTTATTTCTAAATGTTACTACTCCGTTGACGAATTTTTAAATGATAACTCTAAAACATAAGTATTCGGCTGCCTGAGTAAAGAATTGACGTAGGTACTTATTGAGTTATTATTACAATTGTTTTGGTTTTTGTAGCTGACTGTGCCTATATTTTCTGACTACTATGTTTCGAGCTATAAATAGATTATGTAGGTACCTAACTATTTTAATAATGTTTAAATAAATTACTGCGCCCTTGCAAGGTACATGTACTTACCCCTAAGCTAAAACAATGTATTAATGTATACCTATGTACGCAATAAATAAATCTGAATCTGAATCATATTTTATACAAATAAACAATTTTAAATTTCAATGAGAATCCTACTCTTACATAAACGTTGTTGCATTTTTCTCCAGAAATATGGTCAAGTACACGTTCAGCTACTTCCCCATCAAGGCCCTGGGCGAGGGCCCAAGGTTGCTGTTGGCGTACGGAGGCGAGGAATGGAAAGACAATCGCGTGGATCCTGACCAGTGGCCGGACTTCAAGCCTAGTGAGTGCATCCTCCACCTCCACCTCCACATCCTATATTGGTCCACTGCTGAACCCATGTCTCCCCCTGCTAAGCGCCTTGTTGGCTTTTATCTCACGAGGGGTAATGCCCGTAATCCCCACGCTGGGCATGCGGATTGGAGATCGCAGTTCGGTGGTAGAATTGTTCTGCAGGGGGCGCTGCTGCCCGCCCCCGGCGGATATCCCTTAGTCGCCTCTTACGACACGAAGAGTTGGGGTGGTGCAAATTGTAAGTCGGCACCACACAGCACCAGTCCAGTCTAGCTTGTGAGTGCATACACTTTTAATACTATGAACCACCCGCCTTTGTTCTGCAATGGGATTCTTCAAGCTAATAATTTGTTCACGCTGTGGCACCCTGTCATTAGAAAACACAAGAGTTAGACCACTTCATTCTGTTATTTTGAATGTTATGCGAATTTTTGGTTGGGACTTGGGAGTCCTTTAAACATAGGTGAATAAATAAAATACCTAAACAGGCAGATGGACAAGAAAGTTATCCTTTAAGGGTTATTTTTTATCTTTTGAGGTACGGAACCCTAAAAAATAGAAAGGTATAACAATGTAGTGAAGTGCGATCAGGGATCGCGTAAGTTTATAAAATTTTAATGTAGTGAAGTATAATAGAGCGAATGGGTTTAGAAAACCTTGCAACATAAAATTAGATTTTAAGAACTTCGAATAGGACATAGGTTTTAATAACCGAATCTTTGAATAAAACCTCTCTTTCCATTCCAGAGACCAAGTTCGGTCAGATGCCAGTCCTCCAGACTGACGACGGCAAGCAGTACGCCCAGAGCACTGCCATCGCGCGCTACTTCGGACACAAGTACGGCGTCGCTGGCGCAGACATACTCGAGGATCTCGAGATCGATGAGATCGTGGAGTTTGTCAACGACATCCGTGCGCGTAAGTTCAAGATTATTGCAATGACGTGCTGTAAATAGATCCTAACACTTTCACGGCCCACGCCCGACGCAGATGTCTATCTTCAGGTTCTTGCAGCGGAGGGAAACCCCTGCGGGTCGCCCCACGCCCGGCGTAGCAGTAAATGCATATTACCAGGATAAAGTTATCCCTTATTAACGAATAAGGGATAACTTTATCAGGGTGCAGGGGTGCTTTAGCAGTGTGCATGCATAAAACGTTATGCATGCACACTGCTAAAGCACCTTTTGCTGGGTGCAAAGCAAGTTATACAAATAAGTGTAGTGACACAGTTTACTATAAAGTACGCGGGGCAAACGCGATTCGCGAAGTCAGCTTTTTCATTATTAAAGCTAACAAATGGTGCGCACATCCTGAAATAAGAATTAAAGATATCGTAAACGTTAATTTTATGTACTCGTGTCTCGTATATTGAATAGACGCAGTAAAGTGAAACAAACTCTCTTTTATTACAGCCAACCCACAATAGTATAAAGACTGTGTATGTAGTAAATATAAAAGTGGTAACCCCAACGTGATAATACAAAATAATTCGTTTTATTTTACACAATATCTGAAGCCGGGTACTGCCCGGTGTTACGAGGTGTAATGTACATTCTCAGCGAGTGTGAAACGTCAAAAATCCGTCTCATTGCTAACGAGCAATGAGACGGATTTTTGACGGATTTTTGAACAGTCAGTACGGGAAACGAAGGCGCTCCCAACGGGGAGCGCCTTCGTTTCCCGTACTGACTGTACGGACGCTCGCTGTGTGTCACGTTACACTACTCATTAGATACTACGCTCCGTAACGCCTGATTTAAGGTTAACCCCAAAGTCATAAAGTATTTTTGTAGGTGGTTAACCTTTGAGCCTGAAACATGAAATTGTAGGTATAATCATTAATCATTAGTGTTGTGATCTAAATGAGATTACCTAATATGAGAATTATTCGCTCTACTCCTTCTCCGTTGTATTCCTCAGTGAGTGCCTCGGTCCACTATGAGAAGGATGAGAAGATCAAGGCAGCGAAGCACGCTGACTTCTCCGTGAACAGGTATCCAGACATGCTGGCAAAGCTCAACGAGATCGTCGCACAGAACAAGGGGCATCTCGCTCTTGGGAAGGTATGTTTGATTTAATTGACATTGTTCTCACTTCAACACATCATTATTTACAGCCTGACTTCACCCATTGCTGGTCACCATCCTCTGAAAAGTCTCATTGAGGTACTACTCCTGAGAAGCAGAAACGCAGCTGTCTAGTAAAGCACCCGAAGTCCTACTCCGCTTATTAGGAGCTCCGCTTACCTATCCTAAACTGTGTATGATGATGTGCTCCTAGCCGAATTTCGGCCACGGTGGCCAGTCTCCGCGGTGACTACGTGACTAACCATGTGCGCAGGACTTATTAAAAACTCTGTTTACTTCTCAGCCGAAAGACGTCCATTGCTGGACATATGCCTCCCCATAGATATATTTTTGATAATACAATGCAATGTTTGGGGATGTTATAACCTGGGGGATAATACACTACCATGCGTGATGTCAGTTTAGATCAAGGGCCTCCACACTTGCGGTGGAGTAGAAAAACATTTCCCTTTTCGGCTTAATAAAACCATGTTATGCTCCTCGTAAAATCTCAATTTCTCTTTCCAGCTGACCTGGGCGGACTTTGTATTCACCGGTATTTACGATTATCTTAAGTTGATGCTGCGGATGCCAGACCTCGATGAGAAGTTTCCTCAGTTCAAGAAGATCCACGAAACAGTTCTGGCTCTTCCAAAGGTCAAGGAGTATAATGCTGGGGCATACCCCCAGGGCTCTGTATAATAGAGGTTAAAAAAATAAAAAATATATTTTTGCTTAATATTTTCTTCATAATATGCTTCTCTGCCTTACCGACGACGTAGGCAATCCTTCGAATAATTTGTGGATATTATCCACACATTATTCGAAGGATTGCATACGAAGAAATATTACTTTTAAACATTAAATATAAGTACGTACAAATCAAAATATTTGTTGGTTCTTATTTTTAACTATCACCTTACTTCTAGGGCCGATTTCCAGTAGTAGGTAGTAGTAGGTAGGTGGAATGTAATGAAATAATAATAAGATCGTACCTATGTAGTGTTTTGGTCACAGTGTTTTAGTGGTGGTCGTTGAATGAACGAACAGTTTTTTTAGACCGTTTGTTATTCGTCAACTGTAAGACACTTAGAGCATTAAACCAGAACGGAGGCGACACTCATAGGCGTACCCCCTCTGCCAAAGGTACGAGAGCGGCGGTCATACCCGTTATATAAAACTAGTTGCCGCGCGTCGGCCGCCAGGCGCCAGTTGTCGGATTGCAATGCGCGCAGAATAAGCTACGGTGAAAATGCCGAGTTGCAGTGTTTTTTGGTGTAAAAATAGGTCAGAAACTTCAAACCTACAAAAGGATAATATTACATTTCATCTGTAAGTATTTATGTCCAAATACAATTAAATAATGCACTTATTTAGCAAAAATAGAAAAATATTCGTCTGTACTAAGGTGTTGCCAGTAAGTTATACAGTGTAATATTCTAGAGCAATTTCGTAGTTGAGTTAACACTAAAACTGAATATTTTATTTTACAATCATTAATAAAATTTTCCTATTGTAATGAACCAATAATGATTATTATAGATTCGTGTGATTTTTTGGGAAATACTGCAATATCACCGCATTTATATGGGTACATTTCAAAATAGCAAAGATTTTTAGAAAATATTTTTATTACTTATGAGCTGTCTTTTAGACAAAGTAGTTCAGTTTCGTACAATCATCCCACAAAATATCAATCACTTATAAAATTTCGTTATTCTTTTTCTTACAGATTTCCAAAGGATATTGGGATTCGATCTGTGTGGGTTAAAGCATGTGGGAACCATGAACCATGGACTCCTAAACGAACGAGCACCATTTGCTCCGCACATTTCATAACTTCCTTTTTCATCACACTGTCAAATAACAAGAGAAGATTGAAACAGGACTCCATCTCAACTAAACCATATATCTTGTTTCTATGTTTGCTTTGCATTCCTAACAATCTTCTAATAGCTAATATATTACTTTTAATATTGATTAATTTTAATTTTAATAGCTAATGAGAGGTTATCTTAGAACAGCTTAGCAAGCTTTATAAAACGAGGAGAACAAATAAATAGCTATTAAGGTAAACTTTATTCAACCACAAAATACCAAATAAAAGCATGTTGTCCTTTATGTGTATAACGCTGCTGCATCCAGTAGTGTCTGATTGTCTGACACTGTATTTTTACAGGATTTCTCAATATTCAGGTTTTTTTCTACAATAGGCATCAAGTATACGTAGTTAATTAGCCCCTGTCAAATAACAATGTACGTTAGGATAACGAAAACCTAACTGTAGAATTTTACTTTGCAATTTGTCTTTTTAAAATTACGTTTAAACATACATGTAGTGTATTTGTTATTAAAACCCTTTATTCTGGCACCCTACTTGATGGGTTGTTTATGACGAAATGAAATTCTACTACACATATATTAGTAAAATATTATGGCTTTCGAGACTCTACAGATAAAGAGCAATCCAATGATTCCTTATATTTAAAGTCTGTCCAGCCGTTAAGACTACAGGTGAAACCAATGAATGATACATAAACACATTCAGAAATTATTACCCTCCGCTCTTTCGGCAATTGGGTAAAAATAATCAAGTGTTCCTGGTAAACTTTAGAATTCATCGATAGTCGAATATCGATAATGTCAAGCACTAGCATATTTAATTATTTCTGCAATTGTGTTGTATACTGACAGACATCATTACGTGTGCGACTTTGTGAGTATGCGATTGTGTGCGTGTAGTTTAAGATTGTGTGCGATAATAATGTTGTGTGCGTTTATAGCGACGTGATTGAAAAGTCTATGTGTGTTACCTCACCCCCCGCTGAAAGCGGCAGAATTTTTTGGGTATGTATTGTTGCGCGTGTCTTCTCCGTTCTGGTTGAATGCTCTAAGTGTACATTATTATTTATTAGTCTCGTTTAAAATGCGCTTTGCGTCGGTCATGGACGACCGATGTGGCGCGGCGGGCGAAGGTCCGCCTGCGACCCAAAAGGTTGCGGGTTCGATTCCCGCCCTGGAACAAATGTTTGTACGATCTGCAAATATTTGATCCGGGTGTTCGGGGTTTTGCTATGACATGTATAATAAAAAAAAAATATCTATGTAACGTATTGTATTGTATGTAGGTATTAAGTATATCAATAATCACATCTAGCTCCAAGCTAAGCAGAACCCATAACACAGGTTCTGCTTAGCTTGGAGCTAGAAAACGCTGTGTGAATTGTGCAGCTTTATTTATTTATTTGTAGGTATCTAGTTACCTACCTTAAATACACAGTCAGCAACGAAATTCCTTACCACGAGGGGAATTAGATTAGATTAGCGTTTTCCGCAGAAGTTTTCATACATTAAACATGAAACTTAACCGACGAATCTGCTAATTGTCTGATAACCTTTTGGTGAACACCAGCCTTAGTGTGTTCAGCAATTTACGGAACAAGTGGTTGGTCAGCGATTTATGTTTCTTAGGTATTCACGTACTTAACAAGCAATTTAGAAAATCTTGTATAATTATTTGAGGTTCGTTACTTAGGAAGAGAAATTATTTTTAACTTTATAGGTAGGTAAATAGTGCTTTTCCCTCGCAGGTTTCAATTTAGACTTCCTTAATTATGAGACACGAAGATAACTTATTTTATTTGCCAAAAACATGTGTAAAAGTAGTAACGCAATAAAGTAGGATACCTAGTAAGTTAGTATTATGATTATGATGACATATTAACATCAATTCGTGTTCAGCGACTTTTGATGCTGACTTTAGGTAGATTTACCTATACATAGGTAGGTACGTAGGCGTTGTGCGTTGGCAGGCAGGTACTTAGTAGATACGGTACCTACCTATCATTGGGTTTCGGTAATTGCTGTATCATTGCATTACATCGAGCGGTTGTAAAGATAAGACTATTAATGAAATGGTATAAATAGAAATGATAATGAATTCGTAAAATTTTTATATACTTACATGGATAAGATAGGACTAGTTGATTATGTTACCTACATGTTAGCAAGCACTCTTAGAAGCACTTACCTTTTTCTTAACCTATTTCATTTAGGTACCTATCTACTAGCAGCTGCCCGCGGATTCGCACGCTTTTTTCCGTGATAAAAAGTATCCTATCTCCGTCCCCGGGATACCATCTACCTGCCTGCCAAATTTCACTGAGATCCGATGAGCCGTTATGGCGCGTGGCGTGACATACCTACAGAGTAACGTTCGAATTTATAATAATTGTATGGATGGATGTGTACCTATACTAGTTTCTGCCGGTGGCGTCGCACGCGTTTTTTTGGTAAAAAAGGAGGTGTTATACTAGACTACTTACATGACTAGGCACACAACTTCATCAGTGCAAAATTTCAGTCCGCTCCATTCAGCAGTTCTGTCTTTGTCTTCGTATCACATTACCCAAATTAGGAGGGGGGGGGGGGGGGGGGGGGGGGGAAATCTGTGCTTCGCATAAACATTTCCCAGCAAAGCTTTTTTGCCTTTAGAGGTAATATTACTGTTTGTTTTTTTAATAAAAGTTGGACCAAAATGTGTCGTCTACCTACTTTGAACGCAGGTTCCTTTTGATTGAAGTTAGAATTTTTTTTAAGGAAGTCTTACTTTTTCGGATTCTTGGAAAATTTTCACAATCAATACTAAATCTTTTAGAATTATCATGATTATATTACATTAAAGTCGTCTAGAACAGGATATTTACCTACGTACTATGATTTGAGAGTTGAAATATTGGGAAGCTCAAAACTCAAATCATGGCAGGTAGGTACCTACTACTTAAATAGCTAGGTAGGTATCCCGTTGTAAATTTACTTAGATCTGTGTTTGTAAACGACTTTAAAGTTCACAATCAGCCCAGCAAAATAATAACATCATTTTGTGAAAAAACAAGTTGGTTTGAATGACCATGCATGTTCTTACTCATTTCTACCTACATTTTTGAAACCGTACAATGTTACCAAATAAATAGGTTTAATGTTGTACCTAGGTAGGTGTTATTGAATTGGACACCGTAATTTGTTCTACCTACCTACCAATCTTGTGATAATAAATAGCCACTTGTAAGATTTATCTCATTCACTTAGAATTGTGGTTGACTAAACCTGCCTTGTACTTTCTTATAATGTCGTAACTTGAGTGAATGATTCCTATATCTTATGCAATAAGATATAAGTGAAAAAAATCCGGTATCAACACCCAAGTAGGTAGGTAGGTAGATACTTAACTAATCTCTTCGGAACGGATCGGTACCTCGATACAACAAAAGCGATAAAATTTGAAGTGTTTGTTAGTACCTATCTAGTATATACCTACATACCTATTATGTTGGAGGTAATTTAGGTACCTACGTAAATATTGACCCGATATGGCTTGGTCGTCCCTGTATTGGATTCATAAAATTATTTTCTAAATTATATCACCATCGATTTGAGTAAAAAAGGGGAGATAAGGTACCTACTAGCTTCTCGAAAGTGGAAGGCTCAAATTAGGTGCAATTAGGTCCACCCACCTCGGTCATAATCGGACCGGCGCGGCGATCGTGTTACGCGTGCTTGCTACGACGTAGGTACTTTATTGTGATTTCTACAGAAATGCTCTCGTGTTTGTTCATTATAATTATTACACAAGATTGGAAAAGTAGCTGTGAGCGAGTGTTTGCGTGTAGTTGTAACACAGGCCATTTGTTGAGTAGGCGCTGGGACATGGTACCATATCTACAGATTTTACTTAGATCTATGCGAATCGCATAACCACGGTCTTTATTCATTGTTTAGTAAAATCAAACTACGGTCTATGTGACCTTCGATTTCTTATTAATAATTAATTATGCAAGATTTGGCCTTCTAGACACTGTTCTCTGGTGATCCAGTAGAATCAATTGGTCTCTGTGACCTTAGATATGCAAGTTGCTGTCCATGACACCCTCTGCTCTGGCTGCTCTAGTCTCCCTGGTCTTCCGATCACTGTCTTCCACCTGTTGGATGGTGTCCATGAGAGGCAGTTCCTTTGTCTCCGGAGTGAGGGTTAGCAGCACGCCTGCTAGTGCTGCAAAGCATCCGAACAGGATGGACGGGAGTGCTTCTGATATTGGGTTCTGGAATGGAGCGAAGGAAATAGATAAGGCTTCCAACATCTACATTCAGGTTACATGGATATAGATTATACCTACCTACTTACTTAGGTATTCAAGATTTCATTATCATGACCATAAAATCATCATTAAGAATAACACACTGACACTTTACACTATTTCTTTAATAATAATGTACGTATAATGTACGTTCCTTAACTTTTTCTTTTTATATATATATATATATATATATATACTTATGCACCTAAATAATTAAATCACACTATATTTTTAAGTTTACGCTATACCTTATATTAACGCCTATCATTTGGGGGAGAGCAAGACTTCCTAACGTAATACAGTTTTAACTAGTACGGAGTCACATACAGAGACAGTCACTCGACCACGGGTATCAAGTAGTAACAACACATACAAAACGTATATAACATAAAATTAATTAATTGTAACCCTTAACTTTAAATAGTGCCATTTTATTTTTGAAATAAACGTTTACTTTACTTTACTATCTCATCACAGCACATCACATCATACTAATATTATGAATGCGAAAGTTTGTATGTCTAGATGTATGGATGGACGTTCGTTACCTCTTCACGCCGAAACAACTGAACGGATCGTGATGTAATTTTGCATACTGGTTCCAAGAATAAGAATAAGAATAAGAATAATTTTATTGTAAAATTGTGTTAATCATAGTTACATGAAGGTCTTAAATTATAGTAAGTATCAACAATTTCATCCTATTCGGACATACAATCTTAGTCTAGGCAGATAATCATCTAATGTCAAAAAATTCTCTAAAATTGTAATGAACGTTATTAACAAGCCACTTCCTTAACTTAAGTTTAAACATGTTTCTATCAAGTTGTTTTTGTTCTAAGTTCAGTTCTAAGCCTGGAATAAAACATAGGCTATCCCATAAATCAGTTACCATGGGATGGAAATTACCATTAAACGTTTCCATAGAAACAGCGCGTGCGGACAGAAACTAACTAGTTTCTGTCTGTGTATATTTCTATTATTTATTATATTATAACTATAATATATGCGAAAATGTGTATGGACGGTGGTACCCTGTTTGTTCCTCCTCACGCCAAAACTACTGAACGGATTGAAATGAAATTTTGCATAGATGTACATACATATGATGGTGGATGTCTCTAAGTCGCCTCTTCGACACCCGCGGAATCTGTATTTGCCTCAGGGGTAGTCAATATCTTGACGGGTCTACAAGTAATTTGATTTACCCGCAGACCCGTAGCTACTAGCACTAGGTGATTGACGTGATCTTATAATGTTACCCACATTAAAAGACATTCAGTGCGAACCGAACGGGGGATCTCCACCAGAGCGATCGTACGTCGTCGAGACGTCGTCGCGACGTCTCGACGACATACGCAAACTCCGCGGTCTAGATCTCAGTGCTCACGGGATCCCCGTGTTCAACAACTCGAATAACATAATGTAATAATTTATATACATAATTATATACATAATTTATTTGGTTCCTCTAAAGTGACAACACGATTGCTAGCACGATTGAGAAAAAAGTACGATAAAAAATAAACATGACAAACATGTTTATTTTTTATCGTACAAACAAGTGAAACAAGTGGATTTGGTTCCCTTAAGCCAGTTTCTTAATTAGTTTCGTAGTTTTATTGTAAATTTTTTGCGGATGCGCCTATCCAAAAACGTATGCTCTGTCCTGCTCCTATGAACACGAAATCCTATGCCCATCCTTTTCACCAAATGGCGCGCATTGGTACTTATAGTGCATTCACAGTTATTTTACCTCTGACAGATGTTTTCTGAGTGTTGGTATAACTGTCGAGTCGTCTTGAAGAGCTTACAGGTATGTATGTAAAAAAGGGTTACCCGTCATAAACATTTTACCCAATTAAACTGGAAACTAGAATGTTGATCTGTTGTTTATTATTGATTGATATAATATTATTGGTACTTACATATTATGTTACTCGAATATTGGTACAACTGTACTGATTTTGTATGGAGATAAATATTTTATTAAAAACATTACTTCCAAAATACCTGATTAAATATTTAAGAAATATCGTATTATATGTACCATTATCACAAAAAGTGTAATACTAAATCGGCATAGTTAGGTAATATTAGCAATACTGTTTTTTACATTTCGTTTAAGGGAGTCATAGAAGTTACATATGGCAATATAACGCTCAGATTGCCAACCTAACAGCTAGAGGTAAAATAACTGTGAATGCACTGTACCAGTACTGATTAACAATATGACAAGTGACAATGTCAATTAAAAAGAAACAAACATGATTAAGCTTGGATACCAAAGCCCATGAAGTATTTATGTCACATATTTTGTGCGATCCTTTGCAATGTTGTGTAACTACGAGTAAAATAAGTTCCGGTTAGTCACACCAGTGCTGCAGTGTGACAATCTGGTGTAACCACGAGTCCGCAGTGAGTGAGCGGCGCCAGCATGCTCCATATACTGTGCTCATGTTGGATAACCCTTCTCTGATCAGACTCAGCGGTGCGACCTGCAAGGCACGCCGCGCCGCTGCTCTATGGGTGTTCTAATGTCCATGTGCGACATAGACTCATATACACTCAATGTACTGACGGTTCCGCGGTGTAATTTAATTAAAGTAATTTAGTTTACTGATAGATCGCGACTCGCTAAGCGTTGTGTTGTGTAGACATTTATTTCATAAAACTTAATAGAAGCTCATAGTTTACACCAAAATGCTTACTATCTAGGGCACAAACTAATTAAAACTAAGGTACAATCTAAAAGAGGCAGGCTGTCATTAAACAGGTCTACCTGTTGGAACTCCAGTAGAAACTTATTTAAGCGCGCGTCGTGTATGAGCATGGTTAGCATGCTAAGTTCGTGGAGTGTGATATGCAAACAGTCGGTGGCGTGTAAGCCGCATCCCGTACATACATATATTCGGGACGTATAAAGTAATAGTTGCTTGTGCAGTATGGGACCCCTGTGGTCAGGAATAATGCGAGAGTCAGCTGGCAGATGCTAGATGCGGTAAGCTGGAGATAGGGCGCTATGGCGCTCATTGGAAGAGGCTAGGCAGTGGAAGAAAGATGCTGGTTGCAGCAAACAAAAGAGAGGTAGTTTTTGGCTTTCATCAGGCCCATTGCTGGTTGCATTGGCTATTGACTAGGAAAAAGGTAAAAATGTAGTAAATCCCTACCAGTATAGGAGTGAGCGGCGCCAGCATGCTCCCGGTGCTGGAGGCGAAAGAGCCCATGCCCAGCAGTGAGCCTCGCGCGCTGGTCGGAAAAAGCTCCATGGTGTAGGTGAGAGCTCCCGTGTAACACGCTGAGATCAGCATCTTGCCTATCAGGAAGAGGCAGATCTTAACCCATGTGTAGCCTGGAAAGGAATGAGGATAGATCTTAGGGATAGAGATTCTGAGATGAATATCGTCTATTAGGAAGGTGTTAGCTGTGTGGGCCTCGACGACGTGCTATAGGAATTAGAAGCGTCCGCGGCGAGACTTGACGCTTCGGCAATAATTCGAAATAAAATGTCGTGTTTTAATTTTATAAATGTAGAAAGAGTTCTACTAAAATATTAAACCAAACGCATTACCTTTTCTTAGTGATTACGACAAAAAAAAAAAACAATTATACCCCTACTATCAAAATGTCAATGTTATGATTCCTAACGTTTGCAACACTGTCAAGAAGAAATTATCAAGATTAGCTGATGCATTTGGCTACAGGTACAAAACCATAGATTTTGGGAGCTTTTCCTTAGGTTTATCTACAGGAAAGGGTGCAATTAGTTCCACTTACTTTCCGGCACAAACCCCGAAATGACGCACACCACTCCACAAACTATATATAGGACCATAAGCGGCAGTTTCCGTCCGATCTTATTCATCAGATACATGGCCACCAGCTCGCCAGGGAACGACATCACCGAGGCTAGCAGGAAGTTTGTATTCTTGCTTCCTGGGAGGTAGACGGAGTTGATCATGAGACCGTAGTAGACAAAACTTGAAGTGAACCTGCAGACGACTGCTACGAGTAATCTGAAAAAGAAGAAAGGCTGCTTAGACTGTTTCTATGTCGTTTCCACTGTAGGTAATGTAGGTCTAGCTTGCAAAAGGACTGCTACGTATTTGTATAGTTTGACAACTCACGTATTTAGCCATAGCTAATCTTATTTTATTTTTATTTCTTATGACGCACAAAACATATTACAACCACAAAAAATAACAATGTTTCAATAATGTAGGTCTACAACTTGATTGTAACACGACCTATGTGCGCAAAACATGTAGAGCAAAAAGGTAAATCGTAAAATATTTAAAACAAATGTAAAGGAATAAAGTTATTACGCTCACATTCGTGTTAATGTAGGTTGGTATATGTACCTAATTCCACAATAATATAAGCACAGAATCAGGCACTCAATTGAATTGATTTTAGAGTTCTGATAAATTCGCTCAATCTCGGAACAAAAATGTCTAGTTTTATGTTGTCCTTAGATAAATCATTGTATTGTCGGGCCATTCTAGTCAGGGGGTTGTAAAAAGAAAATATTGTTTTTATAAGTTAACAAAGCAAAAAGATTGCTTGTGTTGGACCTGCACGCACTAAATCGTGTATTGAAAGATATCTCTGATAACAATATAGGAAAATCAATATATGAATGTATAATTTTGTATAAATATATAAGATCAAACTGAATACGTCGAGTTTCCAAGGATTGGACATTACATTTAGATAGCCTTTCTTCGTAATTCAGACTAAGTAAGTACAATAAAGATTCTTGTGTTACTTGTGCAAGATAGGTTTAATTCAAGCATGTAAAAAATTACTGTTGCAGCGAGTTTATCGTTTAGTAGGTATACAGGCAGGCAGCCCAACTTCCATAAGTCTTCAATGCTAAACTACTTTTTTACTGGTTTCATACAGCAAAATATCTCTAGGTTTGCTTTATATTTTTTGCAGGATTAGAAATCGTAGATAAAGTTCAATCATTTCATTTTCAATATTTACTTACCTCTTCATTATAACTTTAGACCGCACCGCTTCCAACACCCCTTCCCTTTTCTCAAACATCTCAATATTAAACTTATTCTTCAGCTTCTCCTCATCAATGTCCTCCAACTCCTGCCGATTAATATTGGTCTTGTTCATATCCGTCATGATCAAGAGCGTTTTTTTCGCTTGTTCTATTCTCCCGGTCAAGATCTGCCATCTAGGGCTTTCGTGGATGATGAATAAATAGCTGATGAAGAAGATCGCAGGTCCGTTGATGATGTAAATGAGAGTTTTCCAGTAGGGGATGAACATGGCAATGCAGGCGAAGAGGCACTCGCCTAGGTAGATGGAGTAGGCGAAGACAACTCCTGACATGATGCGGCTGCTTGTGCCGCTGATTTCTAGCACTGGAATAAATAAATAAATAAATAAATAATGCGGGATTAATCACACAGCGTCATTATTCTAGCCCCAAGCTAAGCAGAGCTTGTGCTAAGTGTGCTAGATATCTGCTATAGGTATGTACATAGATAAATAGTATTCATAGAAAATACCCAGAACACCCGGATCAAATATCTGCAGATCGTACAAAGATTAAATAAGATGGATAAGTTTTTTTTATAAACTCTACCTACATTTGAAATTGTAAAGCATTTCTGCGAAAAGTCTTGATTTCAGTAGGCAGTGAAAGTGGGAGTTGAAGTAAATGTTTCACTTCAATGGAAACCAGGGTTCGTGACGGAAATGGCACATATAAGTACAGCAATTTAACGTTAGCAAAAACATACTTATCAGACTCTTAGTATAGGAATAGTATTATAAAATCTGTGATATCGCTGAAAAAGCATGGGAAGTAGATAGGCTATTTCTTTGAAATTTGGCTCGATAGACCTATCATTGTCGCCGTAATTTTTCTGGTTTTGATTAGGTATTCAAAAGCTTTTCTACGTAACTATGGTAGGTATATAAAGGACAGAAGTATGTCGAAATTACAAAAAATCATAGCTAAACAAGGTAGAGATACTAACTGATTACCATAGCTGCAGTATATGCACCCCCGGACGCCGCGGCCTCCCAAAACTCTACCGCCACGTACATGGTGTACGATGTCGCAAGTGTCTTCACCTGGCCGATGCAGCTGGCTACCACGCAGAATATGAAGGTGGGCTTCCGACCAAACCTGGAACGGAGATTGACTTGATATAATTTTTACTAATATGTATGTTTATTTGAATAAAAGGTTTAAAATGAAATGAATTTGTGATTGTAATGAAAAATATCTGCTTTGTCGCCGCGTTTTGCTGTGGGTTCCTATAAAAACATCAATTACCTACATTATGTTTTTATAGGAACCCACCCAGGAAGCCACCCAGAGAGCCTCTCAGTCCTATACGTTATGTGCAGTGATCGGAATTAGGCGGGCTAAAATACCTAAAGTTCGAAAAATAACAGAGACCAAATGGAGACGCCTTAGGACTAAATATTTTTTCGTCCCAATTTTTCGTCCGTTTATTTTTTCGTCCCAGAAGTAACAAACATCCATCCAAACTTTCACATTTATAATATTAGTGTGACTAACAAAGTAGGTAAAGGTTAAAAAAACAATTTTATAGTTTTCACACCATTTATTCATGTTGTACAATCATTGGAATCAACGTAAAAATTATGAAGGTAACCAAATGTTAAGAGACACAGGAGAATATTATTTCTTTGTATAAATTAGTCAGTTAATCTGAATAGCTAAATGTTTCATCACCATCAGGAATGGAGTTTTCTTTGTCATCATCAGATGTATTTTCGTCTGAAGCATTAAAATAAATTATCATAAGTTTTTCCATATTTTCAATCTTTAAACGATTTCTTTTTGTACTTAAGATCCATTTATAGGTAGAAAAGGACCTTTCAACATCAACTGAAGTTATAAGTACATATTTATAGTATGACAAAGATTCATTTTCATTCTCCGATTCTTTTACTAAATTCTCACAAATATCTCTTAATGCGTCTAGATCCGGATTTCTGTCCATAACGTTTTCTAGTTTTATTTTGACTCTTTCAGATGAACACCAGCTTAAAATTATTTTGGTTTCGTCAAATATCTGGAAAGATTCTGTTTATAAAATAAATAAATTTAACTTTTGTAATCGTTTTAATGAAATTTGAATGATTTTAAAATATTCGTCAATATAATCTAAATCGGTTTTTAAAGTTTCTTTTTCTAGCACAGCTTTAGCGTGCCTGATGGATAAAGCTTCAGAGCTTATAAGAAGTCTTACAATCGTTTTAATTTGTTCGTAATACGAGACTGCTTCTAGCCATGTACACAACAAGGTGGGGCCTTGTTGTGACAGGCAAAATCTAGAAAGAGACAACAAGCTTCGGCTATTCTGGGAAAAGAAAACAATGAGGTGAATCAGTTTTTTACCTGAGCTAATAACAATTAGAAATGTAAGTTATAAAATATTAAACTTCTTGCGGTTGGTTAAAAAGATGGTTGGTTGGGTTAAATATACATGCTAACTGGGACAAGTATTCCATTTTCGTCCAAATTGGGTCCAATAAAATTATTGTAGTAAGGAAGTCTCCATTTTTTTTGCCTCTGTTCTTTGAACTTTAGGTATTTTAGCCCACCTAATTCCGATCACTGGTTATGTGGTCTTAGCAAAGGAAAACTCATAAGTCTATTCATACCTACAAACATAGAATAATAATATTTTTGAGATAAGATAAAAAGAGATACTTTTGGAAAAATGCTACTATGAACTAAATGATTTTTTATGTGATACTTTTGGTGACTTGTAATTGAAATCTTGCATTAATTTTATATGTAAACCATTTTATTAAATTAGTATTATACAACGTCGGCCGTCTCCCATTGCAGCACCCTAAATGGGTACGTATTGTATGTATTCCTTAATATAGTCAATAAGTCCTGACAAATGTATGTACCATAATATGATGCAATAAATAAATAGAGGAAAAACACGCAGCCTACAAACGTTCACGAGTAAGTACCTACAGGTACTATGAGTGTGATATGATGATTTTAAAGCATCGATCATCGAAGCTGTCGCCTTTATTACGGACAGAACAGCAATTTTTAAGAGATTGAAGGCTGGTAAATTTTATCTATTATTATACTCTTTCTTACCTATAATAGAGGGATCTAATGGCTCTACCAATAAGGCTCTACCAACAATAACGAACCACATTATTCAATATCGCCTTTTTTTCTTGTGCTGCTTGTTCCCAAGACAATGAGTGTATTTTAGTAAGTCAATTGCTGCTAAGTATGTCAATGGATTTTAATACAGCCATAAATTGGTGGAATCCAAAGGTCAAACTCTGATAAATTAGAAACCATGGACCAAGAGTAATATGGTTTACGATTTCTGATAGAGCGAGACTTATGTAGAAGCTTAGATTTTTTTTGTGAGGAATTCTGCTGTTTTCTTTAGTAATATAAATTGGGCTCTATTGCCACACACATCCATAAGTTGAGACGTTGAGACGAAGGAGCCGTAAAATAATATGCAATGTATCAGTAAAAAGGTGACTGCCCTTTCAGATTAGCAAAAATCTTTTGTTGCACCTTGTAGAAAACATCATCATCTAGCTAGAAACCAATCTAACCCATTGAATCCCACAGCTGGGCAAAGACCTCTCTTCCATTATTTTGAATATTGCGGTCCCAAGACAGCATTATTCCTCCGGTCAGGTGGGATGACGATCTGCGAAAGACTGCAGGCAGATGCTGGATGCGGCAAGCTGAAGACAGGGCGCTATGGCACTCATTAGGGGAGGCCTATGTCCAGCAGTGGACTAAGATAGGTTGATGATGATGATGAAGACCGCAATATTGATGTTGATGAGATTGTTATTATTGGTACAACACAGATGTAGCTTTGGATTATTATACTAACGCCCAAGCGTTATTAGACAAATCCAAACCTACATCTGATTATCAATTATCATCCAGAATGTTAGTTTTACCTGTCCGCCATGCACCCAGCTACAACCATTGATAACAGCATGCCGGCATTGTGGAAAGTGCCGATGAGGCTCTGGAGCCACGGTTCACAAGCCAGGTTCAACTGTAACATGACAATGTCGTTTACGGCTTCTTTCTTTTTCAAATTATAGGATGCAAAATTATTAATTAGAAAAATTACGACATTCATGCGCCATTGTGAAACTAGTTTTTACAGTCTCGAGTCCAAGCCATTTGTCTCATAATTTTGTTGTAGTTGGTAATCTTGTTGATTGCCCACCACTTTTGAAGGTGAAGATGTGTCCTTAGATGGAATCCATAACATCCGATAACTTTTTATCAGTGAAAGCGTTAGAAAATTGTGGTTGTGAGTCTTATCAATTCTCTCACACATGAAAATTTTAATTTTGGGCTCAGTAGCCCTGACCTGAGTTTGGTTTCTCTATCTATACCTATTATTGAGACGTCATCTAGATATTACATTTTTGTACCTATAGGGTTTGGTACAGCGCATACTGCCGACAATGGATCTACTCAAATTCCATGCAAAACCGGAACGTGTAGGTGCCGTCTTGATAATAGCGAGTAAGAAACCTCTTGGCTGTGATCTCTATCAAAACCACAAATTGACTTTACTATAAGTACCTACCTACATGGATGAAAACCCACCTCAGCAACAACAGTATCGTTCGTCTCATACACCCACTCCGTGCACTTTTCCAGTTCATCGCTAAAGCTGGCGTTGGTGCATGCTGATCCAAAGTCTTTGAGGACCGGTTTAAAGCATCTGTTAATGGAAGCGTTTGGCCACCAGGGAACCTGGAAGGTACCGTTTGAGTCCTCGCATTCTGGGATTCGACAGCTGAGGAAAGAACGAAGGGTTAAACTTATGGGGTCACTAAGGAAATAAGTGCTGGATCCCATGGAGTCTGTTCACACCAAAGTCGTCACACAGCCTGACGGGTTAGAGCGACGTTTCAGTGTATGAATATTATAGGTAACAACCTATATCTGGCGGTGTTTTGTTGTCATCTTGTCGTCAGGACCCGCCAAATAAGGTGAGTAGAATCCATACCGGCGGCCATAAGAAACCTCTTTAACCATTATAAGACCATGGTGGTCGTTATAGAAGTTATAGACGAAGGGGATGAGCAATGCGTAATGCGAGCAATTTGCCATCATTGGCAGTAATAATAATGCCATAGCCAGTTAATAATTCCTACGTAGGTCCATGTAGGAATTATTGGCTTTCATTTTCTGATTCAGATAGGCACCTACATAGTTTAACCTCTTTAGAATGAATAAGGACTTACCGATAGTTCAAATCTCCAGCAGTGAACACATAATTGATATGTATCATTGTAATAAAAACAGCTGGTAAACACAGTAGAACATATTGCACTGTTTGATATCTGCCGAATTTCTCATACACATTCGCAATATCTATCGCCTTTTTAAGTTTCTCGCCGTTTTTGTCTTGGTTTTTCATTTTTTCAGTAAATATCTATCGAGTCTTTGCCAATTCAATTACATTAGTATTTAGTTCATTAAAGTGTATTGTCTTGGTCCATTTACTTTACTAACTCTATCAATTCAATAGTCCTAGTACTATAAATAACTAGACTGACTAAATATTACTTCTCTACAAGTTTACATTTTGTAACATGTAGATATCATACCTACCTTTACCATTACCTATCTTTAGTGCAGTGTAGATTCACTAAACACATAACTAATTTCAACTACAAATAATAGAACGCGTCACAACCAACTTATGTAGAGCAAGAGGAGACGTCCGAAGTCCGAAATGATTGAGATATTATGTAGATCAGAGACACAGCTTCTTGAATGAGATATTGAATTGGTCAATTAGTTGAACTGGAATGCAAATATCAATGAAAATTAATTAACGACTTATTAATTGTAAAGCAAGATAATTTTTAACGACGTTACTTAATTTATATGTCAGTCGAATTAGTTTTATGGCGATGCATGGAGGCTGCTTATAACCGCTATTCGTAATCGGTCGGTCGTTTGGGGGAGACCTTTGTTTTGTTCAGTAAAAATACACTCCAGAGAAAGTATAAATTCTTACATTATTATTATTGGTTTGAAATTCCAAAGGATTAGATTTTTTAATAATTGTAATAAATTTAATTTCATGACAGAAAAAACAGACAAAAGGTTTAGCTGAAAAAACAAGCAAAATTATTTTTCTCTTTTTAGGGAATTTTAAATAGTGCTAGAGTGCGTGTAACAGAACACGAATAGGAAGAAAAAACTACATAATTAAAAAAAAATAACAATATATTCCAAAATCACAATTTACAAGTTAATCCTCTCGGAATCCAGAACCCCTTTCGGCTTAGTACACAAGTTACGTTACATGGCACTCTGTATAGTGGTTCCAAAAAAAAAACACCAGTTTATAATTATGGTTTTATGCAAATTCTCTTGTTCTATAATTATAAAATGAATGATGTAAGGTTGTTACATAATGTATTATATGTCACTAAAGATTTGCAAAGCATGTGACAAGAACAAACAAACGCAAGTACCTATTTGAAACTTTACATCATTTGGATATCTAGATTCTAGGAGACACAGCGTAGGTGCCACCGTCTGCAGGAGCCATTCGAAGATAAGGGTGATTGGATAGGGTTGAGGGAGGCCTTTAATAAAATAAATAAAAACAATAAGCATCAAAATCTTTTATTTAAGACCGTTGTGGTCCTAGAGCAGTGGGACCTGTGATATGTGGTGGGTAAGTGTGCCCTATTACGGTGGACAGCGAAGTGGAAGCAGAATTTAATATCTAGCCTAGGGCAAAACCCTTTTTTGGAACAACTTTTTTGAACCCATTTTTGGAGCAATTCCACAAAAGTTTTTACGAAAAGTTTTTGCTGTAGCCACACAGCTCTATAGCTGTGTGTCTCAGGTCACGCCTGCTCTGCGAATCAGCAGGTTTTTGGTAGAGCTCTTGATTAAACTTTACAAACAGAGCCATTTCAAAAATAAAAAGTGATGATACGGTTAATATTTTAAAGTTATAATAATTATACAGTGGGATTTGCAGCTATCAATGTTTGTTAAGCCTTGTATTGCTCTAATGCACCTTTTTTGTGCCCTAAATATTATTTCCCTGTATTCATAGAAATTCTTTGAGTGACTGGAATAAGTGCCCCTACCTAGTTAGCCTTCATTAAGTACCTACCTTCCTAGGAAATTTTCCCATGAGTAGGTACACGCTAAATCCAATATGTCCAATATACACCAACTAAACTGCGATAATCCGAATAACGCAACTTGCACGATAGCGCTTATTGAATAAGATAACAAAAGAAAGATATAAAAAACCTCTTTCAATCTATTTTACCACATTCCTACTTCGTATTTTGTTCTGGTTTAATGCTCTAAGTATTACGTACCAAAACAAAACAACATTAAAACTCCTTTAATCGAACGTTCAATTGAAATTTCCAAAATGGCGATCTCAAGACTGACAACCGTCATGTTAGTGGTTTGCTTTTTGGTTGTAATTGGCCAGGGTTTCGCTGATGGCAAGAAACATAGTGAAAAGAAAGGGCCACAGCCGAGTGGCCACCACAGTGGTCACAACAATGGCCACCGGTTGGTGAAGAGGCAAGCGGATTACGAGGACGGACCATACGCTAATGGGTATGATAATAACGATTACGAGAATTCGTATGAGAGATCTCATAGAATTCGTGTGCTCCCAGGATTTCTACACTAGGCTGTTGAACTACGACGGGAATTGTGCAATTTTATTTTAGTAGGTTCATAGTACTTACCTAATAAAGTTTGTTAAATATATAGTATCTAAGAATACGACGTATCCTATACAACTAAGATTTTTATCGTTCGTTAATAAAGCTATTCAATGTCTATATTTGTATATAAATTTTTTGTTTTTGTCGTACCGAATGTTTATTGGTATAGTATATTGTATATGGTGTAGTTCCGCCTTAAACTTGTAAACATAAAATTAAAAACCAGAAATCAATTTCAAGGTCCTTTATTAATGTTAAAAATGTCACGAATGGTTTCTACATACATAATTATGTAGTTTTTACAGATAGGGATGTTCGCAATTTAAATAAAAACAAGTTATCCATTGTAACAAATAAAATCATATTACATCCGCATATTGTTATAAACTATATAGGTACTTACTTACCTCGTACTTTTTAAATGTAAGTTACATAAATGTATCATATTAATACTCAAAATCTAGTTTTAGATCCAGAGATAGAAAACGCATAAATATTTTATGATATTGGATGACATCGTTTTGAAGTAATTGCATAAAATCGAAAATGTTTTAGAACTGCCAATGTCACCTATACTCGTAAGTAATTAAGCACACTGAAAATACTTAAAAAAAATACGTGTAAGCACCGTCGATTCAGCGACATAATCTTATTTTATACACTAACAAAGATTAAATTATTTCTGATAAAAAAGGAGCCTAGAAATTATAATGCTGAAAGTTTCTAATTTTGGGAATAAATCAAAATGCAGAAGTAAAGGCAAAATTAGTGAGGTGGCTGACTTAGAAAATTGTACTTACTACAATATTAATAGCACATTGTCATTTGTAGATTATAAATTATAATATTTTCGTTTTATTATTTACCAAGATTAATTATGTAGGTAAACATGTAATTATAATTAACTGAAAAACATCATCAAATCTTCAAGTTACCTTAAATTGTGTTGTTAAGGTTTAAAACATAAACCAGTAGGTACAATAATAGTTTAAATTTATTACATATTAATGATATTACTAAAAAATAAGGCACATATTATATGGCACAGCGTCATAAAATTTTAGTAAACAAACACTTAAAACTAAGTTAACTAATTTATTTGGCACGTGTCGAATTCACTGGATCTTTGGATAAGTAAAGTTTAAATTAGATAGGTAGTTATGTAGTACAAAAATATCGTACATATAATTTAATTTAAGTACATACAAACAAAATGCTAATATTTAAGATATTCCTCCGAAAGCAACTACTTGGTACATCTTTATTGACAAAGAAAATTACAATTCAATAATAAAAACAAATTAGAACTAGTATTTACAATTGAAACAATTAAGCTAACTGCAGACTGTTGCAAACAATCTACAGGTAGCTCAACTGATCCATATCAATACCAGTCGGAAGCGTCCCCAAGACGCTGGCTGCATTGCCCCGCTGTATGGCAATGCTGATGCGCTGCGCCAGATGTCCGCCAGCTCTCGGGTCGTGCGTCGCGTCGACCAGACGCTCAGATAACTTTTTAAAAACCCGGAGAGCCTCGGTACCCCACGGACCTAGGGTCTCGACCCCAAAGGGAGCAAATATGTAGGCTCTGTCGAGACCTGCATATTTGCGTCTCTTGAGATCCTCGGCCAAATCTGCCGCCGCACCAGCCCTTACGGATGTCCTCGGAAGATGGGAAGGCGCAAGTGTGTCGACGCATGTAGCGTCCCACACAATGGGCCTCCCCAACTCCCATGGGACTAGTGTCATGCCGTCAGGCCTCTTACCATCGTCACGCAACAGACCATTCGGTTCGAGAATAGCTGGTACGTTAGCGGTGACAAAGGCCCGCCGGATGACGTCGTTAAGGCTGGCATGACGAGATATCCGACCGGCGGCCCTAGTACGATAATCCGTGATGACCAAGCTGTTCGACAGCAGTACCGCACTGGCATTGATGAGGCGCGCAACACATTGCACCCAACCGAAGACATGTTGCGATACGGAAAGTTACGGGATCCAATATAGTGCCAAAGTGTACTACTTGGTTATTTATAGAAATAGGTTCTTCTTAGTTACCATATAATATAAAATACAACATTATAACTTATCTCACATACAGCAAAATAAATTCTAATCAAATCAAGTTATCTTTAGTAAAATAAGTCTTTATTATATTTTTAGTAAATGTTATTAAATGAGTAAATAAACTCAGTATGGCACTAAAACATCTTTATAAATAACTAAATATACATATAAAATCTGCTGCCTTTTACAGATAATTTTAATTTAAGTTTGTTGAAAGTGACATTATTAAAATACATACTAGGTATTATAATAAAAATAATTGCCCAACTTTAATATAATTTTAAAATTATTTATACAGGTTGCCACGTAACATGTGTACTAAGCTAAAAGGGGGTGATTCTGGACACCGAAGGGATCAACTTATGAATAAAGATCTTTTGAATTTAGTATTTTATTTTTTTTAACTTATTTCCTTAGTATTCATTTGTTTTGCATTGTTAAACATTATAGTACTTCACAATTTTTTTTGCTTGTTTTTCAGCTAAACCAGTGTTATGTCATGAAATCAATACAAAAAAAATATCTAAATCCTTTGATGTTTCAAAACAATTATACTTATGTTAGAAAACACGTAAAAGAACATGAATATGAAAAAATCCTTAGAATTACAAAATAATTAAAAAAAAATCTAATTTCTAAAAGTAGTACAACAAATGTTGATCCACTCGAGGTCCAGAATCTTTCCCTTTCGGCTTAGTACACAAGTTTCGTAGCACCCTGTATATAAATAATTTTATTAAAAAGGCAGCACTAAGTAACTGTCATGCCATTTGGAGTTAATAGATATAGTCAGTAGGTATTATACTAAATATTAAGTTTAGTAAACACGCCAAACAATAAAATACTTATATTTTTACTAAATATACATTTCAGTGTGAGTTATCTTCTGTAAATAAAACTTAAACTAATGATTTCGTTAGATTACGAAAGGTAGGTAAATCTTATTTTAAGTGTGAGTACGAGTAGGTACATAATTCAGATAAAACCTACTAGAACTACATAAGTAAAATGTCTGTAATTCTTAGAATCTACATAATATGTAGGTAGTTTAGGATACTTAATATACTTGAAATTAAGGTGAAAAATCACCATTAAAAAAAAACAGGTTTTTACAATTTTCTAGGTTCTAAAAGTAATATAGATAGCAGATAAGAACTTTTGCGCACATTGTAAGTCATTTGCTAAAACAAACTTGAATTAATTGTTATTCAGGAGATTTGTTACTAAAATCAACATTACAGATTTCAGATTTATTTATTGCGTTCATATACACTTAGTTTTAGCTTAGGTGGTAATTAGCTTAGAGGTACGTACATGTACCTGTAAGGGAGCAGCAATATATTTAAACATTATTAAAATAGGTAGGTACATAATCTATTTATAGCTAGAAACATAGTAGTCGGAAAATATAAGCAAAGTCAGCTACAAGAACCAAAACAATTGTAATAATAACTCGGTAAAGTAGGTACCTCAATTTTTTACTCAGTCAGCTAAATAGATATAGTTTAGAGTTATCATTTAAAAATTCGTCAACGGAGTAGTAACATTTAGAAATAAGGTATTCTTTGAGTTTACTACGAATAACCGAATCTACTTTAAGATCTTTTATGGAGCTAGGTATTTTATTATAAATATTTATTTCATTACATAACGACATCGACATTGATAGAGTCCAAAAATTGGTTCGTAGTTTGTTTAAGGCGGGTTCATGGCAAATAGCTTACAATGTGCGCAAAGCTACATAACTGGTAGCTACTCGTAATTAACTTGTAAAAGCACAAATCACATAAAAACTGTTTTTTTTAAGTAACGTCACTTTCCACCTATTTACTGCGTTGAGATTGGGTTCGTACCTACTCTACAGTTCATTCCACGTTAGGCCATGTTCAAATCTACGCGGTATTCGCTACCCGGAGCGGTATCGGTAAGTTTCGTTCGGAATCACGCGGTCCGTGTTATTCCGCGCCGAGAACTTTTGTGACAGTAAGATTACATACCTACATACTTGGATTTCACTGCCTGGGTAGCGAATACCGCGTTGGTCTTAAGAGGCCTGAAGTGTACTTTGGTACCTATAATAAACAAAATATGGAAAAAAAGTAATAAAAAAAAAATATTGGAACCGCACGAGAGCTACACATCTGCAATACCTATGTGACCGGTGAGAACCGGCGCGGAGCGTGAAAAAAACCGGCAGCTAACGAAAAACTTAATATTCTAGACCTAGTTTCCGTTTAATGGAGTACCTTTTCATTATGTTTTACCTTTGTATTGTGTGTTGCAGTAGCAAAAATGCAGTATCATTCTATCACTGTTTCGAGCCTGAGCAAAGAAAGCTGCCAGTTTTATTTTACTTCCGGCCTATCTCTCACATGCCTTTTACGTACAGGATATGACGAACCCTAGTGTAGTTAACGACAAGTCCACTCCTAGGTTCGACTAAAACTCCCTTCGACAGTAATATCCAAGAGACCGGCACTTCTGGCAGAGGTGCTGAGGGTGGATCTTGGATTGGTCGCTGACGTCCAGTCCATCAGGTTTCTCAAGTGGTCGCTGGAAGAAACGCAAGGAATAATTTTTATTTGGGATCGTACATAAATATAATGTAGTTAGTGAAAATATGGGGAATCTAACAAGAGCGAGCCCAAAATAATTGTTGCGCCTTGACAGGGTTTATATGCATTGTCTACCCGCTAAGATTACCTAGGTGCACCTAAGACCTGTATGCACAAAATCACAATAAATGGATATGAATTATGAAAGATTAGAAGAAAGAAAGCTATTATTTTTATGTGCTAGCTGTTCCTACCTGTAGTTGAGGGGTCACGACTGGTGATGCCTTATGTGTCGTTGTGTGTATGGAATTGTGTATCCTCTGTTGATGTGTGGTGCCGCACCACACATCAACAGAGGACACAAACAACACAATTACTACCACCGGGGTTGGGCAGCAGCGCCCCCTGCAGAACACTTCTACCACTGAACTGCAATCCCCAACCAGCATGCCCAGCGTGGGGATTATGGGCATTCCCCCCGTGAGAAAAAAGTCAACAAGGCGCTTATCAGGGGGAGGCCTGGGTCCAGCAGTGGACCAATATAGGCTGTGGAGGAGGTGTTGTAAGTCCTCATTCTAAATAAATTAATAGCTTAGCCACACCCTTCTTCAAAAACAAAGAGAGTCATCGAGGGTAGCACAAACCTTCATGGTGGCACTCAGATTTTAACAAGAAGTTTGATGGTCATCAATTATCGACAAATATGTTCATATTCATAATAATTTATTGTAATATTATGCATACAGGTACATATTTGACAACCTATGCGTGCCTGAAGGTTGGGAACCAACGCGACTCCTTAGAGGACACATGTTTGTCTGATTCCGGCCACGATTAAAATTAATATCCTACCTAAACAATCAATAAAATTATTTTTTATTATTTATATGTATGTCTAGTATCAGGTGGATAATGTCTAAATAGTGTCGCGCTGCAAAACAACTGCAAAAAAACACAGGTCAAGTTTGGAGTGCTGGTGGGCGTGGCAGCTACGCCATAAACTCGCGCTACGCAATGATTCTAGAGGTAGAGGTAGAAGCCTACGTTCTGAAGGAGCACTACGCTATTATTCTTTCGCATAGTGATACCAGCTCTCAAGAAATTTCCATTCAGTAGAAAAAGAGTTTTTTTTTAACATAAGGCTTTAGATTTAGATGCGAACAGTACTATTATTTTCTACGCTTTCACGGCTTGGAAAGTCTGTCTGGAAATACAATTAAGGCACGTATTATGAAAGCTTGATCAATCATAGATCTATGTTTGAGTGACGTTGACGCTATAGAAAACCGTTACTCAAGCACAGATCGATGACTGAACAAGCTATCATAAAACGGCCCTAAGAGCGTTTTCAGTCTTTGAGCGTAACATAAATAATAATCAAAGTGCAAACCATACAAACCTGCTTATGAGGGAACACGTTGATTCTGCATTTGATGCACTCCTGCCCGTTGTTGGCCCAGGAGTTTCCGCTCATCCACTTGCGCTTGCACTTCGGGCACTTGTACTCGCCAAAGCACCGCTTCTTGCCCTGGTACGGTGTCAGACCCTCGCCCTTGGGGCGGGCCTGGAATTCAATTTCATTCTTATAATAAAATTAGGCATTATTAGCAACCACACGTCAATTGCTGAACGAGCTTCCCCCTAACAGGTTTTGCCATAATGACCACGCTTGGCAGGCGGATTGAAGGTCTTAGCAGAAGTGTTTTGAGTACACAGAAAATTCCTGCTGTCGTTCCTCTTTAGTAGGTTTCTAGAGGAAGGACGCATTGCCGGTTACTGTAAGATGTGCGAGGTCACAACCAGATATGGTACAGGAACACTATTTGTCCTGCTGTCACTGAACAAACCCCTGGTTCCATGATATAGGTATGTAGGTGTAATTATATTTACATTTATAAATTTATAGGACAAGATACGAGTATGTATGTATTTTGTAATTTTTATTGTAGTAGGTATGTTATTATTTATTTTTAAGTACCTTTATATATTTCCGATTATGTATTTCCGACAACCATAACCATACCAGGTTGTCTGACAGAGATCGCTCTTGAGCGATAAGACCGCCATTTGTCTCTTTATGTAATAATTGTTTCATTTGTGAATTGATTCTTAGTTTTTAGTGTGCAATAACAGTATTTTCTATAAAAAATAATCTTTCGTTAGTCTGCTCCAGCTCGCTGGTCTGCTCTTACGACATTCAGGCTCAGTTCGCGGGGTCGATTCCAACGTCGCGATCGCTCGGCACTCAGGAATCATGGAAGGTTATTTACAGACTTGACTTGTAGACTAATTAAACTTAGAAGAAAAGACGAGAAAAGCATAACCTTCCTTCTTGCGCAGTCGGGTAAAAACTGATTTCACCATAACATATGTTCTCAAGAAAGAGAGAGAGACGAGGCAGAAGTAGATTTTTTACTGACAACTCAATTAATCAACATATTTTATTGATAACCTTTTGCACTTCTGTCGATGATTGGACGTCAAACGTGGGAAACTAAGGAAAGTTAGTTAAACTTAGGAAAGTTATCTAAATTATTATAGTTGTAAAGTATTAAAGTTATGGAATGCTCTTCCCCTGGACATGAGACGTGCGAAATCATTCCCAATCTTCAAAAAACTGAATTACATTATTTCTAGAAAGTTATTTTTCTGTTACTATATCAGCTAGCAGCAAAATCAATAATACTACCGCAGTTGGTCAAGTAGTCCCTTTAAAACTAGCACATTGAGATCCGTTGGAAATGGTCACGTTCCCGTCAAAGCTTCGATCAATTACGTCAAAGCTTAAACTATAGAACTATGAAGGGAGTCTTTGTTACACAACGTTACCAGGGGATCAAATGTCATGGAATAATTTGGGAGTAACTAACGAGCGCTTTGTTTTCAAAGCTGTTCACGAAAATTATTAGTTCTAATGATGTCATCAGCAACAAACTGGCAAATCAACGGGGAGTCGATAAAATAATAGGGATATTCGTTTGTATGTGCAGGGGCCCAATTCTGCTAACCAATAGCTATCCGTCTATGGAATGCTCTTCCCCTGGACATCAGACGTGCGTAATCATTCCCAATCCTCAAAAAACTGCTTCATCAGTATTATTTATCAGTGAAAAATTTAATAACTTTATTTTTATGTCTACGAGTATGTAAGTTTATTATATAAAGTAGGCAGTTTAAGACATGATAGGTATTATAGTACGTAGTGTAGGTATATGTAATTGTTTTAATTGGCTTAAGTTTTTCAACCACCACCGTCTATATTGTTCTCATAAGTACAGTCCATCCCAAGGTTGCCTGGAAGAGATCGCTCAAAGCGATAAGGCCGCCCTTTGTACTTCCTTGATTCTCAGCATTTTCTTCTGTATTATATCTTGTGTTTGTGTGGTACAATAAAGAGTTATCTATCTATCTATCACTTTACTATGACAATGGTATCGTCGCAGAATCGTTCATATAGATGAAATATACTCTAGATCAGTTTAGCTACCTGTAGATTGTTTGCAACAGTCTGCAGTTAGCTTAATTGTTTCAATTGTAAATACTAGTTCTAAGTTGTTTTTATTATTGAATTGTTATTTTCTTTGTCAATAAAGACTAAGATAGGTAGGAAGTATTTTATAAAATTTTGGCTGTTTTGCTTTAATTTAATTTTTTTTCTACTAGTCTGCTATTGTTATTTATCATTATTGTGTACCTGCCTCCTTATGTATACCTAAATACTGTTTTTGTTGATTTGTTATGTTTTCCTGTGCTGTTTTTGTGTGAACCTAATAAAAATTCTTATCTATCTATCTAGATAGACAGTGCGTGCGATGATATTTGCACGGAGATATGATTAATTGTTTGAACCTTGCCATTTTTGACTCGCGTCCCTCGCATCTGTAGATTCTATCATCAAAGGTAAATTGCCGAAATGTGTCGTTTTGAGACGATGATTTAGTGTTTAATTTAGTGGAATCAGGGCCCTGTACGTTCGTATTCGTATAATTAGGATAAAAGTATTTTTTTTGCATATTTTTTGCTGTGGTTTTCTGGGGTCAAGCAAAAAAACCATGGTGGAGCTGATATGCAAAGAAATGGCTGTACGCCGCCGTAGAGATAATTTGATTGTTTTGAATAAACTATATCTAAACCGACTTTGAATCCCTTAGGACTAATTCGGAATTATCCTCTACACAAAAATGCAAATCATCCGAATGGGTCCATAAAAGACGGAGAAATGAACGAAAATACATAGGTACATACAGCCGATCATAGAACCTCCTTTTTTTCGAAGTCAGTTAACAAAAGTTAAGTGGGTTTGTCCAAATTATACTCAGTTAACAATTATGCATACCTAGGTCTAAAAAATTAATCTCTCAGCCGGGCAAAAAGGCCTCTTTGCCACAGAAGCATAGATCTAAGTAAAATCTGTATATATATGGTACGTTCTCCCAGCGGTTACTCAACAACTGGCCTGCGTTACAACTAAGTGTTGCCAACGATGCCAGGACTGATATCGCCATTTTTCACAGCTTAGGTAGCCTAATGTAGCCGAATTTCAGGTTCTGTAGCCTAAAAAGGAGCCGAAATGTAAAATGAATTAGTAGTTTAAATTGAATTTAAAAATTTTTTTAACTCGTATAAAAAAAATTTAACCTTTATTAAAATCTACTTACAAAAAAAAAAGCACCAACAAGACTTTCGGCGTCATCGTCATTTGTGGAAGGTGATGTGCTAGTACTGGCGCAAGGTTCGCTGAGACTGCTGGTGTTGAAGACAGCGTAAATTTTTCTGCCAGCATGTAAATTAATTATGACATGTGATTACTTGGTTGGAAGCTGTTACAGCAGAAACTTCTGACATTCATATGCGTTCTAACTCTTAGGATAGCGATCAGCATGGGTAGTTGCATTCTGTCCCTTAACTGTGTCTTCACCGTACCCAGCACTTACAGACCGTAGGGTAACTATGATTTTTATTAAAAGCAGTTCCTTTGCGATTCGGCTAATTTAAATGGCTTGTCCCTGAAGTAGCCTAATAGGCGACCAGTCGCCTTTCTAATTTTTTCATCGCCGATTCTAGTCCTGAGTAGCCTAAATGGCGATAAATCGCCTACGTTGACAACACTGACAACTACACGCAAACACTCGCTCACAGTTACATTTCTAATCTTGTGCAATAATTATAAATGAAAAAACAAGAGGGCATTGCTGTAGTCTTTTAATCAATAAATCACACTAAAGTTCGTCGTAGCAAGCACGCGTAACACGTACGCCGCGCCGCACAGTGGTCCTTTTCCTACTCGTAAGAAGGGCGGTCCCTATGATTGCTGGTCGGATTAAAAATGAAAGAATAACTTATTTAACAAAGAAGAAAGAAATGATAACAAGTAAAAGAAATATTTTTATAAGCAAGGTGTAAAAAAAAAGTATTTATCCATACCTACTAAAAATAGGTAGGTAACAAAAAATCGTTTTATTTATTTATTATTTCTGAGTATAGCTTAATTGGCACATAAATAATAATATTTATTAGATAATAGATAGCGAAATATACTATTTTATATAAAACAAGGGCTATTTATATAGTACGAAAACATCATAATTAGGTAGCAATATTGATCTACATTTTTGAAAAATTGCAATACTATTATTGTTATTAATATTATTATTCCAATATGCAGTAAACCGTTTAGAGAGATCATAAATTAAATCTCTCAAGTAATCGGTCTGGATATTTTCAGTGTCCATTAATGAGTCTGCTAGCAGCATTCTCAACATTTCACGAGAACCATCTGCCTCATTTTCTTTATTTGCCGCAGAAAACCAAGTGTTTAGGACAAGCATTCGAAGAAAACAACACTTGATGATGGCCCCTGCAGAATAAAAGTAAAACAAAATTACAAAAATATATAGGTATCTTTACCTACATACGACCTATCCGTTCAAAATTAAATGACCTATACCAATCCTCGGCGCGCTTTGGGGCACCTAGACGTTACAGTTTTTGAAACTAGAGGTAGACAAACAAGTGATTATTTTGATATTATTTCATCTTTGCCGATTCATTCCTAAGTAAAAGTCTAATTGAATATGGGAAAGCGGCAAAAAACAAAGAAATTGGAAGCCTCTCACTGATGGTGATGTTTACTGATAGTGACAGGGTTAAAGTAAACACAATAGGATTAAAAATGACGTACATACCTTCTTTTTGAATATCCCTGGCACAACAATATCATAAACAATCAATTTCCGATAAAAACAACACTTTGAAAACAGTTGAAATTTCGGCGAACAGATAACGCTAATGAGCACTAATGACCGTTACCACTTCGGGTGCACAAAATTAAATATTCCATGCTATTGCGACTTTTTTTTTACCTTAAGGTAGAAGAGGTGTTTGTGTATCCTGTTACGATAAATGACATCATAATATGACCATCGACTTTTTAGTTCTATGATCTATGGCGGGACCACTGTGCGCCGGTCCGATTATGACTGAGATGGGTGGACCTAATTGCACCTAATTTAAAGCCTTCCACTTTCGAGAAGCTAGTACCTCATATCCACTTTTTTACTTAGATCGATGCATAGAAGACAAAAATAGAATATTTTCACAAATAAAGCTTCCTTTCTGTAATTTGGCAATAAGCCGAATAGAAACCGATCAGGCAATCAGACGAAACTATTGGAGACAGGAAATGAAACGCTGCGATGGCATTTTGTAACAAACAAATAGTTTTTTTCCGAGAAGTGTGTGAGACTGTGTGAAAATGAAACTGAAGATAGCAGAATAGGCAAAATGCCCTTTTGAATGAAGGTAGGTAGGTACCTTCATTCAAAAGCGCATTTTGCCAAGAATAAATAAATAATGCTGGATAATCCACACAGTATCATCTAGCTCCAAGCTAAGCAGATCTTGTGTTATGGGTACTAGATAACTGATAATGATAACTTTTAAGCGATAAGGCCGGCCATTGTACTTTTGTACATGGTAAAGTCTGTTTTTTATTTATTTTTGTGTTGTACAATAAATGGTTATGTAGTGTATTGTATTAGTTTAGAAAACTAAACTAACCTGAACCGCCCCTGCCTCAGTGGCCTCAGTAGGTTCTTTGTTTATATATTTTTTCCCTTTTCGTTTCTTTCCGTAATACGTATTCTTGCTGTTCCCCATTTAATAGGATAGGTACACAAACCTAGAATGAGTTAAAAGTTATAACCAGTGGTCAAAATAGGAAGTAATGGCAAAGGTTCCCATGCTGACTTCCACCGGCTTCTAAATTAACAATTTTTAAGATATTACTCAAATACACTGTTGTCTTATCAAATTATAATAACTTTTCTTTTTTAAGATATTATGGGATGAAGTTCAACTCAAAATAACAGATACGACTTACGACTGCAGTGAGCAATGAAAAACGAAAACCCCTTTGGTACACGAAAGAGTAGTAACCTAAAAACATGGCCGACTCGCCATGGAATAAGAAGTTTTCATACTAACTCTACGATAGGGCCCTTCCAAGTACCAAAGGGATTCTCTTTTGCTTCTCTGACTTCTTCTGACTAAACAGAATCGTTGCTTGATTACCTCATCACCGTTATACAAAAGTACTTTGTACAATAGACTGAGAATCTCAGTCTACGCTGCCAACCGATTGACCACAAAACAACATAAAGACTGCGAGCAATAAACAAGAAGTTTCTGATAAGTTAAGAGATGATCAGCCTCTGACGAAGGAAATCACCCTCCTCAGGGTGAAAATCAACTCTTATAGCTTATAGCTTTATACTTCCTCTGATCGAAGTGATCAGCGTACTAATAACCAGCGATATCACTTATAATTAAGACATATGTATAAATTTAGGTATAGACCTATTATTATATAAAAAGTGACTTGTAAAAAAATTTTTATTAATAAATTCTTGTATTCTTGTATTCACTCATCTCACACTTCGCACCAATATTATAAAAATGCGAATGTTTGAGTGGATGGATGTAGTATGTTACTTATGCATGCCAAACTACTGAACGGATCGGGCTGTAATTTCGTATAGATGTCGGTCTAGACTTGGAATAGCACATAGGCTTTTTATCTCATAAATCAGTTGTCAGTTGTTGGTATGTTCGGCAGTTGGTTGGTTGGTTGTCAGATCATTATTGTTTATTATAAATTGTTTGAGTGTTTCCTGTGTTGAACGAGTCTTAGAGAACCCACTTACATTACATTTTTTTATATATCTTTATTTTTAATATATTAATATGTATTTGCGAGTAGTTTATTTATTATACGTCGTAGATAATAGTCACTAGTTATAAATTGTCATATTTTTTTTGTGTACTATTATGCAAGTCTGTAAGCAGTGTAGACATGCAAGCACCAAAGGTCCTGCCAGAAAACGGTTGAGCAACATGAAGCTGAGGCATGACCTTTTTGGTTCACATAGAATTAAGTACCTAATTTTTATTATATAAATTGTTTTTCTTTCTTTTCTTCTTTCTAAATCGGTCCCATAGAATATATATGTATATGTAACCTGTGACAGCAGCGTGTATTTACTATTATGTACTTATGTAACCTTTTAATGTTTCCAAGAAACAATGCGTGCGAAGCCGCGAACTGAAACTAGTATTTATCAACATAAACTCTATTTATTCTGCATGAGTAACTATGAAATCGTTTTTTTTTTTATAGATAACTAGCCAAATAACAAACTATGCTAGTGTGATCAAATCAAGTTCAAAACACCAGTAAAAGTAATACAATTACCTACTTTAATGATAACCCGTTTATTTTATCCATGATTAACCCTGAGTTTTACACTAAAATTGAGTTTTTTATCAACAAAATTCAAACCTATGATAAAATTCCCAATATTCTTGCGGCCCCATCAAGGTGGACATTTGACAGCTTCACGTATTATCAGAAGCTATTTTGCAGGAAAATATGTAATTTTACCCGACTGTACAAAAAGGAGTATTATGTTTTTTATGATGCTAACACTAGGAAATATCAAAAATGCACTAGGTACCTATCTATTATTATTTTCTTATACCTGAGGACAATCTCCGATATAATGGCCCTTCTTGAAGCAGAGATGGCACATGTAGGCGGGCGGTGGCGGCCGTGCGGGCCGGCGGAGAGACAGCATGGAGAGCTGGTCTGCGAGCGAGCTGGTGTCGTCTGCTGGCGGCTGAGAGGTACCGGTGGCGGCGGTGGGCAGGGGACCCCATACTGAGCCCGGCACCCACTGGAATGAAAGGCATCGGTTAAGTTGATGTTTTAACACTTTCAACTAGGTCTATCCTGTAGTTTTTTTCCACACAAGTTTTTTCTGAAATATATTTTGTGTAGGTTTTGTTTTTTCAGGTGTTTCTACATTTATACTAATCCTACTAATGTTATAAAGGCGAAAGTTTGTGTCGTTGTGAAGATGTCTGTGCGAACACAACGCCAAAATACTGAGCGGATCGAACTGAAATTGCACACAAAGCTGGAATAACAAAAAGGGAAAGGGGTGTGAAGATTTTTGTATGGAGTGTGGCGCTAACATTTGTTTTCCTAAAGCGTCAGGTTTCTGAGATACCTATTCACATATGAAATTAACTTTTTCATTTGTGTAGGTATAATGTCTCATTTTATATGGCATTTTTTATTTGGTTTTAGTTTTTTTGTTTTGTTTTTTTTAGTTGTTATTTGGTTAACTTCTATTCAAATAACTTTTATTGTGCGCGGTGATTTAAAAAAACAAGCGAAATGGTGACTGATGTTAGGCCAAATCTTCAAACCCCGATTCTTATTCTGAAATGCGTGCAAAGCCGCGAGCAGAAGCTAGTCTAAAATAACGATACAGTCTGTCTGTCCGTCTGTCAGCGGGATGTATTTTATGAACCGTGAAAGGTAGACACTTAAAATTTTCAGAGTTTTTAGGTATTTCTCTTGCCGCTCTATCGACAAATAAAAAAATAAAATAAATTGAATAAATATGGGGGCAACGTCTATTGAGTGTATAGCAAAGCAATGTATTGCCATACATTGCTATACATTTCTCGGATACTGTTTATGAACCCTTTGACTCACAGAAGCTAACCGACTTCTTCGACTTTATCAAGCAATACAAACTGAAATAGTTTCAGTAAGTACCTACCGTAGAACGTGATAGAACGTACAACTAATCTGCCCTTTATTGACAGGCTGCCAAACGGCGGCGGCGCGGCGGGCGGCGGCGTCGTGAACTGGACTCATTCGGCCGAAGAATGTCGATTTTAACGACAGATGTCAATAAACAGCCCTAATAGCCGACGACGACGTAGACTTGGAACTTTGTGGAAGGTCAATAAGTTGGCACCTACCTAAATCATTATACATTTACCTAGCTACTTACGTAATTTGGCGTGTCTAAAAAAACTATAAACTGCCTTCAAAATTCCGGTTCATGTTCAGGTGCAAAAAATTGGGTTTACACTTCGATACACTTCGATCTAATTTCCCTTGTGGCGACATCTAGTTACAATTCAATTCAAACTTAGTTTGATAACACATGGTTGAAACTGTTTACGCACGTTGCCATGGAAATCATAAGGTGATAGTATAGTGGATTGCACTTTGCAATCCCTCGAAAATCAACATAAAGAGAAAAAAAAATCTTTTTACAACAAAGAAATGATCATCAAAATCTATTAACAAACAAAACTACAATCAAATAATACAAACAAATTAGAACTAGTATTTACAATTGAGACAATTAAGCTAAATGCAGACTGTTGCAAACAATCTACAGGTAACTCAACTGATCCATATCAATACCAGTCGGAAGCGTTTAATATTTATTTTTATTAACAACTAGCTGCAGTCCGCAGCTTCGCACGCTTTTATCCGGAATAAAAGGTAGCCTATGTCCGGCTTCGGGATACCATCTACCTCGCTGCCAAATTTCACCGAGATCAGTTCAGCCGTTCTTGAGTTATAAATAGTGTAACTAACACGACTTTCTTTTATATATATAGATTGGCGCAGATATTACCAAAACTGTTGTAGCTAGTCGTGATTCTTTGTAATAAGTTGTTTTTTAACTTTTACGTATCCCGTAAAACTTACACACTAATCCCTCGGGAATAACTTTTTTATGGGACCACCTCGGGATCATTCTCTATAGGTACAAGTCGTAGATTGGCGGAGATATCAAAAAACACGTACATACATACATAAAAACAAACATACAGACGAATTGAGAACCCCCTCCTTTTTGAAGTCGGTTAAAAATTACAGTCGATTTGAAGTAAATTAGCCTTCATATTGTTTATTTATTTATTTATTTATTCAAAAATATTTTTAGTACACTATCCTTACAGGTACACCTAATGCGATAGTGTACTATCTATAGTCACAATAATCCCTAAAATCTAAGTCACCTTTGGTCATCAATATTTTAACACAATTACTAATTACAATTATTAATATCATTCTCAATTTTAACATGGTACCATTACACCAAATTATTCTAACACAAAACAAAAAATTAAATTTAATAATAACAAAATAAAATAAAATTAATCCAATAATAAATCATTCATCAAACTATTAAAATCACATACAATAAATAATAACGCCCTTGCCAACTCGATTAGGTCTTAAAACACAATTTAAAGAGCTTATCGATTTGAGATTCCCTCTTCACTAAATAGTGTTAGCAACTAGGTATATTTTTATCTAGACTCCAAGCATATGAATTTCAGTTCTTTTGTTTGGATTATCTGACAAAATTTGCAGCTACTAACTCAGCTAGACCGTTCTGTAAATCAGAGGCTCGACCATATTATGTTATTTCCTGTCTGTGATCTTTGATCACTGTAAGCAAAGATCATAGGATCTTGGACTACGTTCCGTAGACTGTAAGCAATAGGTTCAAAATAATATTTTCACACAACTCTCTCTCAAAAACGGTGTCTTTGCTGCTCAAAAACAGTGAGCAAAATTTTGCTCACATGTGGAATAAAGGAAATTATTCAACGTGTTGAAAAAACTACTTTGAATTCAGAATGCTGTACTAAATTTCGATGGTGTAATATGTTATTGATACTCTATGGTCGGCGCCGAAAATAGAATAAACTACGCGATCAGAGGAGGTCAACTTTCTTACTGAAGGCATAACCATTTTTATGTGTACCTTGACAACTTGTGAAGACCATTCTTCTAGCGTGGTCAGCGTGATCTTTAAATAATATACCAAACGAAGGAGGTTAGACAGCGTTCAGCCTTCACAGCAACACATAATTTCGTTCGTTCATGGTTTAAAAGAGGTTTATAGCATTCGTACCCTCCATGGTTGTAGACCAAAATGAGTTCCTGAAATTCGACCTCTTTTATAAATTACAAAATATTTTCTCGCTAGTCGTGGTGAAAAGTTGTATGTTGAACTCAAGAGCAGTTTTTTGTTTCGTGCCTTTTGAACCTCTCGCTACCTCAGCAGTCTACTTTAGAGCCACTCGCTACACTCGTGACTCTTCTCTAGACTGCTTCGCTAGCTCGAGTTTTAATATCGGCACGTGCAACAAAAAATCGTTTTATTATTAGTATTAGGTATATAACGGGTATTTATCGTGATTATTTACCTATATTTCCCGACGTTTCAACAGGTAAGCGATAAATACCCGTTAAATAATACTAATAATAATAATATGTTCAAATCGCGTAAGTTTAAAAATATTTAAAGAATAGTTTTGCTCACTTGTTGAACAAATAATTATTATACACCTACTGGAGTCTACACACACATACATACATACCGAACCCGCCTACACCAGTGAATGGAAAAAACATTGTTTTCCGTTCACTGGCCGACACAGCCCGGCGGGGTGGTACGACATTTCATTGTATGAATATTGTATGTAGGCAACCAACAGTGTTTTGTCAACTGGTCGCCGGCGGCGGCGCAGCGGCGGCGGGCGCGGCCGGCGACTTTAGTGTGTAGATATTATATGCACTTAAAAACTATGATCATACATAGAGAGAACACACACACTTTTGCACTATAATAATGTGCAGCCCACATGGCTAGTCTTCGTTGAGACTGGCTACCATAGCCGCAATTCGGCTAGGTAGGATGGTAGGAATCAAAGACAGAAATGTTAAATTCATTCTTGGATATGATCATGGATTAAAAATAGTTCCGAAATCAACCATCTCAACAATCAAGCCCTGTGGTAGGGGCATAGGACATCACACCACTAATAGGCTCAAACTTCCTGATAAATGTAATCATTGTAAGCATTTATTTTGACGACCTCTGTGGCGCGGCGGGCGAAGGTCCGCCTGCCACGCAGGAGGTGGCGGGTTCGATTGCCGCCTGGGAACAAATATTTAAACAATCAAAAATATATATCTATGTAATGTATTGTATTAAGTATATCAGTCATCTAGTACCCATAGCCCAAGCTCTGCTTGTAGTTAGATGGTGCTGTGTGGATTGTCCAGCAATATTTATTTATTTACTTTAAGTTTAATGTGTACATCCAGTTCTTAGGATATACCTAGTGAGATCGTAACATGAACCTCAATGCCAATGCCCAATGACTAGCAAACCCAAAGCAAACCGAATCATCCTCAAGAGACAAGAATCCTAAAGTCATTGCAATCAATTTTAAGTACAATGCCACACAAATGATACGCAATGATCGCCCTGATTAGACAAATGAAATCGCGTACAATGGGAGTCGCGCCGCCATTGGACGAGGTGCGTCTGCGCATCTGTTACACGAATTACTGCGCGCGTGTTCCAAATACAAAATGTTGTCCTGTGAATCACTCGGATAAAGACGGGATATTGTTTGCTATTGGATACTTGAATCAGCTGATTGTCTTGATTGCTAACGCAACATCATTTTTATAGATACCTAAGAAGGTAGGTAGAAAGTTTAACAAATATATGGTTTATGCTTACATTAGGTAAATGAAAAGAATAGGCCTTATTAAATTTGGTAAGTACTTAACTAACCTATTTCCAAACCGTCTCTGAAATGAATTATATTATCTTCAAAAGATTTTTGAAAATTTAGGTACCTACTATCAGTGAAGGACTAAGTACTTATCAGGGAACTAATAAGACTATTTGGATAACCCAAAAAACAAAAAAAAACTATTTATTTACCTTATTAGATCTCAATAGATGACAGGGATCTTTCGCGGGAGAATAAAGGTTATTACCTTATTAGATCTCAATAGATGGCAGGGATTTTTCGCGGGAGAATAAAGGTTATGTTATATAATATAACAGAGTAAGAGGGTCTATTCTATAAAGCCATTTAATTTTGAACCAAAAGCGCCATATTTTCAAACTAGTTGAACTATTTTTTGACATTGTATTTTGGCCTTCGATCAGGGAGTCTGATTTTGTTCTCGATGTATTTTGGCATAAATAGACTTCTTTGCTTTACCCCCGGGAGGACTTTGTTCCTTGCTCTACATTTAAAATAATGGTAATAATGGAAACTCAAACTCTAGCATTTTATAAAAAACGGATAGAAATGAGTGCAAGATTTATGCATTGCGAGATCCCAGTTCTGAGTTCAGGGTTCGCAGAGGCGGTGTTTAAACTGAAGGTACCAGCGTCAAGTTTCAGCATCCGGCGGCGGCGGCAGCGGCGTCCTTTCATCTCGTATCTAATCTGAGTAGGTAACCTGATGATTCACTCGTTATAAGTAAATAGAAACGATTGTTAAGTTACATATTTTAAAGTGTGCTTCTTGAGAAGTCATGACATGAATATTATTCGCATATTTTTTTAAAATTCTAAATTTGGATATTTCTTTTAAACGCTATTGAGATTGAGTATTTTTCTTTCATTCAAATATTTGTCAAAGTATTTTACACAAATTGTACATTTCACGAATAAAATAAATTATCTATACGGCTGCAGATAATTATTTTGTGTTCTCAAGGCCGTTGGGGCATACACCAGTCTTAAAGACTTTGGTCCTGCTCCTGATCTTTCCTCGCTCGTGTCGGTCTGCCTTCCCATCGCATTATGAGAGTGAGGGAATAGAGAGGATACGAACACGTTTGTGACGACGCCAGGTCTTAAGAGGGCGCAATGCGCACCATTTTGTGAAAAGGATAGGCATAGGATTTCGCGTACAGTTAGAGTATATGAGTATATGCTTTTAGAACGGCCGTAACCGCAAAAAAAGCTTTTGCTTATTTACATGAAAATTATACAACTTATGAAGCAACTGGTTCAAGGAACCAAATAATTAGTAATAGCCTACGAATCATGCACAAAGTCATTTCAATAGACCGCAGGGTTCCTGAGATCTTGACCAAATTATCTGCGAAACAGTGCACTTTTATGTTTTTTTTTATCGTAATAATGTTCTTAATCGTGCTTTCACATTCAAGGAACCAAAGAAAAATGCTGAATTTTATGTAATTCGGGTTTTTTACCACGGGGATAACGTGAGTAGGTACTGAAATCTAGGCCTAGTTTGACAACCAAACCTGTAAGGTTCGCCCCTTATTATTACAATTGGTATTGGTTGGTTGGTATAACCGTTCTTTAGAGAGGCTTTATTTACAGTGCATTCACAGTTATTTTACCTCTGACAGATGTTTTCTGAGTGTTGGTATAACTGTCGAGTCGTCTTGCAAAGCTTACAGGATGTAAAAAAGGGTTACCCGTTTTAAACATTTTACCAATTAAACTGGAAACTAGAATGTTGATCTGTAGTTTATTATTGATTGATATAATATTATTGGTACTTACATATTATGTTAATCGAATATTGGTACAACTGTACTGATTTTGTATGGAGATAAATATTTTATTAAAAAAATTACTTCCAAAATACCTGATTAAATATTTAAGAAATATCGTATTATGTGTACCATTATCACACAAAGTGTAAAACTAAATCGGCATAGTTAGGTAATATTAGCAATACTGTTTTTACATTTCGTTTAAAGGAGTCATAGAAGTTATATATGAGTTATATATAACGCTCAGATTGCCAACCTAACAGCTAGAGGTAAAATAACTGTGAATGCACTATAGTACTTTTATTTTTGTTTCCAACTAAGTAATTTACTTTCCAGCGTGTTAACTGACATCTAAATATTCCAACGTTTGTTCTGGTTGTTTATAAACTTTAGCGGAACTTTTAGTAACTATCTCATAAAGCAATCTTGTGAATTGCGTCGTGGGCTGCATTATTATCTAAGATTATCATATTATTGTGTAATAAATAATAATAATAATGCTGGACAATCCACACAGCATCATCTAGCCCCAAAGTAAGCAGAGCTTGTGTTATGGGTACTAAATGACTGATAAACTTAATACGATACATAACAGAGATATTTTTTCTATTACATATATATATAGAAAATACCCAGAACACCCGGAACAAATATTGCAGATCGTACAAACATTTGTCCCAAGGCGGGAATCGAACCCGCAACCTTCTGCGTCGCAGGCGGACCTTCGCCCGGCGCGCCACATCGGTCGTCAAATGTATACTTAATCTAGTAATATAACTATACTATTTCGTAGCCGTTAGCTTTTCCTGAATAAATTAAAATTTAAAATTAAATTAAAAACTTAACTTTAAAACGGCTCTGCCCTGAAGCAACAGTGGGTGTGGGAGCGGGAGATCGGTCTTTAGTAATTCATTGGATTCCGTACAAACGTGATATTTCATTTTGTGTCAGAAGTGATTAACAAAAGTATTTAAGAATTAAGACCCGGTGTCTTCACGTACGTGTTTGTGATGACGGGCAGAAATTGCAGTTCACGCACTGTCAGTGAATTACCAATAACCCTGTAGAGATAAGCTCTATGCCGACGTGGGTGCACAAGACTTATCTCCGCTGAGACTGGCCGCCGCCGCCCGTGGCCGAAATTCGGCTAGGAGGACATCACGCCAAAATGTTAGTCGATAAATTTAGAATTTATAGTGCGTAGCCCAAAATTCCCTTTAATACAGAGTAAAAAACCTATGTGGTTGATTAGAGTAGCGAGTATAGCGCTTCACTTAGCACCCTGGCACCGCTGAAAACCAGCGCTGCATTGGCACAAGTGCTGTAGCAGCTGAGCCTATGAACTTTTTATGTTACATTAAATTTAATACTAGTTATAAGCAATGAATGTTCATGTTAAATTATGTTACACAAATAAAGATTTTATATTTATATTTCTACAAAAACCTCTTCATTTTTAGTTCTGTAAACTAATGAAGAAATCTTCTTAAAAAATTAAAATCCCGCAACGAAACTATGCGGTTTAATTAATATGGGCTGCTGATAATAAAATTAATAAGCTAAAAATAAGTCTAGTGCATTTACCAAATCACTTGACTGATTTCGGTGCGCCCGCGCCATTCCCAATTAATGTATTTCACACTCCGTACGGAACCGTTAGTCTTAAATTAGAACAACATACCTACCTGCTTGGTTTACATCAATGCTACGTCGGAATTAACGGAACAGACTTACCGAATCACAACATGTCTTGTTGGAACTCCGTTTTTACATCGGTATAAATAAACAGGCTTTAATGATTTTAACTAAGGAGTGCTCTGAAGCTTTTGAACTTACGCGATCAGAACACGATATGTGCTATTTTTCCCCGTGAGACCCAATGTCCTAAGTCTCACGGTAGTCTAGATTTTTTTTGGAAACTTTCCGAAATCTGGCCTTTAAATCGTCCTAACTTTTTTTTGTGGTTAAAATACCACAAAACAAAGTATGCTTGTATTTTAAAATGTTTTCTTATTCTGAATAAATAATTACTTGTTACAATTCATATAAAAAAAAACTTCTGAAACGTTATGAAAAGTGACCACTTCTAAATTCATTTAAAAAAAACAAAAATTAATTTTGAGTTTAGCTTTCTTTTAAAAAGTTCTTTACTTATTACCCTTTCCAACGATATGCTACATGGCAGAAATAATACATCAGAGATACTTTGTTGAGTTTGTTGCTAGGGTCAAGATAATGAAAATACCTTTTAAATACGTCTAAAGTTGTTTTTATTCAATTAAAATTACAAAGTTTGCTCGAATTGTCCGCCTCCACACCTCATGCATGCACGACACCTTTTTCTGATTTCTGAGGTTGTAGTTAAAAGCCGCATTTCCTCTTGCATTTTTACGAAGTGCCCGTACGTTTCCCGTGTTGTTCTAGAACAACACGGGAAACGTACGGGCACTTCGAATAGCAGAGTAATCTCGACTGATTCCCGGCAAGTGACCTTCACCAACTTTCAACTCGATAGACAAAGACAACAATAACTGTACTACTAGAAAGAAAGAGACTTTTTACCTGCTGCTTGTTAATCCGCGTTAACTGGTTACATTGTTCAAACCAGTAACATTGTTAAAATGCGTGTTCAGCCCTAGGCCCTGGCAAACAACAAATCTTAATTTTACCACCATATGAACGGTTTCTTATGTCATGTAGCATATCGTTAGAAAGGGTAATAAATAAGTAAAGAACTTTTTCAAAGAAAGCTAAACGCAAAATGAATTTTAGTTTTTTTTTAAATGAATTTAGAAGTGATCACTTATCATAACATTTACACCGATTTACCACTTTGAAAGCTCAGAAGTTTTTTTTTAGATATGAATTGTAACAAGTAATTATTTATTCATAATAAGAAAACATTTTAGAATACAAGCATACGTTGTTTTGTGGTATTTTAACCACAAACATAAAGTTTAAAGGCAAGATTTCGGGAAGTTTCCAAAAAAAAATAAAAAATATCGTATCTAGACTACCGTGAGACTTAGGACATTGAGTCTCACGGAGATAAATAGCACATAACCCCCCCTCCCCAACCCCCCAAAAAATCATGTTGGTCGGCCAAACACCCTGTATAATATGTAGTTTATTTAATTGTAACACAAAATTATATGTCCGCCGTATGGCGGCTTAAAGAAGTACTTATTAAACAATGCTTTATGTATACGCTGTTGGCGTTCCTTTCTTAATAAATAAATACATTAAATAGATGACACAATGTAAATTGTATGAGAAAATATATGTAAGGAGATCGTGGTCCCACTGTTTAGACAAAATGAGTGGAACCACAAACACATCAACTGAAATCAGTGTCAAAATGTGGTTAGCATCACATTGAACTTGTAGTAAGCAGATTCCAGATGCAACACAACCATCAATCTATTTATGCACTAGGTAGGTACTTAGCTATAAAATTAGTTTGTTTACATTCCTTCTAATTGCGATTGCTATGAGGGGGAATGTTTGGATTTGCAGTGGTTGAAATTATGACCGTTTTAAACCATACTGTTGAAAATATTTAACATTTTAAATTGTCTGTGGAGGTATTAACGTACGCTTTGGCCATTATCACCACGCTTTCGACATCTTTGGGCTCCCGCCCGTCGATTCTTCCACCAAGGCCAAGCAATACTTTGTGAAATTTTTTATAAGTATTATTCACTTCATTTATTTTAATCTCGTTTTAAAATACATTTTTTACTATAGAAATTAAAATATTATAAAACTATTCTACAGTAAAAAATATATCAAAACGGTGAATCACCGGCCGCGAAGCTAGCCTTAAGCGGCCGGTGACTAGGGCTGCAGAGAAAGGAACTTCCTGACGATGCGCGCCGAGTCCAGGAGTACCGCCTTTTGAATCTGACCCTTGATTCAACTTCCTAGCGAGAGTCTCTTGAGATGTTGATCGAGGCTCTTCGCTATTATGCCGTTAACCGAAACGACGTAGTAAGTATTATTATTATTATTTTCTTTTCTATGTTGTGGTATATTTCTACCTAATGGGTAGGCATACATTTTAGTACTTTGTTTAGGTACTTATTTCTTACCTATCAAGCAGATTTAGGCCTCGATTCAATTAATAAGTTTAGCCTGATTGAATTAAAGTTGTGTCCGAAAAGCTTCTAGAGACATTTTGCTCATCATTTACAAAATGAGTACAAGCTATGCTTTATTTTCAGTCTCGGAAGGAAATGATGTACGAAGTGTGAAATGCTATCAGGTTTTATGGTAAGTAGGTAGCTAGGGAAAATATTTCAAAAGTATTCTAAATTCGCGCATAAAACTCACAATGTTCAAAAGTTTTTAAACTTAAGTGACTTTAAGCGATAAGGACGCCAGTTCCTTTGCTGTTCCCTATAATATGTTTAATTAAGTACTATCTGTTTTATAAGTTGATGAATAAAAGTATTATCCATCTATCTATCTAATTTCAAGATTAAAATGTTCTAACGCGAAAGATTTTTTATTAAAAAAAACGGTTTTTATAAAATGATGCATGCAATGGTAGTACTACCAAATTAATACACGGAAGTCTTAGACGGTTCATCGAAATCTTGCATAAACTTATAATTTAACATGTATTTCAGTTGAGCTACCTGCAGAATGTCTGCAACAGTCTGCAGTTAGCCTAATAATTGTTTCAATTGTAAATACCAGTTCTAATTTGTTTTTATTATTTGATTGTATTTCATCTTTGACAATAAAATGTAAATATCCCGTTGTAAATTACTTTGCTGTTAATAACCATGATGAATTTAAAATATTTATTTTGACAATAAAGATAGGGTACTCTAATAACGTGAGCTTACAAAACCCATAAACCTAGAAATTAAATTATTACGAGCTAGACCTAGGCTTTCCATAAAAGTTTATAACCAACCGCGTAGTATCTAAAAGTACAATAACAATCAAACTTACAACACTAATTTACAGCTGAAGTTTTACGTTAGAGGTTGGTAAACTTTTACCCAAACTGTAAAGTCCTTGAACGAATATAGATTGTACCAAACATACCTGGTCGTTCTGCTCCTGCGTAAGGTAGAGCCACCCAAGCATTGCCTGGGGGCATGCTTCCGTCTTTCCCCAGTGGGGGAGCTCCGCCCCCATGGCTGTTGGGGACATGTCACTGCGCAGGTCTCACTCACGCCATCTTGAATCGGGATGGCACGGGGTGCGCGCGCGCCAGCGAGATCGCTACTAGCTGGGCAGGCAGCCGCTCCTTAAGACGGGAGATGGACCAGGGATGGAGTTTGTCGATGGATGTGTGTTGATAGTTGGGGTATCGATCGATGTTTTGACTCGTTGATTTCACTTTGGTCCGTTAGAAAATAAGAACTGCGATTTTGAAAGCTTTCATAGAGAGATAGATATCATGGTGATAATTATAATAATACTAATAGAAGATTATTAGAGTGTTCTTGTGTACATAGAAAATAATAAATCATACATTTATCATAGCATAAACCATAATAAAGTACAAAAACACTTTCATGAAGTTATAAACGTGGTAAAAGTAATTAATGGTAATTATGATAAGATGGTTGTTCGACAAAAAGCTTAATTTTACGGGTTTGGAACACGCACACTGGATAATTAATTTAATGTGTAACAATTATGAAATTAATTTAGCTAGGTAGGTAAGTTTTATGACGATAAATCGAATTTAAATTGCAAGACTATGTAAAAGTATGACGTTGACTACTGAACGTTTTATTTTTTTAACAGTAAAATAAAACATTCATAAAATTATTAAGAACAAATAGAAACACCAGTATATAATCGGTACTGGAAACACCAGTATATAAAATGAATTAAAATGGATTACAAAATTCTAAAAGAACGGTTTCAAAAAACAACAAGAATTACTAATTTGCATCATCGATACTTCCATCGACCATTCCCGACTCGTCCCCTCCCTAGCCGCAAACATGTGGGCGCAGTCGACCGGGAACTCACAGAGAGCAATATTTTGGTTCACCCTGCACCACGATACGTTAAAACTAACGATACGGTTAGATGTCTCGTGGTACAGGGCGCTGAAATGTGCTGAGCTTGAAGTTTTAGTACCAAGCTTGATAAGAAGAGAATGTTGTGTTCCTAGAACTCGAGCTCCTGGTTTTGTAGGTACCTAAGTCATTTTCTATAGTCCTCCATTAGAAGGTTTTTAAGAAGACCTGTTATATGAACCTATGCTCCTCGAGAGCCTTGGATGTTTTTATGAAAAGATTTGTTCGCAAACACCGATATAAGTAAAAAAGATTTACTTAGATCTGAGATTCCAAAAGGTCTTAATAACTTCAATGTGTAGAGTCAAGTTGAGGTATAACAGCTTTAGAATATGTAGTATCTTTTATTATGGACAAAAAACTACTTTTGGATAAGGGTTCCCACTTTAGAACTTACAAAAATGGCAGATTTAAGACAAGTGGCAATAAATATCGCATTTTATGTTTGGCGTAAGTGCTCTTTGTGCTATTTTAATGGGTCACACATAAGCGATAGGTTACAGCCACTTATAATTATGTAGGGGCTGGAATCGAACCCGAGGCCGTTGTAGTATTTTTTTTTAAACAACTCAGAATTACCTACATGTTGGTCAGTCATTAGATACAGTAAAATGATTTCCTCTTAACCGATTTTCGGCCACAGCGGCCAGTCTCAACGGAGATAAGCCAAAATATAAAATGTATTTGTCAATGGCAGATGTATTGTAAGTATCAAATAATTGGAACCAAAATATTTTTTGCTAGAAGTAACAAGTAAATGAGAGGGCCTACAACGTGGCTAAGAGCCTTAGAGGAGTTCAGACGAATATTTTGCTATCTCATTTATCAAAATAGTTTTAATTGTTTCGGCGCTTCGATCGAATTAACAAATCCACATAAAAACCCTAGAAAAACATAACCCGCCTTTTGTGAATATTAATAAAGACCATTGTAGATGAATAAAGATACATTATTTATTTATAATAATAAATTTATTTTATTTATTTATTTAATTCGGATTGCCATCAACTTAACTACAATTACAACAAAAAAAATAATATAGACATATAGTATATAGTGTATATAATAGGCACACAGAGTATATAATAGGCATTCGCTAATAGAATCATAACAAACTACCTAAGTGTGAAATAATAAATAAATAAATAATACTGGATAATTCACACACTGGACAATTATCTAGCCACAAGCTAAGCAGAGCTTGTCATTCATGGGTACTAGTTATATGATATCCTTAAATAAAACAATACGCTACATATTTACATAGATATTGTTTTATTACTCTTAAGAAAAATCCAGAACACATCACACAAGCATTTATCGCGAGGCGGGAATACAAGCCGCAACCTCCTGCGTCGCTGCCGGACCTTCGCCCGCCGCGCCACAGAGGTCGTCACTGATACACAACAAACTGAAGGTAAAATTTACCTAAATACTTAGCAAAGAGGAAGGAAGGAGACAAAGTAACGACAAAAGACGAAGAGACGAATCAATGTACGTCTACGATCAAAATACAAAACACTTACATCACATTAATAAACTCAATTGGACTGCATGACGCTCTAATTGTCGTAATAGACGAGCGAGCGACAACCCCGCGACAATATGAATAGAGGTAGGTAGAGATTCCTATAGTTTCCGACTCTTGTGAATGATTTGGAAACATTTGATGACCGCAGTGGTGCATCGGTCGAAGGTCCGCTTGCGACACAGGAGGTTGCGGGTTCGATTCCCGCTTCAGGACAAATATTGCAGAAAAAATATTGCGGAAATTCGACACAATATTACCGTAAAAACATAGTTTCCCAGTGTCAGAGTCCAGCCACCCCAAGACATGGCCAAAGAAAACCTAGGAGAAGTGTAGCCATGTTCTGAAAATGTATTATTTAAATCATTGAAATCCATCTAATATTATACAGAGGTGAAAGTTTGTAGATGTGCAGATGTTTGGCCGGACACAACACCAAAGCGAACTGAAATTTTGCACATAAAGTTCTGGACCTGCAAGAACATAAGGCATTCATTCCGAAAAAAGTGTGCGAAGCAGCTTGCAGAAACTAGTGTCCAATTGAGCATCACTTTTTACAAATAACACTGAAACATATTTTATTAAAAGATTTTATATTTATTGGTCATTAGCTGCTCCAAATTTCACTGAGATTCACCCTTCTGCCAAGTTTCACTAAGATCCGTTCAGCCGTTTAGGCATGAAAAGGTAACCATGAAATCCATGATAGAGTTACTTTCGAATTTATATATTAGTATGGATTAATTAATTAGACTTAGGTTATAAAGCGCATACCTAAAACTAGTGCGAAAACAAATTCAGCCCAGTTGAAAAAAATATTATTAAATTTAAACTAATGGTTAACCTATTAATATATTGGAAATAATAAAATAATATTGGAGCAGGCATGTCGCACGTACATAAATTGAGGAATTATTTCAGCCGATGGTACTGGCAACTAGTAAAGCTATGGCAACATTGACAGCCATGCAACTGCAAGACTCTACTCAAGAAGCATCACACGTGATTTGTAGATGATTTCAATAGATAGATATTGATGAAATTATATTGACCTGCTTGTCTGATTGGAGCGTTGGTGATAAGGAACAGAGTTCTCTGTTATGAATGTATGACTCTTTGTATGTAGATAGTGGTTCGATTGAGTTACAGGCAGTTTAAATAAATATTATTCTAGGCATCAACTTGTTTGTACTACTATGGATTTTTCTAGTAGTTAATCGAATTAATTTAAAAACTAATAATCACAGACTACATTTCTCAAAAAAAAACAAATTAAGTATAATTCATATGTAAGTAAAAACTCTACTATTGGAAAAAACCATTTATTGTAATGTAAGTGAATTTCTAGACATTGGTAGTTAATGTGACTTTTACTATAATTATTTCTGTGACATTTATGTGTATTTATAATAATAATAATAATAAATCATTTTATTGCCCTTACTAATCTTAACCTAAACTAGAATTATACACAAAAAAAAAAAGTTTCTAACGATAGGCAAAGGGAGTAGATTCAGCATTGTGCTGCATGCGAGGAACATGCAGCGCTGATTTTAAATCTACTCCCCTCGGGTAGGTGGTCGCCGAGGGTTGGGGTAGCGGGCTTAAGGTAAGTTCTTATACTTATTCATCTATTTCAAAATTACTTTAAAAAAAAAAAAAAAAACTACTACTACTACTTACTTCCATGTGTGTTCATACCTTAACATTATATTTATTAGTGGAAGTTTCATACATACATATAGTACTGTATTTATTATACACATTTATTTGGTTCATGAGTGTGTAGTATTAATGTGTCTGCGTGCTAGTTAGTTCTCCTGAGGCACCAGTCTCATAAGAGTCTAGGCAACAGGAGACCTTATGAGTGAGTGTGTGTGAGTGTGAGGGTGTGAGAGAGGGTGTGTGTGCTTTTGTGTCTAATAATTGCCTAATTGTATAAATGCGCGTGTACTGTAATTTTATGGGTTTTTGAGACAGCGATTTGTAAGTTTAAATGTTGTTTCTATCATGTGCTTCTGTCGTGAGAGTAAGAATATTTTAAACTTTCTTTTAAATGTTAAAAAGCCAATTTTAATTCGTAACGGTGGTGGTAAATTATTCCAGATCTTTGACGCCCGGTATTTGAAACAACCCTTAAACCCATTAGTCTTGTGATTTGGGATGGCAAGAAGGTTAGTATGCTTGGAGCGCGTGTTACGATCATGTGAATCCTTAGACCAAGTAAACCTATCAAATAGATATTCTGGTTTCTTGTTCCAGAGAATTTTCTGAATAGTGCCTGCTATATGAAGTTCTCGTCTGTCCTTCATGTTTAAAATACCTTTTTTTGCTAGGTATGGACTAATGTGTGCTCTTCTAGGAATACAAAAGCAGAACCTCATACATGCATTCTGCACTCGCTGAATGGCGCCTTCCGTCTTTACCCATAGCCTAGGACCATAAGCAGCGCTGCAGTAATTAAATATCGCTAATCTATAGTATTTGTCAAGAAATCAATAGCATTTTACCAGACCGGACCACCTTGGGATCGTTCTCTAAGTATACAATAGTGAAAGAATCAGTAAAATTGGTTAACCATAGGCGGAGATATCAAGTAACATTATATACATAAAAATTAAAAACATACAGACGAATAATAATTGAGAACCTCCTATTTTGAAGTCGTTTAGTAAAAGTAAATGATTTCTATAAACTCTTCAAAAGGACGTAGTTACGCTGAAAGGACTCAATCCACAAAATGTCACTTTGGAGATATGACATTTTAAAGTTTAGACGATGATTCAACAATGTTAGTGCATTCGGAAAATTTTGATATAATTGTGTTAAATGACCAAAAATACTATTAATTTTATGAGAATAATTTTATTACACAGACTATCGTATTTTTTTAGTTATTGAGAAAAATATGGGGTTGAGTCGTTTCTGTTAAATTGGTTTTGACATTACTGAGTATTTTTTTTTATTTCTCTAAAAGGACCTAAGTGACAAAAAGTAGTAATAAAAGTAATATTTATTACAAAAAGAGTTTTATTATTGCGCAAAATATCATTTATGTATAAAAGGATGTTCATATTTATGTCTTCTTCAAAGTCCTCACCCTGATCCACCGTATAATCTAGCTGTGACCCGATACCGTCTACGTCCTCTACAAAATGCATCCCTTTTAAACTCTTATAAAAACCCTGGCAGTCTTTTGGAATAAGGTGCATCATTGATTTTAGGTTATCTAATTTAGCCTGGGCAATTTCTTTGACTTTAGGCCAAAGGCAAATGAAATCTTTTTCCGTAATATCGGATATTTTTTTTCCTATAAGGGTTTTGTTGATGTCAATCTCTTTTTCTTCTGCGTCTATTTTCATAAATATGGAACGTTTACTATGTTTTGTTATCAACATGTCTTTGGTTTTTATGCAGTTGACTTTTTATTTTGTTGTAAATACTTTTCCATTAACAATTTTTTTTTCTATTTTGAATATTCCAAAGAAATCCTCCTTCTGCATCCAATAACGTACACGAGGATTTTTCTTTTTGCAGGATTTTATTACATTTTATACTCTTCGGCGGTATATCTACATATATTTATTATATTTTAGCTGATGTTGGATTTTTGAGAAGTCGGTGTCATTCGGGAGAAATGTGTGCCCAGACTCTCAATATTTCCTCACTGGCACATAATCAGAGTCATCATCACAACTGATATCTGTCCCTTCTATCTCGATGTTTCCTCTATTTCTTTTATCTTCGTCAGGCGTTCTAAACTCAACTAATTATTCTGTATTTTCTGAAGCAAATGTTCGGCTTAAGGTTTTGAAGATTTCGAAGGTTTTGAATGTCTCCCACATTGGAGGTAAGGGTGATGAACTTTTTTCACTTCCTGAAATATCCATTGACAAGTTACTTTGAGTTTCAGCATTCCTAGTCGTGGCTAGTAAAGGTGTCAGAGGTGAGTACCTACAGTGGAGCCACTGGAGAACCGACATCATCTAAAAGAAAAAAACATTTATTTGCATAAGCACCACCACCCCAAGCAGATGACAAGATATTATTTGTTAATAGGTAAGCTTGTATCAAATATTAAAATTAAATTATTACATTCAAATTGATTCAGTGCAGGTGCAGTCATTAAAGGAGCCACAGAGGCGCCCAGACAATCCACATCATGTGAAATAAGTACTATGTATGATTTATATTGTATGAAAGCATAAGGACCACCACCCTAAGCATATGACAAGATTTTATGAATGAGCTGGTAAGTAAGTATAAGATATTAATATTAGTACCTACGTTCAAATTGATTAATTGCAAGTGCAGTCAATATAGGAGCCACAGAAGCAGCTGGAGAATCCACATCATCTGAAAGTAGTATTATTTATATTACAAGATAGCATACGCACCACCATCCCAAGCACATGACAATATATACATTTGTAAGTAGGTAAGTAAGTATTGAATTAATATTTAAATATTAGTTTGAAACTGATTCATTGCAGGTGCAGCCAGAAGAGGAGCCACATAAGCTGTTCGACAATCCATAACAAAGTAGGATGCAAAATTAGATTATTTTAGAATAGAATAGAATAATTATTTATTGCCTGAACTTATAACTGTAGATTACAATATACTTATACATACAATATACTTTTACAACCGCACCTTGAGTATTTTTGAGAAAACGACTTCAACGGCATATATTCAAAATGCTATTCACGCTAAGAAAACAGGTTAATTACTATAAGATGGATGTAAACAGTCTAATGGTCTGGAAAGTAGACAAAAAGGTTTTTTCGTTTTCTTGGCGATAGGACATGCTTTGTGAATATCATTTTGTATCGCCTTTGCAGGAATGACATTTACGCCTGTGAGTTTTTCATGATATACCTACTTAACTGGTAACGCAGAGGCTTCTTTTAATAACTAGGTAGGAATATAATCGTTTGAACATAATTTTAAGTTTGGTATAAAACTAACTTACGCTTCGATAACTCTTCGTTCATAAAGGAATTATTCAAAACACTTACCTATTACAATTCGATAATTCCTCTTCATTATTGTCAAGGTGAGTACAAATTACACATTTTGTAACACTTATTACGTTATTAAAAAAATAAGACAAAAGATTAGTAAAGATTAGTAAACGTGAAAAAAAATGAGAACAGAGAATGACAGCAACAATGCTGCTAACATAGTACGAAAAAATAGCGATGTGGTAGTGAAATAGTTCCTGTGTTTCATAGTGTGCGGCCGGTATCGATTCGATAATATAAATAAATAAATAAATAATGCTGGACAATCCACACAGCATCATCTAGCCCCAAAGTAAGCAGAGCTTGTGTTATGGGTACTAGATGACTGATAAACTTAATACAATACTTATCATAGATAGATATTTTTTATTATATATAGAAAATACCCAGAACACCCGGAACAAATATCGAACCATGTTCTAAATAATAAAATCTCATTCATTCAGTACATTTTTGCTGAATTTTGAGCTGTAAATAATCTTAATTCTTTTAAATGTAATAAACAGAAACGTAGTTACAGAACATAGTTTGGGTCATTACAAGTGAAACCAAAATCGGCTAATTTCTTTTAAAGTGAATTTATCAGAAATGACGCACACAGTTTGAGCCGTTTTAGCTAAATGCATAATGGATTTGTTTCTTAGTAAATCAGTTTATTAGAAATGACCCACATGGTTTGAGTCCTTTTAGCTAAATGCAAAATTTCCTTGTTTCATAGTAAATGACTTTATCAGAATTGAACTACACAGTTTGAGTCGTTTTAGCTAAATAAAAAATTGCCCAGATTCTATGAAAGTAAATTTTACTGAAATGATTAAGGGTTTTTGAGACAATTCTGCTAAATTACTTAAACACACTCTTCTTTGAAACTGGATTTCTTAAAAAAAAAATACCTAATGTGGCTTAGTTCCCGTATTTCAAAAAACCACCTTAGCCTTATCCGATTACGGATCATTTTTGCGAGGTGATAGAATCGACCTTTAGGACCATTTTGGTATAATTAACTCATTTTTGACCAAAGTGTGGATTTAGTCCTTTCAGCGTAACTACGTCCGTTCTATGGGGCCACTTTGACATCATCACAATATGTTGGCGGAACCAACCTTTTTGACTCATTGTTTAATATTTGTGCAACATCTGGAGTGTCATTTGGCGCTTTCTTTTCTATTGTGCTTTTTAAAAATGGTTTTAACTTTAAATGTTCCTATTACTTTTGTTTTAGTTTTATTGTAAATGCAGGCTTGTTATTGTGTAACGGGACCTTAAGGTACCCATATTAGAGAAAGATACATAATTCATTATAGAAGGCGTTGAGCCGTCTCAATAAAAAAATTATAAAAATATTTCAGAACTTGGTCCCTAAAGCACAGTTACAAAATCTCAGTACACAAATAAAGCACAAATAAAAACATATTCTTATAACAAAATTAGGAATATGAAAGGTTCGTATTGAGAAGGAGGATGTTCATATTAAGGAGGAGGAAGACGTTCATGTTGAGGAGGAGGATAGAGGCAGGTGTGCACTCAGTGCCAGGTGTAGGTTGCAAGCACTGAATGCACCCTTACGCAATGCTGCAGGAATCGGCCAGTCAGGTCTTCAGCCATCGCTGCCAGGAGGCTGTTGCGGCTGGCGCGCTGGCGACGCAGCGCGGCGGCGCACCGTGTTCGTATCACAGCTGTGAAGCTGTCCACGCCCGCGTCAGCAAACATGCCCGACACACTGTACCAGCGCGGCAGCCGCAACAATCAATAATTGATGAATGCTTGACTTAGACGGTCTGAGTTACTTGTTCATTTTAATGCATTTTATGGGCCTGTAAGAGCAAACCTCAGTACTCACGAGAACCCCTAGTCAAAAAACTTGAATTATATCCAATTCAACAATATTTATTTGATTCTATTAGGGTGAAAACACGATAATACAAAATAAATTACGATAAAAAACATGAAAATGCTCTATTTCGCACTAAATTGGTCGAGATCTCAGGGACCCTACGATCTATTGAAATAACTTAAGTTCTTAAAACTTTTTAAACTTTCGCGATCTGTTAACATATTAAAGATTATTTATCGGGTCGCCCCGTGACCACGATCGCTGCAACGCGATGAAAACGTAGGGGAAAATAAAACAAAAGGTACGCGATAAATACCCGATAAATAATATTTAATAACTACTGTTCTTCTTTGGTTCTTTATCGCCCGAATACTCAAACGCAACTGAGATTTAAGCACATCTTAAGTGACAAATTTTTGACACATTTTCATTGAAAACTGTCAAAAAATCACGTGTTGAGACGTGCTTAAATCTGACTATTTATATCTGACTGAGTTGCGTTTGAGGAGGTATTCGGTCGGAAGCCAATTATTTAATAATATGGTATTTTACTCTATATGAGAAAAAAATCTAAAAATATATAATTGAGATAGACAAAAAGTAGTCGGAAAATGGGTATGGTCACATCTCTTGTCTAAAAATTTTGAAGTAAACAACCAAGTTACTCCTATTCCCATCTCGTGTAGTTCTACAAAACTTTTAGCCTTTTTTTTTTGTCACTTTTATATTTTAACCGATTTCTTTTATGTAAAGAAAATAGGTTAAGAAAACAATTACAATGTGAGCATAAAACTATTTTTAAGTATTTTTGTCGCTTATCAGAACAATGAGAAAACTAACAAACTATACGTATACAGGATTGAGCAATAGTAAACATACTTTAAAAAGTATATCAGTCTTCTTATATATGTGCCTACTTTGTTCATAAAATAAACAAAAAAAATTATAAATCAATTTAAAGTTTTTAGTTTTTTTTAACACCATGAAGTAGCCGCCATGTTTTTACGTCTTACGCGGCTGTGTAAAATAAAAAGTGTCAACTGTCAGCTGATCAGCGTATCTAAGATTTGTAGGTACTATTATTTATTTATAACTATTATTTTCGTAACCAACGCAACCGCATGTTTTTTACACAGACAACTGATTTCATGCTTGACCATAGAGCAATATGCGTCCACTGCGTCCAGCGTTTTGTCAAATTACGGGCGAAAAATGAAAATATGTAAAATTTTTATGCATTTTTATTAATTTAATAAATATGTTGTGTTTTTTTGTGGTTTATTAGCACTATAGAATATAATTGAGACACTGAAAAAATGCGTAGTTTTCATGTTAAAAAAAAAAATTAAATTAAACAATAATTCGATCTGTGCGCCTTGCCAAAAAGGTATGCTCTGTCCCGCTCAGATGATAGTAAAACCATATTCCTATCCCATTCGCTCAAATAGATTTCGTGTTGCTTTAATGTGCGTGCCCTCGCAAGACGTAGGTATTCATATACAATCTGTTTCATTCGTCCATAAAAATTTAAGAGCTTCGATTTTTTTTTAATTCAACCTCGTAGTAAAAACCACCAAACTCACTGGCTGAATAGGTACTATCAACAGTCACGCAAGAAAAAAATACATTTACTTTTGATCAAAATCTCTCAAAATTGACAGTTTTAATTTGTCACCCATTGTTTCAGTTTGCTACAAGTTTTTATTTGTGATACTAAAGAAGGAACAAACATTCCAAAGATAAAGATTCTGTGTTATTAATTATATTTTAGTTTGGTAAGTTCACATCAATTTTATATTTTCGTATCATTTCCTATAGCATGTCAGACTATGTCACATAAAGTGACATTCACAAAGGAAAATGAAAAAAAATTTTGTAGAAAAAACGCAGTACGTGAAGATCTGGAAGGTATGGCAGGCAGTGAGGATACATGCTATATGGCGGGGGTTGTTCCCAACGATATTGCTCCAAGTTACGAGACTTAACACAAATATTCAAGTTTCGCTAGAGGTTTCTATCCAGCAGGCGTCGGGTGGGGTAGAATCCACACACCACCGAACTGAGATTCCCAACCCGCATGCCCAGCGTGGGCTAAGAAGGCGGCTGGTAAAGGCTGTTGATGATGATTCTACTTGTTCTTGGACGACCCCTGTGGCGCAGCGGGCGAAGGTCTGCCTGCGACGTAGGAGGTATCGAGTTCAATCTCGCCCCTGGGGACAAATGTTTGTCCAATCTGCAGTTAATTGTTCCGGGCGTTGCTCTAATGATTGTATTATGTGCATTAGTTATCTAGTACTCATAATCTAGGGTTGATAAAAATATTATTTAAAAAAAACAATTAAGTTGATTTAAATTAGAGAGCGGAGAGGTCTATTTATATAAGTAGGTACAAAAGGTACAAGGTTCAAAGGTTTAGTCATACGATGTACTAGCAGAAAGAGGAGACACCGAAATATTGAAACATTTTCATTTCCGTCATAAATGTTCTGTTAATTTTTTTTTCATAATTATTTTTCGATATATTATTTATTCTTTATTTACCAAAATTATAAAACCGCTATGACTTGCTGAAACCACTAAGTTCAGCATCTTTGTTTTAAGACTTCTTGCAGTATTTAAAAAGAAATTAATGTAAGAATTAAACTACTATTATTATTAATTAAAATTTATTAATTAGTGAAAATAATAATTTTCAGTAGTACTAGCAGGTATAGCTTGCTTAACATTGCGCGTATGTGCACTAAAGCTTAATTTGGGCAATCCCTATACATTTTTTACTGCTTTCTGTTTACATAAATAATATCTGTAAATGTATTAAGTACATCAGTCATCCATCATACCACCCATATCATACCATACCACAAACACAAGCACAAGCCACAACACAATCTCACAAGCACATAACACAAGCTCTCCTTTAATTGGGACTAGATGATGCTGTGTGGATTGTCTAGAATTATTTATTTATAGGTATATTGCAGTGAAAAAAATATTGATTTAAATCATATGTTTTACTTTTAAATCATTTGTATTCTATCGTGTCGTAAATCACTGATTTAAATAATCTCAAACTTGTCCATAACACAAGCTCTGCATAGCTTGGGGCTAGATGGCGCTGTGTGATTTGTCCAGCATTAAGTATTTATTATTGCAAAGAAGTTGCATTAAAATTCAAGTAGGTTGAATGCATTCTGTGTCTTCCTTATACTGCACGCACGCGACTTCCTGTACTAGTACAGGTCTCTGTGTCATACATAGGTTTTACTCTAGCTAGCTATCAAGTTTGCCTACTTTAAAATTGTGGGTTATTCCCGCTCGTCCCCACGTTTCGTCCCCATAGGGACCAGCGGGAAGTTTTTCAGCAGCGTTCGTCCTCTTTAAAATAATATGAGGATAATATTCTGGTGGTACTTCTTATCATCATTTGGATCACGATACACCTTGTACTTAAACTAGAAGTGTGCAATGCTCTTTATTTTTAATGAATTAATAGAAATGGCGTCAAACGCACAGCTACGCAAGCTGGCTTCTTCTAAATAATTTGATTGTTTTCAAAAAACTGATAACTGATTTCGAATCCTTAATTTTACAGTGTTTTTATGTTATCGAACTAAATAGTAATCTCTCGGGAATATATTTTTTTATGATACCACCTAGAAAACTTTATTTATACAATAGCGAAAGTGTTTTTACAATCGGTCCATATTTGACGGAGAAATCGACGGACATTCATAAACAAATCCGTCAAGTGCGAGTGTGACTCGCGCGCCGAGGGTTTCGAACGTTTGTCAAGTATACCAATATGTACTATAGGTACCGGTTAGAGACTTTGCTATATAATGAAAACCTAAGGGAATGGGTAATTATTCGTATGAAACCTTAAGAAATTTCAAAAACTGTTTTGAAATGTACAAAGTGATATTTTTCATTTGATACCCCACCTGACCTTATAGATCTTTTAAAATTTTGACATCACAATTTGTACTGAATTTTTTTTTTCTTTTAATCTGTACAGGCACACGAAGTGTGAAATTAAGTTTAAATTTCATGTTATTTGCTGCTGTAGTTGCTGAGATATTAAAGACGGAAAAAAGGACAGCAAAAGCGAGACCATAAGGGTTTCGAAACCGATCTCCGATCTTCGAAAACCAAAAAGAAATAAACATACAGCCGAAGATATAACCACAGAAGGTTCTACGTCTTGTATGGTTGTATTTATCCCGCAAAACTTAAAAATAAACAACAGTTTAAAACTAAGGGATTCCAAGTCGTTTTTTTAGTTATTTTAAAACAATCAAATTAATATCAGTTTCATAGGCTAAAATCAATCAATAAATCTCAGAATTTTCTTGATAACTTTACCTAATATCTTGTTTACTTTATTGTTATTACTTATTGTTTTAACTGCACTTAAATAAATGCTGTGTTTATGTTAAATACGTAAATCACGTTTTAGAGACGAGTTGTCTTTTGTATCAAGAGCGTGCAAAATGCGATTCTCAGTCGCTTTCGGCACCCATAACTTACGCTTATAGTAATGATTGCAAGATTCCGACGAAATGAATTCTTTATTGGCCTATTAAATTTAAGTAGAGCTCGCCTGTCCTGAGTCATGGACAGGGCTGGATCCAGGGAACGGGGTAGTAGTGAATAGTAATTTTATAAATCAATCCGCAAAGTTTTTATTAATGGCTGTAGGTGGCTTTCGTGTCACTGCGGCAATGGTGGGCCTACTTAATGTGATCGCGACTTGATGTAGGTATTCATCCTTGAAGCCAGTTGAAGCTGCGGTGTTCATGGTTCGCTACTAACCCTTGCAGCAATGAAAGCCAATGATAACAAAATTCTTCGAAAATAGACTGCAACAAAACAATGCAGGTACCTTAGGTACTTGCATTGTTTTGTTGCAGTCTATTTTTTACTACTTAGAACTTAAACTTATATTTTGTTTCAAGAGCTGTTTCAATTGTATTACTTAGGTGATCGTGCTTTCTCAACTTAAATCTTTGAGCAGGAATTTTTACCAAATGAATACCGAAATAATGACATTTGATGGCTCAATTTTCAGAAAAGATGTACAAATTATGAACGGTGAACTTATCCCAAAGAGAACCTTATTACAACTCTGTTATCGTGATCGGTATTTATCAGAGTAATTGTACAAAATTTTCCGTGCAGTTTGTAAGACTCGCCATAAATTGTATTCGTGATGTTAACTTGGAAAATACGACTTTTAATCTGTATATTTGTGATATAACTTTATAATGAAACATAATAGGTACTTGCTGGTGAAGCTACTGGAATTTTCTAAAACGTTTCTTTCAATGAATAATTCGAACTGAATAAAAATTATTTAAACCATTGGCAAATGGAGTGGGAATTTGTAGCGCATAACAAAATAGTAAAAAGTAAAATTAGAGCAAAGTAGGTACCTACCTATGTAAGGTATATTTCACTTTCTACTCGCGATGCATAGGTTGGGTATGGTAACGGGTTTTCGAGTTTTTCTACGTGGTTGGCGAATACTCTTTATAACCTCCAAGCATTAAAGCGGCTAAAGCGATTTTGATAAATGCGGTAAGTATCAAAATACCTACCTACTTGTCTGGCCTCCTATATATGATATGTTTGCTCTCATTTGGCGAAAAAAGTAAAAAAGCGAGGAACGAGTTTTTGTACATTATTTTTAAATTAATCACTTTTTTCACCGTTTGTAACTAACGTAACTTCACGAAATAGTTTTTCGTTGAAGTCTAAAAAAACAGTGCTTTATTTATTAGGTATATACCTGACAAGATTCTTGCACAAGTCGATACTTATTTCCAATTTACGTAACAATATAAAACGTGCCTACCTCGGTGCCCAAGTATCAGTTTCCTGTTGATCTCAAATCGGTCGCGTTCACAGAACCCGACGTCAGCTTTTCTCTCAACGGACATATTGTTGACTCTACTCGGAACCGATAATGATCAAGTCTACGTGCAACAATGTAGACGAAACAGAGGTGTTGAGTGACCATGGCCAGCTATTTGATTACAGGGCTTTTGTTGACCACCATTGACAAGTCAAGTACCTGTATGAGTATTTATAGTAATGTAGCTTCTGCCCGCGGCTTTGCACGCGCTTTTATGGGATAAAAAGGAGCCTGCGTCCTTCGGTACCATCTACCCCTTTTTTTTATTCGGCGAGGAAATTCATTAACGAATAAACTGGTGTGGGAAGACCAGAATTATGTGGGACTCGACGGCCTGAGAAAGACGTAATACCCAATAAAACCTCTCCGGAGACCCCTCTCTCGCCATTTTCGCCGAACCACGGGAACATTAAACCTACCGCGGCCCGACTGGCGTCCCCCTTCCTCCCCTAGATGTCCAGCGAGCCTACCGTTCCACACGATTGTTAGTAATTTATCCTTTTGTCATTCACTTTTTATTATAATAATTGAGTTAGGTAGTTTCAATTGTAAATACTACTTATTCTTTAACTGTCATTTTCTTTATTTAATAAACGTAATTTATTTTTTACATAGGTCTCTTAACAGCTAGGTATGATAATATTATATTTAAAAAAAATTTAGATAATTAGTACAACACTGTAAGTTTATTAATTCATTTGTATTATATTTTTTTTTTTTGCTGTGTAGCCAGAGTCAGTGGTAGAATTGTTCTGCAGGAGGTGCTGCTGCCCACCCCCGGTGGATATCACAATATCACATAGTCGCCTCTTACGACACCCGCGGGAAGAGTTGGGGTGGTGCAAATTCTAAGTTGGCACCATACAGCACCGAACTGCGATCCCCAACCCGCATGCTCAGCGTGGGGATTATGGCTATTACCCCCCGTGAAATAAAACCCAACAAGGCGCTTATCAGGGAGGGCCTGGGTCCAGCAGTGTACCAATATAGGCTGTGGAGGTGGAGGAGCCAGAGTCGTCTCTTTGGTAAATTTTGTCAACGGAAGACTTTTATAGTTTTAGGTAGTGCACTATATATTTTTCCACACATGGCAAAACAATTTATATAGTTTATACGGGTCCTGGCATGCCTACTTAGAACTATCCTAAGTAGGCATCAGGGACCCGTGTATTTCGAGGACACAGTTTACTCGCCTTCACAAACAATTCATTGTTTCCTTATGTACAAACAAGGCTGTCTCAAGGATGTAGAGAAAAGGTAGTGTGAGCAAGTAGAGTTCACTAAATAACGGCTTATAAGATTCCCACGGCGGTATACCAACAATTGCTCTTACACATTTTTCTGCGCTATGAAGTTTTTATTTATTTACATAGGAACCTTTTCCCCATAGTCCATAGTATTAGTCCATAGCACAATACCGATGCAACATAGCCATGGTGGCGTTCAGCCATTTAGGCGTGGAAAGGTAACAGACAGACAGAGTAAGGTACTTTCGAAATATAATATTTTAGTGTGATTTATTGACTAAATGCCCTCGTGTATGTTCATTATAACTATGCACGAGATTGAAAATGTAACTGTGATCAAGTTTTTGCGTGTTGTTGTATCACAGTTGTTGAGTTTGTTGAGTAAGCGCAAGGAGAACGTACCATATCTAGAGGTACATATTTTAATTAGATATATGGAGTAGGTAGTTAGTCCTTCATAGTAGTAACTCCCATGACCTAAATGTCACTTGAAGTTTTACCTTGTTTTTCACAAGGTCTCGAATCAAATTAGTTATTTATTATAGGACTAGCTTATGCCCGCGGCTTCGTTCGCATTTTTTTTGGGATATTAAGTAGGCAGCTTATGTTATGTGTTGAAACCATTTATTGATAAGTGATTGTGGTAATATACATACATTTGATCTTAATTTAGTTTAAGGTCAGCACAATCTTATCTTTCGAGCGTGTAAAAATATTACATGTGTTTGGAGTTGACTTGTAGCATGCGGTACCTAATGAATTATATTATCAAAAACATAAAAAAACCTATTTACAATAAAATAAAATTAAAATCTAACTTTATAATAATCTAACGTAATAAATAATAAGCCATGCCACAAACCTAATTCAATTTATAATTATATGCGTGTCAACATTTTAGTATGTCATCAAAACCAATTAAAAAGTTATGTATGTCATAAAACAATTCTTCAGAAGCCAAGAAAAAGTTTAGTTTTCAGTTTCTGGAGGCAAAGAAGTTATGTCATATGGGATATTGTTAAAAATTTTAACCGAGATGTAATAAATACGCTTACAACAAGACGATAAACAAAACTTAGGCGTGTCCAATTTATTGCGGAAACGATCCAGGATTCTGGCGCTTTTCATTTCAGGTACAATGAAATTTCAAATTTTTTTTAACTTCATAAATGTAGAGACAGGACAGAGGTAAAATCTTAGGGAACTTAAATAAAGGCCTTAAGACTCACATGACTTGAGGCTTGTTGGAAATGATGCTATAGCAGATGACGTGGAAGGCTTTTCAGATCATCCTGATTTTGAAACAGAGGAAGAATTAGGTTAGGAATCTTTGTAAACTACTGATTATTGACAGGTAAATAATCAAAGATAAAAGCCTACATGAGACTGTCTGATCATAATGCCCTGATACATTTTTTTTGCGCTATGAAATCTGACCGAATTTCAGTTGAGTTGCCCCAAAGAGTTTTGAAAAAGAAGGTTACTCCAGGCCTAGATCTAACTCTATGCACAATCAGCTCGTTCCGTTTAGTAGTATTGGCGTGAAGAAGTCACAAACATCCATATTTCCAAACTTTCGCATTTGTAATATTAGTGGGATGGTGATGTTAATGTGTTGTGTATTGTGTGTGTGTTATGTTAGTATGTGTGTTAGTACTGATTTAAAATTAATTTTGTAAGTAATTTAAGCATTATTTATTTAGATACTCAATGATGTTACAATAACAGAATAAAACAATCCCAACTAGTATTTACACATGTATGTATTTCTTAAAAATCTAAGCCGTCACCAGAAGGCAGTGTGCCCAGAATGCTGGCAGCATTGCCACGTTGAATGGCAATGGTAATTCTTTGTATTTTTGTAGTTTTTAATAATTTCCTTATTATACAAAATATCAAATATGATTTTAATTTATTTCAAGATTTGTTTATCCATTACGTTTTTTTTTTAACTTGTTAGGTACATTTCGTTGATGTAGTAGGATTATTTCTTTATATTTCAATTTACTGATGAGGTACCTAATTAATTATTTATATAATATATTTAGTATATTTGACTTCCAATCAAAACGTTTAATTTTTATTAATATAAATAATTTATTTCTAGGTACCTGTAATTTGAGTAGGTATGTAGACAGTTATGAGAATAGTTTTTTGAGTGTTAGTTTGGTGCCACTTCACCCTTCAAGAGTTTTTTTACTGGCATAAGTAGGTACATAATAAATATCTTTGAAACCACTTGATCCATTTAAAAAGTTATAAAGTTTCACTGAGAATATTACCATAAAAAACATAGCATCAACAAGCCCACCCAGGCTAGCAACCCAGGCTGCTAAGTACGTTATTTTCATGAAGCCATTGTGTCCTACCCCAAATTCCGGCGGTCGGGTAATCTCATCCTGTGCTACCGAACGTGGCAGTCCGGTACCGGTGGTAGTCCGATGTGTGATTGGGTGCTTCCCGCACGGTTTTTAAGAGTGCGACATGGTATCACTAAGTTTTATTTTATTTGATTTTTCTGTTAAGTTGGTAGCATTTATTTAATTTCTTCAAAATATAGTACTCGCAAGTTCAAAATCGCAGAGATGTTTGGCGTTCGTTTTTGCGATATAAAATCGACATTTTTCCTTAGTTGATTCATCATCTCCCTAACTAATTCCGAATCCTATTTTCGCTCTTCTATTTTCCTTATGAAAGAAAAAGTGGCATATTTCATGTTGTTTAAGATGCTCATATTGTTCTCTCTGGTTTCATACGTAAATATAAAGAGAGCTTGATCATTGTTAAGCTCCCTATTGCCTACTATTGTAGGAACCTAGGAACGCTGTTCTCTGTAGGTTGGTACTGTTTCTAACACTTTTCACCAATGTTTATCAAAAAACAAAAACTCTTTGAATATAATATTATATATTTCAGATGATGCTGCGACTGCCCCGATTCTGCTGTGCGTCGGGAATGTTTGCGCAGTACCACTTTGATGGTTTTCATGCCATCGTGTGCAAGAAAACTACGTCCCGCACAGAATACGAGACAGTCGCAACAGCATCCTGAGGACTGTGGCAGAGGCCACTCTGGAGGTACATTGTGGGGAGGCTGATCAATGAAGCAAAATATTTCCTGCATTGATTATCCTCAGATCAGCTGTCACAGTTTTCTGAATTATTTATTTTGTTCTTTTATTATAATTATTTTTTTGTAATAAAAGAACCTATAACTAAGCCTTGCTGTCCGTCCGTCCGTCTGTCCGTCTCTCACGAACCGTAAGAGGTAGACAGTTGAAATCATCAGATAATGTGTATTTTTCTTGCCGCTATAACAACAAGTAATAAAAATAAAATAAAATTATCAAAATTAAAGGGGCTCCCATACAACAAACGTGATTTATTTTGGTTATTTTTGATCTTCATTTGTCAAGGCTGTATCTCTTGAACTACAATAGGTAGACACATGAAACTTTCTATAATTAAGTAACATTTCAACAGTAATAATATGAAATACTAAAAATAAAATAAAGTTAAAAATTTAAAGGGGTCTCCGAACAAGTGAAAATTTGATGTTCTTTGAATAAGTTGCCTGATTTTTACGGTAGAGAACCCTTTGTGTGCGATTCGACTCGCACTTGGCGGTTTATTTCTATTTCTGTTGTCGTGTTCATTTGATGGTCATGTTTATTTTGATGGTATTTTTTGACTGTATTTTGTCGTAAACCTACATATGTAATACTAATTGTTATTGTCTGCAAGAAAACTTTTGTTATTTATATTTCATTATTTATTTGAAACTGTATTGGCCGTACGGGGCCGTTTTCTTGACCAACCCCTTGACCGTGCCACCACGTGCACGCGAGAGGTCAACGACCTGTCACGTGGTCATTCCAGCCGTATTTCGTAAAGCCACGTAATATACAGACATGCAGTTAGGATATGACCTAGCCAGATTGATTATGTCAATTTCAATTTATTTACATGTAGTGAGGGAATATTTTTTTATTTTTCCGACAATAACTTCGGTTGACTGTGAACTCTAAAAGTTAATATGTTTTTGAGAAAAATTCAATAGATTTTGATAGTGAATTTGGGCATATCGTTTAAATGTAGGCACCTAACTTTTGTGTCAGAGACCTAATAAATACATAAGCGGTGTTTTCAAAATGATTATAATTTGTAGCCTATGTTTTTGTTAATGAGCCGTAATTGCAAGCACAATCCACACAAACCATTCACAATCCACACATACCACCTACCTACCTAAAAATACTTAGACATTTATATAGTAACTTTTCCCATAGAGATCCCAAATGAGTTGCTAGGGTCCAGATTGTGCGAGCACCGCGCGAGGCAGGCAGATGAGGCAACGCCGAGCTATACAATTTTCTCAGATCGCAGATCTGGACCTGGCTAATCACCAAATATGGATATTTCTTGCAAAGCTTGCATTTGCTGCACACTACGGCCCTGGTTTTGTTTAAGTGGAACGTAATTACGAGATTAATGGGTAACGCGCATTAGCCTTGCGGTATTTGCAGAGGGCATTGCATTCAAGTTTACGTTCACGTGTATACTAGCTTGTTGTTCAAAGGAACATGCAAAACTGAGTGCCAGCTAGGGGTTAAATACTTGCTAGGGTGATTGGTATCGGTTTAGGACTATTGTTTGCTTGCAAGATCTGAGCCTTTAATATGGGTTATATGTAGGTAAGTACATGGTTTACGAATCTATAGAAACGTTCGTTTCCTCCCATACACTTAGCGCCTCGCAACGGCCCTATCGGATATTTACTTAGTTTGAAAGCATTTGTTTTAATATGTCTGTTTGTACACTAAAACACAACATTAAAGGCTGCATAAAGCAGCCTTTAATGTTGTGTTTTAGTGTAAGTTTTTTGTTTCTTACTTTCCCTCAGTTTTTTGTGTGTGCGCTAAATAAATTCTTATTCTATTCATTCTATTCTAGGCGATTTGTCACAATTCAGCCGATTCGATTGCAGCTTTCGAATGATTTGAGTGATTCATTTTACTAGTAGGTACAACTGGACAACTTTGACAGGTCAGCGGTATATCTTTTTTAAAGTTTAGGTATTGTGCAAACGCATACTACCCACTGCTGGAGCGGAAATGGATGCAGTTTTGATAAAATTTTCTTTTGCTTCTTCTCTCTCTTTCTCCTAAATCAGCCTTAGGTACACTTAACGCTATCAACTTTTAAAACATGCAAAATGATGCTTCGGATATATGTATCCAGCAGTATTTGTTAATTTATTATGCAAGGGAACGTTTTATCTCTACTATTATTTGGAATAAATATCAAAAACGTGGTATTTTCTTAGCGGAGGTATTATTTTAAGATTCAGAGCATTCAGATATATAACATTTTTATAATATAAATGTTAATAAAATAGTTACTTAATAAATTTGTCATTTGTTTCTTTTCACTTCAGTCTTTTTATGCTGAAGTTGCAATGAAACCAAAATATGACTAATTCCATGAAAGACAAAGAAAGTGGAACAACAGATGGCATGAAATACACAGCTTATTTATTAAACAGGTGTGCCCCAGTTTGAGGGGGTCATCCTTAAAATACCAGTAATAATTATTTATCATACTTATGCTAGAACAGTAGACAACAGCTGGGCATATTTTCAGAAAATAAAGTGACATTTAGAAGATAATATTGTAGCTAAAAACTCTCCCGGGGCAGGAGAGTGTTTGATACCTCATTCACTAGAATCGCTTTGATCGTTATGATGCTTCGTGGTACCTAATAAATAAAATCCGTCCACCAACCACAAAGAACCACTCGAAAAACATTACACGCGGGTAAAAAAGAGAAAATAATCAATTGTGAAATCACTTATAAAACCTCGACTTGCAGCCTAATAAAACTTATTATCTGTGGTTAAAAACCCTGAAAATAGTTCCCTAGACATTTTCCAAGCGTAATAAAATTAGCAAAGGTTCATGGCAGTAACTTGACTTCTTTTCACGACAAGTCTTGGCAACACGGAGCCAGCTCCGCGCTTGGCAATGCTGTCTTACGAACACGAATCAGAATCTCGTTAGGCACTTATAGAAAGTTAGTTTGTTACTTCTATTACATTTCATAGTTCAGCTATTAAAGTAAGCTGCATTCCTAGAAAAGTTTTGAATTACTGAGTTTATATTTGTACTTTATTTTATTATTTTCTCTTTCGTCTACCGACTAGCTTATGATACAAATAATTATTTATCCCTTCCTTACCTCAGAGCTACGCCTGATTCGAAAGTCGAAGCGGAGATAAACAGAGATGTGTTGAGAGTTAAGAGAGTCAAAATGTGGAATACATGGTATTGGTCTTGGAACGCTAGTTTAATACCATAAATTAAACATTTTGATCCTGACTGATGTAATATACCTACCTCTATAGACAACTGTTTCGTTTTGATGGCTTGTAGTGTCGTTAGTCCCCACAAAAAACTATCAGAAAAATATGCATTAATCTAGTATTATTTCCAAATTATACCTTGAAAAGCCAAAAAGTTGACGTTGTAAGGACAGACAACGACGAGACAAAATTTAATTTTACAAAAATCGTGAAACTCCACGTCTTAACTTTGAACTATCGGAACTCTAGAATGCTTACGCCGATTTTTATCAAACCTAGGAGGTAACACACTCGACGCATTTACCTTTCAAACGAAAAAGCGAAATCGAAATCGTTTCACCCGTTTGGGAGCTACGATGTGACAGTCCGACAGAACTTTCTGCCTTTTTTGGGTCGGGGCTTATAAACTCCGTTCCTTCCGCTTCAGCATAATACCGTAACGTGTGTAGGATTTTGTGAACTACCCGGTGTCTGCGCCGCTGGCTCGCATTGCCCCGCGAGCAGTCGTGCTTGCTTTGATTTATGCGCCGGGACCACCATTACAGAGGCTTTACTGTTGGAAAGCCAACCAGAAGTCGGTTCAAAGACATGCCATTCTCAAATTAATTGGAGAATATATATATCGGTTTATAGTTTTTGGTTGAAGCTAAATGTCGTAATGGTTTCCATAAAATACTTATCAAAAATTATCGGACACATGCCCGTGAATGAGGTAACACTATCCTATGTTCCATTAGATTAGAAATACACATGTATTTCCTAATGGAACGTAGATTAGTCTTATCTCATTCTAGCTAGTATATTAAGAACAGTATGCAATCTTTTAAAAATATAGATCTAGGACTAATAATATGTAGGTACTGTAAGCAGGTAGCAGATAGCGGAAAGTAATAATACTATCAACTAACGTGACATTATTTTTGTTATATTTTTTATATATATTTGTGTTCACGCTCACTAACAAAATGGATGGGTATGTAATCTACGCTTCGAACTAAGCAAATACTCCGTCTCAATAAAGACAAGTTAAACAATACTAAGCGAAATAATTGAATTACCATGTCAACATTTTTCGTTGCGTGCAACCCTCCGCTCCGTCTCGATTTACTCGTAGCCAGTTCTACGTGAGTCGTGGCGTAGACGCCCGTAGCGCTACGAAATACCTCTACGAAACGCAAAAACAACAAAAACAAGTGGCTTTTACCGTTTTTTTGTGAATTAGTTTAAAATAACTGTGTGTTTATAAAAATTGCATATTAAGTAGTTGGTAACAACTGAAAGTTGGATGTTATCGAATATAATAAAAGTTAACGAACAAGTTTTGGTAAATAGTAAATTCTGTGATTTTTGGATTATTGGACAATGGATCCTAATTCTAGGGAATATTTTTTGGATTTCTAAAATAATTTGGTGAGCTTTCCTTTTGTTCTAATTTATACCAATTTATTTAATTTTCAGTTGTACTAGGGTTATCATCTAAATGATTGCACAGACAATTTGTGAGTCGTGTAAAATGAGTCGCTTCATTCAAAAGTCGTGTTTAAAAGTACGTGGACTGTTCCGAAAATTGTTTGTGATATAAAAATTGTTGGTAATGTGAAAAAAGTTTACTTAAGGTTTGTTAATTCTCCCCTCCAGCCCCATGCATTCGGGTGAACCAGCTTTAGAAACATTAACAAAAATTATCTTGTGAGAGGTCGAAAAATAACCACCGAAATTATTCGACGGCCTCGTCTGCTGTGTTAAATTTTCACCCACGAAGCATTTTTTTTTACCGTAAGAAATAAAAATATGTCGCATGGAGCCAAATCTGGGCTGTACGGAGGATAGGGTAACATTTTGTACCCCCGAAGAGTATTGAAATAGTCCATGGTTCTAGCAGCTTGAGCGTACTGGGATTTTTGCCCTTCGGTGAGAGAATGAGGTATCCATCGCGGAGAAAGCTTCTTAACTTTAAGGTGTTCATGCAGGGTGGTGAAACTGCCTGTAATCTAATCTTCAGATCAGCCTGAATCTCTCGCAAAGTAGTGTGTCTATTCATCCGCAGTAGCCACTCTACCCCGATGACATTTGCTTGAGTTACTGCAGTTGTAGGTCGGCCGGGTCTGGGATCATCGTTTAGGTTCTCACGATCACGTTTAAATTCACGAAACCAGTAAGTTACTATTTATAATGCAGGAGCAGACTCCCCAAATGCAGCTTCCCCCCGCGAGATGTCCATTGTTGCTAACAAAAGAACAGCGACAGATAATCATAAAAAAAATATATTTAAAATAAACCGCCAAGTGTGAATCGACTCGCACACGAAGGCAACTTTTTCAAAGAACATAAAATATTCACTTGTTCGGAGACCACTTTAATATTTCAACTTTATTTTACTTTTAGTATTTTTTATTATTAAAGTTGAAGTGTTACTTAATTGTAGAAAGTTTCATGTGTTTACCTATTGTAATTCAAGAGATACAGCCTTGACAAATTAAGAGCAAACATTGCAAAAAAAATCACGTTTGTTGTATGGGAGCCCCCTTTAATTTTTATATTTATTTTATTATTAATAAAGCGACAAGAGAAATACACATTCTCTGAAAGTTTCAACTGTCTAATAATTACGGTTCATGAGATATAGCCACGTGACAGACGGACGGACAGCGGAAGCTTAGTAATAGGGTTCTGTTTTGACCCTTCGTGTACGGAATCCTAAAAAAGAACTACACATAGGTGACCAAACCAAGCAGCAAGCAGGAAAAAAGAGATTGTATTTATTCTGTGTCTAACAATTTTCAGAACAACTTAATAGGTATTATTCTCTATATTTATCTGATAAACTCTTGCGGACTTTTTCCAAATTCATCGCATTCATCAAATCTTTAACTATTCGTTCACTCCTTAACCACGTGCCTGTGAGTACGCAACGAAAACCTACTTGACAATAAATTGCATCGCCTCGCATGTGGTTCCCCTTGAAATATATTTGCAAATACAGGATTGAAGGGCCATAAAGCGTCTTGCAGTCATGCATGTGTATAGGCAACTGTGCTTTAAGTACATAATTTATTACTCAGACCCTCACACGAAAGGGGGAAATCACTTGCATTGCACATATTGATAATATCTACACACGTGTTTTAGTAACATTCGTTTTTATGCGCGGTCTTTGCCAAGGTTTTACATGATTTTGTATAGGCGACATTACTTAATACCATAGAGCTCGTACATACTATTTAAGCAAATGATTAGTAGCTACTCTGCTTATCTGATGTGTCTAAGCTTTATACTTTGTCTTGTCTGTTTGTAAGTTGCCTTTATCACATCACAGATGGCCAACAAGCACATCATTCTCTATTCGAAAATTCATTTTCGAATAGAGAATGATGTGCTTGTGTTATGGGTACTAGATGACTGATAAACTTAATACAATAGATTACATAGATAGATATTTTTTTTTTATTATATATAGAAAATACCCAGAACACCCGGAACAAATATGAAATAATATTATTAAGTATTACATATGTTATACAGGATGTTCGGCATAACATTTGTCATATGAAAACTGGGGGTAAATGGAACCAAGTGCAGTAGCTTGCAGCTTTTTTAACCCTGAAAAGCCTCTTGGCTATTTTTTTTTTTAAAGATTTTTAGTGTTGAAATTTGATCAAATTAGTGCTGTAACTTGTTTTGTACGAAAAACAATGGCTTATATATTTTTTTTCTACTGGCATTATAGATGTTCTAAAAATTACTAGCTTTTGTCTCCTAATCGTGCTGTAATGTAAGCATGTTTAGTTCCGTACAACTTGTGCCAAAGGGTGAGTGGGGGTAGGTAAAACCAAGCTTTTACTTTTCCTAATGTAATTTTTTACGTGATGAAATGGCTAACAATATCGTCATTAAAAAAAAAGATTTGTGAGCGGCTTTTCAGGGTTAAAAAGGCCGCCAAGCTATTGCACCTGGTTCCACCTACCCCCAGTTACCATATGACACACGGTCTGCGGAACACCACTACCGTAACTATTGTTAGGTATATAACACGTGGACAGTATAAAAATGTAAAATATATTTGTTTTATAGCATGTTTTGTTACTAAATTTGGACGCACCTGAAGCTGAGAGCAAGGTTGGAGAATAAATTGGATGCTTAAATGTGTACTCGTAGTTGTTTAGAAACTTGAATGTTGGTTACCTCACCACGTCAAAAGTAATTTTTGTATTTATTGAAAACATTTACATCTATTCTTACAGTATGTGACCTATTAGTGTAGTCCACATTATATTATATTAAAAGGCAAAATAATTAATTAATCATAACACAATAAGCAAAATAATTCAATAAAAATATCAATAATCAAAATAGCAAGAATAATACTGGGATAGGGTTGAAACTTTGCATAGATGTAGTTACAAACTAGGATAAACATGGGTACTTTTAATCCCCAAAGAACGCGCGGGCGGAAGCTGGTTATAATATACGAAGCCGGGGGAAGTTACTAGTAATGTTTTTTTTTTTTAAGGACTTCATATTCGCATACTGGCATATTCGCTTAGCGAATATGCCAGTCCCGTTATACAAACATAAACTTAACCCTTACTTTATCTACTAACTTCATATACCATTATGTACAAGGCCTTGGCGGCCTCGCACAGTGGGTTGGAAAGTAAACTCTGAACTAAACCTAATTCTGCGAGATTCAAATTAAAATCAGCGATTAATTGATCTCTCACTAGTAATGTTAATAATTTGATTGTTTTGAAAAAACTACTCGCGCACGAAGGGTTCCCGTACCGTAAAAATCAGGCAACTATTTCAAAGAACATCAAATTTTCATTTGTTCGGATACCCCTTTAAATGTTCAACTTTATTATGTTTTTAGTATTTTTTGTTATTACAGTTGAAATGTTACTTAATTATAGAAAGTTTCATGTGCCTACCTATTGTAGTTCAAGAGATACAGCCTTGACAAATTAAGAGCAAAAATAGCCAAAAAATTAACGTTTGTTGTATGGAAGCCCCCATTAATTTTGATATTTATTTTATTATTATTATTTGTTGTTATAGCGGCAAAAAATTAAACAATTTCAACTGTCTACCTCTTACGTTTCATGAGATATAGACAAGTGACAGACGAACGGATGGACGGACGACTCACGGACGGACAGCGGAGGCTAGTAATAGGGTGCTGTTTTCACCCTTCGGGTACGGAACCCTAAAAATGATAAAAAACTAGTAGTAATTTGTATTTGTATTAGTTGTAATTTTATAATTGTGTAAGTATGTACCGTACATACAGTTTGAACAGAGAAACTTTAATTTTAACACCAATATTTTTTCACTCTTAGGATACGGAACCCTAAAAACTACTTCGATTCCCTGAGTGGTAAACAGTATTTATGTTTTGCGGGATAAGTACCAGGGAATAAAAAAAATATAGGACAATTTCGGAATCATCTTCTATACAAATGCAAAAGAATCATCCAAATCGGCCCATAAATAACGGAGAAATCGACGGACATAAGTACATAAAAAACACACATACAGCAGAACAGGAAGGAAGGACGGAGGAGGTTCTATCCTCCTTTTTTCGAAGTCTAAAAAAAAATTATGTCACGAAAACTGAAGATCTTCCTTTCTATTCGGCATAACAGAACGTGGAAAGTTTGTCGGACAGGGACTAGGAATGCTGATCCTAAGTAGGCTACGGCATTATGCATTCTGACTTTGTAGATAAATGAGTGTTTATTTACGTTACATTTAGCTTGTAGCGTAATAATTTAGCTACCTCCTTGTAACTGCTGTGCTTCTGTTCGATAAATTTTACACAGCTGCCTCAAAAGTAGTGTAATATTTTCTGGGTCCATGTGTTTGTGAGTTTCTATTTCACCATAACTTTTTATTGCATGAACAGAATTTAATGTATGGGTTATCGTTAGAATCCTTACTTACATCATCCCAAGTGACATAGGTAATATATTTTTAAGTAGGTACATAAAGCCGCTTCCCCACCGCGGCGCACGCTGTGCACGGCCACACGGCGCATTTTAGCTGCGTGGTTTGTTTGACAACACACACTATACATAAAAACTAACCTACGACTATAACTGTAGTGCAGCACAGTTTTGACGTCCAACTTTCCGCAGTGAAGCTACGCACACGTGTACAGCGTGCCTATGCAGACGTTGTAGTGGTACATGTTGAAAGCGTTGAGCTGCGTGGGTGCCATTGTCGAGCAAGGCACACGTGTAGCAATGACGTCATTAATCTCGTATTCGTGCGTAGCATGATCGTGGGTTGCAGTGAACGTTATCACATTGGTTTTTTTGCAAAGCGAAGCTAGACACACGTGTGTAGCATCTCCGTGCGCAGTGGTGAGGGAACGGCTTAGTGGTGCATCCACGCAACGGGGCGGTACGATCCGGCGGCCGAGCCGCCGCGCTTGCTGCCGCCGGCTTGCCGTTTCCGCTGGCTTTGTGAGTCAACAGCTCCCTTGGAGGCTTTGCTTGTGACCAAGCCGCCGGCGATGTCGCCGGGCTATGTGGATACACCATAAGCCAGTCGTAGTTTTTTAACTATAATAAATAAAACTTGTAAATTTTTTTAACATTAAGTACACAATTCTTTATCATATTATGCAGCCAAGGTGACATTTCTCTGGTGGAAAAGTACCCGTTATCATCATCTCAGCTTGTTTCTACCCAACGTCAGGTATTAGGCCACCTCTTTAAGAGGGCGCAATCCGCGCCATTTTGTGAAAAGGATAGGCATAGGATTTCGCGTTCATATAGGAGCGGGCCAGAGCATACGTTTTTGGAACGGCGTAAGCGCAAAAATCAAGCTTGTTGCTTATTTACAAGAAAACTACACAACTTATGAAGAAACTACATGTAGATTTAGATTTTTATTTATTAACTATTTCGTTACGTATGTAGTCATAAGTTCATAACATTCAAGGAACCAAATAATTAGTATCAAAACATAATGTCATTTCAATAGACCGCAGAGCCCTGAGCTCTCGACCAAATTATTGAACAGTGCTGTTTCATGTTTTTTTTAACTGTGTCTTGTATTCTCACATTAAAGGAACCAAAGAAAAAAATATGAATTTTATATAATTCGTGTTTTTTGCCACGGGGATCCCGTGAGTACCGAGATCTAATCCTAGTTTGACAACGAAACCTTCTTTACGATCTTTCTCGAGTCGAGTCCAGTGATTCCCAACTATCTGTGGTCAAGATATCATCTGAACATCGCACATCGGAAGGGTAGCTTTCTCTTGGTAGTTTGGCGTCTCTCTTGGCCACCATTTGGTTACGCACGCTTTGTTACATGAAATATTATAATCTAATACGAATTCCAATGCAGGGTCGATCTGCCTCTTGCTCGTTTTGTTTTTATTAGCTCGGCTCGGAACTTAATCAGTGGTTAAGAGGGTGGGTACCCTCTTAACCACTGATTAAGTTCTAGCTTTTTCCTGGAATCTAGTTTGAAATCGTTATGCAGAAAACTTTTCGCCATGTTTGCCAATTTTATGATAGCTGCCGCTGTTATTTCGCGATCCGAGCCTGACAGGACTGGTAAATATAAATGTACACGCACAGATTAGATGCTAGTGCCTTGTAAATTCTACGCGGAGTAGTAAACCAGAGGTGTAGAGCTCGACATTGCATTGTAGATCACTAGAAAATGTGGCGCGGTTAGGCATGGTTTTTGCAGGGGACATGTTTTATGATGGTTTCAGTTTAACCCATAGCAATCAACTGGTATTATAAATTTCCTCGCTACAGGTGATTGGAATTTTACAATAATTTAGCTTTTATCTTTTATAATTTGATTAAAAAGCAATAGAACCCATCCATCTGTCATCCACCTGAAGTCAGGTTTTTACAAGCTTTTATTTAACTTGCGCTGTTAGTATGTGTGGTACAAATCTTGCAGTTGAATTTTAGCTCATTTATCCTCAACCAAATGAGCTGAAAGGCATTCTTATGAAATTTCTGTGACAGTTCATACCACGTTCATACCTCACCACCCCACCTCTTTCACGTCTCCTTGAAGAGTCAGCATTGAATGTCGCGTGTCTCCGGCGATTTGTGCCACAATATCAGGAATTACTAATCAATAATGCTGCTACTGCAGCGGCCCGAGAAAATGTCATGTGATGCTTATTGCTGGGGGCCGCTTTGTAACGCTAAGTTTTTTTTAGCCAGTTGTTTTTGAAGTACCTGGTTTTGAGAAATGAAGCTTTTTCTCGTTGGAATCAACATTATACAACATATCGTTAAAATCGTTTATTCGACATTTTGGGTGGATTTTTGACATGAGATTCTATGGTCATATCTGAGAGATATAGAGAGAATATGTGAGTGAAAAGTGATTTAAGTACTTTCTGTAAAATTTTTGTGAAGCTCTAAATGAATACTTACTACTGAATAGGTGGTTTTAAATATCGAATAAAAAATGTACTATACTCCGTGTACGAATTTATTTTCTTTATGGTATATGCACGACTATGAAATTCTCTAATTGGTGACAGTGAGTGAATGATAAATGAAGTTCCTTATTATTTCATAGACACACTTACTTTTGACAGATAGAGATGCGAATCTGTCGACTTAAAAAATATGGGAAAGTTTTGATTTATATCGAGCCCACATAATTGATTTTTCTATAAAAAGTACTTATTGAAAATAGTATAAAAATTGTAGTTTACCACAGTAACTCAGTCTGTCTTACTTTTTGTCAAGGAAAAACCAATGATGTTTTACTATTTAATTACTATTTAATTATATCATTGAAGAAAAACGCGTGTAATGTCGCGGGCAGAAGCAAGTAGCAAATAAAACAACACAAAAAATACAATTTTATCTTAACGAATCAATTCCAAAAATAAAGTCATTTAGACGCCTGATTAAATAATACAAAATATTAAGCAACAAGCAACAATAACAAAATTTACTTCATAAACAAAATCGATAAAAAAGATAAAAAATCGAAACGGTAAAGCATTTATATGGACATGAGTATTAGATTGCCAGTGGAACTACCAAATACGCATGCCAAACCCTGGACACAAGCTAATGTGCTATAATTCTCTGTTTTGTATTATCTGTGTACCTATCGATGTGTAATTTCCGACACAATGTAAATTGTTTGAGAATAAATGAAAAAAAATGTTGTATTATATATAAACCTAGATTATATAAAGCTACGAGTAGCTTGATCAAAACATATTTCAAATAGTTACTACCTACGACAACTTTGTCCACTCGCCGCTCGTTTTGAATACGCGAACACTTTTACAAATAAAAATAGGTAAACATAATGGAATAAGTGAAATCACTTAACCGACCTTCACTGCCACCACTGTCACCAATCCATAAACCACACTGTTCGTGCAGCTAACCAATCGTAATCACTAGAGGTAGATCAACCGACTGTCACGCGTTCACATGGTCAATGTTAAACCCTAAGTTTATCACATTATCAAGTTTTCACATGGTCAATGTTAAACCCTAAGTTTATCATTATTATATAATGCGAAAACTTGGATGGATGAATGTAGGTATGTGTTGACAACGCGTATTAGATAGATAGGTATTAAAATACAGATTCACCGGTATTATGTAAACTTAGATTTAAGTAATGTTTACTCGAATTCTGATGTTTAATGCTTTTGCTCCTAGAATTGTTAATTTTAATTAATTAACTGCCTAACTGTAATTTATTGCTTGGGATCTTTTATGGTAGCTCTGTTTATGTCTAAAATGGCCCGACTGTCTATGCGTTTGGAAAACACTGCAGGGTACGTTATAAACGTTACTGGCGGCCACCCTTTGTAACGAGATAGGTAATTTAAAGAACGAAGATTTTACGAAAGTTCCGTGAGAAGCGACGCCACACTGATAGATAACAGTGTGGCGTAAAAACAATGCTATTTATGCGATGCGACAATAATGTCGCCTTGTATGACATTATTGTTGTATTGTAAATAGCATTGTTTTTGGAGATACCGGGCTAATTGTCAGATAGATAGTCGTAGGATGTAGTCGAAGATAGAAAATTGTAATGTAATTCGCTGAACAATAAATAGTTGAAGGTCAACGTTCTTTGTCTGAAGAAGCCCCCGAAGGCAGGACAGGAAGGGAAGAACCAGCGGGGTAGCCTGCTGGTTCTTGCCAGCTTCTTCTTCCCCACAACAAAGGGGTTTGAAGATTTTTGTTTCCTTACAAAAATCCACTTACGCTCCAGATTGGCCCTGGAGGGAGAGTGGTTTTCTTTTTTTTTTTCAATATCGCCGCGTACAATGAAGCTATCGTTGTGCGCGGCATATAATTGGATAGAGGACACTTAAACATATTATAATAAATAATGTCCTAACTAAAGCGTCAGGTTTCTGAGATGTTCACAGATTAAAATAACTATATCTTTTCCGTCATATGTTTGACGCTTAGGACATTATTTTATAGGACATTTTTTATTCTTTGAGCTATGTCGATAACTTTGATTCTCTGTCGGATGTATTCGATAAGAATTTTGTACTTTAGTTAGAAAAACTCCGAGCATTACTCTTTCCATAGCTCGCTGAGCGACTTTGAACTGGTAGACCAACCCTACCGTGACTGTCCACGTCTCAGCTCCGTAGGTCATGACGAGTACCTAGGACGCACTTATTGAAAACTTTAGTTTTCAAGCAAGTAATATTTATTTATGTGTTTATTTATGGATTGGTAGCTGGGTGCATGCATAGCTACAAAGAGAAGCAAGAATATACCCTTGAGAACAATGTTGTGGTGTCAATGTTCAGCATTATTTTTTAAATTGCCTGTAATTGGTTTTGACTTTCAGCAGCAAAAAGTATGTTACCATAAAAGCTTATTAAAATGTTCATGCGAACCATGAATTAGACATCAAGTTTAGCCTAGTTGAGATATTTAGCCTAGTTCATGCCCTATAATGATAGCCCTACCCTGCCTTATCGACAATGGCTTAGCATTATCATAACCTAGATTTACATAAATTAGTTCGCGCTAGACTTTTATTATTTCCTGTTCCTATCTGGGCCAGGCCCGGATTAGCCCCTAGGCCCACAAGGCCCGGGCCTGGGGCCCTGCAAACCTAGGGTCCCTCATGGCGGAACAATCATACCCCTAAAGTCTGGAGGGCCCGAAAAATAGGCATTTATTTTTCCAAATAATAATAGGTAGATAAGTAAATAACAAGATCCGTCAAGTGCAAGTGTGACTCGCGCGCCGAGGGTTTGTCAAGTGTACCAATATGTACTATAGGTACCGGTTAGAGTCTTTGCTATTTGATAAATACCTAAAAATTTAAGGTACATTTCAGATGGATCTGTTTGCAAACTTCGGAGTATAAAGGGAATGGTAAAATTTTCGACTTTTTTCAGTATATTTCGAAAAGTATGTAAATACTTTCAAAAACTGTTTTGAGAAGTACTTTCTATGTATTTTTCCTGTAAAATAAAGATCCATTATCTACAAATGCTACATACATTTCCTTCCTTGCAACCTTATTGGACTGTTACAAACATTTCGAAAAAAACTTTGAAAATTGATCCAGTGGTTCTCAACAGCAGTACTGAACTGCACTTCTTTATTACAATAGATAATATAAACTTTTTTTAACCACAACAACAGTCGATGCGCTACTAAACTATGAAAACTATCCATACTGTGATAGTTTAGTAGCGCGTCGAGAGTTGTTGTGGTTAAAAAAAAATTAGCTCATAGCGACAGTGTACGTACTGTCGATGTGCTATTTTATTACGTAAGTTATTTCATTCAAATTCAAAGTGCTTTATTTCCTGTAGACCTTACAGGACTCTTGGACACGTCACAAAATTCAAATTACATAAGTAAAACTAGAAAATAAAGTGAATACTTTGATTTTTGCTCACTACAATATTTTTAAGGTAAAGCAAAGAAGCGAACAAGAAACCTTTACCTTGTTAGGTTGTTAGTTTTCGAGTTGGAGCAAAACTTGTCCCAAGCTTTTTTATCCTCTAGATAATCTGATATTTTGTAGTAAGCCTTTTTACAAAGGATAATTTTCACAATTTGTTTGAATTTATTTATTGATAATTTTTTCAACTCATCTTGTGTAGCCTAGTTGTGGGCACAGCGAGTTTATTCTTATTTCTAGTATTTAATTAAATATTAATTAATTTTTATTTAGAGTACAACTATTTTCATAAATATATTGACATAGTACTGTCATTATGTTTATTTCTTTGAATTTTTCACGTAGGGTTTCTCTGGGACCCGTATTATAGATTGCACGAACAGCCCTTTTCTGCAGTACAAATACGTTGTTAATATCTGCCGCGTTCCCCCACAGCAGTATGCAATAAGACATAACACTATGGTAGCTAAAATACTACATTAGTCTAGTCTAGAAGTATCAACGTCTGTAAGATGACGGATTTTTTTGACTGCATATGCTGTAGAACTAAGTCTCTTCGATAGCTTGTATATGTGTGGGCCCCATTGAAGTTTACTATCTAAGGTTATTATGAATACAGTACTTTTAACAATTTCTAACGTTTCTTCTTTGACGTTTATATCAGCTTTAACTTGTTTTACATTAGGTAGAATAAATCTTATACATTTCGTTTTGGTTTCATTAAGCAAAAGGTTATTGACAATGGACCAATGGACTACCTTTGAGATTGCATTATTCACATCGTTGAAACCAATGAATCACCCCGTATAAGCAGAAAAACAAGTTATCAAAACCACCTTCACGTCAAATACTGAAGCCTACATAATCTGTATTTAATCTGTCTCCAACCGCTAACCGTGACCTCAGTTGATGGTAATTGCCTGTCTAAATGTTTACTTATTTTAGCCTTGGGCGGGGGAAATTGCTGGTATTTTTAACCCTGAATTGAGTGATGACAATGCGGGGTAAACTTAAAAAGTCAAAACTTGTGTAGATATAAAATTGAAAAGTCCCCCGCGCTTATGTTTAAACCGCAAACCACCCATCAATATTTCACAATTCCTATCGGCCAACCAACAAAGCTCTATAATTTTACTTCTTAGCTAATAATCCGTTTATTACTTGAATGACATAGTCAGGTCTTTTTGCGTTTCTATTATTCAGAATGTCTTTCGAATAATTTCCCGTATCGATCAGATTGTATCGTTGCTGTTATTTTACAATATACAGGGTGTCCCACTGCCATGGGATATCGAGGTCAAGTATTAGATATATTGGAGATAGGAAGTTTTACTGAAAGGAAAAATTCCTTTATTTTTGAAAATAAGTATGAGCATTCACAGAATTTTGAAAAATTTATTGCTTTATCCGTTAATCCATACCACTAAAATCAAAAAATAACTCTTTGTTTTATGGCACCGATCGGTAGAGTCAACTATAAGAATCAAATCTGCTCAATAAACATTCCATATTCAATAATTTAAAGGCCTTTGTCCACAAAGAGGATCCAGCGGCCTACATTTCGACAGTGGAAAGGCAAAATGGCTAAAGCGCCACTTTGGTCGAAATAGACTTATATATATCATTAAACTCGATTTTTTTTTCTGCGTCGATTAGTTTATGTTTTGTGTCGATTTGAGCATTTTTTTGGCGCTTTAGCAGACCAAAATTTTGTACCTTTGTCATTGATCCATGAACTAAAGCGACGTTTTTTTGACGTTTTTGATGTTGACGTCGCGTCGGTTAAGCGATAGATGTGTACGGTATATTCGTTTTTGTGAACGATTTAGCATTTTTGTATAATTGCATTTGACATCTAAATAGCTTATCAGCAGTTTTACCTTACCTGCATCATCATTGATTATGTGTCGCTTTAGCAAAACATAGTTAAGATTTTATTTAACTCTTTGGTGTTTTAGCGAAAGTGAATAAAAATGTTTTTGCATGGAACTATGGATTAGCGTTGCTTGGCATTACAATTAGTTTACCATAACTGAATATTGGTAAAAATAAGATGTTTAAATATATGAACTCATTAAGATCAGCTATTTTACTTATACGCAACTTGTAATATATGTGTTTCTTAGCAAACAAACATGCTCAGTCAGTCAGTTTGCGCCCACGATTTGAATTGTGCGGTAGTGTTTTTGTGTGTTTTGTTCGCCTGCAATGGGAATGATTGGTGTATCTTGAAGTTTTTGTAACAAGGTATGTTATTTTATGTAAAATTTATACCATTAATCATTTACCTTTAAAATCTACCGCTCGACTCAAGTTACCAACATATATGTAGCTACTCGATTTTGTTTATGAAAAGTTAGATTGTCTTTCATCTGTATTTTAAGTCTTGTAATGGATTAATTTTGATTAGTACATTAGTGGCCCAGGATCTGACAATAAAGAATAGATTTAAATGATTGCAGGTAATTGGTAAGTAGGAAGGTGGGTATATTCGTAAACAAATTAAGTAAATTTTAACGTTTTATAGTGTTCTAATTGGGCTGATATTTTATACATTTGTTTAATTTTGATGACAAGTTATTTTATTCATCCTACTATATTATAAACCCGAATTTTTGTATAGATGTTTGTTACTCTTTCACGCAAAAACTAGTGAACGGATCAGGCTGAAATTTTGCATACAGGTAGTTCTAGAACGTAGCCTATGTGTTATTCCAGGCCTAAGCCTGGAATAACACATAGGCTATGTTTTATATCCCATAAATCAGTTTCTTGGGATAGAAAATCTTCGTTTCCATAGAAACAACGCGTGCGAAGCCGCGGTTTCACTATAATGATTACTAACTAGTTTCTGCACGCGTTGTTTCTATGGAAAAATGTAAAGGTTATTCAGTATCTCATATAAATGTTAGGTACCTATCTCATGGGAACTAAGTTCATCTATCCAACCTTTCGCATTTATAAATAATTTCTATTTCCGGTCATCATGAAAAGTCAGCGTTAATTATGCTTTAAAAGTATGCAAATAAAAAAGACGAGCATATTCTACAGACAAGACGATCTGAACATCTGAGATCCATTGAAAGCAGTAGTCATCAGCAGCCTGAGCAAGAAAAACAAGATAAAAAATGCAAAAGAAATGAGATGAAAATTTATGATAATAACAAGAACGTCACCAAGTTAAGGCGATCTAACACAGAAGAATATGACTCAATAAATCTGGTATTTCCATGCGATGCAGTGTCATATCTTACCAAAGCCGAGGATATTATGACGAGACCCAGAGAATTTCCCAAACAGAAGCTATCGACGATGCCCCTTCGCTACAGCCAGAGAATCCAAACACCCAGGACTTGACTCACCTTCATCCAGCTGACGATGCCTCTTCGCTCCAGCCAGAGAATCCAAACACCCAGGGCTTGACTTACCTTCATCCAGCTGACGATGTTTCTTTGCTCCAGACAGAGAATCCAAACACCCGAGACTTGACTCACCTTCATCAAGCTGACGATGCCTCTTCGCTCCAGCCAGAGAATCCAAACACCCAGGACTTGACTCACCTTCATCCAGCTATCGATGCCTCTTCGCTCCAGCCTGAGAATTCAAACACTCAGGACATGACTTACCTTCATCCAGCTGACATTCACGATGGCTCTTCACTTCAGAGATTTGTTTCAATGAAAACATCCGCTCCAATTCCAAAAACCTGGATCTGTTTCTCCACTGTTTAAAGAAGCCCCAGGTCGCTCAATGCGCCAACGTTCCACGGGCGCTGAACTTGCCTCACTAAGTAGCAAAGAAGACTTGACTCGCCATTATTCTGCTAACCTTGATGATGCTGCGCTTATTCAGTCCGAGTGATTCCACTGATACAGAAAACGAGTTTTCTCGTCGATCTAGTACTTTTACAGTGCAAGCTCTTCTCCATGATTCACTTGCCAAAGTTTCGTCAAGGCCTTCGTCGAAAAGAACAAATTATTACCAAGGTGATTTTACTTCTCATGATGAACAAAAAGAAATATGTTTACAATAAATAAGATCTGAAGATAACACTGAAGGAATCGTATTAGCATGCCTCAGCAAATGTCTACAAAAATGCAAGAATATTACGGTAATACAAATAAATTATCTTTTGCCTGGACATACATACATATATGCCAGTGGACTCTATGCATTCGATTATCGAAAGAAGTGTAACCAACTCTATTATTTGGGGACCATCTCAATGGCCAACTGTTTTTGAATTGGCAAGAAAAAATCCTAAGCCATACAAAGTTGAAGTTTTGACCTACGCAGATTTTGAAGGATGGATAGTATTGCAGACAAGTATTATATGTGTTAAATCGAAAAAATTTAAAAAAAAGTTTGAAAAAAGTTCATATTATTATAAAATATACAATGGCCACAGACACTACTAACGAAGATATATAGATATTAGGAGACAGTACGAAAATGCCAAAAAAATATACAAAGCATCATTATTACCGATATCAAAAAAGAAATATACTGACTTGTCAAAGTTATGTTGAAATAAGACTATTCCTGAGCTCTACCATAAAGAATATTTAGAGCTGCGGACTGCTAGTAATGTCCAGGATGTATTGGCAGAAAGTGATGTTGAAGACAATGATGATTTAAATAATTATTATGATAACAAAAGAGACTACTAAATGTAGCTAATAAGAATACTATAAATAAGTATGTAAACTGATTATTGTGATACCTTAATAATTTACGTTCGTTTAATTTTATTTAGATTACCTACCTAGTTATAACAAAAAGAAAAGACTGTTTTCTTAAATTGTACCTGGCTTGTTATTTTGTACAAGAACTATGTAAGTTGTTAATTTAAAAATATTAAAGCATTTGTCAAATAAATATAAAACAACTTTATTCTTTGTTTTATTTAAGTAACAGTAGGCCAAACGTAGGGATTGTTGTTAAGCGTAGAATAGAGAAAATTGACACCTTCCGATTTCCACCTTCGTATCATATTCGTATATTCCACCCTAGACAACAATCGTTGTGCCTACAAGCCTTAAATTCCACGAAGTTTTACCAATTACCCTCAGTGATTACTTATTTTCAAGACTTGATCAACAAATTACAGCTGCAGCTTGTATGTAGGTATATTATATTAGTAAACTAGGGCTAAAGAATCATGTTAATACCCAATAATCTATTTATTAGCTTATCAAAACTATAGAATAGCGATATTCAACTATTTTAAATGTACAAACTGTTAGTAGTTACGTTTAATTTATGTTAACATGTATCAATTTATTCGTTCTTAAGCAAGTTTTGTATTCGATTCATTTCAAATAATAAGCCGATTAGAAATTTTGTTTTTATGTTCTGGTATTATATTATCACTTAAGTAAATATTGTTTTTTAAAATTTAAGGTATTTCTTTTTGTTAGTTTATTTATTTTAATTTAAAAAGCGTGTAACCTGGATATAAGCAATTTTTGCATACTACACATTTTTAAAAATGAATTGTTTTTGCTAAAACGACAATTATCTCGTGAAGTAAGGGTTTAATGAACATTATTTATAAAGCAAATAATAGAAAAAAAAATAAGATTTACTAAAAGTGGTGTTAAGTAGAACAAAATCAATTAAAAAAAAGATATGATTTTTTTTGTAAAAAAAATAACTTTAAAAATCTCTCCTGTAAAATTCGCATATTGGCGCTTTAGCCATATTGGCTTTCCACTATCGATTTGCTTTTAACTGATTTAAACGGGCTGGGTATGCAAACTCCCGGTTCTTAGCTGATACCGTCATAGATATTTTCACGTTTGAGTTTCCATATTTCATCAGTATCATTCATAAGAAACCCTTTGATAGTTGATAGGCATTAAACAAACAGACAGAATAATAAAATTATGTCTGCCTGTCACCAGTTTAACGAATAGCCCATTTTAAATTCGCCATGTTTATGCCCTTTTGCTCATTGTTCCAGGTTTTAGATTAATAATTACAAATGGCTGCCTCACTTCAAGAGGTCGCTGAGAATGGATTACCGAGCGCTGACACCCTCGACGCCTAACAGTCGTGCTATGGACAAGTACGAACAGTTGGCTGTGGTGAGTTAATATCATCCTTTCACCCATCAATCGTTAACTCTCTCTTGTCTGTTGGAATTAAACCTTAAATAAACTAAAGGTATTGCCAGTATTAAAACAAGTTCCGTCAAGTGCGAGTGTGACTCGTGCGCCGAGGGTTTCGAATATTTGTCAAGTACCTACAGAAATTTCAAAAACTGCTTTGAAATGTACAAACCTTTCATTTGACATTTGATTTGTACTGAAAATATTAATTTACACTTTTTTTTTATCTTTACAGGCGCACGAAATGTATTATTATAATAAATTTCTAGTTATTTGCTGTTGTAGTTGCTGAGATATTAAAGATGGGAAAAAGGACAGAAAAAGCGAGATAAGGGTTTCGAAGCCGATCTCCGATCTTCGAAACTCTAAAAAAAATTGTTGTCCAAGGTTCTTGAAATAGTTCCAATTATTCAATTGGATTTGGTAGAATTTGGCATACCTACTTGTATGCGCGCATGATTGTATCGGATTTGAGTGGAATTATATAAAACGGAAACCAAACTACATCTTGGTTTTATTTCGTATATATTTGAAATCTCATAAGCATTTGATAAGATTGAAATAAGGGTCGAACATTGCTACAGTTCTCAAAGAGTATCATATCAAAGTTTGGGGGGAAAACAGAGAACACGTTTGTTAGGACGTTTGCAGATTGAACATAAGCAATAAGCATTATAAACGATAAGATTGATGTCATCCTTTGTTTCTTCCCAGGTTGGTGAAGGCTCGTACGGTGTGGTGCTAAAATGCAAGCGACGCGACAACGGCGAGTTAGTGGCCATCAAGAAATTCCTGGAGACTGAGGATGACGCGGGCATCAGGAAGATGGCACTCAGGGAGATTCGGCTGCTCAAGGTACACTCATTTCACCTTAAAATACCTCGTAAATTTTTGACTCTTTACACACAATGAAGATGACTTAAGTATGATACTGGCCGCCAATTACTGCTGCCTCACTCTTTACGAACTACATTATCTCTTCAAAGTATCAACCTATCAATGGCTATGAAGATTGTACAGCATTATTATTATTATCAATAATCGCCACTACCTTTCGTACGAGGTCCGATCTCACTAAAAGTCCGCTAATAGTCGTCTACGATGGATGATGTATTCGTATCGTACGTATTTATAGCATGAGTTCACAAGTTTAAGTTCCTGGCGGGGTGAAGAAGATGCAAAATATAATGAACCGAACGTTTTAATTATGCATATTCGCAGTCAAAACGGAGGACCTCTCGGTGGGCACCTTTTAAAACCCTCCTCAAACCCCGCAAAGGCACACAGCGCAGCTACAACGCTTTTCCTAGTAAAAAATAAAAAAATATTTATTTTGTCACAAAAAATACAAATTACATCCGTACAACATTTAAGAATTAAATATAGAACACTCGACAAAAATGGTTACTACTCAGCGAGTGCTATGACAGAGCGAATCATGCTTAAATAGTCGATATTAGTTTTGCGTAAAGTTTGAATCTAGTAGATCAGACAACATAGTTACAGGTTTTTCTAAGTTCTCTAATTTACAGAAACTACGCCACGACCACCTGGTCAACATGATAGAGGTGTTCCGCAGCAAGCGGCGGTTCTACCTGGTCTTCGAATATCTGGAACACACTCTATTAGACCAGCTGGAGGCAACTTCCGGCGGGCTGGGGGAGGAGCTCGCCAAGAAGTATCTCTACCAGCTGCTAAAGGGAATTGACTATTGTCATCAGAACTCGGTGAGACTTTGTTCTACTGAAATCTAACTGGTGTAAGATTGTCTACTGATTGGTTGTTTTCGGAACTGTACCAGCTGCTCAATTACACACAGATTCGATTAATTGTTATGTTACATGCCAACAAAAATAAGCCACTCATTAACTATTGTACTGCTTAGCTTGGTGCTAGATGATGCTGTGTGGATTGTCCAGCATTATTTATTTATTTATACTATATATTTTGTAATGTAAAGACGCTCATGGGTAACGGGCGAAAGCGAGCGGAAGCTCCTTGGTGGCATTCCCCAGCCGTCGTGTCGTGGATACCACGTACCATGACTCGGATGGAAGGTATTTTATAACAGGCTTCAAAAACGAGGAGATTCTCAGTTAGTCTGTATGTTTTGTTTTATTTGTTTTATGTGTTACTTTGTATGTGTTTTATGTATGTATGTGTTACTTGATATATCCGCCTATGGTTAAGCGATTTTATTGATTCTTTCACTATTGCATAGAGAATGATCCCGAGGTGGTACCATAAACATTTTATTCCCGAAGGATTGGCATTTATCCCGTTAAACTTAAGAAGCAACGTAATATTTTTTATGATTGTTTCGTTGTTGTATTAAAATTGATTTCCCCTAAGTTCGATTCTCGAGGAATTGCTATGTGTGCTATAAAACGTAGGTTTGTAAAAATGTATCACAATAGTATCATTTTACTATCACCTAATGTACCTAAATAATTAAATCGTACTATATTTTTAAGTTTACGCTATACCTTATATTAACGCCTATCATTTGGGGGAGAGCAAGACTTCCTAACGTTTTACAGTTTTAACTAGTACGGAGGACAGTCACTCTACCACGGGTAACAACACATACAAAAACGTATATATCTTATAATTAAATAATTGTAACCCTTAACTTTAATTAGTGGCATTTTATTTTTGAAATAAACGTTTTACGTTTACCTAATGGTTTCCATAGTAACGGGCGTCAACAGTTTCATCTATTTTTCATCATAAATTAGACTTTAATCACAACTAGATATCGCCAGTGTAAACTAAATTTTTTGCACGTAAATATAGACCTTCGGTCAGGGAAAGTAAGGAAGGGGTGATTTCGTTCGTCCGAGACATAGATGAATATTATCTATATATATGAATATTATCTATATTACGGAATTTAAAGTCGGTTTATCGTTATTAAAACACGCCAAATTATAAATTTAATTTAATTAAATTCATTTAATCTGACTACATATTTTTTTTGTTAGTGAGTTGTCATAATTAACTATGTTAAGATAAAAGGAAAGCTCTGTGAACCTGGCAACCGACCTTGAGATATTCATGTTTTTTTGGTCTTATTTGATTGTACCGGGTTTGTACACGATTGTACCGACAAAATTTTCGTTTGTACCCCTAGGGGGTAAAAGTTACGGGGAGGGGGAGGTTTTTCAATACTCGATTTTGACCTAAGTGAGTAAAATAAATTATTTGATCTCTTAAAGGAAAGCACATTACATAAAAATTTAGAAGAGAAGGTTCAAAGACTAGCGCCCCGATCAAGCTGTCTCTGGCGAGACTTTCTACTTGATCAGGGCCCGAATAAAGGCCTTCATTACTGGCAGGTCGTAGCGATCTGGAATGACCTGCAGGGTGCTGTTGGAACTGCCCCGCACTCTGCTGAGGAATGAGGCAGTTTTCTTACGGATGCTGGCGTGAAAACTATCAACCCGTGCCTACGCAAACATAGTGGATGCACTGCAGAAGCGCGGCAGTGTCATCAGCATCCTACAACCATTATTATATTGGACGCGCAGAGCATAAAGCGATTGAGTGCAGCTAAACCACAGACTGATCGTGTAGAAAGTTTGGCAGTAGGCTTTACCAAACTTTCTACACGAGCAGATTATTTCATGGATGTTTCGCATTACCCTAACACTAAAAACGTTTGTATTTCTTCCTTCCAGATAATCCACCGCGACGTGAAGCCAGAGAACGTGCTAGTCTCCAACACAGGGATCGTTAAGCTCTGCGACCTGGGCTTCGCGCGGGCTCTGGCGGCTCCGGGCGTGCCCTACACGGAGTATGTGGCCACTCGGTGGTACCGCGCGCCAGAGCTGCTGGTTGCTGATCATAGGTACACAATATTACAATCTTTAACGCATTTACTGCCCAGCCTTGTGTGATCCGCAGGGGCGCGCCGCCTACACGACGGGTTGCAGGCGAATGTGTGCGCCTTGGGCCATGAAAATGTTAATCAACATCAGTCATTTTATGAAAATGGTCAAGCTGTATTAAGATAAGATAAGATAAATAATGCTGGACAATCCACACAGCATCATCTAGCCCCAAGCGAAGCAGAGCTTGTGTTATGGGAACTAGATCACCCGATATACATAATACAATACATTACATAGATAAATATTTTTTATCATACAAATATTTGTCACAAGGCGGGAATCGAACCTGCAACATCCTGCGTCGCAGGCGGACCTTCGCCCGGCGCGCCACATTGGTCGTCTTACCCACGGAGTAATTGCAAAAAGGGTTGAAATATTTGTATATCGGCGCTCTAACTAACCTACCGAGCTAACGAGTCCTGTTGTAGCACTCCGAAATTTAGACTGGAATCTATTACAATGACGTCCACCCACACAGATTACACAATAAAAATTACTGCAGTACTGATAGAATATTCACCTTGAAAGAAACGGTTTTGAACTCACTTTGGCTTTTGAAAAATGAGTCACTAAAGTGTTGTTAATGAAACAATTGAAAAATGACACGAATTATTTCAAGAAAGCTTATCTCACGACCCGTTACTGTTAGCTTTAAAGAGGCAGCTTCTGTATATATAATAAGCTAACTTCTATCCGCGGCTTCGCACGCGCGTTTTCAAGTAGCTTATGTCCGTCCCCGGGATATTGTTTAACTTCCTGCCAAATTTCATTAAGCTCCGGTTAGCCGTTTAGTCGTGAATATATAACACACAAACAGACAGATGTAAATTAGATAATGAGATACCGGGTTCAAATCCTGGGTCTACCCGATTCCTCCCCAGTAGATCAATTTATTATGACGTATGCCGCCGGGCCGTAGCTAACAAGAGTCTACGTAAGTTTAATTTAACATTTATTCTGGAATTTTTGATCTGGAATTAAATGACATGTGTCATTTAATTCCAGATCAAAAATTATCTAGATTTTTAAAATGATTAATTTAAGTATTTTGTCTTTTCAAATTGTACAATTTGTGACTTATACCCTTGTATAACGACCTATGTTATAAATGGTAAATAAATAAATGAATGAATGAATTTATTTATTTTAACTTAGGGTTTATGACAACTCACTAACAAAAAAATGGACCTAATATGTTGTCTGATATAATTAACGAATTATATTTAATATATTTTTTTAATAAGTAGGTCTGTGTTCCTGACATTTTATATATTTAATTGATGTTCCTGACATTTTAAATATTGTCATTATTTATTAAATCTATGATTGTGTATAAAGTTTTAATTTGTGTAATAGGCTTATGGCGATTCAAATGAAAAAAACCTCCGTTGGCCCTGGAGACACCCTTCGTTATAAATTCGGGATGAATTTTTAAAACTGAGTTATGTTAAAGCGAAATACTGATCTGGTTCTAAGGGGTCAAATAGTCGACGATCTTTGTCTTATTGAGTTGTTATCAACTAGGTGTTGGATCTGTCAACCAAGTGTCAACCTGTGTGAACCAACTGTAAACTTCTTATGAGATAACTCTAACTGGTAGGTTGGTGAAACTATTCTCATCATCATAAGACTATGAGTATAGTTTGGCAGGGCACTTAGTTGCATAAAACTGAATAAAGCTCCAAAAAGGTTGACTCGTGAAGGATTTGAACCTCCGCCCTCCGATGGTCAAGAACAGTTTGTATATCGGCGCTCTAACCTACTGAGCTAACGAGTCTTATTGCAGTGTCACGAAAAACACCGTCGCATCGAGCATATGACGTCAATCTGTACAGAATAGACAACGGAAATTACAGTCCGGAGTGAATATCAACCTTGACTGTAATGGATCTAAACATACTTTGGCTTGTATTGGAATGAGTCAGTCAAGCGATGTTGATAAAATTTTAAAATGCATGAATCATCAAGGTAGATAATCACATTGGCTACATAGGTATAGGATACGTGTAGACTTCCGAGATAATGCCCGCAGATTTGTAACGCACCAGAGTTTTTTTTTTATTTGCCCGTATGATTCCCTTCAAGGCGACTACGATTTCCAGTCCAGTCACCTCCTTATTCCTGTGAGGTCTTCTGACCATTTAAGTAGTATGACACTGCTTTTCGCTTTTCTGTATAGTTCGTTGCTAGTCGTTCCTCCGGGTCACACGAAATTGCAAAAAAACTCCAAAAAGTGCTTGTGACACTTTTATTGTACCAGCTCATTGTAATAACACACTATTTATTTTATACCTAAAGTAATTACTCATTCAATGGGTGTTAAAAGAACTATTGATGCTCAATTTAGGAAATGCATATACTGTAGTACAAGTCTACAAGTCTGAGATGTGATGCTAGTTAAAGTCCGACTGAGTTGTAAAAAGGGCGGTGCTGGTTTTGTGCTACGGCGGTAGAAATGGTTAGCCAGGAAGAACTGTCTAATAAGACCAACCGAATTAGTTTTGTACAGCAAAGTCGCATGCAATTGTAAAAACAGTCGAAAAAGGTTGACAAGTACTATTTGAACATCCTACCTCCGATGGTCAAGAGCATTTTGTATATCGGCGTTCTAGCTAACGAGTCATATTCCAAAGCTGCAAAACCCAGCCTGGCGTATACAGAATAGACACTGCGAATTGCTGATAGAATATCAACCTTGACTGTAGCGGACTTAGATACTTTGGCTTGTATTGGTATGATTCAGTAGATGTGATAGTGGTGTTGATAAATAATTGCATGAATCATTTCAAGGAAGATAATCAAAAGCCGGTATTGCTACCGACATACATTTTTGGGGCGTTAGGGGAGTCATGGTCTACATTTCTCTGGTAGAACGAAAGTCCTGTCACACTGTAAGTATCACGGTTTAAATCCACAAATCTTCTTTGTTTGGGATTATAATGCCACAAAATACCTTGTGAAATATTTGTCAATGTATATTCATTTCAATGTTAATAAATAATTACTTGACACAATTCACATAAAAAAAGTTACGAGCATTCAAAGTCAAAAATCTGTGTAAGAGTAACAATCGTGACAACTTCTAAATTCATTAAAAAAAAAACAAAAGTGATATTGAGTATAGTTTTCGTTTTAAAAGTTCTTCCGTTATTAACTTTTCCAACGGCTACATTATAAAAAAGTATTAGGTGGTCAAACTTAGAAATACTTGACTGCTAGGGTCATGAATAAGCGGACACTTTATTATGTTTTGTTCTTCTGAATGAATTTAAATCATAAAATTTGCTCAAATTGAAGAAAAGAAGAACTTAAAACGTAGAGGGTTGCGGATTTCACCCTTGTGTATGTGACTTCTTTTATCGTAGATCTTCGTAGCACGTGCTACGATGCTACGCCAGATCGGTGGTACCATACAGAAGTACATTGAAGTATTTTCTACATTATATAGAAAAGACTTAAACGCGCTCCCTTTTTTGTGAACAGACTAAATTCCTCATGACTATGAAACTAGTAGATCTACCGAATTAAGGTTATTAGAAAGATCTTTTGTAAATTTTCAATGTATGTACTTAATTTTCCCTACTCCACTCCTTTACTAGAGAAATTTATAATTTTAGAGCTTCGTAGCGCAAGCTACGATGCTACGCCGGACCGTAGTAGCTAACAAGAGTCCACATAAGAAGGTCTGCGTTCCTGACATTTTAAATATTTAACTGATTTGACATTATTTAGTAGTTGTATGATTTGTGTCTAACGTTTTAACTTGTGTGAGGTCGTTCAAATGAAATAAATAAATAAAACCTCAAGGTCGAGTCGGACTAGCATCAAAGTTGATAAGTACCAGTAACATCCGATGAGTTATGATTATGAGAGTAGTATTGTGCAGGGCCCTCAGTTGCATGAAACTGCAAAATGCTACAAAAAGTTGACTCGTGAAGGATTTGAACCTCCGCCCTCCGATGGTCAAGAATATGTGTATATCGGTGCTCTAACCTACTGAGCTAACGAGTCTTATTGCATCGTCATGAAAAGCACCGTCGCATCGAGCATAATGACGTCAATCAGTACAAAATAGACAACGAAAATTACAACAGTCCGGAGAGGATCTCAAGTCCCCCCCCACCACGCACTGTGAGGTGAGCCCTAGGAGTGGGGGCACAACGACGGTTCCGTTTTTTAGTTTTAGCTTTCATCTCGTAAACGATGAGTCTTAAACGTAAACGATGAGTCTTATGAAATTTTGTTACACTATTTAATAAAAGCTGATAAAGTTATCTACAACTTTGGTTCTATACAATTTTCATCTATTCCCAATCGTTGTCTATAAAGTACACCCGACATTTTTGGAATTGGAAAACGTCCGGGATCCCGGGATCGAATCCTGTAATTATGACGTCAATCCCTACAGAATAGACGATACAAATTGTTACAGTGATTGATAATAGAATATCAACTTAAGCTGGATTGAATTAAAACATACTTTGGCTCAAACACATGTGTCATCAAAGCCGTCCTGATAATCAATTGGAAAATTGCATGAATCATTTAAGGAAGCTTATCTCACAAATGAGCCGTTCCCAATTGCGATAGGAAAAATATGGCCTTGTGGCTTTCGCACGCGACTTCGCACGATATTTAAATGAAATACCAAGATTTCCGAAAATTGTCAGAATGTAGGTATAAGAGCTTCATCATTCAGCTTCAAGCTTCATCATCATGGGTTTGGTTCCTATAGTATTACTCAACTCTGAGAAACTTTTGTAATTATATTATCATTAATAAAGGGTTTATACACTTGAGTTGAGAATATGGATGTCTCAAATAGTAGGTACCTAGTATATCAAAAACAAAACATTCAATAAATTATTCAATAATAATGATTAAATTCTTTAATTTCACACAGTTTTTTTAAGTTTTGCGGGACAAATACTCATCCCTCGGGAATGTAATTTTATAAGACCACTATAAAAATTACTATTCTCTATCTATAGCGAAATAATTCTCAAAATCGGTTTATAATTTACGAAGAAATCGACGAAGATACATAAAAAACGTACATACCTAGAGCCGAACATCCTAGCAACAAGAAATCTAATCCTTCACGGCTAGGTGAAGTCTGTTAAAAAAGCAGTGACTCGTGAAGGATTTGAACCTTCGTCCTCCGATGGTCAAGAGAACTTATTATATCGGCGCTCTAACCTACTGAGCTAACGAGTCTTATTCACAAATTGCAAATTTTCGGCTAGCATCCAGGTTCATGACGTCACTCCTAGATTTGTGCTGCAATCTGGATCTCTGGACGTATGCCAAAAGTTTTCTGCATAACCTTTTTTGTTTTCTATCGTTTGCCAACATTCTATGATGATACAAATAGGTATTTGTATTATCGAAGAATGTTGGCAACAATTATGTGTATCTAACAATTTAGTCTACACAATACCTTATTTATCACACTGGATCCTAAAGTCACAAATCACGCACAAAAAATAAATGGCAAAAATGTCAATTGTCAATTGTTATTTCACTAGAACTATTTCTGAAAAGCACCACTAACTTTCTTTTTTATCGTACATACGAAAAGAACAACCATTTTTCATTCCTTTCTGGAAAATCATCTGCTAACTTCACCAACATCAAAAATTTTAACTTTAGAAGTTGCATGATTTTTCATCCAGGTACGGGCCAGAAGTGGACATCTGGGCCATCGGCTGCCTGTTCGCAGAGATGCTGACTGGCGACCCTCTGTTCCCCGGAGATTCCGACATCGATCAACTGGCACTCATCATCAAAACTGTCGGTAAGTGACTTGGAATTGGTTTCCATGCCGATTCATTTGAATCATCCTAAGCAATAAACTAGCTCGTTAGATGATACAAATGCTGGACAGAGGCCTCCCTTGATGAGCACTAAAGTACCTTTTATGCCAGCTGGCCGCATCTCGCATTAGTCTGCAGTTTTTCACAGATCGTCGTCCCATCTGTCTTGAAGACGTCCTATAAATAAATAAAAAATAATAAATAATGCTGGACAATCCACATAACATCATCTAGCCCCACGCTAAGCAGAGCTTATGTTATGGGTACTAAATGACGAGTTACAATACATACATAGATACAAATTCTTTATCTATATCTTTAAGAGATTTTTTTACTATACATAGAAAATACCCAGAACACCCGGAACAAATATTTGCAGATCGTACAAACATTTCTCCCCAGGTGGGAATCGAACCCGCAACCTCCTGCGTCGCAGGCGGACATTATCCCGCCGCGCCACATCGGTCGCCGGTCATCCTACATTATGATTTCCGAATCACAGTCTTCACTCACGTCGTTTTCTTTGGTAGTTGTGGTTTCCTACCAGTAGAGCTTGCTTGATCGTTTCTGTACAATTCATATCCTTCAGAGAAATCCCGATCATCGAGGGCTCATCGAGCGAATTTGAACTGTGTCTACGTCTCAGCTCCGTAAATCTTAAAGGATGAGGCACTTCGACAGGTTTAATGATATTTAAGTGCTGATATTATAATCATCTCGTTTCCAGGTAAACTAGCCCCCCGCCACCAGCAAGTAGTCTCCCGCCTTGCTAGCGGCGCGGCTCTGGCGGGCGGAAGCGGGCGTGGCGTGCTGCCCGGCGCTGGCCTCGCTAAGGAGCTGCTGGCCGCCTGTCTGCGCACCGAACCACGAGCGCGCCCGCCCGCGCACTCTTTGCTCAGACACAAGTTAGTACTGCAGTACTAATATGGCGACATTCTATTCTGACATAGCATCGATAATATCTTCACTCAGAACTTCAAAGGGTTTCTCTGCTAGACGGCGCTAAAGAAAATCGCACTCTGATAATTCAAATTCTACATGCCAAAATTCCCCAAGATTTGATTATAAATACTTGAAATCGACCACTGGTCGAAAAACCCTGGGCATGTTGACCAGATGTACCGGCCCTGGAGGAACGAGGAAGATATTCTTTTGCATTTTAGGGGCGGGGCATACATACATACTTCTACCTTCAGCCCCCAATAAGACACAGTTCGACTATAGTAGGTGAGTACCTACTATAGCTCCAGCTTTGTGAGCTGGCTGCAAAAGAGATCAATTACTGCCTTCTACAAAGATCGGCACCAAACGATCCGGCGCTGCCCGCTGTGTATTGTGGTAAAAAATGCATTCAAACTTTACTGAAAATATCCTGTGTCTTGGACGTGTGATTTTCCAATTTTGCTAGTCATGCTTCCTGTCCGAGAGTTAAAATATAAGATTAGATGAAATGGTAACCCATTTCTACATACAAAAGCCGCGTCTCGGCACATACATTCGCAACTGTGTTGCGATACACGTGCAACTGTGTGTGTGACGTCCAGAGTCATTTTATGAATAAATTGTGCGAGTGAGACAGCTTCAAATTAATTCAATGACATTTTTATTTTTATTTTCCTCTCACTAAAGATGTCCATGATCAAACAAACAGAACATCAAACACCATAAATTAACCTGAAATCTGAAATAAATCACCATAGGCGTCGTCTGTCAAAATCCTTAATTATGCCTGCGCCCTTGCATTTGGAACGCAAACCGAACTCGCTAGGACGCCGTGGGGTGAGGGGTGAGGGAGCTCCGGTCAGGTAGAGGGCGAGGAGTGTTCATTCAATATGTTACTATTATTATACAGGGTGTTCGGCAAACCGCGTGCCTTATGGTTACTGGGGGTAGATGGAACCAAATAGCTTAGCAACTTTTTTAACCCTGAAAAGCCGCTATTTGGGTAGCAAATAGCGGCTTTTAAGATTTTTCGATATTTTCCCGAAATTTGAACTACTTTTTAGGGTGAAAATAGAACCCTATTACTAAGCCTCGACTGTCCGTCCGTCCATCCGTCCATCCGACCGTCCGTCCGTTCGGCCGTCCATCTGTCAGGGTTGTATCTCATGAACCGTAAGGTAGACAGTTGAAATTTTCAGAGAATGTGTATTTATTTCTCTTGCCGCTAGAACAACAAATAATAAAAATTAAATTAATATCAAAATTAAAGGGAGCTCCCATACAAAAACGTTATTTGTTTATTCCTTTTTTGCTCTTCATTTAAACGCTGTATCTCTCAAGGCTCTCTTGAACTACAACTACTACTATAGGTAGGCACATGGAACTTTCTATAGATAAGTAACAGTTCAACTGTAATAACAACAAATACTAAAAATAAAATATAGTTAAAAATTTAAAGGGTAAAAACAAGAGAAAATTTGATGTTCTTTGAAATAGTTGCCTGATTTTATTCGGTACGGAACCCTTCGTGTGCTCGTCGACTCGACTTGGCGCTTTATTTATATTACGAAATAACATGGCTTACTATTTTTTTTTACGTTAGTATTTAGTAAATAATACAAAAATCGTGGCATCATTGAAAAAAAATGTTATTTGGGGGTTAAAAAGGCCACCATACTATTGCACTTGGTTTTTCCTACCCCCACTCACCCTTTGGCACAAGTTCTACGGAACTAAACATGCTTACATTACAACACGGTTAGGAGACAAAAGTTAGTAATTTTCAGGGTATTCAAAATGGCAGATGTTTTAAATAAACGTCTATTTTGATATATATTTTATTTTATGTAGTTTAGACAATGTGGCATATCGTTCGAATGGCCATGAACTAGAGAAGTTTTCAGTGAATTGGAAGATCAGAGAAACACTTTTAATCCAATGTTAATCTCTCCGTTTTTAATTTTTCAACACTTTGCATGCCCATGGCTTCTTAATTTACCTAAATCTCACGTAAATATTGATTTTAGTAGTACGGGCTAACAGGCCAGATTATAAAAAGAAACATCACTTGGCGACATATCCACTCTAGTCTTACTCGTATATCCTAAAAATGCCCATCCAATTTGACAACCTACGCAGATGCTTTCCAATCAACATCATGAACATTTTATGGTATATTTTGGTGCTGTTTTGTAAATAGCGCCATAGTTTATTTAAAACTCTTTTTTTAGATATTTCCTGCAAGATGGGTTCGCTGAAAATTTCAATGCGGAACTTCAGAAAAAATTAGGAAAGAATTCGGAGGTAAGAACTGAAACTACAAGTCCTTATATGGGATCAAACTCTTATATTATAAATGTCTTTTTCGAAACAAGCTCATTCATATTTTTGTTATTCACTGATTTAAGAATATATAAAATAATTATTTCAGGTTGACCCGACTCAACAAGCGAGTCATGCTAACGCGAGGGTCGCCAACAAAACGCGCCAGCAGTGGACGCTGAACATTATTCCCGTAAGTCAAGTCATAATCGTTCGACGACATCGATTAACAATAAAAATTTCGTAGATTGTTCTGGATGTGAACCCGTTCACATCCAGTCCGAGTTACGAACCTTGCCTTCCATAACAAACATACATAGTTCAAAATTCAAACACAGGACTCTTCACAAAATTCTAATTACATACTAAGTAAAACTAGAAAATAAAGTGAATACTTTGATTTTTGCTCACTTCAATATTTTTAAGGTAAAGCAACGAAGCGAACAAGAAACCTTTACCTTGTTAGGTTGTTAGTTTTTGAGTTGGAGCAAAACTTGTCCCAAGCTTTTTTATCCTCTTGATAATCTGATATTTTGTAGTATGCCTTTGTACAAAGGATGTATAATGAATCGTTAATCAAACTAATTTTACAAAAAAATAAATAACCTAGGCTTTTTAAAAAAAAAACATAGTATATAAAATGGTATGTATGTAAAATTATATTGACAATCCATACTAATATTATAAATTCTAAAGTAACTCTGTATGTCTTTTTGTCTGTTACCTTTTCACGCCTAAACGGCTGAACGGATCTCAATGAAATTTGGCAGAAATGTAAATGGTATCCCAGGGACGGATATAGGCTACTTAAAAAGCGCGTCCGAAGCCGCGGGTAACAGCTAGCTTATTGTAGTTTTGATATGTGTTCAACTCAACCCCTTCAATTCGATATCCTCCCATATATTAAAGTAAATGAATATGGAGCCATACAGCCGCAAAATCAGTGTCACTTGGGGTGATGTAAGGATCCTAACGAACCCTACATCCAAATCTTTTCAGGCATTTAAAAGTTAAAAGTGAAATAAATTTTGCTTAAAGGGTGACCCCAGAACCTGTACGTATAGTTTTTTAAGTAATTGCAATAAACATTTATTTTATTTATTTACATAAAGTAACTCGCATACAAGAACCCTGAAATATTAGTCTATTGTTTGGACAGTCGTGTAAAAAAACCATTTTGGCACGTTTCAGGACCACAGTAGATCCAGAACGGACAGCGTGGCGGGGGAATCTCTTATAGACTACAACTATTCACCAGGTGAGACAGCGGAGTTGAATCGAACACTCTCGCCTGAAGGAACAGTAGGTACCAATAAAAATTGCTTGTTGCAAACATAATGTAGCAAAATTGTAAATTGGCAAATGCCGGTCAGAAAAAGCTTCAAGGACAAGGGTTTAACAGCAGATCACTATCTCTAATTCAGTCTGATAATTTGACTCATAGGATGCTACGCTCCATTGCACGCTGATAGACCCCAAGTTTGGACTTCTGCATAGCCGTCAGTGACCAGATTTATGGGCCGCCGTAAGTGAGGATGGGTAAAATGCACATGTCTATGAGTTTAATTATGAGCGTGAGTGGTAGATCGCCTTTCATCAATTGTGTCACAGACGAATAGCTCTTCCAGACGTTGTCAGTAAGTCTTGTGATTTCAGCGTCTTGTATGCTCTGGAACTAATTGGCCTAAATATAAGTATTCATGGACATATTCAATCGCCCCACCCCCTACCTGTGCTCTGTGTTGTGTGGCGTTGGTCATGAGTATAGTCTACGACCTGTTCATGCAAAGTGCAACCTTGAGGCTTGCGGTGTTATGTTGGTCCAACATTTAAATCGACGAAGAGAAGAGGACAATATCATCGGCGTATCATAAATTAGTCAATCATTTTCCGCCGACAACAATGCATTTCCCTATCCAGCAGGGTGTTAAAATCTTAAACACCTCTTCTAAAGTAGCAGTAAATAGTTTTGAAGACCACTGTCTTTAAAACTATTAACTGCTACTTTAGAATGCTGGGGCCACACAACCGGGAAATGCCGTCAATTATCGCGATGTTGGACGTTGAACGTTGGTGTGGCCACTTCTTTTCGCGATAATTTTACAACGGCGTTCACATTGCCGTTTGACATTAGGCGATAGATCGAGTGGCGGTACATCAAAAAGACATCGCGAGAATTTTTGCGTTGAGGCGGCCACACAAGCGTTATTTATCGCGTTAGTTACCGCGAGATTTATTGCGATGATGAGCATGGCCATTTCCCGGTAGTGTGGCCCCAGCAGAAGATCACCCTGCTTTAATCCTCATTGTATTTAGAAAGATGGCCGTGGTTTCCAATTTAATGGATGCTGATTGCTGTACTATTCCGGTATATTTGTTCACAAAACAATAAGCAGCCTACCTACTTATAAATGACCTCTATAGATGTTAGCACATAATAACATTTTATTTTCAATTCAAAAGCTTCGTCCGAGCAGCCCTCAGCGCCGAAGAAAAAAAGCGAACACCACATGTCTGACTCTGCGCAAGATACTGGCGAGGTGAGTTTCTCAGCTTTCGAAGTTCAACTTTTGAACCTTAAATCTATGTTTTGAACGTTGTAGGTACCACCACTAATCCACTTACCGTGTTTTGAAGACGACGACGGGTAGCCTATAATTGATTCCAGGCTTAGAGCTACACCTATGCAAAATTTCAGCCCGATCGGTTCAACCGTTATTGCGTAAAATAGTAAACATCCATCCATCCATACATCTATACATACATCCAAACTTTCGCGTTTATAAAACGGGTGTGATGTGATTACTGTAGGTACTTTTGAACATTGTAACGTAAAGTAGGTACAAGTATTCACTTGTACCTACTTTAACGAACTTTTGCACTTTAGTAGGTATTTATATTCATAAATACCTACTAAAGTGCAAAAGTTCGTTACTCGATAGCATCGAGGCTTAAAGTCGAGACGTTTTTGTATAGGATTTGCGTAGTTCCATGTCCGCTCGGTAGAGGCACTGAAACAAATCCCATACAAAAATGGAACGTCTTTACGACGACTATAATATCAAGTAGGCTGGGCAACCATTTGGAAAGTATCTTCTACTTCAATAATTTACACAATGTAGACGATGCGATGCCAATGTTCTAAAACAATCCCGCTTAGCCGCTAAATGACTGAATAGGTACTTAATGAATTTCCTTGCAGGGTAATGCGATCTGCGCATCTTATCTGCCAACCGCGCGCCCATCCAAACCCAAGTCTTTGACGCGAGCCATCAACGAAGCGTTCCAAGTAAGTGTCAATACTTACATACATAATGTTAACAAGTTTATTTTCAACACACTTGCTCATAAAGTGACTCTAATTTCACCGCAATTAGGTACATAATGATGACACCTGTTATCTAACTGTGACTTTTTCATTGCTATAACTCACTAGTGAGTTATAGATTTTTTTTTATTTTATTGGCTGAGGTGCTTTGTTCTTAAACAAGTTTTTATTCAAAAAAAGATCGTGTTCAATAGAACAAATAAATTAATGTTCCTATTGCTTGCTCATTTCATGCAACTTCTTATTTAAATAGATAATTTTAACTCGTACGTGTTTAATAAATAAAACTTTCACTCAGGTATAACTTTTGTTTTCTCTGTAATAAATGAAAACTAAATTCCCCATATTGTACGTGGCAGAATAGGCGCAAGCGCAAACCCTATGCGCGGAAAATAAAAAAAAAACCTCATCCCTTTAGTCTGTGGCTGATCGCAATGCGCGCGCATAGGAAAACTGATTAATTTTGCGAAACATTTTTCAGCACTCGTTTTCACTGTTGGAATTATAGTTATTTATTAATTAACAACAAGTACATCTACTAGTTACGAAGAAAATTATTTATGTTGTACACCGCCCGATATAAGATGTGAAGCCCGTTACGGAAACGTTATGGATAGCTTACTACCTGAAAACTCCAAGGAAAAATATGTATTATCGACTAAATAAAATGAGTTTTTATTGTTATTTTTTTTACAAGTGTGTTGAAAAACGTCGTATGATACACGTGTGTATTGATGATTACCGTCCTCGGCTCTCTTAAGACCCTCGCCTATGGCTCGGGTCTCAATGGCGCCTCAGCGGTAATCAGTAATCACCAACATTACACACTTGTACCATAATGTACTATTATATACCTGCCTACATACGTAATGCTGGGCTAGGCATTTTTTGAAGAAACTACATTATAAGCACAATTTCAACACCATTCCTACAATACTCTCCATAGGTTATTATTTCGAAATGTGTTTTCTTAATCATGACTTCATTTTCTAATGTTTTTATGTTATAGAGCTTTCCGGTTCCGGTAAATACATACCTAAGGACACCCTATATCAAGAAGTAAGTCAATCACACATATTATAATATAAATGCAAAAGCTTAGATGGGTGCTTTTGACCTTTCCATCCACTGGGTCTGGAATTACTTCCGGTTTGATATGAAGGAAGAGAAAGCTTATAATAGGTATGTATAATTACATTCTGTGCCTCCTGTGATGGGTGATTTAAATCGAGTTGTACCCTTTTTGTGATTTTTACATAGAAATAATCATGAAAAAAATACGATTTTTTGGGTCTAACTCGTTCTTCTATCTGCTATAGTTTCGGAGATAATTTGATGCAAAGTGATATAACTACCAGGATATTTGCAAAAAAATCGTGAATATAGATATATGTCAAGTTGTAACCCCTTTATGTAATTGCTCCACACACTGATTATCGTGCTTCGTGGTATAAGAGCGATTATATTTTTTTCACATTTTAGTTTTGATATATTTAGAGTTCTATCACTTTGAACCAATCGTTCTCAATACTGATTGAATACTGATACAATTCAATAGAAAATAATCTAATCTTTGTGGTAGTATTTTTATCATTTGTGATGTGTGTGTGTGTGTGTGTGTGTGTGTTTGAGCAACATTGTGTTAGGAACATATTCTGTTAGTTATTAGATTTTTTTAGTTCTTGTATATTAGCTTACACAAAGACAACTTATGGGTTTATAAAAAGTTATCTGAGCGTCTGGTGGACTCGACGCGTGACCCGAGAGCTGGCGTGTATCTGGCGCAGCGTCTTAGGGACGCTTCCGACTGGTATTAATATGGATCAGTTGAGCTACCTGTAGATTGTTTGCAACAGTCTGCAATAAGCTTAATTGTTTCAATTGTAAATACTAGTTCTAATTTGTTTTTATTAATAAATAAATAAAATGTAAAAAAAAAAACTTACAGGTGCAACAAAATTTAACTGTACCTACTTGCATCATTTATCACGTAATTTTTACGCATGTTAGAAATAAAAAAGGTATAACATACGGGTTTTTAGTGAGTTACTTTAAAACTATAATATTAAACATAAAAATTAAAATGCACAGTGAAAGTGAATGTTTTTATCTACAAAAGAAGGGACTTGTAGTGTAACCTAGCCCACTTAGTTCACGAACTAGATTTTTTTAAATGTTGTTTAGCTCTCTCTCTTGTAAAGTGTTAATTTTTCACTTGTTTAATTTGTCACAGGAGGCACTGCATTATATTTTTTGTTTTTCTGTCCAATCTATTCGTTCGCTAGCCCAGCCCTAGGTTGAGCTCTCTTTTGAGCACTCATTGACTGGACCTGTTAGCTTTTGTCAATGTTTGTAAATTGATTTAAAAAATGGCGATTTTATCAATTGCTCATATATTCCGCAGAGTTAACCACAGGCTCGTGATGGACGAAGAGCTGCTACGAGGTCGCGCGGCCGCCAAGAAAGGTGCCAAGAAACAGTGCCCTGAGTTCACGCTTCCCTACGTGCCCGGGGGTGAGTCTTGCCTTCCACCACCATCATCAGACTGAGCTAGGACTCTGCTGGATGTTGATGGTTGAGCCTCTCTAAAAGAGCGCCAGGGCGCTAGCGATAAACAATGATTGCCAGTCCCAATCAAATCTGAAGCCAGAAAATGAACGAAACTGAGCAGTGGTTTTCAGAAAATTTTAAAAGTTAAAAGAAATATTAGCCGACGACGAAGGCCCATTCCCAAGTAACACATAAAAGAGACGACTTCTTCCTGACATTATTTTTGTTCGAGTGTTTTGATTAATGGATACATGGATCTATTCGTCATACGCCCGCTGATCGATTCATTTATTTTAATTTTCCAGCGAGCAACAGTCCCATGAAGAAGGTGAAAAAGCCGCACGCAGTTCACCAGCCCTCCACGAAATACAACGAAGCCTCCACCAATTGGGTGGCCACTGTAAGTTGACTTCTCGGCCTGTCCACCAGCCCTCGTTCATCCACGACTCACTTTTGAGCTGAATTTTGTGACGTGTCTAAGAGTCTTGATATTTGTATCAAGACTCTTAGACACGTCACAAAATTCAAATTACATAGGTAAAACTAGGAAATAAAGTAATAACTTAATTTTTTTGTTCACTTCAATATTTTTAAGGTAAAATAAAGAAGCGAACAATAAACCTTTACCTTGTTAGGTTGCTAGTTTTCGAGTTGGAGCAAAACTCGTCCCAAGCTTTTTTATCCTCTAGAATTCTAGATAATCTGATATTTTGTAGTAAGCCTTTGTACAAAGGATATGTTTGACAATTTGTTTGACTGACTGACTGACACTGATTGTGATTACCAGTCTACCAAAACGACTAGGTACTACTAAAATTCTTGAAAACAGTTGGTAGGTAATCCTATTTCAATGCTAAACTCGATACATAATTGTGTCGATTCTCGTATTAAGTATTTTCCGTAAATAAATCGACGCCATTATTGTGCCTAGTCAACATAATTTATTAATTTAGAGTGTAGGTAAAGCATTCTTGATTGCTAGATATCTCAGAAACCTGACACATTTGGGCATTATTTTTATAAGGTTTTTTATTTGTTTTAGTGTCTTCTATCCAAATATAACAAATAATGATTCACGACATACTGGTCAAGAAGCCTTAATTTTAATTTTTTACTGCCTGTTCATCAAGTTCATTATAAAGAAAAGTACCTTTAGTTATTTTCATCTTTGACTATTTCAGAAACCTGACGTTTTAGGACAGTTTTTTAATACTTTTTATTGGTTTCAGTGTATTTAATCCAAATATAAACAAATATAGTGCGCGGCGATTAAAAAAAAAATTGTGACCGATGCTAGGGCCAAAATCTTCAAACCCCTTTTACTATTTACTCGCAGAAAGTGTGAAGAGTAGAGTGTTCTCCTCGTGCTTAAAGGAGTCTTCGTCTTGGGCATGATTAAATCCCTCTCGCACTCAGGATTCTGGTAACTCCCTCGCTTGGCTCGTGAGTTATTCTAGAATCCTAAGTTGTGCTTGGGATTCAATGACAACCGTTCCGTAAGACACTGCTTTAAGCCCTCGGGGCATAATCTACAATTTCTTATCCGTTGCAGCGAAGCGGCATGGACCTGTCAGGTGTAGGGCGCACGCCGACCAACCTGCCGTACATGTGACTGCTGCCTCGCGGTTGGCGCGCCCGCCGCTTTTGACTGACTACACGAGTCGCAATCGCATAAGTAGCTTCTATACTTATTCATTAAAAACGACAAACTTTAAACTTTCAAAACTCTTTTAGGCTCTAAAAACACCAAAGCACGCAGAAGTACTAAGTCCGGGTTGAAGGATTGTAAATGGAAAGGTCGAAAGCAGGAAGTTTGATCAGATTCGGACTAGTTAATAAACTTATTAGAAGACAAACATAGTAAAATTACTAACACATTTTTGAAAATCGTTCGTTCTTCGGAGTTCTTATTTAGACAACGAATGGGAATAGGTAAAAAAAAGTTGTAGAGAATTTTATCAGTTTCATACTAGGTACATTAAGATTTACTATAACGCATCGTTTACAAGATGTGAGCAAAAAACATAAAAACGTGACCTTATTTGTGCCCGCTCCCTAGGGCTCACCTCACAGAGGTGGGGACTTTTAGTATGTTGGTCTCCTAACTAGTCTGAACTTTCTGTGTCAAACTTTCTGCTTTCGAGTCTTCCATCCACCCCCCTCTTTTGAGCACTTATTGACAGGGGTATAGGCAGCATCTAGCGAACAAACGAATGCGAATACGAAAGCGCGCGCCCCTCTCCAACAGGGATTGCGTGACACACACAAGACAGCGATTTATCTAGAAAAAGTCTATTAGGTTATCGAAGGCTTTAAATATTTGAAAATCATTACTTCACCCTAAATAATTTTGTAATTTTTGTCTATTCTAACCTGTACAACCTGTGGCCTTGTCGCTGGTGTTTATGCTACCAATTGGACTATCCAGCATTATTTATATTTACCGCAGCTCTTTTGGTGTGTTTTGAGTCTCAATCGTCTTTGACCCTTAAATGACTTCTACTATTCTAGGAAAAATATAACTAAGGTAAGAAACAAAAAATAATATTCTTGTTTATAAATCGACAAAAAGCGTAAAACTCGCATTTATCTTATTTTAGAAGCGATTGTAACTTGTGTAGGACATTTAACATTATCACGTGATCGTAGAGTTGTAACCATAAAACGTTTTAAATAGTTATCGAAAGAACTGTTTTTAAATTATTAAAATATTTATTCGTGAGTTCTTCAGCATTATTTATTTAAGTATTTATCGATTCAAAGATTTTATTTACCTAATGTTTTACGGTCCGCTCTTTATAAAGAAAAGAAACCATAATATTATTTAACATATTAGAAGACAGTATTTGAGATTTTGACGTGTTGGATCACAAAATACTGAATTAATTTTTTTGCGGTACTAAAGCATTTTTTCTTCATTTTGTGAAAAACATATTACCAAATAATTATTAAATTGAGAATGTTAAATAAGGCAAATGTATGGCCACTGCCAAAAGATTTTTAAAGTAAATCGTTTTTTATGTTTTGTGTAATTGTATTTTTTCTTCATTTTGTGAAAAACATATTACCAAATAATTATTAAATTGAGAATGTTAAATAAGGCAAATGTATGGCCACTGCCAAAAGATTTTTAAAGTAAATCGTTTTTTATGTTTTGTGTAATTGTAGCTTACGGACGTATGAAGATTTGTAAATATTGTATAGTGTTACGTTTTACACGCAAATTTAATAAACACTTTTTAAAGTAACCACCTTTTCTGTCAACCCAAGCCCTTAAGATAAACTTCGAAGTATTTTTAAACGTTTAATTATTTATTGGCAGTTAATGACTAAAATAATAACATCATAGATCTATAGGTTACCTACGAACGAAACAAAATGGCATACAAATCATTTTAAAGTAACTACAAACCTAGGAGAAAGCAGCGTCCGATTCCTAAAGTTTTTGACTTTGGTTTATTATAATAATCAGAATCCGGATTGCAATAGCGATAATACTGAAGCACGGATACATAAGCACGATACTTAATTATATGAGCGAATTTATGATTATCACATCTATGTATAATCTAAATATAACACAAATTGTATGCGCTGATTCAAATATTGACAAAAAGTGCAAAAACCAAGCACAAAGCAATTTTTAACAAACCATGGAAGACTTTTTATGGATAAATAATTTGATTTGAATAGTTTTGCATTTAAATACACCGAGTCTTATTTGAATCAGCACAATTTATAACCTAAAACTAAAATAATATATTGGAACATTATTCGTAACAATTTGTTCATCATTAAAAATTCTAAGAAAAATGCAATACAATGAGTTATCCAACATAAAAGATAATTTAAAATAAGGACGAGATCATTCTCGTATTCGAAAAGCACCATCGATATTTTGAATATCGATAAAGGCACATCACTAGGATGTTAAACTTACCTACTTCCACTCTGTGCCCATATAATATTTAGTCAGCGAATAAGGTCTAAGAATTTTTTTACCTAAAGCTATTTAAACGAGACGACAAGACACACAAGAAAAAATAGAGGGTTCTAATGACTTTTGGTCCCATATCGTTTTGTTATCCTACTCTACTGGTTAGTCAAAAAAATATGACAGGAATTTGCTGTCCCTAAATCAATAGAAACACTAAACAGAGTATTGGAGTATGATAAATTACAAATGTATTGGAGCAGATGAGAGCAGCGGGTTTACAAAATGGCGGCGCAAGACTGTATTCAAGATGGCGGCGGCGCGGTGAGAATGAGCGGCTTGAGCGGTGCGCACGCAGTCTGCAGCAACTCGCCGCCAGCCTCTGTCATTGGGACGGCTTTGTGGTAGTTTATGAGATCAGCTGGAACAGAAAAAACAATGTGTAAAACTGAACCATAGTTGCTGAATTCAGTCGTTAGTCGTTTCAAATATATTACCTATCATTCTCGATCTTCGTACCAATTACTATCAGTTTTGTCAAGCATCGCTAACAGTTGGCGGCAGCAATCAGTGTTCTTATTCAATATCATTCATGCTACGTATTGAAGCAATTTCTACAATGAAGCTACGTCGTAGGCACATGGCGTAACAATGTCTGTCAATGCTACGTTCATTTAGAAGTTAGTTGTCTTAAAAATTAGCGAATAACCGCTACCGAGGGCGGGGATACCATTATGTTCGCAGCCTCACTTATTTCAAAATTCTTTTACAATACTAATTAACAATAAAATTAATATTTTTTTCTTTATTTATACTTTAACCCCCATTAAAATATTTTTTTATTTTTATTAGCTCTACATAATTTATTTTACCCCTCAAATTAATTAATTTAAATTAATAACCTTTCCAATGTAAATGAAATACTTTAACATGCTCTAATTTGTTCTTTCTAGAAACACTTCCAGAGAGAAGAGGTGCTCTCTGGCACGCAAACAGAGATCTAAAGTCAAGTACCTACATATTATTATACAAGGTGTTTGGTATTGGGACCAACATAATTTGGGCTACATGCCCCGGTAGACTCAATTTCTTAAGTATCACGGTTGCTGCGATATAATTAGTGGTAGTTTTATTGAAAATCACTCAAAATCTTGCCTCTAAATCATCATATCGTTTTTGTTTGTGGTTTTAATGCCACAAAATAACTTATACTAGTTAGTCTCGGTCTGTTAACTAGTCTCCGGATGCTGTCGCCGCGTGAACTGTCAGCTTTTGAATAGTAACAATAAAAAATGAAGAAATACATACCTAGGCTAGTGTGCGTCTGGTGCTCGGCCCCCAGCAGTCTGTAGCCGGCGCGCGCAGTCTCCACCAGGTAGTGCTTGCAGCGCGCGCCGCCGCGGTACGACACCGCGTATCCACGCGCGCGAGACGAAATGCGGACGAGGAAGCTGCCTGCTGCCTGGGTTGAGAGAACCTCTTCGGCTTCTGAACGAGTGATTAGACCTGTAAAGGTTAAATAAGAAATAAAGATGTGTATTATTTAATTTGCGGAAGAATGCTATTCAGTACCGTGGAACTCCGGCAAGTTCTGACATAACCTATCGCGGTTTCCGCACGGTAAGAATTATGGATGTCTACGTTGTGCTACGTAATAATAATAATAGCTAAGAGCGGATTCTGTCAAACCAACCAATATAAAATTATAATAAATAAATAATAAATAAATAATGCTGGACAATCCACACAGCATCATCTAGCCCCAAAGTAAGCAGAGCTTGTGTTATGGGTACTAGATGACTGATAAACTTAATACAATATATAACATAGATAGATATTTTTTATTATACATAGAAAATACCCAGAACACCCGGAACAAATATTTGCAGATCGTACAAACATGTGTCCCAAGGCGGGAATCGAACCCGCAACCTTCTGCGTTGCAGGCGGACCTTCGCCCGCCGCGCCACATCGGTCGTCAAATAATACTTATAGAGCAAAAATAGAAATAGACCGACCTTAGATCCTTGCTAGGGTTGCACGCACCCATTCCAACTTCAGACCATAAAACACGTTTTCCATAAGCGTACCTACCTACACTATCGAAAGATTTGGAAGAATCGCTTGCGACAAATCAAAGGTATTTATGAAGGTTGCACAAAAGATATAACTCACCATGAAACCATTCGTAAGGTTTGCTATCATCGAAGCCAGCGCCTCGCGGCATCTCCTGAGTGCGGAACCACTCCAGCACCGCGTCTGTGTTTAGAGGCTTGCCCGCTGAAAGACAGTCGGTTATTGATTACTTCGAACCTCGAACAGAGCAAGCAGGGGTGTTTTAATCTTCTCGGTTTTGCTACCAAATCTCAAAGCAGAAAACACATTCTTAGAGCGCCCGAGGTCGAGCCGCTGCTGAGGCAGCTCTGCAAATTCGGCAAAGGGTCCAGCTAAAATCCAATATAATAATGACCGATTACTAACCGATTACAAGTTTGGGGGGCGGAGCTACTTAGCGTAACTACTTATCGTCTCTTTGCTTCTTTGCTTATGGTAGCTTCCATTGTTTTTATCATACCTATCTTATTTTAAAAGGTTTTGAGTACGTAGGTACCAAACAAAGAAACGAAGAAACAAAGCAGGTAAGTGCATAGCCAATGTAGCACTTACCTACTTTGTTTCTTTAGGCTTAGTTTAATTCTGCCTTGCAAACAAACATACTATGTACTCGATCCTCACGAAACAGGCCTAGCCTCTCTAGGCTAGGCAGGGTCACAGTTAATCATTATATCCATCTAAACTAGTCACCACTCATCTCTAAAACCTATGTAATCCATTGTTAATAATATTATAAGGTGTTTTTTAACCGACTTCAAAAAGGAGGATGTTCTTAATTCGTCTGTATGTTTTTTTATGTATATGACTTGATATCTCCGCCTATGGTTTATACCTATGATTTGGCTGTCTCTTTCATTATTGCATGGAGGATGATCCCGAGGTGGTCCCATAAAAAATGTATTCCCGAGGGATTAGTATGTATGCCGTAAAACTTAAAAAACCACATCGTTTTTGGAGAATCACGACAAGCTGCAACAATTTTGGAGATATGTATAGGCGACGGCCTAACTTCAATAGAGATAGAGGCTGGAACCTACCACCCGCTTGGAAGTCGTGTCTCCATGGGAAGTCAGTTAGCGGCTCTGGCCCGTAGTGAGCGCACGGCAGCGGTACAGGCGCGTCGCGAACCGCACTCACCCTGAAGAAGTCCCTCGTTAAGGGATGAAACGTTGGTGTTCTTCCAACACAAATAAGGCTCGTAGTTAACCCGCTTACATCCGTAATGGATTCTTTCGTTGTTGTATAAAGACTGATTTTGAGGTGGTCTCCTATAAGTTTGATCCTCGAGGGATTACTATGTGCGCCGTAAAACGTAGGTTTGTAACAACGACATCGCATAATTTCACTATCACCTAATGGTTTCCATGGCAACGGGCGTCAACTAAATTAGTCTTGAACTATACCTAACTAGATGTCGCATTTAGAAAAATTAGATCGCGCTATCGAAGTATAAACCCAGAACCTTTCTTTCTATCAATCTTTCTTTCTTTAATTCTTCGAGTGCCACCGTCTGTTTTGTTCTGTGATGTCCAGTCCATCCCAAGGTCGCCTGGAAGAGATCGCTCATAGCGATAAGGCCGCCTTTGTACTTCGTCTACTCTTAGCATCTATTTCTGTATTGTTTTCTGTCTTTGTGTGGTACAATAAAGAATCTATCTATCTATAAACCCAATTTTTGCACGTGAACATAGATGAATCCTATTTACCGGAATTGGAAGTCAGTTTATAGTTTTTTAAACTCGCCAAATTATTTATGTACTAATCGTCTCATAATCTTACCTTGTGCGGCCTCAGGCACCTGCGCGGCGGGTATGTCCGCACTGCGCCGGTGCGCCTCCCGCGCCGCGCGCGCTATCTGACGCATCGCCGCCTCCGCCTCCTTCGCTTTACGCTCTGAAATGGAGGTAAGATAACACAAGTAAGGCTGCAGCTTAAGCATTTTCTAAAGATTAATCTCTTGAACGGATGGCTGACTCCACATGGTCTACTATCGTTTGAACAACTGAAGTAGTTTTTTAGACGACCGATGTGGCGCGGCGGGCGAAGGTCCGCCTGCGACGCAGAAGGTTGCGGGTTCGATTCCCGCCTTGGGACAAATGTTTGTACGATCTGCAAATATTTGTTCCGGGTGTTCTGGGTATTTTCTATATATAATAAAAAAATATCTACCTATGTTATGTATTGTATTAAGTTTAACAGTCATCTAGTACCTATGGGTAGGTACTAGATGACTGTTAAACTTAAACTTGTGTTATGACACAAGCTCTGCTTACTTTGGGGCTAGATGATGCTGTGTGGATTGTCCAGCGTTATTTGTTTATTTAATTTTTTTTTTATTATTAGTTTCCGCGCAAAAAGACAGTGTATTGACAAGGTCAATTTGTATTTGTATTTATTTATTCCACTGTAGGTACACATGTTACACTTGATGTCGTTAAGACTCTTTAATAATAATAATATTTTTTTTCTGAATGGCGATGGCCTTTATTAACTTTTTTTAATTTATATTATAACAATAACTGTACGCAAATTTTTGACATAGGAAACACCGATTGTGATTGTTCAATAAAAATAAAATAAAAACAGACAGACATGACTCTTCTACAAATTAAATAAAAATAATTGGTAAGACTAAAATAATAAAAATTAATAAATAAATTAGGAGGTATGTCAAAGTATGCTGCTGTACAAGGTTAACAATGTTCATGCTACCGTTCGGCAGCTCAAGCAACAGAATTGACGAGTGGTAACCTTGTTCTCTCCAGGCCTCGTCACCATCAGTGGCATGCAACACTGCATCTCTGAGCGCACGGGCCCGTCGGGCGCGCAGGGTCCGCAGTATGTCAGTCGCTCGCGCGGCTGCGACGCGCCGCTCCCATGCTGCTACCTTCACGCTCACACCGTCTCCGCTGTTAGGCATGCCTATCTCCTGGAACGAGGAATATAACCTTCATGACACTGCTATAGTGTGGCGGGGTGGGTAAAACATTGTTACTAACTGTCGAAAGAGCACAAAAAGCGATACTTAAGGTATCAACTTTCCGTCCTTTTAATTTTTCTACAAACCTCCTCTTTAAATCATGTGGAGTTTTATCAGTTCGACAGTTATTCATAATGAACATAGTACATAAACAACACGCAGCCCTTCCGTATGTCAATGAAAGCGCTAACAAAAGGAGGAACAATAACGTTTGCCCTAAACAACTAGGCCGGAGACATACTTTATCAAATAAATTTTACAGTATCCTTGGTCCTTTATTATATAATAGAATAAATGTGTTAGCCAATATTTATCCCTTAAATTATAATAGTTGTAAGAAAAAACTTATGGATACATTACAATGTATGTCTTAAGATGACAAAAAATTTATTGCGTCTTTTAAAGTAGGCCAAAAAATTTTTTGCAAGCACCTTTATTATTAAAACTAGTTTAGTGTAGTTAGCTTATCTAATTATTTTAAAGCATGCACATTCGCCTTGTATAGTTAATAAGTTCTATTTGATGTAAGAACTCTTTTTGCCTGAAAAACAGGTTTTTACCTAGTTCAGGCACACGCATTATTTAATTCCATTAGAATTTTAGATGAACGTTGTTATCCTTTAGTCCTAAGTTATTTTGAATAAAATATTATTATTATTATTATAGTAAATCGTTTTAATTTGATGTCTAAAAGAAGATTGAAAGTTGAAAACCACGTTCAACAAAGACGACGGTCAGATTAGGTAAATTTCTGGCCGTCGCTATCCTGAAGGGATCAGGAGCTGACGACACATGCAAATTGAACTTAGGTTGTGGAATGATATTACAATGATACAAGGTTTTCCCTCGAAAGCAGAATTGTACCTAAGTTTGATGCCCTACAATTTTGAGAGTAAGACTTACCTAGAATCAAGTATCAGTAACAAATGAATCTGAGAAATGCAACCCGAAAATGCAGCCAGCGTCTCGCGCACGCTTTCGATTTCATTTATTTGGTTCACTTGAGCTATCTCTAGATAGTTTGCAACAGTCTTGTCGGTTTGTGAATCTCACCTGTAAAACATCCCTCTTCCCCTCAATAAAGTTGAAATGCAGCGTATTCTTATTAATATCCAGTTTAATGTTCTCACAATACTCCGTCTTGTACGCCTTGTCCTCAAGGTCATCAAGGTCCACCTTATCTTCCTTGACTTCTGGCTCCAGCGCGTCTATCCGCTGCCGGAGCTCCTCCACTGTGCAGTAGATCTCCAGATTGTCTTCTATGGAGTCTATACTCTTGGGTGATAAGTCGAACTTCTGGAAAAGAAACAGCTGTTATTGCAAAAGAAGCTTGTGTAGACACTATAAATTTCCTTATTCATGATTTAGATTTTTTTGTATGTGTAATATGGACTATTTAATTATCTGAATTAAATAAATACAATACAAATTATTGATTTCCTGGGTTTTCACAGAATATAACTTAATTTCCGTAGCTTTATTATGAGTTACCTATGACGCAAAAGGTTTCATTGAATTCATTCCTCGATGACATTATATCTATTTCCAATATTGTTATGTTATGTTGATGTTAGAAATAACATCCAAGTGTTATGGGAACTGGATTTTTTCTTATTCCCATATTGTTTTATTTATATAAACTGAATTCATTATTATCAAAGAAAATTACAGCTCAATATAATAGAAACAAATGAGAACTAATATTAAGAGCAATTACGCCTAGCGCGCGATGTGTATGGGACTGACTTGAAATGATTTGCGCGCAGCGTTTTAAAGTAGTTTTAAAATATTTACAGAAAAATAATAACAACAAATTAATTACAATTTAAATGTATGATTTTAAAGAAGATGTTCTTCTTTATTGGTAAGCTATTGTTATGTTAAATTAAATAAGGTATATCGGTGAGAAAATAATTTAAAATTCGTAATAATTCACATTTTTTTAATTTGAATTTCTCGTAGTTAGATACCAAAACCAAACATCTTTTTAACTAACTATTTTTCCAAGGATCTTATTGATTGATTATTATTTTTTGTTCATTAGATATATCAGTATTTTCATTATATTTTGATCTTCGAAACTGAGGCTAAAAGGGAAATTTAGAAAACCTCTAACAAGTTATCTTGATAGAACGCGTACATACTATGTATATTAATTGAAATATTTTCTTAACTAACTATTTGGAAAACAAAATTTCCTAAAATTATTATTAATTAACATATAGTGTAAGATAAGTGGTTCATGTTATTAACGGGTTTGAAAAGTACTGTTTTTGAGCCAAACTGCGCATGTAAGGCGTAATGGAAACGATTGAGCTAATTGCAGACTCACAGTCTGCTTACAAATAATTTATTTATACCTACATATAATATTTAATGTTATTCCATCATATTGCATTCGCTTCCTTTCCTTATAAAATCTAGTTTCATTTTGATTGATTAATTGGTGCGTACCAATTTTTTGGTAGTTTTCAGATTTGAAATATAAGCTCCATGACACCATACTAAACTAAACTAATTTGGCAGCACTAAAATGTCCCTGTCTTTTTTATTTATATCGTACAGAAAGAGATAGCAACTTTTTTAGTTCTAAAAGTGAAATAATATAGATTAGTTGTTGTGTCATATGAAGCGTTATCTACACACTAGGCCCAAGTATTTCCTAGCTACAGTCTACCTGTTCCAAGCTAGGCAGTGGCTGGTAGTCGATCAGCTGTGTAAGCTCCTTCTCAACCGACTTCCTGAGCTGATGCGCTTCCTGTCGTGCCTGCGTCAGCGCCCTCTGCCGCGCCTCCTCGGCCAGCATGCTTTCTATTGACTTGTCGGACGGGTGCTCGCCCATTACCCATACCTGAAAATAGATGAGGTTTGTTAAGACCAGCAATGTACGGGTGCTCAAGGAGTACGCAAACATTAAAAATACTCACTGCTCTTCTGCTAAGGTGTAAATTAACTTCCTACCCCCTACACCTACGCCCGAATAATCAAACGCAACTCAAATTTATGCACGTCTCAAGTCGCGATTTTTTGACAGTGGTGTCGATATTGTTGTTTTAGAATTAGCTAAAATTAGGATTTAGGAATGTCAAATAGACGAACGCTATTCTATGTTTAAACAATTAGACTGGCTGTTTTAAAATTAGGATGACAGATCTAAAACAACTCAACTGTTTGACTGACTAGCAGACTGGCGGACTGACTCACTGACGGACGGACTGACGGACTGAGATCTTTTTAGATCTGTCTTCCTAATTTTAAAACAGCCAGTCTAATTTTTGAAACATAGAATAGCTTTCGTCTATTTGACATTCCTAAATCCTAATTTTAGTTAATTCTAAAACAACAGAATCGACACCAGTTGATAATTAAAATCTGTCAAAAATTTCCTTCGATCAAGAATCTAATGGATAGTGTATAAGACCTTTTTTGAATAACCTCATAAACGTTTATAAGTTGAGTTTAACCAACATTTTTAATCGATGCCAATTTAATTTTAAACCAATAAATAAAATTTTGCATAATGCACAAAATAGCGATTATAAATAAGATACCGCTTTAAAATACTTATTATACTAGTTGACTTTACGCAGCTTTACCCACATGGTCGATATAATAGTAAATTCGTACGAAAAATTTGGCTTCAAACTAATATCCAATTATAATGATGATTATCTGAAGTGTCACAAGACAGTAAAAGGTAGAGTTACTTAAAACAATATCCGTCAAGTGCGAGTGTGACTCGCGCGCCGAGGGTTTCGAATGTTTGTCAAGTATACCAATAAGTACTATAGGTACCGGTTAGAGACCTTGCTATTTATTAATACACCTAAAAATTAAAGGTTCTTTTTAAACTTCGGAGTATAGAGGGTAATAGTAAAAACTTCGACTTTTTTCAAAATATTTCAAAAAGTATGAAACCTACAGAAATTTCAAAAACTGTTTTGCGATGTACAAACCTTTTATTTGATACCCCACTTGACATTGTAGGTCTCTTTTAAAATTTCGACATCACAATTTGTACTGAAAATTTTATTTTATTTTATTTTAATTTGATTTTTTTTTCTTTTAATCTGTACAAGCGCACGAAATGTATCAATATTTTAAATGTCAAGTTATTTGCTGCTGTAGTCGCTGAGATATTAAAGACGGATAAAAGGACAGAAAAAGCGAGACCATATGGGTTTCGAAACCGATCTCCGATCTTCGAAACCCTAAAAATATGTTTTTGGTATATTGTATCTCGTATTAACTCATAGTCCCTTTAGCTTCCTCCCTATTCAGGGGCTAAATCGTAGTGCAGTTATGTGCTAATTTATTACCTATGTACATGTACCTACATATATAATAAATAATAAATTATAGATATACGTTTTCTAAGCTAATTCCTAGAATTAGTTTACACTAGTTTTATTTATTTTGTAGCGCTTCAGCGGGGGTAGGTCCATGTTTGGTACTATACTTTTATTACTACTTTTAAGACCTATGTAACAACTGAATAAATGTAGAATCATTATGTTATGTTTTCATCTAACTACGATGCAACCCTTGGTGCGGGCGCTAGACGAATATACCGGTTAAGGCTTTCGTGCATTTCCCTCATTAATGAGAAAACGCAGGCTGCGTTTTCATTTTTTACCTCTGTCGTTTGTATCAAGGTAATTGAAACTGTTTGACATCGCTGAATCAACCCAATTCATTTATTGAAATCAACAATACAACATTACAGAAAAAGCTTCTTAGACATTTATTGAAATCAACAATACAACATTACAGTAAATCTTCAACTTATTTCCTCTGACGTGACGATAATTAATCAAACAAGGGCAGTTGTCTGAATTCTGATCTAAGCTTCTATAATAAGTCCTACCAAACGGCTAGCCGAACATCATCATCATAGCGGCTTCTGTTTGCACTAATCACCAGTAGTATCAACCTACTTAAGGGTTATTGTATGTATAATCGTCGTAAGTAGGTCGGTACAATTTGTCAAACTTTCGACCAATTCATTTGTTATGTTATGATTCAGTTTCACATGCGGTTGCACTGAACGCTTCAGGTTACATTTCAAAACATGACTGCTCAAACAAAGGTTTTCCATAACAATAAAGTCACTGAGATATATATATATATATACCAACCGCACCTTATCAATGCGCCTAAATGCCGTAACCAACTGCCTACTGTTTTAAAAGGTCAACATTTGCAACTGCTACTTTAATTTCAACACCATACAGTTCATAATTCGCACTGAACTGGGGAAATCGAAATGCTTGACTTCAACTATGGACCCGTCCCTGAACGTAATTGGAACCATAGTTCATGAAATACGTAAAAATGTGGAAACAGACTTTGTTTTTTATATTGCTCTGTCGTAGGACAAATAAACCGCATCATCTACCTTAATCCACCATGGTACAGACGACAATGCAAATGCATTGGACAATAGGAAACAAAGCCGTCCTTGTTGGTTTTGGCGTTTAGTCATTGAGCAGAATTTGGACGTGACGCTGTTTATCCGGTGTTTTTAACTCCATTGTCTGATCTGGGTCAACCTGAGGCCTTGAAGTGCTGCCTATAGCTAATTCCTTTGTTTATTTTTTAAACTCTTAGTGTGACTGGTCCACTTTTTGTTCGCCACTTGTTGGCATTCAATTTCATTTTGTATGTCGTCTTTATGCCGGTAAAGGTGATTTGATTACATCCTTGCAAAATCAACGACTTCAAACAAGTTTTGTAGGGATTTTTGGGGAGCTTGGGTGATTTTTTATAGAATCAACAAGTTTGCCTTAAAATTTTGATAATTTTCTTTGAAAGTACATACCTACCTACTGCTAAGTAAATCGCGAGGAGCTACCTATTCCTTGATTATAATTTTCTTTGTCAATAAAGTTGTACCATCTATTTAATTGACGCAAGTAATATGAATGAATACATACACTCTCGAACTAATAAAAACTGTAGGTAGGTACTTCATCAGGAGTCAGTGAGAAGTAGTATGGTACCAACGTTCTATGAAGATGCTTCTTGATGTAGGTACAACACAGGATTTGCATGATCTGATGATGAGGCCCGTAACACATAATTTCCTTAGTAGATATTTTAAAATCTATTTCCCGTAACATTCATCGGCTTTTTGCTTGCTTTGTCTTGTTCATGCACTGTATTGTATTCTCTTTGCAAGCACTAAACACATTAGATGCCGCCTACCATTGACAGTGAAAAAGCAATCGATGAACACGTAAACTAAGATTCCTTTGTCTAAGGCAATTAACCAAAGTTCACGGCTGAAATAGCGCGTTGTTATCGTAATGGACCATGACCAATATTGATTTGGAAACTATGCATGATCTATCAAAGATTCTAATTTTTTATCTTTTTTTGTGAACGTCGACAATACTCATTCTCTGTGTTTCCGTTTTCTTTCCTTCCCATATCCTATTCCATCCACGTAAATAGTCAGTTTCTACTACGTACATCTTCGTTACTATACTAATATATCTCCAAAGCTAAGTCTGATGCTGAAAATTCGTTAATGCTTCTTATACTTTTCCTTTAAGATTTATCCCTAATCCGGGAAACGTATCTACGTCATTATTTCGCCTAGTAACACAGTAACATTCAGAGCTGCTTACCCAGGGTTCTCCATCCTCCCCGTTTAGGAACTGCACCTGCTTTTTGCCATTCTTCTGGAACTTGGGGCGCTCCTCCCCCACCTTTTCATCCCATTGCTGCCATCGACGGACCTGGAAATAACAGAGGATATTTTTAAATGGTTGTCTTTCCTAGTGGCAATCGCGGCGTAAGAATCAACTCTTCCAACTGTGCCCGGGGTGTCGTAAGAGTCGACTAAGGTAACCTACTAGGGAAAGAGCAGCAGCTTCCTTTTGTATTTCAACACTGCCTTTTATTTTTATAAATTATTGTGGACCCGGCTGCAGGTGCATGGGCCAGCAAGTGACTCATTGTGCCTGTACCATTTCACATAGATACTTTTGAAAGCTGATAGACACCAATTGTCTTAGAACAGCTCGTTCGAAGGTCTACAACCTAAACACTTAATCGTTCACAATCGTGCTTTACCTTCCATTCTAAGACACGAAGGATTTAAATGAGACCTGCGAATCATAATGCATGCCCGTCCTTCAAATCATCAATGGCATATCCAGTTTAAAAAAAATATTGAATCACTTGTCAAATAGGGTTTTGAGGTACGCCTATTTTAAAAGTCGCAAATTAGGACCGCACTGCCGCACAGCACAAAAATGTGCATTCAAATGCTTTATCTCGTAATATTTAAATGAATTTTATAATGACGGCATCAGATAACGGGCAGTACGCGGGCCTACGAGATAGAGCATTTGAATGTACATTTTTGTGCATTCACTGAATTCATTTGAATGCTTATTTTCGTGCTGTGCTGTATTTAGCGGTGCAAGGTGTAGGTATGTCCTTTAGGCGCGTGTAGATAGGTACCATGACCTCATACATAATAGCTTATGCTTGCCAGATGGGTTGTATAGTTTGGCGAAAACACGTCTGGGTGGCCTAAATTCACGGGTAGGGCACCCGTGAATTCTTATTATAATATCTTGCAAATACAAACACTACTATAAATACTGAATAACATTTGAAATTGAAATCAAAATACATATCACATATTATGGTAAATATGCCGTGACTTCGTGTTCTATATTTTCTGATTCAAAAGTTGGTTTTGTCTAAATTAGCCATGCTAGTTAGGCAGTTAAACTTTGTTATCCGGGATCCTATCGTCAAAAAAGCCGGCAGCGTTGAATCTTATTTCACATTCAATGCACAAAGTCGCATTGTGCTCATCATTCATTATTAGCCGCGTAGAGTTGCTTATCAGTGCTTTTATGATCATGTCATGTCCTCATGAGATTTTTATCTAGTTCAGTTGTCTGATATACCAGTAAATACCATGAGGGCTAGCTTTAGAGGCTTGACAAAAGGTGTAACTGTGCTCCCATCAGAAAAGGGAAACAACAAAGAGAAAATGAGGAGCACCTTTTGGTAAAACTCAGCAGCTCTTAAGCCCAGTGTTCTGGTGCCTGAGGGATGGTGATGTGTTTTTTCGCAATATAGGTAGAGTTGTCCCAATTTTGTTAATTTGGTTCTATGTATTTTTAATAACAAAGAAAACTACAATCAAATAACAGAAACAAATTGAACTAGTATTTACAATTGAAACAATTGAGCTAACTGCAGACTGTTGCAAACAATCTTTAATATCATACTAAATTGACAGGATAGGGAACATTTACGAGTACCTACTAGCTCATATCAGCGTCTACTCACGGCTTCCTTCACGTGGATAAAACGTACCTTAGCTATAATTAAACATTATGTTCAGAATCCAATCAGAAGATTATCTATACACAAACAGATTAGAATAATTGCTTTATTAGTTTGGATGCTGTAAAGTTTCAGTTTATATCACCAGAACAAAAACTACAAGGCACAGTCCGGGCGAAACTAAATTAAAATTCCTGTAAAAAGTGACTCAGAAAAGATGTTCCGTTCATTGCACACAATTGAGCAATATTGAGTTTACTGAGTGAGTCTTATAAGCAGTTTATAAGTTACTTTTACTCTACGGGGCTAGGTTATACATATAAGTGAGTGTTTGTTTGCTGATATTGCTCGATAGGTGTCGAACTGGGTACCTGATTCTTTTTATTATTAATGCATCCACTGTCCAGGCTTTCAAAATGCTGTTATGTATATAAATACTTACAAAATGTACATATGTTCATGTTTATTCTGTAATTATTTATTGTACACAATAATACATAAGCATGAACTTATTTAATAGGATATGTACATAGGCGATCTTAACCCTGAAAAGAGTTAACAAGAGTGAGTGTTTAACATTAAGAATATCAAATTTGGAGTTTCTTTTTGATAATGAAACTGTTTGTCTATGTATTTACAATAATACTTTAGGTAGGTACTGATGAAATCAAAGATAGTAAAAGAAACCGAGGGCGAACGCGTAGTGTGCATGAACCTAGTCTTTCGCTAATTGCGATAATCATTTTGTTATCTCGGCGGGGGTTTTGATGATTGATAACCGAAATGCTCTAGATCTAGCATTAAATATAGATCAGATAGTGTGGTACTTATGTGCTAGGTAGGATAGTAGAGCAAATTGCTATTTTAATCTGGGTTCAATGACCCGAACCCTCATGTAGGTACTTTGGTACATTGAAACATGTCATTGCTAAGAGCCCTTCGTTTTCTTATTTTGACATACCTTAGTCAGAAACAGACAAACAATAAATAGCCTATGAAGGCAACTAGCTTCGGCCCGTAGCTTTACACGTGTTTTTTCGGGATACAAGTAGCCTATGTTCGTCCCGGGGAGACCCCTTTCCGATTACATCGAAGAGGCTAGGCAGTAAATGTGTTAAGAGGCGAACCTAACAGGTTTGGTTGTCAAACTAGGCCTAGATCTCAGTACTCACGGGATCCCCGTGATAAAAAAACTCGAATTACCTAAAATTCGACATTTTTTCTTTGGTTCCTTGAATGTAAAACACGATTATGAAAAACAATTACAATAAAAAAAAACATGAAGTGCACTGATTCGCACATAATTTGGTCGATCTCAGGAACCCTGCGGTCTATTGAAATGACTTATGTTTTGATTCGTAGGTTATATATAGGTTATTATTACTAATTATTTGGTTCCTTGAACCAGTCTCTTCTTAAGTTGTGTAGTTTTCTTGTAAATAAACAAACATTTTATTTTTGTAATGTCGCCGTTCCTGAACCCAAAATACTATGCCTATCCTTGTCACAAAATGGCGCGCATTGCGCTCTCTTAAGGAGAACGTGGTAGAGCAAAGCAAAATGACCTTAAGGCCGGTTACGACCATTCACAGGAGCGAAGATGTAAAAAACTCTTAGAGCCTACTAGCATTTTGTCAATTTAGTCACACTGTAATGACGAGATTATTATCCAAAAATATACATGACTGTGTATTATCTTTTTTTATGTTGGTTGCTATTGCTGAATTTTACAAATTTATGTTCTAAATTAGCCTTAAGATCGTATGCAATTACCTAATGCAATCTTAACAAGTTATTAAACAGGCCAAGTATGACTTAATAAAACATCTCACAAATTATATTTACAAGTACTAGGATTAAATCTACACCAGCCCTCTGTAATCTTATACATATTTTATTATGTTAATAAATACTTTTTATAACTGAACTGAAACAAAATGCTCGATATTATAAAAAAGGCAGTTCATTTATTGGTATTTATATTAAATATACGGTCAGCTGGAAAAATCAGCTATAAAACTATTTGGACAGCATAAAATGTTTTGGTCTACTGTAAAACACCACTTTTACTATGTAAACTATCAGCAATGGTCGTCAACTAAATTATTTTTGATCAGTAAAAAAATCGCTGATTGATCAGCAAACAAAAATGCTAATGCTTAAGTTGAACGACACTACTATACTATGATACATCTTCAATTCCAATTATAAATGTTTGTATGCTTGTCTTCAACACACGGCACGCCCAGTTGGCGGCTTATCAATCAGCTTTATGTGTTAACTTGGTCTTCTTACTTTAGGAATACAATGAAAAGTCGGCAAGTCATATCTACAACTTAACATGCAGGTGCGTGCTTGGTTTTTATATGAGGCAAAGCCAAACAGACTACAACAATCTACGAGAATTATGTTGTGGCGTCGAATCTTACTGATCGAGTCGGATCTGTTCTGTATTTCATGAGGGATACTCAAGGTCTGGCGTGAAGGTCAATCTTAAGACGCGTTTTTTTCTTAAGCAAGTTAGATTTAAAAACTTTGGTAATAAGTTCTTTGGTACATTACTTTTGGAACGTGGAACTGAACGGAACACCCCTTCTTGAATCATTCAAATGACACTAGTTAAAAAAAATGCAGTTAAAAATTGCAGGAATGGATTGTGATCCAGATGAATTTGCGTCGATCCTAGAGCAAGAAGCATGAAACTTTACGCCTTAACACGCATAACATAGAGTTGATTGTGCAGATCGATCGTGCCTTATCACAGCTTGTTGTAACAATGCGATTCGCAAAGCAAGCGTTTTTATTGTTCGAAATGGAATGCCACAATCAGAACTGCAGCCAATCGCGTTACTGATTAGAAAAAGGAAGAAAATAGCCAGAAAGGTCAAGGAACTCTCAGTGGGGCGTAGGCCTCGAGGATTCTAAAATTATGAGCAGTCTTTGAAAGCTTTCCGCACTTTAGAATAAAGTAGAGCAATTATTATGTAAGTAATGTTCATACTTCATACTCCACGACCATATTTATTTATTTATTTAATAACAGCAACCAACTAAAGCTAACACACGAAAACACAAAATAAAACTAAACTTATTTAAAACTAGTGCAGTCTGAATAACAGGTAGCCACACACACCATGCGCAAAAAACAAGGCAACTCAACTACCATGTAACAAATTATTAATAGGACTAAATCAGTTAATTTATAGTTAAAGGACTGGCATAAGGTTTTTAAGTGAGTTTTAGTGCATGTCATGTTTGTGTTATTTTAGTGCATGTCATGTTTGTGTTATTTTAGTGCTTGTCATGTTTGTGTTATTTTTCTTACGTTCTATTCTGTACCTGTTCTTCCCTCATCTTGCAGAAGAGCGTTTGCTTCTGCGTCTCGTCGAGCTCGGCCAGGATCTCGGGGTCCACCCACATGTCACGCAGAATCTGCTGCAGCATGGTGCTGTCCTGAAGCAAAAAATAATAGTTTTTTTAGCCTTTGACTCGTAACGTAACGGCGGGTGGCGTCGTCGGCGCTATACAAAACATGCCCGCGCGGGGACTAAACGAAAAATCGCCATTGTCTTACTTTACAATCACGTTACATTATAATACTAATGACATAGACAATAATTTAATTGCTGCTCACAAACTTCACACAGTAAGTATAAAACAGACATAAAAATCGAAAAAAATAACATAGATAAACAAGAAAAACAATTACACATATTTTACAAACAAATCATAACATTTATCAAATAAAAAGAAAACATAGAAATGAGCAACGCGACACCTCTCGTCAAACGAACTAAACGTAACTTTAGTCTTTGAACAGGATTAGATAAACTTCAATATTTCCGCTGTAGGTGGAGCTAACGGCGCTAGAGTCCGAAGGAAGTCCCAAAGTTTTCGACTCCTACGTCACTTGACCTCGTGGTGCAGTTGGTTAGCACATTCCCGTAATGACTTAGTCCCGTCGAAGCCGAAAAAAATTTTGGAATATTATTTGGTTTCTTATAAATCATATAACATAATTATAATCGACGTGCAGGAATAGTTTTGCAAAGATTACCAACAGTTTGATAGCACTGCAATGGATATTACAGTTACACGTAAGTACCTAATAGCTGGCTATTTGCTCTAATCTATAGCTAGATAATAAGATAACACTTGACTGGAATGTGTATTTTTGGCGCATTAAAATATTACCAAACAACTAATAAAATTGTAATGTTGCTATATTGCAGACTAATTTCAAATATCTGAAATAACGAACGCAATTTAGTTTATACTTTATATCTATTTATTTTTATTACGGTTTTATAAGTATAGGAAATAATGTATTGCTCTGTGTAACTTGGCTGAAAAATTACGATAGTTGTCAAAAAAGTCAGAAAAAATACTGCCGAGACGGCAGCTTTGCTGGCGGCTGCCGCGTAAGTAAACCAATAGTTTTACTGCTCTGCGGCACGTGTGAAAAAGGACAGGTCGCTAGACTTATATTAATCAATAATCATTTATTTCATTTATTTCTAGAAATACACGCCACTTTGAAGATGTTTGGCCGAAGAACGCCATAGCGACTAAATGGGTCAAGCTGAAATTTTGCTCACATAGATTTAAAGGGTGAGTCTTTTTAACGTTAGTAACGAGACGCGATCGTGACATCTCCTTATTCCATACAATTTGATACAGCGCCTCTATCGTGCGGACAGGGAACTCCGCAAATCCCCACACAAAAAGGAGACGTCACGACCACGTCTCCTTACTAACGTTGAATAGACTTACTTTTCTAGTCCTGGAATAACCTATAGGCTACTTTTTATTCAGAAATAATGCGTCGAAGCCGCGGGCAGAACCTAGTTAATTATAATGAATAGTTAGTGAAGTTTGCTACTTCACAAACGCCATATTTTTTTACACAGAATTATATCGAGATAGTTCTTTATTTTTTGTTTCACAGCTAAACCCTAAGCTAGGTAATCGTATAACACGGCCTAGCATGAGTCAGCACGGGACCGGCTCGGGACCGTGCTACGGCCGACACTCGGCTCGGACCCGACACTCGGCTCGGACCCGACGCTCGGCTCGGACCCGGCACGGTCTAGCGTGAGTCATCCTTAAGCCGATTCCAGAAGAGAAAGTAATCGGGTAATGTTAGAGCACACTAATTAGCTCACTTCCGCACACAACGGTCGAACGGTGCTCTTGATAGTCCTGTGCTATTTGTACCATGGTTCAACATTTCCTAGTATGCTGTTTTTACTTCCTACGCAAAGGCAACAATGTTACAATTTTAATGTGTAGCTTGTAGCTCACAAACGGATTTTTTTTTTTATTTGCTTTAGGTGGCTTTCGTGTCACTGCGGCCATGAAAGGCCTATTGTGATCGCCACTCAAGTGTTCAGCCCTGAAGCTGCGACGTTCATAGTTCGCCACTAACCCTTGCAGCTGCTAGGAACTGCAGGATTTTCTTCGGGGTGATGGCTCGTAGCTCGTCTGGGCTGTGCAGGTGCTTGCCCAGATGGATGCTACGTTTTTGCATCAGTGCTCCGCACTCTTCTAGCAGGTGGAGAGGCGTTTCCTCCGCCTCTTCGCAAAATCTGCAGGATTGTGTGTCGCTTAGACCCAGTTTGAACATGTGCTTGTTAAGGCGACAGTGTCCAGTTAGGGCTCTTGTCTCCCAAACGGATACGGGAACAAGTAACGAGAGAGATTTACGAGAACGCCATGCGCGCCATTTTGTGAAAAGGATAGGCATAGGATTTCGCGTTTATAGGAGCGAGTCAGACGAACGGAGTAAGCGCAAAAATCAAGTTTTTTCTTATTTAGTACAACACAACATATGAAGAAACTGGTTCAATTAACCAAATAATAAGTAATAAATCAAAACAAGTCATTTCAATAGAACACAGCGAAACAGTGAACTTTCATGTTTTTTTTATCGTATTTTTTTTCCGCAATCGTTTTTACACGTTCAATGATCCAAAGAAATAATGTAGATTTTTATGTAATTCGAGTTTTTTACTACGGCAATCCCGTGAGTACTGAAATGTACTGTATGTGTGTGTATGTGTGTGCCTAGTTTGATAACTAAACCCCTTAGGTTTGCGCCTTAAAATAGGCAGGTACCTAGTACCTTCTTATCGTAATCCATTATGTTTGTTGACATGAACGATTGCCTAAAATAGATCAAAAAGGTGTGAATGACATCTAAATTTTATTGTTCTGGCAAAGCGAGCTTATAAACATAATATGTACATACTTGATTTGCTGAAAGGTCTTTTAAATTAGCTTACTGCATTCTGCTTCAAAGTGCGTGCTATATTAACAAAGGTACGATATAAAAAAGGTAGTCAATTTAACACACAGACATAAACACATCAGGAATCAGATACACTTTGGAAAACAGCTTACGAGTAACAATAAACCGCCAAGTGCGAGTCGACTCGCACACGAAAGGTACCGTAAAAATCAGACAACTTTTTCAAAGAACATCAAATTTTCACTTGTTCGGAGACCCCTTTAAATTTTCAGTTTTATTTTATTTTTAGTATTTGTTGTTATTACAGTTAAGTGTTACTTATTTATAGGAAGTTTCATGTTTCTACCTATTGTACTCGTAGTTCAAGAGATGCAGCCTTGACAAATTAAGAGCAAAAAAGGCAAACAAAATCACGTTTTTATTATGGGAGCCCCCTTAAGTTTTGATATTTATTTTATTTTTATTATTTGTTGTTCTAGCGAAAATATAAAAACACTTTCGTTAAAAATTTCAACTGTTTACCTCTTCTGGTTCATGAGATAAGAGCCCTGTGATAAACGGACGGACGGACGGAAAGCGGAGGCTTAGGGGTTCCGTTTTCACCCTTCGGGTACGGAACCCTAAAAACCAGCCAAACACCGAGTTCGCCAAAGATATCGGTGTAGTTCATACAAAAAACATAGGCACAAACATTCAATTCGAAATTATAGATGGCTATTTTACCGTATAAAGTAATCTTGAGACGTTCGGCTTGATAAAAAATTTAGACGTGCGTTGATACAAAGATAAGACTACATATGTTCTGTCTAACAGAGTCTTAGCATTGAATGAAGTAGGCATGTATTATAGTGTACCATGGCGTACAAAACAAACACACACTCTCACGCTTCAACATTTTTTCATGGGAGCAACAGCTCCACCGTCGTTTGAACACGACCAGACACGACGTAGGAACAGCTCCATTTGAAATACAAACGCGTTTGAACAATAACAATGGCTCCATAGAAACATGCTTATTGAACATTATGGATGCCAGTCGGGTATCTGATTATGTATTCGTGTGGAGAGACGGGAAGAGAGTGATATCATAAGGTACAGAGAGACGATAAACCATCATCATTATCATATCAGCCAACAAATTAAATTTATTTATTAACTATTTTATTATTTAAAAATGTGTTCCATATATTAATGTTCTATATTTAATAAATCTATTTATGTCTGACACGTTGTTGGATGGAAATGGAATACCTTTATAGGTAGGTAGGTACTTAATAAATTCTGAAATAGTAATTAACTATGATATTTAATAGAATAAATCACTGAGATTATGCTCTTAATGCTTAATTGCACCTGAAATTATAACTAAAAATAACATAACAACATACAAAAAAAAATATTTACACCACTCTCGCTAGAAAACAGCGTAGGTATTTGCTACTCAAAAACAGTGAGTCTTCTCCACACCCATGAAAAATAAAACAACTAGTCCCAAAGTAAGCAGAGCTTGTGTTATGGGTACTAGATAACTGCTGTACACCTTCAAGTAAGCAGAGCTTGTGTTATGGGTACTAGATAACTGCTGTACACCTTCAAGAAAGCACAGCTTGTGTTATGGGTACTAGATAAATGCTGTACACCTTCAAGTAAGCAGAGCTTGTGTTATGGGTTCTAGGTAACTTCTGTACACCTTCAAGTAGGCAGAGCTTGTGTTATGGGAACTAGATAACTGCTGTACACCTTCAAGTAAGCAGAGCTTGTGTTATGGGTACTAGATAACTGCTGTACACCTTCAAGTAAGCAGAGCTTGTGTTATGGGTACTAGATAACTGCTGTACACCTTCAAGTAAGCAGAGCTTGTGTTATGGGTACTAGATAACTGCTGTACACCTTCAAGTAAGCAGAGCTTGTGTTATGGGTACTAGATAACTACTGTACACCTTCAACGTTATCCAATTATTATGGGACATCCTGTATAACAATATATTGTTTACATTTAGAATCCTATCCTTGTGACTGTCACTGTCGAATGAATAATTATTCCACAAATATTCAACAGGAAAGTAGATTACCATGTTGTTATTGAAAATTATAATGGATGGAACTAAATGAAGCTCATTTATTTGATTCAAAAATCTAGACACTGAACAACCTTTACATATTTTGCTTGTGCTTATAACTTAAACTTAAGTATAGATCAGAGCATTTGCTAGAGCATTACAATGTAATGTAACGTTCTTACGATGGTACAATACAGATAAATGTTCAGTGAGCATTTCCATGTTATGTAAAGTTCTTGCGAATTCTCGACGCTGTGTTCGAGGTAATGCAATTGAGCATTTACCTGTACTGTAACACCAAAACGCTCGTTAGTTTCCAAATTAAGGTTGTAACAAAACATCGAGCGTCATGTTCGAAGTATGGTTCAAGTAAATTTAAAACAGCGAATGCTCGATGTTCTGTTACAAGTAAATGCTCTAGTCTATACTCACCATAACGTTTGCTTACTTTGAACAGGTTGCTCAGCCTATCTTTATGACTCTCATACGACCACGTAGGAGACCCTTTGTGCGATTATGAAGAAGTATTCAAAGGACCGCTTGTTATGAAAGCACCTCTATCCTAAGTATGTACAAACACGCACTATTAGTGAAGTGTAGCTGTAGTCTATTGCTAAGTCAATACACTCTAACGACTGCCACGTTGGCCTAGTGGTCGCAAGTTCGTATAATGAGGTCCCGGGTTCATTTCCCAGGTCAGGCCAAAATTGGTATTGGGATTTTGCAGCAAGAAAAAATCATTAAATTATAAGATACTGTAGTGCGTCGGGCATGTTTGCTGACGCACACGTACATACCTAAAAGACTTTTACGCTGTGATACATTGCAGTAAACTGCAAAGGCACTGGATGTCAAGCCTGATCAACCCTTGTGCCAAACAAATGTATTATATAAATTAATTCAGTTATGTGTACCTTTTTGTTTATCTGAAATTGTGTGACTTAAACTACTCTAATCTATGGATCTTTGTGTTGTCTGACTCAATAAATGAAATTAATTTTAATTTCATTTAATTAAACAAAAAGTAAAGAAAAGTTACGCGATAAATCATCAATAATTATGTGTGAAGGTTTACTTTTGTATGTTCACCGAGATCTCCGTCGTGGAGTGGAATAGAGAACGATCCCTGGTGTGGTGTATTGTAGCGCGTCCGTCAGAGGGCATGGGGTTCATACATTTAGTGTAATTAGAAACACATTATTACTGTGTATTGTGTCGCTGTAATGAAAAGTATCTAACAATATTAAATGTATGAAAACCGATATGCTTCTGACGCACCACACACAACGCGCTACACCACAATAGTCTAGTTCCACCTTAAAACAAGCACTTAGATTCTAAGTAAAGTTAGTAAGGTAAACAGATCACGACTGTTACTAAATGATAACTAAAGAATTGTTTGTTAGTAGCCTTCGATGGATCACGCTTGAGCTCTGATTTATGATAATTTATAACTTTGAATAGGTATGTTATTGCTATATCCTACCAGCTGACCTGAGAGACGTTGTCCTGTCGTAACTATGAATATTGAATTCGGTTTGGTATTATGGTCGTTAAGTTTTCTTAAGTTTTCTAATTTTCCGCGCATCTTTCTTAAATCTTTATTTTTCTCTTTCATAAGAACCTTCTCCTGACAAAAACAACACAAAAAGAATTACCGAAATCGCTCCAGCCGTTCACGCGTGATGCCGTGCGTGCGTGACCAATGGAAATAGGGATTCATTTTTATATATTCATGTATAGAATATATTTTATATATAGATACCTAATAATAAGATGAAGGAATAGTTTATAAATTTTCACACTCTGTGCTCGTAAAACGCACTTTATTCGACATCTAGCCGTAACCGGAAAGTGATAATAGCCCGGTAGCTGAAAAAGGTGAAGGTTTTACCAAATTCAAACAAATCGAATGAGATCTCTTAGTTACAGTCTCCTTGGTCAACATTTCCGTACATATTTTATGGATTCAAATTCAAAATTATTACTCCCTTGGGAAAAATGAACGTTAGTTGCAAGGGAATAATGAAGGAGATTATATTTTTTTTGTATTTGCCATTTATACACTTACAGTATGTACTCGTATATGGCAAATACTAACACAAGCGAGATTGAATTGGGAACATCCAAATATGTGTGAATTTTTTTACCAACGAGAGAATGAGCTGATGTCCGCAATTCTAACTTCGCTTCGCTCGTGAGTTACTCTAAAATCAATGACGACCGACCGTGACGTAAGACACTGTTTTACGTACTCGGTGCATAATCTACTATTAACTGTCTTCTTCGCTTAAGATAGCATAATCAACCCGCTTTCAAACCCTTATCGACATTTATCTCGTTCTGTGACAAAAAACCCAACAGAGCGGTACAAAACATTGTTTTGAGATAATGATTTCCGCTCGGCAGCGGATGGTTGACGAAACGCCTGCATGAGCGACATATTAATTCACTGTTGCATGTGTTTAGGTATTGTAAGTTATGCGGGCTTTATACCCGCAGACAATGAATATATTAGAACATTTATAACACATAGTGGGGACTTGACTAAAGTAACTCTAAAGATCATTGCATGGTGCCTGAGTTTTCTACCTACTGTAGGGTCCATAGGGGATGCCATAGCCATCTATGGATGCAAAACATGGACCATGACACAGAGGGATAGAGAGAGGATTGAGGCTTTTGAAATATGGTGCTGGAGGAGGATGGAAAAGATTAGCTGGACGGAGAAGGTTAATAATGAGGAGGTGCTGAAAAGAGTTGAGGAGAAAGGGTTTTTGATTAACACAATTCAAAACAGAAGAGGGAGAATGATTGGACTTGTTATAGGACATGACAGCTTCATAAGTAACATCATAGAAGGAAAAGTAGAAGGAAGACGAGGAAGAGGAAAACCAAGAATTAGCTATATGAGTCGGATCAAGAAGACAGTCGCTGTTATGTCGTAATAAGTAAAAGACATTGCATTGGAGAGAGAAAAGTGGAGGAAATTGCATCATTACACCGACAAGAGTTAGGGTCTTTAATTTATAATAATAGATATCACAGCTTACCAACGGTGTCGTTCATATTTATTATAATTATTTATGAGTAACAAGCTTCTGCCCGCGGCTGTACGCGCGTTTTTCCGGGATAAAAATAAGCCTTTATTTGATTCCAGGTCTAGATCTACATCTGTGTAAGGATTTGAAGATTTTGGCCCTAACATCAACAGACACTTTTTTTTTTTTCAAAATCGCAGCCCACAATTTGTGTATTTTATATGGATGGAGCATTTACACAAATAAATGAAATGACATAACATAATTTCCTAAAGCGTCAGGTTTCTGAGATAATCACATTGAAAAAAAAAGCATTAGAGCAATAGTTATTTTCATCTGTGAATATCTCGGAAACCTGAGGACATTATGTTAAAATAAACCGCCAAGTGCGAGTCGACTCGCACACGAAGGGTTCTATACCGTAAAAATCAGGCAAATTTTTCAAAGAACATCAAATTTTCACATGTTCGGAGACCCCTTTAAATTTTCAACTTTATTTTATTTTTAGTATTTTTTATTATTACAGTTTAAGTGTTACTTAACTATACAAAGTTTCATGTGTCTACCTATTGTAGTTCAACAGATACAGCCATGACAAATTAAGAGCAAATAAAGCCCAAAAAATCACGTTTTTTGTATGGGAGCCCCCTTTAATTTTGATATTTATTTTATTTTTATTATTTGTTGTTATAGCGGCAAAAGAAATACACATTATCCGAACATTTCAACTGTCTACCTCTTACGGTTCATAAGATATAGCCACGTGACGGACGGACGGACGGACGGACGGACAGCGGAGGCTTAGTAATAGGGTTCCGATTTCACCCTTTGGGTACAGAACCCTAAAATTACAAATCCATACAAAAATCTTCAAAGTTTCAGCCCGTTTCGGAATCAGTTTCCGAACCGAGCCGTTCCGAGAGTTTTAAAGAAGTAACAAACATCCTAACTTAAAATCCAAATTTTGGCATTTATTATTAGTGTGATTCTGTTCCCTTTGCCTAGGTAAGATTATCCCCGTATCCGTAGCGAGGGATCATCGCTTAGATAAAGGAAATTATTCATATTCTGTGTGCATTGTCCAGCATTATTATTATTATTATTCCCTCCATATTCTTCTGTCCTCCATTCCAGACGACCAATGTGGCGCGGCGGGCGAAGGTCCGCCTGCGACGCAGAAGGTTGCGGGTTCGATTCCCGCCTTGGGACAAATGTTTGTACGATCTGCAAATATTTGTTCCGGGTGTTCTGGGTATTTTCTATATATAATAAAATATATCTATCTATGTTATATATTGTATTAAGTTTATCAGTCATCTAGTACCCATAACACAAGCCATTATTTATTTATTATTTATTTATTTATTATATTCTTTTGCATCCATCTATATTTTTACCGACTTAGAAAAAAGGTGATTCTATGTTCGGCTGTATGTATGTGTATCTTTTTATGTTATGAAATAAATGAAAATGAAATGTAAAGTTCGTTGGTTATATTTATAAAAACTATATGCGCATGCACTTCATCTTGGTAATTTTTATCTCATGTCACATCGTCTTAACAATATGATAAATCTATTTAGATTTATCATATTGTTAAGCCCTACCTAACCTACCAATATTACAAAAGCGAAACTTTGTCCCGTTTATTTTCTATTTTTATTTCTATTTATTTAGTTGTGAGATGATTGGAAAAACACAACGCCAACGCGGGCAGTGCAAGCAAATTGCACTTCAGCCTAATTTAAGACCACAATTGTATACAAGGTAATTCAGTGACACTGTGTGAACTGCAAGTTCTGCCCATCATCACGAACATGCTTGTGAAGACGTCAGATCTGTACTATGTATATAGATGTACTTTTATACAACATGAACGCAATAAAGATTCGAATTTTGTACCTTATTGACATGTATTTGATACAATAAATTTTACTTGTCCATCAGTTTATTGGGTTAGGGCATTATTAAGTAGGTATATTATTTTTCCAGTACCTACTAGGTAAATGCATTCAATCGATTGTACAAATGTAAGGAAAATCTAAAAATAATTATTTCAGCCTATTGGTTTTAATCACAGAAATCTGAATAATAATTAACAAGGCACTATTATGGTTTTAATAATGCCAATAACATTATACATCTTTATCCCTAAAATTATAAACAAAAATTACCTTTCTCATTGACTTAAAATTACTAGTTAAGAAGTGTTTTTATCACATACCTACAAGTGCAAAAAATAGGTGATGTGATGACATAATCCGATCCGGTTTTTTACAGAAATACTTTTAAGTAAGTACATTCCGATTTCATTGCAAAGCTTTTAACTTGCGTCGTAAAGCGACTTGCAGTAGGTAATTACAAGGTGACCCTGTATCATGCAAGACGAACCAGATCACATTCCAACAATGAGTACGCAGGTCGACCACAACCGCTAACATACGGAAATGTACGCAATAAGAACAACTGACATGTGTAATTAGAACACGTTTAATATACGCAGCTACTAATAAAATAACATGCATTGTATGTTATTAATTGAGTTCCAACACTTCCAACACAACCCGCACAAAAGCAACCTTGGAAGAAGATAATTTTGACACACCTGTAAGTTACCTTGGCTTGTCGCGATTGCTGTCATTTGGTAGGTAAGTATTTTTTGATAAGAAATTACTTATAAGGACCTCTCCAATAAACGTATGAATTGAAAGCAATTACTATACGACAGCATTTTCTACTGAATCAGGCTCCCGTTTTAAATGTTTAATAGAACTGGAAACTTTTCGCTGCAACGACGTAAATTTTCAAGGAAAAAATAATTATAAAAAATATATTCATAACTATTTTATTGTTTAACAAAAAAAAAAAAGTTAATGTTAAAGACCAAAATCTGAACTTAAATCAATAAACAATTCCAGAAGCAGTCGTGCTTGTCTGTCTGTGTACAGTTGAAAGACTTTATTGCCAATTATCATTCACATAATGTTACAGGCAGCTAAGACACATCCTGTTATTGTGCGCGAGCGCAGCGCTTCATTGGAGCGGGCTCCTTTAGGACTCCTTTAAAAGAAAGAAAGACATGATCATCACCGATTTCTTCTTCAAGAGGGCGCCATGAGCGCCATTTTGTAAAAAGGATAGGATTTCACGTTCATAAAAGCGCGACAAAGCATACGTTTTTGGAACGGCGCCGCGGCGTAAGCGCAAATATATTGTTATAGTTTTTTACAAGAAAATTAAACGACTTATGATGAAACAAACAAAATAACCTACAAATCAAAACATAAGGCATTTCAATAGACCGCAGGGTTCCTGAGATCTCGACCAAATTATGTGCGTAACAGCAAAACCTTCCATGATTTTGTTTTCACTTTCAAGGAACCAAAGAAAATATTTAGAATTTTATGTAATTCGAGTTTTTTTACCACAGGGACGGGGCCTAGATCTAGGCCTAATTTGACAGCCAAACCCTTTAGGTTCGCCCCCTATGAATATTTTAATGCTAGTACCTATAGTTTTCTACAATCCATGGTTTTGGCACAAATATAAAAAGACCTAACGGAAGGCCATCATCTAGATTTAAAAAAATCCGACTTGGCAATAAATAAATAAATAATGCTGGACATTAGACAATCCACCCAGCATCATCTAGCCCAAACTAAGCAGAGCTTGTGTGGGTACTAGATAACTGATGCAATGGTTATACTGTGATGTGATTGAACCTATGCTCAATACCACGGAATATAAGGTGCCACAAAATGGGTGTACTTAGCATTCTTCTTCTTCTCGTCTATTTATGACATTCGCTCAGACTAGTTTTGCGGCTAATTGGTTATTTTTCTGGGCGTATTCAAAATGCAGCCAATGAGCGGGGACAAATGTCTAAACGAGTCACTTAGGTAGGTACAGTAGGCCAAGCACAGCGATTGTTGTCTAGGGTAGGATAGAGAAAAATTAAGTCACGTCGTCATCGTATGCGTAAAATATTTGAAATTAATTCCTTCAACTTCAATAATTTACGCAATGTATGACGAAGCGATGCCATTTTTGTGTTTTCTACCCTTGGCAACAATCACTGTACTTGGCTTTCTGAATGTCGTTTAAAGGCCAGCTGTTCTATGAGTAATTTTTTTATATCAGATTTGATTGAAACCCCAACGGAATAACTCCATTTTATCTTTGTACACCGATTACGTGGCACCGTGTACAAAACTCGTTTTCTGTTATTCTGTGTAGGTACAATACGTACTTCACTCTGATAGTTTAGCACTTTGCCATTCAATATGGATCCTACCGAGCCTCAAGGTACAATGGAGTCGTGACGACGAGTGTTGCAATGTTGCCTTCGGTTTGCAATGACAGCAGACATGGTATGGCGAACTGTGCTAACTGAAATACTACCTGAAATGCATTGAAATAATTGACACAATATGCGAAACTTTGCAAAGAATTAAAAAAATTCCAAGCGCAATTTTTTGTTAACAGTAAGTATGTGGTTTATCATTTTTTTAAGACATATTTACTAAATTAGATTTTGAAGAAATAGTTAAATGAGTAATTCATCAACTCGTCCTATATGCCTAGCCTACGGCCCATGTAGGACGAGTTGCAGAACTCAAAATAAATAATTTGTGTAAATACTAGTTTAATCTTTGTATTCTGTTAATATACATTGACTTGAGTAACGGGGTGGATGGGATTTTTTTCCCCAACCACCCCATTGATGGGGAGGTTAATGGGGCGGTTGGGAATATATCATTTTCTATGTGCTAAATAAACCAAAGACATATACATAAATGTTTGTATTTAACCTTGGCTTGATTTACACTATGTCTCTATCGGGATCGGTTGTCAGCAGTGCTGATAGCGTCGCTCATGCTAGATTCCAGTGTTGGTTGATTTAAAAATAAAATAGGATATCAAAATAACTTGAACGCGAGTTGTACCACTCTGTCCTTACAGGTCTAGATAGCATATTAGGTATAGGTAGGTACTTAAGTACTTGGCACTGTAGCACTCTAGGTGCTTATGCCGGTAAGTACAATCGATATTTTGTATAGTTCAAAAGTGAAGGTGACTATGAAGTTAAGCCAAAGCTGAAGTAATTTACAGATCCTTCTTATTTGAACTTATTGCGTAAGACCACGTACGTGGCCCTAATGGAGCCCTATGAAAACATTAGAAGTGCTTATAGAAACCGTTATACGAAATCATGATGATGATATCATCCAAGCCGGTTTCGGCTGGTGTTGATGCTAACATGATGTTTTTTTTACATATTTGGGCTAGAGTAAAGTCGTTACATAATATTTTGAATTGTAAATTAAATAAGTTATCCATAGACGGCCGTTAGCATGCTTCCGAGTTCCAGTAACCCTGAATACTAAAGTTGCTTTTTACTGTAGGAACGCAATCTGAACACTATCTCAAACCCATATTATTAATATTTGTGTAGCAATAGCTTCTACCAGCCTGCTTCAAAAATATGTTATTTGTAGTATAGGAATTATACTTCAGCTGTCATCCATATAAATTATTAACGCGAATGTGTGTGACATTCGCGTTAATAATTAAGATGGATGACAGCTAAAGTAACAAAGAAAATTACAATCAGAGAATAGAAACAAATTAGAACAATATTACTAATTATTTGGTTCCTATAAGCTAGTTTCTTAATTAGTTGTGTAGTTTTCTTATAATAAACAATCATTTGAATCTTTGCTTTTACGCCTTTCCAAGAAGGTATGCTCCGTCCTGCTCCTATGAACGCGAAATCCTATTTCCATTCGCACAAATGGCTGCAACGTGCCCTCTTCAATAGATTTACAGCAAATTTTTCAAGGTGCACCTATAACTATTCTTGAATGCCAACTGCATAGTGCCATAGCTCGGCAAGTTTGCGGTCCTTGCTCAATGGAGAAGAAAGTCGACGGCAGCGCGCGCGCAGTCAGACGCGTGAGGTCAAGGGCAGATCTCACTGCGCTTGTTTGCACTTCGCAAAGCTCTTTGTGTATGTAATTTAAGTATCTACTTTGTACGGAATTTATGTGTTTAGTGACTAATATTTAACTTTTAAATGCTTGTCTCTTCTGCATAGAAACTGGATTTATGTATGTACTTATTTAGGAATATTATTGTTGCCTAATTTTGAAGCAATAATATTATTTTATTTCAAACTGTTAAGGTTCACTTTTTTTTATTACGATCGGGCTTATACAGTGTTATCTTTTTAGATTTTAGCGGGTTCGATTATTGGACAAAGAATCAATTTTTTTTTTAATTCTGTGAATGCAGTTTTACTTATTAGATACCTAGATTATTGATTTTAGGCACAAAATGTTAAAAATTTTCTAGATATTTTGGCGCCTGAAATGCAGCTTCGGAACCCCACGGATGTTGAATTTTGCTATAGTATGTATGTGTGGCAAAAAAGTTTGTAGAAATCTACTGTTTTACAAAAATTCAAAAATGTTTATGTTCTATGCTGGTTCCATTGACTAATCACATGTCATATTTGCCATCATCATCTTCTTTCTTAATGGCGCCGCTTGCTTTTCGCTACGACTCTGCCAGTGTCAGTAAGGATTGTCATAAACTTCAAAAATAATATGATCGGTTCACTGGCAGAGTTGTGGCAGAACAGACACAGCGAGCCATGAAACAAGAAGTTGAAGTTGAAGCACCCATATGAAAATAGCCGCTAAAAATCCATTTTCCTGTCAATCAAAGTGGCAGACGTCGGAAATTTAGAACGACACCCGCGAAAACAAAGGCGGAGAAAAGTAGGTTGCTCAAATTACAGGTTACACTTTGTGACACAGAGTTCGCGTAACCGATTTCTATCTGCTACTATTACGTACAAGCACGATAAACATGAAATAAATTGGGGCGTTTTCCGTTTTTGTGCCGCATTTGTCGTCGTAAATGATGAACCCATAGCCCATCTTTCCTGTTCATGATATAGTAAAAACGGAAGGTATTTGTAGAATTGCTATAAGTTTTGACATATTTATTTTCGTATTTATACGTACCTACATGTAATAAAGTAGTGTTTTTTTATTTAGTAAGTATATTGAACCTTTACCGTTTCTCTCCTAATTTCTCCCCATTTAAACTAAATTGTACCTAGCTAGCTGGTAAACTATGAAGGGGCCAAAAATACAGATAAGTTCATAAAATCTGAAGTTTATCGATCATAATCCAATCGATGTGCTCGATAAACGTACCTACTCTACTTTCGCTGCACACTATTGTGTAAACTATTACAGTACTACTCTAGTCAGTGGTACCTAGTCCTCATCTTCTTAATTAATAGAGAAACTTCTATTATACGTTACTTTACGCACAGATATTACTTAAGTACTATCTTTACGATAATGTTTATTTAATTACCTATCTACCTACAACTGGTAGAAGCATTGACTTATCGACCGACAGGTATCATCGAAGTGACATTTGGCGGTCGGGACAGCATCAAATTAATATGGACCAAGTGTGCAAGACAGAGTTTGTATCCAGACAATGCAACCAAAATACTAAGTAATATTTTTTAAAATCTTCACTAAAATTTGAGTAGAGCCTTTAGTTCGGTTAAATGAATACATATTTTCATCACCAGTTAAAAGGGATCTTGTATTTAAGAACATTAAAATACAAGAAATCATTGAAAACGTAAAAAATTTAGTATTATTCCCGATTTAGTTTCTTTTTATTGTGTTGCTTGTACTGTTGCTTCCTAGTACGCTTGTATCACGATACTCTAGCAATACCGGTATCGCTTTAGGTTTGTATGGAAACCGACAGAATAGCGATAATTTAAATGCATTTTGTTACTTCGTGGAGGAGGTGAACGACCTGTATTGCCACCTTATTTGGCACTTACGACGATTATATTGACGCGCGATTCTTATTTTATGTCTCACCTTTTTTATATGAAGTCGGCTAAATATGTATATCGAATGTCTATGCCCACTCTTTTTGATCAGGAAAATAATTGTAGGTTAGAAACATTCTCATCTCACATTTCTCATTGAGACAATGACTTTGACCGTGCGACCATTCGCACCACGAACGGGACGAATTACCACCACAGCATCGTCGTTTAGATGTATTCCCGTTGTCCCCGTTGACGCTGTCCCCATTCAATGGGGACAGCGGAACTCAATAAAAATAATTAACTGGTGGTAGTCAGTAACACACTGATTGGGCTCTAAAATTGGTTCTCTTGGGTCTTTTACCTATGAAAATTGGTAGTTAATCTAACGCACTATTCAGGCGGACTGTATAAATCGAATATAATTGAACACTCGATGTTGAATACCCTCTGATTCCGACTGACTCTACTAAGGTAGTTTGAGTAAGTTAATTGGAGAAACTTATGTGAAGAAAGAAAGTATCGATCATTCACACGTAGGTACATTACATTAGGTACATATCCTTTCGATAAAATACGACCAACTTAATAAATTGATTGGACAAGACGAAACTACGGAATCATGTTCGCACGATCAATTTCCGGACCTAATTAATCAATATTTTGCTCCAAATTGACATGACATGACTATCAATTTGTCGGTTAGTGATACTCTATTCATTTTTACAGTTCCGTACCGGAAGGGTGAAAATGGAACCCTATTACTAAGCCTCCGCTGTCTGCCGTCCGCCCGTCCGTCCTTCCGTCAGTCACAGGGCTCTATCTCATGAACCGTAAGAGGAAGACAGTTAAAATTTTCACAAAATGTGTATTTCTCTTGCCGATATAACAACAAATAATAAAAATAAAATAAATATCAAAATTGAAGGGGACTCATATACAAAAAAAGTGTTTTTTTGCCTTTTATGCTCTTAATTTGTCAAGGCTGTATCTCTAGAATTACAATAGGTAGGCACATTAAACTTTCTATAAATAAGTAACACTACAAATGTAATAAGAGTTAAAATAAAGTTGAAAATTTAAAGGGGTTTTAATGTGGTAAAATTGATGTTCTTTGAAAAAGTTGCCTGATTTTTACGGTACGGAATCCTTCGTGTGCGAGTCGCCTCGCACTTGGCGGTTTATTATCTCTTTCATTAGTCTTTACACTAGAAGATTTTACTCTAGATAGGTATGTATGCATGTCATTTTAATTTACTATTACTTTCATTGTACATTCTAACGTTCGACGAATTATTTACTTATCTGTTTTGCTATTAACCTTGTGCTTAAGAGAGCACGTTACAGCCATTAGTGCGAGTAGGATAGCTATAGGATTTCGCGTTCATACTACAAACGGGATAGAACAAAACTTTTCGGAAAGGCAAAAGCGCAAAAACCTACCTAACCTTTTTGCTTATTAAAAGAAAATTACAAAACTAACTAGAACTGTCTTAGAGGAACCAAAGAAGTAGTAATAACCTACGAATTAAAATATACCTAAGTCATTTCAATAGACCGCAGGGTTCCCGAGATCTCAACCAAATTATGTACGAAACTGTGCACTTCCATTATTATTTTTATCGTAAAATTTTTTTTCAATTATGTTTTCACATGAGAAACTAAAGAAATAATTCTAGCTATTTACCAGTGTGAGTACTAAGACCTAGGCTTAAACCTAAACTTGCTAGGTTAGGTTAGCGCCTCATAAGCCACCTTTAATTTCTTAATGTTCTTTCCTCGCGTATCAAATAAATACATTTTAATTTCAAAAATAGTGATTTCATCGAACCAGAGCTAGCTGAGAGCACATTTAGTTCAGGTCAGCAGCACTCACAACGGTTCACCTACATTTTAATTGCCTTTTATTATTCGCAACCGATGTGGTTAGGCAGGGCAGTACCACAGAGGTTATTTTAGAAAAATATATAATCGAGAAAAATCTGAAAGTCGAAAACTGTGAATTCTTATCAATGAAATTTTTATTAGTAATATTTAACGGGTAATTATAGCGTTTATTTACATATATTTTGCGACTTTCAACAGGTTTTTTTCTACACACTCGGGGAAAATAGGTAAATAAACGCGATTAGGTAATACCCGTTAATAATACTAATAATAATGTGTTCAAAACTCGTAAGTTTAAAAATATTTAACAATATACTATGTTAGGAAAGGGCACGGCTAAATTGTGTCTATTCGTGTACTCTACTTTAGAAAGCGATATATCGAGAACATTTTTGTTACATTTGCGATATGCATAGGTAACGAATCATTGTGTAATTTGGTTAGGAGATAGAATGTTTCCAGGGAAAAACACTTTCTATCCAGGATAAGGCACGACAAAGCAGTTTTTTTTAATTTGATCCTTGGACAATCTAGACCCTACTCCATAGCCTAGCTATCTAAGTTACATCGTTTTGAGCATAGATTTGTTTTGAGATTTTGAGTAATGTCACAGATTAGGTAATGTTACTTCTTAAGTAATGTGTCTATTACTAATTGTACGGTGAAACGACCGACATTGCTTCTGACAATGGATCATAATAATATTGTTCCGGTAATGACGACATCGGTTTAATGATAATCCCCCTTGACAAGAACTTTGTTCTGAAATCACGAGGTTCTGTGACGTTTAAGTAATAGCAGAGACTAGTAAAGGTAATAGGTAGAGCTCTTTGTGCGGCTTAGGTCAGATTCTGTTTGGGACAAATTAGCATTGAACGAGGGCAGGTTAGAAGCGTTGATGAATTGAAATAAAAATTATAAAAAAAAAAGAAAACAAAATTATCATTATTATAATTGAAAATTTAGTTGCCACAACACACTTTACTGTAGCGCTTTACGCACTAAACTTTATCGACGAAGATATTATTGTGATGCTTGAATTATTAATTTCTTAATAATATAAAGAATACTCAGCGCACGAGGCAAGGCGATGCGGGTCGGAAGCCGGGTGACCAACAAAAAAAAGAGAAAAGAGAGATGGGTGGATAAATAAAAATAAAAAGGTTAATCATATTTCAGACTATAAATTAGTCATAGGTTTACGACAACATACTATCAAAATAAACATTTTCAAGGACACACGACAATAGAAATAGAAGCATTTAGCTCAATTGTTTCAATTCTAATACTAGTTCTTATTTGTTTTTATTATTTGATTGTAAATTTATTTGTTAATATCACAAGATAATCGACATGTTTATTTACAAATTGAATTATAGCCACGCCATCTTGTTTTAATTTAGGTGCAACGGTAATAAAATTGGCGAAACTGCGATAAATTACAGTTTGAAACTAGCGGTCGTTGCTCTGACAGTTTCAGAAAAGAAACTGTTTAATTTAGGTATTATACTCGGTTCTATATTATTATTTATTAAATACCAGCTGCTGCCCGCAGCTTCACACGCACTTTTTATTAGCCTATGTGCCTATTAGCCTATTAGCCCCGGGATACCATTTACCTCCCTGCCAAATTTCATTGAGATCCGTTCCGCCGTTTAGGTGTGAAAAGATAACAGACCGACAGACAGATCTACCTACCTACTTTCGAATTTATAATATTAGTATGGATGTTTTGTAAACAAAGGGGTAACGAGGAAAGGGGTATTTATTTAACGACACTGGTATCCTTAGACCAAATTCTTTGAACTGATAGACCAGCCCTACCGTGAGTGTCCACGTCTCAGCTCCATAGATCATGTCATGACGGGACGGACGCACTGATGGAAAAAACTTTAGTTTTTATGCATTGCGGTATGGATGACGAGAAGACTCGTCGTAGTTTCCTAAACTCTGCCCAGCCTATAGCTGAATCCTCTTCTTGACCTCCTTCTCAAAATTGTTTTTACCTAGCAGCAGAATCTGTCCAAGGTAAGTGTACTCTGAAACAATTTTGAGAATGTCGCCAAGTATGAATGAAAAATGAATAGATCAAATTGTACCTGCCATTACATAATATTTAGAAACTTCTTATCTTAAGTCTCGTACTTAAGTAATTTAGCTCGTTTACTCTGAACTTAGTGTATTTTTGGTGGAAGATGCGGCCCTTAATTATCAACAAACTGTTCAAAACCGTCGAAAACTTCGGCGGATGATAATATAAGAAGACCATGGCACTGGGCTCTAGATTTGCAAATGCAATAAAAAAGAGAAGAGAAGAGGCCTTTCAGAATGAGCCGTGATGAAGATAAGGACCTAGAACCTACAATGACAGCATTATGGCTTTTAAACGATGACTCGACGTTTAGCTTTGCGGAAACATAACAAAATGCGCATTTTAGAGCCAGCTCGGTTACTGCCCTCGTTTACTGCCTCAATGTAGGTAATTACATTATGCAAGCATGTGGTAATGGTGGTTTACAAAAACCTAAAGCATATTTAAAAATCCGCTGTTAAGGCTACACCTACTTAATATTAGTTTAGTTGGCCAAGTACAAACTAATCAAAGGGTGGCTTTCTAAAACGAAGTACCTATATCAGTAAAACAGATTTCAAAACAAAACACAATGCAGATAGAACACAATGTGGGTATCATAAATGAACACAACGTAATCAAAACACTGCTTCAATCTGACAAGGACTATGACCAAATAGAATGTGGCGCCGCCGCCGGCTTAGTAACTGCAGCACCCCATCTCTTCTTGCAAGTGAGGGATATCCACCGGGGGGGCGGGCAGCAGCGCCCCCTGCAGAACAGATCCACCACCGTACTGCGATCCCCAACCCGAATGTCCAGCGTGGGTATAATGTCGTTACCCCCTAATGATAAGAGCGAACATAACGGGTTTTGTTGTCAAACTAGGCTTAGATATCAGTACTTACGGGATCCCCGTGGTAAAAACTAACTCGAATCGAATAAATTGAAAAATATTTATTTGGTGCCTTGAATGTTTAAACTCAATTGAGAAGAAAATACGATAAAGAAAACATGATAGTGCACTGTTTCTGACATAATTTGGTCAAGATCTCAGGAGGACCCTGCGGTCTATTGAAATGACTTATGTTTTGATTCGTAGGTTATTATTACTAATTATTTGGTTTCTTGAACCAGTGTCTTCTTAAGTTGTGTAGTTTTTTTTGTAAATAACCAAAATTTTAATTTTTGCGCGTACTTACGCCGCGCCGCGCTGTTCCAAAAACGTATGCTCTATCCCGCTCGTATGAACACGAAATCCTATGCCTATCCTTTTTAAAAACCTCCTTTTTACCTCCTGTCCTTTTTACTTTTTTTTTGGGGCGTTTATCAGGGGAGACTGAAGTCCAGCAGTGGACTGGTAAAGCCTGTTAATGTGATGATGAAGATGAATGACCTAATATAACACCCGGAACAAATATTTACGATCTGCAAATATTTGTTCCGGGTGTTCTGGGTATTTTCTATATATAATAAAATATATCTACATATGTTATGTATTGTATTAAGTTTATCAGTCATCTAGTACCCATAACATAAGCTCTGCTTACTTTGGGGCTAGATGATGCTGTGTGAATTGTCCAGCATTATTTATTTATTTATTAATATAAGGTAGGTAAAAAAATACCAAATAGATTCGTCCAATGCCCAAAGCAATTGGTACAAATACAAACCAAGAAGGTACCTACAGTACAAAGCATTTAATTGGCCCCATTTCCTTATTGTTATCAGCAGTACTATTGTACGCGCTGTTGTTTACAATTGTCTTCGTTTGAACTCAGGTTTTTCATTTGTAATTTTCTTTGCTTCCGTGTTTCGCTTCCTTTCGAGTGCGCTTAGAGTGAGGCAAAGGCTTAAGGTGCATTTTCAAGTACAACATGTACCTGAAAATGCACCTTGATAGTCTGTCCTTACGGTGCGTTTTCAAATTCGTGTTACAACAAATGGGCCCCTGTTACGATACCAAACGTGTATAGGTAGGTAATTACTTAATATCTAGACTATTTGAGGATATGGAGATATTATCTTCAGGTAGCTTTCAATTTGGAAGTTTACACTACTAGGAAGGCTATTTCGCCTTATGTTTTTATGATTATGGCAAAAGTCAATTATATTTTCGTAGAACTAAAACACCTTTCTTTGTATTGCTTTTATACAAGCGTTACACGATTTAGAAAATTATATTCAGAAGAGAAGACAAATTTTAAAATCGTATTAATGTGATCGACTGTCGCACCTGGGTCCTACCTACCGAAGTTTATTTTTTTTTATAATCGTCCCATACGGCGCGGCGAGTCGACTCGCACACAAAGAGATGGGTACCGTAAAAATCAGGCAACTTTTTCAAAGAACATTAAGGTTTCACTTGTTCGGAGACCCGTTGAAATTTTCAACTTTATTATATTTTTTGTATTTTGTGTTATTACAGTTGAAGTGTTTCTTATTTATGGAAAGTTTAATGTGTCCATCTATTGTGGATACAGCCTTAAGAAACGAAGAACAAAAATAGCTAAAAAAATCACGTTTTTTTGTTAATAAATTTTTTTTATTAATTTGGATATTCATTTTATTTTTATTATTTTTTGTTATAGCGGCAAAATAAATACACATTCTCTGAAAATTTATGCTTTTTATCTGATTTTTCATAATTGCTTCAAAATGTCTCGTAATAGTTATTGACATAACACAAGAGTCATAAAATGCCAGAAGCGAAGCGAAGGTGAAATTGTGAATGTTTACGAATCGAGAGAAAGTGCAAATAACGCCTTTGCTAAGTAATGTATAAGTGATCGCTGTCACCACAGGTTGTCACGTAAATGTAACCGGTTCCTTCCACTATAGAGAAGCATAGAGATGTGCAGGAACAACCAATAGAATACAATCTTTAGATTATTTACACGTCTAGAATTCTAGATAGACTGCCAACGCCGTAAAGGCGTAGAAAAAATAGCGTCCAACTGTTGGCTTCTATCTAAATCTTCAACCAGCGCTTCCTAACTTTTTTCTTTGAGCGTATTTTTGTAGCCACTCGATGCTATGGTAAATAATGACTATTTCTAATGGGAGTTTTCAACTAGTATCATTATGCCAAAGAATAATTCGTACCGCGAGTTTAAAAGCTAGCTGATGGGCACACGAAAGTTTGCCCGTTTTTTATGGTTAATTGCAGCGTGACGCTTTATCTAGACATATTAATAATCAAAGCATAAAACTTTTAAAACTATCACGGTGATTAATACTAAAGTCATTAAAAACGGAATTATTACCATGATTTGAGTTATTTTAAAGATCCGAATATTTCAATATATCTCACTCGCACGCGACTAATTATTCCGTGTTCCGTGATCATGGTGCATGCAACTGTGCCAGAAATATTGGAAAACTAAAAATAACTCAAAACATAGCAGGTATATATCGAGTTATTAATTACTTTAGAACCAATATATTACCAAAATAAAATGGAAATATCTTTAGAAAAAGTTAAGGATGCTTACTTGAATAATGTTTCTTTATGTAAACGAATATTTAGGAATTTGAGTTGTTACATCCAATATTCAAAATTCAAAGTGCTTTATTTCCTTTAGACCTTACAGGACTCTTGGACACGTCACAAAATTCACAAAATTCAAAGTGCTTTGTTTCCTTTAGACCTTACAGGACTCTTGGACACGTCACAAAATTCAAATTACATAAGTAAAACTAGAAAATAAAATGATCACTTTGACTTTTGCTCACTTCAATATTTTTAAGGTAAAGAAGCGTACAAGAAACCTTTACCTTGTTAAGTTAGTTTTCGAGTTGGAGCAAAACTTGTCCCAAGCTTTTTTATACTCTGATAATCTGATATTTTGTAGTAAACCTTTTTACTTGACAATTTGTTTGAATTTATTTATTGATAACTTTTTTAACTCATTTGGTATTTTGTTGTAGAAGCGTATAGAGGTACATTGCATTTTAAAATATACATTGATCTTGTGTAGCTTAGTTGTGGGCACAGCGAGTTTATTCTTATTTCTAGTATTCAAATGATGTAGATTAATAGTACTTTTAATAATATGACTCACACAATATTTGCACGCCAGCGTGCAGGCTGAATACATTTACTAAAATACTAGATATATAAGACCTGACATTATATTCATTATGAAATCTTGCAAATAAATGATTGATTGATCAATTGATAATAGCATGGTGTCAAAATGATGATGATGAAGCCCTCCTTAGCGAACTTTGGCCACTATTCTAAACTTTTTTTGGTTTATGGCTTGGTATGGCCTCTAGGTTGTTTTTAATCTATGGTATTGGTTTCCATCCGATTGCTCCGACCTTTTGGTTGGTATTTGACGTTATCCCGGAGCAAAACAATCGAGCGGCAAGCGACCATTTACGGGTCGCCTGGCCAGTTGACGTTAAATTATAATCGACCCATAAATGGTCGCGTGCCCGCTGAGCAGTGGCAAGCTTTGATCATAGAGAGGGACCATATCATATGTATTTATCATAGGAGGGCCCATGTCCAGCAGCGAACGGACGTCTTTCACCTAAAACGGTGATGATTCCAGCTAAAAGGTTAAAAAATCTTCCAGAATAATGAGGTAGGTACGAAAGGTAACAAAGTCCAGAGCATTCAACATCTCAATGGCCATAACTCGATAAGCGCAAAACCTGCAAGTGCTGTAAGTGGATTGTCCATGAACTGCACTTGCATTAACTGTTCGTGGGAAACTAAGCTTTAGGTAATTGAGTTAAAGTCAAAAACATTAGTCCTAGGTTACAGTCAATCATCAACGCTTCCGACTGGTATTGATATGGATCAGTTGCGCTACCTGTAGATTGTTTGCAACAGTCTGCAGTTAGCTTAATTGTTTCAATTGTAAATACTAGTTCTAATATGTTTTTTTTTATTGAATTGTAATTTACTTTGTCATGAATGATTGACTCTAATAAGCAATTGCTTGTTCCATCGGGTTTGTTGAAAAATGGAGTAAAATAAAAGGAGTTTTGTAGGTATACGGTAAACGTTCTGAGGACTATTTTCGATCTTACAAACTACTTGCGAATCACTTCAGTGGCCCTCATTAGGGGAAGTCTATGTCCAGCGGTGGACTAGTATTAGGCTAATGATGATGAACCCTTCAACAATTAATTTAAAAAAAATTTGGCGTTACATAAGCCGTATCAAACCAATTCCATTATGAAACATTTTTCGATAGGTGCTCGAACATTAATGTTTTTAGCAGTAGATACCTTACCTATGATGAAACGAAATCTAATTAAATATGCAAGTTGCAATCCAGACAATAGTCTCGATGCCTCACGCTGCTGCAAGCGTGGGCTGCGTTGCAGCAATAAGCTCTCAAAAGGACTGGGCTTGCGAAATGCAACCGTTATGTGCAAATCCTAACTACGAGCTTAGGGCTTAGCCGCAATGTAGCTATAGGTGCATATCATAAGATAAGCCCTAGGATTTTCCTAGGTGACACAATCACAAACTATCCCTTGAGATCAGTAAAATCTTTTGATAGAATGGAATTTTAAAAGTATAATCTAGCAATCTAGGCATAAGTAAATCTTTAAAACACTAACACCATTGTTATCTAATAAAAGCAGTTATTTAGCCCTGTATAAATTAAATAAAAACACTTGCTGACCTAAGGATGGTTTCATTAAAATAAACAAAAGTTATAAAATATTTTGTAAGCCGGAGCGAACCTGTCTAGCCTGTCTAGGACATTGTTCATACACTCAATTATCCTTATTATACTTCCCCGGATAGACAGGGAAAATTAATAGAACTTACAGTGGCAGTGGTAGTAGTTTATATTGTTATATGTATTATAGTATAAATAGCTATCTGACATTATGTATGTATATGAGTTTGGATTGCTTACCAAGAAGCACTAGTTTAGTACAAAAGTAAAGAACATTAGAAGTTAGTTGAGTTTAGAAATTTAGCAGTTTTAGTACGTATCTACTAGGTAGGTACCCCATGAGTTCATAATTTGAGAACTTTGAAATAAATTTAAACTCATGAATGGGCCCTGGAAAAAACCCAGAATTATAGCGGAAGTCTCGTCGCTGAAGGCATCATACCATTTTCATGAAATGTGTGATTCGTTCGAGCTTCGAAAATTAAGAGTTCGAGGTTTCAAAGTCAAAGTCAAAAACTCTTTATTTCCATAAATACAATAAATGTATACTTAGAAAAGGTCAAATTCCTAATAATTAAACCCTGACACGGAAATAAAGTGATATTTTTGATTTCAGTCGCTTCGGTATGTAGACTAAAGTAAAGAAGCGACGAAGAAACCTTTAGCCTGTTAGTTAGTTGTTATTTTTCGAGTTGGAGCAAATCCCATCCCAAGCTTTTTTATCCCCTAAATAATCTGATATTTTATAGTAGGCCTTTTTACACAAGAAGGTTTTGACAATTTGTTTGAATTTATTTACTGATAATTTTTGCAACTCACTAGGAGTTTTGTTGTAGTAGCTTGTGAAGTTTGTGTTTTGAAGTAGTTATTGTAAGGGTGTCAGAGGAAAATAAACAGCGAATTCAGTATTCCAAAAAAACTCCAAACATTTGCTGGAATAATAATATTAATAGGCCTACTAATATTATAAAGGTGAAAGTTTCTGCAGTTGTAAAGATGTATGACCGAAGACAACGCCAAAACTATTGAATAGACCGAGCTGAAGTTTTGCACCCATAAAGATACCATACCCGGCATAACATATATGCTACTTATATTTCGAAAAAACACGTGCGGAGCCGCAGGCGGAAGCTAGTTGTGCCATAAAACAAAAAAGGTGATGCTGCAAACGAGTTTTGTGACAATAAATGGCCGTAGTGGGTTTGATGACACACTTACCGACAAAACATGTAAATGAGCACGTGGAATCCCAATGGGCTTGCGCTTCTGATCATGGTCAATGACTAAACAACGGAGTATGTTAGTTATGTCAGCTATTAGTTATTCTAGAATTTGTCTGAGCCTCTGGTCGAAGCGTCGCGCGACCCGAGGGCTGGTGAGTATCTGGCGCAGCACATCAGCATTGCCATACAGCGGGACAATTAAATGCTGTCAGCGTTACATTATCAACTGGTATTGATAATGGAACAGTTGGGCTACCTTTAGATTGTTTGCAACGGTATGCAGTTAGCTAAATTGTTTCGATTGTAAATACTATACTTGGATTTAGAATTCAAGATATTTTATGTCAACAGACTTTTATGAATAAAAACTTAACAATAACTAATAACTATAGCAGATAACAACAAGGTAACAGGAACGTAATCACTACAAACCAAAACACAAACTTCAACAACACATAATTGCACACGCCCAGCGAAAAATGTACAAATTCGAGCTAGAAAAGGAACGAGCTACTAATGAAACGGTCAATGAAAGCTTTCATAACCAAAAACTGTTTCGAACTTCTGCTATTGCCTCCGATGATACCAGTGTTATAAAATATTTACCACCAAAATTTCTCCGGTTTTGTAACGCCTTTGTTTACAAAAAATATCTAGGATTCTAGAACCGAGTATAGTTCTTATTTGTTTTTATTCTTTAATCGTAATTTACTTTGTTCTGTGGTTCCGTGGTATCTTAGACTCCACTTAGGCCACATCTTCACTGGTCAAACGCTTTGCAATTGTTTATAAAAATATTTACCTCTATAAACAATTGCAAAGCGTTTGCCATTTCAATAGACCGCAGTTCTTGAGGTCATGACCAAATTATGTGTGAAACAGTGCACTTTTATGTATTTTTAATCCATTTTTTAAATCTGGAGGAGAGATCAAAGAAATGTAATTTTGAATTTTATGTAAATCGAGTTTCTTTACCACGGGGAGTACCATGAGTAGAGTACTGAGATCTAGGCCTAGTTTGACAACCAAACCCGCCTATGTTCGCAACTTAAGGGATTTTCTCATTATCGCAAAGATTTCCTTAGAATACTTGAAGTAGAATGTAAATTAATTTCTATCTCCTCAAAGTTAATAGAAAGGAAACTATTACTTAGGATTTAGTTATGCATTCCATTCATAATGCAATGATACGCATTTTATTATCGAACCTAGCTAATCGTAATCAGTTTTGGAATGTTGCACCTAAATAAACAAAACGAGGAAAATAATTATTATGTTTTTGTTTTCATCAGTATATTATCATAATAAATTAAATAACCTACTGAAAAATAAGACAAGTTAGCCCGGCCAAGCCACACGCTCCGTCTTACCTGGCGAGCCATAATAGGGCTCATGCATGATTGAAATGATATTCCGAGATGCCCAGACCAGACATCATTGTCGCCGTCATCGAATTCGAAGAGGTCTTTAACACCTATATTTTCACAATAAAAAAACTGCTATAGGTACCTACTTATTTAGTTTGCAACATACCTTTTATTTAAATTCGGGGCTAATTCCAAGTGTCCTGCATCAATTACCTGAAAAAATATAATTTATAAATTAATAAACGCGGCTTAGGTCACTAGCAGCGTAAGGGAAAGGCGGGGGGCAGCAAGCTCCGAGGGGTGTCATACGTGTGCGTGTAACTCACACGCACAACCACAATGTAAAAATTTTCGCGGCTCGCTTCGCTCGCCTTTCATTCTATAGCTTAATTCTGTCGTCCTCCTATTTTGTTGTTAATCGCGAAAAACTTTTAATTATTAATCCTAGCTCATTATCTTAGCTACCTACCTTGTATTGCTAAGCATGCCTGATCAATTTCAAAAAAGGCTGCGGCTCACTTGACACATACTCACTCCGATATTTATTTTGTATTACTTAACGATTTCCTCAGTCGCCGCAAACTCTCCAAAATTTTCAAGGGTCGCTCCGCTGGCTGTTATTTATATTATCATACCCTTCTTAGACTAGGGAAAGCGTCGATGGGGACAACAGGAACAACAGGAAGGAAATTTTATTACTTCCCGTTGTCCCCATAACAGAAAACGTCGATGGGGACAACGGGAATGAAATTTTATGACTTCCCGTTGTCCCCATAATGGGGACAGCGTCAATGGGGACGGGAACACATCGTTTGTGACCATCCGGAAAATTAATAAAAATTTAATAAGTAATATTTTTTTCGGTAAGTATCTGATTTTTTTAACAAATTTAATTAACACACGATTTTGTTAATTAAATTTGTTAAAGAAATCGCCACAAAGTTGTGGCTATCTCCACTTTCCGTCGTAGTCGTCTTAGTTTCCTTGTCTTTGTTGCTAACTCGACCTCAGCAAAATCCATAATACCGTGGCTTATTTATTTTTAAACTTTTATCTACCACCGCAATGTGTTTAAAATTTTAAATTAATTCAGAATTTTCGTTTGTTATATTAATTATAAATTATTTTGTCTTATGATAAAAGAAAGTTAGTGCACTCTTGCTTACTGTTCACCAAACTTCCGAAAAAATCCCAAATAAATTCGTCTTCTCAGCTTCCTTGTCTTTATTGCTAACCCGACCTCACCAAACTCCAAAATACTACGGAGTTTGGTGAGGCTGTGAGATGCGGCTCGCTCCCCTCGCTGTAATTTATATTCATAGCTTTTTATCTACGACCGTAAACTGTATGAACAATTTTCGGGGCTCGCTATCAGTGGCCTTATGTTCACTATCAGTGTCATAATAAGCTAAGCAGGTGGCGCGGGAGCTCCAACCGCATCCTGAGCTCATTGTCCGATAAATGGGACAGTCCAATGTTAAGGCACTGTATTCGAACATTGCTGCGATAGCATTCGAATTGCAGAGTCAAATTTATCTGGACTGATTCCTATTTATATCATTTACCTACCTATAATTTGCTGTGCCTACTAACATAGTTTAAGTATGTACTAAATATGATATGGATCTGTGTCACAAATAAAACATTTATTGTTATTATAGGCACTGGGGGAGTGCTTACGCTGCGACCCCACGATTAACATAATAAATAAAATATAAACTCCGTTCTAAAATAAAAGCCTAAATAGGTACTTTATATGGAGGGCCAGACTCTTATGTAAGTACCTAATCAGCATTCCGTAGATGTACAGAAAACAATTCGCAAACTACCTACTGAAATTGTGTAATTATAGGTACATAACATACCTAACCTATAGATAGGTACGTTCATAGTGCACATACCCAAGGTACGTTTGATCTACTTTACTTCTGAACTCATTCGCAAATCTTGATGAAAAACATCACATCACTCTAAGATTATAAATGCGTAGTTTGGTTGGATGGATTGATGTAATATGCATCACGCCAAAACTATTTAATAGATCGGGCTAAAATTTTGCATAGATGTAGGTCTAGATCTGGAATAACACGTAGGCTTTTTATCTCATAAATCAGTTTCCATAGAAATAACGTTTCCATAGAAACACCGCGTGCGTAGGAGTGGCCAGAAACTAAAGTTAAAACCTATAGTAGTACCTATGCAAATCGTGTAAGTTTCCACTCTATGTCTGGATTTCATGTGTGTGTGTGTGGGTGTGTTTGTGTGTTTTTTGGGTGATTTTATTTGTTTTAACGAACTTCTGAATTCAAATAATTTTTGCGAGCTTCGTTTTTACCTTTTTTTAGACAGCATCATTGCCAACCTGACAGAGACAAACTGGTTAAGGGCGTGATTCGTGCAAAGTGTCCCGTACCTTTACTATTACTTATACTTAATGCAAATAAAATAGTAAAATCAGTTCATGTGCACTACTCATTTCAATGTAGGATGATAATTTGTTTTCCTGTCACTGCTGACAGTTACATGACAGCAGACGTTTGGATGACATAACATTAAGTAACGAAATATCGAGCATTTGGTATTCACAGCTCGTCTGTCCAATGGGTTAGGTACCTATTATGTAAAAATACCGCGAGAAAGTGTATCACAATATTGCGTAACATTATCCTCTTTTGTTTGGAAAGCTTGGCCATGATCACAACCTGACCTGAACTTTACCAGGTGGTCGATCAATCTCTATAATCAATGGGTGGAATGGCCAAAAAACGCGACAAAAAATCGTGCGAGAATTGCGTGGACGGCTAATCGACCAGTAAGAAAATAAAGTATAAGTATGAAATTAATAGATAGATAGATAGATAATTCTAATAATGAATTATCTATCTATCTATTTTTTTTTTCTGTATTGTTTTCTTTCTTTGTGTGGTACAATAAGTACCACACAAAGAAAGAAAACAATGCAGAAATAGAACTTTTTATTTTGCTCAACTAAGGCGCTACCCCGACCCAGAACAGCGCCGCCACCTAGTTTATGTTATTATTACGATAAACAAAAGAATTTTCTAATATCCATTGGGCAGTTTGTGATATCTATTATAAGCTTTTTTTTAATGCCTCTGTAATAGTTTTATTTTGTATAGTTTATGCAAAGATGCGAAGTTGGTCTTGGTGGCCACCAAACTCTGTTTTCGCATCTCTGTCTAAACTATACAAAATAAAACTATTACACAGGCATAGAAAAAAGCTTATGATAGGTAACACAAACTGCCCAATGGATTTTAAAAAGTTCTTTTGTTTAACGTAATAATAAGATAAAATAGGTGGCGGCGCTATTGTGGGTCGGGGAAGCGCCTTAAATAGGTTAAGTATGTAATGGCACTAATGTTAAAATATTATGTTAATTTTCCATGATGTTTTCCTGTACTTACATATTTAGTAATTTAATTTTAAAAAACGCACTACCAAATGTGGTCATGACGTCACCTGCCTTTGGCCGGCACTGAAAACCAGCACTGGGTCACACCAAGTGTCTACCCAGCACAGTGCTGAGTGGAGGCCATATTTGCCCTAAACCCTGCCACGCACAAAAATAAGCAGCTAAGCCTAGGATTCATTAGTGTGATATCTTATAAGTTATTGTGTTGTGTAATAGATACAATAATTTTCTTTCTTTCTTATTCTTAAATTCTTTATTGCACACACAAGTTAAATCATACATAAAAGTTAACAAATACCTAATGGACATGTACAAAGGCGAGCTTAACCCTAAACGAGTTTTCTTACAGCAAACCTATGGATATAAAGAGAATTTATAAAACGAGTGGCTAGATAATGTGTACATACAAGACAGAAAAAGATTATACAGAGAATAACTTTTTAAAAACCTTCATACAAAATTTACATAAACCAAAATAAAAATACGATAGATACCTAAAATAAACTAAATAAATATAGTATACACCAATCCAATCCAATTTCATTTCACTTTCGCTTTTATATGGGTTTTGTACTGTGCCTATTATGTACCAGCAACAAGACGTTTTGGTATTTCTATACTATGCCTACCTTTTGATATAGCTATCAAAATAAACTGATCGTAGTCATGGTAATGTTATATAGATGTCACTAAAGTCATTTACAACGGGATATTTACCATGATTAGAGTATTGAGCTTTCCAATATTTCGACACAGTTTCATGCGCCATGATCACGGAATAACCGAAATATTGGACAGCTCAATACTTAAATCATGATTTTCCCGTTGTAAATGACTTATGTCTTTATTGTTAATAACCATGATGGATTTTAGAAGGCAATTACAAAAAAAAAACGAGAATTTCCCGTTTTTTGGTCCAAATTGTATGTTTAATAATAATAATAAAACAAATTTAAGAACACAAAGAAGGGCGCCGGTGCAATGAATAATGTACCTAGTCTTTTATACAATTAATTTAAAAAAATTGCAATGATTTAAAAAATAGACTTATAATATTGTAGAGTTTTTGCCTATAAACATGCATCGGGAGAATGACTATAACTACATAAAAGTTTTCTAAAATTTGTTCAATTATTATTGTAGTAGAGAAATTGAACTATTATTAACAAGTAATTATTATTTGAAGCAACAAACGAAAATCATACAATTTGGACGATGAAACCGTGCAATTTCTCGTTTTTTTGTAAAAGCCCCCTTAAAAGATTACATAAATATCATTACCGTGCCATAGTCGTAATCATAGTCGTAGTCATAGTCGTAGTCATAATCGTATGCTAATTTAAAAACAATTATGACCGAAAACCTTCATACATCGTTACAACAAGCTGAGTCAATAAGAATTGGATTAATTGAACGCACAGTTCAAACAACCTTATCTGCTAGGATGAAAACTGCTAATTTCAACTTCAATGATTGCAAAATAAGGTGTAAAATCAATTGCAAGTGGAATTGGAGCGTCAGATATTTACCTTGAACTCAAAACAATGGCGGAAAATTCGGACGAAATCGAAAACCAAATACCTAAAGCGATGTGTTACACCGATCAAAATAACTGCTATTTTATGGATCCGCTTTGAAAGTTAGAAACCCTTACAGTTGATTTTCACACCTCTTTCCCAAAATTAGTGCGTTTATTTTGCTATACTGGAATTTAAAATACCTAGGCACAGTCTAGTAATCCATTATATTTATATAGTTTTATTAAAAATCAATAGTGGTAGTGATGGAAATAATTTCCTTGCCATACTTAGCAAACATTCTAACTAACCTAAGCTTGTGTCTCATACAAAAGACATCAACGCGCTTAATTTTTCAATTTTGTAGTAAAAGGAATCGATTAATATTACTTTGTAATATTTTTTTTTTAAATAAGTATCTTTATTAACAAAGAAAATGACAATCAAATAATAAAAACAAATTAGAACTAGTATCTACAATTGAAACAATTAAGCTAACTGCAGGCTGTTGTAAATAGAGAATACAATCCCGAGCATGTTTTTCAATCCCGGGCTTACGGGATTTTTGAAGCCTTTTCCCGGGATCCCGGGCCTATCCCGGGATTAGACTATGTGGTTTCTAATTGAGCTAAAATTTAAAAAAACGAGTAATAAAAAAAAATGTCTTTAATGTCTTTGCACAACACAAATCAGAACAATAATAAGAAAAGAAAAAACACAAACCAAAAAATACAATACTTTTGCAAGAAATTAAAAAACAGCACAAAATAACTATTTAGAATTTCGAAAATATAGTCGCAGAAATATCAAAGCATCCAATGTTTGACTTCCGAGCCTGCTTCGTAGTTTATTGCCAACATAAGCAGCAGCTGAAAACGCTCGTTCAGGTTCTACGCTGGTTGGAGGAATAGACAATAGATACTTATATGCTGTTTCTAAGTGATATCCACGAACTCCTCCATTTTCGAACAGGCTCATTTCACGTCTAATACTATTTGCCAACCCCAATTCATTTTGTACTTGTACTTCAGGATCTGGGGATTTCATACTCTTGTTAATTTCCAGCTGTAACTTTTCCTTTAATGTCAATTGGGGTTGGGAGGTTTCTGACCTTAGCTCATCATCTGTTTGTGATCCTGACCTTGCTTCTTCTTCCGTGTTATCTCGACTATTAAGTCTTTTTACAATACTCTTTATTTGCTTCCTCACTAAAGCCTGTGTCGGAATTGGAAATAAGTCGTGCCATTCCAAATCCGATAATAACTGATTTTCATCATCCATTCGTGGATTTTGTAAATAATTTAACACGCCAGTTAAATCATCACTTCGTCGTTGCTTTATACGTTCCACTAAGGATGTTTTAATTTTTTTGGCAAGTGCTGAGTTTTTGCTAGACAGTTGTTTTATAAGAAATTTCAGAGCGGCATCAGCTGTGCATAAATTAGCATCTCGCCGACAGATTGCTTCTACTGTCAATTTAATTGGGGTCAGCACATCAACAATTTTATTTACCAATTCAAAATCAACATCTTCTAAACGAATTGGATGATTGAGATCTATAAGAGCTTTTTGAATGCATGCTTTTAAAAGATAAAATCGCTCCAGCATTGTTAAAAGACTATTCCACCTGGTTTTACAGTCCAAAAGAAGTGACAGCTCTTTTCCATGTTCAATTTTCACATATTTTTGAAGTACTGTTTCATTTTTCAACGGAGATCTTTTGAAATACACTACAACTTTGCGGATTTTCTTTATCAGCTCATTAATATTTTCATATTGTGTTAACTCTGGTACGTGTTCTGGCGCAAGATCATTTTGTGACATTACGATTAAACCTGATTCTGTACAGTCTAAGTCTTCTAAATGGTGTTCATCATCGCTGTCGTCCATATAATCAACATTCACAGCTGGTTCATTTATACTATCATCTGAGGTAGGGCTATCTTGCAAATTATTATGTTTTTCATAAAGCACATCACAGACCGCCAAATTGATACCATGTGCGAGACACAGTTGTTGTTCAGTGCAAACAAGCCGCCCCACCTTTATCATAACATTCGGTCCATCGGTTACAATAGCCACGATGTCAGTTTCTAGGGAAATGTCAAATTTACTTAGACGCTCTTGCAATATACGAAGACAATTTTCAGCTGTCATACTTCCGTAAATAGGAACAAGTCCTAAGTTCCAAAATTTTTTATATGAATGAACGTTGACCGCCATGTATCGTTTATTGGAAGTTGAAGTCCACTCGTCGAAAGAAAGACTAAATCTTTCACCTGCACTTTTCAAATGTTGTAATTCTGCAGTTACTTGCTTTCTGATTTTTTCACTGTAATTCATAACACGTTTTCGAACAGTGACGGCTGACTTTGGTAAATCCGTGTATTTTGCTAAGAGCAATTTTCTCAAATCATCTGAGGTTATGAATACACTGAATGGAAATCCATCTAATGCAATCATTCTTGCCAAGATATCATCCAGGCTATCGTCGGCACTTTTAGTAAAATAATCATCTAACTTTCGCTTGGCTGGCGGCGGTGCTGTGTTCAGATTTTCAGAATCTTGACTTGTTGAAGCTGATATAACCTTGATATTATGTTTTGATAACAAATGTGTATGTAATCCCTTAGTTGATCCACCCAAAGTCTTGAGGATGGCTGGGCATCGCTTACATTTAGCACTATTCCCGTCCTTCGCAACAAAATAATAACTCCACACTGACGTCGTATCACTGTCTTTTTTATGTTTAACAAAGTCTCCCGCCATTTGAAATACTTAATTTCAGATAATTGACTTTTAAATTTTAATGGCGTAGCCTACGTAACCCGTCACTGACAGAACAATAAATGAAAAAAATAAAACCTGATTTGCATATTTATACTGTCGTACAGGGAATCCCCGACGGGAAATACCCGCAACAATATTATGATATGAGATGATCGGGTGATTCCCCTGTTGGTCCGTTGGGGAATTACCTTAAGAGTATTGTATTAAAGTATTCCGAGTGGGGAAGTCCCTTCTAAGTTCTACGACAAACATATTATTAGGACTGTACCTGTGTAGTAAATAGTGGGTACCTACGTATTGTACGAGTTGCTTTTTGTCGTAATGTATTAAAATAATCTAGGCAAGGTTATTTTCAAGACGCAACGGACTACGGAATACAAACTAGACTTGTTTGTGGCAATCCCGAAAATCCCGAGATTAGCCAAGTACAGTCCCGGGATTTTCGAGGCCAGAAAACGGTCGGGATCCCGGGATCCCGAGATTTGGGATCCCGGGATTGTATTCTCTAGTTGTAAACAATCTACAAAAAAATAAAATAAATGTTTACATTTTTAAACAGACGAACAACGAAGGGAAGTGATCCTTTGACGGTTGTTTTTTTGCCTTTTAATTAGCTGTACGGAACCCTCCGGCCTTATTTCATTATCTCAGATTTGCCCGTAACTTAACAAGGGCATTTATCTCTGTTACCTTTTTGCCTATTTTCTTATCTTATTTACTTTCAAAAATTCTGTTCTTTATCTACTTATGCGTTTTCCTCAAAAACTCAAGTATCTCGGGGAATTTTAAAAATGGAAGTACTATCATAGCTGATGTAGGTAAATGTTACTTCGGTACCTACTACAGCGAGTATTGTGGATAATTTTGTTAGTAGGAGTCAAACTGTGACAACAGACCGATTGTCTTTTTTTTAAAACTCGTGCTATAAATGCCTCGCTATACACTTAATTGTTTAACCCATTAATTGCCACTAGGAAAGTTGGAAGTCTACGTGTTTTCTAAGCTCGCATCAAAGATTTTAATTCACCAGAAAAGTGAATATTGGTACCTACCTACTATTTATTTTTTTCTTGATATTTAATATTTATTTATGTATTATATATATATTTTCTAGTTTATGTATAATATATTATAATTATGTAGACTTGAAGAATATTTACTATTATGTATTAAATTTAATCTTGTATACACCCCTGCCTTTCTTAAATTCTCAATTTTATATCCATCCAAAGGTTGCCTGGAAGAAATCGCTTCTAAGCGATAAGCCTGCCGATTGTACCTTACTATTTTTTTTAATGTATTAGATTTTTATTTAATTTTGTGGTGTACAATAAACAATTTTGTATTGTATTGTATTGTAATTAAGTAAGAAGGTACCTATAAAACGAAGAAATCTCTTCGGATGCAGCGACTCGTGTAAATAAGGTCAAACTTCACTTAAGGTAAGTTTGTTTAACCTTCAATAAGGTAAGTATCATTACCTACAAAACAGAATGAGCTGATTTAGTTCTAAGGAGTTGTAACAATGTTTTACACCAACAGCAAGTAGGTTGGTACCTCAGACCGTTACAATGATTCATGTCGATGCGATGTGCGATGTGTGTGACATACGATCTCTTTATAAACCAAAGATTCAAAGGAGGTGCCAAAGATCCTATGACAACGCTCCGTAGAGGTAGGTAGGTGCTTATATTTACTACGATACCTATACCGCAATCCATCCAGTAGATGTAGTACTGGATTATGTGGACTACCTTCCGTATAGGCTAAGCTACCTAGGTAGTAGATACCTTACCTACACACACACGTCACGTGAAGAAAGAACGCTAAGAGGGGTAGAGGGGAAGTGTCTGCGCAGGGGTAAATAGCGAGTAATCGCTCAGTGCCAGCGTTCTTTTTACGTGACGCGTCCTGTACCAGGGTAGCTAAGCCTAAGGTAGTATATATTTAAAGATATTATATGTATTATTATATAGTGCAAGTTGTATTATTAATTGCTGTAGTTTATCTAGCTTAGTTTAATTATAGCACGCCTTTTTTTATTTCTACCATGTGTGGTTGGCAGGTAGAAAATGCCATTGCATTAAGCCCACCTTTTTGTATACTTTTGTTAAATGTGTGCAATATAGTATTTAAATAAATAAGGGCTTCATATTAAGATAAATATAGTTTATTTGCTTAAATACAATGTAGGTTACACAGATGTTAATAATATTTTAGTTTCAATTATGTTCTACTAAGATTAGCATGCAAACAAGGCAGCGTTCAAGGCAGCGTTTTAATAAATAATAGATGTTTCCCTACAACATCGCACTAATCAAAAGTAATCTTTATTGACAAAGAAAATTACAATTCAAAAATAAAAACAAATTAGAACTAGTATTTAAAATTGAAACAAATAAGCTAACTGCAGACAGTTGCAAACAATCTACAGGTAGCTTAACTGATCCATATCAATACCAGTCGGAAGCGTCCCTAATAAGTAATAACTAATCAAATAAGTTCAAGTTTCTAATGAGACTTTCTGATTCTCCAAATTGCCCAGAGAGTAACATGCATGATAGAAGATTTACGTCATGCTTTGATGCAGTGTGTCCGTAACGACAACGATAAGACTTTAGATGTATGTATTGAATGAATGAATTAACACTTTATTGTACTTAAAAAAAATAACATAATAAAACCTTATATCTACATTTAACAAATACTCAGTACAATAGGCGGCCTTATCGCTGAGAGCGATTTCTCCCAGGCAACCTAGTGTATTGTTTTGGCGTAGGTAGGTATTTGTAATAGCATTATGTCGTCCCCGTTCTCCGAGGAAGTCAAATGCTAGTCAAGCTTTATTTGCTAGTTATGTAGGTATGTATGTATTTACTAATTCTCCTCATCGATTGTGATGTCGGAGACTAAGGTAGGTTGGTGGGCCGCCGCACAGTGTTATCCTCATTCCAGAGGTGGGCACGCATTGTCATGTGACAAACGTTATTGTTGTTACTATTTTGTTGAGTTTGTTTTTTGCCATGTTTATATTGTAAAGAATTGATCTCTATCGTGAGTGGCATATCTAGTCACTGTGTGACAACACTCCATTATAATAAACTAGCTGCGCCCCGTGACTTTGCTCGCGCGGAAATTGGTTGAACACCCCCTGGGGGTAGTTTTGTCAAATAAAAAATACGTGTACCTATCATTATTTACTTTATAGTTTATTACGAATCACAAACTTTAATAACACGATTTAGGTACCCATTTTCAGGAAAAAATTTAAAAATACTTAAACACTTGTTCAATAGTTTTGTATTCTCTGTAAGTTACAAGGTAATTAATTGGGCCACTAATTAAAAGTTACAAAAAAACCTCATTAACTTCAACCCTCATTTTACCCTTTTCTAAGGTTTTTTTGGAAAATTCCTGAAATAAGTGTTTTAATTTATTAAAATCTTGTATACCTATACAGAAAATTTCAAGTCAATAGCATTATGCATAAAAATGTTTAAGACATTTCAGTATGTAGCCAAATTACAAATCACAAACCTTAACAACCCAATTTACTCCATTTTCAGGAAAATTTTGGAAAATCCGGAAATACCTAGGTGTTTAATAGTTTTGTATTCTTAGTACCTATTCCCTGCAAGTTTCAAGCTAATTGGGCCACTGGTTAAAGAGTTAGAAAAAACAACAAAAAAACTTCAAACCCGCTTAGGGGTGGAATTTCCATAAATCCCTTCTTAGCGGGAGGTTTTGTAGTAACAGGTAGGTACGTGCTTTTCAAATTTCAGCTTTCTAGCTTCAGCGGTTTGGGCTGAACGTTGTCCCCCCAGAAAATCGCTTCTTTTTTTATTTATGATAAAGATAAGATATTTAATTATAATAAAGATATTTACAAAAAAATCGCACTAATGTGTAAAAGGCGAAAGCTTGTTTAATTTCTTTCACTCCAAAACTATGTATTCAATGAATCAGATTGAATTTTTTATTCGAATTAAATTATGTATGGACCTGAAATAATGTATGAACCTAATAAGTACCTATTCCGAAATAACACGCGCCACGCCGCGGGCAGAAGCTGGTTATTAAAATAAAGTTAACTGTCTGAGTCCGAAAAAGAAAAATACGCTTCTTCAAAATCTTTAACACTGTAACACTGTTCATTAATAATACTTATTTATTAGTTAGCAAATCATTATTATTTTAACAGTTAAATTAATCGCCAAAGTTGTAAAACATGTGTACCTACACGCGATAAACAAAAGGTTCATATCATAACTTTAGACCCTTATAAAATTATTACAACAAACGAAGATTAAAACTTTTATAGAAACTCACCCTGAACAATAGAAATAAATCCTTCTTGTCAAAGAAAACAGGTTGACACTAGCACAAAAATCCACAGAAAAAGAAAACTAAGAATTTAGAACGCAGTTATAGATTTGAAAATAGAAAGCGCGAAACGCAGCGCACTGTACGTGCGCTCTCGGTCGACTGACTCACGGACTGACTGACTGACTGACTGTGACTGGCTGGCTGGCGCGGCGGCTGGCGGCCGGCGCGGCGCGGTGCGGTGGCGGGCGGTGGCTGGCGGGAATCGGAATTCGGAATCCAGTGACCATACATTAGCTAAACTCGATGTAGAATGTTTGGGAACAAACCACGACATAAATAACCAAAATTCACTTGCTTGGTGTCTTGTTTCAGACATAGCAATATTTGAAACTTGACACCAATAATATATTTCAGACATAGGCAATATTTATTGGATGATCAAAGAAAATAAGGTCTGGCACTCCGAGAGTGACACAATGCTACGTCACAGTCCAGTTGTCACTTATTTCAACAAAACATAGAAGTTGGGAAACAAATAGTCAATTTAAAAATATACATAAAAATTGTCAATTGTCAATTTTGTTTATAGTTAAACACGAGTAATTGTGATAAATAACTGGTAGGTAAGTACAAAACCGCATAGTTTTATCATATTCGTACAGGTAATTTATGGAGCTCGGGAAGTTATGGTCTTACGCTACTGGTAGCACCAAAAAACATATTCGTCTTCTCATTCGCCGATGGCGTCGATGACGTAGGGCTTGTGTCACCCACGTGACCGTGACGTCTTGGAATGCCATACCTTGTCTTATTATATTACCATGATTTACTATTGGAAGGAACTCAAATCGACAAAAATTTTAACATGCGTAAATTACCATAAAACCTTTTTTTATGCGGACCAAAATCCGCACAAAAAAAGGCAGACTTCCTTTCAGCGGAAATTCAACGTGAATGTTTGGGCTGGTGTTATTGGGCGAAATCTTATCGGCCCATATTTTTTGCCAGAACGACTCAATGGAAACAATTATTTAGAGTTTCTTCAAAATGATTTACCTGAACTGTTACTACCAATATTAGAGGAAGATGTGCCAATTGTATTTCAAAATGATGGCTGTCCGGCACATTACCAACGAACGGTACGAGAGCATTTAGACAATGTATTTCCAAACTCGTGGATTGGTAGAGCTGGCCCCATTACATGGCCAGCACGGTCCCCAGATCTGACACCCCTAGATTTCTACGTATGGGGACGTGCAAAAGAGTTAGTGTATGCAACAGAAGTGCCCACAAAAGAAATTTTAGTGGAACGAATAAACACCGCATTCGTAAAAATGCAAGAGGAAATGCGGCTTTTAACTACAACCTCAGAAATCAGAAAAAGGTGTCGTGCATGCATAAGGTGTGGAGGCGGCCAATTCGAGCAAACTTTGTAATTTTAATTGAATAAAAACAACTTTAGACGTATTTAAAACGTATTTTCATTATCTTGACCCTAGCAACAAACTCAAAAAAGTATCTCTTAGGTCGATCCCTGATGTATTATTTCTGCCATGTAGCATATCGTTGGAAAGGGTAATAAGTAAAGAACTTTTTCAAAGAAAGCTAAACGCAAAATGAATTTTAGTTTTTTTTTAAATGAATTTAGAAGTGATCACTTATCATAACATTTACACCGATTTACCACTTTGAAAGCTCAGAAGTTTTTTTTTGGATATGAATTGTAACAAGTAATTATTTATTCAGAATAAGAAAACATTTTAGAATACAAGCATACTTTGTTTTGTGGTATTATAATTAAACAAAAAAAGTAAGGACGATTTAAAGGCAAGATTTCGGGAAGTTTCCAAAAAAAATAAAAAAATCGTATCTAGACTACCGTGCGACTTAGGACATTGGGTCTCACGGGGAAAAATAGCACATAACCCCCCCCCCACCCCCCAAAAAATCATGTCGGTCCATGTGCCAAACACTCTGTATAATGTTAACTTTGTATTGAATAGGACAGCAATATCCTGTGTAGGCAACTTGTAGGCATACATACCTTTAACTAAGTAAAATTCTACTTAGATCTATGAGTGTAGTGTAGGTAAGTACTGACCCATGCAATGCTTTGGACAAGGAAGGACATAGGTAGAACCATACTCGTAGATCTAAGTAATATCTGGTTAAAACCGATTCAATGCAAACTTTTCCATTGGTATAAATGAGTTCTATGCATTTGTTTATTGCGTTACAATTTAAGCAAATATTATGTATGTCAACATAATATTTCCTACATCTACATAGTAGATGTAGGATTCAGTTCAGCAAGCGACTAGATAAGTATTTTCAGTTTCCATTTCTCGCTTTTTTCCGAGCACGTGCTTACCAAGTAGCCTATGTCCGTCCCCGAGATACCGCCTACCTCCCTGCAAAAATTCATTAAGATCCGTTCAGCCGTTTAGGCGTGAAAAAGTAACAGACAGACCGATTTACTTTCGAATTTATAATAATAGTTGTTGAAATCCATATTTCAACAACGTGCGCTGTCGTTTTCGTCTATACTTCGACATAATAGCGCACCGCACTTTCACCCTGATCTTGTCGTGTCAACGGTTAATAGCAACCATTAAAATTATTGAGTAGATATTGAATGGGTGTCATCATCGTTATATCAGCCCACACTCGTCCACTGCTGGACCTCCTCTTACATACGACACCACAAATAACGGTCCTGCACCGCCTCCATCCTAATGAGAATCCTATAAGGTTGTAAAATATAAAACACCTTCTGCTCGCGACTCAACACGCCTATATGCTATTCCATGTCCAGATCTACAAGTGTGCAAAATTTCAGCCCTATCCATTCAGTAGTTTGAGCATTGTCTGCGGACAAACATCTTTATTTCGCCTTAAAAAAAACTTCTAGGATAACTCCTTTTTTTACCAAGAGCAGATAGGTAGATAAGTTTCTAATAGTGCCTATCTTCTATACATTTTTCAGTATATTTAAATAAACAAATCGTCTTTGCTTGCCTTAATCGTCTAGCTGCTAAATAAAACTTGACAAACTCCTTTGACTTCGAATTTGCCAGAATAACACTTGTATTTATAAACAATAAAGAAAGTAGCTACATTAAATCATGGATCCATAAAACAAACAGGTTTAATGCATAATAATGAACTTCAAAATTCGTTCACAGATTCTGAATCATCAATGTTTAAAAACAAGGCGATAAACCTGTTAGCCGATTATGCTTGGAAGTGCAAGTTTATTAGACATCATTAAATATTTAAAAGACTTCGAGAAATGGACGAGATTCCATGTTCTGCTGTATGCATCGATATACTAATAAATAAATAATAAATAATGCTGGACAATCTACACAGCATCATCTAGCCCCAAGCTAAGCAGAGCTTGTGTTATGGGTACTAGATGACTAATATACTTAACACAATACATAGCATAGCTAGATATTTTTTATTATACATAGAAAATACCCATTACACCCGGAACAAATATTTGCAGATCGTATAAACATTTGTCCCAAGGCGGGAATCGAACCCGCAATCTCCTGCGTGCAGGCGGACCTTCGCCCGCCGCGCCACATCGGTCCTCTAAATTATGTACGTATAATATGTAAACCAATACATATAACTCAGTGGCTGTATGTACGTTTTTTTTATGACTGATGTCTTTGTCAATCGAAAAATATAAAGGAATTCTAAGTCTGTTTTTGGTCTTCGCACAGATTTTATAATGTTTTTGTAAAAAACATCAAGATATTATCTGTAATGTGTAGTATTTGTCAGAAATATTACAATTGGCACCACCCCACTAAAATTATGTGCACATTTGCTTTGAAAATGATTTTCTTAAAGACAGCTTTTTAATAAGAAAACTAAATTTCTACTTACCGTTTATGTAGGTTAGGTATTATTACTTCAGCCATTCTCTAAATACAATGTTTGTAGACAACTCTCAACACAAAAATCCTAAATTCTGTTTTTGGCGTGGTGTTCGAAAAATTATTGTCAGCGTTATGCATTGCAGGAAAGAGCTCAAATTTACTAGTAGTGCAAATTCTGTCCCGAAGTCGACAGCAAGTGATTTTTAGGTTAAGTATGGGGGCAATGTTTACAAACAACTAGCTGCAGCCCGCGGCTTCGCACGCTTTATTCCGGAATAAAAGGTAGCCTATGTTCGGCCCCGGGATACCATCTACCTCGCTGCCAAATTTCACCGAGATCCGTTCAGCCGTTCTACAGTTATAAATAGTGTAACTAACACGACTTTCTTTTATATATATATAGAAGATATATAATAGATATATATATCTATAGATATAGATATATGTATATTCAGTTTGGCCAGAGTACAGGTAGGTACGTACTCTATTATATCACACCAGAAGGTATGTAGGTTGGTGTGCATGTAATGGTCAATTAACTATCAAGCTGGTTATAAAGAAAAACCTGACGGTGACCTGTTAGGAAAGCTGACATAAAAATAGTTTTGCAGTTTTATGGGACATCTTCGTAAGTACCCGAACATATCTGGCCAACACAGATTACAGAATATCCAGATGGCGCGTGCGGTGCTATTTGCACGGAACGGTATGTGTCGAAAATATGGCATACTCACCCCGCACCCACCCGCGTAATGTTGCTTGTTAGAAAACATCGAATTTTTGGGGTAATTTTTATGTTGAGTAGATCAATATCAACGTTTCAGCTTTTAAGTATCCCACTGCCTGAGGAAGCCTTTGTCCAACAATGGGATGATACAGGCTAATGTATTAATGTGCAGGAAAGCTTATATATTTGGTCACCGTTTTCGAGCGAGAGGGATTGCAAGTACCTACGAGTACCTTAATTAATGGCTGTGTGCATGTTGTATACATTCTAATAACATTCGTAACAAGCCTAAGTAGTTTGCTTATTAGGTTTTATGTAAAAAAATCTACATGCGTGATTTGTTAAACAGAAACCAGGGTGAATATTTTGATAGTGTTAGCAACAATCACAAAATGGACGCAGACCTTTTTGCCAATATAGATAGAATACAAGAATACAAGAATTTATTAATAAAAATAATATTTTACACGTCCATTGTTTACTTTATATAATTAATTAATAAAATGATTATTGATTCATCTTGTGAACCATTAACACATTTAAATATTTAATAACTGATTAGTCGGGGGGAGGGGTTTCTACAGTTCGGGTGATTCGAGGAATTCACCCATGCTGTATAAAACCATCTCCAACAACCATGTCTTGAGCCGACCCTTGAACGGTTTGCTTGGTTAGTAGTGTCTTAAATCATATGTTAGGTTTATCTAGACACTAGGGTGATATGAGCGTAGGAAATAAAATTAATTATTAACATTTCAAACTCTAAAAAATTAGAGTTTGAAATGTAGCATGTACGTGTGAAATGTGATCCCTTTATTTTTCTTTTTAAGCCTAGGTGAAAGTGCATACGTGTGAACGACACAAAATGGTGTAATCGTAAGTAAAAAAATTAAGTTCAGCTCGTCTCGTCGGTCGCCTGACCATAAACCAACTGGTGCAAATTACTCTAATGTCGATGAATTTCAACCTTTTAACTCTTGACGCGCGTCAGTCCATCTGAATGTTCTATAAGATTACAGAACATTCAGATGGATTTCCCAGAAGCCACGCATTTGATCTGCACAGATGTGCCTCTGCATCGGAATCGGAATCGGGAATCGAACCCGCATCTCAGTAGACCTTCGCCTACTGCGCCACTGAGGTCATCAATTTTGACATAGGTTCCTAACCTACTTACTATTTATTTGATTTATTCCAATTTCAAATGCAATCGTAATTAATTTGACGAATTTGTTCTGAGTTTTATCTATGTATAATAAAACAAAAAATATCTACCTATCTATGTAATGTTTTAAGTAAGTATATCAGTTATCTAGTACCCATAACACAAGCTTGGCTAGTTACTGCTGTGTGGATTGTCCGGCATTATTTATTTCATTGACACAATCCAATCATCAGTAGTGTAGGTATTACATATAGGTATTTCATAGAGGTTTTTCGAGAGGGTTATAAAACGACACAAGTCACGAAATGTCAAAATCATGATTCCAATAACCTCGCGCCGAAGACGTCTCATTAAAAGACATGGTGGATGTGACCCACATACATGTAGGTACCCACTTATTTATTACACGGCATGGTAGTTCGTGGAGCTGTAATTATATCAACATGCTATGATTTTATGATGTATAGTGACAATATTGAACACAGTGAACTGAGAAGCCTTCCTCCAAGCAAACTTGCTAACAAACATACATGACAAATATTCTTCGCCAACAATTTGTTAACACTCGGGACGCTCAGTTTAACATACGTTTAACGTGACTTACACGTTAAACGTAACGTATGTACGTCATTTTCTAGAGGTACAACAACGCCCTCCCTCCAGTTGCTACCGCCGCGGCGGCGCCAGTCGCCTTGCGAATAATACTCGTTTGCTAATACTCGTTTGCGTTTTTTTTGTTTGTTAGTTTACAAGCGCAGCCTACCACAGCATACTTTGCTTTTGGCTAATTTTCTAGCGCAAGGAATGCTTCTATGGTTTTTCCGTTCACTGATTGAACAGCCCTGTGATAATGATACAAGTAGGCAAAGTAGATCCGGCAGGATTCACATTGCCTTGTCTAATCGCCTCGTCTCATCAGCAAACCTAACCGTCAAGGTTTAGAGATTTTATATAGGTAGTAATAAATATAGATTTTATATTGGCAGGAATTATATACTTTAGTAATTTTTAAATTTTTGCAAGTTCGCTCAAATATTGCACCTGCAAAAATATTTGAGATACCGACTGCGGTCAAGCATATTGATTTACAAAACGTATTTACCTAATAAATGTATGACTTTACACATGTTTTGGCAAATAAAACATATTTAAAGTAAGAAAAGTGGAAATTTTAAGACAACAATAATAATAATAAGTTGGATCAAGGGCCAGATCCCAAAGGTACTCCTGGACTCGGCGCGCATCGTCAGGAAGTTCCTCTCTCTGCAGCCCTTGTCACCGGCCGCTTGAGGCTAGCTTCGCGGCCGATGATTCACCGTTTTTATATATTTTTTACTGTAGAATAGTTAATATTTTATTTTCTATAGTAAAAAAAAAAATAACGAGATTTTTAAATAAATGAAGTGTATACCTAGTATATAATATAAATAATGCTGGACAAACGACACAGCACTATCCCCAAGCTAAGCAGAGCTTGTGTTATGTTGCGTACGTTACAATAGAAGGACCAAACTCACCAAAACCGGTAAAGTCGACTAGACATTTACTCCGGTCACTATTTTTAATTAATAACTAATTAGTGAATTCTCGCGGTATGTAATAAAGTGTAATTAGTACCTACTTTACGTTGCGCAACCGCTTTCGCCGTAATAATGCCTTTCGACGATCACTGCACTTTTACTGTTGCTTGATCTGCAGTTGGGGAAAACTTCTGCATTACCTAGGAGTTTTCCTGCACTTAGTGTGTGGGTTTTTATTGTACTTAATAGGGCTAGATATTCCAGCAGAGACAGCGCTTTTGTGATTTTTAAAATCATCTGTGACATCGAAAATGGTGTTTAAATACTGAAAAAATTAATTAAGATTAAGATATAAAGATATTTTATATCGTAATGTTTAATTAGATAGGAATAACAAAATCTTTATTTGACAAAGAAAAATATAATTCAATAATAAAAACAAATTAGAACTAGTATTTACAATTGAAACAATTAAGCTAACTGCAGACTGTTGCAAACAATCTACAGGTAGCTCAACTGATCCATATCAACACCCGCTGGCCTGGTGACGCTGGCTGCATTGCCCCGCTATGCGCATATCCATATTATTGCCATATATGCGCGTAGCGCATATATGGCAATGCTGATGCGCTGCGCCAGATACCCACCAGCTCTCGGGTCACGTGTCGCGTCGACTAGACGCGATAACATTTTAAAACCCGGAGAGCCTTGGTACCCCACGGACCTAGGGTCTCGACCCCAAAGGGAGCAAATGTGTAGGCTCTGTTGAGACCTGCATATTTGCGTCTCTTGAGATCCTCGGCCAAATCTGCCGCCGCACCAGCCCTCACGGATATTCTCGGAAGATGAGAAGGCGCAAGTGTATCGACGCATGTAGCGTCTTTAATTATTATTAATTATTTTATCCCTAACTCTTAATTAAATTAATTAAGATATTAGGTATATAGGTTAAGGATCTCTTAAGGATCTAGTCTAGTCAAAGTCGCATTCAGTTACAAGATCTAAAGAACACTCGATAGAAGAAAAAATAAAAGCTTCCGCTTTTTGTAATGTTTTTTCAATGTCTGAACTACCCCCGCTATAAGGCCCGCGGGATTGCGAACAAAAAAATAATTTGATTAAAACAAAATGAGATCACAAATTTTATAGTGTTATCTCGGTTATTTATCTGGACGAAACTTACGCTATTAAATCAAAATTGTCAGAAAACTAAATTATATTAGTTTATTAGTTTTAGTTTATTATTTATCGCATCAGCATTGCCATACAGCGGGGCAATGCAGCCAGCGTCGTGGGGACGCTTCCGACTGGTATTGATATGGATCAGTTGAGCTACCTGTAGATTGTTTGCAACAGTCTGCAGTTAGCTTAATTGTTTCAATTGTAAATACTAGTTCAAATTTGTTTTTATTTTTGAATAAAGTAACATTAAAAAAAATAAGTTTATTATATTAATTAAGTATATTAGACCGTTAGGGTGGTCAACAGGATACAAGCCGCGACCTTTTCAGAATTGTTTGCAAATAAAGTGTTTGAATTATGGACAGCCCTAATAGGTATGAGAGGAACTGTTATGCAGAACGTTGCATCACGTTTCGCTCCAAAATTCGACATTCACGCAGAAACACAATCACAACTGTAATCCATAATCATTATTTTGAACCGTAACTGGTGCTCAGTTAGTTATTTTACTTTAATTATCAGCGCTATTAAATAATTAAATACAGGCCGTGAACTGTTCTCACGGATATAAATGTTGCTACACAATTATTATTACGAGGGTTTTATAGGTCTTATCTTTAGGAAGCACCAAAGCTTTATTAAATCGAGCTTTATTTTATCGAATCATATCCATCCATATCACTGCTAGCTAGAAACGTAATCATGTGGTAAAAGATGCGAGAAAGGGAAACTTTATAAAACTCACACCGATCCAGTTAGTTGCTCGGTTCGTTCGGACCATAATCTGATTATAGACAGATAACTAATTATTTCGTCGATACATAATTATACTAATAAATTAGTCTAAAACTAGCACTTCTTTTTTAGTGGTATAGATAGTTTTTAGTGATATGACAAACCAAAAACTAGAATTACAAACAAACTGGTCCTATAAGTTGAAATAGTCGGTAATTGTTAGTTGAAAGTACCCAATAGGCCTAGGTTCAGTTCATGCATCAATCTTGTGGCTTTTCGTTTTCGGTGAGATAACAGGCATAAAATAGGGACTAACCTGCTTGCAACAAACGTTACGTTGCGAAAAATAAAATTACTTGGTGACTGCCAATCCGAAAACAAGAATCACAGACAAACTAGCCCTTTAAGTTGCAATAGTCAGTAAATGTTGATTGAAAATACCCAAGCTCATAGTGCCTGAAATAGCAAGACAATTAGCAAGAAAAAATTTACGTTGTCGGTTAAAAATAGCCCAGTTTTTCTGACCAAGGAACTAAATCAATCCTAAACACAGACGTCCTTGGCGGCTCAGTTTGTTTCGGTTTATTTCAACCGAATGCCGTGAAAGCCGTTTAGACCACAGTTGGCAAAGTTGTTGCGAATTGCGAATTCTACACACGAGCTGAGATGCCTACTCTACTAAACTGTAACGGTAGAGCTAGTGTTTTCATTCTAGTTCACATGAATGTAGGTGTCGCTTATCACAATGTAAGACGTTTGTTAATATTTTATGTTGATGTCGCTGTTTTTGGCGAGCAGATTATGCTTCTTTTCTTCGTTTTCGTAGGTACGACAATATTTAACATTTAGGAAACAGTAAAAGGTAATGTGACCTAAGTAATTTTGCCATACAGAGCGGGGCAATGCAGCCAGCGTCTTGGGGACGATTCCGACTGGTATTGGTATGGATCAGTTGAGCTACCTGTAGATTGTTTGCAACAGTCTGCAGTTAGCTTAATTATTTCAATTGTAAATACTAGTTCTAATTTGTTTTTATTATTGAATTGTAATTTTCTTTGTCAATAATATAACCTAAGCCAAAATGTAGCTAGCTAGGTATGTAGTAGAAAGAGCCGCCATATTATATACAGGCTATATAAAAATAGCAAGCATCAAAGATTAACACAAAGCAGATGAACCTGAGCTCCGATATGAACGAATGCATTTACCGGACAGTGCACAGTTACCACGCCACGTGACCACATGAATTAGCGTAACTAGGTCCCCGTACGTGCACAGTGCCGATCGTACTCGCCCAAGTGAAACCAAACGTATAATTGGTACGTGGGAATCGGACTAGTCTATTTGAAAGTGATTTGCCATCAATGGCTGCATCCTATATGGACCAATTGCTGTTTTGAAATGCAGGCAACATTTCCTAACTAATAGTGGAAAAGGGCAGCTGCCATAGGCGAAGTAAGTCCTAACTAAACGTAATGTGAATAAATAATACTTAAGAATACTTATTAAATGACTACAGCCGTTTAGATCCTCAAAATATAGACAAAAATGGCCCTCTGCAGTATTTCTAAATAAATTATATTGATATACATTCACACCTATTTATATTAATTTAATTTTACTTATCAAAAACAGTGTACCTACTGACAATTATTAAATTTATGAACTTAATAATTTTGTACTATTTAAGATTGTGATACTTATAATGAATAAATATAATTATCTTATCTTACCTAATGAACCTGTTAAAGGACATAAAGTGAAATTAAATAAAAGTTTGTTTAAGATTGTAAAGCATTTCAGTTTTATCTTTAAAGATGATTAGGATGTTAGTGGTACATACTGAATGGTTTAGGATACAGAAAGCAAAAATGCGAACCACATAAACCTGTTTCTGATGCTAGAAAACTTTTCTCCTGATTAATATAATATTAGCTTTCTATGAAGAAAATAGAAAGATATATTACACTGTCGTAAAATGGTGTAGCCATCTATGAAGGCAGCCCCTCATAAAAGAGAAATATTATTACCCACAACTCTGTATCTGCTCCGTGACCCAATTACACTTTCGAAGTGAACACGGTAAAAATCTAACGAACGCCAAACAATAAATTAAAACATCCGTGAAAATAATTTGAAATCAGACAGAGTTACAATAAAATTATGTATAATGGCTTCAGCAGGTTTACCTAATTATCTCATTACCATTAGTCATTAGTCTTATTACTAAAATTATGCAAGCGCTGCGCTTCTAAAACCACTTTCCTTGTTTACATTATTTATAGCGAGCGACAGTAAAGCCACAGAACGATTAGTATGTTATTCTTCTATTCATAGTGTATGCAAATAGCAGCAATAGAACCGATGCTAGCGTATCTCCCTGAGGCACTCCTTCACTATCAACGCTCGGAAACTAACATGAGAAGCGTAGAATGAATATGCACGGTTTAAATCAACTGTAATACATATAAAGGTAAAGACCTTGTAAACACGGCATGTGGCGGCGCTGAGGTGCGTTAACCATAAGGTCGAATGCTTTATTGAAGTTAGACACACCCACATAGTATCCGAGAAAAGTTTGTAGGACAGGACGCGCATGATTTTATGGAGCTGGCTTTTTATTGAACACGATGCGATGCTGATAGGACGTTCCATCAATTTTACAATACCTAAGTAGGTATTCTCCTGGTATTCTATTCATTGGAAGGTAATATTTTTTAGAAAATAAGACAAGCTTTATAATAATTATCAAGCCAGGGAACTTGATAGTACCTACTTGCTTACTTAGAGAATGATCAGTAATGAATGAATGACACATGAAGCACTGAGGAGAACCTGATGAATTTATTAAGCTACAGATCTTCGGGACATCCAGCAGAAATATCACCGATACAAATAGGATATATGTCATAGACTACTTTCTTTTGATTTACACCTAATCCAGTAATCCACTCCAAAAACTACAAATCAGCCGAGAATTATAATAAATCTTGTAGCGTCTTGGCGACTCGGCTCTTTCGTGTGCGAATCTTCTAATTACTGTAGAAAGTACGTGGGTTTTAGATCCGTTTGTTCGCTAGAGATTTTTGTGCTTTACTTTATTATTATTACGTGTAGATTCTTCGTTAACAAGATGAAAGTTTGATCGCACTTCTAATGAATTCGCTGCATTCCTGGGTCCGGCGAGGCGTGTGTCACATCAAACGAGTAAGTGCTATTTTATTAATTGGAAGTGAGGCTGATAAGTTTTCGAAAGAGCACTCAAACAGATGGGCAATTAATTTGATGCATGCGCGTCCGAGATAATAGCTTGACAGATGGTAGCTTGTCAGCTAAGTTCGGAAAAGAAACGGGCGGCGACGCACGAGCAATGTGTAATAGGAATTTTACTAACACAGTTTTTTAACCGATTTCGATTCGCACACGGAAGGTTCCTTAAATTCCATTGTACAAAACTATTTCGCAAAATGGATCGAAAAAAAAACATAAAGCAAACATGACGCGGTCAGCCATCCCAGTACTGACCGCGCCCGACGCGCGACGTTCCATAACTTCGATGATCGATATTAATTATAAAAAAATGTCTATAACTTTGATAAAAGTAAAAACTAACATGGTTTTTATAGTGGAAATACTTAGTAATACACACCCTGTCACTAGATGCAACCGTTTGAGTAGGTATTTTTTTCGGCATTTGAAATTAGACACGAAATGGGAGTAATCTAGTTATTTACTTCAAAATCTTTCGACACGAGATAAGACCATACCAAAATTTTAAACTATAAACTACCTAGGCTCAAGAGATAGGTACCTACAACCTTGAAAAATGTAGAGCAAAAATTGGCAAAAAAAATCGTTATGTGTATATATCCTTTAAATTTTAATGTACATTTTCGTTTAATTATTTTTTGATATAGCGGCAAGAGTAAAATTAATTTTCACATAGGTGAAAATTTCTTTTACGGTTTATGAGATACAGCCCGCTGACAGACGGACAGATATGTCATAGGTAGATAATATATTATTTCATGCATTTTTGCTACATCGCTGCATCGGCTGCCGGCGCCCGCTCCGAGGCGGGGCGGCGGCGGCGCGGCGGCGCGGCGGCGGCTGCGCCTTTCTGGGTGCCGCCGTGCCGGGAACTGGACAAACTCTCAATGGAAAATAAATTCCAAAATTCTGCTCAAGTAGATAGATAGGTACTACATTTCAAGCTGTCCTGCCTAAAGTCGAGAATAAGACTTTTATGCTTGACGTGACATGAGCTACTCTCCCTCCCTGTAGCTGAGTTCCTATGGCAGAGGCGAACGTAGCAGGTTTGGTTGTCAAACTAGGCCGAGATCTCAGTACTCACGGGATCACCGTGGTAAAAATTTCAAATTACAATACAAATTTTTTTCTTTGGTTCCTAGAACGTGAAAACACGATTGCGTAAAAAATTACGATTGAAAAAAATCATGCACTGTTTCGCACATCATTTGGTGGAGATCTCAGGAACCTATTTGTGTTGCAGAAGAGGGTTGTTCGTGCTATCTATAGTATGGGTCCCAGAGAATCCCTGCGTGATAAATTCAAAGAAATAAACATAATGACAGTACCATGTCAATATATTTATGAAAACTTATTGTACACTCATAGAAATATCAATCGGTTCCCTAAAAATAGCGATGTACATAATTTGAATACAAGAAATACCTAAACATAAACTCGCTGTGCCCACAACTAGACTACACAAAATTAATGTATCTTTTAAAGGGCAATGTATACGCTTCTACAACAAAACTCCTAGTGAGTTGCAAAAATTATCAGTAAATAAATTCAAACAAATTGTCAAAACCTTCCTGTGTAAAAAGGCCTACTATAAAGTATCAGATTATCTAGAGGATAAAAAAGCGTGGGACGGGATTTGCTCCAACTCAAAAAATAACAACTCGAACAATAGCAACTAACTAACAGGCTAAAGGTTTCTTCGTCGCTTCTTTACTTTAGTCTACATACCGAAGCGACTGAAATCAAAAATATCACTTTATTTCCGTGTGTGTTAAATTATTAAGAATTTGACCTTTTCTAAGTATACATTTATTGTATTTATGGAAATAAAGTGTTTTTGGCTTTTTTTGACTGCGGTAAAGCTGCGAAAACTAGCTAGCTGGGTTGGTAGGTACTTGCCAATAAACAACCAATAACATAAATAGTAGGTAACACCAATCTACCTTCCAATACAGGCCACGACGTTGCTTCTTATACACACATACATAAGTAAAAAAACTACCTCTTTATTATTTAAGATCCCTTGTACAGCATGTTTGCAATAAAAATTTTACTATTGGCTATTCTATATTATACATAATATGACAAAGTAGAGAAAACAAAAACTCACCACAAATCCAGTGCAACCCAATCCAACACACGCGACAGCGCATCGGTTCCAATTGAAAGTACCTATACCCCTAGGAGGTACCGCGTGACGCACGGCCGGCAAGCCGACTAGACTAGTAGACTGGCGTTTTCACCGCTACGCTGCGATAGCGAGAGCCCCACTTCGCTTTCCACCAATGCATGATCTTGATGACTTGAGACGCGCTTAAATTTGAGTAGCATTTTATTCAGGAGTTAAGAACTCACGCAGTAGTCGCGCGCGCAGGTCCCGCCAGGTGAGAAGTTAAGAAATCATAAATACTGGTAGTAAAAAGACGAGTTTGACCTTAGGTTGTTTATCCCGAGCACTGATATCATAAGATTAATTAAATAGCATGAAATAAAATAATTGCTCTAATAGTATGTAAACAGCATTTATGAAAAGGGTGTGAGACTATCATCTGAGTATTTCTTAATTCTAGGAATAAAACCAAGTCTCATTATTATAATAATTAATTTCATGTCAACATTAAAACATCAATTCTTAAAAACAAGTACCTATAGGTACTGAGAGAGCATGTCACATACCTATGTATTTATATTAATCTAACATTAATTTTTGATTTCTGCAGGCATTGCCTCGCTATTAAGAGCTGAAATAATATTCTGAGCAGTCATTGCCCCCATTTTGTCTCTAGTTTCAATCGTAGCACTGCCTATATGTGGCAACACTATGCAGTTATCCAGGTTAAGCAACGGATTGTTGAGGGGTAAAGGCTCCGGTGTTGTCACATCTAACCCCGCTGCTCTTATGGTGTGGTTTTGCAACGCTTCTACCAATGCTTCTTGATTGACAGTGGCACCACGACTCGTGTTAATGAAGATAGCAGTCCGTTTCATTTGTTTGAATGCTCCAGCATTAAATAACTCAATGGTTTCCGGTGCTAAAGCTACACAGCAGATTACGAAATCACTTTCTTTTAGAATAGTTTTGAAATCTACTTTAACAGCACCTATTTCGGCCTCCTCTGGGCGTTGACTTCTGTTGTAGTATAGTATTTTGGCAATGTTGAAAGCTTTAACCCTTCGCGCGACGGCCTGGCCGATGCGGCCGAAGCCTACAATGCCAACAGTGGAGCCAGCGAGGCCAGGGCCAGTCATCCAGGTTGGGGCCCATGAAACCCAGCCTCCAGATTTTGCTTCCTTGATGGCTTCGGGCAGGCGGCGCGATGTGGCGAGCAGTAGAGCCAACTGTAAGAGGAAATCGTTCATGAATACATTGAGTTTGTTGAATGTACCAAGGAACCTATTTGACTTGACTAAGTGTTTCTTGAGCCCATGGTATTAATAAAATAATTTGAATTAAATACTATTTTAGAGAGATAACCAGTTTAGAAGGAGGTAAGGGAGGCCTACGCCCAGCAGTGGGATCCAGCAGGTTGATTAGATTAGATAATATTTTAAAACATCCATTTGAGGAATAAGATTGTTTAAAAGTATTTTGTTGATTGAGTAGATTTTTTTAACCTCTGTTAACAAGGAATAGATTTATTGTTCAATTCTTTATTTTACCTTAAAAGATTGAAGAGAATTAAAATCAATGTGACCACTATATTTCCCAATTTTAATTTTTTGACATTTCCAAGAGTCCTGTAAAGTATGCAGAAAATAAAGCACTTTGCCCTTAAGCAGCAGTAGACAGGCCCGGATTAAGGGATCCGAGACCCCTAGGCACTTGGTATTTGAGGGCCCCCCTGCCTTACAATATTTCTACATGCACTTTCTTTTTGGCATTTTTAGGGTTTCGAGATCGGTTTCGAAACCCTTATGGACTCGCTTTTTATATCCTTTTTTTCCGTCTTTAATCAAAAGCAGCAATTAACTTGAAATTGAAAATAATAATAAATTTCGTGCGCTTGTACAAATTTATAGAATTAAAATTAAAATTTTCAGTACAAAATGGTGTCGAAATTTTAAAAGAGACCTACAAGGTCAACTGGGGTTTCAAATGAAAGATATCAGTTTGTACATTTCAAAACAGTTTTTTAAATTTCTGTAGATTTCATACTTTTTGAAATATTTTGAAAAAAGTTAAAAAAATTACCCTTTCCTCCCTATCTCCGAAGTTTGCAGAACGATCCTTAACACATTCGACTCCTCCACACTTTTCTCTCTGCTCTATCGCCATACCACCATACATCCTACCACAGAACCCACCATGGGGGTCGTCGGTATTACACATGCGCCATAGTAAAACCACGTAGCGCGTTTGCGGCATACGGTATGGTTGTGACATAAAAAAGCATTTTCTCAACAATAAGACGCTTTCAGTAGTTCCCGTATAATTTTTTGTGATTTATGACTTAAATATTACTACTCGTTCTGCATTTTACTCTGGAAAACTGTGTAGTTTAGAAAAATGCGTAAGTCTAAGACATTGGTGTGCAGCATTTTTAAGTTTTTCTGGAATAACACATAAGGCTACTTTTTATTCTGGCATCATGTGGGAGAAGCCGCAGGCAGAACTAGTCCCTATATTATTAAACAATTTTGTATGTATAGATTTTTTTTTCCATTTAGGTGCTCGTTAGGTGGACGTACAATATTTTACTCCAAAATAATGTTAAAGTTTGTCACTTATTATTATTATAGGTAGCATAATAAATTTTATATTTTTACCAAATAAATGATAACCATTTTATTTCAGACTGATGATGACGGCGATTTTTTATACTTTGACCCACGTTGTGGGTTCTTGGTGTAACAGAAGAAACTAACAAACAATAAAATGAATAACCTGCCCTCATCTAATGTCATGGCCTGGCAGTAGATGTCTTTCGATTGAAATGATGATGCCAATAAAAGGTTTTACTCACAGTTAGTTCAGCAGTAGCATCAGTCAGAACGTCAGGATTATAACCAACCCGTACGCCTCGCTTCTTGCATTCTGCCAAGTCAATATGGTCAACTCCCACAGACATTGTAGATACCACTTTCAAGTTTGGTCCAGCAGCATCCAACACTATCTTATCAATCTTATCATTGAGGCAGCAGTAGATGCCATCCACTCCTTTTACAGCATCCAGCAGTTCTTCTCTGGAGGCTTGTAACTTGCTACTTATTGTCACATGGCAGCTGAAAAGATTAGGAAAAAAGTGTAAGTGATTAGGATTAGGCTTCTTTAGGTGGATAAAAGTAAGGCAACAGTGCAAATCTAGTATAACCCCAAACACAAGCTCTGCTTGGGTCAAGCTAGATGATGCTGTGTGTGTGAACTGTCCAGCATTATTTATTTATTAATTACTAGCTTCTAACTGGGACTTACTTGGCACACATATTTTTTTTAAATAAAAAGTAGCCTATATGTTATTGTGTAAAATTTCAGCTCTATCTATTCAGTATTTTTGGCGTTGTCTTCAGCCAAACTTTATTTACTTTCATCATGTTCATCATCAACCTATATTAGTCGAGGGTGTCCTACACTAGGTTTGCCGAGTAGCGGTCTCCACTCGAGAACACATTTACCCCAGCAGTTGTCGGTTCTTCGCGGGATATGGCCCGCCCACTGCCACTTCAGCTTGCCAATTCTTTGAGCTATGTCGATAACTTTGGTTCTCTGTTGGTTGTAATTGTTACGAACCCTATCCTTCAGAGAAACTCCGAGAATAGCTGTTTCCATAGCTTGCTGAGCAACTTTGAAGTGGGGGACCAACCCTACCGCGAGTGTCCACGTCACAGCTCCGCAGGTCATGACGGGATTTAACTTTATTAATAGGATATTGTTATATTCACAGCTGACCTATTTATTAATTTACCTATTTTTGTACCCATATTCCTAAGTTCATTGATTATTTTTCTATCTTGTCTGTTTTATGGCTGTGAATTATTAATTTAAGCACCATTTACTAAGTGGAAGCCCAGGAAAGAATTCCAAAAGGAATGAAACCACAGGGTCTTTTACTTTATTTTTTTTAATACAAGTAAGAGTTTTTACAATCTACAACTTATACTGTAATTCGGTTAATCTTTCATCTTAGATATGGTTCTATATAGGTATTAGGTACTTAGCTTCTATATACTAGGATTACCTTACCCACCCCTAACAGCGTCATGTCTGAGGGGCTAAAATGTAGGCACACTAGGATTATAACAACTGGGCTGCAACCTGAAGTTGTATCAGTGGCTGTGCATGTGCAGTACTCGTATAAATGGACAATAGCTATGGTGGTGCGCATGTGAAAACTTTACATAAAGCTAACTTCACTTCGGCCAAGTTGTTTTATTCATATTGTAATTAGGTACATTGACTAACTTACTTATTATTGTGTAGCAGCGACACACAATCTCCCGGCATGTCCTGCCTCGTCAGGAATATTTTAAATTGCGTTGACTTCTGTCCACTCATGTTTCTGGTCAAATATTCGGGTCTTCTCACTAAACTACGAGTCGATACAAAAACTCTGCGAAACATCAATCGTGTAATTTATTTGAACTTTTAAGTGCCTCAATGACCTTTTACAAGGTCACTCAGTTTTCCGGTAGGTACTTGGGAGGCACTACGATGGATTTCTTATCAACTTCGTTCTTGAAATACGATGGTTTTGCGAAATAAATAGTGAGATGCAAAACCGCGATTGTCGCGAGTAGAGCCTTGCCTTTTGTGGACTTCAAGAACGATATGGCAGCGCTCATTATAACTAAGCTTTCGATAGTTTGCTATAATAAAAACATTATTCAGTCAAGTCTTCAGGAAAGAAAAGATTTGTAAAAACCAAAACATCGCTTTTCGTCCACGTCCACGTGACACATTAACGTTGTAAAAATATTTTCCAAGTCATCGACTATCGATTTCGATGGGTAGGTCTACTACCAAACCGCAGCTCAACCGCTCAACCCCAAACCAAATTCTCTACGGTATGGCACGCACGACCGGCATGCGGCATTTAATAAAAAATTGCAGAACTCATAGATATAAATAGATGAAGCGATTTATGCAATATGACTGAATGATAAACATTTCGAGATTTGTAATTTTTGTAAACCCATCGAACACAATAAAGGTATCGAGCAGCGTAAACGTAAACATCACTAGCTGTCAGTTATCATTCAATTTCGTCAAAGTAACATTTTCGTTCATAAGCCTATTTGAACTCGAACCATGGGCCTTCTGACTCGTGCGAAGTTCACGCGATTTTTCTTTGTGCGGGAATTTTAAAAAATTGTGGGATTTATCTGTAGTAATATTGTTGTAGATTTGTAGATAATTATTCATGTAAGTTAGTAGTATTCTCAAATGTTCTGTTTTTATTAGCTGATTGTGTATATTGTTTAATTTGTGTGTGGTTGGAAAATTTTCTTTGAATGGTGAGTTCTTTTGTTTTTTCTGTTTTGTCTTGATGGACCAAGATGGAGGTTTCTTTGGACTCCGGGCAACTGGAGTTTGAGTTGGATCTCCCACCTGGGATGATTTTGGCCTCGCCGACTTCGACACCGGAATATTTTGAGGCGTCGTCCGATATTCTTGATGATGTTGTAGATACACGTAATAAACGAGATCAATTTTTAAAATCCGCTAAGGATAGTAATACTAGGTGGGCAACAGTTCCTTACAGGAAACATGAAAAAAAATTGCGAAAGGTATCGAAAGCTTCGGTAAAAACTTCGGTGAAATCTTCGGCTTCTTCATTGAAACTAGCATCAAATCAGCTAAATGAGTTAGCAAGGGCTGAGCCGAGTCCGTCAGGGCCTGTGACTTCAGCCCCTGTCCAATCTGATTCCCAGAATTCCCCTGTGCCTATGACTCAGGAACCTGCTACGAAAACGCATACTCCCATAACTAGGGACTTTTATGAGACTAGTGACTGCGGTCCTTTCTTAATTTATGTGGAGCTATTGAGCCACTCATCTGGGGAGAATTCCTCAGGGGAGTATAACGTGGGTACTACCCTTCACCCTCTTAAGTTTGGAGCGTTCCTTTACAAAAATAATTGTACGTCGATCCTTAGCAACGGAATAAAGAAAATTGGTCGTAATCGGCTTGAGGTTAGGTTTAATTCTGCCGAAGAGGCTAATTTATTCATGAAAAGCGATATTTTTGCGGATAAGTATAGGGCTTATATTCCCTCTCATAATGTATCGCGAACGGGAATTATAAAGGGTATCCCTGTAGAGTGGAATCATGAGGAAATTGTTAAGGCCATCAACTGCCCATCGGGCATTGGACGTATTCTTAAAACAAGGAGGTTGAATAAAAAAGTAGTCACTAATGAGGGTACAAGTTGGGTTCCTACTCAGACGGTGGTAGTAACCTTTGATGGTCAGATCTTACCAAAGGATGTATCTTGCTGCTACACATTGTTGCGTGTGGAGCAGTATATATTTCCGACTATCCAATGTTATAATTGTTGCAAGTTTGGTCATACTAGGATGCAATGCCGTTCAAAATCAAAATGCTTTAAGTGCGCTGATCTCCACTCTGGGGACACGTGCCCCATTTTGGAATCAGCAGCAGTCTGTATGTTCTGTTCTGGTCACCACTTTGCTACTAACAAGTTGTGCCCAGAATATATTAGGCAAGTAAACATTAAGCACCATATGTCTAATAATAACGTGTCTTACGTTGAGGCATTAAAAGCTGTGCCCCAAGCTAAAAAATCATTTGCAGATGTTGTTGCATCTCCTGTTTCATCGCAGCTGGAATATTCGCAGAAACTAAGTAACACGCAACAGTCCTCCCAAATCAATTCGTATAGAAACACGATTACTCGTCCCATTCGTCCTCGTCCACCAATAGTGCAGGGCTATGATCAGAAATCCCATAGGGATTTATTAAGCTCATTTGATATTCCTGCTCCTACTAATGGTTGTGTTATACAATCTAGTCGCCAATCTAGTCAATCTAGTCGTTCATCCACTTACGCCAACAACAAAAATGATAACAATATTTCTCCTGAGTCAATTTCTAAACTTATTTCATCTCTGACAAATATCATTCTTCAAGCGGACTTACCGAACCACGTTGCCATTCAAATGATAAACACAATTTCTATCACACTTGTAAATATTGTCAAGCATGGAGGATGTAGTCCTCCAATGGAACAGTAGAAGTGTAGTTCAGCATAAGGCTGACCTACACCATCTTTTTAATCTTCATAAGCCATTCATCTCTGCTGTCTCGGAGACGTGGTTGAAACCTGGTTCCTTTTATGGTATCCCTGGTTATACTATCCTCCGAGATGACAGAGATGATGGCTGGGGCGGTAGCGCCCTTTTTATTAAAAACAATCTTTCTTTTACACGAATTCCTATCCAAAATTCTAGTAGCTTACTGAATATAGTTGCCCTTAGGTTTAATAATATCTCGTATGTTTCGGTTTACATCCCGGAAAGAAAAAGAGCTGTTATTCCTATTCTTTCATCTTTCCTTGCAGCCGTTCCCCCTCCTCTAGTGTTATTGGGTGACTTCAATTGCCATAATCAATTATGGGGTGCTCCTACTGATCATCCTTTTAGCTTTCAGCTTTTAGATATCTTGGATAAATTTAATCTGTGTGTATTGAACGATGGTTCTCCCACACGCAGAACTCCTCCTGGAGCTAATCGTAGTTATGTTGATATAACCTTCTGCTCCTCTTCATTAGCTAGTCTTTTATCTTGGTCTAGGTCATCATATTCATATGGTTCAGACCATTATCCTATAATTGTTTCTTTTCCTTTTCAAAATACTATCATTCCTAATCTTCCTCCTCTACTTCCGTTCATAATTAATAAAGATAAGTGGGATTCTTTTTCTCTTTTACTTGATGAGAAAATAGAATCTCTTTCCTTACCCAATTTTTCTAATCTACTCGACTGTTGTAAATCATTTTCTAAATCCATTATTGAAGCTGCTGAGGCTAACTTCAAAACAAAGAATTCATCACTAGGCAAAATTCGATCCCCTCCCTGGTGGGATGCAGACTGCACTGACGCTATTCAAAGTAGGAAAGCTGCTGAGCTTGCCTGCGATCAAGTAGTTACTTTAGAAAACTTCATATACCTTAAAAATGTTAATTCTGCTACTAGGAGGTTAATGAAAAAAAAGAAGTCTATGGGTTGGCGTAATTTCTGTTCCTCAATTTCACCACAGACGCCTTCTTCGATTGTTTGGGAGAAAATTAGACGTTTTAGGTCGTCCCGAAGAAGTCATCAGTTGATTACTTCTTATTCTACATCATGGGTAAACAACTTCATGAGTAAGTTGGCCCCTCCTTTAGTTCCAAACTATAATCAGCTTCCTGAACCTTATTTTCTTAGCAATGTTAATTCCTCTTCCAATGTATTAAATAATTCTAGTTTTGCTCTAGATTCTCCTTTTCTTTTTTCAGAATTAAAATTAGTCTTAAACCGTGTCAAAGACTCTGCTCCAGGTTCAGATGGTATTCCATACTCATTTCTATCAAACTCCAATGAAGCTACCTTAAAATACTTTCTTATTCTTATTAATATGGTTGTGGATTCTGGTATTATTCCAGAGGCATGGAAGCATCAGATAATAATCCCAATTTGTAAACCAGGCAAAGATAATCAATCTGCTTCATCATATCGACCGATTGCTTTATCATCTACTATTCCTAAAATAATAGAACATTTAGTTAAAAATCGTCTTGAGTGGTTTTTAGAACATAATTCACTTTTATCGGGTACTCAATATGGGTTTAGAAAAGGAAAAAGTATTTCTGATAGTCAAGCTATTTTTACTACAGACATCCAACTTTCCCTTTCTAGAAACGAGTCAGTTGTGGCTGGCTTTCTAGATATTTCTGCGGCATATGATAACGTTGATCTTTGTATTCTTAGACAAAAACTTCAGAGTCTAAGAATTCCTCATAAGATAACAAATTTCATTTTTAATTTACTTTCTGGTAGGCAAATTTCTATTCGTCTCAAAGGTGTGAATGATTGTGATAGGATAATTTGGAAAGGTCTCCCTCAGGGATCGGTGCTTAGTCCGCTTTTATATGATGTTTACACTGCTGGAATTGAAGGTCCTGTCACTTCAGTTTGTAGAATTCTTCAGTATGCGGATGATTTACTTATTTATTCTGCTGACCCTTCTGTGATCCTAGCTGCCAACAAGGTAGAAGAAGGTATTACCATTCTGTCTGAGTGGTTGGACGCTCATAACCTCTCTCTTTCGGCTGCTAAAAGCTCTATCTGTATTTTCTCTCGACGGAGGGCAATTCCTTTTGTTAACATATCCTGTAATGATATTGTTATTCCGGTTCTTAAAGAAGTAAAATTTCTTGGAAAAATATTCGATTCAAAGTTAAATGGTATAGCTCACACAAAACAGATTTTAGGAAAAAGTGAACAAGGGATCAACGTTATGCGTTGTCTAGCTGGCGTTTGGTGGGGTGCGCATCCCTATTCTTTAAGAATTTTATATAACGCAGTTGTCAGAAGTCATTTTGATTTCGGTTCATTTCTGCTTGTCCCTGGTAATAAAAAGCAGTTAAAGAAATTGGACTTATGCCAAATGAAAGCGCTTAGAGTTGTGGTAGGTGCTATGAAATCTTCTCCTACTAATGCTCTTCAAGTTGAAAGTGCTGATCCTCCTCTTAGGCTGAGACGTCAATATCTTGCTGATAGGTTTCTTTTCAAAATAAGCGTGTTTGCAAATCACCCCCTGTTCCCTAAATTAAAACTATTAAATACTTACACGAGAACCAATGCCTATTGGAAGCATAAAGATTTACCTCCTATGGTCAAAAGCTATAGGAAATTTATCTCGGTTAGGTTTAGGGTGGAGAGATTTTCAATTCATCCATTATTTTTGTACGATTATTCATCTAAAATTTTTCAACCTGATGTTAGGATTTCTGTGGGAATTGACAAAAATACTTTACATCCTAATTTGAAATTTAATGAAATAGTTGATGATGTCTGGCTTAATTCTGAAATTTTCTTTACGGATGCTTCTAAATTGGATACAAATAGTTCTGTAGGAGCAGCATTTCTGCATATGAATTCTAACATTTCTCGCCTATTTAAATATCCTCATTACAGTTCTAACTTTTCGGGCGAAAGCCTAGCAATTCTAGAATGCATAAAATTTATTAGAGATAATAAGCTGCCGAAGTCTGTAATTTTTACTGATTCTAAAAGTAGTCTGCAGTTATTGCTGGCCAACCCTTTTGGTAAAACAGCAATAACTTGTCCTATATCTTTGTCCACTAAACACTTGCTCAGACTTTGTCATGACGACAATTTAAAGGTCACCCTGGCTTGGATCCCTGGGCATAGGGGAATTGAAGGGAATGAACGAGTTGACCTTTTGGCTAGATCAGCTGTTCTGCATGGCGATATGAGTCAGTTTTCAAGTTACCCTCATGATATAGTTTCTATTGCCAAACAGGATATAGAAAAGGTATGGAATTCCTATTGGTCCAATTCTAGTAGATTTAAAGGTAATCACTTGTATCAGATTCAACCGTTAATAGCTTTTCGGCCTTGGTTCGCAAAGTTAAAATCTTCGAAACAAATCTCATCAACATTGTCTAGAATGCGAATTGGTCATTGCTCTTCACCTGTTCATTTACGCAAAATAAGAGTGAGGGACTCATCCATCTGTGAATGTGGTTTGGATGAAGGAACTATTGCCCATCTTATGTTCTGCTGTCCTTTATTCCTAAATCCGTCTTTGTATGACCTCCTAGTTCATTACAAAGCTCCTCTTCCTTCTAATTTATCTTCTCTCCTTTCCCTTACTATTAAAGAAAATACTAGAGCATTGATTAAATATTTGAATGTCCATGATATTAAGCTGTAGCGTGTAATGTAGTACCTAGTGTTATTTAAACAATATTGTATAATGTCTTTATTTTGTACATTTGTGTATTTAATGTAGTTGTCTTAGTCTTGTACTTTTGTAATATTCCTGTCTACTGATAAAACCCTGATGAGTCAGTCTTATATTTTATTATAACTTGATCCGTGAACTAGTACGTGATGATGGCAAAAGTTTCCTCAGAAACCAAAAAAAAAGGAATAAAATTGCCATAAAAAAAAAAAAAAAAAAAAAAAAAAAAGAACTCGAACCATGTAAACATTTCGTTTCAGTTTCCAATTCTCTGGAATGGAACAGCAAATATTGGTTTTCCTCTTCGATCAGGGAAAGTAAATTTGCGTCAAATTGTTGGTGGCGGCAGTGTCAAGAACATTCTTTAAAGTACCTACTTCCCGTCCAGTCTAGGTTCCCTTCGTCCAAGGTTTTCTTTCTGACGTTTTGTGATGTTTCAACCTTTTGACAAGCCTCCGCCCGCGGCAGGTAAGTACCTACCTCGGAACAATGATCGATCATCTAGGTACTGTGTGACCCTTAGAAAAAGAAGTCAATGGGGTATAATTATAATTGCCTTAGCTCTATCAGCTCGTACATAGAGATGTGCACCATGGGCAATGAATGTGATGTGCTTGGTGCACAACTTGATGCACGTTTATTAGATTAAAAAAATACTTTTTTTCTTCCATCAAAGGCTTTGTTTTTGCTCACAAAACGCAATGCTCTTGACAAGAGGCAGGCACTACAAATAAAATAGTAGTCCCCCTGGAGATTTTAGGGTAGGTTCGGTAAAATAAAATGGGACATTATACTAAACCCTATAAAACTCAAAATTCCCTTGCTCCAAGATAAAACCTAGCATACTTTATTCTGTGTCCAAACTCAATGCTTGTTCACACTAAAAATTATTTCTGTTTAACCTTGGCCACCTTACTTGAGTTTACTTCTGGATTTGTAGATCACTGCTATGCTTTACAAGCTTCCTTTATACATCACTCTACCTACCAATGGTAATTCCTTAGGTTACATTGTAGAAAAGAAGCAAATACATTTAAAATATGTATTAACAATAAACCCTAAGCAATATAATTATAACATCTAATTATCTAATCATTGTGTTCATGTTGAGCTTCTGATTCCCGCCAATTATTCTGCACCATTTCCACTATCATCTTCCACCACTTAGACTCCATGAAGTAGTATATTGAGCATACCGCAATAAACAACCAGGATAAAACCAGAAAATAATCTGTATCATTGTCAACTACACTCGACACTGGTCCTTGGAAGTCTTTTGAGATGACGAGGAGCTCATGTGTGTACTGGCCTGTTATGGCATGGACAAACTTGCTGAATGCCTGTATGTTATACTCTGTGCCATTGAACTTTCCAACTGGCCGGCCATTGTGGAACATTTTCAAAGTTGGAACTCCAACTATTCCATACTGGGCATTGATGCCATGGTACTTCAGAGCATCTAATGCTACCATTTTAACATTGTGGTACACTCTAGCTAGAGCATTGAAGTAAGGAGCTGCATGGGCACTAAATGGGCATGCTCGGGCATAAAAAAGTACTAAAACACAGTCTGCTTCCACATCTCGGCTGGTTATTTCTGTGTTGATTTGTAGCATCTTGGCTAAAGCTGTGCCATTCACAATTTCCACTGTTGGCTCATAGTCTTCATTTTCATACACTATTGTCTTACATTTGACTAGCTTCTTTGTTTCATTGACCACTTGGGTAGTATTTTCAACTGTGACATTGGCCAATGTAACTGTGTTGTAGATAGATGTTAGAGTTTTGTTCACATCGGAGACAACATTTGAAAGTAGAGACTCTGTGTCAGTTTCTGATTCATCCACATTTGGAATGTCGATTTCTTCTTCGGTGGTCACTGCCTCTTCTTCTTGAATATCGTATTGGAAAGTTACTGTAGCTAGGCCTGTAAAAAAGGAAAATATAGTTGCTATGTAGCTTACTTTTGAGCGTTGAGTTGAGGGCCAAGCGCGCATCAAATTTAGCACAGATATCACAAGGCGGCAGTACCTACTACGGTAAGATTCTTCGTGAAGTAGTAAGAACTACACTTTATGCTTACCTATATCGTCTTTCGGTTTCTTGGTTTATTGAACTAGAAAAACTGACTTTGAATACAACTTAAAAAAAGATAAAAAAAACTAAAACTCGACTTACCCATTAATGCAAAGAACATGAAAACCGTACTCGTTCTTCCATAGAAAATCATCATGAACACGATAAACAAATTGCTTCTATACAGCTTTAAAAATAGTTTTTCATGCAGATCTGTACCGAAACCAATAAATAAGCGTTTTTAAAATTCATAAAAATTTTATCCCAGCAAACCAAATGCAATGCAAAGTTGTTTACCAACAGCTGTCAGTCAGCAGTCAATGCCATCAGTCGGCAAAGTCATCTTGGCGGAGGGTGATTTCCTTCGTCCGAGTCTTGGCTATTTAAAGGGAATATAACTTTATTGCACCATCAATATATTTATAAAACAAGAGCTTATTACTAACTACATATAGCTATTGTGGCACAATCGCTAACAGCGATCCTTTGGATGGATAGGATCGGTACGTATTGAAGCTATAGATGTTTGGAGTACCGGTAGGTAAGGAATGTCTACACACCAAAACACAATAGATAGGTACTCTTTAAGAAAATGTTTATTGACACAGATACGCGAACACAAAGATAGGCACAGAAAGATTGTCCAATATGTACATCGAACGTGTGTTTCCGGATCACTTGTGAATTACGAAAGATACAAGTAGGTACAATTAGGGTAAATGTCATAAAACCGAGAATGCTGGATTATTGGACTGGTTGTAAAATCGGCATTTATTGTAAAATTGTGTCTAATATCCATAATATTATGAAAGGTCTTAAAAACATAATTTAATAAAGGTAGTATATAATACAGGTAGGAATGTATACCTACAGCGAACACCTCATATTTTTAAACCTAATCGTAATGTCTAACTACTATTACTTTACTCCAGCCAAATTCGATGTCAAGAATCTTTGTTCCCTCTCGTCTCCAAACACCATCATCATTATCGTCACGCCGCGCCGCCGCCGCCGCGTCGCCGCGCCGCCGCCGGTGCATAATAGACCTGTGCATGAACGGGGTCGGGGCCGGGGTTGGAACTGAACAGACAATGGGATGGGCAAGCGGTCGGTGGTATGACGGCGTCGTGGGGCGGCGCGGCGCGTGCAATGCCTATGAGCATAGAACCATTTGAGTCATAAATATCAAAAAAGTTTTAGGTAGGTACGTCAGGAAATGGTAACGTCACGAAATGTCATAAAATTGTAAGTATATGGATGTAGGTATACTGAATGATTTTGGTCCGTCCTCCTAGATACTGAATAATGAAAAACTATCCAGGATATTAACAAAATTTAGCAAATAACTTCAGAAAAAGAAAACAAATAATACAAAAACTTCTATGTAAATTGGTATGTACATAATGGATTTATTTTTAGTCAAAGGAAAATTTACTAAAAAAATAGAACTACCTAGTTTGTAATATCAAAAACAATGTCAATTATTTTAATTTTTTTCAATGTTTTTTACGTTATTCTTCTAATTTCGAAGGATTTTCTTGCTTCAGGTGTTCAATGTGCTTCCTCCCACAACGCAGGCTGAGGCTAGTGCTAGCCCTGCGCGAGCGAGAGGGAGTAAGTGGGAAGGCCTAAATTAGCTACCTACCTATTTTTTACAAAGTGAAGACAAAACGAATGTGAGTACCGAGACAAAGCTCACAAGGTTTTAATGGTACAAAATTTATTGTAAACTGTGATCGTTTTTGTAATAAGAAAAAAAAAAAAAAAAAAAATTATATTGATACTTACTTCAGTTATACGTAACAAAAACCATGGCGCATACGATAAACGTTAGGTATTAATAAATTATTAGGTATTTAAAACAATTTTATTATTATTTATTTATGGTAACTATATTCGTATTGTTTTAGAATTAGATGGTGCGACATTATATCAGGACAGGACATGTTAATCAAATATATAATTCATAACATTATAGGTGCTTGTTTGAAGTTCTCCCTTTTTAACTCCTCTGATTTTATAATGCCTTAGAGAAATAAAGTTATTTTCAATGTGCCAGAAGGTCATTTGACCATACAGGAAAGATAACAAATAAAAATAACTATTGCTATACATAATACTTTCTAAATGTTTGAACCAGTAAAAATAGCAAACTAGTATTTTTATAATAAAAAAAATAAAAGCAAGAACACATAAAATAATAATAAATATAAAAACAATAGCCTCTCTATTCATGAATTTAGAACAAAGTCAAAATCGTAACTTATGCAAACCAAAAAATAATTTACAAGACATATTTCTTGAGGACAGGGCTTTATTAAGTCCTTTATTTTTTTTTTAACACTTTTGTACTATTGTACAAAAGTGGTAAAAAAACTCCATTAAAACTACTGGAAATAGGAAATCCCGTACTTTTTTGTGTCTTGGAAGTGTGATTTATGCTATTTTTACTGGCGACGGAATGGAGACGGTGTAGGTATGCGTATAGGGGTGATGTTGTTTGTGCTAGGCATGCTTTCTGTCCGAGCGCTAAAATGACACTAGTTTAAATGGTATAATAAATGTCAAATGGTTTCTCTTTTTTACCCGCGATGGAACGGAGACACGGTAATGATATCTATACAGTAATCTATCTTCATACAAACGGCCGGAACGTGAGTCATACCTACGCGCCTCGTGTTCGGGACCCTCTTGGTACCCAACCAGTCGTGATTGCTCCGCGCAGTGATGAACGAATGGTGTGATGGTTTTGTAAGCAGTAAGCGTGCGATTTGTGAATATTTGATTGAAATAAGTACAAGCAGGTACTTACTTTATATGGCAAAGAGCGAGTATAGAAATAGCTTACGCTGTTTTTGGTTGCTTGTATTCTTCAATAAAGCACCCGGACATAAAAAAAATCTGGAAACCCTGAAAGGTAGTAAGGCTATAAAATATTTATATATAATATATCCACTACTAGTACGTTATTTGTTTATTTTTTAATAGGTAGGTATTTCGCTTTATCCACCGAGTAAAATACCTGGATTAATAAATAAATAAGTGGATAAGGTGAAAAAAGTAGGTAAGTTTCCTAGGCTAGGCTTACTTATGCGCTTAGCTACTTATATTATTGAATTAGGAGAAATATCATTATGAAATAATTATGAAAGTAATACATGGAAGGCTTCGATCAATTATAACTCGATCGAAGATGGAAGGCACCTACCTACTATAGTAAGATTTACATTTAAGTAATATTCTGTAGTAGGTCGTTAGAGGTTTTGTTTGATTGCTGTGTGTGGGTCGTGTATCGCACACGCGATGAGATGGTTGATGTTAAGTAACGTTTGCAGCGGTTCGACAGATGGGTGAGGGTGAGCAAAAAAAATTGTTATTTCGCGTAACTCCGTTCTATAGGGATGATAATAACCTGCAACTCCTTGCATTTGCACATGTTCCCAATTACATATATGCCAATTATCTACAAAACGGCTCGACCGATTTAGATACAGTTTTCTGTATTGGGTTCGGAATTCGTTGGCAATTGTTCTTAGCTGGGTGGTATGGAGGTCACTCACTAGGGGGCGCTGGTGTGTGTGTATTTTGCGAAAACCAATGTTCCCATTTGTCTCCAGAACGGTTTGATCGATTTCGACACAGTTTTCTTTATATCGGTATTGGGTTCATTGGTGGTGGTTCTTACCTAAGTTGTATGGTGTTTACTCACCAGGGGGCTCTGCAATCAACGTTTTAATGAAACCAATATTCCCATATATGTCCAGAACGGTTTGATCGATTTAGACACAATTTTCTGTAAAAGGTATAAGGTTAATTGCTGATGATTCTTAGCTATGTTGTATTAACTTTTTCACTTTTCCAGGAAAACAAAAAACCTTGACTTTTTTTAAGCAGAACGAATTTTTTTCAAAATGGAGCACTTAACTCCTAACTTGACTTTTCGATAACTCTCACGGTTTCAGACTTCCCCTCAGTGGCTCTGAAAAAAAAACACACTGTATATCTTCCATATAACGTACTTAGATACATATCTAGGTAGTAGGTAGGTACCTACTACGACGTTGAACAAAGAAAGCCCTACGTCATACGATATTCTCTTTAGTCAGAGTCCAGAAATGCGCCACCACAGATTAACCAGCTACCAGCTACTTATTTTCACGTTCAACAAACTGTGACGTTGTACCTACTCGTCATAGATGAGCTTGGCATGATGTAATCAGGCTGGGGTGCGAATGGGCATTTACCGCGCTCCCTCCTACTCCGCACACGTACGTATTTTGAACATGCCTTCCACAAACATGGATTATTATTAATGAATAAAAGTCCTGCGAAATAATGTGCTCATAGAGCTTTGGTTCTTCCGTTACGGGTTGGCGCGTGGTCAATATTTTTGTTGTTTTTAATTTTTTCTGCTTTCTATAATGTACAAGGAATAAAACTAACGGAAAAGTAATTTGCCGCAAATCGTAAACCATTTTCTAATAACCTATGAAAAAACTAACTTCGGTTCACTGGTATTTTTACAGCATTTGGGAAAATAGGAAATTTTGGGTTAAAAATCTACATTTTCCCCAAATGCATCCAAAATACAATCGAAGAATCGAAGTTGGCTTTATATCGAAGTTGGCTTTATCATGGGTTCATAGAAAAGGTTCGCGCCAACCCGTGACGATCAACCTTAAAGTTAATTTCTTGAGTAGGTAACTCTACCCATCTCGAAACTAGATGCTCCTATATTACTCTAGAGCAGAACCCATAGGAACCGTGGCAGCACAGCAGTGGCGTAGCGTGGCCCATGGTGGTGTGATATGGTGACATTTTCGGGGGCTGGTAAAAAAGGGTAGAAGAGTAAGAAATAACTGCATGGCGGACTAAATAAGCTCTTTTCTGGGTCTGTTGCAGCTACGAACGTTCGTAGACGTGCGCGCTCATGTTGGAACTCGGTTAAGTTCTTCCAACATTACAACAGTCATTAAAAATATATTTTTGCGCTAGATTTTACAGCTGTTGGAATCGATCACGAATTTCAGCAGTTTCTGTTTAACCAGCTCCGTCTTGCCTGCGCAAACGGCTTTAATGGGCTTTCGGTTGCTTATTATCTAAATTGATTAAGGTAGTTTAAGCCATTGGTTTTCCAAATAAAGTAAACATGTAATAAAATAAATAAATAAATAATCAAACTGGTTGGTACAGGCATGCTTGCAAGTAACACGAAGCATGAGGCCGGGGCGGGTTATTGCAACATGCTGAGGCAGGGACCCGTTTTACCCTTAACCCATAATTCTAACCAATGTAACAGCTTTTTTCTTTTTTTATGTTATTATATGTATCAAGATAATAAGACTGTTTTAATGCAAATGTTACGATAATGTATTTATTTTCAGCAATGAGAGAGAGAGAGATAATTTATTTTACCCAAAAACAAAATACTTAGTATTTTGTTTTTGGGTAAAATAAATTATCTCTATCTCTCTCATTGCTGGCGCGATTAGCAGTAATTTTTTTTTTATTTCCATCTAGCTGCTGCCCGCGGCTTAGCACTCGATTTTTTAGTAGCCTATGTACGTCTTTGGGATAACATTTAATTTCCTGCCAAAATTCACTGAGATCCGTTTAGCCGTTTAGGCGCGAAAAGGTAACTGACAGACAGACAGACAGATAGACAGAGCTACTTTCGAATTTTTAACAAGGATTGAAAAAATCGTGGCGCTTTGCGCCGCCGCCCCCTTTCGCATGCTGCCCGGGGCCATGGCCCCCCCGCCCCCCTCACGCTACACCACTGCCTGGCCGCCACCTCCCATCATATGATTGAGATTATGGTTTAGAACCTAGCCACTAGCTTCACTAACCCTTACGCCTTCCACGAATTTTCCACAAAGTCCTGACTACGTCCACCAGTATTAGTTTATTTCGTTTGTTCCGAGCGAAAACGCGCAGGCGGCGGCCGAATATCCGATGCCAGTCGTATTTCGACCGCCGCCGCGCTTTTTACTCCGAAAAATAAGCTTTAGCACAGTCAGTTTTCTATTTGACCAGAAGTTTGCCGGTTAAATTAGTTAATATGGCGTATTCCTGGGATAACAGAGTGGCGTTTGTAGTGAGATACCTTTACGGTGAGTATGGTGTGATCGGTTTTTGAGCTATTGATAGGTTACAACAACTGATTTAGCGGTGATACTAGACACAGTATTAAGCTCAGTTTTGTACGTACATTCTAATATCTCTGTTTATTTTTTCCCTGCACGAGCCTATTGCGTCTAGCTAGCTAGATTGTCATTCAAAATACATCGATGCTCTTGATCAATCCAAGAAAATATTAAACTGTTATGTTTTGTTTGCTACGACCACCCCTAAATCCGCTACGAAGCGTAGACCCTCTACAAGGCGTATACCCTCTACGTTCGTCGACTCCTAAAACTCGTAGACCCTCTACAAAACTTAGGCCCGTACTAAGAATGTTTGCTCGGTCATCTTTCTATGCTTGAGTAACGCTTTTCTATGGCATAAACAAGCTAAGACCTATGACTGAGCAAGCTTTCATAATACGGGTCTTAGACTTATACGAAGCGTAGAGCCCCTTTGAATCGTAGACTTCGATAATTAACTTGTTTTAGGTAAAACATGTACGTAGGTACCTACATTTTTATTATAATGTATTGTAAGAGCCAATAAAATCTAAGTATTTTATTTCTTACTTTCTTTAAAATTGTAGAAAACTGTGTTAGCTAATATTCAATCGATTCTGTTTTGGACTTGAACCAACAAATGTGAATCCGCGATATTTTTATTTCTCGACTCATATCTTACATTCTGAAGGATTGCTCAGCGGAATTTTTAACTTTTTCTTGGCTTTTTGTACCACACATTCACAAAGGTCTAGAAAGCGTTAAATAATTGAATATTGTTCAATTAATTTTATTAAGCATCCTTAACCAAAAGTACCTATTTTAGTAACTAAAACCAAGTTTAACTAACAAAACAACAAAAAACAAATATGTAGGTGCCTGAAGCAAATTTTTTTTCGGTGCTTTTATTTAAGCCAATTCTCCTAGAAACATTACAATAAATAAATAAATAAATAATCCTAGACAGATCCAATTATCTTCACCGATTGTCATTTAATTAATGTTTGTTCTAACGTGGAGTGACGAGAAACCATACCTAGCTAAGGTATGGTTTCTCGTCACTCCTTTACTCGATCGAGCTTATTGTATCTATGATTAGATTATAACTCTATGTATTCTTCTGCCCTTCTTTTGTTTTCTTCCTGTGCTGTAAAAAAGTCTATCCATCTATCTAAATACTTTATTTCCTAATCTCCAGCCAAATTCAATGTAAATGTTTTGTAAAAAAACCACAATAAAAATACTATACTAGTAGTATTTTTGTTGTGATTTTTTTACAACTAAAAACTGAAAACTATAAACTGAAACTAGAAGTTATTAACCGACTTCATAAAAGTAGGAGGTTCTAATGTTCGGCTGTAGGTATGTATGTTGTTTTTTATGTATGATCGCCGATTTCTCCGTCAATTATGGACCTATTTGAAAAATTATTTCACTACTGTATATAAAATGATTCCAAGGTGGCCACCTTGGAATATAAGTTTTATTACTTTTTCTAAACGATTACAGTATATGGTAATATTGGGAATAAACGTTATTGATCTGTCTAATTCAGTTGTTGACACATTGTATAATCCGACCTTGGCAAACGTGCTACCACTAGTCTAGCAGAGTCGATTCGTAAAACAATAGTAGATCAATCACCCAGTCACGCCTGCCAAGATTTCACAACAAAGGGCATAGTTAGTCAGTGTTGAAACTAGCATTGTATTGGGCAATGCATCACACCCTCGATAAAATTTAATTATAGGGACCATCAACAAGATTATAACATTTCAAAAGAAATACATGAAGCCTAAGTCAAAAAATTCAACGAGTGTCTTCATCTTGATATTAAAACAAACAAAAATATATATCTCTGTAGTCAATTGTATTTGTATATCAGTTATCTAGTAGTACCCATAACACAAGCTCTGCTTAGCTTGGGGCTAGATGATGCTGTGTGAATTGTGCAGCATTATTTATTTATTATTATAAATTAACTTCCGACCGTGAAAATACTAAAGCAAATTGCAATTTCTATTTATAAAACCTGTATAAAATTGCGTAAAGATGACAAAATAGCGTTCAGCTTATATTAGAGACAGTCAGTCTGCCTGTTTGTCACGAAACCATAACTTCCTCAAGACTCAAGGCTCCCTACAATGTAAACAAATGCTCATCTGACGCTCATCAATATTTCTAAAACGATTCGTTGTCTTAACTGCTGTGCGCGTTTGTTTAATTTGATTTGAATTTATTTAATAGATATGTAGAACAGCATAAAGCCTACACCTTCGTGCTTCGTCACCTCGGAAAGCCGCTAAGCCGTTGGTCTTGCGCCTGACCTCATCCCGTCGTGTCGAGTGTGAGAGTGAGAGAATGAGAGTATACCAATGTTTGCGCTCACTTTTATACCTTCACTAAGTAGGTATATGTTTCGTTCATATCGTTAGTCTCCGTTAAGACTGGCTGCCTTGGCTGAAAAAATCGGCTATGGGGAGATATGTCATCTTCAATTTGTAGACGGTTCGCGTCGCGATTCTTAGGGGTAGGTTTAATACTAATAACGGCGTCGGTACGTGTCCTAATGTATCTAATACCTAGTTGACGCTGACAAATTAGCCCAGAGTTGCTTCATCGAGCCAGATCACGATCGTGTGCAATCGATACAACGCATCCATCATCGGCTGCATTGGATACATTGCGATTGTAATAGCCGTCACATTGTTATTCGATGACAGCGAGGATGGATGATAGCAATAGTTGTTACAAAGTTGATGTTATTTCATTTGAATTAACACAAGGGCTAGTCGCCAATCTGTAAAAGGTATAGCTATGGTAACGAGGAGATTTATTTTATTTTTTATTTTATTTTATTTGGTACACAAAACACATAACAAGCAATAACAATAATAGAACACAAAAATCTAAGAAAATATGAACTGGCTTGACATGTAACACTATGTGCACTCAACAAATAATTAGGTATATTGAGTAGAAATGTAAACAAAAGTTTAGATTGGTTTGAAAACGGTGATACAAAAAAAAACAAACAAAAAAATAAGACCTGAAATATAAAATAACACAAAACAGCAATTAAGATTTAGATTAAGTAGAATAAAAAAATACATAAGCTTCCGTAGCCTTATGCGAGCTCAAAGGCGTATGTAGGTGGGCACTATATACGAGTATGTACATTTAGATTTTTGTAAGCCACCAAAACATTTTTACGCTTTCTTCTGTCGCCGTTTGTATAACTAATTCAGGAAGTGTCTAGCTCTTTGCGAGTGCACCTTAGTCCTCGAGCGTGTATATATATTTCATAAGGCTACGCAACAGCCAGTGTATTGTTTTATGTCATTTTCCCTGACGCCGCTCGCACGTACACGTACCTTTTACGCATAGCAGGTGACAAGTGACAAACCATTGGTCATGTCAAATTTTGACCGTCCTTTCAAGCTTTCTTCATCGTCCATTTAAATTCCCGGAAACTTAAAATGTGCCAAATTTCTCGTACTTTAGATAGATAGGTAGTTCGTATCTGTCTTCGCACGCAATTATAACTCTATTTCTTGCCAATTAAATAGGATTTAAATTTTCATGTGAATTATTACTTATTATCCAAAGAAATGTCCCGTCATTACCTACGGAGCTGAGACGTGTGTTGACACCCACGGTAGAGCTGTTCCCTCATTCAAAGTCGTTCAACGAGTTTTGGAAATGCTTCGGCCAGGTGGGATGACGTTCTGCGAAATATTGCAGGCAGATGTTGGATGCGGTAAGCTGAAGACAGAGCGCTATGGCGCTCATTAGGGGAGGCCTATGTCCAGCAAGGGACTAGATGATGATGATGATCCAAAGAACTATTAGATTGCAGATACAACTGATCTGGAATTCCTAACGTACCTATAGGCAGAGCGGTTACGCACTGAATTCGATCCGAATCCGGTATTCATAAAGTCAAAGTGCTTTATTTCCTTAAGACCTTACAGGACTCTTGGACACGGCTTACAAACTTACAAACAGTAGGTACTATGGCTATTTCGGTCCGTCCATATTCTGTTCCGCATTAGAGATTCCCGGATTCAAGTCGTAAGCTCTTAGGCTACTTTTTATCCCGGAAAAACGCGAGCGAAGCTAGTAAGTAGTAATAAATAATTCTAGCAAGCTAATTAGACTTCGCATCGTTTCCCGTTGCACCCGGCGACCTGTGGTAAATATAGGTTGCTCTAAATATAGTGATCTATTCCTGCGATTGGCATCTATAATGCATCAGCTGGCCATGACATGATGTCGATGTTTTTATCTATTTAAGTCTTCAACTTGTAGAGGTATATTCTACAGAGCCTTTTGAACGTCTGTAAGAAAAACTCGAAAGTATTATTTGTTTCTGGAGGCGTTCAACAAGCTCTGCTGGAATTTAAAAAATAAAATTACCAAACTGCATTGTTACGCTGGTCATCATCTCAGTGAAAAGACTGCTGGATGTAGACCTCCACCGAAGCTCCTGTTGTTGCTGTTGTCCATGGGACACTGTTGTTGCTTTAAACTCTCCTCGGCAGTGTTTTTACAATAATACATATATGAATTCACCAACGTTTCATCCCCTTATAAATTCGTCAACCTACGATAGTTTTTATAGTAAATAAATAAATGAATTTACAAATTCAATCTTTCGCAAAATACCAGGTTAAACACCTACAGGTCAAATATACAATCTACAATCACAACAGCAGTTTAGCAGGTGCAAATAACAAAATAATCGTAAAATGATTTGGCAAAGACCGGTCGTTCTAATTGATTTATCAGAATTTACGCTTTCGGCCGCCAGCGGGGCTCGACCTATCGGGGATCGACAGCACTATTGTAAAATAATGCCAGGCTTTATTTATGTGCAGGGTTCTGCCTTTATCTGGTCTTAAGAATACCTAGCTTTGGCCTGTAGTCTAGTCTCTCTGTCTGTCTGTCTGTCTGGACTCTTAAATTAAATAAACCTAGTTTTGTATGTATGTAAGTTTGAGTTAGATCATCGTTTTTTACGCCCAGTTACACAGTCGCCTTAGAAATCGGCTTGATTAAAATCATCATCTTGTCTAGCTACCTACACAAACAAACGGCTATATATGGTACGAGTATCATAGTGTGCGTCGTCCTGAAACATGCTATGCTAATCCATTTGCTAAAGATTTACGGCGTGCTCGTGTCATTCAAACATTATTAGGTATCATAGCAAAATTCAGTATGATTTGTGCCATCACATTTGCTAAATGAATGTTACCTATTTAATGTGTCCATAAACACTGAAACACTACCGCATTCGTCATGGGTACGAGTGCCTACATAAACCTAGAATTAGGCAAATTATTGAAACAATACTAGTAACTAATTTAAGCGAAGTGACGTCCTTTATAGAACTTACGGTAGAAGAAATTTAAACACTATGTTAGGTACCTATATATTTTACCACCTATCAAAGATTTGCAGTAACGGGTGCATCATCATCATTATCATCAACCGACTATTATACTGATCTCTCATGATAAGGGCCTTGTTGGCTCTTATCATAAATCATTGCAAATTTATTACCAATAATAGCATATCTCGATTAATAAATAATCTAAGAATCATCTTCTCTGTTCCAGATATCGACAACAACGGTTTCCTAGACGCCCACGACTTCCAATGTCTGGCACTACGCACCTGTGTGCTAGAAGGCAAAGGCGACTGCAGCGCCGCCCGCCTCCAGAAGTACCAACACGTGATGATGTCTCTCTGGGAGGAGATCGCACAGCTGGCGGACTTCGACAAGGTTCCTGACTATGTCGGTACACAACACAGATTATACGAGCTCTTGCTGTTGCTGCTTACGGTGGATGTCTTTAGATGTTGTAGAATGCTTGCAAATGCACAGTTGTAGTCAAGTATCGTGTCAGAAGATCTGTTGATAAGGTTTTAAAGGCAAGGCCAGACTCCAGATGTACCTACCAGCACGAGATGATGAGGTCTTTGGGAGGAGTCCGCGCTCGCAGATTTCAACACACCGTTGATAGGTACTCACTATTAGCTCTTGCTACTTTTGTTTGATATGGTGTCTGCAGAATGCTTCGGTACCTGTCTTCTTAGAGCTGACGTAAAAATGTGCTGTGGAGCTCATTTTGGATAACAGCTCATCTGGGTGCCTGCAGAAGGCGTCATAATGTGTTTCAGTTTTCACAAAACCTTAGCTTTATTAGCGGTAGGTATTTCTGGTTTTCAACCGGTTCCTATTTTATCATCAGTGAAAAATGCATGGAGAAAAGAGCTTAGCTGTCATTGGACACTACTAATCTCCGACGATCACTGGTGTCGGAGAAAAAGCTCATCAAGGTTTTGTTGTCACTTACAGGTTTTGCAAGTTTTCTATTGGCTCTTGGTTATTAGATCACCGACAGAGATCTTCAACCGTCACTTTCTTTTCAGTTTCAGTCTGATCGATGACTAACTCAACTTCGTAGCTCCAGCCAGTCCATTAGGACAACCACTGTTCTTTCTGCTGCACTCGCAATTTTAACTGGTTGTTTAATATCAATGCACCACGCACTTAAACGCACACTGCACTAGCTATATGTAATGTAGCTGCACAAGCACAAGGCGCACGCTTTGCATATTATATTCGACACTTCAGTTCCTGGACCTGGTAATAGCATATCATGAAGCTAGACGAACAAGTTTAGAAATCCAGGGAATAGGCAGCAAACAGGATTGATTAGAATAAAGAATAAAAGAATAAAGAATTTATTCATAGCCACACATGTTATATAAAAAATAAGGGAAATACAAAAGAAAAAACAGGCACGTAATAAACAAAAACATAGGCCTATGGATTTAAATTAAGAAAATAATACACAGCAAACATGCTGTTCCCTTTCTAACCCTTAGGACTACTACATAGAGTCCTCAGAGTTAAAAAGAAAAAAAAAAAAATACATTACATTACATTTACATTTTTTTTTAGATTACGATTTGTCTAGCAGTTTTCTCAGAAAGACTTATAGGAAACCGTGTCCAACAATAAGACTACAAAAAAGGTCAAACACAAGGTTCAACCAGAAAGTAATGTTCTTTTAACATTCCTTTCTATTTAAATACCAGAAATTTCCGCAAAAGTGATAAAAGGATTTCGGGACTCTTCTATTCCGTCTTTCTATGCATGAAATCAGTAGCTTCTTTTTTGTAGAAGATTATGTAAGCGGGATCCGTAACATAGACATAACATATAAGTATCTATCATTTATTTACCGCCAAACACATTATATAACCTAAAGTTAAATTAATTTAAGGATCGTTTCGTGTAGGAGCAAGATTTTTTTTTGCGGTTTATAATTTGTCTTTATTTTTTAAGGACAAGCAGAAAAGTAATTAGCCGCAAATCGTAAACCATTTTCTATTAACTTATGAAAAAAGTAACTTCGATTTAGGTACTGGTATTTTTGGAACATTTAGGCAAATAAGAGATTTTGGGGTAAAAAGCAACATATTCCCAAATGCTCCCAAAATACAATTGAATCGAAGTTGGTTTTATCATATAGAAAAAGGTTTACGATTTGCGGCAAATTACTTTTCCGTTAGCTTTATTCTTTGTAAAATACAGAATTCATTCAAAACCACATAAAAATAATCTCGCGCCCACACAAAACGATCAACCAACAACAATTTAAACTCCATTTGTAACGTGTGGCACATAACATATATCGTAACGCCTAGTAATGCTTACGAGAGACAAACAATCTTCAATCATGATATGCCATTACAACCTCCAGGAACTCCTTAACTCCCACTAAATTCCACCTAAAATTCCAGGACGGGATGATATCCGTAGATGAGTTCAAGCAAGCGGTCATGAACAGCTGTGTGGGTCGTAAGTACGACGACTTTCCTCAAGCCATGAAGGCGTTCATCGAAACCAACTTCAGAATGATCGACATCAACTCGGATGGAGTCATCGGGATCGAAGAGTACAGATACGACTGTGTGCAGAGGATAGTTATTGAGGATATCAAGATTATTGACGATGCCTTTGACTCCCTGTTGAATGTGAGTATCTTTTTTAAAAGTAGATTCGTGAACTTTGATGGAAGAAACTTTCCGGAATCATACAGACTCGCATGGGGTTTATAGGAAAAATATTTTTCTGAGTTTTGTCGCCGGCGGGTTCCACGGTTCCACTCCACCAAATTACAGAGAAGTGATGTGATTTTAACTATGATATTGCATATTTTTATTTATTATTATTTATGGGTTATTCTTAGGTAGGTACACATTTTCTCTTCTCAACTTCTGTAGAAACCGGCTACTAGATTGTCTAAGTTTGCAACGTGTGATAATAAACCGATAAGAAAAGATACCTATTATTTTAATTCTAGATAGAGATTGCCAGAAAAAACATGAAGTCCAATTTTTCAGCCAATCTCTATCTAGAATTAAATTAGTTGGGCACGTTATAAAAAGAGAATAGTCGAAGTGCAGTGACCCAGAGAGATCTTTAAAGATCTTCTTAATGTCTTTAGAAAAGTCTTGTCAAAATTACAAAAAAAACCGAAATAACAGAGAACAAGCAATAAACATCGTGTCATCTTAATTTACGAGGAGAAATGTCATTTTAATTTGCTAATTAAAAGTGAGCTTTTCTTTGTTAATGATACGGGACAATCTCGCTTACCTGCCAAGTTTCTTTGATGTTATCATTCGTGAATATGATTTATGAAAGACAATCATATTAACACACTAATTTTACACACTGCAAAAGTTCTTGACTTTGTTATAGCGTCTACACCTTAGAAACTTATAATAGGTCATCATCATCATCAACATATGTCCACTGCTGGACATAGGCCTACCCCAATGAGCGCCATAGCGCCCTGTCTTCACCTTGCCGCATCCAGCATCTGCCTGCAGTCTTTCGCGGATCGTCATCCCACCTGGCCGGAGGGCGTCCTACACTACATTTGCCGAGTCGCGGTCTCCACTCGAGAACATGTTTACCCCAGCGGTTGTCGGTTCTTCGCGTGGTATGGCCGGCCCACTGCCACTTCAGCTTGCTAATTCTCTGACCTATGCTTTGGTTCTCTGTCGGATGTATTCGCTACGCGTCCTATCCTTCAGAGAATCTCCAAGCATAGGTCTTTCCATAGCTCGTTATAATAGGTAATGCCACGGAACAGAAAGAACAGCAACTGTTCTTTCTATTCCGTCACCTTCATTGCCACGACGCACAAGTGGTCGAGCAGTCCTACTATAGCTGCGGGGCGGCGCGCCACAGTCGCACCGCAGTGACTACATGCAATGTGTGCATTAACTGCGACCTATAGAGGTATACGTTACTGTACTGCCCAAGATAAAATCCCCTTTAATGCGTTCACTGCAAAGCTCCAACTATGCGATCCGCAGGGCGGGTGTACATCTGCTGCGCAAAACCCTATGCTGAGCACTTCACACGCTTCCCTGTGGTCTGTACTGACCGCCGTTACGCAGCGTAATGTAACATGTTACACAGCCAGCGTTCATATTCATGTACGGGGAAAGAAGGCGCTCGCAACGAGCAACGAGACGGATTTTAGCACATGGCGTAACGTAGCGTGCTCGCTGCGAATGGTACATTACGCCCCGTGACACCGGTCAGTACCCACCTTAAGAACTGCACAGATGCACCGGCACGAAATGTGTTAAGTTGGAGCAACTGCCAGGTACGCCTTCCTAGCAGGTATTACCTCCCTATTATCTTTAGCAGTTGAACAACGCTTTACAAGATGATCCAGGCGTCAAGAATAAACGACATTGAAATGTAATTTAATTACACATTAATTAAACTAATTTTTATTCGCTCTTCGATTAACGTACAGTCAATGGCAGTAAGAATCTTTGCCAAGCCCCCGTGAAAGTGTTTATTTCTAGAACTAGAGAGTGTACTTACCTATTAAATTGTTAACTGGGTAGTAAACAGATTTATTGGTATTTAAGTAGGTATGTCTTCCTCAAATACTATCACATAGAAAACACCTAGAACACCCGGAATAAATATCTGCAGATCGTACAAAACATTTGCTCCAAGCCGGACATCAAACCCGTAACTTCGTGCGTCGCAGGCGCACCTTCGCCCGCTACGCCGCAGAGGTCGTCTAATGAAAATGTGCCTATACTGCAGCGCACTCAGTATCTAACCACCCGTCTCCACTACAAGAGTATGTGACGAAATCTAGTGAAAATAGTCGGGCCCACTTCATTAAACTCGCAAACACTCTAAAAATAAAATTCTACCGATACATGCATTATGAAAGCAGATAAAATTATGCAATGTGAATAGAATAAGCTTTCCGCTTGGCGTTCTTCCAAATATTCTACAATGATCTACGTACCTACCTATTCCTGAAAATAATACAGAAGCTTTTTTACAAAAAATAGTTTTGGTTTCAGCCGAATAGCCGAAGCCGAATAGGACCCTCCGAAAACAGTCGTGTATCGTTGTTTCAAATATATTTTTAGGAAATGGCCTAAACACCGTTTTACCGAGCCCCGAGTTCGATTCCTCGATAGTACTGAGCTCCATTTTGTTTGGAATTTCCGCAGATCCATATCCGCACGCTTGAGGCGCTGTACCAAATCCCATACAAAAATGGAAGGAACATCTCGACAACTCGTCTCGATACCTTCGATTAACCGAACTTAGGGCTCTATTCTTCACAACTAATACATTTCCGCCATACTACCTACGCTTATTCTACTAGATATTGAAATACAAAATAGCGCAGCATCAATAGATTATAATATAACTGTCTCTAGGTACTCGGTTAAACCTATACGATTAGTTGAAACAATAGACATAAGATACGTTTATATAAAATAAGGTTGTATAAAATCTCTGATTACGTTAGAGGAACAAGAATATTAATAAAAATATATAAAATTAGGGGGAAGTCTGTGCCCAGCTTTTTTTTGCATTTTTGTGGGACGAGATATGTCGGATAAATGTATAAATATTACAAATAATCCATCATTAATATTAGAACTGCTGTACCAATTTACAACAAATAAAGCTCAATTAATTCAACTTTCAAACGTAAAACAAAACAAACATAGATCGATTCATCTGTTTTGGAACTACAACGGGAATAGGACAAAACCATGGAGCTAGATAATCTTCTTCTCTTTTCCAATTTTGTCTGTTTAACGTGGCAGTATGTGTCTTTAAAGCCGGTTACCTTCTGACAGTTGTTATGGAGCGTAATGTACTATTCGCAGCAAGCATGAAACGTTAAATATCCATCTTGTTGCTCGTTACGAGCGCCTTCTTTTCCCGTACTGACTGCACGAACGCTCGCTGTCAATGTTACACCACGCCCCGTAACGCAAGTTAGTGTCCACCTTTAGACAAACACACACACAGACTGCCACGTTTAATTTATTGCACCTTTGACCCCTCTTTATGCGTGGGGTCAAATACGCAATAAATTAAATAGGGGGTATGTAAAAAAACTGATTTAATTACCGAGTAACGTTGAGCGCTTGAGTTTGGTGAAGAGACAGTTGGATACAAACCTTAACATTTCAGGATGACGACAGAAGAAAAGGCGGTCTCACGCTATCGAGGTACCAGGAACTCTTTGCTCAGTTTCTAGGAGATCACAGCGATGACTGCCAGGCGAAAAACCTGTTCGGACCTTTGGATATGTAATGACTATGAAACAGAAACGTAGATAAGATCGATAGTTTGTGAATTTCCTACAATTACAAAAATACTAGGGTAACTTCTGGACGACCTAGGAGGCATTTGTGCACTGCCAAAAAACCTACTCTGATAATTTCAATCAAGTCTAAAGCTCATTTTGTAGCTAGTAAAGTAAACTATGATGATTTGATGAAAGATTGCTGTCGTCGATCTATGCTTGAGTAACGCTTTTCTATGGACACTCAAGCATAGATCTATGACTGAGCAAGCATTCATAATACGGGCCTTAGTAATTAGCCTATCAATACTTGACTGTGAATTTCAGAAGTTATTTGGCAGAAGGGCACGTATCACAGGGTACTATCCTTACTTTACCCTAAATTTATAAAATGGTGAAGAAGATTGGCATACCTATCTAGACTAATTTGGACACCAAGATAAACCTTGGACCACAACGTCACTTTCCATCAGGTGAGATTGTGATCAAACAAAGGTCTACTAACTATAAAAAACATGGACAAAATTATGTTATTTTTTTGCAAATGTTTTTCTTATTTTTATTTTAATCTAAAAAGCTATAAGACCAACAGGCTAAATCAAATGTAGGGTGCGTAGATACTTACTGAAAATCACATATCTTTATACCAAAACCGTTGTTAATTAACTGAAACAACTGATTAATTCATATATTATTGTTTGACTGTTTGCTATTATTATTCTTGTTAACGTTATATTTTACTATGTTTTTAAGTTAGTTTGTTGCTAGTTTTATTAACATTTTATATTTACACTGTTTTAAACCATCCAGTTTATTTATTAAGTTGATTATTTTTTAAACGTTTTGAATTTATTACTGTTGTTGTTCTCTTTCTTATATGTTTTATTCTGGAATGTTAATACTTATTTATAAAAAGTACTCCTGTATGAAATGTGATAAAGTTGACTTATGCTACCAAGTATAAGTTGATAGTAAAATAAAATAAAGTGCACTCGAGAAAAAAGTGCTTGAATTCTGCTTCAAGCATTTTATTCTCTGTAGTGTTTTAATTTTAAGGTAGGTAAGTATAGTTTATTTTATAAATTGAATCGATAGCAAATAAAATGATTTTCTTAAATAATATAAAAAGTCGCCTGTAAAGTTGAGGGTGATAGGCACTTAATCTTTCTAAAAACATCAGTGTTGCTAAGATTTTACAGCAAAACATTTAGATACTAAGCTGAGCTTAATAGAATAACTACAGAATAAATATATATACAGAGTTATTGGTAATTCAGTGACACTGCGTGAGCTGTAGGTTCTGTTCATCATCACGAACTCGTTCGTGAAGACACCAGGTCTTAGTTCTTGTGTTCACTTTAGTAGAAAAAATTTAAAATATAAATCTAAGGCTTGGAGTTAAAATTAGACGAAACTAGTTAGATAGATAGATATCGTTTATTGTCAAAGGGATTACATGTTATAAGAAATCAAATAATATCCCAAAAATTTCTTGACTTCGACGGGACTTGAAACCGCGCCTCAGTACGGGAACGTGCTAACCAACTACACAACGAGGCCAAGTGACGTCGAAAAACTCTAGGACTTCCATCGGACTATTATTTGATTTCTTATAAATAAACCCAGTGTGAGGCTTACGCACTATAATAATAAAAACCTTGGATTACATGTTATTGGTTAGTAGTGTTTTAAACCCTATGTTAGGTTTATCTAGACACTAGGGTGTTCTGAAAATAGCTATAAGTAGGTATAGATAAATTTGTAAACACGGTAGGCAGTTACGCACACAACAAACACAGCGGTGTCACCGTCCATCCTGTTTACGTGTAGCTATTTTATCCCTTTCTTTTAAATACCCGAAAGGTAGAGCCACAGATTTTATAATACTAGAAGAACTAAAGACTTGCCCGTCATGATGAGGCCTAAAGTATTATTTATAGAAATCAATTTCCTATCGATTTATTGAAATGAAATGTTATTAAAATAAGGACAGTTACACACTATTTTATAAGGTATGTGCGTATGAGGGCTCAACATACAAAAATGAATCTAGTCGTAGTCGTCGAATTGTAAATAATTGCGGTTAAAAATAAATTGGTTAAACTGGAAAAATTGCGTTTTTTACTTGGAGTCATAATTTTAAGCAGGTTTCCTATTCCTACATATAATAACCAGGTAGATATAGTTTGATATAGATTTAATAGCATGAACAAAAGTAGGTATATAAATCTACTTTATTTGATCCCCGGATTTCGTCTCAAAACTTTAGTAAATGAGGTTCAATGAAAAACAGTTTGCAATTGGTTAAATTCTTATACTTTATTCATTAAATCACATTCCATATTAAACACTCAATACTAATAAAATGGAAAGTTAGTCATTCATTGAGGTAATAAACTTAGACCGTTTACAAACTATTCTAAACTAATTCCAAAGGTTACTTTCTCACAATAATAAAAGGGTTAAGACTAACTTTAATGGAATATTAAAGAATCGTTTTAATTAGGTACATTTGGCTCTGTTTTTTTTTACCCGCAGAATCCGTAAGGTAATAGGTAATAGGGGCACCTCGTCCATTACATGACGTGTCTAGGTATACAAATAAAAGGCGGTTCTGCGGGTTAAATTACTACATAATTTGTGTGTCATTTTACTCAAAGATTCGATTAGAAAGGGTAAAATATTTCTGTATTAATTTCAAACAACAGGGGTATTATCGATTGAGCTATCTGTACATAGAACCCTTGGATCCTACCGACTGCGCCAACCTATAACCGGATGCGCCAGTTAAAAACAAAATACTATTTCATTACTAACGAATACTACAACACGTCACAAAATAGCAATGGGATATTTACACCCATAACGATCATCATAATGTTATAATATAATTTTGAATATAGTCCATAATGGTGCTAACTCATAAAGCACAAAAATTAAAAAAAACTTATTTACATTGCACTAAAAATGATGCCTTCCTTTAAATTTCGATCGATAACGAAGGGTCCGGCAACATGTGCTAGCGAAGCAGTCTAGAATAGTCACGAGCGTAGCGAGTGACTCTAAAATAGACTGCTGAGCTTAGCAATTTTATAGTAGGTAATTTTATTATTTGACATTGCCTTTGGACACATTTGTTGAGCAACATTAAGCTGAGGCAGGACTTTTTTGATTCAAATGATAGAATTACCTATTTTTAGTTATTGTGTATTTAATGTGTGAGCCAATAAATAGATTTTCTTTCTTTCTTTTATTTCATTTTAGAAATTATTCGTGTATTCCGTTCAGTATTGCCAAAGTAGTTAAGTTTTTGATTTTTGTGCCATGTGAATTAATACCAATTTGTAATATTATAAAATTCTTTACATACTTACATAAGTTATCATCAGATTAATTATCAAATTTTAAACATAAACCTATCTATAAGTACATACACTACAGTGTTGAAATAGATTCATAAAATATAGATTTGGTCAGTATAAAATAAATGTAAGTATCACAAAATCAAATTATTATAGTATTAAAAGGCTAAGCAATGTTTGTTACTCCTAAGTACCTAAATAATTCCTAAATTACTAAATAATTCGTCAAGTTAGTCTATTTTAAATCGACAATCTTAGAACGCCTTTAACTAAACACTTACGTAAATAAAATGTTTTTTCTTAACTTGGAATGTTGGCTTATGAGTGCCATTTAATTTTTGGAATTATCTTAAGCCTCATAGTTTTATTACCTTTCTTTGAAACAGGTTTTACATCGATCTACCTAATCAAATCGTCACTCACTTTAAGAACACACAAACTTCCAATAAAGCATCAAATCGAGCGTATGCATTCACTATGCATACTTTATTTATAAACATTATATAACTTTTATACCAAAAAATATGAACATTGAAAGCAAAGCTAGACTAGCAGCCTTTAGAAGCCTTCAATGTAGGGATAGCCTTCGCAATGCGTGTATTTTATTTATTTTACAATTTTTACACGTGTCTGCGCTTTGCTTTTATGCGAACGCACTTTAAGCAAGATAAATTTATATTTTACACTTTGCTTCTCTACGAACGCAACTGCAAGATATTATTTTAATTGTGTTGGCTTTGTAATGATATTCTCCAAAAATACTGGGTTTTTATTTTTAATTATTATTATTATTATTTTTTGTTATTTTACAAAAAAGACCTTGCTTAGTCCAGTTTTACATTTAGTACGTAAAAATCAACGACCACTTAAGATTTTTAATCACAGCGTCTTTGATTGTTTTCTTAATAATAACGACAAAACGTTTTTAAAACCCTGTTTAGCAATAAAATAAGCATTTAACTTGCTCCGTTATTACAGAGTTAAAAAAGCTAATTACTTTCACAAATCAAGGTTTTAAAAACTGAATGATATCCACGTTTTGTTTTACGAAAGCTAATTCAAGAATACACAATTCCTAAGTATGTACCTAAAAGATTTAATAGATTAAGATAAGTCAAATTGACATCAAAAGGCACAAAAACATCATTTTTGTAGCACAATATATTAAATTTGATCCTATTACTTTATACCACAACAATAACTACGTACAAATATGTTTCTATTATTTTCTAAAAAGAATATAATATGTAGGTACGAGAGGTACGTACCTACAGCTTGGATTATTTACTTCTAGATAGATTATCTATTTACCTAAATAAAGATAAATATTTTCGATAAGTGTTTAGTTAGATCGAGTAAATAATAAATCACAAATAGCCAATAAAAATTGATAATATGTTAATACTACTATTGTTTAAAACGGTACCTGTTTTAAACAATAGTAGTATTAACATATTATCACACATAGGTAATTTTTATTACCTATTTGTGATCTAATATTTACCGTGTTTTTTTTTACACAAATGTAAACAATCACAATCTACCTAAGTTCACACAAAAACTACAAAATACATCAATACATGAGTATTGAATCAAAGTACGTCTACCCCACCTAATTTTATATATCGTTGTCTTGAAGTGATTCCACTTGCACGACTAAATTACCAATATAGGGTGCCATGTAAGATGTGTAGGTACTAAGCCGAAAGAGGGTGATTCTGGACCCCGAGGGGATCAACTTGTGAATAATATTTTAATATAATAATAATAATAATGTAAGAATAAACGTAAAAGAACACAAACATAAAAAAAAAATCTTATTAAAAAAAAATTAAAAATCGTAGAACAAAAGTTGATCCCCTCGGGGTCCCTTTCGAGTTAGTGCACATGTTTCGTAGCACCGTGTATATCAAGGTAGGTCTGATACCTACCTAATTTAACTATTACGATGTTTTGTAGTGAGTTCACTTGTGTAACAAAACTAAAAATTCCTCTAAAACAAACCTATACTTACCTATTTACCTACTAACGGTAATTTAGGTAGGAAATATTTAATCATCTCCTTCACGTCCCCATTTGCTTTCGTAATTTATTAAATCCATACTTGCCTCTTATTTTAAGGACCCAATACAGAGTCATGCCAATAAGTAATTATTTTAGCCTCAAGCAATCAGTACACACACAATAAGAATGTATGAACCCTTTTCGAGACATTCCTTGTTATTGTAATATTATCAAGCTTCTTCAATTGCGATAAAATTCATTAATTAATTGGTTTGAGAAATAAAGCTGTTTCAGTAGGCATAATCAGTTTACATAAGATGGTTCCATTAACAAACTTGTCAAGCGCAATCTATGCTGCCCTTCCATGCTCAAATCACGTTTCGAGTTAGAAACGACCCGAACAGGTTATAACATTACACACACTATCAGTCCATCATGCCAAGCGACACCAGTCGTCTCGTTAAGCCAACACTTCGCCTGCTAGAGCTGGTTTTGTCAATCCAGCTTGTCAAGTGACATCAGACGTCTCGTCAAGCCTACACCCCAAACAGGTTTTAACATTACACTATAGTTCATCACGTCGCGTCGGCATGTCAAGCACATCAGTCGTCTCGTCAAGCGCAGGTTTTACAAACACTATCAGTTCCGCTTGTCAAGCGACTTCAGTTAGCTCGTCAAGCCTACATCTCGTCAGTAAACGCGTTGACAGTCCCGCTGTGCGAAGCGAGCGGCTGCGTTTCCTCTAGACTGCCGTAGGTGGGGCCGCGGCGCTGCAGTCGACCACGCCCCCTGCCTCGGGTTATGCCTGGTGGAACAAACTTAAGGCTTTACTTCCAACCTATTAGGTACTAAAGCAGGGAAGAGCGATGTAACTGTGCTCAAGCAATATAAAAATAAAAAACCCGACTGTGCAGAAAGGTTTCTTGGATATTCAAAATGGCTTCTTACCGCCTTATTGGAGTTTTTTGGGCTACAGCGACAGCCATAGGAACTTACGTAGCTATAACCCACTGGGTAACCGATGATGTGCATTAGTTACATTAAAACATTACCTACCCTCCTTCACAGTCGGGCAAAAACAGTCTTGACAACATTGTCATGGTCATTTGCGGTAAACAAGATTATGTCCTCTCAATAAATCGATAAAAGTTATACGAGGGTATTTTGTAGTGTTAGAATCGGTACCCGATATTTTCCAGTAGGATGGAGCATATTTACCTACAACAGACAATTAGTTACATAAGCAATGCAAGTCATAATAATAATTCAAGAGATTACACAGAAATCTATCTATACAAGGTGCCACATTATTGGTGTACTAAGCCAAAAGGGGGTTGTTGTGCACCCATAGCCAACTGATCCGCATAGTTGATTTCAGATATACGTTTTTTAAGTTTTCATATTAAAAATAACTTTACTCATACGCTTAGCAAAATGACAACCCTATCACTAACGCAAACACACGTAAAGCTGGCCATTTTGACGACTAAATTTTAGGGAAACCCGGAGAGTGCTAGAACAAAAAATGTTCGTGGGAGGGGGGTGGACCATCCGCTTTCCGCTTAGTACACCAATAACGTGGCACCTTGTAGATTGATAAAACCACGCTTATAAAGATTATTACGAAAAAGATAAAATAACCCACATTCGCAAAACAAAAGATGTTCGATTGATACTAGGACTATCAAAAAATTACGTAAAAAGTGCTTATTTCAAATAAGCTTAACAAACAAAATATTTATTAACAAAGAAAATTACAAACAAATTAGAACTATTATTTACAATTGAAACAACTGAGCTAACTGCAGACTGTTGCAAGAATCTACAGGTAGCTCAATTGATCCATACCTATCAATACCAGTCTTAACAAATTAACACAAAATAACCAGCGACTTTTAAGAAAATTGTACAACTGTATGAGGTGCAAAAGTTGCTCAATTTTGGCTTTGTACAATGAATAGTGATGATGATGATATTGCCGTGTTAATTCTGCATTGCATTTCCAATATTTGAGTCACTTTAATCGATAAAAGATAAATTTGAGGACCACTTTGAGATAGCAAGGCTGATTCATTCAAAGGTAGTTCGACATTCACAGTTATTATTAATTTTCAGTTAGGTATTGTGTTTGATAGACCAGGCAGACATAAGTTTTAACATTAATCTTCAGATTAATTAAAATTTCAAACAAGACTGCATCAATAAATAACTATATAAAATCTCAAACTCAAAACGTAAATCGTTTACATTTACTAAATTGACGGTGAATTGTGTAGTTATTTCAATAGTTATTTTTAGTTATTAACATGTAAGCTAAGTCTTAATATATTTCATTTTTGTGCTGGTGTTTAATTTATCTTTCCCCAATTTGTGTAAGATTACCTACTGAACATTTTTAGATTTCAAGCTGCATTGAATATGGCAGAGCTATGCATCAGGATATTCTGTGCACTCTACATTTTGCTTATGAGTGAAATTGCTTCTATACCTACGTGCAAAGATCTTACGACTACTTTCCACGTACGAGATAGTGCTATTTGCAACAATACAATCCTTACGTTGTTTTGGTTCGGACTCAGTAGCTCCTTACGCGATGCAAGAAAAAGAAACATTATAATTGTACATTGGACCTTTTCTAAATCTAACGCAATTTTGCGGGGCAAATGGTTGTATGATCTACAGGTGTTAGTTCTGGGTCTGGTGGTATATCAATAACCTCCCATAACACAAGCTCTGCTTACTTTGGGACTAGATGGTACTGTGTAAAAATGTCTATTCTCCGGCTAAATTCAAGATCCTAAATTTTACTATTAAAGATAAAACACGTGTTAACAAAGATGGTAAATAAATTTATGACACAATATGTTTGCACGATTCATATCGGTATGCAAAAAATATGCCGAGAGTATGGCATGCTAAAACTATCGTAGTTTTGACGAATTCATTGAATGTAAGCGAGTTAACTACGAAACTTGTAAATTTATTAAACATGACCGATAAAACGATACTTTCTCATCGTTTTTTCACAGTTTGCACTACTTGTCGATTTGAGATCTTTTAAAATCAACGCCAAAACGAGAAGTTAGGAATTTAGGATTTTTGGTTTAGTTGTATACTAACATCATTTCTGGAGCTTTCACACAGCATCATCTGGCGCCAAACTAAGCAGTGTTTTTATTATGAGAACCAGATTACTGATAATAAACTACTGCACGGTGCATCGACTGTCCTCGTTTTCAAATGACACAAATTTTCATGTAAAAGACATGCATGTCTTTATTTTACAGTACGTATAGATATCGGCATAAATAAGAAGAAAGGAATATATAGAAGTTGTTAGACATAACATTCAAATTTGCTTTGATAACTTTGTTTTGAGTTTGTGTATATTTATGCCGATTCCTATACAAAATATGGGCCTTATTCAATAAATAGAACAACAGTCTATACAACAGACGTCATCTTAAAATATATGAGATTTTAAGTGCTTTTATAATTATGCACTGTGAACATATTTTTCCTAGGAACTGCAGGTTTGTTTAATTTATTGAATAAAGCCAACGAATCAAACTTTTATTCAGGCAATTTCTCAAACAGTAACATTCTATGAAAGTAAAGGACCCTAATAAAGAAGTAGAAGTATTTACTTGCTAAAATAAAAGTCCATGAATGTCACTATACACTGTATAGTGACATTCATTCAAAAAAATCACCCTGTATAGTATACAGGGTGATTTTTTTGGACGGGGCAGTAAGGAGCGGTACCTTAACCAGTGTAGCTACAGGAATAAGGTCTTAAGAGACTATCGTTTTTTTTAGAGAAATTTTCATGCATATTCACAGTTTTTCAAATAAATGTACAGTTAGCAAGAAAATTTACATTTTACATAAACTTTTTTTGATGCCAATCGATCCTGTTTCTTATACTAATCAAAAATACTAAGCACCTCTGTATTATACTATCCCACCACTAGCTTTTACACTACCTAGTCTAAATACCTAGTTTAAGCTTGATTAAGTACCTTTGTGAGAGAAAATAAACCTTTTTATTATTATTATTATTATTAAAAACTTCTATCTATAACAAACTGAGGTTGTAGTACTAAAAAGTCAAAAAACGCAAAAATCTTTTCTCTTTTTCTTAATCTTTTGTTTTTTTTTTTTTTAAATCTGATAATGGTGATGAAATATTCTCTAAAAGATATGTATATTCTCCTAAGATCATTTTCCGGTAGCTACACTGATTACAGTACCCCCCCCTTAATGCCCCGTCCAAAAAACCTCCCATGTATAGGCACTGCCGTGTGACATGTCTATGCGTAGGTACTGAAAATAATGGCCAAAATGCAGGTTTCCAAACAAAAATAAAACAAAAAAATAATGAAGAACACATTTATTTCTATCACAATAAAGATGCCAGTACCACAAGCCACCTTTGAATAAACACCCTCTAGTTTAAAGTTTAAGTACTAATTTTAAGTAGAGATTCACTATTTCTTTGCTATTATAACATTGTATTGGGTTTCTTTTAGATAAAAACTACAGGTAGGAACAGAAACATAGAGGGGTTTTAAAAATCTCTTTGAAATAATACAGATCGTTAAAAAAAATTATCGATTATGAAATAATACAACTAAATTAGGAAATAAATATAATTGTTCTTAATCCGTGTTGTCTACAGTCGTGCTACCTGTAAAGATAGAGCTTTTTGCTTTAGGAATCCCGATTTAGGATTAACCCAGCACCGAGTTTACTAAACACCGAATTAGTTTAACTAAATTTTAGTTTAAGTTAGTAAGATGGCGATATTAGCGGCCAACTGTACCGGATTCCCCAGTTAGTGGGTGAAATAAAAACTAAAATTTTATAAATAAAAATAATACAAAGTGCATCAAGCAAACATCAAATAGAAAGTTAAAAGTAAAGTCTATCTTGATAAGACAGATATCCGTAACAAAGAATGATAACTTTTATTACAATAAATACATTATTATTAATTAGCAATTTACTTATATTTTCAACACATAGTGAAACCTCTTTATCGAACAAAATATACTTGAAAATTTTGCATAAACGTTCATAACAAAAAGGAAAGCAAAATATTTCTCAAGCATTAAATTATTTTATTCCTTACTCCAAATTAATGACAATGGTTCCTTTAATAATGTTAATAAATAAAACAATAATAATGTCTGGTCACCTACCTTTAAAATAAAAAAAATTAAGTACTGAGGCAATAAGTACTATTTTGGTTCTTTGCATTTAAATGATATACGAAGATTGATATAGGAGTTAGCTCAGTGTGAGTCAACAGCTATTTATGTTAAATAACTTTCGTGATAAAATTAACTTTACATTTTTAACTGACATATGCAACCTAGATACTCGATTCAGTAAAATCCAACTGTCTCTGTCTCACTCACTCTTGATAACTACAAGGTGACCGGCTGAAACAGTCTGAGATTCTAAAAGACAACTTTTAAAATTGAATTATATCCTTGTGCGTTATTGAACGGAAACAAAAGTTATTGACTATGATTTACCGTTCAAGCAGGGCAAAAAGAGTCTAAGAAAATTTCTAAGTACCATACGCCGACGTAGCTGTACCGCCGCTTTATCTATGTATGTATAAAGTGGTATCGTAACCACGATACCACTTGGAACCACCACGGAAAAAGCGAGTATCATTGAAATGTCGTATTATTGTTACAATAAGTTCTATATTTGAAGAAAATCCGGTTAACCCCACTGAGCTTTATTCGATACAAGAGTAAGTACAAATTTGAAACTAAAAGGCAGTGACACGAAGACATGAGAGGTTAAAACTAAAATATAATTAAATTCGAATAATTAGGAATGATCGTTATCCATACCTAGCTAACACTCTTTGCAGACGATGCTCAGCAACTTTTGGAGGGGCACAGAACTTGACTCGAATACTAGTATGGAAAATTTTATGAAGAAATGGTTTTTCTTTACACTACATATAAAATAAAATAAACCTTTATATTTGCACTGTTTTTTAAGTTTAGCGGGACGAATAGTAATCCCTCGGCAAAAAATTATAGGACCATCTCGCGATAATTTTCTACGCAAAACTAAAATATTAATTAACTAAACAGGCCCACATAATAAGACATACATACATACAGTACGGTATAGTATTATAAAATCTGTGATACAGCCGAACCAAATATAGAACCTACTTCTTTTTTTTTAGTCGGTTAAAATAGAAAACTATGATGGCCTGCAGTCTACATGGCGCAGTCTACTACATGCCATAGAACTTTGTTTAATTATTTAATTTTTTATTGCAAAGTAAAACAAACCATTTCATTGTAAAATATACCACACCAGAAAACGTCGTTTCTACTACATACTGGCCAACCACTAAATAGCTCAAAAAACTGGCAAATAACCAAGCTTCAAGCCACAAATACTCACTGTGCACGTCTGAAAAGGGCTAAACTGAAAACGATCAGATCATGCAATATAAAATAATGTATAGTATAACATCTAAAGGGTGTCCCATAACCATGAACCACACCCTAAGCGTGCAATCATAAATTGCAAGTTTATAATACAGTAAATGCTTAAAACAACGTTCTTGATATATCTTTGTGTTTTAGATAGGAAGTTTACATCCACCGAAGCTAACATGCTTATTAATCAAAAATGATGGGAAAGACACAAAAATATATCGAACGGAACTAATATATCATGGGATTTTTACATAAAAAATACAATAGTTATAAAATATAAAAATAAACATTCATCAAACAGATATAGTCAAATTAATTTTGTTCTGTAAAGTCCCATAATACTCGTAATATGAAAATACAAAAATACCGATGCGTTGAACTCAGCACGAGAATGAACAAGGTTCTAATTTTAATTTAATAATTAATATTCGGGTTCAAGAAATATCGATTAAATACAAATAATACTGATCCTAACTCGCCTACTCATTAGAACAGATTATAAACATTTGCAGCAAAGATTATTGCTATAAGTGTGAGCTTGCATTGCATTTATTAATCCGACCGACTGCGCCAAGTTTATCTATCACCACAACTAAAGATGTACTAACATCCCGAAGACTTGATTGTCTTGTCTAGTAGCTGTCCGAGTCTAAATAGCTTGACATCGTACAAGTTATTCCTATCAAAGAACAATTTGAGATAAATGGTATACTAAGTTATCATTTTACCGATTACGCAAAGGCGCACTATCCACTGGCTACGCCAAAAGCTCATTATAACAAGTTGCTTGCTTAATTACTATAAAATACTCCAAGAAAAATCCTGGAGAATTCAAAAGTACCCAGCAAAAGTACACCGTAAGCTATAAAGCCTAGCAAAAATAACCCGCGTTCGCAATGCAAGCTTACACGCCCCACAATCGACTCTATTCACTGGTGTTACAGTTTACAGTCCATTCTCGCGAGTTCCAAGCTCACGCGAGAAGCGTGTCAAAGTTGTATTGCCGGTAAGGGGTGTTGCCCTCTCTTACTCGTGTAAGCGACGTCTCGGCTACGGGCGCCTCTTTGCCGCGGAGCATTTGGTTGGCGAGCTTCTGCTTGTTGACCGGCGAACCTGGAAATTGGATTCAATTCACCTGCCTGACGGTATAAAATTCAATGGCAATTTTAAGCTAGTAAGTCACCTTTTACCACAGGTTTAATTGTTTAGTTATAAGTCACTTGTAAGCGATTGATCTGATCTTTGAAAATATTCGCGGTACGTTCGTATTTCTGTGAATTTAAATTCACTACTAAATGATTAGCATCACAGAATTGACTGACATTGGTTTTTTTTTTACTTTTTTGATTCCTAATTAGTATTTCACGGGTTAAAAGCGTTTAAAAAGCAACACAAATAAGACAAAACGATAAAAATATAATTTTACCTTTACCTACCTTAGGTTAGTAGATGTATGATGGGTTAAAGTAAGCTTTACAGAACTTAAAAAAATAACGTAATTAGAGAAAAAAAACCCGGACGCTTAAAAATGGCACCCTGTATTCTCAAGTAGAGGGAATATAATATCAAAATAGAAAAAAGTAACATCTGTTATCAAAACAAAAAAGTATTTAGGTAGGTATTTAAAAATTAAGTAGAGAGTTGTGGAATAAAGTGTTGCCATATAAAAAAAACAAAAAGGTCCAATATACAAGCTATAGTTTAAACTTAAATGTGCAAATAGAAAAATATTGCATGCGAGGCCGAAACAAAACAATTCATAGTGTGAAACAGACTAACTGTGTAAGCTTGGGATATAATAATTTAGAAAATAACAGTCATATTAATAAATCCGAATATTACATAAACATATTAGAAATATTTGTAGAAGATGAAATAGACATTTAAATAATGGTGAATGAACATCCCGATAATCCATGTTAATGTCCTTCACCGATTTTCTATAATATCTGTACTTTTATTAATATTGACTTGTTGGCTGGCTAGCTAGACGGATCTTGCATCTCGGTCAATAATTTTCACTTTGATGAATTCAGCAGATCATTCAGATCTTCAGCTTATCTTCACATAATCTTCACTAATATTTAGCACATACTTTTAGAAAAACTAAGTAGTTATTTGTAGTCGTCGATGAGTTGTTTTTTACCCCTTTTTTTCCTAAGAGGATGAACTGCTATCTGCATAGTCATGTCTTGTGGGCGTATATTATGCATAATCCCCTGCTTTAAAGCCCTACCCAACTCAATGAAATAGCGGAGAAGGACGTTAAGTGCTTGACACTTGACTTTTTCCTATTCCTGTGCATTGTCAATGAGATAACTTACCGATATAGCTGAGCATAACTGGCAGAAAGATGAGACCGTGAGCGGCGCCGAACAGCACAATCCCGAGGTACATCCGGAAGTAGAACACCTGGAAAAAAACGTGGACGTTACATCTATTCTGTAAGATGTTTAGAGTGTCTGGGATTTTTGCTCACACACTTGTGAGCAAAAATCCCAAAAAATGAATCAAATGAAAAAAATGAATCCCAAAGAAATGATTGTGCCTCACTAGGCACAATCATTTCCACATGTGGAGAAAAGTGATTTGAGTTAATGATAAAATAAATAGATACAGTATGCTTGCCGGCTAAAATTCATTTATAAAAGGTTTGAATTTCGTTCGTCTTACAATAGAATGGTTGATCTTCTGCCTGAGACACTGAATCTAGACTCAATTCTCACATGAATTGAAGCTAATTTTCTCTGGAAGATCTGACACATAGCCATGTTTAATACAATGATACCTCTGAACAAGGTGAGAGTTATCCCCGATAGTACATACGAGCCTATTCAAGTTACAGAATCACACCTCGGGCAGCTGTTCTGCCTTTGACTGAATGAATGAATGTAGACTAGTCTTTATCCTACGTAGATTTGTAGATAAAAGCTAGTTTTACCTGGAAGATCTGACTTTTAGCCGTGCCCAGCACTATAATTCCTCCGAACTTGGTGAGAGTTATTCCTGAGAGTACAGACGAGCCCATTCGGGTCAAAGAATCAGCTGCGCGAGCGACCCTTGACCGTCCGCCGGAGACGCTGAAACTGTGCACTAGATGCGAACAGAACTCCACTGCAATACCCACTGCCATCACCTGGAGAGAAAGATGATTAGGTTACAATTCAAAGGTTGTTTATAGTATTGTTAAAGCAGATAGCACAAACCTGATGTTCGGTGGTAGAACTATCCATCACATTTTAGGCTAGAAATTACGGCTTCCAATACCGGGATCCCGGAATAATTTTCGAGTTTTTTAATACCGGTATTGAAATGTTCATAACCGGGATCCCGGTATTAGTGATTTTATTTTAATTTTAGTACAAAACACAAAATAATAAACTATCACTACCGCACATAGACATTTTTATCCATTTATTTATTTTGGAATATTTTAAATCGGACTTCCTGGAAGTCCCGCGTTGCTCTAAGTTTTAAGTACAGTGCGGAAGGCGGCGGCGCCCGCCAGGGGTGAGGGGAAATTCCCTATACGCCCCGGCCGCTCCGCTTCCCCTCAGGTGCATGCAACGCGAAGCTGTTATAGACACTTATTGTATCTTAGATGTTAAAACCTAAATATCGTTGAGATTCTTATTACTTAAAAAAATTTTGTTAGACAAATTTTGTGAAATTATATAATAATAAAATTTTTTTAAACGCAAATTATCGTAAAAAAAAAGACTGAACTAAATGACACTTATTATTATTGTCAAATAAAAAGATAATTGTACCTACATGTAAATAATATATAATTTGACAATAAAACTTTGTTATTAATTTTACCTTCTAAATACGTATACTTCCAAAAAAGAATAAAATTAGAAGTCTGATAAAAAAAGGTTTTTTTTTCAATACCGGTATCCCGGAATCCCGGTATTTAGAAAAAACCATTAAGTATTAATAATTAAGTATTAATACCGGTTTTGAAAAAATCCGGTATTCGAAAGCCCTGCTAGAAATGTGCGATATTGCTGTGTTAACCGCACACAGCAATGCTGATAGACGACGGAATAAGGCATGCTGCTTGAACTAGGCATGGTTCTTTGGACGATTTTAATACTCAATCATTTATTGCATTCTATAGGTGTACAGAGGTGTTTATAATCTAATTATTTATCACGACGATTTATTATACACGGAGCCCTATTTGTCTCTATTTGTAGGACTAGATGGACCTAATGTTCATAAACATGCTGGTTGTTGGTTCTAGTTGATCTTATGAATATAAAGTCTGAAAATATAATTATGCCTATGTCTTACCAGATTGACAAGCGAAACCGCGTTGAGGCTGATTCCCCACCAGTACATAAGACCGCCGATGTTCACGACAATCATCGTTATTGTTATCACTACGACCTGGGGACAAAAACATTATTTTAGCAATACCGATTCCACATTTCTTTAAAAATTTCAACCAGATTGGCTGAGTCGCCTTCTAAGTAACCACGCGCTGAGTTTGATGCGCTATTCTTATAGAAATCTGCTGAATTCAATCTACCCCTGGTTTTACATATCAGCTGTTGTAATTTTCTTTGTTTGTTCTTGTATACAGCGTGTTCTTTTTAACTGTGACTGTATGGGGGCACCCACAACCAGAGGGTGTACAGGATTCATTCATTTTTTTTTTTTTTTTCATAGGCACATTACATTGCACTTAAGAAAGTCTTACAAATAAATTAAAATATTAGGTAAAATATTAGGAAATATTAGGAAACTTAACTTTCTTAAAAAAACATCAGCTCGTTTTTGGTAAAACAATTTTGAAGTGAAAATTTAAGGTCTAGGTGTGAGTAGCGGCTCAAAATGACTCAGATTATACTAAAACAGAAAACACTGTATAAGTGTGCTTATGTTCGACTGTTTCATCGTTAAATATACTCACCAAAGCAGAAAAAAGGTCGAAGCCCATCAGTAAAAATGTGACTATGAATATAGACAACACGGAGATTCCCATGGAGCGTAGTGTGTCGGGCCACATCGTGAGGTATTGTTCGTAGAATACGTAGAATACTGAGTACGGGAACACTGTCACTGTTGTATTCTTGCCCTGGGAAAAGAAAACAGTTTTTCATGTACACAATGATAATATTGTTTAGTGGAGTCGGCCTTTTGGGTCTTAAGTTAAAGGTGCGACAATACTTATGCTTATGCTGGACGATGCGCGCCGAGTCCAGGAGTATCGCCTAGATTATTATTATTATTTTATTTTATCTATTTCTGTATTGTTTTCTGTCTTTGTGTGGTAATAAAGTAATATCTATCTATCTATATGCTTATAGTGTTCTGGGTATTTTTTTATGTATTATAAAGAATATCTATCTTTTTTTATTTTGTTTTTATTTATTATTTACCTACTAAAAGATTATTACAATATAAAAATAATATTAACACTTAAAAAACCACACAGGATTGTAAGTTTGTAATCTATGTATTGTGTTAAGTTTATCAGTCATCTAGTACCCATAACACAAGCTCTGCTTAGCTTGGGGCTAGATGATGCTGTGTGGATTGTCCAGCATTATTTATTTATACAATGGGATTAATATTGACGTCATCTCTCATGCATGCATACTCATGCGCCATTGAGTCTCTGCTCGTGCGCCATAAATTTACTCGGATCTGCAAGAAAAACAACTTCCATCTTCGCGATTTCGTATATATTAACCGAGTGCTGATTTCTTGATATCTCCGGATATAATTTAGAAAATTATTTGAAGTGCAAATTTCGTGCGTAGCCTGTAGATTTTATTAAATCTAATCACAATATCTGGTAAAAGTATCAGTTATTTACCTGTTCTTTGAGATTCCTGTTGAGTGTGTCAGTGAGATTGGCTGCGACGTCGCGAGCACCTCGCAAGGCAGAGTAGTAATCCGCGCTTGATTTCAGTACCGTGTGGTAGCCTGCAAAGAAAAATAAACGTTATACATCTTATTTACGAAACGGCTAAGTTTGTTAAAAATAACACTAGCTTATGTCAGCTTTCCGATGCCGTTCCTCCAAATCGAAGAGATCAAAAAAAAGTCTGCATGCCGAATTCAAAGACTGCTTTGATGCGCAAAAGTATCTTCTGCATGGATCCTTCCATGTACAATAAACTGCCCAAGCCACTTAGTTCTATCGCGTTCACTGTTTCAGCAAAAGTTACAGACCATTTTGGAAAGTATAAAGTAGACAACTTCATGAGACAAACTTTTTTAGTTAGTAATGTTCCTAAATATAAGATAATGTAGAGCAGAGAATAGAAAAACAATAATTATTTAAAAATTTTTTACTCATTTGAATTTTCACATAATTCTTGGTTTAATTTGTTTAGTTTTTGTATGTTTATATTTAATTAATTTTTGTCTATAATGTTAATTATAATTTTACTATTTTAATTAAGTGACATTTCTGAAACAGAAATTGCACACAACGCTGGTAGAAATACATTGGTTCTTGAGACGACATAAACAACTGTGCACTATTTAAACATGTATTTGAAGCAATAAATGATTTTGACTTTGCTTTACTTTTTACTTTGCATCATAAGAGTCAGTCGTAATTTGTCGAGCGAGCTAAGCGAGTTAAATTATGATAATAAAATATTGCCGGTATGTGCTTTACTTCTAAAGTAGCAAGTGACTCATACTGACAGAGACATTAGGACGTTTGACCTCGAAACATATTTCAGGGCCAAAAAACACTCTTGCCAATGAGCATGCACTTGTTCCTATAGTGAATTGTAACTAAAACCTCTTGATACCAACTTATAGTACGCGCGCTCGCGCAAGTTATGCCTCTAGTATAGTAAGGGTGCGCGGGCGAGGTACCGCCCGCTCGCCCCGCCCGCACGGTGTAAGTTTAGCGTGAGTGCTCGCTCCTACACGAAACACATGCGCGTTCCGTTCGATAGTACAGCCGACTCGAATAAAGAGAGAATCATATTGCTGTTATTGTTATTTGTTTTCGTTATTGTTGTTATTTCTTCGTTAATCGTACAATCATTTGTTGGTTAATATTTGTATTATGTTAGTTAGCTTGAGCCCGCAGCTTCGCACGCGTCTTTCCCGGATAAAAAGAAGCTGATTATTAATTCCAGGTCTACAACTACATCAATGCAAAATTTCAGCTCTATTGTTTCCGTAGTATTGGCTTAAAGAGGTGACAATCATGCAGACATCTGAACATCTGCACAAACTTTCGCCTTTATAATAATTAATGTAATTATATTATATTATTAGTATACCTATTTAAAACTACTCTCTGGGTAGGTATGTAGGTCCTATAACAAACGTAATCTCTTACACTAAGGATTATGCACTCAACTGTACTATGCGCAGTTTCGCATTCGAGGCTATGTTCACAGAATTCATAAAGATTAGCGCGACCTTTACCACTGATATCTTAGCTTAGAGGATAGAAGTCATTACTTTATAGTACATAATGTCGCTGATTACCTAAATGACACTGTGATTGCGCAATCCATGACGCATTCGGAACACAACTTACCATCCGTGCGCTGTGATAATTGTTTAATGATACTCAGCATTACAATGATCGATTCGTACGAGAGAGATTACGATTGCCCCACAGCCTTATATAGCGTGGCGAGCGAAGCAAGCCACAAATCCTTCCACAACGTGGCGAGCAAAGTGAGCGCGCACTTCTATACATGCTGACACGTGCCCCCCAAGAGTGCAGTTTGAAGTACCGAGATCCTGTGGTTTGTGCGGGCGGTAGGTCACGGCGTGTCGGTAAGCCGCGTGCCCTCTCTTGACGCAGTCGCTGACGGGCGAGGGGTTATCTTTTAGGAAGTAGGGCACGCTATGTAGTACAGTACCTTGAAAGTATGTAGCGCCGAGAGCCTGCGGTTTATGCGGGCGGTAGGTCACGGCATGCCCGTAAGCCGCGTGCCCTCCCTTGACGCAGCCGCTGATGGGCGAGGGGTTATCTTGTAGGAAGTAGGGCACGTATTTGTTGAAGTCGGCCGCTGAGGGACGTTGTTCTTCGCCCACGAGTGGTATGTTGCAGTAGCTGCATGGTGGGTTGGCTGAGGCTAAAAAGAAGAGAAAAAGATTATCTTTTAGTTGCTAGCAAGAGTTCGGATACGGCCGCACTGCAAGCGTACTCGGTTTTAGAATCAATGACAAGACCAGATATTTTATGTCAAAAAAGGGGTAACAAAATCGAAAAGATAATACATCAACCAAGCGTCTTAAACGTTTGTTGAGTAGTTTATATTTGGATTAGGAATATAATGTAATTAGTTTTATTTTTAACCAAACGTGCCGTTTTTGTTTCTTTCTTTTTTCGACTGTTAGTCATAATTTCATTTAGTTATTTCTTGTGGAAACTTATAATTAGCCGTTTGATACACACCATTTTTGTAATATTTCCCTTTTTAGCTGTTAGTTTTCCTAAAATTGTAATATAGTTGGACAGTATTTAACGACATCGGTATCATCGAAGCAAATCGCAGAAGATCCAAACAATTTTCGGTTTGACAGCTTTCACTCGTTTCTAGATAGTTATTGAACTCGAATGTGCACTTTCGCTGCGCGTACGCTATGCGTTGTTGAAGTGTATAGTTGTTACCTTGTTGTTGACTGTAAGTGTTATCTTTTTTGTTACCTTTTCGAGTCTAGATTAGAGGTTGGCGCGTAGCTTAGCGTCACGCTGTTAGCAACACGACGAGAGAAAATAAACGTATGGAAATGTACGAAGCGTTTAACTTAGCTAGTCGTCTGATATGTAGCAAGCAACATATGTAGGCAACTTTGAACGGCCTCCAGACCGTTTACTAGATAACATACCATCGCTGGGACAGAAGCTGTTATTCGAAGCGAAGAAGCGACAGCAATCATTGATGGAGCTCCAGTCGAAGAAGTCATCCATCCAAGAGTTTGGAGGTTGGGAAATGTAGCTGTCGTTAGGGGATTTTGATGCTGAAACAATTCAATGAGGTTATAATCTAGAAACAATCCATACTAAACCCATGTATGGTTACCATACCAGGAAACTTCTAGATAAGTCAGGACCGAGAAGCTTGGCGTCCACACTACGCCCAACAATGCAATACCAAGACTTGTGAATGATGAAATCAAATCAAATCGTTTATTTGCAAGAATACTAAATCAATATACAACGTCAGATCTTATAACTATTTTAGTAAATGTATTCAGCCTGCACGCAGGCGTGCAAATATTAAGGGAGTCATATTATTATAATTTTATGTAAAATTAAATTAGTTATAATACCTGACACTCTCGTAAATTCACCTAACCTAGAGACCTAGAGTCAAATATTATTTAAGGACCATATTATAATATATCAATATCTATCTATGTTATATATTGTATTAAGTTTATCAGTCATCTAGTACCCATAACACAAGCTCTGCTTACTTTGGGGCTAGATGATGCTGTGTGGATTGTCCAGCATTATTTATTTATTTATTATTATTATTTATTATATTATTTAAGTTTATCTCCCGACTATTGCCTCTCTACAGCAAAATTATCTTCTTTATCATTATCTTTAATATAAGTAACAATTCAAATTTCTAGATATTCGTTCACAGTATGAAAACATTTTTCAAGTAGCCATCCTCTAACTTTTTCCTAAATATATTTCCATTTAATTATGTTAGTTCTTGTAGTATTTTATTGTGAATACACATGTTATAAACATTTCTTTTATAAATATCTTTATGAAATCATTATCATCCATACATATTTTATAGAAGTGAAAGTATCTTGTGTCAGTCTGTTACCTTTTCACGGATAAACAGCCGTATAGATCTCGGATCAATAAAGATCCAAGTTTGAAATTTAAAGCAACCATAAGAATCTCGTATACGTGACGTGTTCATATGACGGTATTTGACACCATGAGGTAATTTTCCAGATAACCTGGAGGAATTACGTTGAGATCAGTCATCTAGTACCCATAAGACAGGCTCTGCTTATTTAGGATCCAGATAATGTTGTGTGAAAATGTCTAGGTTTTTTCTGTTTTTATTCATTTTATTTGCCTCTTACTCTCTCTCTTTCTCTTGTTGAGGTAACGGTTCAGATGTTGAGGTGACAGTTGAGAGGTTGACGTAACGCTATATCTCTTACCTGATTACAACTGCATAGCAACATTGTCCTCCCTACAGAACCGAGTCCCACATATCATATTCTGCGTCCCTCGATCCGAATAGTCCAACCCTTCCGTTATCACGAGGTATATTGGACGACCGATGTTGAGGTGACAGTTGAGAGGTTGACGTAACGCTATATCTCTTACCTGAGTACAACTGCATAGCGACACTGTCCTCCCTACAGAACCGCGTCCCACATATCATATTCTGCGTCCCTCGATCCGAATAGTCCAACCCTTCCGTTATCACGAGGTATATTGGACGACCGATGTTGAGGTGACAGTTGAGAGGTTGACGTAACGCTATATCTCTTACCTGAGTACAACTGCATAGCGACACTGTCCTCCCTACAGAACCGCGTCCCACATATCATATTCTGCGTCCCTCGATCCGAATAGTCCAACCCTTCCGTTATCACGAAGTAGACTGGAGGACCGATGTTGAGGTAACGGTTCAGATGTTGGAAGTATTTGAGTTGGAAGCTGTCGTGGGGCATTGAGAGCTCTTGGTTGAGGCCGATTTCTATGTGGGGAGCGACCTGGGAGGAGAAAGAGACGATATTAAGATCACGACAAAGACCAGTAAGACATTACTTTACAGGGTACATTATAACTTTATTGCTTTTTGTATTTTATGAACAAGGTTAGAAAGTTATAGGACGGACCTTGTGACCAGAGCCCTGAGCTCGCTTTTTACGAAAAATGCTATCGTCAAATCGAACTCAGTGCGTACTGACGTCTCGGCCACGTTTTAGCATATCAGTAGATATCACGGAGCAGATACAGAGAGGAGGCGGCGTCAACAACTGTGCACTGTGGTTCTCAACTAGGTCGTGACGTCATCACAGTAGGCGTGGCCTTAGTCAGTGTACCGTCGGCGTTCGTCCTTTGCACAGCTTTGTCAACGGGCAACAACATGAATATAACGAAAAGACAGGACCGTAATTAGAATCCAATTATTTTACCGATTGTCCCACGGCTATGCTTCATCAATGGAAAGTACCATAAAAAAATATGAAATACGCAGGAAGTCAAATAAATTTAAATTAAATATTCTATCTACATTATTGAAAGTACTTTCCCTCCGTGAGACCACAATTATAACATTTTATAACAGTTGTTGTTTAGTTAATTTAATGTACGTGAAGCTCACCGATTAGTTAAATTTTAAATTATGTATGTTCCAGAATTCTATTCGTAGAGAATCTTAAACAGCTATGGACCACAAAAATTAATAGACAAGACTGGACTCCGTCCGACAAAATATACAAAGATTTGTTCTTGCCATTTTAATGATGAAGGCTTCATAGTGACAACAAAAGGCGACATGCTACTTTTTATTTAGGCGGGTAATACTTGTTTACTGCCTGGTACGAAAATTCTGAGTATGTCCCTGTTACACCTTACACTTGGTGACATCTAGTGTGAGGTAGTTAAACTACGTAATACCATCGACCAAGAATGTTTTGCTATTGACCGGTAGATGGAAAATAAAAAAGTGGACGGGATCTAACACCCGCTCACCCCGCAAATACTCACGCGTTGTTTCTTAAGGAAATCTACAACAATCTAATATTGTAATCACAACACCTCGTCTCTGTAACTGCGCCGTGGTAGGTAGAGACAAAGTTGTTAAATCAATGAGACTACTTCATCAGCCATATTACATCGTCGGCCACATAGACACTTTCCATCAGAGATTGTGAGCAAAAAGAGGTCTATGTTACAAAAAACTAAGAGAAAAAGCTCTCCAAAACTCTTCAATATTATATCAATTTTTGTAAACATTTTGAGCACTTGATGTGGTTCGATTTATACTGATTTTCGTGTGAATTCTCAGCTACTTTTGTCAAATTGTGACTTCTGTTTAGCTAGCGAAGGTGTAGACTACGGGCGATTCCAAAATCGAGCTCCAAACCCGTCTTCTGTCTAACCTCTTCAGTGGCCGTACTCACATGCAACGTACACAATGTAGATAGCAGAGTACAAGAAAAATAAAATAGGTAGGTACTTACAGCAACAGATGAGCAAAGCCAGGCGAAGAATATAATCATGACAGCGGCTCTTACTTCCCTCTTCATGAGGAAAGGCACATACACTTGTTTGAAAAGGTTGTACAACGCCCCTTCATTGCCTTCCGTAGGAGTGTCTATCTTTGATCCTTGCAGGCAGCAGAGTACGTCAAATCTGGGATAAAGTATAAAGTTAGAGTTTTAGATTCGAAAAGTAAACAAAGGGGAGTGGCCAAAAGAAATGGATACATTTGCTTTCCAGTAGGACGGTACAGGCTAACAGAATAATAACGTTTTCTTTAACTTGATCGGAAATTGCTTTATTGTTACAAAAAAATATTTCCATCGACTCTTTTCCACCTCCACAGCCTATGTTGGTCCACTGCTGGACGCAGGCCCTCTGATAAGCGCTTTATTGGCTTTTATCTCACTCTATGGGTAATGTCCATAATCCCCACGGGTTGGGGATCTGTTCGGTGGTAGAATTGTTCTGCAGGGGACGCTGCTGCCCGCCCCCGGTGGATAATCCCTTACTCGCCTCTTACAACAACCCCGGGAAAAATTTTGGGTGGTGCAAATTCTAAGCCGGCACCACTTTTCGGTCAACAAAGTCAAAAACTCTTTATTTCCATAAATACAATAAATGTACACTTTAGATAAGGTCAAATTCTTAATAATTTGACACGGAAATAAAGTGATATTTTTTATTTCAGTCGCTTCGGTATGTAGACTAAAGTAAAGAAGCGACAAAGAAACCTTTAGCCTGTTAGTTAGTTGTTATTTTTCGAGTTGGAGCAAATCCCGTCCCAAGCTTTTTTATTCTCTAGATAATCTGATACTTTATAGTAGGCCTTTTTACACAGGAAGGTTTTGACAATTTGTTTGAATTTATTTACTGATAATTTTTGCAACTCACTAGGAGTTTTGTTGTAGAAGCGTAAACATTGCCCTTTAAAAGATACATTAATTTTGTGTAGTCTAGTTGTGGGCACAGCGAGTTTACACGAAACAACATACCAGCAATTTTCAACAAGTCGACAGTAAAAATTGCTGGTAAGTTTTTGATGTGCAACGTCTCTGAAATCAGTCAGTAGAACACACAGCGTGGCTAGCGAAGCGAGCCGCATTCACTCACTCACTATACTGTACTGCTCTTTAGCAGACTTAAGACACGTCACGTATTCCACTGCGGTTACGTACAGCCTACACTATTGTTTGCTTCTTTTAGTAACAAAGGATTCGAATAAGGATTCTTTTAAAATCACAGCGACATGACTCGTCGTACTTATGTTGTCTCAATGTCTATTGCTTCTTATCCCATTATCTGTGTCGCGGACTCGCGTTGTCCGCGCCAAGTAGCTAAGTAGCCGCAAAGCCACAGATGAGTTAAATTGGCCTGGATTTTAATATACAATACCTGTTAGCATTCTGCCTGTAAGTGTCTATAGCCAGCAGCGCCACGAAGCAAGTGACCTGCAGTAGGAAGTCCACCAGCAGAGCCGCGCCGGCATACAGCGCGAAGGCACGCACGGCCGGCATGTCGCTCAGGGCTCCCAGGAAGAAGCAGACTGATTCCGAGACTGATGTCAGGAACATTGATGGACCGACTTGGCCGAGGCTGTGGAAATAATTGTGTAAGGCATTTGAAAAAAAAAACTTTAAACATACATTGTGTTAACTTTTGGAAATTGTCATAGGGGATTGTCAGAATTAGGGTTTGTTTTAAAACAAGTGGAAGGCAGACCGAGGTTGGTTTTGATAAAAATATGTAGGTACTAAGGTGAGTAGTAGGTACCTATTATGTGTTTTGTGTTGGTATTATTATTATTTTGAAAATATATTACAATATTATTATAATCTAGGTATTCATAAAACAGTGAGTATTTTTAATTATTTTTATATCATACAATAACTACAACTTTATTTATTTATAGGTAGAATAGTAGATGTACGACGTATGAATAGTGCAGTTGATTGTAAACCTAATGTATTTATGACAGGATCTAAAGATGGCCATTTTGTCATGCGCGCCATTTTGTGAGAAGGATAGGCATACGATTTCGCGTTCATAGGAGCGGGACAGAGCATACGTTTTAGGAACGGCGTAAGTGCAAAAATCAAGTTTTTGCTTATTTACAAGAAAACTACACCACTTATGTAGAAACTGGTTCAAGAAACCAAATTGTTAATAACCTACGAATAAATTTAATATACTACGAATCAAAACATAAGTCATTATAATAGGCCGCAGGGTTCCTGAGATCGCGACCAAATTATGTGCGAAACAGTGCACTTTAATTTTGTTTTTTTATCTTATTTTTTTTTCACATTCAAGGAACCAAAAAAGAAATGTTGAATTTACGTAAATGGAGTTTTTTACCACGAGGATCCCGTGAGTACTGAGATCTAGGCTTAGTTTGACAAACAAACCCGTTAGCTTCGCTCCTTAAGGAGAGCTACCGTTTCTTTATAGTTTGTAAGTTTTAAAAATTCCTTGATAATAATTTAACATTGCGAGTACTTACATCCTGCCAATATGCTCCGGCACAGTTTCGTTGGGCCTCCTCGCGTCTCGCTGCGTCGTCTGAACCAGAATGAAGATATTGTCCACTCCAACAGCTAGTACTAGGAATGGAATCACTTCCACGATGATCAGGGTCGCTGCGACGCCGGCGAAGCCGAATATACCGATAGAGCATACTACCGATGCTAGCACGATTAGTACACCTGCGGAATACAAATAATAACATTAATACATAGATAGATAATACTTTATTCAGAGAACTTATATGTAAAACAGTGTGGTAAAATGTAACAGCATTGGCGGCCTTATCGCTAATCTGTACTTTTTTTTTTTTTAATCTAATTTATTGTTAAGGACTTTTACTATGTAAAGTATGTCAGTCCTATCATAACCTAAACTTAACAATAACAAACAAAAGAAAAACAAACAACAAAATCAAACCTAATATTCAATTTGTAGGTAGCTATATACAATGTGTCTGGTCACCGGTGTCGGAGACTTTGGGGGGGTAAAATACGGTCAATTTTATCGACAAATCACTATTCCTATTTTTTTTTTCTCTCTCCATGATAAAATGGCAGCCATTTTGTTTTTTTTGCCTCAAAGCACGGGTGCTTGTACTGATTAAGCTATAGCTACCCATGTAGAGGTCCTAGGAAGACGATAGAGGACTCATTTGATAGCCAATAAAGTAGACAATAAAGCAATGATAACAATGTTGCAATTTCTATTTTATAATACAGGAAAAGAGAATGTATGAACAAAAAAAATTTTTTTTTTTATATTTTTTTTTTAATTATTAGCTTTTTCATAAAATCGAAACTGTCAAGCTACATGTTTTTTGGTTCTGAACGATAGTACGGAATGTGCACTTCAAAATAAGTCTTGCATCTTAGCGCTAAGTAAGATAGTTTAGAAGTTATGACGGTTTGAATATGACCCTTGAATATCCCGTTACCATACAACTAGACTCACGGTTTCGTGGAATTCCAAGGGCGTGTCTTTAGACAATGCTGTGCTTTGTTGTAGAGTAGGGCGCGCTGGCAGGTAGTCGTCCGTCGCCCCGCGTTGTGATTACACTCTCTTGTGCCGACAAACTGTGCGTTGTTATTATTGAACATTTTTGTGAAGTTTTGTTTCGTTATTGGACTTTTTGTTCTGTTGTGGACTCAGTTATCGTTTTTAAGTTGACGAAATTTAACGAAAATGGAAGACGTCCATTATTCCAGCCAGGACGTGGCCAACATCCATTTCGTCTATGGATTTTGCAACGGGAACGCTAACGCTGCTGTAAGAGAGTATGCGAGAAGATTTCCTAATAAACCAACGCCGAACGCTCGCACATTCATACGATTACACCTCAACCTCGCTGAAAATGGTATTAGAAGACCCGCTAACGAACGTTCTCGTTTAGTGTCACCGCAAGAGGAAGAAGAGATATTACAATTGATCACTCAAGACCCGAAACTGAGTGTCAGGCGCATTGCAATTAGACTTGGTTTAAACAAATGGCGAGTGTGGAAGATTTTGAAACGGGAAGGATTGCATCCATATCATTTTAGAAGAGTGCAAGAAATAATTGAACCAGATGTTGCACGAAGGTCAGTTTTTTGTTCGTGGATATTAAGAAATGTGCGATCTAACACAAATTTTTTGAAAAAAATTATGTGGACCGACGAAGCCACTTTCACACGATCAGGATACACAAACCACCGCAACGAACATCAATGGCTCCACGATAATCCACATGCAGTGAGACAAAGTACATTTCAGCACCAATTCTCAGTGAATGTTTGGGCTGGAATGATCGACGACATACTGATTGGGCCTCTAATTTTGCCAGCCACGATGAATGGCCCAAGATTTTTGGAGTTCCTGGAAACGGATTACCATGACGCACTCATGGAAATACCATTGACCTATAGGTTAGGAATGATATTACAACTGGACGGAGCTCCGGCACATTTTGCAGTAAATGTAAGAAACTATTTAAATGAACGATATTCGACGTGGATTGGACGAGGTGGTACAATCGCTTGGCCACCGCGTTCTCCGGACTTGACACCCCTTGATTTTTTCTTGTGGGGCACAATGAAACAGAAAGTATACGTCGACGTGGCAAATACACGCGAGGAACTTATTGAAAAAATTATACAAGTTGGGAATGATTTGAGGAGAGACAAAGACATGATCCGACGCGCTACACAACATGTGTCAATTAGAGCAACAGCTTGTTTGCAATACCACGGAGGACATTTTGAATCGTGGCTGTAACTTTTGTATGGATTTCGATAGAATAAACCATTAAAGTACCTAATCGATTTATTTTGTTTTCTTTTTGTACTCCAGGGTTTGGAAACACTTACCATTTTGAAATCGTCATAACTTCTAAACTATCTTACTTAGCGCTAAGATGCAAGACTTATTTTGAAGTGCACATTCCGTACTATCGTTCAAAACCAAAAAACATGTAGCTTGACAGTTTCGATTTTATGAAAAAGCTAATAATTAAAAAAAAAATGTAAAAAAAAAAATTTTTTTTGTTCATACATTCTCTTTTCCTGTATTATAAAATAGAAATTGCAACATTGTTATCATTGCTTTATTGTCTACTTTATTGGCTATCAAATGAGTCCTCTATCGTCTTCCTAGGACCTCTACATGGGTAGCTATAGCTTAATCAGTACAAGCACCCGTGCTTTGAGGCAAAAAAAACAAAATGGCTGCCATTTTATCATGGAGAGAGAAAAAAAAAATAGGGATAGTGATTTGTCGATAAAATTGACCGTTTTTTACCCCCCCAAAGTCTCCGACACCGGTGACCAGACACATTGTATAAAGGAAGTCACTGATGCATAAAGATTTTAAACAATGAAATGGCCGCTATTGAATTTGGTTCTGCTAAAATGTTAATAAATGTTCCTAAATCTAATCTATTTAAATTAAGTTCAGTCATCAGTGCCTCCCTTTGATCTTTGAACTTGGTGCAGTCCATCAAGATGTGGTGCACATCATCTAGGACTTCACAAACTTCACAGTTTGGAGAGTCTGTTTTTTTCATAAGGAACCCGAATTTCCTTGATGGATAATGACCAGATCGTAGCCTATGAGCGATAACAATAACAGATCTACTTATCTTACCTCTTACAAACCACGGTATACAAGGTGGCTGACACTGTATTGTTTTATACCATATACCTTTTTCTTTATAATCTGTACTTATATTTTGAAATGTTACCTATGACGAAACAAATTTATTTTTTTATTTTTTTTACTAAATATTGTTGGGGTTTTAATGAAAATATGGTTCGTAATAGGCGTCTTATGAAAAAGTTTTAGTTTTCGAAGTGCTTTTATTTTTTTCTGTCTTCAGCTTTCAGTCTCAGCCATTTTCAGTATTTTTACAAGTTTACTTTTATGTTTTATGTCAATAAGATTTAACTATGAGTAAAGATAGGCTTCATCATATCTCTACCGCATTTTTTTTTTTATTTATTCATTCAAGAAGTTTCAGGTATATACATAGATCTTAAAATTATTCTTATATTAACTACTACCAAAACCTGCCTTTACAGGCGTATGAATCTAATATTAGAAAGTAAATTCACTCAATTAGTTTTAATACGAGAAATCATTGTTTAAGTAAAGTTAAGTTATGTAAGTTAAGTTTAAGTTAAGTAAAGTAGCTGCGAAAGATAGCTAGTTAAAAATACCCATAACAGAACAGTAGCATGGAGGAGGATCGGGCTGTCATGAAGGCGCATGAGGGAAAACCTTCGAAGCCAGGACCAATCCGGCCCTAAGTATCAGTAGTAAAGTACCGTAGGGGTAGGAACCGAGATGTCCGGGGGGTTAGGAGATTAGGATATGTTGAGGCTACCTCTAGATTGCAATGTATAGTGTAAGTAAGAGTTCTTACCTCCAAGACCAAGCGTGACTTTGCTGTCAATAAGCAGCCGAGACAGCGTCGTTATATGTCCCAGCGATATCGCGATGTAGGCGAACATTATGAAGTACGACACCAGAATCGTAGACACGTCTGATTGAGACTCCCTGGAATTATAATATTTATCGGCTTCAATGAAAGTACATGTATAATATGTTATATAACGTGTTATGTATTATGGCTCCAAATAAATTTATTTTCTTTCTTCTTCTTTCTTTCATGTGTCAACGTATGGGCACTTTTTAGGGTTCCACACCCAAAGGGTGCCAAAGGGACCGTATCACTAAGCCTCCGCTATCTGTCTGTCAGCGGGCTGTATCTCTTGAACAGTAAAAGGTTAACAAAAGCAGCGCCGCGCTCGGTCAGTACTTGTTTTTTTTTGCGAAAGTATAATAAAACAAGTATAATGATTAATGAGATATGTACGAGGGTGTGCGAGTCGACTCCTTTTGGCCGGTGTTATTTATTGTAATTTTGTTAGAGAACACAATGAAATGTCGAGAGAACAGAAAGTGGTCTTTTGTACAGGGCAACGTCTATCGAGTCAGCTGATACTAAAATAACAATAATCGATATCAATACCTGTCAAGCTCATCTTCAATAGACCGCTCGGAAGTGTACGCTATGTCCATGTACGCAGGCATCTGTGTCTCCGTGTAGTTCTTCATGAAAGCTATGAACTCTTTCTCCCAAGCAAGAGCTGGTTTTAGCTGGAAAATTAGATAGATGTGGTATAGCCTTGTTATCATAATACATAGCTGTTAAAAGTACTATAACTTGCAGGCGAGAGATCGATGCTTTGAGAACTTGAGAAGTCTTGCGTCTGAGGCCAAGATAAAACTAGCAGAACTAGCTAATATAAATTATTCGCGGCTCGCTCCGCCGATAACGTTTAGCGGTTTTCGGCGGGGTCTTCGGGGAATGGCAGCAGCTTCCTTCTGTGTACTTTTTACACCTTACTGCGATCTCAGGGCATCATGCCCTCAATTTTGTGAATAGGATAGGCATAGGATTTCGCGTTCATAGGAACGGGACAGAGCATACGTTTTTGTAAAAGCATAAACGCAAAAATCTAGGTATTGTTTATTTACAAGAAAACTACGCAATTAATTAAGAAACTGGCTTATAGGAACCGAATAATTAGTAAAAACCTACGAATCAAAACATAAGTCATTTCAATAGACCGCAGGGTTCCAGAGATCTCGGCCTAATTATGTGTAAAACAGTGCACTTTCATGGTTTTGTTATCCAATTCTTTTTCCTCATGTTTTTTACATTAGGTGAACCAAAGAAATAATGTGCGGGCGAAGGTCCGCCTCCGACGCAGAAGGTTGCGGGTTCGATTCCCGCCTTAGGACAAATGTTTGTACGATCTGCAAATATTTGTTCCGGGTGTTCTGGGTATTTTCTATTTAATAAAAAATATATATCTATGTTACGAGTAAGTATGTATTGTATTAAGTTTATCAGTCATCTAGTACCCATAACACAAGCTCAGCTTAGCTTGGGGCTAGAAGATGCTGTGTGGATTGTCCAGCAAAAAGAAAGAAAAAGAAGATTGCTTGTTGAATTTTATATGATTCGATTTTTTTACCACGGGGATCCCGTCAGTACTGAGATCTACGCCTAGCTTGATAACCAAACCCGCTAGGTTCGTTCCATAAGGAGAGCTACCGTCTCGTTACGTTCAGCGGTGAAGGTATGTCTGGTGATGATATTACCTGTTCCTTATCATGTTTGTTGTTGACCAGTATAGTGATGATGAGTGCATTTGCGTCGTGGAACCGCGAGCGCTTTGTCAACGGTTCGCCGGGTGCTAGGAAACCGCCTAGCGCTACGCCGGGCAGGACGGGCCCCCCGTATTCTGACAGGCAGTTGGTTTGGTAAGGGTTGCTGGAACGAAATAAATTCATTATATTCAGATACGAGATCCATATACAAATCTACTGATCTAATACTAACTCTAAGTGGGGGAACTGGGATTTGCACTGACGTCTCGCATAGGAGTGTATTGTGCATTGTCCCCCTGCTTAACCAGCTCTAACCAGCCCAGCTCCTTTAAGTACCGGAGCAGGACTTTTGGCGATTGACAGCTTCGTTTCAGCTTTTCTGTAGGCGTGGGCGGGTTTGGGTTTGATGCATCTATGAGACTCTTCAATCCCGTTTACCGTCTGGCCTCCTCTGTGGCCGTGCAGTGCGAATCTACTGATAATAGTTGAAATAATGCACGGACTCTGTGGCGCAGCGCGCAAGGATTCGCCTGCGATGGAAGTTGCAGGTTCGATTCCCGGACAAATGTATGTACGATCTGCCGATATTTGTTCAGTGTTTTGATAATAAATTATTTATTTCTTATTCACAATCCTTTAACAAATATGACTTTTATGTTTAATAAAAATATCTATGTAATGTTGACGACCGACGTAGCGCGGCGGGCAAAGTTCCGCCTGCAACGCAGGAGGTTGCGGGTTCTATTCCCGCCTTGGGACAAATGTTTGAACGATCTGCAAATATTTGTACAGGTAGACTGAAGACTCACGTCGCACAAGTAAGTATCTGGTCAAGATACGCGTTGTCATCAGTGTCAAAGTTGTCGGGATCGTTCTGGAACCATCCCCACACGGTCTGTATGGCGCACTCCTGCGGGGTCACTGGTCCGCGGAAGGGGGAGGAGAGGGGGGCGAAGCAAATGTCCGCTATGCCTGTTTCGTTGCCTAGCTCTGGAAATAAATACAGAAATATAAATGCAATTTACTGATAAAACCAATTAACATGTGTAAAAAGTATGACATCGTAACATACGGATGATATAATTAAGATTTCGATTTTGAAACGTGACTTGATCGAAAGTATTCCAAGATGCTTGATTTTTTTATTGACAGAAATTTCATTCAGTAGGTAGTTATGCCGTTGTCTTAGGTCAAACATCTACACAATGGCACAAACTTTCACCTATAGAAATTAGTAGGAATTTATTCAAGCTTAAATTTTGTAACTACATAATTACACCACTATAAATAGTGTAATATCAAATGACCAAACACTTACCCATAATCTTATTCTGCAAATCAAGAACCTCCGTCATGAAGGAAGCGTTGAAAACCGGCCCGAACTCCACTATGCCAGAGGGTGTGCTGTGTTCTATCTTAGAGAGGCCTTTGGAGCTGATGATCAGCATCTCAGTTCTGTTAGGGAATATAAATTTAGTTTTAATAAAATTCTGGAACTTAGGGCTTTTTGACTCGTCAAAAAGTATAACTTGTTTTTTAAATAAATATGCTTCCATCCATACTTCCATAATCATCATACTAATTTTAAAATGCAAAATAAATTTTTCTATAGTTTACCTTACCTGCTTATTTGAACGAAATTTGGTAAACAATTTGGAATCTACATAGATTGGGATATTCATTCAACGAAAAACTGTAACACATCTATAAATTAACATAACATACATTCTGCCCATAAAATATTATGATTATTAATAACCTGGGGCCTACTCGGAAAAGAAAAATCAACATTTCTTATTAGTTTCCAAACAAAACCTACTCTTATGTCACCTACATAAGATAGCGTTGCACAAAAATAGATTAGAAATTTACATTTTCGTTTTTACGAGTAGGCCTCCTGACCTACATTATAATGGTAAAATATAAAAGGAAGATTTATCCGCAAACGCTCATCAAAACACAACATCTAACTAGCACTTACCTGAATTACCGTACATTGTTCTAGTCAATATATTGATACCACACAAGTATCACATTAATAATAATGGCTTGAGAATTTTCCGCTGGATATGTAAGCTTTAACAGAACTATGTTACATAGTTAGTCAGGGAAATAGTCTTTTTGATAAACCATAACCATACTACTAAAGACCACAATTCCATACACTCATCATCAAATCAAAACATACAAATTTAGTACCCACAAATGTCAAACAGGCAACCAACTGTACGTACACCTTATTGATATCAACGAAAGATCCACATGATTAACATTTTTTTTTGTTTTATAGATTATACAAAACCATAAATTAATAATTAGCAAACCTGCTATTGTATTCTGAAAACAATCAGATTTGATCATAACTAAAATGTATACTTTTGGAAAGTATTCAATGAAAATCGTGACATGAGAGCTGTTCAAATCTGAGTCGCGTTTGAGTATACTGGCAAGGCTAGATTTTAGTGTCCTTTATGCAGGACAGGACCTTTGACCAGGGGCTAGGGCCCTGGTCATAGTTCAGCAGCATGTAAGATTTTTGTTATTACAGTCCGTAAGCCCTCACACAGGGAAATTGTTAATGCAATTATTTGATTTTTGCAAAATATGATCTGCTAAACTAATCACTTCACTATGACAATGGTATCGCCACCTATTGACATATTTCGGAATCAACCTTTGATGAAAGAAACTACAGATGGAGGAACCAAAAGTGTCAACGTTGAAACCATTTTATCAATGTCTCCGTGGAAATAGCACCGCAACGATTATTTAGCGTTTCTTTCCTCTAAGGATTTTACGTGACGATTCCGTGACGATACCTTGTTTTTTGCGACTTGTCAAAAGCATTCGATTGCGTACACCATGAAACATTAATCAGGAAACTACATCACTATGGAATAAGAGACACCTCTTTGGATCTTCTTACATCTTACTTGAGTGATAGGATACAAAGAGTTGACATTAATGGGAAACGGTCTTCGGGGTCTGTAGTTACAATGGGTGTACCACAGGGTTCTATCCTTGGTCCTTTCCTATTTTTAGTTTATATTACCGACCTGCCTCATCTTGTAAAGGATAACCACGAGATCGTATTGTTTGCTGATGATACTTCATTAATTTTTAAAATGAAACGACAAAACACTAATTTCGACGATGTGAATAATGGAATCTCAAAAATAGTCTATTGGTTTAATGTCAATAACCTTTTGCTTAATGAAACCAAAACGAAATGCATTAGATTTATTCTACCTAATGTAAAACAAGTTAAGGCTGATGTAACCGTCAAAGGAGAAACGTTAGAAATTGTTAATAGTACCATATTCTTAGGAATAACCTTAGATAGTAAACTTCAATGGGGCCCACACATAGACAAGCTATCGAAGAGACTTAGTTCTGCAGCGTATGCAGTCAAAAAAATCCGTCACCTTACAGACGTTGATACTTCTAGACTAGTTTATTTCAGCTACTTTCATAGTGTTATGTCTTATGGCATACTGCTATGGGGGAACGCTGCAGATATTAACACCGTATTTGTGCTGCAGAAGAGGGCTGTTCGTGCAATCTATAATATGGGTCCCAGAGAAAGCCTACATGAAAAATTCAAGGAAATAAACATAATGACAGTACCAAGTCAATATATTTATGAAAACCTATTGTACACTCATAGAAATATCAATCGCTTCCCTAAAAATAGCGATGTACATAATTTGAATACAAGAAATAAACATAAACTCGCTGTGCCCACAACTAGACTACACAAAATCAATGTATCTTTTAAAGGGCAATGTATACGCTTCTACAACAAAACTCCTAGTGAGTTGCAAAAATTATCAGTAAATAAATTCAAACAAATTGTCAAAACCTTCTTGTGTAAAAAGGCCTACTATAAAATATCAGATTATCTAGAGGATAAAAAAGCTTGGGACGGGATTTGCTCCAACTCGAAAAATAACAACTAACAGGCTAAAGGTTTCTTCGTCGCTTCTTTACTTTAGTCAACATACCGAAGCGACTGAAATCAAAAATATCACTTTATTTCCGTGTCAGTGTTTAATTATTAAGAATTTGACCTTTTCTAAGTGTACATTTATTATATTTATGGAAATAAAGAGTTTTTGACTTTGACTTTGACTTGTCCATTGTCATAGTAAAGCATTAGTAAAGCGATTGATTAGTAGACTTGGGCCCCTGGTCATCGGTTGTGTGACCCGGGGCCCAAGTCTTTATATTATGACAATTTGACAGCCAGAGTGTTGACTCTGGCTGTCAAATTGTCATAATATAAAGACTAACCCCCTTATTCATAATAGTCTGCTAACTTAAAGCATTGCTATCTCTCACTCTGTCTTTTTCTATTGACATAAGTCAGAGAGAAAAATAACGCTGCTTAGCAACTGTTTTAAGTAAGCGGACCATTATGAATAACGGGGTTAGATAGCACACAATTCATTGCAGTTATTACAAACAATTCCAAACCTTCACTCCACGTCCGCTACAAAATAAACTCACCGGTAGAAAGGTTCGAAATGCGAGTCGAAATACTCTCGCTCGACCCTAGAGCGAGAGTTAGGCGAGGCCCACAGCTCCACCGGGTTAGTGGTCACTTGCATGTACTTGATGCCGTGGCCTAGACCCACTACGAAGCAAAGACCTGTACAAGAAACAGATAAAAAAAAATTATGACACTACCCTGAGTGTGAGGGCTTACACACTGCATACGCCAATGCTGAAAGCGCCTCGGGTTGGTGGTAACTTGATGTTATGAATAAAAATATTGTATTGTATTGATACCGACTGCCGAGGATAGGCTTTCTCTAAGAGGGTAAATCTTTGTAGCTTGTTTTTCTGCCACTTATGAAGCTAGTCAAATTATTTACATTTGAAACGCAAAACTTACCCAGAAACAGCACAATCCACGGCCTGGACGCCATAATAGTCCCCCACCACTGGAAGAAGTCTTCCAACTTGGTCTCAGTCTTAGCTCCGAGTTTTTCAAAGAAAGTCGCGTCTGCCGCGCCGCCATCCGGTTGGTCGATGCGCCAACCCGCTGACGTGGGATTGGTCGCCATTTCTTGATTATGGTCGGATGCAACACCTAGAAATTTGATCTTTATAGAGCGGAGTTTACAGGCTTGTTTCCTTTAGCAATATCAGACATTAAGCGTAATTCTATTATTACGTTTAATATCCAAAGTGTGATGTATTATGTTATGGCGGTTTCCCCAAGACAAAAACTATTTGAAAGATTAGAATATTAAAACCCCATAAGTTCCCAATACCCAGCTTTTGTAGGGTTATATCAATCAAAATTTATATTACATTACATGGCATCAAGATATAAAGTATTTGTTATTGTTTGTTAGGCAAGAAGGCCGTTAGCAAACACCAATACATCTACTGAAATTTAAGACTTTAAGTACTTTTACGTAAAATAAATCTATAGCAATTAAATAAACAACTTCACGAAGTCAACAAGAAATTCCAATAAAAAAGTACTGTAACGTCAAAATTGCAGCCACAATATTTAATGTGCGAATTTATGATTTTTCCTACTCATGCGTTTTTAAATAATTTAGTTACTGTAGAAAACGGCATTTACGGTCGTTAAAGTCCATTTGAAAATTTAATTTAGATCTGGTAACGATAAATACTAAAACAGAGCTAGACTAAATTAAAGAAGACAGTTAAATAACTAACTACTAATTTTAACTTTAAACGTGTCTATTTTAGTATACTTACGAGTATTAGATAAAAAAGTGTTATGCTGGGGTTATATGCGATAATAATAAATTAAACATGCAACAAAAACTCATGCATTCAATAGATATCTGAACTAAAAAAAACGAATCAAAAACTATTTAAGTGAGCGGTAAAAAGAAATACACAAAATCAGAAAACTAGATTATTAACTATAATAGAAACTAGACATAAATCTGCGTTGCAAAAACAAAAGATAACGGTACCAACAATAAGCTAGTTAACAAGAAATTACAATAAATTTAACATTTTCTATTTGTCCCCTATACTATGAGAACTATTACTACCCATTTCGAAACTACAGTACGGACAAACTAGACTATCAGATTTCTACCTTACTCCATTACAATTAAAACATAGAACAAGTAAATTTCCACAAAAGCTTATATTTGAGCCAAATTTTACCTTACCCTGTTACAATAAGACACAAAATGCACCCACAGAAAGCTATTCTAAGGACAAATTACAAGTTCACAGCAAGCTATATTGAGGTACTTCTTCGTGTATTGTGAACCTTACCCCTTATACTGGTCAGGTTTTACCTAGGTCGATGTTAAGTTAGGCACAGGACAGAGGTTATTTAATTTAATGCTATACCGAGACTATAAAAGGTTACTTGGACAAAGTAGATTTGACAAAGCAGTTGTTGATTCTATCAAAAAATTATTTGGTCTGTCAAAATATACTAGGACAAAGTAGATTTAACAAAAATGAAATCGATACAAAAAAAAATTACATAAGAAGATAAAGTTGGTTTAACAAAACGGAATTTAATACAATAAAATTTACTTAGACCAGGTAGATTTTATAAATTATAAGTTTAAACTATCAAAATTTACTTGAACAAAGATACAAGTGAGATTTGACAAATTAATACTCAGTACCGAATTGGATCTAAGGCCGTCGACACCCGCCAATTTTTGACTGAGTCATCGCCGTTCAACCAATAACTAAAATTACTTCATCAAAACAAATGTTGATAGCGTCATAGCATAAAATATAAGAAGTGAGAAGGACAACTTTAACTTTTCCAAACATCGAGAGCGTCAAGGCGGCTTAAAAGCCTCAAAGAAGACTTCACCGCTGTCTGCAGCTAACTTAACATCAGCCAACATAAACCCAAAGTATCCAAATAATACGTACTAGAGCGATGCGAATGCAGTGGGCTGGTCTCAGGTCCGCCGCCGCGGCGCGCGTCAGTCCACCCGTCTGTTCCCAATCACCGCGGTTAGCATAGCGTCACACTATCGACCTTATTAACTAGACTATAGAGGCCGTAATAAAACTATTTTACTTTAGCTTTAAGACTATGATAAAACTGTGATATTTTAGGCAGAGACATGGATCAAAGTTAGGATAACCTTCCTTATTGATTTAATAGTAAAGACTGTAACAAAACCTGATAGGACATTTTGTTGGACAAAGTTAAATCAAAGTAAATAAATAAAAACAAAGTAAGGGATGACCTTATTGACTGACCGACATGTGCTTCTTATGAAGCACATGTCGGCCAGCGCCAACACGTGGCGGCTGGGCATTCGAAACTGAACACAGTATTTTATAAACAGACTTAAATTTATTAATTTTTGTATTTATTTTAAATAATTTCTGTACTTAACGAACGAACACGTTAAGGACGAGCGGGGTACTCTAACACAAGCATATTATGCTTAAAAGAGAACCCCAACCCACGATAATGTAACTTACCTATGTATAGAAATAAACCTTATTTAATTTTCATTGAATGCGTTAATCGTAAAGACTATGATATAAAACTCATATTCAAGGTGCCACGTTATGGGTGTACTAACCGGAAAGGGGGTGGTCCGCCCCTCTCTCACGAACATTTTTTGTTCTAGCACTTTTCGGGTTTCAAGGTTTTTTACTGAAAAAAGACCTCAAAACTTTCATCTCAACTAGCCCATTTTTATGTTAGTCACTATTACCCTACATCAGCCGTTCATTAGTAAGGTTCTTGACCTTTCAATTGTCACCGCCCATACTTAGTCGTCATTGGCTGTCTCGCCCCGGCGACGGGCGGGCGGCGTAAGATTATTGACCTTCAATTGTTACCACCCATCGATTTTTATTAGCTGTCACGCCCCGGCGGGCGGGCGGCGTAAGATTCTTGACCATTCTCATTGGCTTTCGCTTTTCTTTAGCCAATGTGGACAACTTTACGGTGGTTCCGTACATTTTTCTTCTAAGCTATTACTTTAACTTACAATGTTTAATGTTTATCTGTCGGTAGATATGTTTGTTTCGTGGTAGGTACCTCTACGTACTAGGTACTTAATAAAGATTATTTATCCATATTTTAATAGAGTTTACGTGATAGATACCCGATAAATAATCTTCATTAGGTTGGTTAAAAAATCACGAAATTTTAAAAATAATTAATAAATCTTAAAACGAAGGTGAATCTAGTATAAAAAGTCGGCCTAGTTAAAGGAACCCTAAAATTTTGTCGACAAAATGGCCGGCCTTACGTGTGTTTGCGTTAGTGACAGGGTTGTCATTTTGCTAAGCGTATGAGTAAAGTTATTTTTTACTACGAAAACTTAAAAAAACGTATTTCTGAAAATCAACCATGCGGATCAGTTGGGTGCACAACAACCCCCTTTCGGCCCAGTACACCAATGACGTGGCACCTTGTATTGATGGGCAACGCCATGACTCAAACTTAGTAAAACCTTGATTTTACCATAAATAAAATATACAGCTAAACTTTGTGGCACAACATATTGTAGAAATTTACGATGGGCTAGAGTAAATTTCAAACTTTCAAAATGATATATCAAAGTAAATTTCTAATTTCATTGCAATGGTCGAGCCATTAAAACTGATAATAAATGAGAATCTAATGAGCGAAGAAAATTGCATATCATTCATAGATTCTTCTACCATATCTAAGTCAAAGTCAAAGTGCTTTATTTCCTTTAGACCTTACAGGACTCTTGGACACGTCACAAAATTCAAATTACATAAGTAAAACTAGGAAATAAAGTGATCACTTTGTTTTTTGTTCACTTCATCCTGTTTAAGGTAAAGTAAAGAAGCGAACAAGAAACCTTTACCTTGTTGTTAGTTTTCGAGTTGGAGCAAAACTTATCCCAAGCTTTTATATCCTCTAGATAATCTGATATTTTGTAGTAAGCCTTTTTACAAAGTATGTTTATTATATTCAAAATTTTTTTTTTTTATAATAATAATTTTGTTTATTTCCTCTACACAATAGGTATATTCAAAAATTAAATATAATAAACATACTAAAGGCATTGCTTTGTATTATCGTATAAATTACTTATAAGATGTTTATTTACACAAGTGTTATCTACAGCCGGATATAGTTAATAAGGTCGTTTTCGTAATATTCTAACTACTGCATTGATATTCAAGTTCAAATTGATACTTATGAGTTTCCATACATTTTAATAAACGATTCCTATCAAATTAAAATAGAATTAAGATATACATATAAATGTAGAGGCAATAAACGAGAATGACAAAACTAACTGAAAACTATGATTAACCTAAAATGTAAACCTATACACTAGCCAAACTCGATGTCGAATGTTACCGAACAAACCGCTGATACTTAACCTAAAATTCGAGCTGTTGCCGCCTCTTTTTATACCCAATTTGTAAATTACTTGTAGATTTGAGATCCTTCCTTCAATAAACATTGCTTAATATCTGAAACTCGACGCCAAGCAAGTGAGTTTTAATTATTTGTGTTGTGGTTTGTTTACAAACATTCTACACCGAGTTTGGCTAGTGTATAGACTAGAGGCGTTTTTGCGTTATCTCGGATAATAACCAAAATGGCGACTTCTTTTATCTCGGCCAAGACACACATCGGATTATTAAGCCATAATAGTAGTAAGTCTAAATATTCTCGAACTTTCCATGACTTTTTAGGTTTTCTTCAAGGTTAAAGCTAACAAAGTTTCTGTATAAATAAATTTATACGCATGGAAACCCATAAACCGCCACCACTATATCATGCAATCTGTTACTGTACAAACTAAAGCTCTATACTTTGCGCATAGAGTCCAAATTTGTGTATGGCTAGTTTTAATCTAGTTAGTGTTCGTGGACTGAAAACGAGTCTTGACTGACCAGTGGCACGCAATGTTTTAACTAATATTGTTAATGGAAAAGTCCGTCTGTTGAAAACAGGATAAAATGTTTATAAACGTGATAACCGTGCGGAAGTTGACGAAGATTGTATCATTATATTTGGTTTATGATTTATTATTATTATGCACATCATTTATTTTAAATCTCGTTATAAAATACATTTTTTACTATAGAAAATAAAATATTATAAAACTATTCTACAGTCAAAAATATATCACCGGTCGCGAAGCTAGCCTCAAGCGGCCGGTGACTAGGGCTGCAGAGAGAGGAACTTCCTGATGATGCGCGCCGAGTCCAGGAGTACCGCCTTTTGGATCTGACCCTTGATCCAACTTCCTATGCGAGTCTCTTAGAGATGTTGATTATTATTATTATGGAACTAAATTTTCGAAGCAACAGTTGTTTCTTGGTCTCCCTGCTCAAAACTCCTATATAACCTCTATGTGGGGTCGACATTAGCAGTTTATTGATATAATGCATGTCACCTAAGCTAAAGTCGATGCGAACGAAGCCGCATGTGGAAGCTCAATATTCTATAGAATTTCATCTTAATTAGAATTTTCTAGAATTTCAATATCGACGATGGCGTAGCACAGACTGGGTCAATGGTATTTTACTGTTGTTGTTTTATGGCTTATATTTATAGCCTTTATCAGCATTTTACTGTTACATCGATAAACTTGTGCGAAAACACATAGTACCTTTTAATATTGATAACTTTCGAGCTTAGGCAATTTCTGTTCGGGTATAAAATACATATATAACATAGATATAATATAATAAAAAGCGGATTGAAATGTAAAAAATTACAGTTTATGTATGGATAAATGTAATCTTCGAATGATGCTACTTTTGAATGTCAAGAAGTCGTTATAACACCTAGTTATTTATCCATTACTATCAATCAAGTCTCACTTTGAGCAAGAGACGGCGTGCCCGTACCGTTTACCGCTGCCATTAAGTATAGGGTCATTATATTCTTTCCGCCATTGTGATTTCTGACTTGTAATTATAGAAAAAATAGATAAATTTATCTAAGTACAGAGTTTACCTTGAAATTAACGCAACCTTGCTAGTGAAACCTCAAACATCGTAAACGTTAATTTTTATTTATTTTTGATTTAGTGTGCGTCATGAGGGATTTCGCATTTAAAATTTCGCAATTTTTGCAATTCGCGCACATGTATAAAATATTCAGCCAGTTTAAAATAGTCCAGAGTGCGAGCGGGCGCGCACTGTAAATTACTACCCGCCTAGTTATACAGTCCGCTACGATTTCTCACTCAATACACGAACTTAAGTGTTTTCTACGTAGTATTCTACTTTTGCGTTAAGATTGAGAATGCCAACTGCAGCCCTAGCATGACATGTACCTCTATATGAGAAGAGACAAAATGACTCTGAAGCCCTTTTCACCTAGGCCTAGATAAAACATTGTCTATGATCATATTGATCATACTACCAGTCCAATAAACCTAACTTAGATAAAGCCTTGTCTAAAATCGTCATTTTTTTACTGTACTGATGGTCTCACCATGTACTGATGGACTTTGTACTGATGGTAGGTACACTTACCAACAGAATTCTCCTGCTGGGCGCAACAGAACACCCCACTGAGAAACAGCGTAGTAAAGATCACGAAGACGATAGCCATAATGACTGCATAGCCATCCGCGCCGTGGATGGAGAACGGCTTGGGCGGCGGCGGACGCGGGGGCGGTGCGGGGCAGGACGCGGCGCAGTCCAGGCAGCTGCAGCCGGGTTGGCCCTGAGCGAGAATGATACTAGACATAACACACTGGACAAATATGCAGATTCGTCCGATAGTCAGACGAAATCATACTAATAGTATAAATGTAAAAGTTTGGATGGATGTATGTTTATCACTTCTTCACGCCAAAACTACTTAAGGGGCGAACCTAACGGGTTTGGTTGTCAAACTAGGCCTAGATCTCACGGGCCGTGGTAAATAACTAGAATTACCTAAAATTCAACATTTTTTTCTTTGGTTCTTTGAATGTGAAAATATGATGGCAATAAAATTACGATAAAAAAAAAATCATGAAATTGCACTGTTTCGCACATAATTTCGTTGAGATCTCAGGAATCCTGCGGTCTATTGATATGATTTATGCTTTGATTCGTAGTTTATTACTAATCATTTGGTTCCTTGAACCAGTTTCTTCAAAAGTTGTGTAGTTTTCTTGTAAATAAGAAAAAACTTGATTTTTGCGCTTACACCGTTCCAAAAAAGTATGCTCTGTCCCACTCATATTAGCGAGCTAAGAGAGGGATAGAGTCCCCTCTTACCGGATCGCGATAAAATTTTGCATAGATACAGGACTAGATCGGGAATACACATAGGCTACTTTTTATCCCATAAATCTCTTCCCATGAGATATAAAAAACCACTTTTCAACGCGTGCGAAGCCGCGAGCAGAAACGGTTAAATAACTTTTTGCCAAGGTGCTTAGGGCGATGCCAGGCTTAAATTGACCATTGACCAGTCCATCGCTTCCCTTGTAGTTGATCTGGAAAGGCGCGAAGCTTCCTCTGGCGTCTCCCAAAAGCTTTCCCATAAAGTCCTCCCATTAAGTCGCAGGCTAGCTGGTTCGTGGAGATCTTACCTTAGTTCCGACATTGCAAGGCCTAATCTCAGGATCATAAGGCGTCAACCCGTCCACCGGCCCGGGCCCATCGCTTCCCTTGTAGTTGATCTGGAAAGGCACGAAGCTTCCTCTGGCGTCTCCCATAAAGTCGAACCAGCGTTGAGGCGTGCAGTATTCAGAGGTCCACTGCCCGCACATTATGTCGAAGGCTAGTTGGTTTGTGGAAGGACTTTGGACCTGGAAAAATAAAATTTTAGTAATTCTTTTGGTCCAATAATATTATTTTTGAAATTTTTCTTGTCGGTGTAATGATGGAATTTCCTCGTTTTTTTCACCAATGCAATGTATTTTACTTCTTTATACGACAAGACAACGACTTTCTCCTTGATCTGACTCATAAACCTAATTCTTGGTCAAAGTCAAAAACTCTTCTTTTCCATAAGTACAATAAATGTACACTTAGAAAAGGTCAAATTCGTAATAATTAATCACTGACACGGAAATAAAGTGATATTTTTGATTTCAGTCGCTTCGGTATGTAGACTAAAGTAAAGAAGCGACGAAGAAACCTTTAGCCTGTTAGTTAGTTGTTATTTTTCGAGTTGGAGCAAACCCCGTCCCAAGCTTTTTATCCTCTAGATAATCTGATATTTTATAGTAGGCCTTTTTACACAAGAAGGTTTTGACAATTTGTTTGAATTTATTTACTGATAATTTTTGCAACTAACTAGGAGTTTTGTTGTAGAAGGTCTTCCTCTTCCTCGTTTTCCTTCTACTTTTCCTTCTATGATGTTACTTATGAAGTTGCCATGTCGTTTATGCTGTCCAATCATTCTCCTCTTCTGTTTTGAATGGTGTTAATCAAAACCTTTTCTCCTCAACTCTTTTCAGCACCTCCCCATTAGTAACCTTCTCCGTCCATATAATCCTTTCCATCCTCCTCCAGCACCACATTACAAACGCCTCAATCCTCTCTCTATCCTTTTTCGAAATATTTAGATTGATTGATTCCTATATCTATTCCTCTCTGTAGTGTAGACAGAAATAAATGAATATAAGGAAGCGCCATGGAACTCTAGTTCCATAGAGCTTCCTTATATTCATTTTGTATCTACCTGCCAAATGTCAATTCATAAGTTATCTATAAATGGACTAGGTTTTTACATCTAGATCCTGACTGACTGACTGATGTACTGATAGAAAGTGTGTTATGTACATAATGAGAAATATTATTAAAGGTATAGCTCTAAGAAAGATAAGTCAATCATCAGAATTGAAGGCAATTCCTGGCAAACAGCAAACGTCACTCTTATGATTGTCGCAGATCTAGACCGCACTACGGCCGCACAGTACAAAAACGTTCAACAACAGGTTTCCCAACAGGGTTCACATCGTGATTATAGATTACTATTATTAATTTATTACCTACCAGTTAAGCTAATGTGATGACAACAATAAATATATTGAGCATTGAAACTTGCATTAAAATATGGGCTTTAACTTGTAATATTTTGATGTATTTTATATTGACGGCATCAGATAAAAGACACTCGCAGGCTTCGTGCTTGAAACATGCGGTAAGCCATTTTGTCACAAAATAAAGAGTTTAAGCCCATCTTTAAATGCTTATTTTTGTCCTGTGCTGTAGTGAAGCTGTATGTATTTGCTGTGTCCTTTATCATCCGAATCGGGTAGATAACCTACCTATTGTTTATTGTTTATATCAGACAGGTATATTTTAAGAGGGTTTTCCGCAAACTATTAAAGATAAAGATCACATATCCGCATTGTTATCATGTCGTTTAATCGACGCCAACTTGTACAATTTCGATAGCAAAATGTTTCTTTGTAGATGCTATTTAAAATGTCCAATGCCAAAAAAATTCGAGGCGAATTGCCTTTTATATCAATTAATCAATTGCCTTAATTATAAAACGCAGTCCATGTCACCACGATGTGAACCCATCTAATATTGTAAAGGCGAAAGTGTATGCCGTTGTGAAGATGTTTGTGCGAAGATAACGCCAAAACTGCTGAATGGATCGAGCTGAAATTTTGCACACATAAAGTTCTGGACCTGGAATAACATTTATGCTACTTCTTATTACGAAAAACCGCGTGCGAGGCCGCGCGCAGAACCTCATTATCGGATGAGTTATTTAGGCAATATGGTCCACCGAATATCCAAGCAGAGCTTGTGTTATGTGTACTAGATGACTGATATACATACTTAATACAATACATTACACACATAGTTTTTTTTTATTATACATAGAAATACCCAAAACACCCGGAACAAATATTTGCAGATCGTACAAACATTTGTCCCAAGGAGGGAATCGCACCCGCCTCGCCCACCGCGTCACATCGGTCGTCTCATATTTTCATATATATCATAATGAGAGTCAAGTAATAAACGAATATATTCTTACATGTGAACAAGAATTAAAGGTGCCCTGCATGTAGTTGTTCGTGATGTGGTAGTCGATCTCCGTGATACCGTAATGTGTTTCTGAAAAGAAAACACAATAATGAAGATTCAAGAAACTGTAGGACAAAAATTGACCCCAAGTTGATTAAAATCTAGCACAAAACTAACTCTTTTGTTTTGAGCTAAGACTGGAACATATCCAGCGCTCAAATAATCTGAATAAAACATGATGCCGAGAGTGGAGTATTTCTGAATTTTTCCTGGCCTGTTCTCTGTCGAGGGAATAAAATCCTGCAAACCATTAAATGGCTCCATCTTGAGAGGCTTCAAGTAATCCGACTGATGGATCCCGCAGCTCATGCCACATATGTGTTGGAGAAAGTTCTCCCAACACGAAGGGCATCGCGCCAGGAAGTTGCCGGCGAGACCGATGCTGGCCTCGAAGTTCTTGAGCTGTTCCGTATTGCAACATGATGTACCGGTGGCAGCTATGTCTGGGCAGTACTTCTCGATTATATGCTGGAACAAACGATAGGTAACGTAAAGTAACATCCATATTCATCATCTAATATCACGAGCTCCCTAAGCTCCAGTTTTTCTGGATAAAAAGTAGCAAAGGAGCATATGGGACACAACCGTAAAAGGTGGAAAACAACTGGTAATTTTTATGCTCCAATTTTTAAAGTAAATACTTCGATTAAGGTTATATGCTGATAGTATGCAATCAATATTTTTAAATAATTTACCGGTTTTTCGTGACAAAGCACCTAAAACCACAGTACCTAACGCTCACAGTAGATTAAGTAGATACATACATCTTTTCGGAAATAAAATGGACCTGATATCCGTAAACTTGAGGAATCCTTGAAGGAACTAACTTAACTTGTAAAGAAACTAAAACTATAAAAACTTGAAGGTCAATGTGGCGATAAAGATTCAACATATCTGATAGCTAATTATAAATCCTCTATCGTCTTCAATATGGCACGATATCGTACGACGACGTAAAGTATCTCATGCGTAGCGTTACATAAGATATTGCAATTTGAGCCGTGGGACATAGTGGAAACATACAAGCCACGGTGCAATTAAATAATGTGAGTTATAGACAATTAAACAAGGTGCGTCATGTCATAGAAAACAATAACTGTTGATATAAGAATTTGGTCCTGAGAAGACTAAGATAAAACAATAGTTGAACATCCCATTAGTACTTCTGCTGAACACAGAGTAGAGACATACATATATTTTTGACACCGTCCTTGGGTTTGGCTTTGGGGTAGGTAAATGAAAAACATGGAAGACAAAAACTAGAGGGTACTAACTACAAATACGGAAATTTGATACTTTGATTCGAATAGATCTTGATAACAAAGAATTTGTAGAAACTAGTAGTATAATTAGTACTCAAATACACTTAGCTATACAGCTGAATTTAAAACTCACAGAAAGTCTTAAAATCTAAAATAATAAAAATTATTTAGCTCGAACACAACAAATCAGCTTTCACAATGAGTAACAGGGTTATAGTCCACGCAAACTATATTTCTCAGAAAAGAGTCAAAACAAAGAATGACTCACACATAAGCCAACCTTATCAAGAGGTCTGTTGGGTGGTTAATCTACGACGATAGGTAATTAACCTCGCGGTTATCACTGTCGATTGTCTATTGCTGTAAAGAGATTCAACTTTGATACTATGGCCGGAAGACTAAACTTCTTTCTTAACTATTGTGCCAATACTTGGTTGATTAGCAGGTGCGCTATATCTGTTTCGGCAGTGTATGTATAAACTGCCGTTTTAGCGTGAACTATGGAACATAACGATTTAAATTTGATCCGATTGGCTGTCATAGCTCAAAATAGATAGATACATAATTCTTTATTCTCAGAAACTTATATCTAAAACAGTATGGTACAGAAGATAACAGAATTGGCGGCCTTATCGCTTATTTCTTCCAGGCAACCAAAGCTTAAAAGATACTACAAAGGATGGCCGAGCTAATTACAAATATAAAACTAATACAAACTATAACGAACTAAAATAATCCTAATACACATATACCTACCAAATAGAAATATAAACTAATACTTAACAACAAATACAATACTGACTTTGAGAGACATACTAATTACTTACTTAAATAATATGCGTAAACCTTTCGTTTAAAAGTGTGATGAAATGTGGATTTTTTTATGTCAATAGGTAGATCGTTCCATAGTTTGACGGCTTGGGCAGTAAAAGAATCGCTATAAAAGGAAGTTTTCTAAACTGGAGCCACCAAAAACAACGTTTCTGAAGATCTTAGAGAGTGAGAAGAGTGAAGAAACTGGAATCTTTCTTTCAAAATATGTTGGCTCTTTAAAATCAAGGCTGTTTTCCTTACTGCGTTTGGAATTGACGCTTAAATTAGACTTCGTCTGCTTTAGGGATTGAAATCGCAGTCTCTCTCATGACATTTGTTGTGATTATTGACCAATGAAGTATTATATATTTTACTAAAGGAATTTAATAAAGGAATTGTAAATTGTTTGGATTAGATAGGATCCCTTATCTGACGCACACATGAAATTAAGGTCCCCTATCTCACATCCTCGCAATCTGGTTTGGAATGGACCCAATGATTTAATTCCAAAACGCATTAATCTTTAGGGTGTCCCACATTTTACTACTGTTTAATAATAATGGTGATCATTGATCAATGATCATCATTAATCATTCGTCCTAAAAAATACTTTTTGGATATAATACACAATAATAATACTTGTAAAAATAAAAAATAAACATTTTATCAAAGAATGTAGGCATGTGAATTACCAACTAGAACCCTATTGTAGGAATTTGAGCGATAAATCTACTGAAGCGCACACAAAGGCACATCGTACGATGTTTCGCTTATGATGAGTATGATGACTGATAATAATATGGGTACGCTAGCTTCCACAAGATATGCAAAAATTACGTGATTGATAAGGAATAGGAGCTTATAGATAGCGGAAAGACGGTCTAATTGACCTGAAAATTTCTGTAGGTTCTCTTTTTCTGGAGGAAACTGATCCGTCACACTGAATCGGGTATTCCTGCTCCAAGTCGGCAACAAACTAAACCATCACGCTAGGCTCAGTTACGCTGAATTGGGTATACTTGCCTTCAGTCGGGAGCTTATAAGTTTGTTTTCACTTATATCGTGTGATCAAAAGCACACCCTCTTTGTTTATACTTTATATTAAACCTTTGCTTTTGATTATTTCTGGCCTCGAAGGTTAGAGAAGTACGAGTTGTTACGCAGAAATTCCAGTGAATATTTGTCTTTGGGATAGTTTTAAATTTTCTACTACTACCTACAACACAATTAAACTACATTATGTCTAGAACCTTCTCTAAAAGGTTTCAAGACCAACAAGGACGTCATAAGTGAAGAAAATGAGCAGCAAAGGCATGTTAACGACCCGTTAATCACAGTTGCACGAATCTAGAACCAACATACAACTAAAGAAAACACATTGTAGAAAATGTGTAGAAACTGTTCTATCGTCAGTTCATAATTTCAGCTGAAAGACGTACGCTTCTGAACATAGGACGTACTTGGCCTTTAAAGGCGTTTAGAACAGTGGGCATTCAAACCTCTTATCTTATTAAAGGTTTTCTTAATATCGTGGCTGTAGAAGCCAAATTAAATAACTAACGCATTTTGAGAAATCGACTTTATTGGATTTGTATAAAGTCTAGTTCATGCTGCATCTTTGTGTTCCTAATGTTTCGCTATCATAATTTATCAAAAAGTTATCTGTAAATGAAACTTGCAAGTCGGAACAGATGGAAAAATAAACTTCTCAAAATAGACAAAAAAAGTGGCGTAGGTAAATTAAATAACGCAGCCATAAATAGATAAATGAAATCATTGATCACTTTGCGACAGCGTAAAGGCCACAACATCACTTATTTAGTTTTCCCTCGACACATTTATGGTCCACCAGGAGCAAATGAAATTGGAAAAATTTAATAAGATAAGTTATCGAATTTTCGAGTGTTATGATTATGATATATAATAGTAAAATACAAATTAAATAAAATTACTTATTTAAATTGTCTACTAAAGCTCTTTGGTTTTTTACAAGTTTAGGACAATAAATAAGAAGCATTTACTGTATGCTTTTTAAGCTTCAGCGGAAAATATAGTCGGAGGAAAAATAAACAACTAGCATACACAAAGTAAATAACTGACATGAGGGAAAAATACATAGTTGTTTTTTTTTCTCATAAACCAATTTTTCAAAAATGATTATAGTTAAATAAAACAGGTAGAGTAATATCTACAAAATAACAAAAAGTGGACAAAAAATTATCGCCTTTATTGTCGCAAAAAAAAGTCAATCGTTTTTCTCCCGATTTTAGTTTTGTTGGTTTTTTAATTTGGCTTCTACAGCCACGATATATGCATATCCTGTATGTTAACCTTGCACGGAATTAATTCACATAAAATGCAATGCAAAACTGGTTACAGCTATGAGAGACATGTTCTCTCATAGCTGTAACCAGTTTTGCATAGTTTCAAATTCAAATTAAATAAATGAACATCTTCAACTTCTTTTTTTGTGGCGCCGCCGCTTGCTTTTCGCTACGACTCTGCGGCCAGTGTCGTAGCCGTCGCCGTGAGTCGGAGTGTCATAAACTTGGAAGAAAGAATATGATCAGTTTTAATAGTTTATGGAAGTGTTACATTGATAGACCTTACTATGTCCAGAAACACGACTTCGAATAAAATTGCTAAAAATTCCACAAAATTGCATTGTCTCTTTGTTTATAGGATGAAAACGTGATAGTTCTAATTCCCTCTTAGACATTTTCGTGGTTGGTCTAGCTAGGCCAACGAGCACATACCCAATAGAGAGGAAATGTCATTTATTTTGTATAGACAACAATTTCGGTTAATCACTGCGGCGACCACTGCACTCCGATTGGCCGGCTCGAAGTAAAGCATCACACTGTAGTTGGGCAAGCAAATATTTTTACCGATATCGATAGTAATACGGTAGTATAGTTCTTGCTAAAAGTTTCGTACGAGCGAAATGCTTAACATTATAGTTAGTAATGTAGAATGTAGATCTAACTATGTTAACTAGTTCACATACACTAAGTTTTTGATGCAATAAAAATAATTGTAAATTTATGAGTATTGAAAAAAAAAATAGTTATATTTTTTACTATATCGATGAAATAATATGCAAAATGCCGGAGTTTTTATAAATGTTCCACTGATCAAATAACTTAATCAAATTGATAAATTTTAATTACTTCTTGTTATATCGGGAGTATCGATACATTATTTTATTATGTCAGCACAACACTAGTATAGCGAGCGAGAGTTGACATTTATTAGTGAAAAAACACTCATCAGTTTCGGAATTCGAGATACCATAATTATTTCCTCTCTATTGGGTATGTGCTCGATGGTCTAGGCATAACTGGAATTAGGCACACTAGCACTACGTATAAGGTTCAGACTAAATGGATCTTAGAAGATTATATCACACATATCGTCGAAGCCCGATGAATGCAAACCGAGGGTCATGGCTGCCCAAAACAAACCCTTAGTAAACCAAGGGCCAGGTTTGGACGCGCCTACTGATATCTTATCGGACGGAACAAACTAGGCATTGACCCCAATCAAAAAGCCGCTGCATTCTGCCTCTTTATTCTAAATTAAACTCAATAATATGGATAGTAATATTACATAATATTAAATAATGGTCATTTAGAATTCAACTTGGAACTCAATTATTACAATAATGTCGGCCATGGCCTGACCTCAAGTAGGTACTAGTATTTCTAGTCAATTAGTCAGCCACTAATAACGACTCTAACGTAGACACTGGACATCTGCTAGGCAGGGCCTTTCTAATTGAAGCCATAGATAAACACGACAACGAAGGCAAATGTATGTAGAGTTTTACAAACCGACGACTCCTCGGAGGGGCGAACCTAACAGGTTTGGTTATAAAACTAGGCCTAGATCTCAGTACTCACGGGATCCCCGTAGTAAACAACTCGAATTACATATAATTAAAAACAAATCTTTGGTTCCTTGAATGTGAAAAAACCATTACGGAAGCACCGTGCGCTTACGCCGCCTTTCCAAAAACGTATGGTCTGTCCCGCTCCTTTCAACGAGAAATCCTATGCCTATCCTTTTCACAAAAATGTACCTACGGGCGTAGCATATTTACTAGGGGTAATGTAGATTTGCGAGTTAAAAGCGGAAAACTTAAGAAGCTGGCAGGTAACTACTAACTGGTTACTGCACAGACGAAAATGTTCTTGTATTTAAAACCAAAACAAGATTTATTTCGTTCGGATCACTGAGGCATAGGAAAACCTGCAAGTAAGGTGTATTCTCTATAGGAAATTGGTGAGAAGTAGTTAAAAGGGTTAAAATTACTGATCAATACACATCTAATAGGGGGTTTCCATCAGTCAGAGAAGCAAACCAAGAAAACAGGAGAGTTATCTACTACTGGCCCCATGTAAGACGTCACGTGACTAGAACTCATCAATTCTATTGTTTCACAACAAATGATAAATAAAAATACTATTAGCATGAGGTAATCATTGAAGCCACATAATGACTAAATCTGTAACATTTTTCGTTACCTGCTAATTAGAGCTTAATACTCAGTTAACCTCTAAAACCCTCTGACGTAAGTAACAAGCAATTTCGGAGCTAACTGGTTACTTAACAGGGTTAGTAAAGCCTGCGTATCTGATGGAATAATTCTGCCTTCGTAATAGAGTTGAATATGGCGTAACTTTGTCATATAATTGCGTAATCTAGACGCGATACGCTCCGAGCTATTCCCAAAGGAGCTGAGTGGGAATGGATTTCAAATTACATACATAACAGTCTTTATTACGTTCCAATCAAAATGTTGTTCTGATTGGGTACTGTGTACTTTATAGCTAGTTAGAAAATAACATGATTAGGTATATTTTGCACCTGATTAATGTAGGTAATTAATTATGTGCGAAAGTAAAACAAATAACCTTACCACTAAGATTTAATCTCAGCGATATCTTAGATTTAAGATATCGTACTTATACTATATTACGATCAAGTGAAGTAATGCTGGACAATTCACACAGCATCATCTAGCCAAGTGTGTGTTTATTTAACCTTTTTACCACATCAACGAATTTATGTCATGTCCATTTTCTGATCTGTACATTATGAACCTAAATTAAAATATCCAATAAAAAAGTCTTATATAAGTTTATATATTTTTATAAGAATTTTATAATTATTGTGTGATAATTTTATATTATTTTCTTTATTTTTTATCAAATTATTGTTGTTTGATGTTATGTTATGTTACGAAATGGTTAAATTTCTGAAAGCATTAAAAAGTTTCCCAAGCTATGTCTATGCTATGCATGCAACCGAAAACCATTAAGCAGAGTTGCATTGCATGTAAAGCAAGTTTGGAAGGTCAAGGCATTCAGAAAGGCCTTCAGTAGAGAACCTCGAACTGCAGAGAAAATGAAATGCAGCATTTCAAACTGCAGGAAATAAGCGGGAATTTACATTAGTCCCTACTAAGAACATTATACAGCGTTCATAAAAATCAAATTTTGCGGGTATTTTTGAACTTTTGACGTGTTAAGCATTTTTGACATATAAATCACCTGATTAGCATAGCATCATAGATTCTCAGCTGGGTCTTGGTCAAACGATATAAAAATGTATGTCACATACAGCATGCCATATTCTCAGGGTGACATATGCATCGCAATGTGAGCCGTGTAGGCATCCTAACATTGCACTGGTAGGTCACGTCCCATTTGTTTATTGTACTGAAAGAACTCGAGGGTGTAGGAGAAAAATGCTGGTAAACTATAATTATTATCTTGTTTGTGGAAGAATAAAAATACTAATTAAAAACACGAACTTATGCAATCTGTGCGCAATTAAAACATTTATAAGAATAAAAAATTATGCACTGTCAATTTACAATTTTTGTATTCTTTATTTATTTTAGAATCAATTAAAATTATTTTTCAATGACCTTTGGTTTTTACATACGATTTAATTTAACTTGGGTTTTGTATTCTGGCTTAGCTGTAATTGTTCGGAAAAACGAACATAAAATTTAATGATTATTACAAAACAAAAATCCTGGATTATATACTGTTTATTTACGTTTTCAACACGAACAAATACGAGTAGTAAGAAATGAATAAAATTGGCCACCTCGAGTTCAATCTCTCTATGCAAAAGCGAAAGGATCATCGAAATCAGTTAACAATCGGCATTTAAAACAACCAGATAGAAAATCTCCTCTTTTGAAGTAGGTTGAAAGTAAAAGTACGTTCCTTTTAGCAGTCGTATTGCGGACAATAAGTCCTAACTGAAACAAAAAGTCCCGAAATACATTTACTCCAGTCCGTACCCCGAATACTAAAATCAGACGGCGCGGGGCGGCGGCGGCGCGACGGGTCTGGTGCGGTCGATACCTTTAGCGGCGAATGTGGAGGCTGTCTCAAGGTCGACACTTTTGGGCCACGCATCTGGATTTACGATCACGGTATGGCATGTCTAAACAAACCCGGGAATAAAAGTGATCCATAGTTATCTGCGTTTGGTTGTAGTGCCTTTCTTACATTCATAACCTAAATGTATGTCATGCAAAGTCATACAGAACTAGAACAAACAACTTAACAAAAAGAGAAAGAGCACTTATAGTTGTTTATTTATTTTGCTCATAATTAAAATAGAGTTCAACAGATTTTATCTTCTGAGACGACAAACAACGAAAACATTATTATACACTGTGTAAGTGTATTAAATTCTTATCACGGAAACTACAGAACTTGCGTGATTAATAAATTCCTTTCATTCATACAATTTTGTATGGCACAGCAAACGGTGAATAAGAAAACACAGAACTTACACGTGTTAAAAATTTTGCAAGTCAATAAATGTAAAGGTCGTCACCGTCAACAAATTGTTTATTATTTAAGAAATAATAATTCGGCATTGGCATGGCAGTAAATCTTGAAAAGTTAAATTATAAAGACGAAGATAAATTGAGAGTAGAGAATAGAATATTTATTCCAAAAACGGGTTACATCCAACAACAGAACAGGGTAAAATACTTAGTTACATAACAATCTTTCTTTCGGCTTAGTTCTACTTAACTTCGAACTCTTGGCTTTTATTCCCATCCCATGTGATATCAGTATATTTCTTTACGTATTTTGGCTACCACTGAATAGCTGAGCAATTTAGCAAGTTGGTATTGGTAACAGCGACATACATGATTGCCAATCAAATGGTTAAATAAATGATGTCAAATCAATTCACAACTGTATAGAATAGCATAAAACAATTTTCCAACCTTTGGGTACTCTACCTATCAATATTAGATTGCTAATCTATCATACAGAATAATATAAAACCGTTTAATTAGATAACCTTCATAATTAAGAATGGCGATAAAACTGTAATGTACCTACGTCAGAAAGAAAGACGATTTTTATGAACAAAGAAGTTATAGGTGATCTAAAAATCTTCGAGGTGGACCTGTTTCAAAAATGTTAATTAAATTTCTAAATTCAAAAACAAAGAAAAGTTCAACAATAGATAATATCGCTTGAGATGTTAAATGCTGTTGGCAACTAAACTAAACTAAACGAAAACCTCGTTACCGAAAACCAGGTTTTCGTTCAGCCGATGGAATCGAGGTATGACTATAGCACTCAGCGAAATTGCAGCTCGATACTAAGTAGATATATCTACATATTATCGAGCTAGGAATTACAAATTGAATTGAAAATCTATTGGAAGCCATCTTTAGTCTGTATAATGATGACATCAAATTGAAAGATATTTTATGGCGACGACGCGACGCGACGAGCAAATAACTCTGGAGTACAATTTGTGTTTTTTTTACTCGCTTAACGATTTTATAAAAGCAGTATCAGTTATGCAGCCTTCAGTATCAGTGGTATCAAGAATTTAGACAGGAAACGTCTGCAAATAGCATATTTCCTGTCCACTGTTTAATTTCACCAAATCTATGCAAATGGTTTCCGCAAAATTATAATATGATCAGTAGGTATTGAAGTGTGGGAGTTTTTTATTAACAAATACTCTAGTACTCATCACCATCATGGTGGCCATGTTGGCTGTTGTAGACGCAGACGTTTTGGGTATAGCCTACAACTGTATTCTTGCGAGACTGTAATTAAGTTTTTTATGGAATTCAGTACTCTGTTGAGGAATGCGATGCATGTAAACTTGAGAGCAAAAAAATCGCACATTCATGATTTTTTGACATAACTAAAAAAAAAACAAAAAATATTATGTTTCTGTAATGCAGATTCATAGTCTATTTTAATACCTATCCAGTGGTATCTGATTTGTCTTTCAATCATTACATAAAAATGCTTTTGTGGATCAATAACAAAAATGCTGTTTAGTAAAAAATTCTTTATTCAAGTATTGGTGTCAAAGTTATGAAATTAAAAGATAAAATTAATTTAAAGTTTGTTATTAATACCGAGTGTTCCCTCCCCTAGCCTGAATCACTGACTCCATCCGTGTTTTCATTGATGTTACTAGACTTTTGATAAAGTCTTGAGGAATAGCCTCCCATTCCTCTGCGATCGCCTGTTGCAGCTCCTGTAGAGTCGATGGAGGAGCATCTCGGCCTCGAACTCTTCTTTTCAGCTCGTCCCATAGATGTTCGATGGGATTGAGGTCTGGGCTTCGAGCTGGCCACTCCATAACGGTCACATCCACCTCTTGAAGGTACTCGATCACTATGCCAGCAGTATGCGGTCTTGCATTATCTTGCATAAACAGAAAGTTTTCGCCGATAAACCCAGCAAAAGGTACGACGTGGCTCTCGAGTACTTCCTCAATGTATCGTATGGAAGTCAATCCTCTTGATTGGCGACCAGTATTCGGTCCGGTGATGAAGGCAAGCTAGGTTTTTGCTTCCATAGACATGCCTCCCCAAAACATGATTGATGCACCGCCATAGGCGACACGTTCTGTTATGCAGCATTGGGCAAATCGTTCTCCCGATCTTCTATACACCTTCCCCCGTCCGTCGTTGCCATGCAAGCACATCCTGCACTCATCAGAGAACAGGACTGCACTCCACTGCTCTTCGGTCCAATTCAAATGGTCTCGAGCGAACTGAAGGCGGGCTTTTCGGTGGGCTGGGGTCAATTTCGGCCCGTTTGCTGGCCTGTGTGCAGTCAGGCCACCTTCTCTCAATCGTCTTCTGACTGTCCACCGGCTAACTTCTACTTCACGAACTTCTTGAAGTCGTTGGCCCAGTTGAACTGCGTTCAAACGACGATTTCTTAAAGATGTCGTTATAAGAAAGCGGTTATCACGCTCTGTTGTAGCACGGGGACGGCCCGATCCTTGTCGCCGTTGGTAGCCACCAGTCTCTTGATACCTCTGGTATACACGCCGAACGGTAAATCGGCTCAAACTCAATTGTCGAGCCACTTGACTTTGCTTAAGCCCCGATTCAACAAGGGCAACCACTTGAGCGGCTACTTCTGGTGTAGTATCCATTTTCGTGTTCCGTTTGAAGCCAATATCAATAGAGAACCTTTCACACTGTACGTTGGTATGCAAATGATGACCATTCCCTCAATATGCACTCTTTTATACCTGCGATAAATCCCGCCGCTGGCCTTACCTGGATCGAGCGACATAAGGGGGTCTATTGTTTTGTTGCTAATGAGTTGTTTTTAAAGGTAAATGTCAACCCTTTATCAGTTCTGCGAATGCCTAGATTATGCACTTTAATTTAATTTGATTTTAATTTGCTGTAAGCTCCAAATAAAAAAAAAATTGAACTTTTAAGTAAAAATGTGCGGATGTGCGATTTTATTGCTCTCAAGTGTATAATATCTGTGACTAGGTTTTTGATTGACAGGTTCTTCAGTGGCTATAAATACTTGAAAGTTTGTGACATAAGAACTACAGAAAAGCGCCACAAACGACTGTGATTATTTCACTCACAACAGCTTGGGTAGTGATAAGGTTTTATTAGAACCTGCCAGATTTGGAGTATAAATGCTGGCCCTATTCCTATTTAGTCCACCGAAACCGATTAGACGGACTGTTATACAAATTATAGCAGTAGATACTATCTAGTCTGTTTTGTTGAAATATATGTAGTTTATTTAAGTATAATGTGAATTTTACTGTTTGGCATTGAGCCCGGCCTCGGTGCGTTGGTACTGCGATAAAAACATCAAACCAGACTTCGGAAGACAGTTTTGGACATTGAATAGAACAAATATAAGTAAATTTTTTGATACACGAATATTTATTTTCACACAATTCAGGATATACAGCTCGAACCTTACGTAAAAGTTGTGTAACTAGGCACAAAACAACTTCCAAACATCATTATAATAAACGTGTACGCAATATATTACAAAATTTATTAAGTTATGTATTAAAATGCAATTAGCCATAAACATGCATTTATATTCAAAACAGTGCCTCATTCATAATTCGCTTCACAAATAAATCAATAACATTTTAAATTTTGCACGATAATGGTGCGTCATTTCGCCCAGACGAGATAAAGCATGATTACTTTTGGCCTTCTTTTGTTACAGTTCAGCAAACATTTCTTTGTAAATACATCTATTGAGGAATTTACGTCGTTGTTTTAGATAAAATAAAATTCCCAATCTAGTATTTGCCCAGCTGTCATATTTGATTTTGTTATTATTGTGTACGTAGGTTTAAATTTTGGAAAATTTATAAAAACTTACAATATTCTTTATTGTATCAAGGTTATTTTAAATAAATTATTACAACGAAAGCGTAAAAAAACGCAACATAACAATTCAAAATATCACATGCTACAAAATTACAAACTGCATAGCAATAGTAGGTTCGTATGCAAATTTTTGCTAGCTCTACCTCGTTCCTCGCCTAGCCAAGGCCACGAAAACATAATTTTTGTACACACATTCATTGCGGAAAATACGCAAATGGCACACCTTCTTTGTACGTTGTTATAACGTTTGTTGTGATTCTGGTTTCTTGTTTTTCGATTCATTTCTATGTTCAAATTTTTACTAGCGTTATAAACTCAACGTTGGTTCGTATAATATTTGTACCTTGCTACAAACACACACACTACTACACACTACACTACTACTACTACTACTTTATACTATTGCTCTACGATTTACTGAAACGCCTTCTACGAATATTCTTGCGTAATAAAATCTACGAAGCGCTATAATTGGAAATACAAACCGTTATAAATTAATTTCAAGAACGTTAAAAGTTTTAGTGGTAACCGACAAGCGATTGTTCGCTTGTCGGACCTGGTACCTTCGAACTTTTGATAAGGGTTCTAAATTCTATAGATAGATATAGAATAATTATTGTGTAGGGACTTAGAGAGTATAGGGGAGGACTCATCAGAATATTAGTGAGCATGCAAGAGCAAGGCCAACCAAGCAAGGCTTGAGCAAGGGCTCAAGTTTGGAGGTTGTCTTTTGAATTATCCGTTCTATTATAGGTACTTTTAGTTTGAGAGGTAAGTTTAGGTAATTCAAAAGCGCGAATGTTTTTGTAAGACCCGTAGCAACCGGCTTTAATATAATCAAAGGTGACCTCACTGGCCGGTGGTCTACAATGTTGCAAAGGCAACTAATCTGCACTAAAAGTCACCTTACAGTCATTGAGGTGAGAGGTTGAAGAACGATTACGATAATTGCAATCAGAATCTGTAAAAGGTTTGGTTCTGACCGGCTGGCAACCAAAACCCTAACCTCTTCAACTCTGTAAAGTGATGTTGGTGCGCTTGCCAAGAAATTAAAACAAACAATAATCTATGTATCTCATTTTCTCTCCAGCATTTATTGTCCGTGTCAGTATCAGTACCGTGAGTGGAAGCCCTTCTCGACTTCTTCTACTTCGCTTGACCTAAAGTGTGAACTTTATAAAAATTCCTGTTTATTATTTAGATTTTGATCACATTAATTCATAGACTCGATTATTTTTGCATAATATTTGAGTCAGCATTTGAAACCTCAATAATTCTTATTAATCATACCTTCGTCATCATAAATAAGCCTATGTTTATCTGCCTACATTCTGTCAACTTTATTAATAAAACCGGCATGCCTCATTTCCGATAGATACGAGTACATTATGATGATTTACTCCTGTTATGAATCAGCTTCTATAGAATTTAGAATAAATCTACGTGTGTGCGACGTGGGTTCATCGTCATCATAAGGATACGAATATTCCCCTCAATTTTGTTTTATTAAATTGATATATTCAGCTTTCGTATCACACGATAAGGAAGAGCGGGGTACTCTAACACAAGCATATTTTGCTTAAAAGAGAACCCCAACCCATGATAATGTAACTTACCTATGTACAGAAATAAATATTTTTCATTTTCATTTCATTTCATTTCGTACGTGAATATCAAGAGCTAAGTAAAGTGTAGGCAATTCTCCAGGAACTTGCAAAACTATTTTTAGAACAAGTAACATGCAGGCTAATGCAACTGTTGCATGCCGGGTCAAGTTCCTCGTGGAAACTAGGACTGGATGACGTCATCCAGCTATGAATAGCTTTGACCTGCTTACAGATACGTAGGTAGGAGCGGAAAAAGCCGCCCTTGGGACGAGGGTGAACCAAATTACCTATACATATAATGGAGCAAGCTAAACATGCCAGTAGAAGGACAAATACGTTCTAAACATAATCCAGATTGATGGCTATCATCCAAAATAGTTCAGGATAATAATTTTACCAGTTATTTCGTAAGTATCACGCATAAGGTAAATGGAATTGTTATCCTGTTTTGGGAAAATAATATTATATTATGGATTTCATCCTGTTGTTAAAATTTAAACCACAAGTTAAACACACTTGTGGTTTTCAACATGTTTTTTTTTCGAACATGTTACTTAGTTTCAATTCAACCAACCTACAGAGAAAATTGCAATGAATCAGCATGCTCTTTTGCATAGGTAATAAATCTCGGCTTCTTACTACTGCTATACTAAACGCCGCCGCCACGAATAAGCTAAAAATATCTAATAGCAAAACAAGATGGAGGTAAGGTAAAGAGCCAAGGTAGACCGTACTGTTCGATGATAATCTCACTAATATTATATATACGAAAGTTTACATGTTTACATTTATGGATGTTTGTTAACTCTTCACGCCGAAACTACTGAGCGAATCTGGCAGAAATTTTGCATGCATGTAGTTGTAGGCCTGAAATAAAACATATATAACAACTTTTTATCCCATAAATCAGTTCCCATGGGATAGAAATAACCATAAAACGTTTCCATAGAAACAACGCGTGCGAAGCCGCGGGTAGGTCTAGTTCTTTATATGGCGCCGGCGAACGACGTAGATAAAAATAAATTGTAGTGTATTATTTATAGAGAACTTACCCGAGATTCCTCTTGTATAGGAGGGGCTGTTCCATTGTAGAAGCAGTTAACCTGCTTTACGGCTGATGGCTTGGAACAAACTCCGTACCATATGCAGTGGCCCTCAGCTGATGCTGACGGTATCTGCAAAAAAAATATACCATGAAGACAATGTTCTTAAAGAATTAATAAAACAACAGCGTCAAAATATTAAGCGGTTATGTTTCACGCTGTGATCCAAATAAACAATCACAACAAACTAAAAGACACTGGAGGACGTATAAGTAGCACAATGTGCCGCAGCTTCTAAGGTCCACAAACAGGACGCAAACGATTTAGATTGGGCTTCCATTGGTTAGACAGAATACTTGTATTTTTGAGGAATGCCCTTTAAAATTACTTATCTGGCCTCAACGGTAAATATCCAGTTACAACAAAAGACAGATTAAATATTTCTGCAGACAACAATGAAAAGTACAACCAATTTGTCTTCCATAACATTCTTGCAACTATTTATTAGGTTTGGTACTAACTAATCTACTTATAAATACGCTTCCTAAAGCGTACTGATGTTTTGCCAACACAATATTAACAACACCGATGTATTAGAGAATGTTAGTTCAGGAGCTCTGAATATCGACGTCAACAACTACGTCAGCGGACTTGGCAATGAGACTTTCTGGGAACGGCCAAGAGCAAATTTGCAGTTTTCAATCACCAATCAGAATCAGAATTGATTTTTTGCAATACACTCTTAGTGTGAATGTAAAATCATTGGTGTTCGGTATTTATTCTAAGCAGTGTAGCGCAAGATAACAAGTCTCGAGATGATTGCTACTCTTGATCTGATAGACGAGCTTAGAAACAAATTGTATGGTTTTATAACACACGTTTCTAAACCATTTTCAGGCACCAGTCTCTCACTAAGCAGGTTAACATAAGAGTCTGTAACCTTTTGTATATCGCAATAACCTTTGTGAGAGAAAAATATATGAAATAAATAAATGACTTTATTACCATTCTAAAGGCTGGACGAACATTTTAAACGTATAAGTAACGAGAAATGTAGAGTATCGCAATTTATGTTTTTTTTTTTGTTTTCTAGCTTTCTTGACGTTTCCTAGGTGGACGTCAACCTAGTTTATTAGTAGAATTGGTCTGTAATCCGCGTATTAATGTAAACGATAACGGAAAATACATGAGTACGATCATTTCCCATCGTTTCTACTAATACTATCGCGTGATTCGAATCACCTAGTTTATTTATTCATGTGAACGCGAGCTCCAACTGCCTTTTGCTCAGAAATGCCGTTATTATTCATAGATATGTCGATACATCAATAGTATTGAATAGATTGTTTACAAAGAGACTAAATAAATAAGTAAATCTGGATATTACACAATATTATCTAGCCCAAAAATAGTAAAGCTTGTTTCACATCCAGTGGGCTAAGCACGGGAATTGTTCTCTAGGGTAGAATAGACAATAATGACATCCCATCGTCAAACATAGCGCACATTATTGAAGTTGAAGAAATTATTTTCAAATAATTTACGCATTCGATGACAAAGTGACGTAATTTTTCTCTATTCTACCCTAGAGAACAATCCCCGTGCTTGCCGTACAGATTTGGGAATGTTTGCAGATCCCTCACATTAATTTGTCCCATTTTTTTACCCAGGGGTTTTGTAATTCACACGTCTTGTGAGTTACAACACCCTGGGCAAAAAAATATCCCACCTACTTGGGTTTAAGAATGCACTGTATCGTAATGATCTTATCGTATGATAATAAATCAAAACCCAAGGATACAGGACTGTTTTATTTCAATTTATGATTGGAAGTGGTGCATAGAGATAAAAATACTTACGTAATATAATAAATACCAACTATAATTACAAACAATGGCAATATCAACGCGAATGGTGTAGTGTAGATAAAGAAAATTACAATGTAAATATTGCCAATTTATCATTGATAATGATAAGGCATATGAAAAAATTGTTGTACTACTGCAATTACGAAAAATACTAAGGTGCCCTATCAAATTTTTTTTTAGTTTGATAACCACAAATTATACTATAAAAAATCTAAATAACAAATATTTTAATAAGTTTAATAATTTCTATAAGGACGATATGAACACAAGCAAGAGGCCGAATAAATAACACAGGTCCCGGTGCCGTAGCTTGCAAGTCAGGTTATGTTGAATTTTCACATTATGATCACGTGATGATCACCTTACATAATTTAATATGTGAAAGATGTTACAAGACAATCATATGAACATAACAGAAAAATAGGATAAATCACTCGTCTGTTTCTGAAATATATGCGCATGCCAAAATCACTTGACTTTCCAATCTCTTTGCGTCAATAGATCCACGGTCAAAAACAAAAAGCTGATCTTTTATTCAAAATGCCTCAAAGAACAGTTTCAAATTGAAATTCGGGATATTATACTGGGTTCAGTATCAAGTTTACAAATAGGACACAAGAATAAATGAGACAGAACGTTGGAATGGAAAATAACTAGATGAATACATACATATATTTAAACAAGTTCGATTCGTGTAATATGTAGAAATACCTACTTAATGGTAAATATATTGAAGTACTATTCATAACTCAATGTTATTTACACGAAAGATACGGAGATAAGTTGAGTGAGAGCGAGTAGCGTGTATGTAAGTACAGATCTCAGAAATAAAAAAGCGTTTTTGTAGATTGATGTAGAAATCATTGTAGAATCGAGACATACCTATTTATAGAAATTACTGCGAAAAATATTTTCGTCAAATATTATGTATGATACTACGTAGTACTATTCTGTGATGATACTTAGGTTTTTATACTTTACATACATATGCCATCAAAAAGGATAACAGAAATCAAGCATTTAAAAATCCGTTATGTATGAACTCTAAAGATAAAAAATGCTTATACGTTATATATGTATAAGTAATGCATTAAAGCAAAATGCTGAATTTTGCTCCTTTTGTCTTAATTTTTTTTTTGTTTAATTTAAATAGGTTTGTCCAATTTTATCGTCCGTATTTTTTTTAAATTAAGTTAATAAATGTTTTTTTCTGTTCCATTCTATTCTTATACGTGTATAATAATAAAAATATAATAAATACATAATACATGTATAATATAATGATAAATACCTTCTTCTAGTACATGCTAAGAAAAACCTTTGTAAGGCTTGTGAATTGAATTTCAGATCGATATTCTAATTGAGACTGAGTTCAGAATTATCTCTTTATGAGGAAACGATATTGATTGATCATAGGAATGATGAGACCGCTTCCGGATCAAATCATTATTGATAATGCTTGCATAAAAATAAAATATTTGCCGCAGTACATAACGGAGAATATTGCGTGAATCGAAGAATACAAGGTTAACAAAAATCCTTCAGCCGAAGTGAAATATTTCTGCAGACGACTTTTGATTCAGACTTTTGGAGAAATGGGAACAAGGTTCTGAGATGAACCTCCTTCTTGTTAGCCTTATAAAACGACTGAATTTAAAAAAAAAAACAATACTTTGTTTTATTCTGAAGAATAAACTCGTGACCTTAAAAATATTCCATACAAACACTAAGTAAATATTAATTGGAGTGCGGTGAACTGTGTGTATTGAGTTCATTTTTAGGACCTTTTCAGCTCTATCGCTTTAGTTGTACCTAGGTCTATCACCTTTACTGGGGCTATAGTTCAATGCCCCAAAACATTAATCGAATCTTCCGATTGTTTAAAGTTTAATTTAAAGCCACTGAACTAGGAGCCTTGTAGAGTTGTTCGTACGTAGAACCACCCAACATTACAATGGGAACCAAATAAAGGAAAGGTGGGCTTCATGACAAAGCTCTTTTAAGTTCAACCACACCTTTGTTGGCTCGCGAAAAAGGGGACTTTTATAGACAGGCGAGCACAGAAAATAAGTGTTACGGACAATATAATAGCCAGTCATACATTTCTGGAAAATTGAAAATGGTCTAAGTCTTTTAAAAACGATGTACGTAAACCTAGAGTTAGCAAGAACTGGAATCGTAAACCTTCTTCTAATACATGCTAAGAAATTGTAGTGTGTATTGTATTGTATTGTATTGTATTGTATTGTATTTATTGAAACATTACGTCTATCATTACAGGTCAGACCTAATACAAGCAATTCACAAGCCTTACCTTTGTAAGGCTTGTGAATTGAATTTCAGATCGATATTCTAATTGAGACTAAGTTCAGCATTATCTTTCTTTAATCTAATTCGCTTTACACAAATAAATAGTTTTCAGTGAGTTTCTATCCGCGGCTTCGCTCACGCGGCGCCGAACATAAAACGTAGCTTTTGTATTATGTACAAAAGCTTCGTTTTATGTTAGAAAAGTGAACCCCGAGGTTCACGTATAAATTGGTATAAAAAGTAATAGGTACATATAATAGTTTTTTTTATTAGACTAGAGAAATCGTACAAATTTTACCTCTAAGATCTATGGGTAATTAGAATGGAGTGATGAGTTGGCCGACCGAATGATGGCCTAAATATTATTAGTAGGTATACTTATATGTAAAATGTAAGACCTAAACGAAATAAACGATTTATTTATTATTATTATAACATAAATCTGAACAAAGGCAACGAAGTTGAACAACCTAGTGACCTAAAATGAAATGACCGAGACTCAAAAGCAACCAGAAGACCCGATAAACAATACACGTCACAAACTAAATTATTTTTCTTCTTCTTCTTCTTCTTGTCAGGTAGCTTCTGCGACTAGATTGTCACAATTCCACCTATGTCCGTCTCATGACAGCATCACAAGCTTTATGGAGTGCGCATTAATAAACTTATTATGTAAATAATGTAAATAAGTTTTATGTCTCGATATGAAAGATAGACAGTGGCATTGTATTCATCTGAGCATGAACACAATGCAATTCAGAATAATTAACGCTGTAATCAGTAGTCAAGTCCGACTGTTGGACAACGGATACGTTTGTAATAAGATAACCTTCTGTTTCTGGTTTTAAAAATCTTAAATTATGGACAATAACCGGTTTTCGTTATGATTTAGTTGAAATATTATACATGTGCAATTTTTCTCGCTTCCTGTCTGTCATTTTAGATTGAATATTTTGCATCCACAGCAGTTGTTCTATCTAGACTGGGTACAATGGTTCTCCAGATTTCGTTTTAGGATTCTTCCACTCGCATGTATGTATATAAGGGAAATTTGTCTTTTTGTAAAATCATATCCAACATATTTTCAAAAACGTAGCGATGTAATTACCTGGCAAAATAGACCTAAGTTTACAAAATTTACTCTATAAACACCAGTGCCTTAGCGATATTTATAAAAGAAATGTTTATAACATGTGTATAAATATTTATAATAAATTACCGAAAGAGCTAAAAGAATTATATAGAGATTTATTTAGGAAGAAGTTAAGAGGATGGCTACTTGAAAAATGTTATACTGTGAACGAATATCTAGAAATTTGAATTGTTACCAATGACTAATATACTTTAATTTAATATATAATTATAATAATATGACTCGCTTAGTATTTGCACGCCTGCGTGCAGGCTGAATACATTTACTAAAATAATTATAAGATCTGACATTGTTTAACAATGTTATATTCATGCAAATAAACTATTTGATTTGATTTACATAGCCATACATACATTACATAGGAGATCCAAATTTTTTAGGGTTTTAAAGTTTTTAGCACTCTACAAGGAATAAAATCAGAGGAAAAGTAATTTGCCGCAAATCATAAATCTACGAAATGAACCCATGATCAAACTGGACTTTTTGATTTTTTTCTTATATTCCCAAATGATCCGAAATTTCCATAGAATCAAAGTTTGTAACAACATGGGTTCATGAATGGTTTTTGATTTGCGGCATATAAATAATTTTCCGCTAGTGTTGTAGGAAAGGAACACCTCATAGATTACGGAAAAAACTAAAAACCGCAAACAAAAATTCTGGTCGTAGTAAGTCGACCTTAGTTTTATTCAGCTTAATGTGCTTTTTTCAGTCGGTAGTCCCAGACACTATTAACTTTAGGTCTAGCCTCGCCCTGTCGGTGGTTTTAATCATGATCAATACTCTCCACCCCCGCAAGTTTACCAAAACTAACTTTACTAGCAGCAAAATAAGACTGATTTTACATCCAACCGTTCATTCAATGTTTCCATGGAGGATCAGTCAGTCTTGTTCAAATTAGCATAGAGCTTTAGTTACATTGTTTCGCTGCTGTTTATGGTATGAATCAGGAACTTCCTGTTTGAGTCATAAAATTAAATTTACGTGCGCTGAAGGATAAGGACGAAAAAAATTGTTGAGGAAGGTATATTTACTAAATTCAACAGAATTTACTAAATAATACACTAATACCTACCTATAATAGCCATCTTTAACATCATTTCGGTTTCCTGACAAAATATTTTAGGTATTTCCCGTAAATTACATAAATACGCATAAATTTCCCAAAACAATAATAGCAGTGCCTAATCGACTGATGTTATCGATTTACATTTGCAGCAGCGTGGACTCCAAAGAGAGGAACTCAACCCATTATAAGTTAATTATGCCCATTAGTCCGTCAAAACTACGTTTCACGACTTTCACGCGTACATCGTCTGAATCACATTCAATTTCGTCGGCAAGGTTCCTCTGACCTTGGCATGTTACCACCTTGCGATGGTCAAAACATCTCATCTTGAACCATAAATTTAAAATGATAGCTGCTCGTTTTTACCATAATCATTGTACAGTACATTGTGTAGTCTGAAAACCAGCGCTATTTTGTAACTATCCTGGTGCAGAACAGCATAAAGCTGGGACTGACCCTTTTGGGCTCACCACGACGCAGCGCAGGAACGGGTGAGTAGCCCCCGCCCAGGGTGGGCGAGGGCTGCCTAGTTGTTATTAGGGCTAGTGCACTGTTGGTAGGTAAGGGCCTATTTGTATAATATAATTTGGTTGTTTAGCTTTTGCGTTTATTTTAATTTAATTTTTTCTTTTTCTATTAATTTGTTATAAATTGTGTACCTGCCCCTTCTTATGTGTACTTACCTAAATACTGTTTTTGTTCATCTGTTATTTTTTCCTATGTTGTGTATGTGTGAACCTAATAAAAATTTTATCTATCTATCTGTACGGTCATTTAAAATAATTGCAGTTATTATAAAGTTCCCTACAAATATTTGAGCGAGGCTAAAGTTTCTGCAATTTTTTTGTACAAATTTTGAGAGCATTAGTCGAATATCACAGACATGGGTTTAAAACAGTACTACATAACCAAATTAAACTATGACTGTGTTAAATTTTTGTTTTCCTCTTTGCCATTAAGTCTGAATTAAGTCCGAGTCTGAGTTTGCCTGCTGAATTAAGTCTAAATACAACAACAACACCAACCTATAACAGTCCACTGCTGGTCCTAGGCCTCCCCTAATAAACCCCTTCCTTATTTGGCTCTTACTAGGGGGTAATACCATAATCTTCACGCTGGGCATTCGAGCTAAATACTCTATTTAGATATTATTATTTATTTATTTTCAGCCATTAAATTAATGGCATTAAATGCCTGGCAATATTTGACGGAGCCCCAGTGACGGATTGATACATTCCCTGAACGTAGGCTGAAGTATTTTGCAGCCTGCAAACCGAGCCACGATTTTTTTGTGGATTTGTTGTGGCGTTTGGCAAGTAGATAAAGTTATGAGCATCTTAACATGAGTGTTTCAGGGGTTTGTAATCAGAAATTGATCACAGCAGTGAAAAGCACTGAAAATAGCTTTATTTTTACGTCAATATGACACAGTACTAAGACCGTAATAACAATGAACTGCGTATTTTTTTAACTGACTGTCGAAACTGTAGGGCTCGCTGCGTCCCGCCACCCCCAAAATCTGCGCTGCGCTGCCGGGATTACAGCCCTCACAGCCTATGACACTGGGTAATGCAAAGGCATATAAGTAAAAATAAAAAATTAGCATACTCAATTAATACCTATTGCATAAAAATTTATAAGAGGGCTTTTATCGGCGGTTTGAAGTATTAGTGGTGGGATTTAAACTATGCCTTACTGATATAAAAAAATCAATCCCCTCAAGTTTTCAATTATAAAGTACCTACTCAAAATTATTTAATTAGTGAAACATCAACTTCTGTTACTGCCCTGATGGGAATAATTAGTGAATGTCATATAACATTAAATTTTCTATGCAAACTCATTTTTCTTTAGTATTTTTTATTAATTATAACCAGTATTTTCGCGGAGCCCCTACAGAGGCTTCGCGGACCCCCAGGGCTCCGCGGAGCACACTTTGAGAATTGCTGGTTTAAAGTATATTTTGTTATGTATCATTTCTTAACCTTGATCCCTAGTTCAGTTGTTAAATTGCGGAAGTGAAGAAAAAAATGTGGTGTGCAAATGCATTTTTATGTTTATGAACAGGCTAAGTGCCTATTAGCTTTAGTAATGAATGAATGAATCTTTAAAAATATTCTCAATATCAAACCTTTTCTTTAGTGAAACAAGTACAAAATTATCCATTGACTTTTTACATACGCATTTAAGTTACCTACAACAAAACACTATATGCGAGTTTTATTATGATATTTTGATTGGGGCTTGTCATACTTTGGATCCAAGGTTCAGTTCAAAGCAAGAACCTTTGTCTTATTTATTGTCCACAGAATAATATCAGTTTCCATAAAATGTATGTTATGCATACAAATGTAATGAAAATGAAAAGGTTTATTTGACAAGAGGCATTTTAAAAACATTAACCAAATATATGAATAAATAATGCTGGACAATACACACAGCATTATCCAGCCCCAAGCTAAGCAGAGCTTGTGTACTACTATGGGTACCAGATAACTGATATATTTATTGCAATACACTACATAAGATAGATATTTTCTATTATACATAGAAAACATCTAGAACACCCGGAACAAATATCTGCAGAATGTAGAAACTTTTGTTCCTAGGTGGGAATCGAACCCGCAACTTCCTGAGTCGCAGGCGGGCCCTCGCTCGCCGCGTCACAGAGATTGTCAACTGTTGTAATTGATCTACAATGCAATTAGATATGATAAAAATCAAAAAATATCAATTTCTAATATCATATAATTAAAGCCTGTTTTTATGAACTAACATAACCAATAAATCTGTTATGTTAAAATAGTGGATAGCTTAGCAAAGCGGTTTAAGGATGATGTTACAGTATAATGTATCTTTTTGTGCAGAAGTGTTACTAAATTTTAAACATTTTAATATTTTGCAATGGATTTCCTTAAAGTAATGCTTGTATCTATTATTTTATAAAGTATTTTAGTATCTTGCCTACAAAAATAAAGAAATGGCTATCTATCAGTTACTCACATACCATAACCCAAATACACCATATCCCTTTTGTTTGGTTGGGGAGGCACGATTAGCTGTGGAGGTATGTGGGCTGATAAGAATACATTCTTCAGCAACATTTATAAACAATGGGGCTGATGAATAATATTTGCTGGCATCAATCAAAATCATACAACAAATGCAACAATATACCCACACAAATAAGGTTTCTAGTTAACCTGCTTAAATCCTTAACAAATTCGTCAAACTATGATAGTTTTTTTATAGTAAAATATACCCTCATTAAAAATTTCTTACACATTTATTGGATGGTGGGATCAACATAGTCCTCCCCTCGCCTAATAGTCAGCCAATTGACAAAAAATGCTCAGTTATTGGTTTAAATTAATATTAATTTGTGAGTTTCACTCTCTATTGACCACATGAGTTGTTGAGCAGTTAATGTTCATTTATGGCTTAGTTAGTACCTAATTTAAAAGAGGTAATATTTGTAAGTTTGTTTATTAAACAATCGGGCAACAATTAATTTGTCTAGCATAAATTGTACTTTATTGCATACATTCTTACTGCATATTATTATGCTATAGGTGGACAATGATTTTGGTGAAAAATTATGACTAAATCAATAAATATAATTAGAAATTATTGTAAGGAAATTGTCTCTATTCCTAATACCATTTTTAACACCATGACAATATGACCATGTTCATGATAGGCGTAGCAAAATGGATGTATATTCAAGTAAAACATTATCAATAAGATAGGAACAAAGGCATAAAGTGTGTGAATATAAGTGTAGTAGCATTGTTATTAGACAGGTGCTAAAAATTAGTAACCTAATAGGGATTGCCGATTTCTCATTGCGTTTGGTATGAACATACAAGTCTATCCACATCATCAACATTATATCAACCTCGGATATCTGACTCTTGGATACCTATTACTGTTGTATTAGGCAAGAGAATCCAAATTTATATCCATCATTAACATTGCTGTAAATGTTTACCTACTGTCATGTCTGCTCTTGAGCGTCGACCTTGTTTACATACAAAAGTGAATTAGAAGCGCACTGAAGTCTTGGGGTAAGGATTTGGTTTAGATTAAGTTTAAAAAAAAAGAGGAAAGAGTATCGAGCTTGAAAAATAGATATCCTACATTATATATCATAGAGTTCTTTTGTTTTGACATACAGAAAGCTACGCACAGAATAGGAACGAGACAGCAAAATTGGAATGTGCAAGAATCCATGACGAATTCACCAAATACCTAGAATCCAATCCACATCATAACATTTCAAGTTTATGATTTGCTATTGTAGATATCGGGAAAACTAGGTATGTGAATAAATAGGTATGCAAGATTACTTACGTATTCTGCTAAATGTAAAAGTAAAAGACATTCCAAGAAAACTGGGAGAAATCGGCGCAATAACGGTGGATATTCAGCCATTGTTCCACACTAAATTTCACTAATTATTTGCACTTGGATAATATCATATCATATCCGATCTCAGAGCACAATTTATATTTTATTATCAAGTAGGTTTTATCGCAGTTTTCCCGAGACTTGTGAATATATCACACACAATCAATCAAGTCAAGTGTTCCGTGCACAATAAAATAAAATAGCCAGCCGTCAGACGACGGCGATGACGGAATGGTAGTGTGTGTAGAACCGTTCCGTTCTATCTACGAACCAACCAAGGAACATGTAGCTAGAACGGAACGGAAATAACCAACATGCGGGTATTGCTATCCCAAAATAAAAAATGGTAGATATTGGTAGAACTTAGGAAACTTGACAAATAGACAAGTCAGTTGAAAAATCGGAGAAAATAGAGCAGTGAAATAGACTTATCTGTAAAGAAAATATGAAGAAATTATACGAACGATCCAAAAATTGAGTTAGTACATCACTACAAATTTTTGAAAGTTTCTTTCATCTTAAATTAGAAGACTGTATGTACTCTGATTGTTTGTAAATATTTTCTGCAATCGGTGCTTGAACACGACATTTTACTTAACTACGTCCATGAAGTCACAAGTCAGTGGTTTAGAGCTTGGGTTGTTTTCAGATCTGCAACAAAACATACCTAACATTGCTCAAATCAGATATGGAAAGAGAATATAATTTAGTAAAACGCAGATCCACATACCCCTCAATTACCCAAAAGAGGAAGCTAATGTCATTAGTAGCAAGGCATCCCCAGTTGATTTCATACAAACCATCTCAAAACTTCAGTCTTAGTGACTGTGAAGCACTTTGGATAAGGATAGCCAAAGAGTGCAATGCTAGTCCAGGCGCCAGGAAGACTTGGAGACAGTGGAAAAAGGTAAAGGGGTTTTCTTTTTTCAGTGTCATTTTCCTGGTTAAACGGCTGACAGATCTAGATTACATACTGTTTTTTTTATATTAGAAAATGACTTATTCAAATTGGAAGGAATTATGATCTGTAGCTGCACAAGATCTCACATAAAAGGTGTTTCGTGCAAAGACTGTCCTAAATATACTTTAAAGCAATGAATTTTTTTCTAACAAAAACTCTACAAGTTATCTTAATTTTTTAATACACACTAAAATAATAATTATGTCTATGTCAAGAGAGATTATACATGAACTATACACTAGCCAATCTCAATGTAGAATGTTTGTAAACAAACACAAATAACTGAATCTCGCTTGGAGTTGAGTTTCAGATTATAATTGTAAGTAATATATTTTAGTGATCAATGGAAGGATCGTCGTCGTCTTATCGAAATCGATAAGTAATGTAAATTGCGTAAAAAGGACGCAACAACAGAGTGATCTTTAGGTTAAGTATAGGCAGTTTCTTTACAACATTCTACATCTAGATTGGCTAGTGCATAGGCTTAAAAACAGCATGGGAGTCTCTGCTTTGGAGGCTATACTACACATAGGGTTTGTTGCACCACACCAATAAGTAGCATTAGATTCCTAACATAATGTTACTTTTCTTTTCAGACATGGCAAGATATCAGGAGTAAGCACAAGAAGAAGTTGAGGGCGAATGGTGGTAAAGTACCGGACTCAATCAAAGTACTCTCAGAGTCAGAAAGAGAAGCTTTAGGCTGGAAGAATGTTTCTTCTACCACAAACTACCAGGAGTTAGAATTTTTGTCTTTGGAAGAGGAAGGCTCCCATAGTAATTATGATAACTTTAACGAGACTCTAAATGATGAGAATATAATTGATGATACCTTAAATGCCAATGAAGAAGGAGCAAACATCAGTGAGCCGGAATCTCTCCCTGAAGTTAAAAAGGATATAAAACTGCAAAGAAGAAAACGAGACACCAGAAAAAAAAGTCACGACTCAAGTTGTGCTTTCAACTGTGACAGGCTTGCGTTGCAAGAGGAGAGGAAAATATCAATGAAAGAGGATTATTTTAACTTCAAGAAAGATTACTTGCGGCAAAAGCTCCTGTTAATGAAGTCGCAAGTGGAGGCACTGAAAGATATTGCAAAGAATATGCAACCAGAGGTTGTTGTACCGAGTATGTAGTTTAGATGATTTTCCCCTATGTAGCCTACTCACAGTAATCAAAGATTTTAATAATAAAAACAGCAAGATTTTGATTGTCTTATTAAATAAATAAAACCTATTTTAATTTTATTTGTTTAATTTTGATAGATGGATATTGATAACATGCTGTGTGGCAAGCATTGTTTATAGGGTTTTGAGATCAGTTTCAAAACCCTTATGGTTTGGCTCTGTCTGTCCTTTTTTCTCTCAATATAATTCAACATAGATAATAACTTGAAATTTAAAATAGTAATACATTTTGTGCGTCTACAGATTTAAAATGAATATCATAGACTTATGGCTAGGTACATGATTTATTTCAAGGGAAGGGGTATTAGGGAGAAAGGAAGGGAGTACCTGACAATTATGGCACTTCCGTCAGCCCTGTCGTCTCGATGACAGACAAAACCTGGAACCCTAAATTGGGAGCAAGGAACAAGCCAAGTGTCTCTCCCTCTGTATTCCGCTTCCTATTAATATTGCCTCCCTCCATTCCTCCGTAGACTATATAGCATTGCTTAGCAACCTATATTTGTACAAATAATATATATATATAGTGTTTAGTATATTATTGATAATTCCCTTAGTATAATTTTCCTATCCTAACTCGTCTGATCCTTATCCTGTATCGTTTCGTAGTAGGTTGATAAATAAGTTGTAAATTTTTGAATAAAAAAAAAAAAATTTTTTTTTTTTAATAAAAAATTTACATTAAAATTACAATTTTTTTTTTTTTTACGTTTTTTTTTAAAAAAAATGAAATATGGCAAATGCTAAAACTAGCGAGTCCAAAAAAAAAGCCAAGTCTCCGAGACGGCAATAACCGTCTAACCGACGACGGGTGAATAATAGGTATATATTATAAAAATAGAACTTTCCAAATTCAACTTCTTTTTATTTTGGCGCCGCTTGCTTTTCGCTACGACTCTGCCAGTGTCTGTGTCGGAGTGTCATAAACTTCGAAGAATATGATCAATACACTTGAATTTAAAAATTTTGCATCAAGATGATTTTGCTTTTTGATTTTGTGACAACACAACATAAATAAGAGGACAACACAACATGTAAAGCACAATGTATAACGCAGAATAAATAATATTACACAAATTACACTAGTCTAATTTTTTTTTAAATAATTTTATATTATTGATTTTTACAAATTTACAGACTATAAAATTAATTAAGGGGGAAAAGGTTAGGGATAATATAATTTTGAATGAGGTAGGACGGGGGATTTCAAGGGGTGGACGTCGTAGAGGGAGCATTGTAATTTCGGGCAATTGAAGAAAATGTGTTCCACATTTCCTTCTTCAAGCCCGCACTCACACATTGAATGATCCCGGATCCTTAGTTTCGCTAGAAACACCGGTGTGCATGAAAAACCTAATCTTTGGCGGCAGATAGTTGTAGTTACTACTTTACTTGCAACGCGGAATTTAAAGAACCAAGGGGATGAAGGGATATCCGGTTGGATTTCGGCATAGTACTTGCATTTAATGAGTCTTGAGGCATGCCATAAATCCTTCCAAGATTTTACAAGGAGAGGTAGAGGTAGTAAGCATACGTAGGTCGTGGCAATAAGTATGAAAATGCTCAAGAGAGCACTTTCCAAGGAAGTTGCTATTTTGAGCATAATGGAATGTGACAGATGACAGACATTTTATGTTTTTGTCATATTCTATCAAATTGACAGCTGGTTGAATGCATGATGGTGGTGCTTTGCTTTGTTTCTGTCTGAATTTTCAATGTTCCTTGATTTTATTAGTGAAATCCTGATCCAAATTTTGCATACAGCTAATAAACAATGCTCAAAAATAGTTACAACAACTTTGTAAAAGCTTCAACTTCTTCAGAAACATCGTTACCCCAATCTACACTCAGTGGTGAACAAGCCCAGAAAATCTATTTGGAAGAAGTCAAAAACGCCAAGAATCCTGCAAATTCACCTACACCTAAGCTTACAACTACAAGGAAACATCAACAACCAGAAAATTTTAATTTGATCTCAAACAAGGACTTGTTTATGTGTGTTCAGAACAATGATGTTGATGTGCTTAGAAACATTTTGGATTCTTGCCCAAGTTTGGTTAATGTGGTTGACGAATTTGGTTGGAGTCTGCTTATGATTGCGTGCCAAGCTAACTCTGTCGATGTAGCCAAGGAGTTACTAAAACGCGGAGTTGATACCTCTGTGAGAGATAGAGGTGGAAATTCAGCCACTAATTTAGTCTTAAAGAACAAAGATCTTGATATTGCTGACCTACTTATTAATCACAAGTCACAAATGCCTAAAAGCAGTATTGATGAGAAAGTTCCAAGAATAATAAAGTCCAAAAAAGTGACTACTAAAATAAAAGAATTTTTTAAATGTGAAAGTTGCAACAAAGATTTTACTGATAAAGAAGAGCACATAGCTTCAACCATCCACAATATTAATGCAAGTAAAGGAAAGAAAATACCACCAAATTACAAAATCCCACAAACAAATAGAGGGTATCAAATTATGTTAAGAGTAGGCTGGGATAGAGACTTTGGCTTAGGTAAAGATGGTTCCGGAAAAAAGTATCCAATAAAAGCTATACAGAAAACTGACAAAAAAGGACTGGGACTTGACAAAAAGCAAGATAAACAATCAAATAAGGTTATTGTACTAAGTAAGAATAGTAAATCAGACTTCAGAGAATCAAGAAGAAATGAGACAAGGATGGAAATGAGCTTCAGAAGAGAATTTTATTGATTATCATAGCTTTTGACAATTTCTTGTCTGTCTATCTATCAATAAAAGATAAAATTAAATGAATACATTTTATTTGTACAACCTAAATACCTAATAAAACAATAATAACTGTAAAATAATACAGAGTCAATACTTTTCATGAATAAAAGTAGTCTTTATTACTTTGTGCTGTGCCACAATACAATCTTTTTGTAATACAATGTAACGAGATGATAAAATTGAATTAAAATCTTATATTGTCATAATTTTTTAGTTTTTTAGGGTTCTAACTGACTATTCAATGGTTTACATAACAGGCCAGGAAAATAATTGTTTAATTTATGTATAAACTCTATCAATATCTTAAGTATGTACATTTGTATCTATGTATAAAACTAACAAATTCATGTATTTACATAGCAATCCATTAAAGAGTTGGTTTTCACTTAGTTCCTATCTTAGTTCAATGAAATCAATGTATTAAATTGACAAGTATCAAAGGTTAGGAGCAATCCAGTCAAGGAACTTTACAGCTAACTCAAAACCTAAAAAGCATGCAGCATTCGCTGGGAATGCTCGTAGCATAACAGGAGTCACACCTTTGTACAGGGCAGTTGGCCCCTCTCTCTCCATAAGCTGTTTGAACACATCTCTCATGCCTCGGGGGTAAGTGCCCTCAGGGGCTGTCTGTAGTCTGCTCTTTAGCACATCAGCGGGCATGGCCACCAGCCAGTTAGCTATTCCAGCACACCCTCCAGCTAATATAGTTGCCATCAACTTTACCTTTGCACTGGCATCAACTGGCACCAGAGCCTCCTTGACCAGCTCATAAGTCATAAAGTACATGCCGCTGGCTGGCACGTCTCTCAGTATTGTAGCAACACTGCCCTTGTAGATGCTCCTTATGCCACCTTCTGAATACAGCTGCCTGGCACAGTCGACCATGCCATTGTATTTCTGAGGCACATTACCCCCCTGCTGGATTTGCAGCAAGCACTTGATGCGTTCTCCGGGCGCCATGATGGACGTGGTAAAGATACCAGAGAATGCGCCAGCCGCGAACAGCTCAGTCTTATTTAAAGTTTGATTTTCGTCGTTCTTTATTAGCCGCTTACCGAGACCGAATCCAAAAAAGCTGATAGCAAATATAGGGGCTACCCCGGTTAGAGGCGCTGCCATGCCTCTGTAGAGACCTCGGAAGCCTTCATTGTGTATTGTTTTCTTGAAACAGTCGTAAGTGCCACCGTAGAGAGCAACGTCGCCAGGTTTAGGCAGGGGCATAGTCTGTAATCTTACTTTTATCGTGTCCATGGGATGTCCTGCTAAGACAGTGCACACACCACCGAAACCACCACTTAGGAAATATTTTACTGGGCTACTCTTTTCAGACATTTTCGAGTCGTTTTTATGAGAAGTAGGACAATATTATGAGATAGTAATTTTGGTAAAAACCTACAACTTGTTTTCGATTGCAAAATTATAACCAATCAGCTGTTGATTATTCGAACGAGTCACACACACACATGTAATTCGAATGTCAAAGTCCAACATTACAGTGTGACCAGAATACATTTCACAAAAATACCGAGACCCTTGAAAAAATTCTGAATTAAACTAATAAAAATACCCATTTTCCTAGTTCAGTCATGCACATGCATGATTACTGAGGCACGGGGATATAATAATAATTCAATTTATTTATTTGAGGCAATTTTACAGTCCAATGTGTTAGTCGGCTTATAACTATGGTTAGTATGTACCTACATAAAATTAATTAATAATTTTGTCCTTTGGACCAATTTATTTATTTATTTAATTAACACGGTTATGTTCACCAATTACATTAATTACATTTATACATTAAAGGACAGTAAAATTTTGCAGCTATCGCGGTTAGGATACTGTTGCTGCTCCCGCGGGTTATGCTGAGCAGTGAGGCCAACTTTTTTCGCCAGATAGCATCGAAAGTGTCGGTGCGTGCCTGGGCAAACATGGCCGAGGGACTGCAGAATCGCGGTAGCCACAACAGCAACCTAAACGCGTTGTTATATTGGACCCGCAATGCATTATAAACTTTTTGGGTGCTGACTCACAGACTCGCTGAGTAAAATGATGTACAGTATGCTCTGAATAAGGTAACCTTCACCGCATCTGTACAGCGTACAAATTTGCGGGCCAGCATATATTCGCCCTGACTGACAATGCTCTATATAAATCTTTAAAGACATTCGCAATTTCTACAGGAGTGGATGCACCATTGACGCTCACTGGAGTGCCAGGTCTCACATTTAATTTTGACGTGCATTTCCCAAACTTTTAAAATCCGCCTTAGAATGATGATTTGCTAGCAGGTCCATTCCGATTTGGTCCTGATGGTTATGACACCACTTTAGCCTATTTTAAAGGTCTTACGCGATTGAACCATGTTGTCATAAATTGGGCCGCAACATGGTTTACCGTGCCACACCCTTATGCGATATTTCGACCTAGCACTCAAGTGTGATTCACTTACGTGCTTATTCCACCCTGCCATGACTTTTCTACCCTTGATATAAAACCGCTAACTTTCTGACTCCGGGGCAACCTTCTGTGAATTTTACGATCCAAAATATTTGTTTTAATTTAAATCAAATGTTCTTTGCCACTTTGCGACCACATCGATAAAGACTAGACAAAAATAAAACAATTATACAAAAAACGTATAGGCACACATTTGACACCATGTGGGCTGATCGGCCTTAACGCGAGTCAGCGGGTGGTTGAAGTTTCATCTGATAAAACTATAAAGATAATATAAAGTTTTATCAGATGAATCTTTAGTTTTGGCGTGAAGAAGTAACAAACATCCACTCAACCATGCATCCAAACCTGAAATCCAAACTTACACATTTTTAATATTAGTGTGATACTGTGATAGTATGAAAAAGCAAATGTGATGTCAACTCAATGTAAGGATTAGTTAAATCTTCTCAAAAACTAGTTGGTATGCAAACTCAATCTTACTTATTTATTGGGGATTCTTGGATTATCGTAAGAACTGCCGAGGTTAAAAACACAATTTTCGAGAAAGTTCCTCAACTTTAATGCTCGCGAGAAAAAATGCGGTGCTGCTACAATAAATACTGAATTCCACCAATCTAGGTAGGTGCCTAAAATAAACCTCCAAGTGAGAGTCAACTCGCACACGAAGGGTTCCGTAACGTAAAAATCAGGCAACTTTTTCAAAGAACATAAAATTTTCACTTGTTTGGAGACTCCTTTAAATCTCCAACTTTATTTTATTTTTAGTATTTGTTGTTATTACAGTTGAAGTTCAACAACTTATTTAAAGAAAGTTTAATGTGCCTACCTATTGTAGTTCAAGAGATAAAGTCTTGACAAATTAAGAGCAAACATCACGTTTGTTGTATGGGAGCCCCCTTTAATTTTTATATTTATTTTATTTTATATTTTTTTGTTATAGTGGCAAGAGAAATACACATTCTCTGATAATTTAAACTGTCTACCTCTTTTTCATGAGATAGAGCCCTTGACAGACTGACGGCTGGCGGCGGCGTAGTGTTCTACTTCTACGTGGTGTTGTTAAAGCCCGGCCTCATGCTCTGTCATGCTTGAACACCGGTACAGAGGCCACACGTGCAAATAAGCTCGTGCAAACTAGACTGTGCAAAGCTCATGTCATGCCTGGAGAGGTTACAATCTGTTTTCATTTCTCTATTTTCGGTGTCAGTCACGTCACGATGTGATGTGATGTTTTTATTAGGAGTTTGAGCTCCTAATAAAAAACCTTTTCTGTAGGATATAATTCATAGAGTTGTACAAATCGTCAACGATTTGTACAACTCTATACTACGCTTGAGTGACCAACCAAACGCAACACGTGCAAACTAAATTTGCGCAGTCCAATCTTCAGCATGTTGCACAAGCCACCCTACCGGGCTTGCGCAAGCTACCGTCTTGCCGTGCACACGCTCCGTCTTACCTGCAAAAACCGGTTTGGAGGCATGCATGCAAGTAAGACGGAGCGTGTAGCCGGGCTATTACCCTTGATGTTTAAATTTTTTTGCACTGGCAATGAAAGTGTGTTCCATCATCATCATCTTCCGGTATCCTAGTTTCGTTTGTTCCCTTTTTTTTTATTTTCGGTGTCGTAATGTGGCATGGTTTTTTTTTTTTCATTGCGGTCTACGTGATACATTATTAAATTCTTTGACGTGAAAATAGCTGACACTAAATCATTTTATTTGTGACAGTGACAGACATGACAATCAAAATCAATTCGCCGGTTGTTTTGTTCAGTTGCGCTCATGTTTTTATTTTGAAATCTCAACAATTACTTTGCGTGTTTAACGTTCTGTTGTTTGTCTGCTAATAATGTAAAATGTCGTGTTCCAAAGCAGAAATAGAGAAAAAGCGCCTCGCCGCGCTACAGAAGCGACAAAGTAAAATAAGTGGTCAAACCAGCTCTCAACTCAGTTCGCCAGCTCAATTCAATGTGGGCATATCTTCTGCCGCTAGCAGTTTGGCTGGTCCTTTGAAGACGTTGAACAGCCGCACAGCTGCCTACCATCCTTACGCTAAGCCTAAGGCCCAGGTAGATTCAGGGCATGTTCCTGTAGGCAAAGTGGTTAGTGGAACAGTGTACCTGATCTCTGAAGACAGGTTTGAAGTGAATCCGTCTGAGTTCTGCACTCCTCTAATCAACATCTTCAAGAGTCTGAGTTCTAAAAGCTATGGTTTGTATAAATAAGTTATTTCATGCTTTGGTTTCAAATTACATAGTTAGAAACTGTATGGTTTAGATTACCCAGGCTATATCCATAATATAATGAATCAGACTAATATCGACGATGAACTACCAATACTTATGTAGGTGCTTACCATTTTTTTATTTTTGTTTTTATTGTCAAACAACATAAAATGCTATTTTGCACGTACTGTCAAAACCTAACACAATACTTAACTATTTGTCCCATTATACACTAATAGAAACAACTTCTAAATTATGAGATGCAAATTTTGCTGCCAAAACCTTCTCTCTATTCTAATAATGTGTTGACAAAATGAACTTGTCACATCTTTACTTTGTACAATTTAATTGCTAAGCATTGCACTTGTTTTTGGTATGACGTAACCACCACCGATTTAACTTCAAGCACTTTCGCTTGCTCATGGATTATATTAAAAGACATTGCTTGCCTTCAAAAAAGATCAGAGTTATCTATTCAGATGGCTGCAAAAACTTAGAGGTGACTCACTGGAGTCAACTCTACTAACAACACAAACCATCTAACATCTAAATGATTGATTGATTGAACACAAAAGCAGATCATATCGGAGAGCAGATTGGATTATTGTTCATTGTGACAGATCGCCAAGAAGCAGTATTTAAAAGGAAAAAAAAAAAAAAGATGGCTGCACATATAAAAATACATTTCTCTAACTTGCTTCTGAATTTGTCCAAAAAACATGGAGTTACCATTACCCAAAAGTTTCTAGCACAAGGACACACACAAATGGAATGTGACTCTGCTCACAGTTCAATAGAAAGGAAATTTAAAAATACAGAAATTTACCTGCCTAGTGACTATGTGACTAAAATGAAAGAAGCGAGAAAGTCGACATAATAGCAATTTTTTATAGCCCAGACATGGCTTTAAAGGTCAAAATAAGCTGTGATGGAGAATGGACTGATCTGCCACAGAGACCAAAGCTACTTGGTGAGGTAAATTATCCTCAACTTTGTTTCAATAAGATTCCAATCTCTTCTACCAAGTTCAACCATCTGCAGCAGCTAAAATCAGTTTTGCCCAGTTTTACGATTTTTTATGATTCTCTGGCACATACTCTACCTACTTAAAAGTTATGACTGATTGTAGTTTTTTAACTACTAAGTAAGTTGTTGGAATATTATTTATATTTGAGAATCTTTAAAAGTTAGTTAGATAATTCCATGACAGTTCATAATAGATAAAAAAATTCTATCTTTTCAAGTTTTGCTTAGTGGTTTTCGGTTTTACAAATTAACCTAAGTGTTGCCAAACATTGGAAAAAATATGTATTAATTTGACTATTAAGATTAAAGTGTCCTTTAACTATTATTTGATTATAAATATATTTAAGTTGTTAAGAGTTGTTAGTGTTTGTTTGAAATTTTAAAGTGAGATAGTTTTCTACCTATTTTTTTGTGACTGTTTTTTGTTAGTATGTACTTACATAAGAGACAAGACTCAGGTGACTGATATTAAATAAAACTTAAATTTTGATGTTATTTTACTATTATTAATACCTCCTATCAGCCCTTAAAATAATTAAACTGAACCCCATAATTTAATTAAACTGAAACCAATACCTCTTCTAACTCTGTATAAATGGTAGTTTGAAAATAAAAACATATTTCGCACCATATTTATATTCCAATATTCAGACTAAAATAAAATGGATAAAACCGGGACATTTAATAATATAATTAAAAATGAGACAACTTCATGCACTTCAACCTTGCAGGGCACTACAGTCCGCCGGTGGCCGTGAGCCTGGGAGGCGAAGTAATTGACCAAGTCCATATGACTAATTTTCTTGGGTTCACCTTGGACAGGGGTCTCAAGTGGGAGGCGCACATAAACCAACTTTGTAAGATGATAGGTCGATCATGTTTTGCCCTATGGCGCCTCTCGGCTACCTTGGACAGAGCTATGGTACGGAGTATATATTTCGCCAACGTCCATTCGCTCCTTCAGTATGGTGTGGAGCTCTGGGGGCTTGCAGCCGATTGGGAGCGCGCCTTCAGACTCCAAAAGAGAGCAATAAGGGCGATAGCGCGAATATCACAAGATGAGTCTGCGCGGCCGCATTTTACAACAGTTTGCATTCCAATTTCTATTACCAGCGCAAATTCCATACAATCTTTTAAGGTAAAATTGAAGAAGTTGCTGATCTCAATCAATATACGATTTCAATGACTTCATGATTTTAAAATGTACTTAATTTATAAAGTCTAACTGTTTGATGAAAGATTATGTATGTAGTTTTTTTATATAAAACATATAATATTTGACCTGTAACCTATACGTTATCAATAAATGAACTATGAACTATTGAGATGTTTTTTCGTCTTTCTAGAAAGAAGATATTGGTAGTTCGTCGTCGATATATGTATAGATATAGTGTTCTATAACTATGCTTTTAAAATACTATGTCTACCTAACTGATTTCTTTTCTTACTAATTTTGCCAAGCCTTTCAGATCCAAAATCAAAGTTATGGAATTTCTCAATAGATGACTATGATGTTCTGATGTCTAAAGTAGCACCATTAGCCCCTCATGTGGTCCTGGGCCCACTTCCAAAATATGTTCTAAAGGTAAACTGTAATAAATTATTTTATACCGTATTAGAAAAAAAATTACTTTAGTTCTAAAGTAAATTTTGTTTATCATTCATTATACATAATTCAGGAATTTTTGAACGGTTGTCCTATTCACACCTCAAATCAGATACATTTGCAGGTCTTACGAGAAAACTCAATGGATCCAAATGATGTTGACTTATCCCCAGTGGAATCAACATTGAGAAACAAACTGATGCCATTCCAAGAAGATGGCGTTAGGTAAGTATGCTAATTTCAGTGTCATTTATTTTTTTTGTGAAATCATTTATTTCAATAAAATTTAAATTAATAGAGACAAATTACAACTATAATATAACTATAATAATAAAGTGTTGTAGTATTAGAACTCAAATATATTTTCATAAAATGTAACCTGTCACCAGAAGGCAGAGTGCCCAGAATGCTGGCAGCATTACCACAATGAATGGCAACAATTAATTATTGTTTTTTTTAATATTTGTCTATTTTTCGATCTGTCAAATCAATAAAAGTGAAATTGTAACTAAGTTGTATTCAAGAATATAAAGGTTGTCGCTCACATGTCCTACCCAGCTGCCGCACAACACAAAAATGAGCATTCAAATATTGGGCTTAAACTCTTTATGTTTATTTGTTTATACTAAGTCCCAAATAAGGTAGCAATACAGGTCGTTCACTTTCTCTTCCACAGTAGAAGTAAAATTATCGCTATTCTGTCGCTTTCCATAGAAACCTAAAGCGATACCGGTGTCGCTAGAGTATCGTAGTACAAGCGTACTACGAAGCCATAAACAAACAACACAACCCAAAAAAGTTCGAAATCAAGAATTAACTACTGACTTTTTACGTTTTCAATGAATTTACGTATTTTAATGTTCTAAAATACCAGAGTAAATTTAAACCGGCGATATTTTAATTAATTAATGAATAATATTATGGTTTAGAGTACCAAATTACATTAACATAACCAAAAAAAATATATGAATTGTGTGTACCATAATAATTTAGGTAAGTATCGAAAACGTTTATAAATTCAAAATAACATAGGTCTATAATTTTATGCTATATTAAGTTTTCAAAGACTTGTATAACCCTAAAAAATTAAAATTTTAAGTTGTGCCCTTTTATGATTGCGTGAAGGAGATAGGTGAAAGTCCTCTGTGGCCACGTTATTTGGCACCGAGTACAGTTAAATACATTTTAGAGTGACTAAAGCACATAATTATTTTAACGCACTTTTTTGTGCTGTGCGGCAGTAGTGCGGTCCAGATCCGCACCAACCTTCAAACTTCAATAAAAAAAACAATATTTACTCCCTATTTTACTCAAAGGAAACTTCAGTAAAGAAATCAAATGAATCAAGGATAGTGAGAGGAGATTGGACCAAGGGAAATGGTTGGATGTTGCCATATTTTGTTGCATTCCGAACTTCTCACCTCAATTTTTTGAGATAAAATATTGATGCCACATCGATAAACCCAGAATCGCCATGTTTTTGTATACATGTATAAAGACGAGGCGCCCAAAACAGTCCTTACGCGAGCAGAGAAATGAATATTACCTACCATGTACAACATCGCCATTATCCATCCCAAGGTTGCCTGGGAAAAATCGCTTTCCGCCCGCATAAGGTCGCCAATTGTATTATTTATTTATAAGATTTAAATATAACATTTTTTAATTGATGTTATGTTTCTAAGTATAATAAAGTGTGAATTCATTCATGACCATTCACCAGGTTCACAATATCCCGCCGCGGTCGTTGTATGATCGCCGACGACATGGGTCTCGGCAAGACGTTTCAAGCGCTAGCTGTTGCTAGCTATTACAAACACAACTGGCCGCTGCTTATCGTCACTACTTCTTCTATGAGGTCAGTCGCTTTACTTCTTTCAGTGCCTATAAGTAGATATATAGATAAAAAAAAATATTTGGTACTACAGACACATACTACCATTTACATAATTATACAATTTTAAACATAAGCACAATAGGTTTAAATATTCAGACAAACATTTTCAAAAACGTAAGTAAGTACATAGAAATAACTTAGTGCAGGTAAGTACAAAGGATTTCAGATTGATAGGTGATAAGGTGACTGATGTGGGCGAAGCACATTGATGTGCTGTGCGGCCGGCTGGGCAGTGCGTGCTATGTGCTGGGCCGGGTGAGTCGGGTGATGTCCGCGGACGTGGCCCGAGCATGCTACTTTGCCATGGTGATGGATGGTGCGGATACGTAGCGACGTCTCTGCCAGACCACAGTTTAAGAGCCTAGGCATCCTCACATTGCCCTGCATAACTATCTCGCAGGTAGCGCTGTATGTGAGGAACAATCTGGACTCGTACGGGACGCACGGTGACTTCGCATACCGCATTCGTAACCAGCACAGACTGGTGTCACTAGCGCGGTTCCTGACAAAGTCATCGAAGCTGACTCATATTATGGGCCCATAGGTGTACAACAGGTTACCAGACTTGATCAAAGACGCTGCAAATAATGGTATATTTAAACGCCGCCTAAAATGCTGGCTTATCGAGCAAACTTTTTATAGCTATGACGGGTTCATAGGCTGAAAATTACATTTAATTATAAATTTATAATAATTGTATTTAATGATTTTTATTTTATGTGATTTATCTTAACGATATATTTTAATGTAATTTTTTTTTAGATTGGTTTGTTTAGGTATATTCTAAGTGGGTCTTAGATTTATCGACCTGACATGTATGTGCGTGCTGCTTGGTGATCGAAGTTGCTGCTGCACGACAAGTAGGCCGTGGCTCAGTGATTTTTTTTTTGCCTTAAAGCAAAAACACTGATTTTCAGGCAAAACCTTATCAAGAGCGAACAGAACAAGTACAAACGGAAAATACAAATACAAATCGATCGAATTTCGAATAATATATAAATAAATACATGGCAATAGCGATGAAAAAAAAAGAACAAATACTGACGGCAGTTTTATTTTTGACATACGAAGTCAGAAATACCTTCTATTCTATACCTTCTGGAGGGGAAATAACTCTCGGAACCGGAATGTGCGGAGGAATTTGGGAAGTTTTTTCATTCGGTTTACGGTACCTCACCGGCTCAACTAGACGTGGAAGCGGCGGAGGTGGCGAGCCCCGCCAGCGCCGCGCGCGTGCACTTGCCAAAGTCAGGCGACTTTGGCCAAGGTGCGCGCGGCGCTGACGAGGCTCAAACCGAAGCGGTCCGCAGGCCCGGACTGCATACCAGCCTTTATTATGAGAGACGCGATTTATTATAAGGCGTCCCGCCCTATTGGCAGTACCAAAAGGGCGAACCAACCTGTTACATAAAGCACCTCTGACGCGCAGTATTCGCACGCTTAGTCTGATAGCTGAGGGAATTGATCTTTTTTACTGTTCTCGGAGCGAATTCCTAAAGTCATTGTTTTTTATTTTATGTTATCATTATCACAGTTCGATTTTAGTATGATTTTTATTTTTAAAATTATTGAGTTTACATATTATTCATGATATGTTGTGTATTATATGGTTGTAATGTTAATCCGATTTTCTTTTATGTAAATTACATTAATGCTAACTTTATTATTAATATGATTATTATTTTTGTTATTTTTATATTGTAGTTTATAAGTTTGTACTTTGACATTATCTGCAACATTTATGTGACATTTTATTGTACATATTGACATTTTGTTTTGTTAGCTAACTTGTTTGTGTTTTAAAATGTTCTAATGTTAATATTAACTGTGTAAGACTATACGGTTATATAAAGTACTCATTAGGTGTGCCCGTAAGGATAGATGTACATGTTTATAAATAAATAAATAAATATTTACTTTTGCGATAAAAACTTTTAGAACTTTAATTTAAATGGTATATATACATTTTAATTAAAGTTCAAAAAAGCTTATAGTGGGGCCACGTGCGGCCTTCGAACATATCCTTATATGTTCGAAGGCCGCAATCGCAATCGGCGGGGGAATCTATACAAAAATTTGAAATAAAAGATTTTCTAACGTTAAGGTGAGGTAAACACCTTCGCAGAGAGAGGCGGGAAAACAGTAACTCGCTTCTTTCCCTAAATGTTGGACAAGAGTGTGGCCGTAGCCTTAATGTTTTCGAGTGCCTTCTTATGGCTCCTACACACTATAGCGCCAGCTTTACTACCCGGGTACAAAACGCAGGAGAATGCTAGGTTAGTTACCCGGCAGTGAGTGTAGGAGGCATAGGAGTTATTAAAAATAAATGTTTAAGTACCTAAGAACTCCAATGAGAATACATTTTGCAGAGAAACCTGGCAGAGCAAGATCCACGAGCTGCTGCCTTCCGTGCCTCTCATGAACATCGTTACCCTCACCAATAGTAAAGACACGGCGCTCGTGGCCGATCGACAGGTACTTATAGGGGCTATCCATAGATTACGTCACACGAATTTTATGATTTTTGGACCCCCACCCCCGTCCAGGTCACAGCTGGTCACATTTGTGATAATCCACCCATAGAGTGATAGTGTGACGTCACATACTTTGCAATTTTACCTTAAGAAATTATAAAAATTAAACAGCAGTTCCAAAATTAGTTTTAATTTAAGATATTTTTAATAAAATCAACATGAATCATTCGAAATAATAACAAAAGGTTTTCGTTAACTTATTAATTTTCGCGTTATAATACCTAAAACGTAATACCTAAAACCTAAAACGTTCGTGACGTCACTTTTAAAAAGTGACGTCACGAAAGTTATGACCCCTCCCACACCTAGTCACACAATGTCACACTTTGTCGACCCCCCTTTATCTAACTAATATTCGCGCTTCCCCTCGTCAGCACATATACTTCTGCTGCTGAACCTTCCTCCAACAAGGGGGTTTTCACATAATCACCACACTTGGCAGGCGGATTGGTGATCGCAGTAGAGGTGTTAATAGTACTAAAAAAATTTTACCCTTTGGTAGGTTCTCTTCGTCGGATCTTACGTCTCCCACGGGCCGATTTGGAGGGGATGGTATTCTTAAGCGGCCGCGACCCATAAATTTGAAAGTAACTCTGTCTGTCTGTCACCTTTTCACGCCTAAACGGCTGAACGGATCTCAATGAAATTCGGCAGGAAGGTAGATGGTGTCCCGGGGACGGATATAGGCTACTTTTTATCCCGGAAAAGAGCGTGCGAAGCCGCGGGCCAGTGTAATATAAATTTGTTTTTATACAACACTGATAATTCATTCTTGCCTATTTATTCCTTACTAGATTCTGCCCGCGGCTTCGCACGCTTTTATCCGGGATAAAATAAAAACCTATTATGTTAATCCAGGTTTAGTGCTATATCTATGTAAAATTTTAGCACAACCCGTTTAGTAGTTTTGACTCGAAGATGTAACCAACATCTATATATATATATCCAAAGTTTTGCTATTATAATTTTAGCGTAATAAAGTGATTGCAATTACACGATAAGATGTTAACTCGAAAAAATCGGTTCAACATAAAAATGGGTATTTTCAGCACAATTAATTAAAATACATGTATTTTCTTTTCAGACTGAAATAGTGATAGTAAGCTATAAGATAACGACGATGCACACCGAACTACTCAAGAGTAAGAAGTTTGGCATGATCATTATTGTAAGTAAACTCTAGAATCACAAACATTTTATAACAAACTAGCTGACCCGACAGACGTTGTCCTGTCTTGACTAAGAATATTTAAATGTTCTAATTTCTGCGCAACTTTCTCTATTTTTTCTTTCATACGAATCTTCTCCTGAGAATAACAAACACAACAAAAAATAACTATTGAAACAGACTTCAAATTCCTTCTTATTTACTCTGTTTTTAAGTTATCCGGGACAAATCCCTCGGGAATAACATTTTTATGGTACCACCTCAGGATCATTCTCCATACTATTTTAAAAATCGGCCCGCAGTTGACGGTGAAATTGACGAACATATGTACATTAAAAAAAAACATACAGGCGAACATAGAACCTCCTCCTTTTTTTGAAGTCGTTTTAAGAGGGCTATAACAAAAAAGAACGAGAATCTCTCGTTTTTTGGTCCAAATTGTATGATTACTAATAATAAAAAATGTATTTTATAACGAGATTTAAAATAAATGAGGTGTATAATAATAATAAAACTTTTAGAACACAAAGAAGCCCTTCTTTGTGTTCTAATTGTGCCGGCGCGCCGCCGGTGCAATGAATTATGTAGTCTTTTATTCAATTCATTAAAAAAAAATTAGCAGTGATTTAAAAAATAGACTTAATATTGTAGTTCAAGCAAATGTTGACAATTATTTTGGTATAAATATTATCTCAAAATGATGTAGAACTTCGGAGATATTGTGGTTTGTTTCGAAGCCTTTTCGGTCGATAATCGAGTTCGTTTAAATTTTTTCTTTCTTTACATATAGGCATATAACTTAAATGTATGCTATTATTATTCAAGTAGTATAGGATATTTGTAACAAGAAAAAATAAATTAGTGGTCTTTATTTAATAGAATCTACAAATTAGAGCTCCCAAAACAGGTCTCCGAGAGTTCTTGCCTAAACATGCATCGGGAGAATGACTATAACCATAACTACATAAAAAAATAGGGTTTCTAAAATTGGTCTATTATTATTGTAGTAGAGAAATTGAACTATTATTAACAAGTAATTATTATTTGAAGCAACAAACGAAAATCATACAATTTGGACGATGAAACCGTGCAATTTCTCGTTTTTTTGTAAATCCCCCACAAACAAATTTTCTTGAGGCACAAAATGGTTCTTGTCTCAGTTAGAGTTATAGTAAGCCGCAAGCTCTGCTTAGCTTGGGATTAAATGATGCTGTGTGATTTTTCCAGCATTATTTATTGACACTAATATTATAAATTCGAAAGTAACTCTATTTCAACGCATTTGGTATCTAATCTAAATATTTTATCCCTATTCTAGGATGAATCTCACTACCTGAAATCGCACAAGGCGCAATGCACGGTCGCGCTCGGTGCTATTTGCAAACAATCATCGCGCTGCGTGCTCCTCAGCGGGACGCCCGCGCTGAGCCGCCCCGCGGAATTGTACACTCAACTCGCGCTCATAGAGCCGCAGCTGTTTGGATCATACACCGAGTACGGTAAGCATATGCATGGAATCAAAACTTGCTGCCACAGCAAAGTGAGTCTCATTCAACAAAGTATTGTACAATGGTAGTTTCCGGGTGACAGGATAGTCGCTTATGCTACCGACTGGTAGCTCAAGCTACAAATTAAGACGCTTGAGCGTCAATACTCCGCTCGGAGATCGGTTGCTTAGTAGATAGATAGGTATGTTTATTTACAAAGTTCTTACAATTTACAGTTTATAGCGTCTTAAATCCTACGTAAGGTTTGTGTAGACAGTAGAGTTCTCTTACTTACTTAATAATACTTATTTATAATTAATGTGCCGCCGAAACACACGGTGATCTACCAAGCCGTGTAGAGCAACGTTGCGCCCCTTCTGGTCGCATCGCCAAAAGCTTGGCATTATCATACACCAGTATTGTGTTAAGTAGGGGGGGGGGGGCTTTGTGCATTGTAACCACCCGCTCCGTTTTAATTTCAGGTAAAAGATACTGCGACGGCAAGCAGACAAACTTCGGGTGGGATATGACTGGCCAGTCCAACTCGGGCGAGCTTCAGGTCATACTGCAGAAGAGGTTCCTCATCAGACGGACCAAGGAACAAGTGCTAACTAAACTGGAGGGCAAAACTAGGTGAGAGGGATTATCTGTGGCGCAGCGGGTGAAGGTGTGCCTGCAACGAGGAGGTTGTGGGTTCAATTCCCGCCTCGGGACAAATGTTTGCAAGATCTGTAGATATTTCTTCCGGCTGTTTTCTATCTATATTTATAATAAAACAGTAACAGGTTAATTTCTGTGCATTGAAGATATTTTGAATATATTTTTTGGATGACTATTATCGGTCTGTCTTTTGCTTGACCGCGCATCACGTCGAAACTTCTGAATGAATTCAAATGAAACTTTGCATGATTTGAGCTCATTCTACGAGGAAGGACATAGGATACTTTTTATCCCGGAATTTAGAACGGTTCCCCTGGGGAGAGGGGATGAAAGTCAAAATTTGTCCTTAGTTGTACGAGTAATTCATTACGCGTTGTAAGCTTTCATTAATTCTTTCTTGTTGGGCGCGATGTTGCAAGATCGGATTTGAATTAGAATCAGTAGCAAATCTATATATTAAAGAAAAAAAATCAATACAAGGGCACACAACACAATGTATTGTTCAGCGTTTCATAATTTGAGAGAAACTGTGGTCAAAAATGAATAATTAGTCTGCAGGTATGGCAATCGCGAACGAAGTCGCGGGTACAGCTAGTGTATAATAAAAATAAACCTGTCTATGTAAGTTACCTATAACATAAGCTCTGCTTAGCTTATGGCAAGATGATCCATGATGTGAATTGTCTATTTCGTTACAGGGTCAAAAATTTGGTGAATTGAATGATTGCCATGTTGTTTGCGGGAGGCTGCGGCCCGGATACAGCTTACTCGATTTTATAATCTGATAATTGTTTATATTCCAGAGAAACAGTCCTCCTAGACAGATCTCTCCTGCAGTTCTCGACTGAAGACGAGCGAGGTCTCTCTGCGCTGGCCGACACTTTGAAGACAACACGCGCAAGCGGACGGCACGCCGCGCTTCTCACCTTTTTCAGCGAGTCCGCGAGGGCCAAGATACCCGCTATTTGGTACGTAGATAAAGGGCCAAGATACTAGCTGTTTGGTAAGTAGATAAAGAGCTAATATACCAGCTATTTGGTACGTAGATAAAGGGCCAAAATACCGGCTATTTGGTACGTAAATAAAAGGTCAAGATATCCGCTATTTGGCACGTAAATAAAAGGCCAAGATACCGGCTATTTGGTGCGTAAATAAAGGGTCAAGATATCCGCTATTTGGCACGTAAATAAAGGGCCAAGATACCGGCTATTTGGTACGTAAATAAAGGGTTGAGATATCCGCTATTTGGCACGTAAATAAAGGGCCAAGATGCCGGCTATTTGGTACGTAAATAAAGGGTTGAGATATCCGCTATTTGGCACGTAAATAAAGGGCCAATATACCCGCTATTTGGTGCGTAAATAAAGGGTCAAGATATCCGCTATTTGGCACGTAAATAAAGGGCCAAGATACCGGCTATTTGGTACGTAAATAAAGGGTTAAGATATCCGCTATTTGGCACGTAAATAAAGGACCAAGATACCCGCTATTTGGTACGTAGATAAATGGCTAAGAGCTACTTGCAAGGTAGACAGATACTGCTATTTCGTAAATCCACGTCCATTGCTGAAAATTCGATACAGCCTTCCCATTCCGCAAGCTTTTATTTATTTTTTAATCCAGTGTCCGTTTATTAAATCTTACAAGTTCAATTTGTCCCAATTTCCGGTTTCCGATTGAGCTGAAATTTTGCATGTATGTGTAAATCGGATGACGTGTGGCCATGTGAACTCTGTAATAAAACGACGTAACCTCATCGAGTTTAGGCTCGTTTGATTCGGTAGTTCTGTATAGAACTGCATCACAGAACAACTGGAAATAAGTGGACTTGACAAGCACTCTGGTCCTAGATGATAATAAAATGTGGTTTCATTTTTTTTTAACTACCATTAGTTCTGATTACAGTAAATACATCCGGCAGTTGTTAGAAGACAAATCTACTGGCAAGTTCCTAGTGTTCGCGCATCACCGGAACGTTATCGATGCGATCTGTAACACGCTGGACCAAGCCGAGGTGCACTACATCTGCATCACGGGGGCCACCGCGTCTCACAGTAGAGCTGTAAGTGTTTTAACTAGTTTTTCAGTACTTACCCCATTCTAGACGTTCCTTAAAACTCTCCCGTCGACCCAATCGAAGTCGGGACCACGTTGAGCTCCTTAACGTTTCTTAAGAACATAGCAAGGTAATTCATCCAGCAACGCTTCCGCACAGAACAAAAATAAACAATCAAATATGGACTTAAACTTGTACCCCCCCCCCCCCCCCTTTTCATAATGGTCACTCTGTCTTCATCTATTGACATAAGTTAGTATAAGTCAGAGTGAGAAATAACGCTGCTTAGCAACTGTTTTAAGATTTGAATAGGGGGGTGACCTTTAGATACATTTTACATTGACAAAATGGCTGACTGCAAGCTGTAAGCGAATGGCATCGAGCACATATGCAATAGAGAGGAAATATAAAAATTTTACTTACTTTATTAATATTATAATAATGGTCTTTCGGATTCCGAAACTGGTCAGTATCTTTTCAATAATAAATGTCAACTCTCGCTCGCTATACTAGCGTTGTGCTGATAAATCTACTATATAAAAATAAGTCGGGTTTTCCTTCCTGACGCTATAACTCCAGAACGCACGAACCGATTTCCACGGTTTTGCATTCGTTGGAAAGGTCTCGGGCTCCGTGAGGTTTATATCAAAGAAAATTCAGGAAAAATTTAAAAAGAAAAGCGGGAAAATCTTTTTTCACATACAGCGTCATCTCTGATACATAGCATGTACTACAAACGACTGGTGGCGAAACGGAGTTCGCCGGGTTCGCTAGTAATATAATAAAATAATGTATCGATACTCACGATATAACAAAAAGTAATTAAAATTTATCAATTTGACTAAGTTACTTGATCATTGTAACTTTTATAAAAACTCGGGGATTTTGCATATTATATTATCGATAGAGTAAAAAATTTAACTATATTTTTTTACAATACTCATTTCAATTTTCGAAAGAGATTGCTCATAGCTATAATAAAGATGCCATATGTACCTCGCGTTTTTTTACCTACTTTTCCCGACGTTTCAACACTTAGGTAAATAAACGCGATAAATACCCGTTAAATAATACTAATAATAAAATGTGTTCGGTTCTCTACTAATTAGTATCTTATGTTAGTGCGCTGTGCAGTAGATTTACGGTTTAGGGTAAATAAAATATTTTCTTTTCCTTTCTTCACATAAATTTTTTGTCCACTAGCTAGATGTTAATCATTGTCTTCTCAAATGAAACGCTTCCTATTTGTAAGTGTCATCTATTGTTTCAGGATCTCGTAGATAAGTTCCAGCACGTCGGGTCCTGCCGTTGCGCCGTGCTGTCCATAACGGCCGCTAACTCGGGGATAACGCTCACAGCAGCGCAATTGGTGTTGTTCGCTGAACTACACTGGAACCCCGGGGTACAATATGATTAAAACAACTTGGTCGGAGTGAAGTTAGCTATAAGCAAAATTTGCACATGCGCTCCACCATTTTGTCCTTATAAACGAGTACTGCGCAGCCACTGACGCAACTTCAGGTTGCGGTAGGTTTGGCTGTCAAACTAGGCCTAGATCTCAGTACTCACGGGATCCCCGTGGTAAAAAACACGAATGACCTACATAAAATTCTAAAAAAGTATTTAAACACGAATGAAAAAAAAATACAATTCAAAATAATATGAAAGTGCACTGTTTCACACATAATTTGGTCGAGATCTCAGGAACCCTGCGGTCTATTGGAATCACTTAGGTTTTGATTCGTAGGTTATTACTAATTATTTGGTCCTAGAACCAGTTTCTATACACATAAGATGTGTAGTGTTCTTGTTAATAAGCTAAAGCTTAATTTTTGCGCTTACGCCGTTCCAAAAACGTATGCTATCCCGCTCCTATGAATGCGAAATCCTATGCCTATCCATTTTACAAAATGGCGCGCATTGCGCCCTCTTTAAACCTGCCTCCTTACGTCTTGACCGCCGTGGCTAGTTAGTTAGGTAAATACGGATTACTGACTTTTAGTACTTGATACTTCCAACACTGCAACGGGCTTCTTTTACTCTTTCCTGCTCAAAGCTTAACCTACGTTAACATAATGTTTTTGTTTCCTAGATCCTAACGCAAGCAGAGGCGCGTGCGCATCGCCTAGGACAAGCCGGCGTGGTGTGTGCCAGGTACCTGCTCGCTGAGTGTACCGCCGACGACTACATGTGGCCTATGTTGGAGAAGAAACTAAATGTAAGTATACATGGGAATGGTAATTTTATCGACATTTTTCAGAATATTTTAATAAGTTTGTCTCCTAGAAAAATATCATAAACGTTTTTGAAATGTACATAATACATTTTATTTGATACCCCATTTGACCCTGTAATTTCGACTGAGTACATTACATGTTTTTATAATTTTTTTTCTTTTATTTTGTACGGTACGGGCAAACGATTTATGAATATTTCAAGTTATAGCTTCGGTTGTTGCTTGAGATTATTCAAGAAAGAGAAAAGGACTAACACAGCGAACCCAAGGGTTTCTAAAAACTTAGTTCGAACCATAGGTGTAAATAAAATCAGTAGTAGGTAGTGGAGAGTACGTTCTCCCAGCGCTTACTCAACTACTTGCCTGTGTTACAACTAAACGCAAACACTCGCTCACAGTTACATTTCCAATCTTGTGCAATAATTATAATGAACAAACACGAGGACATTACTGTAGTCTTTTAGTCAATAAATCACACTAAAGTACGTCGTAGCAAGCACGTGTAACACGAACGCCGCCGCCGCGCCGCGCCGCCGGTCCGACTATGATTAGGGTGCACCTAATTTGAGACTTCCACTTTCGAGTCACTAGTATCTCATCTCCCCTTTTTTACTTACATAGATCGATTGTTCGAACTGACATAAACATAAGTGCGAGCGATTGATAAATTCGCAAAAAAATAAGTACATATGCCAAGTAATAAAGTTCATATTACACGTAAACTGTACGGGTTTTGATCCCAACCCTCATGCTTAGCGTGGGGATTATGGGCTTATCAGGAGAGGCCTGGGTCCAGCCGTGGACCATTATAGGCTGTGGAGGTGGAGGTACGGGTTTTTATGTGTGTATAAAACAAAATAAAACAAAATTCAAAGAAATCTTTAAACAATTATAGGAAATTCCTACACAAGGTTTGATATTTATAATCAAATCAACCTCATAACCACTCACGAAATAAATGAGTAACCATAACTCGGATGTCTCATCGGCAAATACAAGCAATTTATAGAAATATACTGCAACTGTGCCCTCAGCTTCGCCCGCGTATAGGGGGCGTTTTCAAATTGGTCAAGAATTTACGAATTTTATAATGTTAAATTAAGAGCCCTGCCTGAAAACCAGCGCAGTGTTGGGCAAATGCTTTAATACTGCAACAGGCTGAAGAATGGATCCCAGCCATTTTACCCTTGACCACTAACTTTAACCATTTTATCATATTTTTAAGTCAATATAGAGGTAAGTACATGCCTACCTTGTTAATAAGATTGGTTTATGTATTGTTAAAGTCATTAACGGGATATTTTTGAGTTTTGTTTTTTCCTATATTTCAGCACAGTTTCATGAGCCATGATCACGGAACAACTTATCCCATTGTAAATGACTTTAGTGTTAACAACCACGATAGATTTAAAAGATTTATGTAATGTTGTCTACTTAAAAATATGTAACTATTTGGTATTTCATGAGTAAAATAAATTTTCTCTCTCTCAAATTATAGTTAGTTTTTAATGTTGCATGCCATATCTCTACTTTAACCAGCAAGCATGTTGTTTCTCATATATTGTTTGTTACCTTCCATACACACGTTTCTTGGCAAATAAATACCTTTATGGTTCGACCAGACTGAAATGAGGGCGCGAGTTTAGGTCTGTCTAATGAAAATAGTATAGACCCTTCTTAAACCGTGCATAGTTGGACATGACATCCCAACATCTATTCTTTCTAGAAATATCCGCGCTATATATTGAGTTAAAAGGTAAATAGGGGTTTTTTTGAATTTTTGCAAAACAACGTCAATATCATGTTTTTTTTTTTTTTTGCGTGGAACCCTAATGGAATATGTAAGATGTTATAGCGGGTAACTTAGGTTACCTGCTACAACATCAGCTTTCTGCCAGTGAAAGTACCGTCGAAATCGGTCCAGCAGCTTCCGAGATCAGCTCAAACAAAAAGACAAAAAGACAATTTAAAAACAAAATATTTTTTATTATAATCATCATGTGTACGTTAAAATGGATTTCATTCAGTAATAATATAGTTTGATTATTTTGAATAAACTAAAAACCGACTTCGAATCCCTTCCTTTTAAACAGTTTTTAGGTTGCACGGGATAAATACGAATCCCTCGGGAATCAAATGGAATAACCTCGGAATAACCTGTTTTATTCAAAATCGATCCATAATTGACGGAGAAATCGACGAACATAAAAAAACATACATATAGCCGAACCTCCTCCTTTTTTTGAAGGCGGTTTATAATCTGTTATTTTGACATTACAAGGCAATTCAATTTAAATAAATCTGTGGATTTTTCTAGAACATAATTTTTTTTTTCTTCTACAGGTACTAAATAACGTGGGCTTAAGCAAGGACACATTCGGAGACACCGCCATGAAACATCAAGTAAGTAACAATTGATGATGTCTTCCTAGCCGAATTTCGACCGGGGAGAAGTCAGGCGCAGGACCAACGGCTTAACGTGCTTTCCAAAGCACAGGGTTATACCACCGCCATTCTTGACTCCGGACTGCTACTGTGAATTTCGAAAGAAAATTCCCAATAGTAAGATTTTTGGCACGACTTTTGAACCCGCGACCTCATTATCTGCGATTGAACACGCTACCGCTAGACCAACGAGGCAGTCAAATAACAATTAAATTAACATTAAGTCCTTACAATATAACAATGGTTTAACTATAGTAAGTAATAATAATAATAACATAAGCAAGTAATAATAACATAAGCTCTGCTTAGCTTGGGTGGGGCTAATGATGCTGCTGCAGATGATGCTGTGTGCCAGCGTTATATATTTATTTACTTACTTACAGGAAAGCAAAAACAACATCACGCAGTACCTCTCACCTCGAACTCAGAAAAACAAAAACGACTTCATACCCGGAACTAACATTAGGAAGGATCTCATCAAAAACGATACAGTAAAACTTAACGACAGTGAACTTGGTGATTTAAGTTTTTTGAATGAGAGTAAGATGGAGAAGTCTTTCTTAGATGATAATGAAGGTGATGAATTGCTGGCCAATTTAGATTTATGATGGTTTATTAATAAAAAATATTATTTGTTTTAGTATTAGCAGTGATAAATATACGGGGTGTACTTTATTTATGATTAAAATCTGTTTTATTATTTTACAAGATTATTTTTCTTCCCGTGACTTCGCACGCGTTAAGTAGTCTATATGTTATTCCAGATAATAAAACTATTATCTCTGCAAAGATCCAGCTCTATCCGTTCAGTAGTTCTGGCGTTGAGTTCGGCCAAACATCTCACAACTTGACAAACTTTGGCCATTGTAATATAAAGTTTAATTTAAATAAGTCAGTTTTGTAGAATATTGGTTAGTTAACTTTCCTAACCCGGAAGAAAAACAGTTTTTTTAGAAAACTATATTTATTCAACAATTGCTTACATACGAGTAAGTGTAAAATGCTAAGTAACTGCTAAAATAAGGTTAGGTAGGTACCTCATACATAAGATAACATTGCTTCTATGTATGGCCAACGTCATGGTGCCAACATTCAAGTAATATCCACACAAATACATTCGATTTCAATTAATTCTGTATAGACAAACTTGATTAGTGAACAATGGAATTTTCGTTATTATTTTGCGAGTTGTATAACTCGCAAAATAAAAACCAAAATTCTCTTCTTGGCGTCACTAAGCATTCTAGGAAAGATCTCCAATCGACAAGTATCTAGTTTAAAAAAAAAAACCCGCATTAATGTTATTTTTAGGTGTTATGTTAGCAAACATTGTATTTTGTGTTTCACCTGAGTAAACGTACAACGTAAAATAAAGTCAATAATGTTTTATATCTATAGGTACTTAGCAACCACCATCATGTGCGATGCTTAGCGACGGGTTGTTTGCAGTAGCGCAGTTGAGTAGACAATCGTTGTTGTATGTCACCCCATCGGAACCACAAACTGGCTTCAAGTTCCTTGTACAAGTACAGGATGGTACCGGTACATTACTTGAGTCACTATCGCAATCACCGGCATGCTTGATACTTAAGGAAGGATCGTTGGCTGTCGCGCAGTTTAGAAGACAATTGTTGGCGTAGGTTACCCCATTGGAACCGCAAACGGGCTTACCCTCCCTTGTACAAGTGCAAGTTGGGATAATTGGTTCAGCGACTTTAACTTTTTTCGCGCATGGGCCTTCGTGGGCGACTGCGATTGGGTTGGCGTCAGATCTCCCGCAATTGAACGAGCAACGGTTCGGGTATGTGTTGCCATCGGAGCCGCATACCGGTTTGTAGTCGTCGGTACAGTAGCAGGTAGGTTGAGCGTCTTTAGGTTTGCTAGGGCCTTCTTTGGCCACGGTGAGGTTCTCAACGTTTCTTTTGCTGTTTCCGCCGCAAGAGGGGAGGGCGGAGATGGCAACGACTTGTAGCGCCGCTAGGGCTATCACTGAAAAGAGAAAGGAATATTTCAGGTGGAGTTTTCATCATCATTTTACGCGTATCTAAATGAAATACACTTTTAAGTAACTCCTAAGATCTACTACGTGCAATCGAAACAATAGGCGCTTTTCTATGGCATAAACGTCGATTGACGTTTATGCCATATAAAAGCGTTAATCAAGCATAGATCGATAACAGAGCAAGCTTTCAAAATACGGGCCTTAGTGCTTTTCGAAAATACCACTCTACTGAAATTCCCTTATTTAAAGAATTCTCTACTATTGTGCAAATCAACTGTTAAAAGGTAGATAATGTTTTAAATGATGCTCTTGTTTTTAAAAATAAATAAATTCCCACTGACCGTCCATTGTCAGACATAACGACCGATGTCAACCAAAGCGCTGAGGAGAGATTTGCTTAGTTAAATAAAACAACCAAAAAAAATCTATTAGCCGCACGAAAGTATTTTAAAAATATTTCGCGAAGGTCCGTAAAAGTTATGGTCATTTGTTTTTTTAATTACATTTTAAGGTGGTTAGTGAAATAGTGACGTTATTGAAGAAATAATCAGTTTGTGATTTCTGCTTCTACGAGCTACCAGTTATGTAGGTAGTTTTGCGCACATTGTAAGCTATTTGCTATGAACCCGCGGTAAAACAGTTCTAAGAATCAATTGTCTTTTTGGAGTCTATTATAGTAGGTTTTATAAAATCAACGATATACTCCAAAATAATTCAAAGTTTATTTAAAATGGCTTACAATGTGCGCAAAACTTCTTATCTGGTAAGTAGTTATCAAAATTACTTGTAGAACCTAGAAAATTGTAAAAACCTGATTTTTTCAAATAAAAGGAACAAACGTGGTTCCTATTTATTTCCGTAGGTAAATAGAGACAACAGCAAAAACTTGCATTACATTTTTAACCGACTTCAAAAAAGGAGGAGGTTCTATGTTCGGCTATATGTGTGCTTTTTTGTATGTTCTCCGATTTCTCCGTCATTCGCCGAGTTTTTCAAAACAATCAAATTATTTTATATATTAACATACTAGTTTTTGTCCGCGGCTTCGCAAGCGTTGTTTCTATGAAAACGTTTGAAAGTTATTTCTATTCCATGGGATCTGATTTCTGGGATAAAACGTAGCCTATGTTTTATTCCAGGCCTAGAACTACGTCTATGCAAAATTTCAGCCTTGTCCGTTCAGTAGTTTTGGCGTAAAGACAACATAATATATATAATAATTATCGACACAATTTTATTGATTTATTATATTATTATATTATAGGTATATTATATATTTTATAGATAAGTAATGTAGGTTTTGATTACATCTATATGTTTTATGTGTCATAGTCATGGCCCTGAGCTTCCCTCAGACCAGGAAGCCCCCTTCCTGGTTTGAAGGAAGCTCAAGGCCAAGGAGGGCTAACCAATTTGTCCTAGACTAACCATCATCGAATCGAAGGCAAATCGTTGATCACAGTGAAGTTATTAATTTGTACTTTTTGGGGGAAACTGCTACGTACATATCCCATAAGGGTGATTGTCACGAGTTGGCGCGAGATTAGTTATTTTTTGTGGTTTTTAATTTTTTCTGCTTTCTTGCAAAAACTCAACATTTTCCCAAATGCTCCCAAAATACAATTCAATCGAAGTTGGCTTTATCATAGGTTCATAGAAAATGTTTTACGATTTGCGGCAAATTACGTTGCCGTGGTTTTGTTCCCTGTAGATTGCAACAATAAAAAAAACTACGAAAAAGTTTGAATCTCTTTTTATATAGGCTTAACTGTTAAGAGTTCCCTTTGTCATCCTTTCCAAATCAACATCCACATTATTTTTTAAAGGCTCCTAATTCATAAACCGGCAACACAACTTCCCGGAATAACAAAACTCACCAAATTTATTCATCTTCGATGTCTTTTCAACAAAACCTTGAAACGTACTAAAAGATTGTCCAAACAGCCGCCTTTTAAATCTTTTGTTGTACACGTTTTCAATGCCAAATGTCATCGAGCCTTAGTAATATTCATACAACTGATTAAACATGGTCAGAAGATGTCTAGACGCTTATGGAAGATTGCAATGCTGGGAATAAGTTTAAGTCATCATCATCAAGCACATACCCAATAGAGAGGAAATGTTTTTTATTTATTTTTTTTGGACTCGCTAGTTTTAGCATTTGCCATATTTCATTTTTTATATATTTAGTATATTTTTTTTTTTTTTAGTTAAAAAATTTGGGAAACATTTACAACTTAATTACCAACCTACTACGAAACGATAGGTACAGGATAAGGATCAGACGAGTTAGGATAGGAAAATTATACTAAGGGAATTATCAATAATATACTATATACACTATATATTTATATTATTTGTACAAATAAAGGATGCTAAGCTGGAGGAAATGTTATTTATTTTGTTTAGGCAACAATTCCGCCAAATCACTGCAGCGGACGACTACTGCACTCCGATTGGCCGACTCAAAGTCAAGCATGACACTCGAGTTGGGCAAGCAAATATATTTATCGATATCGATAGTCAATGTTTATAAAATATGACCGTCGCGAAAATTATTTAGGTACGTCAATAATAGTGAACTTATGATTTTTAAAAAGCAAACAATTCAAATACATATATAAGTGTGCCATTGTTACCTATATTAGATAGAAAGAAGGAATTATAAAGGAAGTTACCATTAAAAAGAATCGCGGGAGTCCTCCCGCGATTCTTTTTATTCCTATGTCCATAGGGCATCTCTAGTATCGCTATGAGCAATCTCTTTTAATAATTGAAAATGAATGAGAATTGTAATTGTGCTCCCACTGTGAAGGACAGTGTAAAAGAGGTTCTGTAGCTCCTGTTTTACAGGGGTTCCTCTGGCTTTCAAAAGCTCTGATGTAATTCCGTCCTCACCGGGGGCTTTTCCATTTTTAAGCTGCCTCAGAGCTAACTCGATCTCGTCTGACTGATATCAGGCAGTGTAGTGTAGTCTAGTGGCGTGTCAGGGTGGCTCTGGATTCGTGGTCGTCTAGGCTACACAAGATTAATTTACCTTTTAAAAGGCAATGTCCTTTTCGCTTCTACAACAAAATAATAAATGAGTTGAAAAACTTATCGATAAATAAATTCCAACAATTTGTCAAACATATCCTTTGTAAAAAGGCTTACTACAAAATATCAGATTAAGAAGAAAAAAGCTTGGAAAAAAGCTTTTGCCCAACTCAACCTAACAAGGTAAAGGTTTCTTGTTCGCTTATTTACCTTAAAGTGAACAAAAATCAAAGTGATCACTTTATTTCCTAGTTTTACTTATGTAATTTGAATTTTGTGAGTTGTCCAGGAGTCATGTAAGGTATAAAGGAAATAAAGCACTTTGAATTTGAATTTTAATTTGAGTGGAAAAGGTAGCAGAGGCTTTTCATCAAACAGGAACAAACTAAGAACACTTGATGAAGTCACGTCTCAAACAAGAAACAAACTTGAGTAGGCTAGGGCCACTGAAATGTCTTCAACCAATTATTTACTTACTAAATACTTACAGTTATTATTTATTTCTAGGCTTTGTCTATGTTTAATGACAAAGCCTATTATCTATGTAATGTATTTTATTTTGTTGTATTCAAACAGTGTTACACATTTTAGAAGAGCATTTTTGTTTAGAAATAAACTTACATAATAACATAATGTATTAAGTTTATCAGTTATCTAGTACCCATACAAGCTCTGCTTAGCTTGGGGCTAGATGATGCTGTGTGCCAGCGTTATATATATATATTTACTTACTTACAGGAAAGCAAAACCAACATCACGCAGTACCTCTCACCTCGAACTCAGAAAAACAAAAACGACTTCATACCTGGAACTAACATTAGGAAGGAATGAGAGTGAGATGGAGAAGTCTTTCTTAGATGATAATGAAGGTGATGAATTGCTGGCCAATTTAGATTTATGATGGTTTATTAATAAAAATATTATTTGTTTTAGTAAGTGTTAGCAGTGATAAATATACTTTTTTTCTTTGTGTAGGTACTTTATTTATGATTAAACTCTATTTTATTGTTTTACAAGCTTCTTCCCGTGACTTCGCACGCGTTAAGTAGTCTATATGTTATTCCAGATAATAAAACTATTATCCCTGCAAAGATCCAGCTCTATTCGTTCAGTAGTTTTGGCGTTGACTTCGGCCAAACATCTCACAACTTGACAAACTTTGGCCATTGTAATATAAAGTTTAATTTAAATAAGTCAGTTTTCTAGAATATTGCTAAGTAAACTTTCCTAAACCGGAAGAAAAACAGTTTTTTAGAAAACGATATTTATTGAACAATTGCATACATAAGTGTAAAATGCTAAGTAACTGCTAACATAAGGTTAGGTACCTACCTCATACATAAGATAACATTCTATGTTGGTATGGCCTAACGTCATTGTGCCAACATTCATATAATGGTGTCGATTCTGTTGTTTTAGAATTAGCTAAAATTAGGATTTAGGAATGTCAAATAGTCGAAAGCTATTCTATGTTTCAAAAATTAGACTGGCTGTTTTAAAATTAGGATGACAGATCTGAAACAACTCAACTTAGTTATAAATAGCTATAACCTTATTCTTTGCATTACATTTAAGCTATGATTAGAAACGTCTACCTAATTTTAGGAGGCATCTAATTTGGTCATGATTAAAATTTATAGGCAAAATGCTGGATAGACATTAGGGTACATAAAAGTTGTACGCACCTGTTTGACTGACAGACTGACAGACTGACAGACTGACAGACTGATAGACTGACGGACTGACAGACTGACAGGCTGATATACGAATAGACTGACAGACCGATAGACTGACAGACAGACGAACTGACGGACTGAGAGACTGACGGACTGACGGACTGATGGGCTGACGGACTGACAGACTGACGGACTAAAGGACTGACGGAGTAACGGACAGACAGACTGACGGACTGACGGACTGACAAACTGACAGACTGACCGACTAACTGACTGATAGACTGACAGACTGACAGACAGACGAACTGACGGACTGAGAGACTGACGGACTGATAGACTGACAGACTAACGGTCTGACGGACTGAGGGACTGACGGAGTGACGTACTGACAGACAGACAGACTGACATACAGACAGACTGTCAGTCAGTTTGGGATTTTCAAACACATTCTAATTTATAATTTATAATTATTATTTTCTAAGGGTCTATAAAACCTATGTTAGAAAATTTAGAAATCGTTAAATTTTAGTTAGGAATCCTAAAACAACAGAATCGACACCAATATCTACACAAATACTCCAGCTATTTTCAAGATCCAAAGTTTGTAAACAACTCGCAAAACTAAAACCAAAATTCTCTTTATGCGTCACGTTTGAAAATTAATTGTCAGCACTAAGCATTAAGGTTTTGTATACTTAGCCACACAAATACATTCTATTTCAATTAATTATATATAGACAAACTTGATTAGTGAACTATGGAATCCAACTCGCAAAATAAAAACCAAAATTCTCTTCTTGGCGTCACTAAGCATTCTAGAAAAGAGCTCCAATCGACAAGTATCTAGTTAAAAAAAAACCCGCATTAATGTTATTTTTAGGTGTTATGTTAGCAAACATTGTATTTTGAGTTTCACCTGAGTAAAGGTACAACGTAAAATAAAGTCAATAATGTTTTATATCTATAGGTACTTAGCAACCACCAACATGTGCGATGCTTAGCGACGGGTTGTTTGCAGTAGCGCAGTTGAGTAGACAATCGTTGTTGTATGTCACCCCATCGGAACCACAAACTGGCTTCAAGTTCCTTGTACAAGTACAGGATGGTACCGGTACATTACTTGAGTCACTATCGCAACCACCGGCATGCTTGATACTTAAGGAAGGATCGTTGGCTGTCGCGCAGTTTAGAAGACAATTGTTGGCGTAGGTTACCCCATTGGAACCGCAAACGGGCTTGCCCTCCCTTGTACAAGTGCAAGTTGGGATAATTGGTTCAGCGACTTTAACTTTTTCCGCGCATGGGCCTTCGTGGGCAACTGCGATTGGGTTGGCGTCAGATCTACCGCAATTGAACGAGCAACGGTTCGGGTATGTGTTGCCATCGGAGCCGCATACCGGTTTGTATTCGTAGGTACAGATGCAGGTAGGTTGAGCGTCTTCAGGTTTGCAAGGGCCTTCTTTGGCCACGGTGAGGTTCTCACCGTTTCTTTTGCTGCTTTCGCAGGAGAGCACGCATTCGTTGCTGTAGGTATTTCCGTCGGAGCCACAGACGGGTTTCATGTTACGATTGCAAACGCAAGGGGGATGGGCGGAGATGGCAGCTACTTGTAGCGCCGCTAGAGCTAGTATCACTGGAAAAGAGAAAGGAATATTTCAGTTCTGGTGGAGTTTTCATCATCATTTTATGCGTAGGTATATAAATTAAATAGTACGACGCGGAATCGAAACAATAGGCAGACCTAAGCAGACTAAGGCCTGTATTATGAAAGCTTGCGCAGTCTTAGATATATGCGTGAGTGACGTTTATGCCATAGAAAAGCGTTACTCAAGCTTAGTTCGATGACTGAGCAAGCTTTCATAATACGGGCCTGAGGGAGCCTATCAGAGGATGGGCAAAAGCTCTGTGTTTTTAACAAATCACTGGGATCACCGATTAGCCTGCCATGCAAGACCTCCTTGTTTGGGGGATGCTTCAATTAATATATTATTAATCGAAGGGGAAGGAACGTTCAGCCGTGCACATTATATTATCTGTGCTGATGCGGATTGATAACGAATTGAACAACTTTGTAACCAAGCCGAATAATTCTAAAATGTTATGACTATTATTCTACTGATTATTCTTTGATTATTTCGACCTTTGTGATCCAAGAATTTAAATACCTCCATGTTTATCTCGTCTTATTACATAATTATCTTAATTACCTAGACCCGTATTTCTAAGTAGTAACTACCTAAGTAGTATAGGTAAGTACTTGCTCAGTCATATATCTATGTTTGAGTGACGTTTATTTCATAGAAAAGCGTTACTCAAGCATAGATCAATAACTGAGCAAGCTTTCATAATACGGGCTTTAGTGTTTTTTGAAAATACCACGCTACCTACTGAAATTCTCTTATCATTTTATGGATTTCTCTACTATTGTGCAAATCAACTGTTAAAAGGTAAGTAGATAATGGTTTAATAGATTCTTTTTTTTTTTAATAAACAAATTCCCACTGACCGTCCATTGTCAGACATAACGAGATTACAAATGACAAATACATTTTATGGTGGTTAGTGACGTTATTAAAGAAATAAACAGTTTTTTTGTGATTTCTGCTTCTACGAGTTAATAAGCTACCAGTTATATAGTTTTGCGCACATTGTAAGCTATTTGTTACGAGTATAAACCCACGGTAAAACAAACTATGAATCAATTGTCGTTTTGGAGTCTGTTGACATTAAGAAATTATTACTAAAATCTAGTATAGTAGTATCAAATCAGTGCTAAAATCACCGATAGACTCCAAAACTACAATTGATTCAAAGTTTCTTTTAGCAAAGATTCATGGCAAATGGCTGACAAGGTGCGCAAAACTTCATAACTGGTAAGTAGGTGTAGTTCCGTATCAAAATTACTTGTTGAACTTCGATCAAGATGTAATTGATCGAATTTGTTGCACCTAGAAAATAGTAAAAACCTGATTTTTTTCAAATAAAAGGAACAATCGTGGTTTCTATTTATTTCCGTAAATAGAGACAACAGCAAAAACTTGCATTACATTTTTAACCGACTTCAAAAAAGGAGGTTCTATGTTCGGTTGTATGTATATATTTTTTGAATGTTCTCCGATTTCTCTGTCATTACAAGGACGAATTTTGAAAACTATTTCGCTATTGTATAGAGACTGACCCCATGTGGTCCCATATATTTTTTTCCGAGGGATTTGTGTTGGTATTTCTCCCGCATAACATAAAAAAAGAGTAAATATTAACGAATTTGTAAAAAAAAAAAGGTTTTTAGTTTTTTCAAAACAATCAAATTATTTTATATATTAACATACTAGTTTCTGCCCGCGGCTTCGCACGCGTTGTTTCTATGGAAACGTTTGAAAGTTATTTCTATCCCATGAGAACTGATTTCTGGGATAAAACGTAGCCTATGTTTTATTCCAGGCAAATGATCGTCACGGGTTGGCGCGGGAGTTCCCATTGTCACCCTTTACGAAATCCCCTTCCACAACTTTTTGAAAGGCACCTTATTCATAAACCGACAACACAACTTCCCGGAATAACAAAACTCACTCACCAAATTTATTCATCTTCGATGTCTCTTCAACAAAACCTTGAAACGTACTAAAAAATTGTCCAAACAGCCGCCTTTTAAATCTTTTATTGTACACGTTTTCAATACCAAAGGTTATCGCGTCTTACTTATATTCATACAACTGATTAAACTTGGTCAGAAGATCTCTAGACGCATTGTGAAGATTGCAATGCTGGGAATAAGTTTAAGTACTACGACCGAGGAAAACGCAAGGTGTCTTTGTTTGTACCGTAAATCCCCGACAGCGTCAATGCAAGCTTGCTTACCTTCGCTGGCTGGCACCGGCCAATGTCTCAGAATGAATACGTATTACCTACAATACAAAGTTACCTCAAATAAGATGTGGGAATTGGGTATAATATATATTTTATTATGCTGGCATGGTTGGAGTGAAAAGAGAAGATGAGGAAACTGAAATGCAGCATATTTCAGTTTCCTCATCTTCTCTTTTCACTTCGTTCTATCTTATTTATTTATTTATTTATTTACTCAAAAATATTGTTAGTACACTATCCTTACAGGTACACCTAATGCGATAGTGTACTATCTATAGTCACAATAATCCTTAAAATCTAAGTCACCTTTGGTCATCAATATTTTAACACAATTACTAATTACAATTATTAATATCATTCTCATTTTTAACATATTACCATTACACCAAATTATGCTAACACAAAACAAAAATTTAAATTTAATAATAACAAAATAAAATAAATTAATCCAATAATAAATCATTCATCAAACCATTAAAATCACATACAATAAATAATAACGCCCTTGCCAACTCGTTCAGGGAGCAGTAAAATCAAAAAATCTTAATTTAACGGTCTAAATAGGTACCTTTAACAATCAACTGACTGCTTCGAAAATTTTCTTCTTAGACTGACTGTTATGGTCATACCTTAAGAGAATTTTTTTTAAAATATTTTGGACAACTTTATTGACACAGAAAATTACAATTCAAAAATAGAAACAAATTAGAACTAGTGCTTACAATTGAAACAATTAAGCTAACTGCAGACTGTTGCAAACAATCTACAGGTAGCTCACTCTCTCTTAAGAGACATAAGTTGGGCTTAAATAAGTGTGACTTTTTTGTATTTAGTGTTATAGTAGGTACTTAATTACCTCGTTAAAAAGTCAATGTTTACACAGGATGTTAAATAACTTGCATGAAGGTATACCTAGGTTCTATATGCCAGTAGGTACCTAAGTATGAGTTACCTACAAAATACAGTATCAACAAAAACCTAGGCGCCAATATCGACATTTAGGTGGATAATTATTATGTACCCACAGGCTACAGCTTAACTTTTAAAGGTCAAGTTGCCGATTATATCATGGACAAATAAAATTTAACAACTTCAAAATTCTGTAAATGCAGTTTTACTTATTTAAAAAAAAATAAAGGAATGTTTCCTTTCAGTAAAATAATCTGTCTTGAATATTTCGGGTAGCTGGCTCTTCAGGTAACGTTCGTTTGACCTTCCTGTAACTATACAATATAATTATCCATCCATACATTAGTATGGAAAAAATACATTATATATACATTATATATACATTATATCCATCCATACTATATATTATTAAATATATAGTATGGATGGATATAATATGTTTGATAAATATGTGTAGGTAGGTATTACCCATTTTGTCGATAACTTTAATACCACGAAAATGTTTGTTTGTGTCCGATGTTTGTGTCACACAAATGTCTGAGAAGTCGTGAAAACAAACGCGTCATACTTATTGGATTTATGAAACGGTTTTGTAATGAGGAAAGACTGGCTATAAGGTCAGAGGTGGATCGAATTACATAGCGCGGAAATTTTTATTTTGTTTGTGGTTTTAATTTTTTCTGCATTTTACAAGGAATAAAACGGAAAAGGAAATAAAATCTAAGTTAAGTAATGGTAGGTATACCTAGGTTTGCGGCAACCCACCTTTCTCATTACTAATTTTTTCGTTGTTTAATTCCTTGATAAAACAGAAAAAAAATAAGGACTGCAAAAAATACATTGTGGTAGAAAACTATTAATATCTCACTACTTATTATACATATAGAAATTTACCTAGGTACGTTATTGCAAACATTTTATTCGTAGTAATTGATAATTTTAACGAAGGGACAAAAATGTTCAAGATGTATTGTGGCATGATGTCACAAAAACATTTTGAACATTTTATACTGACATCACGTGATTCACGTGTCAGAAAAAAGCTCAGGTCAGAAAATAAACACTTTTATTCAACTAAAAAATAACACATATTTAGCCCATTAGACTCATTCAAAACTGCAAGGATACCGCCTATGCATGTCATACCTCATCGCATACAAACTAGCGCGCTTGCTTCGCTTCCCGCACGCTCCTTGGTGGTCCACTTCAAGCTCTGGCTGCTTGCTTCGCTCGCAGCGCAGCTGGCAGACGTTGCTGTAAGTAACACCGTCGGTGCCGCACACGGGGGATAGAATCCTGGCGCAGGCGCATTGAGGTCGAATGGGCCGGCAAGGTCCTTGTGCGGCAACCTGGAATTATATTTTGCATGAAAATAATATAAGTAATAAATAATATATACAGGGTGAATTTTAATTCGATTGCATCCTTCTAAACCATGACACCTAACGCATAGGAGCTAATATTACGCAAGTATTATGTAGTTGTGATCGCGCTACACCCAGCCCGTGCCGACCACCGCCGCCGCCGCCGCGCCGCCGCCGCCGCCGCCGCGCCGTAGATAGTCACGTGCATGAGCGCGTGACCTTCATGAACCAGTCAGAGTTTAAAATTTTAGAGTGGTTTAGAAGGATGCCATCGAATTCAATTTCACGCTGTATAGTACTAAAATGCTCACATAATAAAATTATAGGCAGCAAGCCATTTTTTGAAATTGTCAGATGACAAAATTTTGTCGTTAACTGTACTGTACCTACTAAGGCTTGCAAATATTCGAAAATTTTGATATTAATAATATTATAATTGATAATAATTCGAATATTAATCGAATAATAGAAAATTGTTGTAATGACGGCTCCTTTTATTATTTTATATGTTATTTGACAAAATAACACAAAAGAAATAAAATTAACAAAATGTAACGAGACATTTAGCGACATAGCGATTTACACGCACAATCAACCACACATTCTTAGTAAAAAAATCTTCAAAATCTAGATTAGTAGGTATTTTAACAATATCTACAATAAAATTTTACACAGTTAACATGTAGGTAAATAAACACGGTAAGTAACTGTAACTCGGGAGTAAGTAGATTGGCATTTTATATTTTTTAATAATTTAAAAATCTTGAAGGCATTGTTTCGCACTTAATTTGGTCAAGATCTCAGGAACCCTGCCGTCTATTGAAATGACTTATGTTTTGATTCGTAGGTTATTTATTACTAATTATTTAGTTTCTTGAACCAGTTTCTTCATAAGTTTTGTAGTTTTCTTGATAATAAGCAAAAACTTGATTTTTACGCTGACGCCCCGACGCCGTTTCAAAAATGTATGCTCTGTCCCGCTCCTATGAACGCGAAATCATATGTCTATCTTTTTCACAAAATGGCGCGCATTATGTCCTCTAAACACAATGTCATTCACGTGAGCGACAGAGACAAATAGACAGCAGAGTCTCGTCAAATACGCGAACGCACTACGCAGTCACGCGCGGCACTCCCAGATGTTTCCGAACCCTATAACTTTGTCATGTTGTTAACCCGAACGACTGAAACTTTATGGATATTATCGCGCGAACTTTTGTGGCATTTTAAGCTTATCAGAGTTCTGAGTTTGATATTATTGAATTTAATCGAATATTCGAATATTGCAATTTCAGTATTCGAAAATTCGAACTAATATAATATTCGAATTATTCGAATATTCGAATGCAAGCCCTAGGGCTTGCATTAGGTACTAGTACCTACCTACATAAGGCATACATAAACTGGTCTGTGGGCATACGCTATACCTACGTACCAACTTATGTTATGTATGATGTTACACCAATATTGAATAAGTAATTTTTATTCGATACGCGTTGCCTATTATAACTTCTTAGCATACCTAGTCTTGGTGCATCAGTCTACCTGGCACATTAGAGTCGACTTGTTTATCGGTCTCACAGACCAGCAAGTAAGTACCAGTGGGACAGACGCAGCTCGGATCTCTAAGAACCAGAGATCTAAAACTTACCTCTAAATCATTTCTGAGCATACTCTTGGTGCAGTCCAGCAGACACCTATTAGAGTAGACCTGCCCGTCGGTCCCACAGACCGGTGCGTAGTTTCGAGGACACACACAGTTGGGGTTCGCGAATGTCGAGCTGATGATGAGGACGATGATCGCCGCGGCTGAAGCTGAAATATTAACTTATGTCATTATTTTTCCTTCTATGTAATAAAAATATTGTTGTGTTAATAACTGCTTTTTGGACAAATAAAGGGCCGATTTCACAGAATTAAACTAAAGTTGACCTTAACTTAGAGTTAGAGAGACGTCGATGCTTTAAAAAAAGAATCTCTTTTTTAGGGTTTTCGTAGATCGGAGATAGGTTTCGAAACCCTTATGGCATCGCTTTTCCTGTTCATTTTCCCGTCTTTCATATCCCTGCAACTACAGCAGCAAATAACTTAAAGTTTAAATTAAAAATACAATTCGTGCACCTGTACAAATTAGAAAAAAAAAAATTTAAATTTAAATTTTCAGTACAAATTGTGATGTCGAAATTTTAAAAGAGACCTACAAAGTCAAGTGAGGTATCAAATGAAAGGTTTGTTAATTTCAAAACAGTTTTAAAAATTTCTGTAAGTTTCATAACTTTTTGAAATATTTTGAAAAATGTCGATTAATTACCCAATCCCCCTGTATCACAGAAGTTTGCAGAGCGATCCATCTGAAATGTATGTAGCGTTTGTAGATATGGATCTATATTTTACAGGAAAAATATAGAGAAGTCTGTAAGTAGAACACTTTTTGAAAAATAGACAAAAAGGGGGGGCCGCCTGTCCCTGTAGGGTATCAAATAAAAGGTATCAGTTTGCACATCTCAAATCAGTTTTTGATATTCCTGTACATACTTTTGGAAATATTTTGAAAACGTTGTAAATTTTACCATTACCTCTATACTCCGAAGTTTTCAAACCGATCCATCTAAAATGTATCTTACATTTTTAGGTATTCATTTGCAAAGTCTCTAACCGGTACCTATAGTATACTTGATAAACGATCGAAACCCTCGGCGCGCGAGTCACACTCGCACTTGACGGATCTACTGTAACCAGACCTTAAAAATACTCTTCTGAAGATTCATTCTTTAAAAAAGGCTAATAATGGTTCATGGGGACACTACCTACCTACTCACCGATCTGATGGATCAGTTGAACTACCACAAGACTGTTTGCAACAGTCTGCAGTTAGCTCAACTTTCAATTGAAAATACCTACTAATTATAATTTGTTTCTATTATTTAGCTGTACTTAATAGCCCTTTAGGGTCATACCGTAAACGCTGGGCAGTGTAAACGATTATATTAACACTTTCAATGCCCACACTGCTTGTAATTAAAAAAATCTTAGGACGGGTTTTTCTCCAACTCCAAAAATAACAACTATCAGGCTAATGATTTCTTCGTCGCTTATTTACTTTAGTCTACAAATCGAAGTGACAGAAACAAAAAATATCACTTTATTTTGATGAATATTTTAATATAAAAAAAATTATTTTTTCTCAGTACCTATTTAATCTAATTATACAGTTAATGTAAATTACATAAATTCGCACTTGCGCAGCGGCTAAGAAAACACACATTCTGTGTTAGCACAGCCGAAAGACGTTTTTTTCGAATGAAACGCCGCGCCTGTGCGGGCGGCAGCGGCGGCGCACACAATAGCTGTGTGGAGTAATTATGTAAAAACAATGTTTGCAGTCAACGTGTTATAATAAATAATTTTTGATTGATATAATGATTTAACCGCGGCACGTCCCTTCTGCGGGTCGCACCGACAGAGGCTGGGCAGTGTATCCGTTATTAAATTCCCTACTCACCTAATTGAGCCATCCTTCCCATTGATTAAAAAATATTACACAGACTTTACTAAATCTTTCAGTATTTCAATTTAAATGCCAGCCAAGTAGTGTTCTTTGTAAGTTAATGTTTGATTACTCGCAAGAATGCATTTTATATACGAGTACCTACTTACTCAGTAAATCAGCGTTACCGTTTTCCCTATATTGTGGTTACCACATACCTAATTACCTCTTAGTGATACATAGGTAAGTACTTAACTCACACAAGCATTAAGTAACTACGAATTTTTTTTTTTTTTTTTTTTTTTTTTAAACGGCAATGGCCTTTATTAACAAAGAATATTACAATCAAATTATAACTAGTATTTACTACGAAATTGATTATTGAATAAATTAATTTATTATATCGGTACACAACTACGAAATAAATAAAAAATATTATGACAAAGTATATCCTAAGATTGATTGTCAAAAATCATAGTAAAAATCAGCCAAAAAAATCTTTAAACGGGGCGGCGCAGTGCGGTGGCTCTCCTGTAAAGATGCGATTTTTGGAATCGATAGTTTACGTAGGGAGCGTCTATCTGTGCTATCACTTAGCACAACGACGACGACGACGACGACGCGACAACGACACTCAGATGATACCTACCTACAAACGAGTACGTTAGATAGTGTCTCAATCTCAAAGCTTATGTTAGGTTAAGTTAGACTAGATGATGCTGTGTGGATTGTCCAGCATTTTTTATTTTATTAAGTTGGTAAAAGTAATATCTCAAGACTCTGACCCACCATTAACTAAGGTTATAGAAATCTAAGTTATGCCTATAAAATAAAAAGGCAGATTCACCAAACTAAGCACATTTTAGATACTATTGAAAAAAAACTTAAAATTAAAATTATTTTTTTACTGACCTTACCATGATTATTGCTAGGTTTAAGTTTGATAAAGCATTATCTTATACACTGGCCTGCAAAACTAAGTATCCCACTCTTATATTTGATTTTTTTCTAAAGTGTAGAAGTTAGAGATTTAAAATAAAAAACGTTATACCTATAGCTAATTTTATCAGCTTTCTTTGAAACTTTAGTAAACTATACATTATCTAATAACATTTTTAGCTTAAAAAAGATAAAACAATAAAATAGCAATTTTTATCTTAGTGTCAAAAGCTCAATTAACATTTTAGTATGTTTTCATGTTATTTAATTTTTAATAACTGGTATTGCCTCCTCGGGCTCTGATTACAGCTTCTAGCCGGTTTGGCATACTGAACACTAGGTTTCGGAGCCGATTTTGGGGAATATTCTACCATTCTTCTACATACAAAATAATAATAAATACCTAATAAAAAAAAATTATATGCACAATTAAACTCACTGTTTTTCGATTTATTTTGTGTACCTACTTAAAAAGTTATTGCAATTTTGTGATACTTAGTTTAGCAGGCCAGTGTAGTTTGTTACATAATGTAGGTAAATGTATAAATACCTAAGCACCAATAGGTATAGGTAGGTGCACCTAGTACCTACCTAAATAGATAACTTTATGTAAATATTTGAATTTAAGTAGGTTAGTACCTTACCAACTTACGTACCTTGATGATGTTAAGTTAATTATGAATGCTTATTTAATTATCACAACTGCCATAAACTTTCAGTTTAGCCACAAAATAACTACCTATTAAAGTAGATACTACTTTTAAAGTAATAACCTTGGACAACTTTGTTTCATGATCTAACGACACATTAATTTATTTTAATACCAAAGGCGCAGTACAGTATGTCTTTTAAAAAAAAAATAGGTATCTACGGCAGATTAGTGGTAGGTATATTAGTATGCTTAAAGGACCACCGCTCATGCACTAAGGTTTCGTATGTTTAGGGGATCATACCAACTCTATTATAAAATAATGCGACAAGTTCGTGTAAATGTTTGTTGCCACGTAGGTATCTCAGTAACTAATTAACCTATTTAGATGAAATTTGGTATGTAGATAGTTTAAGTTCTAGAATAACACAGGCTAATCTAATTTTCAAATTACCCCCTGAGTCAAAAAGGGTGGTAAAATCTGTATGGAAAATTAGAATTCCTTGGTTCGATTCACTCAAAACTCGGTGAAGGTAAATAAATAGTAAAGTAAATAATGCCACACGTATTTTTTATTTTTACAAAACTACGCCCTAGGGGGTGTACTACCAATTTCCAAGCGGGCCAAGCGCGGGCGCAGCTAGTTAAACATAAAAAGTTTCGGATAGCTCATCCGATGGGGGTTATCCAATTTCCGAATCTAAGAGCAAAAATGGAAACCGATCTGGCAGCGGTGTAGTCAAAGATAACTCATAAATAACATATGTCATCATAATATAAGGGCAACTTCTTGTTAAATTATTTAATCTTTAGAAAATGCCGGTTTTGATGACTCAATGATTCATGCGAAATACTTAGTCTTTATTGACAAAGAAAATTACAATTCAATAATAAAAACAAATTAGAACTAGTATTTACAATTGAAACAATTAAGCTAACTGCAGACTGTTGCAAACCATCTACAGGTAGCTCAACTGATCCAGGGATATCAATACCAATCGGAAGCGTCCTCAAGACGCTGACTGCATTCAATACTGATGCGGATGATGATTTATTAATGACTAATGATTTATTATCATCATCAGCCTTTACTAGTCCACTGCTGGACATTGGCCTCCCTAATGAGCACATAGCACCCTGTCTTCAGCTTGCCGCATCCAGCACCTGCCAGCAGTCTTTCGCAGATCGTCATCTCTGACAGGGGAGGACCGATAAATTATCATTGATGATGATGATGAATGATTATGACATGACCTATAAAACAATTGTTGTAAGATTATCATTGTTTTATTAGCTCTCAACTGGGCGTAAATAGATACACAGATTAATATAAATCAATTATGCAATAGATACAATATCTGTCCACAGGTTGTATTACGAGTATTTATTTTTTTTAGATCATCACAACCCTAGATTAATACCTACACCCACGGCTGGGTAAAATAGGCCTCCTAAAGTTTTTGTCACCCTTCTCTGCCCTGTACCTTTCGCATCCAGAGAGGCAGTTCTCGCCAGTAAATCACTAGTTATATATTAAATAAAATTTCAAATTTTACAGTTTTTATATGTATAGTAGAACAAGGTAATTTGTAGGTATATGAATGTAGGGGATAGATATGTTCCAAGAACTCAAAATAAAGAAATAATCATAGGTACTACAAATCAATATAATCATGTAACTCGTTTTTTTAACAATACCTTCTAATTATTATCTGGCTAAGACAAAGGTTTAAAAAACTTAGTAATTTTCTCTTGTTTTGCCGCTTTTAAAAGGTCCTTCAATTAGAATTGATATTCGGCAGTGGCCTTAGCAATTTTCCTTTTGAAAATAAAACTTCATTCCATAGATGGGTAAATTTTCATGAAAAAATCACACAGTTCATTTGCCATGCGTAAACCTTCACTAAGGGTTTTTAGGTAGGACGCTTTTTAGTGCTTGTGAAAAGCTCTTCTTCAATGGAATGCGGGTATAAGGGGAAGAGCTTCTTTACTTTAGTCAACATACCGAAGCGACTGAAATCAAAAATATCACTTTATTTCCGTGTCAGTGTTTAATTATTAAGAATTTGACCTTTTCTAAGTGTACATTTATTGTATTTATGGAAATAAAGAGTTTTTGACTTTGACTTTGACTATAACATTTCCTCTAAGTCGTTTTTTTTTGACAACGAACTTAAGGCATAGTGGCAATAAGACTTATTTTTCTTTTTATAATTGTTCTCTCAGTGCAACCGCAACAGCTCGCAGTAAGTGGTACTCAAAGGATGCCGCCGACGCGTTAATAAAAGACACCGATTTTATTTTAATGTACCGACTGGATCCGCGAATATCGAAAAATTTATCCGCGAATACAGGAAACGAGTCGCAATTTTTTTACTCGCGAATAGTGAAATCACGAATAAGGGAACCGCGGGCAAATGCAACTCAAAAACCACATGGGGCACTAATGCCGCTGCTCGGCCTTGGAAGTGCACAAATATAAGCTACCTTATAAGCTATTTTAAATTTGGCTGAGGCTAATAGGTAAAAATCATGCCGCTGCATTAACGTTTTCAGACGTTACTGCAGCGGCATCTTAGTTTCGCGAATTACTCCGAAACCTTGATAGGCACTAATTTTATTTTTGGTGCACATTTACAGGACATAGTGCTCTATTTTTTCTATAACTTTCATCTAGATCCGAGTCGACATGCCGCTGGGGTAACGCACACGTATAAGGAGCTTTTACTGTATTTATTTAACACTTTCATTGGGCTTGAGGTAGGTCAGGACCCAGCCAGAGGTCCACGACTCTATTGTTTTCAATAAAATTTGGTTCATGTCCATGAGCGACCATGCTGCATGGCATGACGCACATGTCCGGCTTCACTTCATCCAAGCTGCGGAGCGCCTCTTATCGGGACTCACCGCATCAGAGGGTGGGCACTGTGGGCAGTAAAAGCATCATCTCAGACTCTTTAATAATAATAATAATGTTTGTTTATTTTCAGATTACAAAAGATCCATAAGTTAGTAAATTCTTAGCATATGTCAGTTTTAACTATTTTATTAATGTGGAGATGAAGTGTCTGTACATCACTCCATCTAATTTATCAGCTATTGCTAACAGGATAGTGATGGTACTCCCGCGTATTCTACCAAGCAGTGAGGCTGCCTTCTTCTTCATACAGGCGGCGAAACCATCTACGCGGGCCTCCGCAAACATGCCGGAGGCGCTGCAGAATCGCGGGAGCCCCAACAGCATCCTGAAAGCGTTGTTGTACTGGACACGTGTATTGACGGATTTCTTCGTATACGTGAACCATAGGCTGCTCGTGTAAAAGGATTGGAAAAAGGATTTAACAGTTATTTTTACTTCTGCGGAACTACGAGAAAACCTGCGCACCAACATATTCGCTCTCACCGTCAACGCCCTTCGCTCCCTCTCCATGTCCTCTTCATCTCTCAGGTTATCTCTAGCCCGAGATGACCCAGATACCTAAACTTACAAACTCTAATAAGCTCCTTACCACTCAACCATCCCATCGTGTCTGTGCCGCCTCTCTTAGAGTGCACACAATGTCCCCGGGCTCGCTTTTTTAAGGGACAGAGAGGCCTCAAAATTCATCAAGCAAGAATCCATAAGGATCCCAGTCCTTATGGATTCTTGATTCGCTGTCTGCTCCGGTTGCAGGTGCGGTAGATGTTTTGACACAAAATTCAAACTATACGGCTGATACACCCCTTTTTTGGAAAGTTCTGAGTGAGTACAAAGCTACAACTCCTATTTTTAAACGTATTCCTCGAGGTGCACGCATCTCTGTCGCTTCCGCTCTCTCAGGAGCCATTAGGAATGCTGTTTCAAAAAACACCAAGCGAGCTTGGGAGCACTTACTAGTTTTTTCTTACAGCGTACTGCATATAAAGAAAGATTTGGGCAACAAATCATCAGTCACGGTTAAGATTAAACAAAATTGTGTTAGGTACACTGCACGCGAAGGGCAGCCTATTTCCACTGTTGATCAGGCCACACCACAAAATTCAAATTCTAATAAGCCATTGGCTGAGTCTACTATCTACAGACTTGTAGAGAGTAAACTCAATGATGGTGATATCAAAGGTGCCTCACGCATAATGTTCTCAAACGACACGATGGCGCCAAATGACAATGCTACTCTCATATCTCTTGAGAGTAAGCATCCAGCAGCAGGGGCCAATACACAACTCCCCGATCCACCGGAAGAGAGTGATGTCGCTGTAAGCACGACCAGCCAGGACGTGCTTAAAGCTGTCATGTCTTTTCTTGAGAGTGGCTCTGCCGGCGGCCTGGATGCTGTGACTCCACAGCATCTAAAAGATCTTCGGTCTGGCGGGTCTGGCCATGCAGGTGAAGTCCTTCTGGAAGACTTGACAGGTTTAATCAACCTGATGTTGTCAGGCCGAGTTAACAGCGAGATCACAGAACTCCTATACGGTGCAAACCTTTGTGCCCTAAAAAAGAAGGATGGCGGTATAAGACCCATAGCCGTGGGCACTACATACCGCCGCCTTGCGGCTAAAGTCTGCTGTCGGAAAGAAGCCGACTATTTAGGCGACTATTTCCGACCAATTCAGTTAGGCTTTGGTTCGCGAGGCGGATGTGAGGCCGCAGTACATTCCCTTCGTACATTTTTAGACCAAAATTATGGGGAGGTAATTCTGAAGGTAGACGTCAAAAACGCCTTCAATTCCGTAGACAGGGGCGCCTTGCTAAAACAAATTAAAGACAAAATTCCAGAAATTTACCCTTTTCTTTGGCAATGTTACGGTTCGCCGTCAAAATTAATTTACAAGAACAAAGTAATTTTGTCCGCTGTTGGATGTCAGCAGGGCGACCCTCTCGGTCCGGCCATATTTAGCCTTGCCATCCAACCGATAATTCAACGTCTCCAATCCAAGCTCAATGTTTGGTATTTGGATGACGGAATTTTAGGTGGAGAGGTAAACACAGTTTTTGATGATCTAAAAATCATCACAGATGAATTTCGAAAAATAGGTTTGGAATTAAATTTTTCAAAGTGCGAGCTTTTTATTTCCGACTCTTGTGTAGACAAAAACAATATCATTGGAAAATTCAATAGTTTAGCCCCCAACATAACAGTTGTTGATAAATGTTCACTTCGCCTCCTTGGTTCACCAATTCTTGATGAGTCTTTTCAGTCCTTTGTAGACGAGAAAATTCAAAATTTCAACAAAACTTCGGACAGACTGCTCAAAATTAATAGCCATATGGCTTTTACAATAATTAGATTTTGTCTTTTTGTACCTGAATTTACGTATTCTTTGAGATGTAGTCAACTGTGGAAACACAGTGAGCTCTTGGAAGGCTTAGACAACATAATAAAGAATACTCTATCATCGGTTTTGAATGTCGATTTAGATGACAAGGCATGGTCGCAGGCCTCCCTGCCTGTCAAATTGGGAGGCTTAGGTATACGCAAAATTTCAAGTGTAGCCCTTCCAGCGTTCCTGTCTTCCGTCTACAGCACTAGTTCTTTAGTTAAAAAAAAATTTATAGTCATCTTGTTTGGTCCCACCTGGAATTTCATTCAAAATTTCATTTTTAGACGAAGCTCGAACGGCTTGGTATAATGCTTGCCCTAATGCTGCTCCCCCAAAATGTCTTTTGTCTCAACGGCAATGGGACGGGCCTCTGTGTGAGTTGACACGGAATAGTTTGTTACAAACGTGCTCCAGCTCTGCGGATCGTGCCCGTCTCCTGGCCGTTTCTAAATGGGAGTCAGGACATTGGTTGCAAGCATTTCCTTCATTTAACACTGGCACTTTATTGGATCCCGTAACTTTCCGTATCGCAACATGTCTTCGGTTGGGTGCAATGTGTTGCGCGCCTCATCAATGCCAGTGCGGTACTGCTGTCGAACAGCTTGGTCATCACGGATTATCATGCACTAGGGCCGCCGGTCGGATATCTCGTCATGCCAGCCTTAACGACGTCATCCGGCGGGCCTTTGTCACCGCTAACGTACCAGCTATTCTCGAACCGAATGGTCTGTTGCGTGACGATGGTAAGAGGCCTGACGGCATGACACTAGTCCCATGGGAGTTGGGGAGGCCCATTGTGTGGGACGCTACATGCGTCGACACACTTGCGCCTTCCCATCTTCCGAGGACATCCGTAAGGGCTGGTGCGGCGGCAGATTTGGCCGAGGATCTCAAGAGACGCAAATATGCAGGTCTCGACAGAGCCTACATATTTGCTCCCTTTGGGGTCGAGACCCTAGGTCCGTGGGGTACCGAGGCTCTCCGGGTTTTTAAAATGTTATCTGAGCGTCTGGTCGACGCGACGCGTGACCCGAGAGCTGGCGGATATCTGGCGCAGCGCATCAGCATTGCCATACAGCGGGGCAATGCAGCCAGCGTCTTGGGGACGCTTCCAACTGGTATTGATATGGATCAGTTGAGCTACCTGTAGATTGTTTGCAACAGTCTGCAGTTAGCTTAATTGTTTCAATTGTAAATACTAGTTATAATTTGATTGTAATTTTCTTTGTTAATAAAACTCAACAAAAGGAGAAGCTTTAGGTAGCAGGTTTTAGGTGTAAATACTATCTATCTATCTAATGACATGAGTAGGCTCTCCTCGAAATCGAATCCATGCCTTCAGCTAAATGCTCGCTCACCATGCCATGGAGGTTGTCTTTAAGAATTTTATGACTAAGAATTAAATGAACTGCTGAAAATTTTACTAAATCACTCGTACGTTGGAATATTTCACTGTTTTGCTAAGTTTTTGTGCACAAAATGTGTGTACCTACATTAATGTGTTTTTGGATTGCATTGTACTTACCTATTGTAAGAATCATTTTGGTTTTTAGGATTCCGGAACCCTATTACTAAGCCTACACTGTCCGTCCGTCCGTCTGTCACGGGGCTCTATCTCATGAACTGTTAGAGGTAGACAGTTGAAATTTTCTTGCCGCTATAACAGCAAATATTAAAAATTTAATAAACATCCAATTTTAAGAACTTCCATACAAAAAACGTGATTTTTTGCTCTTTGTTTGTCCAGGCTGTATCTCTTGAACCATACAATGAAACTTTCTATAAATAAGTAACACTTCAACTATAAAAATAACATATATACTAAAAATGGGGTCTCTGAACAAGAGAAAATTTGATGTTCTTTGATAAAGTTGCCTGATTTTTACAGTAGGGGTACGGAATTCTTTGTATGCGATTCGACCTGCACTTGGCGGTTTATTCTACCATGATTAATCATCAATTTTATACATAACTTATGTACAGGTAGGTACAACAACTGGGAGGGGAGAAAATTATAGTCATTGTTAAGGTAGGTAAGTACAATAGTAACTTATTGCGTAGATGGAAGTCCCTGGCTTGAGTCACGGACCTAACACATGACTTATGTAATATTTTCGATCGAGCGAATCAAGATCTTGTTTAAATGTACTTATTGGCAAGCGTTTTTATTAATAAGTTTTTGTATGTATGTTGTGTACATATGTCGATATTTTACAACCCTTTGCAAGCAAGCCGGCCTATTAAAAGTATGAATACCTACATAAGTGAAGTGGCGTTAATCTAAGGGCAAACCTCTGTTAGGTTCCCAAGTCTCGTAGTATAGATAGATAGATAGATTATCACTTTATTGCACCATCAATACACTTATAAAACAAGAACTTAATACTAATTATATATAATGTGGCACAATCGGTAGTATATTATATAAGATTTGTTGTTTTTATATAACTACACAACTTTTGTCTTCACTTTACCGAAAGATATTAGTTTTCGAATAGTTCTGTCATTAGAAATTGGCTTCAATTTTTCAATCAATTTTTCCAATTTTTGTAAATTTTTGGTAACTTGCCAATGATCGTCACTGTGCCTACATAGCAAAGTGAGCGGGGAACCACGAGGGACTTCGTATCGAGCGTGAGTAAAGTCCCAAGTCCCAGCCCAACCCAACACGGAAGACGCATTAATTTATGCGTAACGGAAAACTGCGATCCGCAACTCGCAACAAAAGGTATTGTTTTCGCATCACGCTGTTTGCAACGAGTTATCCTCATAGGTTTATCAAAAGGAAACAAGATACCGACACCCTCGTTAACTGAAGTGTTAGGTATATACTATCTACTGAAGAGAAACCCGTATAAAACTGTTCTGAACTGAATGTACCGTATAAAGAGTGAATAGCTAGCTGTGAGTGTACGGTTCAGTTTTGCAATGGATTACAAAATTGGTGAGTTTTTCCTGTAACAAATTCGAACTTATTTTATTTTCTTAGGGGCAATATTCTCTTATCTCGATCAGCCACTGCCCGGACTAGGGACCTCTTCTTTGCCCAGATGAGAACACTTATGTAAGACAATTTTCACCCAAAATTTTTATCGACGGACGAACTGTACTTCATCCCGATTCATTCAACATTATCCTAGATAACATCTCGGTGTTATCTCGGATAATGTTGAACGAATCTGGTTTAGGTATAGAGTTCTATGTTTTTCCTGGATTAAAAGTAGGCACCTAGCATACCTAGTGTGTTCATCTCGACTTAGGTAGAAACAATCCCACTGACCAGTCTTTTTCCTTTTTTAAATTTCATTAAGCTCCGTTCGGCCATTTAGTCTTGAAAATGTGACAAACAGACAGGCTGACAGTACCTAGGTACTTACATAGACATACGGATTTATTTGGATGGTAAGCCATAGCTCGACGGTCCCCTGAAAGACTGGACCTCAGAATAAAACTATAGACTAAAACAGAAATGTGTGGCAGGAGGTGATTCCTACCTTCCTTTACCCTGTTAAGGGACTAAGAATTTAAATAATAATAATGACTTTTAAGGCTGGTGTATGGCCCAACGGCGTTGAGAAGACAAAATAATTACCTACGATATTTTTTTTTATTCATAATTTGGATATTTCTTGTAAAATTGAGTATTTTTCTTTCACTAAAATATTTGTCTAAGTACACAAATTGAACATTTCACGAATAAAACAAATTTTAAATATGGCTTCAGATAATTATATTAATTCTCAAGGCCGTTGGGCCAGCCTTAAGCCACTTCTCATGATTGGTCATAAGATCTTGGGTTTTATGTCGAGCTAATAACTCATAGATTCCCTTCTGTACCAATTGTACCTACCTTTCAACGTACCTACCTACTTACTAAAGACTAGCCTGAGTGAGAGACCCTTTTAGGTATCTCTTGTTCACTGTGATTATGATGTCTTTACCACAAGCATGACCTAAGCATTGACTAAGAACTTTGATTAAATCTAGTTCAGCGGTTTTCGTCGTTGACTGTCCAGTTAGTGCCAAAAATGGTAACTCCCCTTCACAGTTCGCAGTCCATTTATTATTATTATTGACTACGCGCGTGCAGAAGGCACGCGGCTTCGCACGCTTTTTTGGAATAAAAAGTAGTCAATGTTATTCCAGGTCCTTCTGCAAAATTGCTGGTTAAATTGTTTGGTTGGTGCAAAATTCCAGCCCGATCCATTCCCTAGTTTGGCGTTGTCTTCAGCCAAACAATTCCACAACGGCACAATCTTTTGCCGTTTTAATATTAGTATGATTGAGTTTAATATCTGGGAACTGGGATACCTTCCTCGGTACAAACATTTGCACATTATTCAATTGTTTTGTTGAAATTTTCCAAACCCAGATGTACCTGGTCGTGGTCTGTTGCTATTGCAATGTGTGATTATCACACCACTTAGCAAATAATATGTACTAGCACTTAAAATTAAATGTTTGTTTCTCTATTAATTACCTATGTTTAAATGTCTATGTGGTGCCTATGTAAATACTCTTGTCTCTTTAAGTTACATGAGTAGGTACCGATGCCTAGGTACAATCCAAATATTATGTACTACATACAATATTTAATAACATCGTCAGACCTAATTGGTAACTGTAACTCTTTATGCAGCCAGCGTCTTGGGGACGCTTCCGACTGGTATTGATATGGAACAGTTGAGCTAGCTGTAGATTGTTTGCAACAGTCTGCAGTTAGATTAATTGTTTTAATTGTAAATAGGTACTAATTCTTATTTGTTTTTAATATTGAATTGTAATTTTCTTGTCAACAAAAATGCAAAAAAAAATTGGTGTCTTACATAAAATAACATTAATATAATAAACTAGCTGCAGCCCGCGGCTTCGCACGCTGGAATAAAACGTAGCCTATGTCCGACCCCGGGATACCATCTACCTCGCTGCCAAATTTCACCGAGATCCGTTCCGCCGTTCTTGAGTTATAAATAGTGTAACTAACACGACTTTCTTTTATATATAGATATAGATAGATAGAAATATAACATAACCAATGATGCCGTACATAAGAACATGCCTTTTATTATTAAAATTATTTAAACCAAACCAATATATGCATGCATTGATGTAGGTAGCTATAGTTAACTGTGGACATTTACACATCCACCATCATTATCAGTCATCTGATCCTAGGATCCAAAACAATAGCTTCTACATTACCTCATCATCACCATTGCCTAAATTGACACCAGGGTTTACATTCTTTTCAGTGTTTCTCTTGGCGATGACAGCCACTTGTGCTCTCTGCCTACCCCCACAACCATCCTGCGCTTGCGCCAGAATATACTACCCGATCTGCGACTCAGATTGGCACACCTCAAACAACTTGTGCGAATTCGACTGTCGCGAGCAACACATGAGAAAACATGGACACCCACTCACTATTCTCAAAGAAGGGATCACTTGTGAACAATTTAAACTAAATAACAAACCGTATGGTGCTTACGCGCCGTATGTTTAGAAAAAGATATTTTTGGTTGCAGGTACTTGTATTTATTTTATTATTATGCGACTTAGCATAGTTTTACTTAATAAGGTTAGTTTTATTTAATTATTTATATTTTAAGACCAGAATGATTAGAACAACTTAGGAATTTAATCGAAAGCTCACAGCTATTGGCTCATCTCACCCCAACCTCCTTAAAACAGAAAGGCAACGATATACCTACAACGGTACATTTGGTATACATTTACAATAAATGTACAAAACTTACAATGTTACTTAATAATTTGATACATGGTAATGATTATTTTTACAATATTTACTTAACGTAAGATAGATTGTAATCTGCTTACTCAACTAAAAAACAACAATAAAACAAAGATATTTAAACCAACAAAAAAGGAAAAGCCATACCTACTGTGTAGGCAAACATAACAATAAATCAGATAATAACATCCTACTATACGTTAGACTAAATCACATACAGCTGTACTTTCAATAACAAAAAATTACATGTTCTAAATTAAGTAGGTACCTACATATGGGCGAACCCAACGGGTTTGGTTGTCAAACTAGTCCTGTAGGCCTAGTCTCAGTAACTCAGTACTCACGGGACCCCGTAGTAAAAAACTAGAAATACAAAAAAAAAGCGTTGTTTCATAATGTGAAAAAAAGATTATGAAAAAAAAATTACGATAAAAACACCACGAAAGTGCACTGTTTCGCACATAATTTTGTTGAGATCTCAGGAAGCCTGCGGTCTAAGTGAAATCATAACAAGTCTGTTTTGATTTGTAGATTATTACTAATTATCTGGTTCCTTGAACCAGTTTCTTGATATATTTTGTAGTTTTCTTGTAAATAAGCAAAAATTTGGTTTTTGCGCTTACGCCCCGTTCCAAAAACATAGGTATGGTCTGTCCCGCTTCTATGAAGGCGAAATCCTATGCCTTTCCTGTTCACAAAATGGGGCGCATTGCGCCTTCGTAGAAGCGGGACAGAACATATCTACGTTTTTGGAAGAAATTATGAAATAACAATAAAACAACATGTAGTAGTATACTGTATACCTACTATTTATCCTGCTGCACGCTGTGTGTGTCTTACTCAAACATAAAACTGAACGCAAAGGCACAGGTTAAGTAATGTTACTAAAAGTGCCTAAGCCTAAAACTGTACACATTAGGCGTTTTGAAGCGCGCGTTTAGTAACGGGTTTTTAGTAATCATCTGGTCCGACCATTCGTGCGTCCAGATTAAGTAACAAAAAATATTATCAAACAGTTATTTAACATAATATACCTCTACAGAATGTTCGGCAGACCGTGTGCCATATGGTAACTGGGGTAGGTGGAACCAAGTGCAATAGCTTGGTGGCTTTTTTAACCCTGAAAAGCCTCTTGGCTGTTTTAAAGTATTATTTTAAGTTTTTTCGATGTTTGTCCGAAATTTTAACTATTTAGTTTAAGCCATGTACAAATAAAATTACAGCACATAATAATTCAAATTTCGGAAATATATCTAAAAGCCTTAAAAATAGGCTTTTCAGAGCACCACACATTACGTAACATGTATAATAATGTGGACGTGTTTTAATCTGGACGCACCTTTACACAACCAAACGCGCGCTTGCTTTTAGTGCTCGTAAAATTTTGGTCGGAACGCTCGTGGCGTGACAGCGCTCGCTTCAAAACGCTACTATTAATGTGTACTCTTGTGTTTGAACCAAAGCAGATTGGAGCAGAGATCTGCAAAATCTACCAATGGAATTTGGAATACTGAAATGATCATGCCATATTAATCAATTAAATCATATGTGTCTTGTATAATGATTTTCGTAGTTTTACACATCTCCACTTCGCTTGGGTGGACAGTGGACACAGACCTTTATGCTATATAAATATTTGAATAGGTTTGTTTTTAATTCAGCATATATTTTACCACTTTATACAGTATGCGGTCCCTTCACAACCACAAGCATCTATACCTCGTTGGAGCCCGTTGGCCTGCAGTTGTACAACTCAGTACAACCCTGTGCGCCATCGATTGGGGATGGTACTACTACTTCTGCTATGTTCCCTGCCGCAACAAAATACCTGAAGAAATATAGCTACCAGACTATTAGTGCATTTGACTGCCTTACTGGTAAACCTACTGCAGCAGATTATTGAAATAGATATTACATGTACTTTTATCTTACAATAAGTCATTATAAAATACTTGGGACTGTTCGGTTTATTAAAAAGTTTATCTTTAGTGGTACTTAGGTTGCATTTTGTTAAAAGTTTTGATAACTTAAACATGATACATTTATTAAACTTAAGCATAAAGTAATTATGGCTTTTAAACAGTGATTAATTTGTGTTTGGCTTTTATGAGTGTTTTGCAGTGTCAATAGTTTTATATGAATTAAATACATTAATTGAGATGTGTTATTTTAATAGTTCTCTATGTACCTATTGATTGATAGATAACATCACAGATAATCTGATAAGCTGACTAATTAATAAATAGTTAATCAATAGTTTACTTAAACTGCTAACATTGTTGGTATTTCACACTTTTACCACATTGTAATTTAGTTACACAAAGACAACTGAAGATCATCATAGTTTTGCGGGCATAAGTTGTTCATAAGTATAAGATTTCCTCTTAAAGTCAGGTTTGTACACATCGCTGGGTAGAAAGCTCGATAAAAAGATATGTGTAATCATTCCTGTCATACCCCATACCCTGTGCTTACCACACTCAAATATAGGTAAAGATATGCTTTGCCACATGTAGTGAGCATGGTTTTTGGTATCGCATAGTGCTTCCATGGTCACCGTAAAAATTTCTTCAACTTCATCTTCACTTGGAACTAAGGCCTTCATATCAAAGTTGTTTAACAGTCCTACCACTGGTTTGATAAGCATTTTACCATCCCTTGCTGGCACTGAATTTATTGTCCCCCAAACATCGACCCTGTCCCGTGGGAATCCTATCTCTTCCTCTGTCTCTCTCAGTGCTGTTTCTATCGCAGTTTCATCGTTGTCTCGCTTACCACCAGGGAATGACACTTGTCCGCGGTGCCTGGATAGCTTAGTTGATCTCAGGGTGTATAATAAGCAGACCTGGTCGTTCTCAACACACAGTGGCACCAGAACTGAAGAGAGAATCTTATCTGTCAGTTCCTTGTCTGTGTACTGAAATATTTTACAATTTTTGATTTTAGTCAAGCAGCGAGATCTGGCTGCACTTGACAACAATATACTTGGGCTTAGAGACATTGTAAACTTTCAGGTTACTATAAAACAATACAATCTCGAGACACAACGCAGAGTTTATCACAGTGAGACTTTGAACTTTGTATTGTAAATTCGTCACTGGGCAAGAGTGTGTTTATACTAGTTGGATATGCCGCGGCACTTATTATTTAACACGCAAGTATGTACTGCAGTAAAATATTAATTTGCCACTTTTCACTCGGAAAGAATACTTTCCTTCTTGGTAACCAAGAGATTATAATCTTGGTAAGTTGAATGTTGGTAGAAAACACGTACGTAGTATCCAAAAAGTATGTGATAGAAAAGAAAACACCTGTTTGACTTGACTTGACTTCTCTACAGTTGGCAGGTTTGTTTTCGATTTTCAGCTGATTTCTTGTTTTCTGTCAGTTTCTGTCACTTTTTGACTTTGACACATCTAATCTGGCTAAGGTGCCTACTTCGGACGAAGGAAATCATCTCCCTAGGGGGGTGATTTCCCTGGCCTATTCCATTCGTCCAATATTTTTGTCCAATGCAGGTGTACATTGATCAAATGATCAAATACCTTTTGGAAGACTTCATCCAATTTACTAGCAACACCTTTAAACCAAAGATTTTGACACAAGTTTCTGCCCGCGGCTTCGCACGCTTTGTTTCTATATCCATAGAAACAAAGCGTGCGAAGCCGCGAGCCACCAAGCGTATCCACGCTTGGTTATTTATTTCCCATGGAAACTGATATTTTATGGACTATAAAATACCCTATGTTTTATTCCAGGTCAAGAGCTTCACCTATGCAAAATTACAGCCCGATCTGTTGAGAAAACTTGTCGTGAAGAAGTAACAAACATTCAATTATCCATCCAAACTTTCGCATTTATGATAATATTGTGAAGTGTGATGTAATGTCATTTGAACTCAAAGTGACGCAAATTACAAAGGACAAAGTGTGATTTGACGAGTGGAAGGGCATCCGACAAAGAAATTTATCATATGTCGGGCATAGAAACTGGACAAAATTATTTGACGAGTGGAATACCACCCTTAACAGCATTTTATTACCAAAGGACAACGAAGAGCAAAGCAGCGCACCACGACTCGTAGACTCGTAGTAGGTTTTTACGTTGTATTGTGTAATATGGATAATTACCTATAAAACTATAGAAAAAAATAGGACGTCATGTTATAGGTAAAGGCAAAAAATGATAAATAACTCGATATTTTTTAAACTGCTTGTAAGTATCAAATAAATGCGCCCTTCATGGCGGCGCAGCCGCGCGAAACACAACATACCTAACTACATGCTTCGGCTACATCATATCTCATAACTAATAAATAATTTATAGGTCGCCGACGACCGCATGTCCTTCGCGGTGCTTAAGTTACAAACAAATGTACCGCCTACTCTACCCCCGCGCGTACCCGGCCGCTACCCCGAAACTAATATCCACCTAATATCTCTCGTTGACCTTGTCAGTAGGTACCTATCTGAAACTCAAGTGAGTTTTTATTTGCGTCGTGGTTTGTTTATAAACATTCTACATCGAGTTTGGCTAATGAATAGATTACATTTTCCGCTAACTAAAAAGTTTGAGAACCGCCATCTCCGTCGATGACGTTGTGTCACCCACTCATGACCGTGATGTCTCGGAATGCCATAGGTACCCAAAGAGAATAGAAATACCTACATATCCATCATACCATGCAAAGGCCAAAACTAGCGAGACTAAAATAAAAAAAAAACAGCGCACTCAGCGGCTGGTTTTGGTTTTTGAATTTAATTTTGATATGTACCTACCTACCTACTTCTTATTTCAATCATTTTTATTTACACTGTTTTAGCGGGTCGCAGACAGACTTGTTTACATGTAATTCATTAATTTTTACCCCAATAATGAGTTTTACTCATGGCATCCACAATATACTTTCATTATCCTCCCGAAACCGTTGCTTGGCTAACATGAAGAAAATCGTTATCCACAATCAGTTTAGCAGGCCTGAAAAGCTTAATGAGATCTCGAAGTCATCAAAGCCGCCTCAGTTAGCATCCGTTCTGGTGCCCCTCTGCGACATCAAAGGTGTCCCAGCGATGCTTTATACTCTACGTGCAATGAATCTGAGGACATCCAGCGACGAGATATCATTTCCTGGTGGTAGGTCAGAGCCAGGGGAGACGCCGTCACAGACCGCGGTGAGAACGACGCGCGAAGATATCGGACTGTCCGCAGACAAGATAGACGTATGGGGCCACGGGCCGGCGCTGCCTGCGCAGGACGGCGTGCTCATAACGCCCGTCATCGCTTCACTACACAATATCACCGATGACGACTTTTTCTTTAGAGAGGAGGTGGCAAGAGTCTTCACAGTCCCGATAGAACTGCTGTGCGACCCCATGAACCAGCACTACACGCTTTTCAAAAACGGGTTTGTTTTACCAGTGTTTGTTGCTAAGCAGTTTAAAATTTGGGGAGCAACAGCTTACATCACCCATTTATTCCTGAACTCCATCCTATCACCAAGTGTCTATTCTAACAACTGGATGGATAAGCTAACGTCTGGCAGTTGATGAAAGGTTTTACTTTGTTGCCATATATACTGAATACCATCATACCCTGCGATTGAAATGAAATAAACCTGCTATTGATTTTATTATAAATTTTTATTGTGTAGAAAGCTACATTATCACAATATTATAAGCACAAAGCAAGGCACAAAGCAGTTTTATGTGACACATTTTTGGCAGGTACTTACTGAAAAACTTATTATAGAAAATATTTTAAAAAAGAACCAAATGATACTAATGCAGAAACAAAAGGAACTAAAATAGTAGCAAAATAAAACACAAATAAAAAATAATAATATTACCAGGTTTATTCCTTAACACTTACATTATTATCTAGTTTTAATGTTTTTTACATCATCCACTTATCTGTTGATGTCTCTCGACCTTGTCTATTGCATGTGTACTATATTATGGATTCAGAACATTTTGCATATTCCTTCTCTAGGATACATTTTTATACCAAATATCATTAACAGAAAAAAAATACCAATCAAAATGTCTACATCAAATAGGTGGTCCGACTTAAAGCCTCAACTAATGTAGGTCCAAAAACAATTAATTACGAACAAATGTAACAAAAAACTAAGGCCTTATCTTAAAAATAAAAGATCAACAAGGCCGGCAAGAGCGCTTACAAAATGCTCACAAAATTTTGAAATGAAATATTACAACTTAAATAATATAATAATTGGGCAGAGGCATCATCAAAATAACTAATGTAGGCTGATGATGTTGATGACCATCAACATGTCGTGAATCAGTGAATCAAAGCTATCCTGATATCCAAAATAATTGAATACTGAAAGTAATCCATCTTAAATTTTAACCTACAAATTATATTACGAAGTATTTCTGCTTCGTTGTGTTGGACTACCCTCAATTCAGTCATAAATAAAAAAAAATACTATCAGTAGGTACCTCTGCCGAAAAAAATACCAATATGATTTATAATTATTTTGGGCATTTTGCACAATAACCAAAAAGCAAATGGCATCTGTTCCTCTTACTGCACTAGAGAGGTCTCATAGAATGTCTGTCAAGAATTAATTAATTAATTACAGTACCTACCCTAATATTGTTTTCAATTTCTTTTATAATAGAATAAAAAATCCGATTGCACCATACATTCATATCTCAACAATTTCAACTGTAACACGACAGGACGATTAGTAAGTCGAATTCTAGAAAACAAGATTTTACAATACAGAAATTTGCAAAAATCAGGGTATATAAATACTTAATGGTATCAAAATTTGTATACGGCGTCCTCAATCTCAATTTTATATTTAGTAAGTTTAGAACCTTTTAATAAACAGTACAAAGGAAAAAGACTAAAATGGAAATTCGACCATTATGTATTGTACCAAGGTTGTGAATCCCTATGCGTTATTCAGCGCTGGGTGCTTCACTGACGTCGACTGGGATGGAGGTGGTGAATGTAGGCGTTTCCAGTTCTTCATGCTTCTTCATCTTCAGTGCCTGCGCAGAAAAATCACTGTTAAAATGATTCCTCAAGATGTTAGATCAAGTTAAACAGCCTGGATGATTTTATTAATTTGCAGTATTTAGTTCTACACTAAGTGCCAAATAAGGTGGCAATACAGGTCGTTCACCTCTTCCTCCACAGTAGAAGTAAAATTATCGCTATTCTGTCGCTTTCCGGTACCGGTTTCGCTAGAGTATCGTAGTACAAGCGTACTAGGAAGCAATAAACAAACAACACATCCCAAAAAAGTTCGAAATTGGGAATTAACTACTGACTTTTTACGTTTTCAAATAATTTAGGTACGTATTTTAATGTTGTAAAATACCAGAGTAAATTTAAACCGGTGATATTTTAATTAATTAATGAATAAATTATGGTTAACAGTACCAAATTATATTACCATGACTAAAAAAAAAATATGAATTGTGTGTAACATAAGAATTTAGGTATCGAAAACGTTTATAAATTTATAATAACATAGGTCTATAATTTTATGCGTATTAATATTAAGTTTCCAAAGACTTTAATAACCCTAAAAAACTCAAAATTTTAAGCTGTGCCCTTTTATGATTTCGTGAAGGAGATAGGTGAATGTCCTCTATTGCCACGTTATTTGGCACCGAGTATACCCAGAGAATGAGATTTGTAAAACAACCAATATAGCGTCACATGACCTAGCTAGGTTCTATGGGTAGACGCTCCGGTCGACTGTGGTGGAACCCGGCTCTTAGCGCCTAAGCTACACGATTGAGGTACCTATACACCATTAAGGTGGATCGTTTCGTGCTGGAGTGAGTTTCAAATTTTATGTGTTTTTTTGGCCTTCTATTACATTTAAGTAAATTGGCGCAAATCATAAACTATTTTCTATGAAGTCATGACAAACCCAACTTTGATTCTATTGTTTATTGGGAGCATTTGGGGAAAAAAATGATTTTTGTTCAAAATGTCTTATTTTCCCAAATGGTCCAGAAATACCAATAAATCGAAGATAGTTTTTTCACAAAGTAATAGAAAATGGTTTACGATTATACGCAAATTACTTGTCCGCTAGTTTTATTCCTTGTAGAATGCAGAAAAAATTAAAAACCACAAAAAAATTAATCTCGCACCAACTCGAAACGATCAACCTTAAACGCACTAACAGTTCTATTCATAAGTGCTCATTGACACATACATCCCCGAATACTCGATCGTAAATAGTGCAAAATCGTGACTTTTTGATAAATCTTAGATAATTAATAAATCTATAACTAATTTAGTTCACAATAACCAAAACCATAACAACACAGACAGAACCATAACCGAGTAAAAATAAAGAGTTACACAAAACCATAAACCAGAGCCCTGAGTCCGGTTAACGATAGTATAGAGACGTGATCGTGAGTCTCATTTTTCCATAGGATTTGGTACAGCGCCTCTCTCGTGCGGACAGGGAACTACGCAAATCAATAAAAAAATGAGACGTCACGATCACGTCTCGATACTATCGTCAAACGGCTCAGCTCGGCCATTGTTATTTTTTTGAGAAATGAGGGGCTTATAACCTTTTTTTTTTATTAATTTATTTGATTGTAAGAAATGCGCTGCTCTTTAACAAAACTTATTAATTTATTTGATTGTAAGTAATTTGTCTTTTTTAAGTAATAAAGATAGGTATTGCATTCAAAACTACAAATTTTTTTTTACAAAGGTGGCAATACGACTGTGTATAAAATACGTGATTTTAACTGATTTTTAAGCAAAGCTTTTTATTTATTTTATATTTAATTGAAACCAGAAAAATATATAATATCATCCTTTGTAATAAAATTATTAGTTATGAAATTCAGCTAAACATTTTTAAGAAGTGCCCATCTATGAAAGTTTAAAGCCGGGTTTCCACCGCGAAAGGGTAATGAGCAGGAAATGAGAGGGCGGAGTTAATTTTAAAGCTTTCTACTCGCTCAGTTCTTTTTGCTCGACTATTTGATGGTCAAGATGCCGAAAACAGTATGCCGTTTACTCTTGCGAGTTAAGGATGACTCACGCTACACCGTGTCGGGTCCGAGCCGAGTGTCGGCCGTCGCACGGTTAACTAATGTTACATACAGTTTGTATGGACACACTCACGCCATACCGAGCGGCAACCGAGTGACGGCCGAGCAACCGACAACGGTCGGACACAACTCGGTCCCGGCTCGGCTCGGAGCATGAATACAGTGCGGCCGAGCTGCGCCCGAGCAGTCGTTGTGATGCTATACAAGTGCACTGACGTTTTGTTAGATTTTTGTGCGGACCGGCTCGGTGCCCGTGCTACAGCCGACACTCGGCTCGGACCCGACACGGTCTAGCGTGAGTCGGCACGGGACCGGCTCGGTGACCGTGCTACGGCCGACACTCGGCTCGGACCCGACACGGTCAAACGAGAGTCATCCTTTAAACGGAGTCCTGAATGGGTCCGCTCCGCTCGCGGTGGAAAACCGGCATAAAATATTGGTACAAAGCAATGTTAACAAAAATTCACACATTTAAATGAAACCTACCCCTAACGCCATCTATGAACAGTTTTAAGGTTTAGTGCGATGTCCCATGCGCTATGAATATGAACCTTGAGTTATAACGTGTAAGGTTTACAATGCGATGACGTCACGAACACTCGACGTACCGTATTGCTGTCCTCTTTTTTCTGTCGTGTCAGCGTTGGCGACAACACCAAGCCTTTAGCCGATAACTGCAGGCGATAGTAATACTTATAGTCATAAGTAGAAGGTATAGAATAGTATCCCAAAATATAAAGAAAATTCAGGTGTAACTTTGAGAGTGTAAAAGAGAAAATCATTTTATCGCACTTTGACAAATTTATTTTACCATTGCTGTCTCTCTCACTCTCGCAAAATTAGATCTGTAAGTAGGTATACATAGATAAGTAAAGTAGGCATATAACTTAAACCAAGGAATTTCAAAAAGGTAGGTACTACATAAATAGTAACTAAATTTAGGGCAAAATATTTTCTAAATAATAATAATGATAAGTGGAATTAAAACCTAATCAAGGAAATCAAAAAATAGGCAGGTATTTTTAGGAAACCCAATTACACGCGAACCAATATCTTGCACCTTTTTAGATAAGATAAAGATAACCCATAGTAAAACTTAATTGTCAGATGACCAGCACTCACACCAAATGTGTAAATAATTACCTGCTGCAGTTTGTAGTGATTGATAATGTCTTGGTCGGCAGGGCAGCTCTGTGTGAATGCGTCCAGCTGGTACATATGATACATGTACCGCCAGAGCGCTAGGAAACTCGTCTGGAACGTAAATACTTTAGTAAGTAAAGCAAGTAGAATTAAGCTGTTGTCAGCAACCCAAACTACATAGCGCCACTTACAAGTGAACACTTTTCTTTTTTTAAGCTATTTCGTGCTCATGAATAAATGAATTTCACTATTGTACTTGTACAGTGGCGTTCATCGTTAGCTAATTACATCGGTTTTGGTTTTATATTCGTTGTTTTTATATAAAACGGCTTGCTATTTAATATTAACGAAGGATTCTACTTTTAAAATGTTATTTAGTTCTGTATTCATAGGAATTGACTTCAAACGTATCAGCTAACAATGAACGCCTCTGTACATAAGATTTAAAAAAAAAAAACTAAATCATCCTGACTTTTCGAGATTATATTTAGAAAGTTCGTTGTGGTTTAGTTGTAGTTGGGAAGCAAATAACTGAATATGTCTGTCTTTAACCTGAGAGGTAAGTCCGGTTGACGATAGTATCGATACGTGATCGTGACGTCTCCTCTTTCTATAGGATTTGGTACAGCGCCTCTATCGTGCGAATAGGGAACTACGCAAAACCAAACAAAAATTATACACCACGATCACGTCTCGATGTTCAGCAATGGAGGTAGATATGTGTGTTGATAGACCTGATGCTATTTATATATCCTACTAGCTGCTGCCCGCGGCTTCGCGGCTTTCGGGATAAAAATGTCGCGTCTCCGGGATATTATCTATTTCCATACCAAATTTCATTAAGATCCGTTCAGCCGTTTAGGCGTGAAAAGGTAACAGACAGACAGTCAGACAAGAGTTACTTTCGAATTTACAATATTAGTAAGGATAGGTTTTTACTTAAGTAATTATGCCACTCTATGCGTTGAGCAAAATATTGTAATATACAAATAAATTATAATATACCTACTGTAACTTAATTTAATTTATTCTAATAATTTGAATATGTAATCTAATTTATCATTTTTTTTTTATTTTTTTTTTCTTATGTTATTGACTGTGATTTTCGATTTTATTTGATTGTGTGTATGTGTAATATGGATTATTATCTGAAATAAATAAATGAATAATGAATAATAATTAGAAGTTTTTGGACAATTCACACTAATATCTTAATAAATTATAGCCTGTGTTATTCTTATGTCTATGCTACATTATTGTAAAATTTCACTAAAATCCATTCAGTAGTTTTTGCATAATAGAGTAACAAATATCCATATACACATACTCACAAACTTTCGCGTTTATAATATTAGTAGGAACTAGGATAGGCTATTTACCCAGGTAACACGTGAGCGAAGCTATGGTCAGACAATTATGAACATTATTATTCTCAGGCAATTTCTATCCACTTCTGTGTAGGCCTCACTGGATTTTGCCACAATGCCAGTCGTATAGGCCCTGTGCTATCACGTCGCATCTAAACACTAGCCAAACGCGATGTAGAATGTTTGTAAACAAACCACGACACAAATAACTAAAACTCACTTGCTTGGCGTCGAGTTTCTGATATAATTGTAAGCAATATTTATTGAAGGAAGGATCTCGAATCGACAAGTAATGTAAATTGCGTATAAAAAGACGCGGCAACAGAGTGAATTTTTGGGTGGTTTGTTTACAAACATTCTCCATCGAGTTTGGCTACTGTATAGTTTGGGCCAGATGCAGCTCGCGGTTTTAGTAGATTAACAATTTCTGTGCTCGTGACGCACATTTCTATGTTAGATCAAAGGCTGGGCAGTAAATGTCTTAATTACTGACCGGTATTTCGAAGTCGACGAAATATTTGCCCGCGACACGGATGTGCTGGAGCCGCGGCATCAGCTCGCAGTCGAAGCAGCACATCGTGTCGCCCGTTAAGAACCTGCAAACGGAGGAAGAACACTTTTAAAACTCATGAAATTTGGAATTCTTACTATATTGTGGAATTTGTGGATCATAAAAAACATGCAATATTGCAAGTCTGTAGATTTCATTATGTCTTGAGATACAGAAGAGACCAAAAGCGTGCCCAATGTTTCATGTAAAGATACACACTACTAATTGCGTCGCTCGTTTCTTGCCGAACTTGGTTGACGCTCTATCCTGTTTCGTTTGTCGAGATCATCAACTAAGTACCTAATATTATTAATTAGTAATCTAGTACACATAACTCTGATTTCCTTGAGGCTAGATGTTGTGTTGTGGATGCAGCAACTTGGGCATTGACAAGTGTGGCACATGAAAAATAAATCCAAAACTCAGTAGTAGGTGATCCCCGATAAAGGAGGGAAACATCGTTGAAGCCCCGCGCCGCCGCCGCCGCTACCGTCAAATGTCAATGTTTGATCATTTTAGCATGTTTGGCTGTTTTTCGCAACTTATTATTATTCCACAGGGTAAGGCCTGCCCTGATTTCTTTCATCGTTAACCTGAGTAATCTCTATCCATCATCCATGAATTTGCCTAAAATGGCTTTAGACGGTGATATCTTTTGATGTTATGTACAAACTAAAAACCGACTTCGAATTCCTTTATATTTAAACGGATTTTTAGGTTTTTGGGACAAATAGTAATCTCTTGGGATTATTTTTTATGAGACCACTTCCCGGTCCATTCTCTAGGTACATAAAACATAAAATTATCAAATCGGTTAAAAATTAACAAAGGGCACACTTACATTTAAAAAAATACGTACAGCTGAACATACCGACATCCGACATCTAGAGAGATTAATAGCTAGACGTTGTTTACCTAGTCGCCCTGCGCTCGAGCAGCGCGTCGATCCTGCCCAGGTGCGCGCGCAAGGCGGCTGACTTCTGCTCGTCTTTGCGCACCAGCACCAGTTTCAGTTTAGAGTACAGGTTCTCGATCAGTGATGCCACTTCTTTGTCCTGGAAATAGCAAGCATGCATGTTAGTATTCATCAAGAGATTAAAAAATCTAACTAAAAATTTCCTTATTTCTTTTAATGCAATAATATCCCTTAGTAACTTTTACTTTATTATTATCATACACTGATAAAATAGTAAAAGGTTTAGGTAAATATACTGATAACTTATGTCTATTATGCACGTGCACTGCAGTCATGGTTTAAATACGACATCGTATTTCGGGGGGTAGTTGCCGATAACTGAATATAAATTGAGATATTCATTGATCACGCACCGACTAAGTATTCAAAAAAGAATCCCTAAAATAATGGGTCAAAAACTCTATAATAAGCTCCCCTTAGGTTTGAAGCTAATCAAAATTAAAATAGGTTTAATTTAGAATTAAGAAAACTTTTAATTGACAAAACGCTATATAGTATCAAAGAGTTTTTAGAAAACGATTACAGTCATCTGGACATCAATTATCTGCAAAGTTACCTGACACTCTCGTAAATTCACCTAACCTAGAGTCAAATACTATTTAAGGACCATATTATTTAAGTTTATCTCCCGACTATTGCCTCTTTACAGCAAAATTGTATTAAACGTTATTGACAAGTCATAGCCTATACATCTAAATAAGTATATTTTGTATATTTGTTATTTGTGTACCAATTGACAATAAATGATCTTTATCTTTAAAAACTGCACGACAAAGCTCTTATTTCGATACAAACAAAAATAGCAATCAAAACTGAAAGATTTATTGTGCTGGGTGCATCTCAAAAGCCTCAATTTAGAGGTGTAATCTGACAATGTAAAATCAGTGTATCTAGTTTACTTTGCATATTTCCACTCAATTCTAAGAACTGGTGTGCTCCTATGGGGAAATTCGTCATACCTGTACAAATAGATTATGCCCTCCTGGTACCGACTTCATGATGTGTCGCTCAATCTTCTCGTTCTCCAGAATGGCGAGGCCGTTGTCGATGAGGATGGGCGGGTGCGTCGCTTCGAAGTTGGTGCGGAAGTCGGGTGGAGGCTTCTGCATGTCTACTGTGGTCACCTGGAAGCGTTTGGACAAGTCTTAATATTTCACTTTAGTTACTTGGAGTGTCGGTTTTATTACTTTGTGTCCTTCCGTAGGTGTCCCTGCCGCAAGCCGAAACGTTGCAGGTTGTGTCATTATAAGTAGTTTAGTTTAGTACTACCTTTTAACTATGAAAATACGTGAAGCTGTGAGCGGAAGCTAGTTCACACAAGGAAGCAGAACACGCGCGTTCATCTACTATAAAGGTTTGTGGCAAACTCGTTGTTCCTTAATAGAATTCTTATTAAATACCAACCTACCTATGAAAACACAATTGTATGAAATTGGCTCACTTATCTTATTTACTTGGTTACGTAAAACGTCTCGTTTGTTGAATGAACCTTTCATAGAAAATCTTTAACAGTACGGGACCTTCGCGCCCTTTCTAACATGATGTAGGTAGTTATTATTTTGTTGCCTTTCTAATAAGCCCAAGCCAATGCTAGCAAAAAACTAGATGTTGAAATAACAGACCAAACTAGGCCATGGAATTCATTATCAACCAAGTCATGTTTTCGAACATAAATCACAATTTGTATCACGGCGCAGACATTGAGGAAAGCTTTCAGACTAGCCGTCACGTTTCTCTCTCACGGCCATGGCACCGACTCTGAGGTACAGATCAGATTTTAATATATTCTAAACGATGCAGACCTACATAATGATCAGACGTCATCGTCAATTAAGCCGGAAAAGAGTGGAGTGGAAGGCACAGGGCCCAGCAGTAGGTGTTCTCGGTCTGATTAGATAGAATAAAAACGAGGCGACAGACGAATCTCAGCACTTAGCTTTAGAGTTTTGTCTCGAATTGCTGTTTAGTGTTGTTGACCGGAGAATTTTAATGGACTGGGAATTAAACGAGGATTGGCGACCGCTGAAGGTGCTACGGAACTAGACTTCATGCAACTTTTTAATCTTTCGCGATCTGTTAACATAATTAAACTCCGACAACATCCAATCGCCCCGTGACCACGATCGCTGCAACGCGATGGAAACGTGTAGGGGAAAATAAAACAAAAGGTACGCTATAAATACCCGATAAATAATCTATAGTAGACTTCATGCATTCAGCTCAGTCAGCCTCAGCTGTGCAACCCGGAGCGGGCGATGTGCGTCATGTGCAGTCTGAGTGATAACCTGTTACCTGAGAGGGAGGAGATGGAAGAGATTCGCACTAGGGTGTCGCCTTAGTGCGAATCTGCCCCTGAAGGCGAAAGCGCGAATTCGTGTTCGGGTCGGTTTTTGGACTGTGTAGCTGAGTCGGGACTGGTAATTTAGCCAACGGGGTCACTGTTGTCAATGGTGGAAAACAGACGTAGGCAAAAGAATAAAACGCTCGTTGTTAAGAGTCAGGGCTGTCATAACATTCGCATCCATTAACGAAGTCGAGCTTGAGCTGACGAGCTGACATTTGAATCGGAAACTAGCCTTCTATCGTGACTAGTGGCTCTGTGAATCACGCCTGGGACTTTGTGGAGGCTTTACATTCATAAGTCAAAAGGAAAAATATTGAGAATATTAAGGGTTTAAAATTGAATTTTAAATCTGTATTTTTCAGCATGTTCTGTCCAAACGTTTGAAGCAACGTTAATAAAACGAAAATAATTTAAGGTATAAAAAGTAATTCATAGTCAGTGCAAGCGTTGCTCCACAAATATGGATTACATTTTTGCTTCAGAGCTCCATACATATTTCGCATTGGCGGGAATGACCCTACATTCACACGTGATCATCACGCATCACGTCACGTTGTATGTCGGAGACGGAAAATATTGTCTGGAAAAAGACAACGTTAATGAAAAATTTCGATTAGAACACATACAAAGCCAATCTAAGCCGCGCTGGCACAAACTACATATCATGATGTCATTTTCCTCATACGAAAACGTATAGAATCGAGAAACCAATCATAGCAATTTATTTACCTACCTGAGCTTGTACCTAGACAAAATACTAGTCATAGAAGAACTAATTTTTAATACCAGAAGCATAGGGCAATTTTATCTATGCTTCAAGTATTCATTCATCATCAGCTTATGTTAGTCCACTGCTGGACGTAGGCCTGCCCTAATGAGCACCATAGCGCCCTGTCTTCAGCTTGAACGACCTGCGAAAGACTGCAGGCAGATTCTGGAAGCGGTCCTGCAGTCTTTCGCAGGTCGTCATCCCACCCACATGATTTTGAATGCTTTTAGTATGTTGGCCCACATTATGAAAGTTTGCTCAGTCATCAATCTATACTTGAGTAATGTTTTTCTATGCCATAAACATCACTCAAGCATAGGTCTATGACCGAGCAAGCTTTTATTTACGGACCTAGAAGGCCTTTGAAGTGGTGTTGTGTTTGTTTTTTAGGGTTCCGAACTCAAAGGGTGAAAACGGAACCCTATTACTAAGCCTCCGCTGTCCGCCCGTCCGTCCGTCTGTCACAGGGCTCTATCTCATGAAGCGTAAGAGGTAGACAGTTGAAATTTTCAAAGAATGTGTATTTTTCTTGTCGCTATAAAAAATAAAATAACTATCCAAATTAAAGGGGGTTTCCATACAAAAACGTGTTGTTATTGGCTAATTTTGCTCTTCGTTTGTCAAGGCTGTATCTCTTTTAATTCTCACAAACAATTCCTTCAACCCTTACATGTCCTCACGGCAGGCAACCTTGTCCGAATTGTCCTTATACTTATGGCAGAACACCCATTGTGCCATAACCTCGCACAATAAGCGTAACTTTCAACTTATATGGAATTCACGACAAACAATGATGTCTTGTTTAGCTTGAAATTTGGAGGCTTTTCAGCATATTACCTTTTCGCCTTTCACGGAGAGACTGAATCAGATATATCTATTAAACATCCAAACTTCTTAACTAGGCTTTGAATATAAAGGCAACATTAGCGAAAAAATAAATTTTGGACATTACGACTGCTTTTTGCCAAGCCAGTGTTACCTTTGTAAGAAACTCTATATTGGAAATTATTATTCTCATCTGATGGGTCCGCTTTTCTCGTCTTCTCTTTACACTTCCATCTTACGCAAGGTAAGATCTTGCATTGCTATTTTTGCAACGTTTGAGTCTATTAGACCTTTTTCAATCATGAATAAGACCTAATAAGATCTAATAGACTAAAATGTTAACGTCAAGTCTGCCCTCTCTTTTTTATAAATCTTACCTTTAGACTGATAGTCTTTAGTTCAGCTAGGAGATAAAGGTCCATGAAGTACTCTTGACAGAAGAGGCAGGCACCCTTCCGTCGGCCATCGATCGTCGATGCCTAGAACAAACAATTCTACGATTTAATATCTTTATTAACAAAGAAAATTACAAATAAAGAATAGAAACAAACTATAACTAGTATTTACAATTTAGAGGTAGGTCAACTGATCCATATCAATACAAATCGGAAGCGTCCCCAAGACGCTGTTGGCTGCATTGCCCCGCTGTCCTGCAATGCTAATGCGCTGCGCAAGCTACTCACCACATCAACTCTCGGGTCACGCGTCTCTACAATTTTATACGTAACTAGCTACTGCCCTCGGCTTCGCACGCATTTTCCCAGTAGCCAATGTCCGTCCCAGGGACACCGCCTACCTCCCTGCCAAATTAATTAAGATCCGTTCATCCGTTTATGCGTGAAAAGGTAACAGACAGGCAGAGTTGCCTTCGAATTTATAATATTAGTATGGATGTAAAATGAAAACGAAGCCTACGCAAGTCTTTATAATCAAAGCGGTAAGAGCGTGTCAGACGACGCACGGTGAAGGGTTCATGATAATTTTTGTCTGTAGCTCTACATAAAAGAGCAAAATAATTGTTGCGACTCTGATAGACGTAGAGAAATAAATTATGAGGTTTTCGTCGTTGTAATCTGGCACCGGAACCCTAAAATGTTCAATTTTGATATGTGTTTTGTGACGCTTTTCTCTGTGTAGCTGCTGCTTGTCGCCTTGAAAATTAATTTTTAGATTGCCTAAGTTACGATTTTGACTTTGTTCTAAATTCATGAATAGAGAGGCTACTGTTCTTATATTTATTATTATTCTTAGTGCTTAGCGTTTATTTTTTTATTATAAAAATACTAGTTTGCTAATAATTCTGGTTCAAACCTTTATAAAGTAATAGCAATAGTTAAATTGTGTTTAAAAATGTTTCTTTTCTTGTTGCATTATATTTGTTTAGTATTGACCTTTTGACACAGAAATAGTTCTTTGACTACACTAACTACCTACATACATACATAACTACCTATTTATTGCCCGTAATAAAGTATTTTAATTATTTTAATATTAATTAGAAGGAACCAAATTAATTTAAATACGATAAGTAAACATACCGAAAATCATCACTGGGTATGATTTTCGAGTGTAATTTTTGTAAGGTGGGTTCTAGTTCTGCGGCGGACACCTTGATCGATGATATTATATATTATATAACTCATTATAATCAGACTATTTCGTTTCTTTTTCATATTCATAATTTTACCATGAATGTTTACATTTTTATTTTATTTGTTTATACAAATAATAATAATATTTCTCTTTTAATATTTTCAGTGCCCATGACGGTTACGGCCATCCGACTGATACGTATTTGCTTAATAAAAGCGACCAACAAAAATTGCGGGAATCGGAAAATATTATACCGCTTACAATTACATTCTAAGAAATTCTGATAGGAGAGAAATCCGTCGAAGTGTTTGCAGATCAGTTTATAAACTCACTGCAAAAACTTAAGCGTTTCTATTGCTCGTAGAAAACAAGATGGAAACCTTCGGCAATGAATACTCATAGCTATTGTTACATGACAACACCGTGTCCTATTGGCAGTACAACTCTCGTTTATAACAAGGACTTTGTATGGAAATAATATCATGACAAATACAACATTCGATCCGTAGGTGAATTGACTACCTTCTACCAAAGCGACTGTGAAGGACTGGTAAAGGCGGTGATAATTTAACACATTTTGTTGAAGTGTTGCTAGATGCATCACACTATAGCGGAGAATTGTGTTAAATAATTAGCCAATAAAAATAACAATATAAATAGCAAGGTGTAAAAATGTGACACATGACCATTAAAGTCTTAAGCTGCGCATACTATACTAATACCATGAAATAATTTGCTGTTTGGTAGTTCGACTGACAATCAAATAATCATGTCCTGATGCTTTACCGATTCTATATTTTATTTGTATTTGTATTTATTGAAAACATTACGTCTATCATTACAGGTCAGACCTAATACAACAGAGTAGTCATCAATATGACTATGACTATTTTATGTTTATGACTTTGGTTTATGAAAAATTATTAACGATTTTGTTACTGTTGCTCAACATTTTGTTTTAACAGACTTTACACAGACGCCTAAATTACTTTTATTTTTGGAATATTCAATAGAATAAACTTTTATTATTTATTTTGTTTTATTTGCTACTTGATTACACGCGTTTTTTCCATGATGAAAAGTAAAACAGATTGATACAGTTGTTATTGTAGTAAACAATAATATTGAAACTATTTTCAATACTTTTTCATGGAAATATACCTAGAATAACCTTCTTTACATACTATGACGGTTCGATAAAAATCGAAACTTTCGTAAGTTCCATATATTTTATAGTCAACAGAATCGCATCTCTATCTGTCAAAAGTAACAGTTGTAAATGTTTCCCAAATTTTAGAACTACAAAAAAATATTATACATATAAAAAATGAAATATGGCAAATGATAAACTAGCGAGTCTAAAAAAAAAAATAAAAAAAATACTTCATTCTGTCTTCATTCACTCAGGTGAGTGAATGAAGGAACTCAACAATCAGGGAACTTCATAGTCACGCATATACCAAACAACAAATTATTTCATGGACGGGGTATAGGGGCTGATGATAGCTTCATCGTGTTAGCATCCACCTACATATAGTGGCAAAGTAACTATTCGAGCTCATAATGACAGATTTCACACTCTGTTCTGCTTTAAAACCGGTCCCTAATTATTGTTAGTAATTGGTTTTCCTAAGTTCCATTGGTAAAGGTCCCTATAAAATAAAACATTATTTTCTGTACTTACGTCGAGTTTTAAATTCCTACCTAATTAATTATAGTAATTATAGATGGAGGTTTGAGTAGGTCAGGAACCTACTTCCAAATTACTTTTACTGATAGGTACTTCAAAATATCATACACTAGCATTGTCTTACATTTAAACTCAATTAGTCCCTTTCATTGTTAGCTCCTTGTTTAGTAAAACATTCAAAGCTTTGTTTCATTCAAGTCATGATTCATTGCTCGTAAACTCGAGGGCAAAGGGCTATCCATGTTGTGCAAGCCTGCTAACTTTCTATGACCATTTTAGGATTTTTACCTTTATTGTGTGATGCTTGTGAAAGGTGTATGACGAAACCACGCGTTGTGGCCAAGACCTTTAGAGGCATTACAATATGTTAGGTACTCTTTTATACTTTTAGCTGTAGAAATAGTTGAGAAACGAACGAGAGAAGACGTTCATTATTGTATCTTTTAACGTGTCAGTTAGGTACTGATGATTTAGAATATTCTTGTGTTTTGCAGAACATAGAGCAGGAACAACAAAGTACATAGCAAAGCAGTGATTTTGTCGTCATAATCTGCGTCAATTTTCTAGTATTTGAATGCACGCATTGAAAACAATAGCACCATAATACCGATAATAACAGAGAAACACTTATAAATAATTACAATACGATATGGCCGGCCATGTTACCCGTATCACCAATCACTATCGCAGATACGGTCAAATGACGGCATAAATAAGCATTAAACTATATTTCACACAGACGCGGCTGACTAATAAATTAACAGTTACACTGCCGGCCAAAAGTTTGAGACCACTGTAAAAATCTTTGTCACCAACAAAATATTTCAAAGTACACATATGATAATGAGCTAATTTGAACACCTGCGTAATCTATTATTATTAAAGAATTTCTAAGAGTCATTATTTATGTTGTTGTTTAAGTTATCATCTTAAAAAGGTCTATTGTTTCAAAACATCAATGAGCGCCGCGCAAGGACCAGGTGGTAGAGTCATTGTAATATTTTTATGATCTGCTCATTACTTATTGTTTTGGGTTTGTTTCGCGTTAACCGATATCAGGGATTATGTTAGCTTCCTAAAACATATTTAGTACCTGAGTTTTTATGGAGTAAATTATTTTCTACCTTATTAGTCTGAGCTCGTCGTTGTTACAGTGAAGACATCTTAAAATGGGAAAAGTTCGCGAAATTAGCAGTGAAACTCGCTCTGCCATAGTTGTTTTATACGGCGAAGACAAATCTGAACGTGCGATTGCCTCTCAACTTAAGTTGTCGAAGACTTGTGTTCATAACACAATAACCCGATACAAGGAGACTGGCAGTAATCAAGATCGTTCGCGTTCGGGAAGGCCGAGAACTACCACTTCTCGCGAGGATCACTTCATCGTCACTACCAGCAAGCGGAATAGACGCCTAACAGCACCAGAAATCCGCGTAGAAGTGAACAAATCCCGATCAGAACCTGTATCATTGACTACATTAAAAAGACGTTTGAGAGATGCTAAGTTATTTGGTCGCGTCGCCGTTCGAAAACCACTACTAAGGCCACAAAACAAAAAGAAACGGATGCAGTGGGCCCTTACCCATCGAGACTGGACTGAAGAAGACTTTAAACAAGTTCTTTGGTCAGATGAATCCAAATTTGAAATATTTGGTTCAAAACGACGAATTTTTGTTCGACGTAACGTCGAGGAAAAGATGATGCCAGACTGTGTGGTGCCAACAGTCAAGCATGGTGGTGGTTCCATTATGGTCTGGGGATGCTTCTCGGGCCATGGAACCGGAGATTTGGTACGAGTCGAAGGAATCATGAAAAAGGAGCAATATAAACGAATACTACAGCAAAATGCCATTCCGTCTGGTTCAAGAATAATTGGAGATGGATTTTTTTTCCAACAAGATAATGACCCAAAACATAGTTCAAAATTATGCAGGGGTTATTTAGAACACAAAGAAACAGAAGGGGTTTTAAAAAACATGGTGTGGCCCCCTCAGAGTCCGGATCTCAACCCGATTGAGCTTTTGTGGGAAGAGCTTGATAGAAATGTGCGCAGTTGTTGTCCCACTTCGCAAGAAGACATGTGGAAGGCTTTACAAGAAAGCTGAAACAATATATCACAAGATACAATCGACAAATTGATTGCTCGTATGCCAAGAATAGTGAAAGTAGTAATAAAATGCAAGGGAGGGTTTTTCGACGAAAAATCTGTATAAAATATGAGCGACATTTTTAAAGTAAATGGTTGATTTTTCTTGATTTTTTTGTTTTCTTCATAATGTATGTGTATTAGGAAATAAGTATTTTAATTCATAATTAAACCTCTTGCTTTGTATTTTGAGTTTTATTTCATTTTCCTACTTTGATGTAGGTGGTCTCAAACTTTTGGCCGGCAGTGTACATTGTGCAATATTTCAACGTAAATCATTGGGACTGGCAGAACAGTAAGAAAGAAATGACAATCGAACGACAAAGAACAATAATAACAAAATAAACGTTTTGCAAAACCCATGACGGATATACTGCAATTGAAAAAAAAAAAATATGGAATGGATACAACAGCAATGATAATTTATATATAATCAAATATAGCTAACTGTTTGTTTCACCTACCTATTATTACAAAGACAGTAAAATCAGTTTGGGGCTGCCATTACCATTCTCTGTTAATATTAGAGAAATGACTAGGTACCTAACCTAGGTAAACTCTTACTCTAGAAGTACAAAATTAACGTATTGTTATAGTTTTGTGCAACAAATTGTACCTCTGTGTAGTATGGTCATTCACCATTCTACCAAAGACAGTTTAATATAATATGTGTCAAGTAGAGGTAAATAACGTACCTACGCATACATTTTATATTAACTTTTGTAACTTTATTACAATTAGTTAAGTGCATTACCGTAAAACAGTTTGGTACATTCAGCCAGTTTCAGGGCAGACAATAGTTAATGTTTATTCCTAAGTACCTAAGGAGTAGGTACATAATTTCCAGCCATTGTATGTGCAGCGTAGAGTTGCACCAATGTTATATTCATTATTGTATACTCCTTAGGTACTTAGGAATAAACATTAACTATTATAAAAACACCAATGTTATATTCATTATTCTACAATAATGAATATAACATTGGTGCAACTCTACGCTGCACATACAATTATTACCTTCTTTTAATTAATATATCGTCGTTACAACTGTTAATTTAATACATTAAATTAAGTTCTGCAAGGTCCCGACGGATTTTTTTGTCTTTGTAATAATAGGTGGCTGAATGTACCAAACAGTTTTATGGTAAAGTACTTAACTAATTGTAATAACGTAACAAAAGTTAATATAAAATGTATGCGTAGGTACGGTTTTTACCTCTACTTGACACATATTATATTAAACTGTCTTTGGTAGAATGGTGAATGACCATACTACACAGAGGTACAATTTGTTGCACATAATTATAACAAAACGTTAATTTGTACTTCTAAAGTACGTTTCGCTGTCCCCATTAACGGGGACACTGTCAATGGGGACAACAGGAATACATTTTAATTATTTTTATTAAGTTTCGCTGTCCCCATTAACAGGTACACCGTCAATGGGTAAAACAGGAATAAATGTTTAATATTTTTATTGAGTTCCGTTGTCCCCATCGAATGGGGACAGTGACAATGGGGACAACGGGAATACACCCCCAAACTGGTTTTACTGTCTTTGTAATAATAGGTAGGTGAAAAAAAATTGTTAGCTATATTTAATTATAAAATTATCATTGCTGTTTTATCCATTCCTTTTAGTCGGGGGTTTTACTAAAATTATTTATTTATTTTTCGATTACAATATATCCGTCGTGGATTTTGCAAAATGTTTATTTTGTTATTATTTTAAACATTTTACAGGTTTCCTACATTACTAACTGCCTGATGTGACGTAGGAAGTAAAGTAAGTGACGTCATGTAAGTGTATGTTACCGTATTTAAAGTAAAATATATAAATTGAGATTGTTAAGCCGTTGGTTTTGCGCCTGACCTCTCCCGGGTCATTTCAGTCTGCCGTCCCATTGGATTATGAGTGTGGAAATAAAGAGTGCACCTGTGTTTGCGCACACTTTTGGACACTATTATATGTCCTGCGCACATGGCTAGTCTCCGTAGCGACCAGCCGCCGGCCGAATATTCGGCTAGGAGGACATCATCATTGCATCACCTATGTGTGTATCTTGGCTAAGTTCCCCACGCTGAGGTTCTGGTGCATCAGCCGAGCACCAGCTGGTCTAAGCTCATATGCAAATGCTACTCACACTATCACTAACACATTAAATACAAAGTATCTAAAAAACGTGATTTACAGCGCCCCCTGGCAAGTAAACACTATACAACTTACCTAAGAACCATCGGCAATGAACCTCATACCTTTTACAGAAAATTGTGATTAAATTGTAAAAGGTTGATTGCAGCGCCCCCTGGTTAGTAAACACTATACAACTTAGCTGGGAACCATCGGCAATGAAACTCATACCTTTTACAGAAAATTGTGATTAAATTTTAAAACGTTGATTTCAGCGCCCCCTGGTGCGTAAACACCATACAACTTAACTAATACCCATCAGCAATGAACCTTATACCTTTTACAGAAAATTGTGTCTAAATCGATCAAACCGTTCTGGACATAAATGGGAACTTTGGTTTTCATTTAAACGTTGTTTTCAGCGTTCCCTGGTGAGTAAACACCATACAACTTAGCTAAGAACCATCGCCAATGAACCCCATACCTTCTACAGTAAACTGTGTCTAAATTGGTCGAACCGTTCTGGAGATTGTTCTGGTCCCCCTATCGAGTGACCACCATAGCACCCAGCTAAGCACCATTGCCAACGAATTCCGAACCCAATACAGAAATCGTATCTAAATCGGCCCAGCCGTTTTGTAGATAATTGGGAACATGTGCAAATGCACACACACACATCCAAACAAACAACATCACACCCTAAACGCATATACCGTTGCGGGTAAAAAACGCAATTTAGCAAGACTTTATTGAAAAGTTGAATACATCCGATAGAAGGAGACGTGTTGATGGGAATAAATAAGGGAACGAAGAGGGACACTAAAACAAAGACAACAATAAAAGCAAAAATAAAGGCACTTGACTACAGACACATAATCATATTCTTATAATGAAATCACCAAAGTAAACTAGCTACTATTTACTTTGGTGACCTCCCCACCTGACCTAACGTGTTAATGTGGATATGTGTTGACTTTGTGTGGCTGCTAATAGTAAACATTTTCAAGTAAACAATGTACATAGAGGCTTCAGATAAGTGGAATACTTATGACGTGATGTGGATACGCGGATGGAGCTGGGATGCATAACGGTAAGGCAAAAAGTTGTCTAAAAAGTTTGCTTATAAACAGTTTTGTTGGAGACAAGAGAGAGTTGAAATAAAAAGTGGGCTATTAACCAAACCCTGGAAAGCCGCCTAATAATGGTGTCAGTAACCAGTGTTCCGAGTGGAGTAGAAACCTAACGCGATGGCGCGTGACGCACCTACATAGACGAACAAACATGACGACTGCAGAGTTCGATCAAGTGGAGAATATTATCATAGTTACATGCATTTCCGACTTTATGTAGAAAATCGGAATTAAACCTGGATATTTCGAAATTGTTACGGCAGATAGCCAGAACTATAGAACAGTATAAATATTTGTGTATATTACAGATGCACAGGAAACAGTTAATTCTAAATAATCATCATTTGTAACTGATCTATAAATAAGCTCAACGGTCTACACATTTTTACTATATCGTCGGTTGCAGGTTCAATTGGGGTAACCGCCAAAACACGTAAAATAAGTTGAATATACAGTTTTTTTTAGTTTTTTCTGCTCTTTCGAATGGCATATTTAAAAGAATTCTAGCTTTAAATAAAAGACAGTTACGCTACACATTTAAACTGTGAATTTTTCAGATTTCCGTCGAAATTATGTTGTAACTGAGTATGTGATCCATTTACATAAGTCGAATTGGTGTATTCCTATGACCGAAGAAGGTTAAGTTAGAGTATGTATCTTGGCAAACCAGCATTGCTCTTACACTAATTCTTAGCTTAAACGAAAAATTATAACCACACTTACACCAAAATAAAACCAACTTTCTTCCACCAACTGACGTTACACCAATTGACCCGAAACAAGTTTATGTTTGTTGTCGGTTACACCAATTTGAGCACCGTTGCGACACTGCTCTCTCTAGTGATGATGTAAATGAAAATACCTTAAAATTAAAGATAAAAAAATCCCGGAAAAGAAAATGTAAGGAGAAACCCCTAAAATTCAATATTATCATCATGCGGTGTATGCTAAATACATCGCATGGTGATAATATTTTACTATTCTACAGTAGAAAATACACTGTTTATAATTTTACAGTGTATGAAAGCTCAACTCAAAACGGATATTGTTATACATGGGTTGAAAGTGATGGAAAACGAGGTGCGAAAGAGATTTTAGGTTCTTGTATCTTAAAATACCTGCAAAATGTTGATGACAGAGGAATAAAAAAAGTACTCTTTTATTGCGATTGTTGTAGTGGACAAAATCGCAATAAAACTATACTGTCGATTTTCCAATACTTTTTGACAGTATCTAAAAATATTGAAGTCATCCAAATTAATAACTTACTGCCTGGCCATAGTTACATGCCAGTAGACAGTATGCACTCTGTTATAGAATGTGAAGTGCGAAAACTGACCATTAGGAGCCCTACGCAATGGCCAAGTTACATGGAATCAGCTCGGAAAAATCCTCGTCCCTACAATGTATGTGTCCTGGAACACAAAGATTTTACTGATTGGGATCCAGTGACGCAAGAATGTTTACCACCTAGCACGAAAAACTTACAAATGTCAAAGATTAGGATTGCCACAATAAAGAAAAAAGATGTAAAAATTATGAAAACCAAACATTCAATGAAAACAAATGTGGCAACTTATGTAATTACGGTCAATGAAGAAGATTTCGAGCAAATTAGGAAAGGAAGATATAAAGGAAAAGGCAAAGGAAAAGGGAAAGCAAGAGAGAGAAAGGTCAATGACCCATCCAATTCATTTGAAACAAGAATTAGAAAAGTATTCCATGAATTGAAACCTCTTTAAAGAAACAGACAGGCAATATCAGAAGCAAAGTATAAAGATTTAAAAAAAAATGTGTGACGACGGAGTTATTCCCAACAGATTCCACAAAGATTTTTTAAACCTACCTGTTACCAAAAATGTAAAAGACACGCTTAACCAAACTGATGAAGAAGACTCTGTTGAAGAATATCAATAAAAATAAATATTACGTTAAACGATGTAGGTACCTAGGTATTTGAGTTGATTTTTTGATACTTATAATAAATACCTATAGGTAATAATGGCCTTTATTAACAAAGTAAATTACAATCAAATTATAACTAGTATTTACAATTGAAACAATTAAGCTAACTGCAGACTGTTGCAAACAATCTACAGGTAGCTCAACTGATCCATATCAATACCAATATAATAATTGATTATTTTGATACCAATAATAAATAAAAATTCAACTTTAAGTTTAACAAACTTTACTCAATAACTTTAAGCTTCTTAAAACCGTGTAAAGTTGTTTCTTATTTGTAATAAATAGAAATTGAATAAATAAAAATGTTTTTTTTTTACTTACCGTTATATAAAAAGTACCTACATCAATAATTTATCAAAATAAATTTAAAATTACAATAAAATTTGCGTAAACTACACTAGGTGTTTATATTATTTATATTTCTATACATTTATATGGAAGTTACATCAACCAACAAAGTAGACGCCGTCTCTTACATCAAATTGAATAGCCATAAGTTATTTTTTTACGAGCCTTAAACCATTTTGACCTGCAATATTTCAAAAAATCTTAAGTGCAAAATAGTGTAACTGTCAAAGCATAAAAAAAAAATTGATGTAACTGAAATTTATATCCAAAAATAAGACTACTAGGAACAAACTTCATATTTTGCCAGAAAATTCAATGAATTATAAGCTTTTCTGTCAAAAAAGATCCAAAAAAGGTCACATGCAAATAAAGTTATGTTCAATTTAATATAAAAAAAAACTTTGCATGCAAAAGTTGGGTTTTGGCGGTTACCCTAATTGAACCTGCAACCGACGATATGTACTAAGTTATTTAGAGTCTTTGAACAATCTGAATTCTGAACATTGAATACCTACAATATTGGTTGTTCACAAAACGCGTTCTTGCAGGCGATAGCAACTCGCAAATCACTTGACAAGTATAAATTGTAACATGATACATGCAAGAAAGTTGTCGAACCCACCAATTATCGAGTAAGATCAGTCACCGACAACTAAGTAGGTAAGTAAATTGTATAATCGCGACGCATCTAGAAGTTAATTAACTATGAGCTACTTTCTACTATGCCTCATATCATAATAATAAACCGATATTATTGCGGAAGAACTGGAAATATGCACATCCAAGTGCAATAAAGATGTCATAATGATGAATAATAAAATCTTTGAATAGCAATCGTGCACAAAAAGTTAATATGTGGAATTTGAGGATGACAACATAGAGAAAGAACAAAATAAAAGTAAGACAAACAAACAAAGTACATATAAACAATCATCAAATTCAACAATGTTCCATCATTTGTTTAAAACCAGTACAAAGCAACACTCACATAGTCGCGCTAAGAAAAATTTAAGAACGAAAGAGTAACAATAGACAGTGATGCATGAAGAGACATACTGTGAAGACAGGCTGAAAACAACGTAAATCACAACTCCAAATTACAGCACTCTAGCTTACACGATAGGATAAGGCTTCCAGCGGCTTCGACCAACCAGGCGTGACAAACAAACATCAGAGTCAACGACACTACCCGAACATATAAGGCGCTTTCAGTTTCGTGAAATCGAAAGCAACACAGCACATACATCTCCGCGCACTACAAAGAGGCGCCATTTTAGCTAAGATGGCGGCGAAAACTGTAGATAATCCATCCGTCACGGTGCCGTGAGCAGAGCATCCAGCGGCCATTAATTTGTCAATTGCAAGATTGCAACGTTCGTTCGCAGCTGCATTCCGCTGCTGCACTACCGCTCGTCTTACCAAAGTCAACAACACTAATATGGACATTATCTATTCCATTTTTTACGATGTGATGATTGCAACGCTTGGGTTTATCGGTTGTAACTTTTATATTAAGAATCTCGTGTGCAAGAGCAATCTCTGGAGCATTTTATTAGTTTTTATGATTGAAAAGCTTCTGGGGAGGTGCAGTGACCCGATCAGTGAAATGCAATCAGCACCTGCCTGCCGCATGGTCGCTGTGAAAGTGAACCTCTCTAATTAATGTCGTCTTGCCTAGTATAGTTTCCATTTATGATGAAAAGCATTTGACCGTTGTCGCTGCCGGTTTTAGAGCCGCTGGTTTATTACGTTTTCCCTGCTTCCTCTAGTCTCTGGTGAGAATGATTCGTGTACTTACATCATGCGAGTCAAATGGATAGGCGTATGATTTGGTTTATCTCCCCAATATCTACAGTAGTAAGTACTTAAACAATAATATATGTTTTTATGCGGGCTATGGATTATTAAATCAAATTCTTCGACCGTACAAATTTCTGAGCAAGCAACATACTGTTCTACCTTATTTGTGGGCGACTGATTGAAGTGAGATTTATTATCACTTTCCAAAGCCGTAAATCATAGTTGAGTCAACACGTTTCACAAGTTGTCAACACATTTTGACAAGCTAACAGCACGTGCTCCAGAATCGCGTGCCGCCTTCGATAACGAAGTGAAACCCGTCCGCATCGCTCCCGTCTAGTATCTGCTGACGCTTCCGCGTGATTTACGCACCTCCACGTAGTTACTCTCACTGATGCAGGCTGCCCGATATAGATGTAACTCTTGCCCGATATAGATGAAACTCTTGCCCGATATAGATGAAACTCTTGACACCGACAGACATGATGGCAGTTTACGGCGATGCTGTTCTGTGCCGATGCGCAGTTTCTTGCGCATATATTATTTTCATGGAGCGGATTGCAAAGCAGCAAGAGACCACATCGCGATGTGGTCTCCTGGTCAGCTTTAGAAGTAAATGCAATTTTAAAGCATAGGCAAGCATAAGGTAATGGTGAGACATTGCAGCAATTTGGCCTTAATCCTTTGGATTTTAGGTTGGCTATCGCGTCCTTCCCACGTCAATCCTTATCGCAGGATACTCAGAGATAAGGTTCAAAGTAACCAACAATACCACGCTTGTACACAGTGCTGCATGCGCTTGACTACATAAAGATGCAATACTGATACAACGTGAACCGAGTGCGTAAACACATTAGTAAAACCATAACTATACATCCGGTTCTAGCAAAAAGGCTTGACATTTTGACATTGATGAACGCCTATGATTAGTTTTCCTATACCTACAGCCAACGTGCAACCCATGATAATTGCATTTGGAGGTGCCCCGAAGAACGTGAATAATGATAATGCGAAACCTTATAAGCCGATTAGAAAATGAGTGAAAACCTGAGCATGGCACCGAGAATGACGGATTAGCATTGAAAGGTCTATTCGCGGCTTACGTTAATTGGGAATATGAATAGCTATTGATGCTGAAAACTGGTCATGGTCGGTGCATTATGCTGATTGAACCAGGTTCTTTGAGAGGATATTCCCACGGATACTGCGGAAATGAGTGGGCCGCGCGGGCGCGGTAGATAGCACAATGCGCTATTCGCTTCATATGATACAATGCAATGCACACGACACGATTGAGCAGACATTTAGGTTCAAGTAAATACGAAACAAAGATGCAACTCCCTATTTCCTTAAAGCAAACAACAGGATTTCCCTGTAGGAAGACCATGACGCGCAAGACCGCTTGTCTTTTAAAACTAAAAATACCAAAAGGCACGTTGATTTGACCTAAATTCGTTCCTACTCGTATCTTTTGCTTTGGTTTTGTAATTTAGATATCAGGCCAAACGCTTTTTTTTCCTCCACTAATTCTCCGATCAATGACCACTCCTATATCCGTAAAAATAGTTATCAGCGATCTTGCATCTTGTTCTGTTCTATGATTACATTATACATTCGTGTCTTCATACCACCACGTCCGGCAACAAAAACGCAGTTTACAAGTCATTCTATTTGGTGCACGTACCGAGTGGCAAGAGACAACAATCTAATTAAGAGTGATTCAAGCTGAATATGGAATGATTTAGCTGTTTGAATTCCACTCGCGCGCGTGCTAGTTCTTTGAATAACGGCTTCGCAAGGTGAAGGATGTTTTGTTTGTTGTGACACAAAAACGTCAAAACTTGGGAGCTTTTCCTCTTGGAGCTTCTTCCTGTGTGTAGCTTTTGTGCCTTTTGAGAATACGGCTCAGGATGCTTGTTTGTTCCATTAGGTTTTATTTGTAAGTTTAAATTACTGACCTTAGGTTGATAAGCGCAGTTGAATATTATTGGAAAGCAAGTTTTTACAACATTATGGCTTGCGGCGATGTGATGGTTACTATCCGCCATTTGCTCATCCCTTATATCTACCTCTAAAGTCGTATTAAAAGAAAACCTTCTCATTATTAGCACAATAAATTGTTTATCGAACTTGCAATGAAATTCTGAAGGCAACTAGTGCGCGGGGTAATTTCCAATAATTATGCGCTGCTCCATCTAAGGAGAACCATCTTTATGGTCTGTCTAGTGATATAAAACTCCTTTGAAGTGTTTACTAGCGCTTGTTCGATACACCTGTTATTAGATACTTACTTGAAAGTAGCATTAAGCGTAGAATTTATAGGCTTTATACTGCGCATTACCCCGCAGGTTACAATCTATGTTATTATGTATAATAACGTTAAGTTTTAAAGTTAGATTGCCATGAGCGTCTTCCACTGTACGCAGACAAATCTTTTATGTTTGTTGCACCAAATTGGCAATAGAAAATACTTATAAAATTTCTAGAAGGCATCGATTATGCTTTCCGAAAGTTTATTGACTATATTTTTTTAGAACTTCCTCGCGTTTTCTTATCTGAGCATGCTCCATCAATTTTAGCCATGTCTCAGCCTGTTTGTGCTGTTGTTTCTTGTTTAGTAACTCCTCACAGCCCAGTTACTTTATTTCACTCTATCTCTGTCTTAATATACTTTGTTCCACATGAACATTTATAAATCCAATAAGCTCTGCTCGTCGCTAAGCCGTCCTTAGTTGCACAACGTCAGAGATCAGCTGTTGCGAGAGGTCGCGGTCGCATGCTGCCTTTTCCACCTCAGAGCCACTGTGGAAATACTAGTACGACCTCTTTGGTTGCTACATAGCATATTGCACTGACGAAATGTTAGAATTCCACTTTCAAATACTTTGCAGCTTCTAATGTATTTCTTAAATATACGTGTCTTTCTACAAATTTTACTGGCAGTCTACCAATTTGGACATTGTGGTCTGGCAGAGGCTAAAATCAGTTTTACAAAGTACCTTAGGAAGTTATAGCAAAGTATTTCTTTAACAATGTTACATTCCTCTTCTTATTAATGACGATTTATTTATTTATTTATTTATTACTTAAAGGAAAACCAGCAGCACATACAAAAGTTTAGAATTAGGAAAATAAAAACAGAGGGCTATTAAAAGGATTTCATGAGTAAGAAGAATAGTAGATAGATTGATTAGGTATTACTTTCTTTAAAATCATACAGCCATGATGATAATGTCACTGTCATCGTATGAGTGTTTATTACCAGCTGAGATCATCGGAATAAAATATGAGCAGGAAATAGTGTAGCTAAATAAACTAAGGCCATGTGAAGGAAGCTAGGGAATGTGTTCGAAATATTTACGTCATTTTTAGCTTTATTTTATTAGTCAGCGGTGATTTGGAACACAAAACAAAGCATCATGTCTTGTATGACTGGCCTAAACTAATCTGAAGTCACATTGTACATGTGTGTAATAAAATAACAGACAAACAGTTTGCCTTCGTCAAGTTTTTTAATCCACCTTTGTTTTTATTTATATTGTCAATTAAATATTAAAAGAAATCCTATAACCCCTATAAAAATAATTTAAATTCCGTTCCAAGTTTCTTGTTCTTTGCTGTTAAGATACCAATAGATATCCGGGCTGTTACTATGAATATTCTTACTACTTCTTCCGTTAAAAAAATCATTCGAAACATCAAGCTTTAAAAAATTGTTTGAAATTTATTACGGTAAACATATCAATCACATGTTATTATACATGGCAACTTTACACACACATTTCATTAAAAACAGTGCACGCTTAGAAAACCATCAGTAAGAGTTTCGCGGCAGATTTCTACGTGTTCCGAGAACCATCGGCATGGCACACTGCCGTAATTATCACAATTACTATTGTTATTATGTACAGTTATGCAGTGATATTCAAGGCTTCACTTCCACTGTACAATTAACGCGCTTTTTCAATACGCTTACTGCTGATATTATCTGCATCTTTGAACAGCTCGAACATAGAGATCTCTATCCTTATCATCTGACGAAACGTAAGCCAAAGAAAATGACATAGCTTATTAAAACATTGTTTTTCTGCAACTGTACTAAGCTGCTCCTGTCTATTAAGTTCCTTGATATACCCTTATCCAACTAGATGTGTGTGTAGTGTTCCTAAATGTCAGCTGAAGGCTTTGAAGTCCACTGGACAGGCAGGGAGATCTTAAAGTTCAGTGGCAAGTGGTAATTGGACAGGCAGAGCTTGTCCGAAGCGACATGTGACCAAAGGACACGTGGTTACAGCATAAACAGACAGAAGTCGAAGTGGCATGTAGCATGTACTGATCACGAGAAGGTCCCCTTCCTTGTAATCCTCACACAGCGCGCTGCCAGGTTTCACGCGAATTTAACGACTCTAGTTAATTTAGATTAAAACGAACAGCTGCCTGGTATAAAGAATATAAAACGAAGCCGATGCATGGATAACAATTAAAATTCTGAATTGAGTTACCTACATGTATTAATTAGTACCGTACTATGTATGATACACAATTACCTATTGGTACAATGCTATTAGACTTACGAACACGAACTTAACAATGTTTATTTTGCGGGATTACCTGTAACAAATAAAATTAATTAAGTTCTCGTTTAATAATATTATTCATATATGATTTATTCATAGTAATAATTTATAATGTATAGTAAGCGCACGTTTAAAGCCTGGTTTCAACGGCAACGGGTGTCAAAAATTTCATCCATATGTAACTAACTAAAAATAACAACTTAACTAGATAAAAATTGGGTTTACACGCCAGTGTAAACTCAATTTTTGAGCGTGAACATAGATCTTCAATCAGGGAAAGTAAGGGAGAGGTGATTTCGTTCGTCCGAGACATAAAATAATACTATTTCTGGGTTTGTGTAATATAGAGGTAGCTGGTTTCAATAAATGATTCTCATATATCAGGAGACTGTTGCAAACAATCTACATAGATGCAGCTGGTTTCAATAATTGATACTCAGATATCAGCAGACTGTTGCAAACAATCTAGAGGTAGCTATTTTCAATAATTGATTCTCAGATATCAGCAGACTGTTGGAAACAATCTAGTGGTACCTAGCTGGTTTCAATAATTGATTCATTAATATCAAGACTCAATATTAAACATATTGTTCGTATTTAAACTTCTACACTGCAATTGGGATCCGTTTCTAAAACAATTTTATTTAATTTCTTGTCGCCACGGATACCGGGATCAGAGGGTAAAAATATTTTTTGTTTTTGTTGTAAACCGATCACGGTTTCAGTGGATACAACTTGGCGGGATCAGTGGCTAATTCAATCTGATCCCGGTATCCGTGGACACAAACCCCTGTTTCCATTCCATTTCTAGAAGTCCGTTTATATTTTTTTTTTAAATGCCAATTTATATGAAAAAAGACTAGATAAATCTAAGGACCAAAATAAAATATGCGACTAGCATCATCACTTCTAGAAATGGAATGGAAACAGGGGTTTGTGTAATATTTAACAAAATTTACACAGGACTCAAATAATATAATTATTACAATAATTATATTATTTGAGTAGCTTAACCAGACAATGAATCAATTCATACATTTCTAGTAGCTTTTACAGCACAGAAGGCAAATCAATGCAACGTTTGCAAAGATGCGATTAACCGTGCAAGTGCCCAATTCTGTAATTTTCTCCATTGTAAGCTGGCGACAAAATTTCTCCTCCAATTGAAAACTGTAAAACGATTTACTTTATAGCCGGTGCCAAGGCGTACTTTCTTTCTGCATTACCAACACAAACGCAATTTCTATGAATAAAACTGTCATGTGGAACGAATTATTTACATATTCATATTGTATACATATATTTATACACTCTTGTTACTAGCTAGTTCAGATTTGGAAAGGTAAAGAGAACTTATCCTTTCTACCTCTTACCCACCCCTAGAAGACGTAGCAGAGTCGAAGTCGAAGTAGTGTCTAGATAAACCTAACATAGGATTTAACACACTACTAACCAAAAACATGTAATCTCTTTGACAATAAACTATATTTTATCTGTCTATCTATCTAAGTATTATTAACTAATCTGTGGTACAGTCTCTATTCTTTACGACTTCAGTTTGTGATCATTTTGCTCTTTGGATTGTTGCTGCTCTTTACTAATATATTTTTCTTTAATATATTTTTCCATATTTTTTCCAGCAATTATCAAGAGAGGTATATCAACGCTGACAATTGCTTATTATCATTTATCATATCATTCCTTAAAAGCACATAATTATATTCAATGACCTATTAATTGCGTAGGCTTCGAATAAAAAGGGCAAGGTGTGCTAATGGGAAGACAAGCAAACCATTCATATTAGGTACCATATAGGTAGGTAGGTCATATACATAGGTACCATGGCAGGAGATGAATTTGCTGGCAAAATGCCACGAGTTGATGCTACTAAGCACTCAAACTACTTTTAAGGTCTGGCTTACTCACAGAAAACAATTAATACCTATAACTTTCTGTAACAATTTATGGCCAATGCCGTCAAAATGTAGGCAGTTTATCAACGAAACAAAGTAGATAAAATATAGTTGGCATGTATAATTTGTATTCCATATTTGGTCCCGCCCGACCGCTTCTAGTTGATTAAGATTTACTGCTAGCTAGTGGCTAGTACACGCCCTGCATCAAACGCGATACATTTATTGTTTCTTTCTATCCCATGTTTTATAGCCCAGGACCTTAGGCATAGTTGAATCCAAATGTTATACGTAAATAAGGATAGGCGGGCACAAATCCGTTACAAGTTTTAAACTGAAAACATCCATAACTATGAATGTGCGGCGTTCGCTATAAGTTATAATAACCTTGAAGTAGTGAGACGTTGACGTCATCCTAGCCGGCCGCTTACAGGTCGCGGGATTGCATGGCTCTACTCTACCACACCAACTGATAACTTCATTAATCTTACGACTGAACGATTTTAGAATTCAAAATTCTGGGTTAGAAGGAGCTAGAGTAAACCGATAGGTTTACTAAACTTTTTTTTTGATAATATTTAAAGGTTAGTGAGATATCACTAACCTTTAAATATTATAACCGATGACGTAAAGAAGGCAGTCATGACAATGAGTTTATCACTACGACTTAGTGATAATTGGAGAAGCCTTGGCGATAGCGAAAGAAATATGACATGTGAATATGATGAGCTGTATATCATTATATATTTTTGTAAAACACGGCAAAATTGTTGTAAAAAGCAGGAAAAAACAAGAAAGAGATGAATTGTAAGAATAAGCATTATCATAGCATGCATGGGTGATGTAAAGAACATAAGTTTATCAAAGCAAGGGAATATTAGAAACATCACTGAAATTGCTACAGCCTGATAGAAAATTGCATTGTAAATACAGTTTTTATGCATAATGTCGTCAACAATAAGATTGCACAAGTGCTTGTGTCACTTTAATGTCGTCAAGGTTCTCCGAGCGATTCTAGAATCTGAGACGTAAGTTAAATATTCCTAATAATGTGCTATTGCTGTATAATGTATTTTACAAAATGTTATGGTTGATGCATAGATAGTCATGATACTGAATTAGACATAAATAATAATAATATTATTACATTTAATGGAGACAATGAAGTAAGTTGGCCATCAAACATTATCTATAGAAAACCCGACATGTCTGCTGGTCGATTGAGAGAGCATAATACCCAAACCAAGTAAATAATACAAAATATTCGTAATTCGTAACAATAATCTGGGTATCTATCTACTAAGTTAAATAATAATATAAATAGAAAACCAGTTAACATCAGTCGCAGCAGGAGAAATCATCTAATCAACATTACCCGTCGGTTTAATAGTCCAATTTGATTCTCGTATTTACTCAAATAATTGCCAACAATTATCTGCGGTTGTACAGGCAAGCTTTTACTAAAAATTATTACTGCAATTACTTGACAGGAGTCATAAACTCTACTTTCGATGACGGCTAAATCTTCACAAGTAGCTGGGCAATAATTATTTACTTTAAATTAACAAATAAAACATAAAAACAAAAGGAATCTATAAAAACACACAATAAAGAAAACAACAAGTTGAAGCACCATCAAAAGAGAGGCTATCAAAAGAGCTATAATGACCAATTGCATTCCGGAATAAAAAAGCAATAATTTGGCGTGTCTAAAAAAATAAACCGACTTCAAATTTCGGTTTACTTATAGATAATATTCATCTATGTCTCGGATGAACAAACTCACCCCTCCCTTACTTTCCCTGACCGAAGGTCTATGTTCACGTGCAAAAAATTTAGTTTCCACTGGCGACATCTAGTTATAATTCAAGTCTAATTTAGTTTGATGACACATGGATGAAACCGTTGACGCCCTTTGCCATGGAAACCATTAATTAGGTGATAATGAAATTATCTTATTCTGAAGAATTTTTACTAACCTACGTTTTATGGCGCACATAGCAATTCCTCGAGAATCAAACTTATAGGAGACCACCTCAAAATACATTTTTATACAAACACGAAAGAATCATCAAAATCTATTAACAATTGGCGCAGAAATCACCAAAACTATTGTAGCTAGTCGTGATTCTCCAAAAATATTATGTTACTTTTTAAGTTTAACGGGATAAATACTAATCACTTGGAATTTTTTTTTATGGTCCCACCTCGGGATCATTCTCTATACTATACAATAGTGAAAGAATCAGTAAAATCGGTTACCCATAGGCGGAGATATCAAGTAACATACATACATAAAAAAAAAATATACCTAGACGAACTAAGAACCTCCTCCTGTTTGAAGTCGGTTAAAATAAAAAGACAACGAATAAAGCAGATGTTTTACATTACTCAGATAGAACAGAACTAGAAAATAAGAATAAAAAATTTCCAAGCAAGTAGGATAGTAATATCCTATCATTTATTTTTTTGTGATTATACATACATGTCAGTTTACTAAACTCAACTAAAGCTTGACAGAATCAAAAGATAACAATAATTGTACCCAGATTATGTTGTTGCTAGATAACTAATTGATGAAATATTGATAAACACAGTGTCGAACCATTTCGATTGTAAGAAATACTTATTGATAAAAACTATTTGTTAACGCGATACAGAACAATATTTTTAATAATCCCTGTCGTTATTAATTATAATTATACAAAAAACACTGACTGGCTGAAAGGATTTTATAACCGAATATTTAGGCGCATGTGAAATGTCTCAGATCTGAGATTACTGACGCCATCGTAATCTTTAATGAACTAAAAGATCTCACAGAACCAACTCAACATAAGGACAACAGAGCGTACAGTGACTAAAACTGCAAGGACTCCAGATTTTGTGCAGCAAATATTTACAGTCAACAACATTAATCTAATCTTCCAGCCTTATCAGTAAGACAATGATAACAGACTGTTACACAATGACACTATCACTTATATATTTTAAATAGGTGGGCCGCAAATAGTCACAATTGTTTATAATTCGTTCGCAGTTATTTATGGGAATGAGAACAGGCGCGCTGTGCGAAATCGGCTGTATCTATTGAGCAAGGCTTCTGTCACGGTGTTAGGCAAGATTTTAATTAAGTATCAACCGCCTTGTTATTTCTTAGTCATAAATTGTGAGTTGCATTCGTTTAAAATAAACTATCTATATGAGGTCAGTTCCAAATTAAGCAGGTTTAATGTCAGCCACGGAATACTAATTAGTTATTTAATCACATAGATGAATTTTAAGCATCTTGTATTTCTTCTTATGGTAATTCCTGTCTATTTTCGGCGTGGTCAATCTAATAATAGTTACGATGAGGACCATGTTTAAGATTGGTGTGAAGAAAATCTGTGCTACGGTTTAAAAAGCCAGCCAATTATTCTACATCTAATCTAATGCATTGTGCATTAGATATAGAATACTAGTAAATTGTCTGAATAGTGAATGATGAATCACATTCAAATAAAAAATTTGCACAAACCTGGTGCTACGATAACTGAGATCACACAAACAGATTGTTTTCTAAGATAAATATACCGCCAAATGCTTGTAAACTCGCACACGAAACTGTAAAAATCAGACAACTTTTTCAAAGAACATCAAATTTTCACTTCATCGGAGACCCTTTAAATTAAATTAAACTTTATTATTTTTTTAGTGCGTGTTGCTATAACAGTTGAAGTGTTACTTATTTATAGAAAGTTTCGTGTGCGTACCTATTGTAGTTCAAGAGATAAAGCCTTGACAAATTAAGGGCAAAAACAGGCAACAAATACGTTTGTTGTATGGGAGCCACCTTTAATTTTTATATTTATTTTATTTTTATTATTTGTTGTTATAGCGGCAAGAGAAATACACATTCTCTGAAAATTTCAACTGTCTACTTCTTACGGTTCGTGATATAGAGCCCTGTGACAGACGGACGGACAGCAAAGGCTTAGTAATAGGGTTCCGTGTTCGCCCTTCGGGTACGGAACCCTAAAAATGAGCTGTGCGCCAAGAATATTCAGAAGTCACATGGAGAACACAGGATATCAGTGTAAACAAGTCTATGACATACTGATACATGTAGGTACATAAATACATGTAGAAAATTCAAAGTCTAACTAAGTACATAGGTATAACAAAATTGTACCTAGCGTGTAGTGTACGCCATCGTCTAAACTTGATCTAATTCAGTCCATCCAAAGGGTGCCTAACAGAGATCACTCTCAAGGCTGCCCTTTCTCTCATTTTCTTTGTTACTATATTTTTCCTGTCTCTCTTCCCTTATCATTTTGGTGTGCAAAATGTGAAATAAAAAGTAACTGTAAGTACAGAGCTCAGCGTGCAGCGGTATGATTCCAAGATGTACTGAAAGCGTGGATGCGCGAGAGCCTGCGGATCCGGTTTGCGATGAGTCACCGCGACGACCTCACGGCGACCTCCGTGTACCGTCCTCAGCAAGAATGTTATTTGAGATGGCGTCAAACTTTGTAAGACAAGGAACACAGACTGCATTCAATACTGCCAAATTGGTTGCCAAATGAGAATAGTACCTAGTTCCAAAGTTCCAAGAAGTTATTTGGCATCTTGAATAGAATACAAGTGAAGCGGTACCTACAGTAATATTATCCTTAATTTACGATTCATAAGTAATTTTATTTCATAATAACTTGGAACCTTGGAACTAGAACTCATGTTCTAGTTCCAAGGTTCCAAGAAGTTATTTGGCAGCTTGAATAGAATACAAGTAAAACGGTATCTACAGCAGTATTATGCTAAGTTACAATTCAAAAGTAATTTTACTTTTATACTAAAACTCTTATATGTATTGCTATATTTTTGATTTCATTTCAAATATGTTTAGAAGTATTAAAATAACTGATAATATGGCTTTAACGAGCAAATAATGAACGACTAGAATGTTATCTCGCATATTCATCATATACATTAACACAGCAACATGCGAATTTAAAATTAATATAATTATTAATCCGACTGAACAAGTCATTATTCTTATTGTGTTAATATCATCAGATAATTGCACGTGCAGGTACTTTGCAGAAATTGACTCAGTTTAGGCGTGGCTCCATTATCAGGCTACTTGGATTTCACTATCAACTTACAGGGAAAGGGTTTCTAGTCTCTTATTATATGGATAAGGGGGCGTCGCATTGTATAGATTATCTTTATATTAATTATTCTGTATACCGATGATATAGTAATTTGCAGCGGTGGTGGATAGGCGTCCATACAAACGCTTTACTCGGCATTCTCCTGAGTGTGTTTGTATTATCTATAACTTGGTTTCTCTCTAACCACATAATCGTCTATAATTTTTAAGTTTACTTGTGTGGTAATAATGGTTGCTTACTCATAAATATTGTAAATTTTTATGCAGTTAGAAATCATTTGAAGACCGATGTGGCGCGATGGGAGAAGGTCCGCCTGCGACGCAGGAGGTTGCAGGTTCGATTCCCACCTTGGGACAAATGTTTGTACGATCTGCTGGGTATTTTCTAAGTATAATAAAAAAATATCTATCTATGTAATGTATTGTATTATGTACATATATCAGTCATCTAGTACCCATAACACAAGCTCTGCATAGCTTGGGGCTAGATGATGCTGTGTGGATTGTCCAGCATTATTTATTTATTTAATTAGGTCGGGGCTAGACTAGAATTTAAAATGCAGACTTTTCCCGTAAACTTAAGTATAACCTTCCCCTACCTAAGCCTACCTAATAATATAGACCACCTAATAAGTCTATATTACAAGCTGTTGTAATTCTGTTGTCTGTTCAATTTATTCTTTGACAGGTGTAGTGAACTGAATGTGGAGCATAATTTTGTGCTCTGTCTTCAGCCCATCAGTCACGAATATGCCCACAGGACAAGTTGCCTTTATTACTAATTTAATTAACCCCTAACAAATAAGTACCTACATACAATGCCAGACGCAATCATCAACCGATTGCAATCAAAATTTGCACCTTTGTTTCTATTCCACTTAGCATTTCCATGCGTACTTCTGCAATTAATTCGATCGCCATTTTTAAAAACAAACGACGCTTGTGTAATGTCAAATTTGAATGGGGAACGGATGTAACGGCTGACAGGTGTTTAACTATGACATGCGCCATATGTGGCTGACTGGTTGCACCCTCGGGGTTTTGATGCTACGATATTAGAATGATAAAATGACCAGGGACTTTATTTAAAAGCACCTACACTATCCACTTGTTTATATTGTTTGACTGAAAGAAATAATGCAATATTTCATAGGCTCGATTTCTATTTTAAAATAGTGATTAGGTGAGGTTATGGAATTCGGTTGCATGCGGATGTAAAGCGATTAAACTATTGGTTAAAACCTGCATATTTACTATTTGAGCACAACCATTAGTTCTTGTGGTTATAGGCCAAATGAAGACCTCTTGTAACCTTGGTTATAAATACCAATTATCGATCACAAATAAGTTCAGGAAATTTATTTAAGTTCCTAGTACAAGTGCAATGAAATGTTTGTACAGTTTAATTAAAGGGCCCTCTGACCCTTTAATTAAACATACCACATCAAACGATCGAACGCCAATCGTTAAAGCAAAATAATGACAGGTAAAGCTTTTAGGATTTGAAATAGCTGAGTTCAGAGAGTTTATTGGCATTCTTTGATTTATTTGCTATAAAAAAATTCAAACAGAATATTAGTTTGTATTTAGCTATAAAATTACTGAAAGAGGTGCGTGTGCGTCGATGCGCATGGGCCGCTCCCCCAACGCCATAGAATAGAAAGTACATAGTACTTGCTAGGCACCTAATTATCTATATAGGTTAGGTACTACCACACCTGTCCTTGCAGTAAAAACAGCATGTGTAAAACGTGTAATAAAATGGCGTTTTTAACAATAATTATTAACAGTGGCTTAGTTGTGGCTAGGACGTCTTATAATGGTAATAGCAATATTTTGACACTACACAGGTTAAATGGTCATATGGAATGACCATTAGTCAAGCAAGCCTGGACGAGGTAAGCCCGTAATTAATGATGATCTGCCAACCATCTACATAAAATAAGACACGTGTCAAATTACAGCAGTATGTTTTGATAATGAAGAACCCAAAAAGTAAGACAATAGTGAATGTCAACCACGTTATCTTCCACCTGTTAGCGATTCCCTAAGTGGTCAATAACTAATACAAGTTTATCAGGATACATACCGACTATAGTTTACAACACTACTAGTTTACACATCGAAGCAATGATGAGACCACACGCCTTCAGCGGTCGTACCATTGAAATTCTTATGTTCTTGTTTCAATTAAAATGCACTTTTACAATAATTTGGCTTTCGGTTTTTTAAATGTCCTTTCACGTGAATGCTTTTACAACTTAATAGCCATTCTTTTAAAGGCTGATTGCAGAAACAATAAAGGAAATTAAACATTTATGCATGACAGGATGACATATAATTTTGTGGAATTCATAGCCTGATAGCATTTGTCATTTTGTGGTATTCTCATCATAATTTCAGTGATGAAAATAATTCTACCCTACCCTAAAGACAATACTATAATTTGTTGATATTCTATTAAAGTTTTTTTTAGATAAATATATATATAATAGAATATGAAGGTATTACAATAGCTGTATCAAGGTACCTGCTAAAGGCACGAGTAAACAGGCCAGGTGAAAATAAATAACAATGACAGGTGATGATCCCTTTTAAATGGAAAATAATAAGCTGTAAGTAAAATAGTCATACACGAGATGGTAAAGTTTTAAATGTTATAAATTATAAACATTAATAATATAATATCCTGCAGAGACAATACTAAAAAGGCAGGAAATAATGAAATATTTACAAAAACGAACAACATAGGTACTGTCCACAGATTAAATTAAATATGACATAGGATGGTGTCAATTGATCACACAAACACCTGGAGTATGAAAAAAAAGGTTCCTACTAAAGAAGGCGTTATTATGGTATTATTAAAAAGTTCGTCCGCTCTTACACAAATAACGTAAAATATTATATATATTGTGAACCAAGTACCTATAATAAAATAAGCAGGGATAAATGGAAAAACAACAGCAGATATATCGAATGAGAAATGTACATATGTAACATGAATGTGGAGTTGTAGGGTCAGACAAGAGACTTTTGAACAAAATTGACGTGAAAGAAAGACGATGGATAAAAACAATGTATACAATGTATATGCAATACAGAAGGAGACGATACTAGTGACGTTCACATTATTAACCTGAATATTGCAAACGAGAGAACGATCTTCAAATCGCAAGTACTTGCCATAAACAAACAGCAAATTAGCACCATTTCTAGCGACCACGACTGTACAAAACTTATGGAGATGGATATTCTCAGGCCTTCGCTAGATAGCAAAACAGGTTTGCAAACATATTGGTCAACTAAATGCAGAGCCTTATTTTGAAGCCAATCGGCACAGGTATTCATTTATAGTATTTCCCTTTTCTACACTTATGAAAATCTATATTGGATGTAGCCATATAACTGCATCATGATGTAGTAATGTTCCCTGTTGCCTTTTCAGTTGAACTTTAAGCTTCAACCAGATACGATGAAGCATCCACGAACGAACATCAATTCGTTAAGCTCGACATTAAAACAGAGCGTTCATGGTTTACATTCAATACTCGGCATTCCTTCCAAAGTATCGTGATAAAAGTTCAACCATCAGTTCAGATAGCTGTTAGTCATGGGAGTAGAAACCTAAATGGAGCAATCGGATTGTTTCGCAAAAGGACTATGGAGGTGGTCCCGATATCCCTAACAAAATATTCCATAGTGTATTCAGTACGTTTGTATTACAATTATGCATTCAAGTGGGTGCAGCTTTTATGTAATACATTCAATATACGTTCGGATAACTCTATTCCGTGCTGCCAAGTTCATTGTAAATCCATTAGAAACGTCTAGCAACAGCAACATTATTTGTTTCGCTGTATTTCTTTTCAGTTTTGCAACGGATGATTGATTTTTTTAAATTTATAAAGTCTTGCATTTGGCCGCCATTTCACCTGATGAAAAATTACGATTCGGTAGAAGATGAAGCATGCTTGCCTAGAAGTTCTTTGTCCACTATAGCCTAGACGACGACTCCTCAACACATTATTTATCTTTTTCTTTATATGAATTGTCGTAATTCTGAATGAAGATACTATTGCTTTTAATATTTACGTTTTCTTAGCACGTGTTTGTCTAACAAAATATTTACATCATCTTTGCTAATATTATGACAACCACGCGTTGAAATGTATGATGTTATTTTTCGCTGTCATTATACTACTAACATTGGCAGACAAGAATACTGTGATAGGCGACTTTGACAGTGAACTTGGATTCATTGCTTCCTCAGACCAAAGTGCACACATTCGTTAAATTCTCGATAACTTCGATAATACGGGATTACTATTATTTAATTGCCCATCGTCACGCACGATTCAACCACCAACCACCAAATCGCGTACCTTTGTATAATGATTAATGATAGAGGTCGATCATATTTATATCCAAATTATTATAAATTAAAGAGAATTCAAGAGCTCTTATCGGTGTAATGATGTAATTTCCTCCACTTTTCTTTCTCCAATGCAATGTTTTTTTACTTCTCTATACGAGATGACAGCGACTGTCTCCTTGATCCGACTCATATACCTAGCTAATTCTTGGTCTTCCTCTTCCTCGTCTTCCTTCTACTTTTTCTTCTATGAAGTTGACATGTCGTATTATGCTGTCCTATCATTCTTCCTCTTTTGTGTTAAATGGTGTTAACCAAAAACTTTTTCTTCTTCTCTTTTGAACACCTCCTCAACCTTAATAACCTAACCCCTAACCTTCTCCGTCCAGCTAATCCTTTACATCCTCCTCCAGCACCACATTTCAAATGCCTCAATCCTCTCTCTATCCCGCTGTGTCATAGTCTTTGTTTCGCACCCATATAGGGCAATGCTCTTATTTTTTTATAAACTTTTTCTGATATGCTTAAGTGGATCGTAATTTATTTTAGTAAGAACCATAAGTAAATTCAGTTGTGGAGTCTACACACCGAAGTGCGATATTTCAGAGTATGAATACTTTAGTCAGTCGACAGTGTTATGTCAACTGGTCCCCGGCTCGCCTACTTCGGGGAGTAGTCTCCATTTAGCTCTTCACTGCCTTCATTGTCTTTTACGTCATCCAATGAGATTGATTGATATAATCGCAGTATTTTTTTTTTATTATTTTCGCACAGTTAACGTAAATTACTGGGTTACCGAGAACTAGTGCCTTGCGACATGCAGCGTTGCGCAAACGCACGTAGGTTGGAGTGTCCTTCATCGTGGACATAGAATAAGAAGTAAACGTTGTACGTTAAGAGGACGCAATGCGGGCCATTTTGTGATAAGGATATACATAGGATTTCGCGTTCATAGGACAAAGCATACGTTTTCGGAACGGGCGGCGCTGTGTAATTGTTTTGCGTTCGTTAGAGAATAAAACTAGTAGAATATAATTTGCCGTGAATCTTTACGATTTACCATTTCCTATGAAACCATGTTGTTACAAAGTTCGATTCAAGGGTATTTTTGGAGCATTTCGGAATAAATGCTGATTAGTTTGTTTGATTTATTAGTCTAAATCTCATAGATTCCCAATTGCTCCAAAAGCTGCATTTAATCAAAGTTATTTATATCATGGGTCTATAGATAAGGTAAACCGCGAGTTTCATTCCTTAGAATGCAGAAAAAAATAAAAATTGCGCAAAATTCGAATCTCTCGCGCAATGTGAATAGCTTCGCCTTAAGGTTGATGTATATGTTCGGTACAACACATGACTTTAGGCTTAGCTGTGGGCAGGACTGAGTAAACAACAGTCGAGTGTAAAGATAATATTGAACGTGCCTCTTCATGCGAAGCTTAGCGCTTTGCTTTGCTAGACCAATAGGAGTTCACTTGATCGCTCAGGCTGTTTTTTACGCTGCATATTATTCTTTGTTAATATAGACAAAAACAACGACCAGTGACTACACATGGTTACAAATAATCTTGAAGACGATAATTTAAATAGCGGAGTTAGTCGTCCAATGTCTTTGACGTATAAAAACTGTGGTAGTTTGATGAATTCATTATGAATGTGGCGAACCTTATTTGTGTAGGAAGAACACCAACGTTTCATCCCCCCATACCCCCCGACCCACAGTAGCGCCGCCACCTATTTTACTAGCTGACTCGACTGACGTTGTCCGGTCTTAACTATGAATATTGAAATTTTCTAATTGCCGCGCAACTTTTCTAATTTTTAAGAACTTTTTCCTGACATTAACAAACACAACAAAAATAATTAGGGAAACGGTCTAGCTGTCACGCGTGATGCGACCAAGGGAAATAGGGTTTCATTTTTAACCGACTTCAAAAAGGTTCTCAGTTCGTCTGTGTTTTTTTTTATTTTTATGTATGTATGTACATATGTTATCTCGGCCTTTGATTAACCGATTTTACTGGTTCTTTCACTATTGTATAGAAAATGATCCCGAGGTGGCCCTTAAAAATTGTATTCCCGAGGGATTAGTATTTATGCCGTTAAAATAATAGGGTACCGTTTTGACCCTTCGGGTACAGAACCCTAAAAATAACAATATTTTTGAAGAATCTCGACTAATGGATTCCATGGCAACGGGCTTTCAACAGTTCCATCCATGTGTCATCAAACTAAATTAGACTTGAATTAAAACTAGATGTCGCCAGTGTAAACTTAATTTTTTGCACGTGAACATAGACCTACGGTCAGGGAAAGTAAGGGGTGATTTCGTTCGTCCGAGAAATAGATGAATATTATCTACCGGAATTCGAAGTCGGTTTATTGTTTTTAAAACACGCCAAATTATTATTTATATAGATTACGTTAAGCAGAGAAATCTTCAGAAATGTGAAAACAGAATTTGGTGCCAACTTTCGCATCTCTGCCTACACTATACAAAATAAAACTACACACACACACAGAACACACACACACACACACCCTCACATACAAAAAACACACACAGTAGTACAGGCATACAAAAAAGCTTAATATAACACAAACTGCCCAATGGATTTCTTTGTTTAACGTAATCTACTATATAAAAATAAGTCGGGTTTTCCTTCCTGACGTTATAACTCCAGAACGCACAAACCGATTTCCACGGTTTTGCATTCGTTGGAAAGGTCTCGGGCTCCGTGAGGTTTATATCAAAGAAAATTCAGGAAAAATTTAAAAAGAAAAGCGGGAAAATCTTTTACATAAAACGAAGCCATCTGGTGGCGAAACGGAGTTCGCCGGGTTTGCTAGTAATACGATAAAATAGGTGGCGTGGCGGCGCTAGTTTTCAAATATTTTTTTTTAATTAGAAATTTTTGATATTTCTTCTAAATCCTATTGAGTTTCGAGTATTTTTCTATTACTCAAATTGTCAATGTATTTTATACCAATAGAACATTTCACAAATAAAACAAATTATTTAAACAGCTTCAGATAGTTATTGTGTTCTCAAGGCTGTTGGACCATACACCAGCTTTAACGAGGGACTGTTTGGGGGGAGTGCGCTTCGAGCTGCGCGCGTTGATGTTCTTCCAACACCTGCACCTTCCATAGCCTATTCCACTGCTGGACCCAGGCCTCCCCTGATAACCACCTTATTGGATTTTATCTCATGGGTGGTAATGCCCATAATCCCCACGCTGGGCATGCGGGTTGGGGATCGCAGTTCGGTGGTAGAATTGCTCTGCAGGGGACGCTGCTGCCCACCCCCGGTGGATATTCCATAGTCGCCTCTTACGACACCCGTGGGAAGGTTGGGGTGGTGCAAATTCTAAGCGGCACCACAAAACAACAGTTCTTCTAACACACAAGGTTCCTAGTTAGCCAGCTCACAATCATCATGAATCTTTGAAGTAGATAAGAATAATAAATTAATACCAATTACGATAGTGTAAACTGCAAAGTGGAAAGAGGACGAGACAAACAGACCCCACCTTCAGATGGAAATAAAAATTTCTTAGGAGACAGAAAACAATAATGGGAATCCGATAAGCAAAGGTAACCTTATCGTGATGTTACTTCAGAAATAGTGCTCGGCTATTTTAAATTAAATAATGAGTTTCTTGACACCGAGAAACTGGTACGGCAGAAGGTCGCTCCAAGAATTTCATTGTCAAGGTCAGGAGTGATACGCAAGTCGAACGAATTGTACGTGTTTTCATTTTACAATCGATTTCGAAAACTTAGGTGTAGGCGCATAATCATTGTCACCCGAAACTATATGGCTATATGTTTTTTTACGAGCGAAAACGTTTTACAACGATATAATATAATTCTATGATAGATTTCGGTTCTTCGTTACTTTCCCTACAAATTGTAGATATTGTTTAATTAATAATTAGCTGACGTTAAGGGGAACTAGTTCCACTTCAATAATCAATTATAATTATATCATCGTCGTATCTATTTCCAGTTAAAATATTATAAGTAAGATAATATCGGTGTAAGTAGGTAAGTATTATGTTGATTTTATTCACATACCTAACCCAACCTTACATTTAACATACCTGACATGTATCATATCTCCGATTAATATTAAGGTTCCGTTGTTGCTCATACATAGTTCAGGAAACGTACATAAATTGCTTAGATTCATGATGACATGCAAATCGCAAACTACAAAAATATAAATGAGTTTATTGTTGTAGAAAATCAGCCAAACGAGTGGTTAGCGTGCTAAGAACAGAGAAATATCGAGGAGCGGTATTAAAAATTGAATATTTCAAAGCGATAATTAAACGTTACGTCGTCGATCATCGAGATCCTACGTTTTCTCCGTACTGATGCTGTCGATAATTTCTCCGACGCACATGCGTGCGTGCCTAATGAAGATATTTACACGAGCATCCAAAATAAAATGCTAATTTGACTGATTGATTAGGATCGATGGCGCGCTTCAAATAAGTGCAATCTAATCAATTCATTCGGAGAATTTAAATTATGGAATTTAACGAATTAATGAATTGATGCAGTTGCAATTCCCAAATTACATTTTACGAAGTTGTCAAACATCAACGGGCTCTTGCGACTGTGAAGTGTTAGATTAGTTCTTGCGCAAAATTCTTATAAAAGAAACTTGACACTGGCATCTGTATCAGAATCTAAGAGGACTTCGGAAATTGCAACCAGTCAGAGATATAACTTGTAAAGCAATGATGATTATTGTGCAATTCTTTCACATAAATCCTCAGTTCCTAGCAAATTTGGACAGTTCACCAGATCGCTAGAAATTTCGCCCAAATATGCAGGACGTAGGCATCCCACAAAGATCGACCCATTCTGGCGATTCACAATGGTGGCTACCAGTACCTAGTACACGTCTTTCGGCTGAAACGAATCATGCACAGACCTCTCAATCATTTGACTGACATTTTGCAAACCCAGCGTCGCTCTTTAGCAGTACCCGTTATGCTGCATTGGAGATCACATTCCTCCGCTGAGAGAAACCCTCCTTCGGGGAAAGTGATGCGTCGATCACGCGACAATCCCGAGGAGACTGATTAGCATGCTAACCCATACTCGAGAGCGTGTTTACAAATATACAGCATGTAAACATGGTCAGGCCTTCTGCGATTTCGCCAGCCATGCAAGCTCGTTAAATTGTTTATTCGATTTTAATAGGAATTAATTATTATATTGATTTTGAATCGGGTTTGTGATCGGGTTTTTGTCACTAGGTTAATTGAACTAGTTCGACGCTAAGTATTTTGTTCCCATTTCCTGCATAATGCAGGTATGCATTGCATTCTTTTTGTTGGTAGAAAATCGGGCCATAATTAATTACTTGCGGTACGGAGGAGTATCTTTGAGTTGAGTTTTCAATTTCGTTGTCCTCTATGAAATACTGTACCTATCTAGGCTGCACGATCTACAGTTGAAGTCTAATCACAATAGTGAGAACGCTAATATTGAGGCAGCCGATTGCAATAGCTTGCATCAACCTGGGTTCTAGATTGCTAGAGGATAGATATTCAAATTCGAAATGCCAAAACGATTTTGATAAATTATGCAACACGAAAATTACGGAGTCGTCTGTCTTTGAGGTTTGTTGTCTTTTCGAACGATTTTGACCTAGTCTTTAGGTGATTATTTATTAATTTATACAATGCAGTTAAATGACAAACCAGTCGCCAATCTCGAATGAGCATGAAATTTGATAATCCGTCCAAGCGCGAATGCAAATTGATTAGGTATTAGTTCACAGTCAAAACGCTGCATTACTAGTTGAACGATCTTGCTGACGCAAATTTTTTCATGCAAATCTTGCAATAGTTTTTCTTGCGTCCGTGTCTAAAATTATATAATTTTACTCGACGGACGGCCGAAACAAATCGTTTACGAGCACGACTCGTAACATGATGGTCTATGAAGAGATAAATGTAAAGTAGCATTACAATAAGTTTTCTCTTTTTCACGGTTAAGAGACATTATGCAAGCTGCGCCACCCACGCAGTCACTTCTAACCTCTGCTTGGTCTGTGGAGAGTTCCCAATGAGTCACTGGAGCGAATTACACAAACATTGGTTGGGAACATTCCTTCCCATCCTTGATACTCTATTGGGCTTTCGCAAACTCTTCTGTGGACCCACTAGTTTTGAAGTTGGCATGAGTGACTCGTTTGAATGCTTACGAAGGACGTTGCCATTGCTAGATTACAGCATCGACCTTTCAAAACGTGACGAGGGCTTACAGCCAGGCGGCGGCGGCGTAGCAGTAGTAATTAACGCATTTATTTATTTCAGACAAGTCCATATTACATAGGTACACAAAATCATACAAAAATAAAATCACAATAAAATCAATTAAATTAAATTAAATCTTAGCTATGTCCCATGAAAATTAGATAAAATATGCAATAATTAATTGACGATTAAATATAAAATTAATGAATTATTTACTGACTAACCTGAGACATATGGAGGTACTCCCCATTAATATCCTCATCCAGTTATTTTGGATGGGACAGTCCAGACGCGACATAAACATTTGTAGGATGCTGTTGGTACTGGCTCGCGCGCGCTGTGATAGGGATGCGAATTTTTGCGAATGATCGCGTAAAAGTCGTCCGTGCGCGCCTCCGCGAACATACCAGATGCGCTGCAATAGCGAGGCAGCCGTATCAGCATGCTGAAAATGTTATTGTACTGGATGCGTAGTCCTCCGGCTGCGCGGCTGGTACAGTTCATCCAGAGGCTAACAGGACTGCCAATAGGCCTTAATAAGAGTGACTTTCGCTTCTCTCGAGTAGCGCGCGAACCTGCGAGCGATCATTATTTCCCCGTACAGCCAGCGCTCTACGCTCCCTTTCAATGTCTGCGTCATCGCTCAGGGACTTATTTATAATGTGTCCTATTTAGGACACATTATAAATAAGACACATTATAATCTTTTTTTTCGTTCAGAGCCGCACCATTGAGCCTTATGGGCGGAACATAGACCGGTTTTACATTTCCACTCTTGAAGAAAAGCACCTCACTCTTTTTCGAGTTGTATGTGAGCCCATGCTCCGCCGCATAGTTCTCGCAGATTTTCACAAGTTTTTGTACAGAGCCCCCCGATGATGGGCCCAGCAACACCATATCATCTGCGTAAATTAAGTTGTTAAGACAAACATTATCAACAAAACAGCCTGTATGGGTATTGCTGAGCTCAACGATGAGCTCGTTAGCATATAGGTCAAACAAGAAGAAGAAATTCCCTGAAGAAATTCAGCCCTTCCAAACGCCACATTCCAAGCCATGGTCCTCAGATAGAGCGGCAGCCCATCTCACCTAATTTTTCTGGCAGTTATACCAATACTTCATGATGGCCACAACTAAATAAGTAATTAGGTGATCCTTATTTTTATACGTACCCCGTTCTGTCACTGATAAGAGTGCCTGGTGCTTCATTACTTTTAATTAAACATTGGTTCAATAGGCAGAAAAACAACCACGACACAGCTTGCGTGGTCCTTTAAATAAAATTCTGTTGCGTGTGGATCACGGACGATTTCGTTCAAGGAACGGCCGACCCTCAGCATTTTGTGAGATTTGGAATAGGGGCAGAGATTGAAACCGTTCAAAAGTCAGCAAATACCCTGAAAAGCGAGTATCGTTCGTATACGGTACCCAGAGAACACCGAGGAAAAGCGAACTTTTCTGTTCCTATGTGAAATGGACTGGGTATAGCGTCACAAGCTCACAAGAGCCTGTTACAAAACCTTGGCGATCTCTTATCATAGTGCATTTCACGATGTTATTAATAAAGGTCCTTTTAATTAAACATCGTCGGGTAGGTCGAACATCTAAATTGATGCGTTTTATAATAAACCGCCAAGTGCGAGTCGACTCGCACACGAAGGGTTCCGTACCGTAAAAACCAGGCAACTATTTTAAAGAAGATCAAATTTTCACTAGTTTGGCGCCCCTTTTTTCAACGAAATTTTCAACTTTATTAAATTTTTAGTATTTGTTGTTATTACAGTTGAAGTGTTACGTAGAAAGTTTCATGTGTCTATTGTGGTTCAAGAGATACAGCCATGACAAACAAAGAGCAAAAATAGCCATAATAAAAAAACACGTTTTTTGTAGGGGGCTTAATTTGGATATTTATTTAATTTTTATTTGTTGCTGTTATAGCGGCAAGAGAAATACACATTTACTAAAAATTTCAACTGTCTACCTCTTACGGAGATAAAGCCCTGCGACAGACGGACGGATGGACAGCGTAAGCTTAGTAATAGGGTTCCGTTTTCACCCTTCGGGTACGGAACCCTAAAAATGCTCAGGTGATGCAGGTGGTTCTTGCATCTGATGATATGTGACTGGGGGTGGCGACTTAGCTCGCGCTAAGGATTTCCGGAATAGGCCAAGGTGAGTATTTGTTTCTCGTAACTCTTGTATAGTAAGTAAGCAATAAGTAGTGAAGTAGTGCTTGGAATTTTTGGATAAGTTACAAAGTGAAAGGAATCTTGCAAATCTAGCAAAGTGCTGATCCCAAGCTAATGTTTTTTGAGTACGATCGATGTGGCGCTGCGGGCGAAAGTCCGCAGGAGGTTGCGGGTTCGATTCCCGCCTTGGGACAAATGTTTGTACAGTCTGCAAATATTTTTTTAGATGTTCTGGGTATTTTCTATGTACCTATAATAAAAAATATCTATGTATGTTTTACATAAGTAGATATATTATGCATTAGGTTTATCACTTATCAGTGATATACATAGTACCTATAACACAAGCTCTGATTATCTTGGGGCAAGATGATGCTGTGTGGATCTGGACAATCCACATGGCATTATTTATTTATTAACTGTGAGTTTTCCACTGCTGGACAAATAAATAATAAATTACTTAATATCTTTATCGAAAACTAATATATCTACTTATAAAATGAAGCCATGACTCCTAATTATGATGAAAGAATGCCTATCTCATTTTATAAAAAAAGTCAGATAAGCATGTTGTTTGTTTTTGATTATCCGTTTTGTATTGTACCATGTTTGGCAGTGGTTTCGAACTGGGAAAATAAATAATGATGTCATGAAGCATGATTTTTGCCTAAGTTTTAATGTGTTACCAGATTTGGCGAGCTGATGTCATTATTATGTCTTACCTTCAAAGTGTTAATGCCTCAATATTTTTTATTCAGGTTTTTTTACCCTTTAATAGAATATACCTACCTGTAAGGCTTACCTACTACTTGTAAGTAGGTATACAATATAGCTCCAAAAGAAAAACTGAAAAGCTCCATAGCTTTCTTCGAGATGGTGGTTTGGTTGAAAGCCTAAGTATCTCTTTTATACAAGCTTTTCTGTAGCAAAGTACAACACAAACATAGATTTACTTATGTCCTGTTATAAATAAATACAATGCTTAATACATTTTGTGAAAAGTTTTGCAAAGACACATTAACAAAAAGAAATCAAATAAATAAGTACATAAAACTATGGTGCAGTGCATTATCTATCAAACACATTGTCAAACCTAATTCATGGTAACAGTAACATTAAAGGTACCTACCAACATTTATGGTAAAGATATTTTATTACAGTGATGACCTCAACTTCTTTCATACAAGTAAGCGGCGCCACGCTTACTTTTACGCTACGACTCTGCCAGTGTCAATAGGGAGTGTTATAAACAAGTGATGACCTCATCAGTTGTTGTTTACTTTTACATAATCCCAACTCATCTCAGCAACAAAGCAGTTGCAACGACCTAAATAGCGCGCTGTGCAGTAATAACTCTTTAACTATACTTTCATGCTACGCGTCGATCGCGAGCGAGAATCTCTCGCTTTTATTACCTACCTACTTAAAAAATCTAAACAGAACGAGAAAATATTCTGGTAAAATGGTTCTGTATTGGTCCAGTCTATCGTCAACCCGTTCTTTCCAAAATCTCCCGAAGGCCAAAGAATCTTGTCTGCTTGCGCGTGTTGACCGATGTAAGCGGCTAATCTTGTAGGTACCTCTACTCGAAACTACACGTGTAAACCTACCTTTATGATCAGCTCGATCTCCGGGACGTCTCCGTTAGCTGTTCCATTCTCTGCGATTTCATCCGACATCGTTATCTCGATAAACACTTGAAGTTGATTAGAAAAAGTAAAAATTCGCACACAAATTTCACACAACCGTCACTGCTCATATACACCGAATGACTGGCTCACTTCAGTTCAGTTCAGTCAGACTCAGACCAGACGACCGCCGACAGTGTTGCTGTGCTGAGCGCGATCTGCTGTTATTACGAAGCAAGTTCACACATGGTCTGTATTGGTTATGGTTTTAAGGGTCTGCAAACGTGGGACAAAACTTCTCTACAACCACTTCATGCAGCTGCACCACCTTCTTTTCAAAGATAATGTTATTATTTATTAACTACCGCACTTTTAATCTACGAATAAATAATATGTCAGGAAGTCTAATTTAGAAGTTCCGAACAAAAAGTGACCCCTTCTTCAAACTAAAACGACTAGGTACGTATGATACAATCAAAACACGGATCACTTTCTAAGTTACAAAAATACATTATTCGTGATTGGTTAAAATTAAGAACGAATGCAGGGATTGGTTGGCGCTTGCTGAACGAAAGCAGGGATTGGTTCGCGCGCGTGGGCGTGGGTTTGACAACGTATCTTTGAATCAAATTATAATTTTGCTACTACTTACTAGTGAAAAGTGATCCCTGCCCCCTGGACATTTTAATCTTGTTTGGCTCCTGCACCACTTCACAACAAACACATGCTGGCATAATGATTTACAGCTAGTTCACAATGATAAATTCGAAAACGTTTGCGAAGATTTGACGTGCCTTTGATATTCTTGGTTGAATGGAATTTTGAAACAATATCTTTTCAGCTAGTAAAATCAAAAAATCGAGCGTGGAAAAACAATTATACGGAACTCTAGAATTTAGAAAGTTGGTAGCTCGCTTTTCCAAACACACAGATTGTCTTTGGAAAAAAGTAAAAAGTTTGTTATGTCAATGTCACTAAATGTCAATGCCAGTCGTGACAATTCAACTTTGCACTCTTGCCTGTTTGCTTGCTTTGCTTGTGTTGATTTGTAAAATAAAATTTCTCGCAAATTTTGGTTTAGCTAGCTTGAGATTACCTAATAATACCTAAGCGATGAGTTCAGCTTCTGAAGAACGAACATCAGCCACCAAAGAAATGAGTTTCACCGAGAAACAAGCGGAGAGAATGAAGAGGCTTCGTACATTGCACAACGCAAGAAACGAGGCCAGAACTCAGAATCACCAGGAAGTGGTAGCTGAAGAGGCTCGGAACAAGCTCCCGCCCAACTACGAGGCCAAACGAAGGCAGGCGGAATGGCTGATGGACGACCAGAAGAAACGCGAAGAAGCGCAGACCCAGGGCAAAGATTACGACAGAGTGAAGTTGCTCAATGTGTCTGCCACGGAGGCTGAGCGCCTAGAACGCAAAAAGAAGAAGAAAAATCCCGATACAGGGTTCTCTACATATGAGCAAGCAACCGTCAGACAGTACAACAGACTCGTCAAGAACATGCCTACCGCCGACATGGAACAATACGAGAGACAGAAGCAAAAATACGGGGATGCATTCTACGGCGGGCCAAACGTAATCATTCACGGCATGCACGAAGACCGTAAAGATGCTATAGACAACATGGTGAATGACATAGAAGGCCAGATTGCGAAGCGTACTAAATACTCCCGTAGGCGTACACACAATGATGATGCAGATATTGATTACATCAACGAGAGGAATGCTAAGTTCAACAAGAAGCTGGAGAGGTTTTATGGAGAGCATACAGCTGAGATCAAACAGAATTTGGAGCGTGGTACTGCTATCTAATTGCTAACAAAGTCAATTATCATGATGTAGCTGAAAGAACTGTTAGTTAATGTGCTTTACCTCCAAGGTTAATTAGGTAAGGTTTTCATTTAATTCTAAACTGCCAAAAACCATGCCTAATGAGGTTGATTGAAGTTGTTAGATTAGATTGTACTTGTATGTATCTATCGGTACCTAGATCCATACAAATATTATAAATTCGTAGTAACTCTTGTCTGTCTGTCTGTTACCTTTGCACACCTGAAAGGATCTTTATGAAATTTGGCAGGGAGGTAAATGGTATCCCGGGGATGGACATAGGCTACTTGAAGTCAGTGTGGAGCCACAGGCAGCAGCAAGTCCCTTAAAAATTAATGTAAAAATAAAAATAAGCTTTAATATATGGGACTAAATGAACAATTGTGGTAATTTTGTAGTTCTCTATTAGAATTTAATCATTAGGATAGAACCTTGAAAATTTATGTAGGTACTTATATATTGCTTATTTCCCTAATATTATGTAGGTGCTAGTCCACTCCTAATAAATGGAAGATAATTTAAAAAAAACGATTACTTTAGAAACTACTTAATATACTTGTGTACATTGATATCAGAATAAAAAAGTTTATAATTTGTAAAACATAAGCCGGGTACTGACCGCTGTTACTTGGCGTAATGTATGATTTGCAGTGAGCATGATATGTTACGCCATGTGCAACAAACCATCTTGTTGCTTGTTGTGAGCTGAGCGCCTTCTTCCCCTGTACTGACTACACAAATGCTCGCTGTGTGTACATTATGCCCTGTAATGCTAGTTTATTATGGTGTAATATCTTTAGGAATTATCTAAAAAATAAAACAAAATACACTAAACAATATTAGCAAGTTTATTTTGATAAATGTGCCAATGCAATAATAAGTAGGTAAATATGTATATCAAATTGATACAATACATAAGTTTAAATAAATACAATATAAAAGCGCTAAACCTTTGCTAATTTGCTATGTTGTTTTGGGTTAGTACCCAGATTCACCTTGTTTATATAAGGACCAACTCCAGAGGCGACTGTAGGTAGTCTAAGCTCTTATATTATATATATATACTCCAGCCAAATTCGATGTGAAATGTTTGTATACAAATTGCACATGGGTACCTAACTAAAACTCACTTTGTTTCTATGTATTTTTACGCAACTTACATTCCTTGTTGATTTTAGATGTTTACTTCAATAAATAATGCTAACAAATAATATGTCTGAGAGACAACACCAAGCGTACCTTACTTTCTTTTTTTACTAGGTTTATTTTCAAACTATTCACGTCGAATTTAGCTGGAGTATAATTTTATCATCCCTATGAGCGAGCGCGTCTGCAAATAGTGATATAATTATAGACGACTAGCAAACCCGGCGAACTCCGTTTCGCCACCAGATGGCTTCGTTTTATATAACTATAAACCTCACGGAGCCCGAGACCTTTCCAACGAATGCAAAACCGTGGAAATCGGTTCGTGCGTTCTGGAGTTATAGCGTCAGGAAGGAAAACCCGACTTATTTTTATATAGTAGATTACTTTTATTGAATCGCCGTGAAACTCTCGCCTGTTTAGGTGGTCCCTAATAGGATTTATTACCTACCGAATTATTCAACTTTATTTGTTCAGATACATTTTAGGATATTATCTGATAGTAATTAATGTATTTGTAACTAGAGTAAGGTACCTTAGCTATTAGTTTCTAGATTCCTAGATTTTTTTTGTAAACATAAGAAATATTTTACGACACTGGTATTATCGTCATCGGTGCAAATTTTTGGGTTTGACAGATTTTATTCATTGTTTTGTAAGTTTTCCAACTCTAATATGAAACTTGTTCGCCGCGCAAGTGCAATTATGCCTTGTTGAAGTTCTTGTGTTCTTTATTAATGATTACCTTGCTTGTTCAGTTTAAATTTATAAATGTCTTTGTTGACATAAAATATCTTGGATTTTGGAACCGACTTTAAGTACATTTCTATAAATTAACCTAACAAAACAACATAGCAGCATCAGATCACCATGATTATAGATAGGTAGTTAAGTACTATACTATGTACAATGTGAGCACAAGATTTTTTACACAGAGAAATGCTTGATCTACTTTCAGAATAAAAAGAAAGTAAGAAAGTTTTCGACTAGAAATCACAGAGGTTGTTTTATTTTGTATTAACAGCCTTACAGATAGGTAAGCCCCATTAATCGTTTTATACTAGGAAACCTATTTTAATTAGCCATAGCTTTATTTCCATTCAATTTCGTTATTTTTGTAACCACACTAATATTTTGAATACAGAGCCGTAATGTAGTAAGAGAGAGAGAAGAGAGATGAGAGCCATGGAAATAATTTAATTATTTTGAAAAAATAAAAAGCAACTTCGAATCACTTACTTAATTTTACACGGTTTTAAGTTTTGCTGAATAAATACTAATCCCTTGGGAATAACATTTTGATTGTACCACATAGGGATCATTCTATAAACAATAGCGAAATAATTTTCAAAATCGGTCCATAATTGACGGAGATGTAAAGGCGAACATACATTAAAAAAAAACATACAGCCGAACATAGCACCTCCTCTTTTTGAAGTCAGTTAAAAAAAGGCATCCGTAAAGTTAAGCATTTGATTTAAAAAGTACCTATCAAAGAAGTCATGTTATGTGTTGTTGCAGTTACAGTAGGTACCTACCTAATGATTATTCACTCAACTGTACCATGCGCAGTTTCGCATTCGAGGCTATGGTCACAGAACTCATAAAGATTTGCGCTATTGCGGCATAGGTGTTGCAAACTGAAGTCTTAGTTATTAAGGGTTGAAAAATAACCATAGGCATAGATTTTTTTTACTGAAATATCAGTACCTACATAATGTGTATTATTATTATATTCTCTGCCAATGTTCAATTATACAGTAAGTAAGGCATGAGGCGCTTAAAAGTGCATAAGTACAACTTGAGCTTAAATTAGAGTAAAATAACTTCCTTCGGTATTTTACACTAATTTGAAAACAACCCTGTAGCCTGGTTTGTTTTTACCTGCTCCATGGTTTTTACAGTGACTGATTGACCTTAAGGCCCGTATTATGAAAGCTTACTTGGTCATCGATCTATGCTTGAGTAATGCTTAAACATAAAAAAAAGTTACTCAAGTATATATCGATGACTGATGTGATGACTGAACAAGCTTTCATAATACGGGTCTAAGAATATACCTAATGCAGATTCATATTTGGCTTACTGTAACTTTTGTGATAGGTGCTCTTAATTTGTAGGTAGGTTGTTACAGTCAGCTGCGAAAATATGTATAAAATGAGAGATATGTCTAAAATAACCAATAGCATGGCAAAATTGTGTGACATGACCATCATTATTACTTTTGTAGGTATATAATACGAATTATTGTAGGTAGGTATTTGAGATTCTATTAGTTTTTTTGGTTATGAATCATCTGTTTAGTATTTACTCCATTCAAGTACACAAGTAAACATCTTAAACGAAATACTCGATAAGTCGTGATTGAAAATAAAACTCGTGTTTAATGACGAAGCCACAGAAGTACAAAAATATATGTTTTAGTAAGAGTGCAAGTGTGACAAACACGCAATGTAGGTATACTCTAGCTGAATTCGATATGAAATGTTTGTGAACAAACTGCCCATACTAAACCTAAAATTTACTTTGTTGCGGTGTATTTATTAGAATTCAGACATTCTTGATTAATAATTGTTGTGATTGTTTTGTTTGTTTATGTATAGAAATTATTAAATATTGTAACTGTACTCTTAATTCTCCGTTTTGTATTATTTGTTTATCGATGTGTAATTTCCGACACAATGTAAATTGTTTGAGAATGAAAAAATTAAATGAAATTTTAAAACGCAATTTACATTCCTTGTCTATTTGAGATATGTGCTTCAATAAATATTGCTAACAATTATACCTATCTGAAACTCGAGGCCAAAGATGAACTTTTCTTTTTTGGTTTGTTTACAAACATTTCACATCGAATTTGACTGGAGTATAGGTAGGTAGCTCATAGACGTACATTCAAACTAGCACGCTACATCCTTTGCCAGGAGAACAAACAGATCAACTTCCGACGTGTAAACGCTCGCGCAAGTAGACTTCTGCAAGTTTTAGCGACTTGGAGAACTTGCTGCAAGTCCCTCGTGTATGCAAATAGAAAATCTAAGTCAGTGGAAACAGCCATCAATTGATTTTTGCAAGAAATTGCCGAAGTTACTTGCCAGTGGACACTTCACTTAACATTCAGATTATGTTAAAGAAGAACACCCTGCTCGAGCATATTTATTTATGCAAGTTTGCTTATAAGATACTTCTCTGTCTGAAGTAAACTGTGGCCCTCTTTGTCAACTAATGAGTCCAATATAAGTAATGGCCCAGCCACACGCTCCGTCTCTTACCTGCGACCATGCCTGCACGAATATGAGGCTGAGGCTAGTGCTAGCCCTGCGCGAGCGAGAGGAAGTGAACATGAAAGCCGATGTTAGTGCGGTAGGCCTAAATTAGCTATTTTTTTACAAATAAAGACAAAACGAATGTGAGTTACCGAGACAAACCTCACAAGGTTTTTATGGTACAAAATTTATTTTATATTGTGATTGTTTTTGTAACAAAAAAAAAAAAGAAAAAGAAAAAAAAACAGTTTGTGCAAGTAAGACGGAGCGTGTAGACGGCGGAAGCGCGGCGTGTGCACTCGTTGACATGCTATTGCATGCAATTGGAATACGCAGTTGGATTGCGCAGGCAAGGCGGAGCGTGTGGCCGGGCTATAATGATGATATTGCTATCTTCTTTTTACTGTATTCCGTGCGTTCGTTTCATCGATTCGGTCGTTTCGTTTATAGCTCTATTTCACTAAACTGAGTTATCAATAAGTACTAGGTACATGATTTGATCAAAGTTCGTAATAATAATTTAAACTTATGATATCGAATACGAAAATTTTGAAAACAAATAAATAGATACAGCTAAATGACTATAGTATTGACTAAACAGCTTATGTTGGTACCTAAGTATGTACATTACATACATGTCCCTCATAGTATTTTTTCAGGCTAGATTAATCTAAGAACGAATCATATTTTCAAGGATATCAGGTAAAAAAACAGTTTATAGTGAAACATCCCTGTAAAATGGTCATTAACGGATTGAAAACAGTCAATGTTAATTATTAACAAGCAGTTTTTTTACGTACTTATACAGTATTAATAAGAAGTTCTCTGTATGTCCTGATTTCTTTATAAAATTCAACTCTAAATTCGTAAAAAGTAGTTTCTAAAGATATTCACCAAAGAAGAAATTATACATTAACTTCTTAGTTTCCCCCCTAAGTGCAGCAGCGCTAGAATATCCGCATTTGGTAGTTAGCACTAGGAGTCAGGACTTTCTGTTTCAAAGATCAAACTATCCGAAAAAACGGAGATATGTTTTTTTTTTTTAGTATCAACAGAACTAAGTTGGACCACAATCTCATCTGAAGTAGTGGTAGCTATGAGTCCTCAGAATTAAGTCACCTCATTAAAACGCCTATGTTCAGCCAGTGGACTAGTGTAGTCTGATTAAAATAATAAACTGTATGAAATATGGTGACGTCCTTCAATTGATATAATGCCATATCTACCATGGCATGTCGAATATTCTCTAGTTCGGAAATAAAACGGTTTTAAAGCTTATTCCAGTAAATATTTAAATTCAATAATTTGGAATGTGTTTCAGCCTTACCAAATGCGAATATCACAGATAAATACTGCACTTAGGGCCAGTCGCGTCAAACCTTACAAGTCTTGGTACTTTGTACCTTCCGTTCGAATCTTGATACTTTTGTAGCTGGCGACGACAGTTCGATCCAACCCCGATGTTCTCATAACACCCATGAGCGCGTTATTTCTGAAAAAGAAGAAACACCTATTAATAGTGATACGTGTATATCTATTTAATCAAAGATTTTTAAGAAACGAAGAGAAACGGGATACTTCTATTTATTTGCAGTACACACGGAAACATCATTGCGATAGGGCGAGGAAAGATAGCAAACATGGCTGCCGGAGCTAATAATATTTACCAGTATTATGAAAGCTTGCTCACTCTTTTCTATGGCATTAACGTCACACAAGCATAGATCTATGACTGAGCAAGCTTTCAAAAGTCTATACACAACAAAATCATTGTAGGCGACCACGTCTAGGTAATTTGTCCAAGATAAATTATCTTGGACAAATTACCTAGACGTGGTCGCTAGTAGTAAAAGCTAGTAGATATAAGTGAATAATAATATGTGCAACTCCTTTCCTATGGTGTCAAACCAATTAAAAAAACTAGATTACTTTTTCATAGCTTTGCCGATCTCTGGTCGACATAGCTTCGTAGTTCGTAGCTCAGCTTCCTAGCACATGTCGGTAAAGGCACCCAAAACAATATTATAACTAAATAACAATATTATTACTTAGATTTTTTTATACTTACTTCGCCTTCCTGGCATTAATCGTACAGTTATCCCATCCCGAGCGCGTACTGCAAAACAAAAACATCTTTAAAATATTTGGTTCTTGCAATACTGTTAAAGCTTTTTAAAAAAACATTCCACAGCACAAAAGCATGTTAGAAAGGGAGTAAAACTTACCAGTGTCTCACTTGTAGCAAAATTTTCAAGTCGTTCGTTTAAAATTATTAGATCTGCAGGTACTTCGCAACCAACATTATGTTGAAAACAAGATTAACTGAAGACTAATGTTAACAATGGTGTCGATTTAGATGTCACAACAACTAAACTAATTCGGCAGTACTAAAAATGTTGCTGTCCTTTTCTAATCGATCGAAATAAACAGGATGGCATAATTTTTAGTTCTCTCAAATTACTTAGATTAGTTTTCTGACATCTGAATTGACACCAGTGTCAATCAAAGTGTTAGTTAAATGTTAGTGTTGTCGCCGACACTTCGTGGTAGTTAAAAAGGTTTATTTTATGTAGTTAGACTAAGGTATATATTTTATAAGGGCCGTAGTTTTTAAGTAATTTACATACTGTACTAAACTAATGTTACCTGAAATAAATAATTTTTATTATTATTATATTTAATTTTTTTAAAAACAGCTAAGCACATGTTGTTCATTTAAATAAGAGGGTGTTTAACACCAGATCAGAGCGGCGTAGATAATCGGTAGAATGTGCCAACGATAACCATTAGTGTTCGCTCGATTTGCATTGCTAATCGATTCTATTGGCTATTTTTGACACACTCCGTCTTTTGCTTAGGTCAGCTAGTAAATTCAGATGCATTCGTGATTGTATCACTCATACAATAACTATTTAAATTTAAATTCCTACATGTCTACTTTGCTCTTATTGACGGCTGAAATATGATGTAAAACTTACCTGGAATGGACGTTGTATCTACAGCACAAGTCTGACTTAGTGTAGATACTACAGAACAAAACTTAAATATACCAAGCTAGTCTGTCAGTGATTGTAATTTCTTAATGTATCTCCACTGTGATTGCTTGTTTTTTGCTCAATAAATTATTATTATTATATTATTATAATATTTTCGCCGCTCATTGACGACAAACAAAATAAAATGAACCAATGAGCAACGAAAATAGTATGAATGATACACTCAAGCAAATACATCTGCATTGACCAGCGCTGGTGTGAAAATAACCTTAATAAAACTAGCATAGCTACTAAATATAGTGGTAAAGATTTTATTGTTGCATTTAACCAAACTAATTGGACAGCAACCAAACGGGTGCCGGCCGTCCCTTTCTTTACGCTCGAATAAAAAACACAATGTAATTTTAGTGCTGATAAATTCGTTTAGTTTTAAGTAACAACAGAATCGACCCCAGTTTTAAAACCACACAATTCCACTCATTCATAAAACATATTTATTCTCACAAAAAAACATTGATTCATAAGTGAACACTATAAAACTATGTAGTAAAATCTTAATGGCGCATTCAAGTCACACGTTTCGTTAACGTTAATTCAAAAGCGTCCTTAAGCCCTATTATCAACAATTAATAAAAACGCCTAATTCCTACCAATTACTTATCTAATAGAATGTAAAATCTGTGTGATGTGATATGTGATTGTGATAAAATGATCAAGCTTGTAGATATGTCGCCGCCGGATAGTAGAATCAGCCCATTTGTGGAAGATCTAGGCCGATTACAAAACGAACGCTGATTTGTTGGGAATAAATAACTTTTTAATTTCATTCGACGAGATAGATGGGTAAGTGACATTTAGCCGTAATGTTGGACGTTGATCGTTCAACAATCGGCATAAGCCATTAACTAAGTTGCTCGTTTTGCAAACGGCCTAGCCATTCTACAAACGGGCTGATTCTACGATCCGGTGCGACAAATATAATGTACTTTCATAAGTCATAAAAGGCAAAGGCTCAGTCATAGTAATTGACATAAGTACATTAGGTAAATAAGTGCTTAATCTATTAAGTTATCGAAAGTATAGACAAACTTTGAATGAGTTTGAACACCTCAATAAGTACAGAATAGCTAAATATAAGTAAAACTATGGAAGAATGAAAAACTATTCCTATCACAGATTAATTCGTAAGGGTATTATTACCTGCTTTAGTTGGTAAATTACTTATTAAGTATCAAAACATAGTTTAATACTTTACTTACTTTTTTTACTTTATGGTTGCCAGCTGGGCCCGTACTCGTCAAAAGGAAATAGTCTCTGATTCGTTTTTGTGCAAAAGCTTTCTTATGTAAGTGGCATAACAGTAGGTTTTGCACAAAAACGGGAACTTCGGTTTTCGTTTTATGAGTCCAGCTTGCAACCACAAAAGTAAGGCTGCCTGTCCACTGATGCGGAGCGAGGTAGCGGAGCGGAGATTTATGCAATATTAACCAATGGAATTGCATAAAATCTTCGCTCTGTTTCAGTGAACCAATAGAGTTGCATAAAAACTCCGCTCCGCTACCTCGCTCCGCATCAATGGACAGGCAGCCTAAAACCCCCATATACTAACTAATTCATATAAATAAAAATGAGTCGCTAAATGTGTTGCTAAGCGCAAAACTCGTGAAAGACTGGACCAGATTAGCAATTTTTTTTATAATTCTTAAAATCCGAGAAAAGAATAAAATAAAAAATTGGCCGCACGTAAAACCAGATAATGAAATTCACCGCGGTCAACGCCCCGGGGCGCAGCGAGTAAGTAATCAAATGTTGTGCGTTGTTAGATACAATGTGCTATGATCGACTGAGCTTGATATTTTGAGCAACAATTCCATGGCTAAGTAATTAAAAAGGTTGCTATATTAAAATAAATTAAAATTGTTTTTTTTGGCAAGGCAACAAATAGTCTTAAAATGAGATCTTGTGATGTATCCAGACATAATTTAGTGCTATGTTCGCCTAATAACCTAATAAACAATAAATGTAACACCTAATCGTAATCTAATAATTTCATTCAATCAACATAAATAACATCCTTACGATTATATCATACAAAATAACTTGACAAAAGTCACTTATTGTTAAACTTAAACCTAATAACCCCATTTTGCAGTAAAAGAGCATTTATCTAACTTTTTGTTTTTGTGTCTTTTTGGATTTTGGGCCTATGTTATTTAGATATGTATTCAGAAATCGTTATCAACAGTCAAATAATTTGTTTCCGTTTATACAGTTTATCCACTCTAATGCCTTTCCACGACGGCCTGCGGTGGCGGCCAGTACAATTTGCTAGAGTACAACTCAAATTGTAAATGTAAGCTTTAAAAAGAATCCAGTGAACTCACGTTCCCGAATAGACACTTTTGGGTGGCTGTTATAAGGTAGATAAACGGAATACGCTTGTTTCTCAATCGCTTGATGAAAATGGGTTATTAATTGTATGTATTATCCTAAGGCACTTTTAACAACACTAGAAAATTCCTTAAGCTCTCAACCTGACTATACTTTTCCATAACTGTTGCTTTAAACAATTCTAGCCATTTCAATATCGGTCCACTATCTGTCGTTTCTTAGAACTTGTGTCTTTTCTCGGCCCTTCTAATCAGTTATCATTTTTATCACTTTTTAAACTTAACACTTATTATTACGAAGAAAATTTACAAATATACAAAAGGGGATGTTAGATCCAACCATGCAAGTAGGGCAAGTCTATGATAAACAGATTTAAAAAGTTTATAAGTCTTTCCGTTCAACACAAAACACTGAAACACCAACTTAAATGTCTGTTGAATTATTTAGTACATGCGTTACATGCTAGGGTTAAAAGTCAAGCACTGAAAACAACACTTCACAAGAAAACACTTAAATTCACAGAGCATATCAAAGATCACTTCAGTTTATTGGTCAAGACTGTCCAAGGCAAGACCATGACATCTGATCCTCAAACACACTTGTCAGAAAGGATCCCTGATCAGCTCACTGGATTATGATAATCCTTGACCAAAAGTGGTCATAACAGTCTTTGATCAGTGTGGGATCCAATGCTTTTGATTGAAAGAGGTCACAAATAGTCTGTGCTTAACAGGGATCACAGCATCCTTGATTAGCAAGAATCACAGCTTGTTCAACAGGGATCATTCGTCCTTGATCAATAGAGATTTCAAGCAGCCGATTGCTGCTGAAGATTTAACACGGACACATCAACATCCTCACTTCTGGTCATACCAACTCGCTTCCGGTCTCTAAACGACCCGAAGCCGGAGTCATGCGTTCTGGCCGGGGACGTACCTACGAATATTCGCGGCATGTCACACTCCTCACACTTGTCAAGGAGTGGATGGTTGCGGAAGGTGCACATGTGGCACTGCCAGGAGGCTGGTGGTCGCTGTCCGGTGTAGATGTTGCTGTAAAAGCTGCCTGAGTCGTCTGGTTCTGTAAGAAATAAAAATATATTTGTATCATAAAATATGTAACATATTTTCGGGTTACGTGTTCCTGGACACCTCACTACCAGTCAAATGAAATCTTGTCGCATTAAATGACACTTTATTACCCGACTGCGCAAGGAGCGCATTCCTATTCCTAGTTGAACTAGTTTGCCCGCGGCTTTGCATGCGTTGTTTCTATGGGAACGTTCAAAGGTTTTTATAATAAAGGGTCAGCCCGATCCGTTAAGTAGTTTTACGTTTTTAGTAGAATACTAGCTGCTGCCCGCGGCTTCGCACGCGCTTTAGTACTACGGGATAATATCCCGTGGTGGACTGGTGCCTGCGTTAGGTTTATAAAAACCTGTGTTACAGGTCCCCAGGCTCCCACTCCGCGGCAGAAGTGCAGTTAGTTCGGCTAACAACTAATGTTGTAAACCAAACATAACTTTACCAAGAGTAACTTATGATAAAAACTATGATTACAAAAAAAAAAAAAAAATATAATATTATGAGATATAAAAAAATAACCTAGGAGAAACTTTATCAAGTTCAGGTTTTTATTAATCATTAAGGCAGCATTTCCTTGTGGTGCAAGGCAAAAGTTTCAGCCTGGCACACCTTACCATTTCTGCGTCTTGTTTGTCATGTTCTGGGTGAAATTGTAATTTTGAGTGTTTCAAAAGAACAGAATCCAAACCATAACGTTGTCTCACCGTTAGGACATCCCAGTGCATAAATAACTCTACTGTAGGATGACGAAACGGGAGTCCAGCCCCAACATTCAATATCGCACGCTGAGCTCTCTCAACCTCGATCAAATGGGTTTTGGCATCAAAAGAAGTTATGCAATAGTCTATTATTGACTGTCATAAGGCTGAGTAGACCATCTTTATGATCTTACGGTCAGCAACGTGCTTAAAGGTTTTCAAAATATATATCAGGTTACGGAGCCGTGCGCTACCTCTATATGCGGTCTGAAACTAAGGGTTTGATCAACTACAACACCTAAATATGTGATATTCTCTATCCTTAGGAGAGAAGGACATGCACACTTGGAGGTAAAGCCAGGACACTTGTGTGCAAACAATTTGAGGTTAGGTGAAGGATACCATTTACCTTCCTGCCAAATTTCAATGAGATCCGTTCAGCCGTTTAGGCGTGAAAAGGTAACATACAGACAGAGTTACTTTCGAATTTATAATATTAGTATGGATGCGACTTTTTCTACGTCTTAAATAAGGAAACTGATACTGACTCATTATAGATCAGTTATAGAAATTGCATAAAATAAACAAATGCCTGAATGTGGGAGCACAGCAGCAGTGTGTAAGATCCTGCTACAAATGAAACCAGTCCCTTACTTGATGCCTGAGCCGCTGCTGTACAGCTGTACAGCTAGCCTTACAGTGCCTACCAGTGCAAATGAAGTCTCGTACTCACCAGTGCCAGTCATCTCCAGCCGTTTCGCCAGAGTATCGCACTGGTCCCGGAGCCGTTCCACGTAGTCTCTCAGCCTCTGTGCCGTGGATAACGACGGCGGGGGCGCAGCCAGGATCTGAGTCTCCCGACTCATTTGGTAGAGTTGCCCCTTGTGTTGTGCTAGGGCTTTCGCAAGGCGGCCAAGGCGCTCCTTCTGACGCTCGATTAGCGAGCGGTCTGAAAAGGTTTGAATGGTGTTTAGTTATCTGGTACAGAGCACAAGCTCCGCCTAGTTGATGGCTGGTAGGCTTGGAGGGTGTAGCAATGACTTCGGCCTTTTCCCCTTTTCATATAGGCACGGTTACCATGGCTTATAAATTTCTACTTACCAAGGTGCCGTGCCGCGTATATTCAGTTAAGATGTTGAAAGAAATAAATCAAATAGATCTTAGTTTGATTTGATTTGTGTGTAGTGTAGTGAAATGCCGGTTCTGTGCGCGGCCGTAAAGGTAATTTTGTTGATCAGGTTTAATAAAGGCTTTTGATTGAGAGGAAAATATGGAGAGCCGGTTAAAGAATAAATGAGGCGTAGAAAGGAAATATGTGAATTTCAATAATGTACGCTCATTGTTTTAATTATTTAAAGACACGTTTAACAGTAAAACGCGGTTAATCGCTATTTATAAACGATTCATGATCAATTTTAAAATATTGCTTAATCCTAACTAAACTGCCGAAAATCTCATTTAATTTTAATTTCGAAAAGAAACAAGCCGAAGCTCTGAACGACACAAGCCGCTTTCTTAGACCATTAAACAAAGTCATAAGCCGCTAACCTACTTTTCGAATAAAAGTGCACCTTTTTAGGAAAAATTATTCCATCATTTTGCATTCTGCAAATTATGGTTTAAGAACGATATCTACAAAGCTTTCAAGACCATCGATGTGTCACCTAAAACAGGTCATGTTAATTGGCATTGCACTTTCCGGAAAAACCGGAGACGCCTCGGTGAAAGGAGACTTGTTTGCATTTACTAAAGGTTTTTAAGAAACTGAGCAGTTGATAATTAACTACCTGTCTGTACGCACAATTTTGCTTATCTTGTGTAAAGTTCTACATCAGCCACACACATCCACTGCTCAACATGCCTCCCCCAAATGGGGGTTCCGCCATAATCACCACACTTGGTAGGCAGATTGGTGATACACTTAGTTATTTATATATTTACAACAAAAAATAAATAGAGTGGACAGACAAGATAACGCGAAACAAAACAACTGACATAACTTACCAACACCCACATTTATTTATAAAGTGATTCATCATCATCATCAACCTATCTTAGACCACTGCTGGACATAGGCCTCCCCCAATGAGCGCCATAGCACCCTGTCTTCAGTTTGCGATAACGTTATTAAACTCTGTCATTTTGGGCATAATGATAAGGCATCATGGCAGGCATTTTATGGGAAGTTTCTATCAGTTGGGTAGAGCCACCAATGTTAATTCGTAGAATAGCAGGCGGCTGGGAATGATATAGATATGCGAACTGCAGCAGCTACTCACACGTACTTCCGAGGGCATACAATTTTGCTACCCCCTAACACGCACGCAAATGCATATGTTGATAATTATTTTGGTTTATATAATATGTTAAAATGACGTAGAATTTCGGAGATATTGGGGTTTGTTTTGAAGCCTTTTCGGTCAATAATCGATTTAGGTTCAGTTTTTTCTTTATTTACATAAAGCCATGTAACGAAAATATTCTATTATTATTAAAGAAGAATATAAATAACTAGAAAAACATTTTTTGGTGGTCTTTATTCAATAGAATCTACAAATTAGAGCTCTCAAAACAGGTCAGAGTTTTTGCCTAAATATGCATCGGGAGAATGACTATAACTACATAAAAAAATAAGTTTTCTAAAATTTGTTTTATGATTATTGTAGTAGAGGAAACGAACTATTATTAACCAATGATTATTATTTCAAGCAACTAACGAAAATCATACAATTTGACGATGAAACCGTGCAATTTCTCGTTTTTTTTTGTAATTGCCCTCTTAATTAGTTTGCTGGCGAAATCGAAATATTATGAGCAAATTCTACCTTTATTTATTCAGTAACAAAGCTTGCGATTGAATAGTCTAATAAGAAAATACATTAGTTTTCTTGTTTGAGTTAAAAGTTGTAATAAATCCCGCTCCTACGCGCTATAACATCCCGTTGTCGTAGGTAATGTAATGATTCTGTGTTCTTTGACAAGTTTATTTTGAAATGTAACTACATTATGCATTTTATTTTATTGCGTTTATTTATTCTAGCCAGCCAAATCGGCGTCAATGGTTGACGTCATGTCAAGAGATATTGTGGTCAGAACGAAGAATAAAGAAAGCCTATTGTCTCGACACCATGTAGTAGAAAACCAAGGAATCTCTGTGAATAATGTAATGTTTTATAAATAAAATATTAATTTTATCACCAAGCAAATCAACTTTAGGGTTTTTAAAGAATTGGTTAAATAGTTCAGAATCGTAAGTGGTAAGTAATCTTGAAATCAAGATGATATCAAAGATTTGTATTTTTAAAAAGCGAAAGAGGACTAATGTTTATTTACTTGGCTGAAGAAAAATGATATCCCTTCCGATAGTTCGATTGAAATGAGATGGATATGTAATGTATTGTAATATGTAGGTATATCAGTCATCTAGTACCCGTAACACAAGCTCTGCTTAGCTTGGGGCTAGGTGATCCTGTGTGGATTGTCCAGCATTATTTACATTTATTTCAGAGCTGTTAACTTCGCATCAGCTTTTATTTGCGGTTTGAAGTATTTTCTTACCTTGCGAAGGCGGTTCCGGAGCAGCCCTGGCAGGCCTTGGCGAATCGATCCTCGTGTGCTGCGGCGGCGCCGGCGCCCGACGACGCGGGGGCCGTGCCGTGCTGGGGCTGACCGTCACTGTCACGTGACCCTCAAACCCTTCCTCCTGATCCCTCACCGGACTTGCCATACTCGAAGTTGGAGTACACACAGTCAAATTCACAGATGTTATAGCTCGAGGACTGTCAAATTCTTCCCAGGGATCGTAGCCACGACCCAAGTCCATATGACAGTTCACATTCACAGATAAGTTTAGCGGATATCCACGTTCAGGTCGGTACTTTGGGTTTGAATCCTTTGGATAAGGTTCGGGTCTAGGAGGTGCGGGAGAGATAGTCCTACAAGGTTCCGGTTCTGGCTCTCTCAGTGTAGGTTTAAATGCAATATCTGGAATTGGTTTTATGAAATCAAGAGTGTTTGGCCGTTTTGGCTTCTCTTGTGTGACTGGCTTTTCTGTTTTGTCTTGCTTTTCTACCTCTTTAGCAGGACTTTCTTTCTTAATTTCTTCTTTTTTGATTGTTTTCTTTTCTTTACCTTTTTCAAGACGCTCGTGCAAGTTGCTTCTTATTTTGTTACTTTTTAATATCCTATAGTTTGTGCTTTCTGATTGCTCTGGTACTTTTTCTTGTGATGTATTTTGTGTGATATCTTTCGAGTTCTCGTTTGTAAGCTCTAAATCACTTGGTGATTCAGCACTGTACTTCACATGGCAGTTATCAATATTTATTATAGTGACAGGTGATGTACTGTTATGGTTTTGTTTATCATCATCTTTGGCCTCGACTATGTTTTGATTAGCATCAGTGTTGTGTTCTATTTTGTCAATAGCAGCGCTCAGTATCCCTTTCTGGGGTCTAGGGATTGTCGTAGACTGAACTGGTGAAGGTTTGGACGCTTGATGGTTGACTATGGGCTGGTTCCTGCATTTGGGCGGAGGGTTGAGCCTGAGATGTGCCGCGGATAGCTTGCGTGCGGCTGCCGACGAGGAGGCATGGTAGGCGTGAGTTAGGGAGGCCTTGACTTCGCTGTAAAGCTGTTTCTCGCACGCTTGCTTGTCGTGACAATAAAGCTCGATCGTGTTCGACACCACATGATCGGGAACGCCTGGAAACTTCTGTTTCAGCTCGTGGAACAATTGCATAAGCGATATATTGGTACAAGCGCAGGGCGCAGGGCTCGCGGCGCTCTCAGACGGGGCAGACATCGCCGCCCATCCTAGCGGAGCCCGACCGCTTCCTTTCCGTCCGCGCGCGACCTCTCTTCCCAGTTACCACTTTTACTCACCGCTTTAAGTGATATACCATTATTTGTTGCCCAATTTACTGTAAATATCGCAGTCTTTTTCGTGACGTCACAATCCCAGAAAACACGCATACGGCTTGTTACGTATGCATTATTGAGCTACTGCAGCTAATAACGTACTTGCCTTGTTAATCCTCACGGCACACGTATGACGAAAAAGAGCATCTAATGAGACAAGACTGAATTTTTATATCTTTTGTTATCATCATACCAAAGCTACATTTCATCTAATGGCAAGGTGCGAGGGCGAAATGGCTTTGCACTTGAATGAATACACTATCGAACTTTTAGACTTAGACCTGTAATAGCAGCACTAAAACACCTAAAACGTACAAAGGCATTAAACCCAAAAATAAATTACGAAAATTACACGACTGTCAATCCGATTCTGCCATTTTGGCCAATAGACAAGAAGCTACTTTTTAATTGTGTTGGTTGGAATAGATCCCCGTCTAAAATGTACTCTCTGGAATAGTAAAAACTGTTTGGTTAGTGGAAACAAAAAAATTCAGTGAGGTACTAGGTTTAGGTTGAATCAGAATCAGAATATTTTGTAATTAAATAACTGTTTGTATGCTTGGCAAAAAGTCTACAAATAGAACTACAATTCTAAAGAACTAACAACTATTAAACTTCGATAGTGTTGCCTACGTTAATTTCTAGATTTATTAAACAATTTGTCATAGGTTTTCTCCAGCTGGATGTACAACAAATCAAATATAAATAGAAGAATCTAAGATTGCAAAGAAAACTCAGGGTATGCAAGCTGCATGAATCTACGGTAGGTAGGTACCTATAGTACATCTTCTATCAAAATAACTCCAAAGCATGTAGGTACTTTTGTGCAATGTTTTACAAGTGTAAAATAGGTACTTATGTGCAGTAGGAAGTTGAAGTTCCTACTTTTTAATATATGTTTTTCATTTTCTACATAATCATATCCAAAGGACAATATTTAAAAAGCGAACATAGTTTTCTCTATGATTGACAATCGTCAATTTCAACAAATGTCATGTGTCAAAAGCCAAGGACTGACTGCTGTTTGTTTTGTTTTCCTTTCCCTTTTCTTTTTAAAGAAAATTGCTTAATAATTTTTACCTATACCCGCATTTGGATAGTAACTCATACAATTTAAAATGGTCGACGATCTCCGAAAGTATTTGAATCACCTATTAGAAAAGTGAGTTACACTGTCCTTCCTGAAAGTTGCATATCGTGATTCAACAGTTTGGTGGGTGTTATATGGATTGTTTTCATTGCAGAGTCAATGGATTACACTGTATTTTAATAACGGACCGAGACGGGGTCCCCCTGGTGAGAGCAGTGACTGAGAGAGCTCCACAGCTTGCGTTGAAACCGAACTTTATCTCCACTTTCGGAATGGCGACAGACCAAGCGAGTAAACTAGGCTTAGGAAGGAACAAAACTATTATCTCCATGTATTCTAGCTATCAGGTAATTTGATTATCACAGATAACTTAATTGAACCAATAATTTGTTGTGTAAATCTCTATATCACTTAAAGATAAACTTTACCCTAAATACTTATTAGATTTCAGTTGCACGACTGTAATCTAATCAGTATTTGTTAATTATGAACATCAATCAGTAACATTCTTCCCTCACAACAATTCCTACAACCTATAACATAGGCCTCCCCTAGTATAATTATGCCTTATTGGCTGGCTAATATGGGGGATTCGACACACTGGGCATGCATGTTAACGAGTGTTCCCGCCATAATGCAATATATGCAAAGACTCACCATCATCATCATCATCATCACTATCATGCTTCAGTCAGAGTAATATTATAGGTAAGTTCATAGAAACATAAACATTATCTGTGGACTTTGGGTGATTAATCTATCAGCCCCACACTCAACATGCATAAAGGCCCACATGTGGCCTAGTTGTGGACACCAGTTCAGAAACAAGTAACATTATTGATGTCCATGGCTTTCAATGCATTTTCTCATTCCAGGTGATTCAAATGAACAAGCTGCCGCTAGTAATCACATTTATTGGCAGTGATAACTGCAACACTGGCCATATCCTATCGCTAGAGAGTCAAATTGAGCCTTTTCTAAAAGACCTCGCCGCTGTGGTGGCAGATGCACCATGATGTCAATACTAATGAAGCCAGAATGTAAATATTAATATAACTAAGGCCAAATTGATATATTAAACTACATTTATTGATATAGAAGATAACTAAAGGTAAGACCCTAATCCTCAAATTATCTTTGTTATTATTATGGGACATTTGGATTGTTATGGGTTGTTACTTTATTTGTAATGTATCTATTGCGTATTATAATTTAATATAAGAAGATATCTCTCTTATATAACCAGGTAAAACCTTGAAGTTATGTTGAATGAAAGAGATTAAGATGGTACTGGATTAAATTTTTTATTGATAACATCACTAGTTTCATATATCAAACAAAACTTGCTCTCTGCATCTTGCTGCAGATTCTTATTTTAAAGTATGACAAACTGGTATTTGTTTTATTAAAATGGAGAAAACTGGGTGAGGCCCTACACTTTCATTGCACATCTCCGGTTCTATGTAGAATGCTTTAAAAGGGGTTCCTATCTAGGAACCCCTTTTAAAGCGGAGTTCAACTACATCTTGGAAAGACTAAATAAACCAGTACTAGTAGAGAAACTGATCAGGTTTATTGCTATTATCTATTTTAGTTTCTCTGTAAGGGTATTTCTAAGTCATAGTTGAACTGGTGTGATGAGTGGTTTGCCAGTGAGTCCGTTGACAACGTTGTTAGCAGCTAGCGCGGCCATGTCGCTGCGTGTTCTTAGAGTGGCGCTTCCGATGTGGGGCAGGATAACTGTGGAGTAAGAGCAATGATTAGCGTTTCAGGCTAGCGCACTAGTCAATATAATATAGTATATAGTACCATAGACAGTTCTAGTCAAACTATTGCTGTGTAGCGAACGCCTACTACTGGTATACATAAAACGACCTCTGTGGCACAGTGGGCGAAGGTCTGACACGCAGAGGTTGCTGCTTCGATTGCTGGTTCGGGACAAATGTTTTTACGATTTTCAGATATTTGTTCCAGGTGTTCTGGGTGGTGTAGGTAACGTAATGTAATTCACATTAATATTATAAATTCGGAAGTACCTCTGTCTGTCTGTTACCTTTTCACGCCTAAACGGCTGAACGGACCTGAATGAAATTTGGCAGGGATGTAAATGGTATCTCGGGAACGGACTTAGGCTACTTAAAAGCGCGTGCGAAGCCGCGGGCAGCAGCTAGTGTAATTTATTTATTTATTATAAAGGGCATCCGACGTGGGAATCACTTAGAGGCTAATAATATACATTGCAGGATCTTAAGAACTATGTGTTTGCACATTTAGGGGAGGCCGCAGCATTCACAACATTTATAACTCAACTAAACAATAAAATTAAAGGAACACTATAAATGGGTACATCAGTAAAATAAAGGCTAACTTATGGTTACATTATGTACAAACTTTACGTAGGTACATGTAACTTAATCTAACTTACAATGTGTAATGAAATGTAATATACATACATATAATGGGTAAGTACCGTGGAGATCGCCGACGGTACCTTCTACATAATTATTATTATTATTAATGTAATAAGTATATCAGTTATCTAATACCTATAAGACAAGTTCTGCTTAGCTTGGGGCTAGATAATGCTGAGTGAATTGATCGTACAAACATGTCCCGAGGCAGGAAACATACCCGGAACCTCTTGCGTCGCAGGCTGACCTTCGCCTGCTGTGCCACAGAGGTCATCAAAATTGGATTAAAAGCGGCTTCTTCACATAATAACTATGTCATCACCATCATCAGCCTGTAGATATACGTCCATTAACTATAATAACTTTTATTACTACTCAATACTTACAAACATTAGGTAACTGCAGAAGCTTGTGGTCTTTAGGCAGTGGCTCAGGTGTGGTCACGTCAAGGCCTGCTCCGTAGATCTGGCGGCTCTTGAGGGCGTCGTACAGCGCATCTTGGTCTACCAAATCTGGAACACGATAGGAACAGCTGTAGACGTCATGAATGTGTGGTACGAAGGAGATATCATCATGATCTCGATCTTTACCCACTGTTATAGGCCTTTCCCCTTGATCCCAACTCGTCCCGCGTGTATCTTAAGATATCTGCCGTGGGGCGGGCAGTAGCGCCCCCCTGCGGAACAAATCCACCACCGAACTGCGATCCCCAACCCGCATGCTCAGCGTGGGGATAATGGCATTAGCCTTTAATGATAAGAGTCGTAGGGCGATTATTCAAATGAAATCAAAAACTCTTTATTTCCATAAATACAATAAATGTACAATAATAATTAGAAAAAGTCAAGTTCTTAAAAATTAAACGGAAATAAAGTGATATTTTTGGTTTGTGTCGCTTCGGTATGTAGACTAAAGTAAAGAAGCGACGAAGAAACCCAGAAAGCCTGATAGTTGTTATTTTTCGAGTTGGAGCAAATGCAAGCTTTTTTATCCAATCTGATATTTTATAGTAAGCCTTTTTACACAGAAACGTTTTGACAATTTGTTTGAATTTATTTTCTGATAATTTTTGCAACTTACTAGGAGTTTTGTTGTAGAAGCGTATACATTGCCCTTTAAATGATACATTAATTTTGTGTAGTCTAGTTGTGGGCACAGCGTGTTTATGTTTATATCTTGTATTCAATTTATGTACATCGCTATTTTTAGGGAACCGATTGATATTTCTATGAGTGTATAACAAAATTCAACAAGTTCTTACGGAAGGGCCTACGTACAGCTGTGTCCTGGACTCCTGGTAAAGGCAGTTGATGTGATGTGGGAAGAATTATTTATTAATTTATTTTACTTTTTTTAAGGTACACACACACACACAACACACACACACTTACAGGAAGACCTACAAACTATGTAGTGCTTTATTTTTATAGTCTCATTTGAAGAATCTAAAGGAACTTCTTAGAATGAAAATGTTTAAAATAGGATTGATATGAGTTGAAAAAAAAAATACACAATACATTTTCATATACGTACCTTGCTTTGTGATCTCATTTTGGATGTCATATTTGAATCAATAAATAATCATTTATGTCATCAAATCATTCTAACCAGATATTTTTTTTAATGTTTTTTGAGGGAAGGTTAATAGCTAATTACCTACATGATAATTTTATTAAAGTTATCACATAATTGCAGCTCGTTTTAAAATAGCAATGACAATATTACCATCATCATTAATGGTATTATTTAACGCATATTTATCTATTTTTGCGTTTATTTACCTATTTTTACTATATTTTGACTAAAAACAAAGTGAGGGTAGTTTCAAAAAATGCTGCCCCCACTTCGCATCATCCCGTGACCACGACAGTGTTTAAACTGTTGAAACGTCGGGGAAAATAGGTAAATAAATGCGATAAATACCCGTTAAATAAAACTAATAATAATAATGTGTTCAGATCGCGTAAGCTTAAGAATATTTATTACCATCATCGATGTTAATGTGCCGTTACTATCGTAGGTCACGCTTACTGCTAATCTGCTAGGCTAGATTGTTTATTTCGTTTGTTTTCGTTTCTGCTATGAACCCACGCTAAAAAAATCTATGAATCAATTGTCGTTTTGGAGTCTATTTATTACTAAAATGAACATTAAGTCGATAGACTCCAAAGCTACAATTGATTCATAGTTTCTTTCAGCAAAGATACATGGCAAATGGCTTACAATACAATCTGCGCAAAACTTCTTATCTGCTAGGTATCTAAATTACTTGTAAAACCTAGAAAATAGTAAAAACCTCATTTTTTTGAGGTTCACTAACCACCCCGGCATGTGCATGTTACCTCCGACTTTAACCACTAATAGCGTAGCCCCTCCCTCACAAATTGACATAATTATCCTCTTATTTGATATGATAATATGATACCTTAATGATCCCTTGATAAACCCCCTAACGGCTAATCTAATAGGATCTCTTTACAAGTTACCTCCGCGTCCAACGTTGACCACAATAGCGTTGCTCTTCATCTTCCCCAGGGTATCTTTATTGATGAGGTGCCTGGTCTCGTTGTTCAGGGGAACCGCCAGAAGGATGAAGTCACTCTGAGCAAGAAGCTCGTCTTGTGTTACGAATTCTGCACCAATTGCTTTGGCTGTGAAATAATTAGATTTTAGAGTATCCTCATCTGCATCAGCACACATACGACCACCGCTGAACATGCCTCCCTTAAACTAGAGAAGTTTTGCAATAATTACCACGCTTTGCAGGTAGATTGGTGATTTCAGTGTAGGTGTTAAAAATATACCTACACAGAAGGAAGCTGCTGCTCTTACTCGGGTAGGTTGGCTTAGTCGACTCTTACGACATCTGAGGACTGATTAAGAGGGTCGATTCTTAAGCCGCGATCGCCACGCCATGCGCTAATGTCGAGATCATGGTATGCGAATGCACCGGAATGCAAAAATTATGAATCTTTTCCTTTGGTAGGTAAAATTGACATGAGATGTGTGGTAACAATATAAGTGATGCAAATCTGTTTATCAAGAGTTTTATTTTGATTAGTGATTAGATAAGATACGCGTATTGTGAGTATTGTTTAGATAACAAAATTATATTACCTACAATGGCGTCATGTCTAACCGATAGTGGTTATAAGCATGGCTGCCATAATACATCATCAATTTCCAAGTCCTTACCTTCCGGCTTCTCCCGATGCCCCGTGTAGATGAACTTTCCCACCTCGAAGCCAGCCAGTCTCTTCGCCGTGGCCTGCCCGATGCCTCCAAAGCCTATGATACCCACTGTGCTCCCTCGAATGTCTTGGCCTAGACCTTCGTAGAAACCAGTTTGCCATACACCACTGAAATTAATGTGGGTACATTGGATTACTTATTAATATAATTAGGTAGCCTGTTCTTACGGTTCGAAAGTATCAACAGCTTAGCTTCTAGGTTACTTAAAGGTGCCACGAGCATGTCTTATTCCAAGTCCTTAATTATGTGATGTTTTAACACTAGGTTTACCATCATAATAATTTTAACTCGCAATCGCATCGAATATTTATACATAGTCATCTAAAGACTGTCATGGTTTGATGACCCAGGCTGGCTATAGGGACATGGATGAGTGAGTTCTCTTCATGCTATGAAAGCGCAACTAAGTGCAAGATAGTCAACGCTAAATGTCGAAAATATCAATAAAAACGGTGAGAACGGTATAGTTCTAATAAAATCCTCCTTAATTGAAGCCATCGGTGTATCGAAATATTATCTCCCAGAAGGGTTCCCTAGGGCGCTATTACTAGCCTCTCCTGTTTATTCTGTACATAAATGACGTACTTACTTCTGGACTTGTTGCAAGTTCTCAGTAAACTTTCTAGCGACGCCCAGCATGAGAGATACAGCGACCTCCGAGACGGCAGCGCTCAGCACATCAGGCGTGTTGGACAGCTTGATGCCGCGCGCGCGCAGCTCGTCGATGTTACAGGCGTTGTAGCCCGCTGATACTGTTGCTACGAGCTTTAGTTGGGGACCTGGAGATGGTCAATCAAGTTTTATTTAGGTACATACAAAATAATTCCAAGAGGTACGAATAACGAAATTGGCAGGTATGTATGCAAATGAAAGAATTAGGCTTTCTGCGGATTGTTGGACACATAATCTAGAGTTAGCGACACAAAATGGTCAACCATCTCAGATTATTCCGTTAAGATTCTGCGCTTCTGGACGGACTTAGGCTGGTTATGTATGCTTGCACAATCAGAACACTTATTACTCATGATGGACGAAAAACAAGTCCAAATGCGGAAATGGTAGTACATTTAACTTAGGTTTTTTTGTTTTATATAGTTATTGTTTACCCACACAGGGAAAATTCTAAGAATTTGTGTAGGTATCCCAAGAGATCAAATCCCGTGTAGGTCGTAAATTTTTGGGTTATTAACCTAATCTAAACTGAGGTCTATACTCAGCAATGGGCCATCCCAGAAACGGTCCCCTAGAATTATGTTAATGTCTACCTGCTCTATCCAGCAGCTCCTTGGTGATCTGCCCGTGTCCGAGCCAAACCAGCGCTGACACTCCTGGGATGAGTTTCATCAGGTCTTCTCTCGCTTGCTCTGCAGTCTCGCCTGCATTGTTCTTCTTTACTATCACTGTGAAACTGGAAAAAGGGTTATTATAAATTAAGGATTCGTATGTGTCGTTTTTAGGGTTCCGTAGCCGAAGGGTGAAAACGGAACCCTATGACTAAGCTTTCGCTGTCCGTCTGTCCGTTCGTCTGTCTGTCACAGGGCTCTATCTCATGAACCGTATGAGGTAGACAGTTGAAATTTTCAGAGGCTATTTATGCTCTTCGTTTGTCAAGTCTGTATGTCTTTAACCAATTGTGGTTCTACACATACACCTACCTATTGAGTATTGTCTACCTATTGAGGTAGACACATGAAACTTTCTATAAATAAGTAACACTTCAAATTTAATAAAAACAATAATGAAAATGAATATTTTAAGGGGTCTCCGAACCAGTGAAAATGTGATGTTCTTTGAAAAAGTTGCCTGATTTTTACGGTACGGAACCCTTCGTGTGCGAGTCGACTCGCACTTGACAGTTTATTTTCTATTTTTTAATTGTAGTTTTATTTGTTATACCTAATAATAATTCTATAACAGGCTACCTGAAGATATTAAAGGAGCTAGAACGTTTGGCGTGTATAAAACTAAATTGCAAATTTGCAAAGATACTTATATATAAGTAACCGAAGATGTAATACTACTAAACTAAACCATAAGAGACGAAAATAACATAATAAAATTACTCGCATAAGTTTCTCATGTAAGTAACATGTTTGTTGTAAATGAGAAATGAAGATCTTTGAACTGAATAAATTGTTATAAAATTTATTATATATATAAATAAAAATAACCTATTAAAATAATATAGGTTCCTAATTAAAGCCGTAAAGAGCTATTTTATCAGGATCGTTTCATAAAATCCACCCAGTAAAACATTAATTATTAAAGTAGGTATTGTTACTTTACAGATGTGTTTATAAACCTGCTAATTTATGTCATGTCAAAAAAATAACCCTGTCTAGTAGCTAGTCAATAAACAATCGGCCTCGAGGTTAGGTTATAGGTAGGTAGGTACGGTTTAAACGATTACGTTACGAAGACAATAATAGAAAAGTTAAAATTAAGAAAATACTCACTGTTCCTGCAGAATCTTTAATGCACTCTCTGGATATTGTGCCGAAGCAACCAAAACCTTTAGATTTTTCGTCATTTTGTCGTTCGCCCCCACTGAAACCGCAACGCCGACTAACAGAATAACTCGTATTATCATTGTGTGAGATAACTTGATAATAAACCACAAGAATAGGTAGGTACCTAGATTATTATCGAATATTTGTTACTATCTTGATAGATTTCTGTGAGCACTTGAGCAGTTTACTAGCGCGATGAAGTAACCGCGAATAAAACCAAGAAACTGACCAATTATGTAAGTAGGTATTATTATTTTGTGAGCGGTAGTTGATTCTTAGGTCAACGTGCGTTCAAGGTCGACTGAATCGGATAAACCGACTAGGTATGGTACCTACTGAAGGTTGACATTTGCCTAGCACAGCGGCTGGTAAGTACCTACCCAGACTAAGTACTTACCTACCTAGGTAGGTACCTAGTCTGGACAGTCTGTGGATATTTGTATACATTTTTTATTTACGTTTCTAAGTATCCAGTAACTAAGGTGCGTTGGTGTAAGATCGGACGCGATGAAGAATGAAATTCATTTTAGCCAAATTAAGCGATATTTACTCATGCTGCCAGCATTTTCTGCGATGCAATTTCAGTCCGCCTTTCCCGCCAGTTCGCTACGGCAATTTATACTTATAATGAGTTGTTGTGCCAAAAAAGAAGACAAGTAATTTTTTTTTATCTATTATTGCAGATCCTATTAAATTTTTTTCCCTTTCACTTTTGATCGTGTTTTTAGGGAAACTGTAGCTTATTTTGTTATCATTTAAGTGTAATATTAAATTTATAGTTTGTTAGCTAGATAGAATAGAACTGATCCAAATCGGTTTGGGGACGCTGTAGGCCAATATCCGGACTTTCCCCTCGCCAGTACAAATCGGGTGATATTTTATGGTTCGAAAAATAGAAGAGTTGGTCAAACTTTAAATGATTTGTCCTACTCCAAAGACCGAAGATGATAATGTTAAGTGCACAGAGCACAAAAAAAAATACGTACAACGTGTACCTACATTTTTAGTAAGTAATCACTGTTAACTTATGTACTTAGTAAAAAGTTTAAGTAGGTAGGTATTTAAACGATTAAAACTATTATTTGAATTTTGAAGTTGCCTGTTTTTCAATCTTCCCTAACTATAAGGTGAAAAATTCAATGACATGCTTCTCATACACTTGTTAGGTAGGTACCTATTTCGTAGTAAAGTTTGAGAACCTCAAAATCACCAAATTTTCACATGGGAGGTAACATCGGATGTAAAAATACAATATAATAGAAAATCTTCTAGAAAGTTTTTGTTTATGGAAATTTAGTTATTATGTTTATAATAATGTTATGTAGGAAAGATAAATTTCGAATAAATTCCTTTGTAGACTTTGTTCTATCAACATCAGAAGTGACTTTAAAATGTTTAAAAAAGAAATACATTGACTTTGGACACATACAACTAAAAAAAACGAGTTTATGAAAATAAAAGAAACACAGTGATAAACTACGTTTATTTCTTAACATTTTCCGCTATATTTAAATATTCTGACTTGTACTGTACTAATATAGTAAAAAAAAATCGCTGGACTACTTAAACTAGTCGAAAATCCGGCCGATCATACCCCATCGCACCTTACTGGTACTGGTAAAGTAAGGTGCGACCTGTATCTATATTAATTACGTAGATAGGTATGTGTAGGGAGTTAAAAACTAAATTTCTTTTACAATTTTCAATTGACCACCTCGGGATTATCATCTATACAACTGCATAAAAATCACTCAAATCTGACCATAAATGACGGAATCGACGGATACAAAACATAATATGTATACAGCCGAACATAGAACTTCCTCCTTTTTTGAAGTCGGTTATAAATACCTACAAATAACCTACACAGTATAGGTACATATTTATTACTCATAGTAACTGCATTTTACTACAGTAATTAAGTAGTAACATAAACTTTAGTAATAAAATAATTTTCCCATGTTTTACCGTTTTTATACACGACTATGATTAACATAAAAAAAAATTATATATCATATTATCATGATAATCGAAATCAACCGATTTGATGATTTATGTTGCATACAGCGCCATCTTATGCCAAGTAGTTAAAATACTCCACTCCATCTAACTTCTTAGAACCCGTAGCGCCGCGCTGGGTTGTTTTATAAATAAATAATCAAGGTTAGGATGGCTATTCCACGCTAGATGGCGCGATACTTTCCTTCCGAGTACCATGCCCTACCAAAATGTAAAAGGGTCAAGTACGAGGTACGCGGAAACTCGAATAGTCTAGTCATTTTAAAAAAGTACATAGATAAGTGAGCTCTACCTTCTCAACGCAACGCACACGTTTCTATCGAATAAAAATAATTGAAAAACTAAAAAGTTTTGTATTATTTGACGCTGCGATATGCTTCAGCTCTTTCAACTGATATGCTTTCAGTGTGCCAAAAACACTGACAACCAAGGAGGAACAATAGGTATGCGTGCGAAGTAAGTAGGTATAGGTTGTAGCATGGTTGTAGGCTTGAACCATCGAGCACATACCACAGTTCTCGATGGCTTAAACCTTCTAACCCGTAGATAGTAAATAACATGTTAAGAAAACATTTTAGATATTTGATTATTTTATAAAAAATATTGTTTTGAGCTGTTATAAGGTCGCAAAACTATAGGTAAATTGTCTCAACGGATTGCAGTTTCGGACATATTTTATTTATACAGGGTTATTGGTGATTCACTGATATTGCGTAAACTGCATGTTCTGCCCATCATAACGAACACCTTCCTGAAGACGCCAGGTCTTAAAACGAATTATTTTTTGTAAACCACCTCTGTACAGAAAGAAAAAAATACTTTTGTCCGGAACCCAATGAATTACTAAAGACCGATCTCACACTCCCACCCACTGTTGATTCAAGGCAGAGCAGTTTTTAGTTTAGTTTTAATTAAAGCCTCTTTAAAGAACGATTATCGAATGGAGGGAGGTACCTGCTACCAACACCAATTTTAAGGATTAAGACTGATCTTCACAAACGTTTTCGTGATAGTAGGCAGAGCCTGCAGATCACGCACTGTCATTAGATAACCAATTATAATTACCCTGTATTTAGAATCTATCTTTATATATAAAAGAAAGTCGTGTTAGTTACACTATTTATAACTCAAGAACGGCTGAACGGATCTCGGTGAAATTTGGCAGCGAGGTAGATGGTATCCCGGGGCCGGACATAGGCTACCTTTTATTCCGGAAAAAAGCGTGCGAAGCCGCGGGCTGTAGCTAGTCTATACATATATTTAAAAGTAATTTACAGTTGTGTTCAACTATGAATGGTAAGAAGTATACCTAACTAGTACTTCCTTACTTTGAAATCTAACCCTAGTTTTGGCATTGGTCCTGAGACACCTACCCTCAAAAAGCACTTTGCGGAAGAGAGCCGACAGCACGGCGCCAACATCGGTCGATTCGATACCCGTCTCCATACGACTTTGCCAATTTATAAAATTACTAGCATATGCCCGCGGCTTCGCACAAGTATTCTCAGGGATTAAAAGTAGGGAGTCAATAGATAGGCAGTGCAGTAGTTATGTCGCCCCGCCCCGCCGCCGCCGCACCACGCCGCCGCCGCCGTGCGCCGGATCGTAGAATCGAGTAATTCACTAACTCGCACCATACAATTCTTGCTCCAAATGGTGTGAGTTGACAAATCGTAAAAATGATATACTTTTGATTCTGCAACTCGCTCCACTTGTTATCAGCTCGCGTTTGTTGAATGGCTAGGCCGATTGCAAAGAAGGCCTATTGTTTAGTTTTTTACTTACATCTCGTAAACTATGCGACTTAGGAAATTTTGTTATAGGTACAACAAAATGAAAGCTGATAAAATTCCCTACAACTTTGTTTTCATTGACGTGGTGGCGACGGGTAATTATTTCAGCCAGGTTTAGGAGTATGTACATACCTCCTTATAGTCAAATTTTTGTACCAGCGACATTTGGGGAAGACTGACTTGCTTGTAAGCCATAAGAAATTTTATTTATTTATTTTATTTTATTTATTTTACGTATTTTAGGAAAAGTTACAGCTATGATTGCACAATAAGGTCGCATGTTAGTATGCATGATTGGTACTGAGTGCTAATTACAAGTTTCCACTTATATGGTATTAGTACAAAAAAAAACATATGCAAAAATCAGTAGACGACGATAAAAGGAAAGTAGGGTGACATACCCTATTTTATGTACTTAGTGTACACAAAAAGATAAATACACAAAAAGTTAATTAAATTTACAAAAATTGACTTAAAGATACATTCTAACTAACACATGGGGTAATAGGTAATAAACGTTATTGATCTCTGATTTGATTGCTTCTGGAGGATTATGTCCATCTGTGGACGTAGGTACTCTGCTGAGATGATGATGATGAAAATTGATGAAGAGATGATGATGATGAAGATTGATGGATTGGGACTACTGGATATTTAATGATAATTTACTAATCTCGTCACATCTCAGAAACTAAAATGGTTGATGTTTCCGGGGATGTATGTAATAGATACAGGGTGGCTATATTATCACATTTCGGAACGCTAAATTAGAAGCCCTTTTATTACTGGGATGTTTGTGTTGTTTCGAGTTTCTGCGATTATGGTGCATGGTTGTGCCGAAATATCGGGAAACTGAATACTTACACTCTACTAAGTAGAATAGATAAATTAATAAATAAAACTTTCCCTAAAAAAAGGTCTAAATTGGGCACACTCACAACAATTACGACTATTACACAATAGACATTGTTTTCCCCTAAAAAAAGCGTGACATGCGGAATTTCCGTTTTTGAACGAAATTGTTTCCCTCACCTGTCGCTATCCGCAAGGTGGCAGCAGTGGGCACGTGCCCCTTGCGAACTGCGCCCAAAACGACACCTGTTTGCGCGGTTGTTTTAAACAAGCGGTGCCGTCGTAGTACTACTGTTATTTTATATCGTGCGTATTTAGTTTATTTTTATTAAATTTTACATTATAATTTATTAAAGTTCCTAGACGATAAATAATACTGGTGATTTTTGACACTTTATCACGACAACGCACGACGAGACGATCCAGGGTACCTACAGTGCCTCTACCGTGCGGACATGGATCTACTAGGTATACCAAACAAAATGGAAGGCCTTGTCTTGAGACGATACTCTCTAGTCGACTTATCGAACGAACTCAGCCCTATGAAATTAAAATTATAATAATCCATTTATTGGTAAAAGTATTACGGGTACTTACCACACCAGATGACTGATACACTACCTAATATTTTTTTTTTGTCAACGTAATAAAATGATTAAGTCGATAATAGAATAATAGTAGCAGCTTAGCGTGAGTTGGTACCCGGGGTGGAACCAGTTAAATTACGGGCGTTACATGACGGTGCCGATATTTTGGCAAATATCACTAATTATGTATCAGATGGCCTGTACGTTGCAGTCCTTGATATTTGCGGATATTTACGAACTTAGATGCACGATAAGTGGAAACTACAGTCAATAACAGAAATAAATGAACTGGAACAATCTTCCAAAAGCAAATAGTATACTTAGTAAGTAAGAAAAATAATACATGTTTATGTAACTTACAAAAGTGCCAAGGGAGGTTGAAACTCAAATTGTAAGTACAATTTGAGTTTCAATTTCAAGGTTTAAAACAAATATTATTCTCGTTTTCTTGATGTTGTGTTTTTTATACGTAGCTAAGATTTGTACTTACCTATTTGTATACATAGGTATTCTTGCATTTTATCACAATGTTTATTCAAAATCACAAATGAAAAATGGAGTACTATTACATTTAATTTTAGTCTATGGTAATAATTATAAGTTATAAATAATTACGGGGTAGTAACCTGGTGGGGGAATAACACCCGGAACAGCCTTTCAATGAGAGCTCTACTAAAAAAAACTTGTAAAACCATTAAACCTCAGAAGTACAATTTAAAACCATAGACTTATTTATGGTAGTCGGGGCAGAGGTCACTCTAAATACACTCTATCTTGTTATTTACGTCAGCAAGAATATGGTTCAAAATATCTTTCTGTGATTTGAGTATCGAGCAAAATAAACAAACAAGGGAAAATGGTTAAAACCTGTCAAAAATGTGTTCTATTTTCAAATATGTTGCGAACAGGTTTGTATTATTTCAAAAGACGAATTTAACTTTTTTAAAGTTTTGAAATAGGAACACACATGCACACAGCTGCTTGCGGGTCGTTAGTTTTTTTTGTTTCGCAGACACAATTTAGTGTCAATACGAATTGACACAGATGTTTTACAAAATTATTATGCAGACATCGTTAAAGGAACATTATGTAGTCAATTAATAACTACGTACGGCAGGATTTTAGCGCTTTCACTGCCCTGCCTCTGCGGCGGGGCGGCGGCGCGGGCGGGGCGCGGCAGGTCCGCGCAGCTAGCACGTCCGCTAGAAGTTCGTGAGCGTCGCGCGCGTGTCGTGGGCTGTCATGGGCAATAAAAGTACGAAGACGATAGGTACCTATCCATTTCCGAACCTACCCTAGAATTATTTTAGGGCTGCTAGGTATGCAGTCTTCACCTTTTTTTGTGGACAGGGGTACTGCAAACTGATACCATACTGCATGTAGAGCATGACTGTGTGGGATAAGAAGCTTCAATAATGTAGTATGGTATGCACCTACTCTGTGTAAGCTTCTGGTGTTGGTGAAGACTCTACATTTATCCACAAAAGCTGAACAACCAGCGTTTGTAATAAATTTTACGCGATAGTGGTGGTCTCTACATTGTCTGTGTTCGGCCACGAAAGTAGCGGGTTAAGAAAATACACAACATAGCTTAGGGTAGGTTAGGTAGATCACATATCACATTCTTTGGTCCTAAGATTTCATATCATCACTATAGACCAAAAATCCGCGCTTTTTGGGTTTGGGTTCACTGGGCAAGGGTTAAATAAAACAGTAAAACAAAGAACATGCGCAAGTTTTCGTAAGGAATAAAATTTCTATAATCTCGTTTGCCTTTTCTTTTCCTGATTTAACCTCTAGGACGGCAATGGCCTTTATTAACAAAGAAAAATACAATCAAATAATAAAAACAAATTAAAACTAGTATTTACAATTTCCTAATTTTAAATTACTAAATTTGGAATTCCGCTAAAGGTTGTACCACGACGGGCTCGGTGCATCTAGCAAGTGAGTATGTACATATGTATGTATGAAGTGTAAAGGCAATTTCACAGATTCGTCACCGATCAGCACGCGTAAAACATTCCCTCTGCGTTGAATTGGCAATTGGCAGCATCTTTTGTAATGTCGATGTAGAATGGTGCTTTGTCTTAATATTACTTTCAAAACATGTGACTGACACAAAAGCTATAAATAAAGTAAGAACTTCCGGGAAAGAGTATAGGAACTTTTAACTGTGTGGTAAGTTTCTTCCGAGTTATCTTCTGTGTGTACCGCACTGATACCGACTGACCTGCACTCAAAATTAACGTAAATGCGGGAAGGAAGGAGTTCAACTTAGCTATAAACAGGTGCTTCATGCATGAAATTAGAACTTCAAGTTGGTTCATAAGGTTTTCTACTTAACAATGATTCCATCATCCGAAGACAAGGAGTTTTATACCTTAACTTCTTGCTAAAATCTTTACGTCGTCCCTAACGTAATCTGGACCCACTGCACGCAGGACAGATTGTCAGATACTCGTTGGCGCCAAGACGGCGGCGGCGGCGGCGCGCCGGCAGCGGCGCTGTGCAGTGTTGCAGCAAAACGCAGTGTCACGCACGTGACAAGCCTCTCTGAAATCTAGAGTAGTATTTTTTGTGACTTTGACCTAGGCTTTATTCCGACTTTTGTTTCTGATCCGTTAGATAAGATAAGATAAGATATACTTTATTTGTAGCTGAAAACTATAATAATGTACTAAAACTAATTAAATGGTAACACCATATAAACTATATATTAATAATACCCACTTATAAAATACCTTAAAGCTACAAAATGGCGTTTGACTCAGCATGTTATGTTGTGATAGCTATAGGTTATAGCTACTACAACGCTGATCTTCCATCGAAACCATTGCGTTACGTCACGTACGCGACTTTATAAAGAAAAGTTACTAAATAGAAAAAGAAAAAAGTCCAGTAGTCTATAGATAATTAGAGCTAAAGCTATAAATCATTAAATATCCCATTATAGATAACGTAACATATAATATAACTATGCTCAATATAACAGCGAGCAATGACATTTTTAAGGTGTAATATTTGACAATAAAGCGAAACTTAAATACAAACAAACAAGCATGTAACACCAGACTAAAAAGTAATTAATAAAAAAAATTACCTATGTTCTCAAAATATTAGCCAGCAGGTGAGATAGGTATATAAGTAATTGATAATTATTTTTTGAAAATATATAATATGTGTATATACCTAGTACTTTTGTGCCTTACGTTTTTTTTTATAAATAGGTTTCGTATGGGTAACGTCGTCGTACCTACAGAGAAAAATTAAAACAAAAAGCCTGATGACATGCTGTATGTGGAAAACCAATTAGCTTTAGATATGAACCTGAAACGGCCAGCGGCTATATCCTGGTAGATACACCTGAAGGGCATTTATAAAAAAAGTGGTAGTAATTAGAACGCATCCAGCACTACTATAATAAAATTAAAAGTAAATTCCTATCTCCTTATTTCCTCATAAAAATAAATAAATTGACCACCCATCACCTGTTCCAAAAATAATTCCAATGAATCGTTATCTCAAGGAACGCGCCTTAAAAACGTTTAAAAACAGCAAGACCAAAAACGTGTTTTATTATAAACTGGCCCCAAATTTGTCGATCGCCATTTTTTACCGCACATTGATGAACGAATGAGTGACAAATAGCCGGGTGAAAAACATAAAAAGCGCGCCGAATGGTCAGCTGATAGGCCCGGTGTGATCCACGCACCTTTACTAATCTATGGACAGAGGCTGTTCTTTTCCCTCAAAATTGATTGATTTGCAACATGATAAAACTAATTTTTGAGACGAAGCCGCTATGCAGCAGACTGAGCAAGTTTAGTTGATGAAAATGTCAACTTTTTAATATTTTTCTTCTTACTTTGTTTGTAAACAGCTAGTTGCGAGTTTCCTGTTGCCGCAATAGTATGTTCAGTCTGCGAAGCGCCTAAGAAATCTACATGCGTATATGATTTTATAAGATCAATTGAAGGCCATGATATTAAATGGCAAAGAAATAGTCGACCTGCAGCAGCAGCAGCTAATAGGTAGGTACATATAAAGTATGTCCTTTAACTCTCGCAACAGCTGTAGTTATCTTACAGTTTTATAACGATAGAATGTTCATTAAAAACATAATCTTCTTAGCTAGAACCTTTTCGACTTACATTTTATGAGAATAATTATATTAGACACGTAGACGTATTTTAGGTAATAGGAAGGTAAGGAAGGTAGATAAAAATAAGGAGACGGTCACTTAATAGGTGGGTACGTCAATTATGATTTCAGAGAAAACATAAACATTAAAAACTATCCTGCGTTTATTGGCAAAAAACATGACATAAAAATATCACAATAAGAAGCCCACTTTAGCTAGAGGTGCGTCGCATCGGTGAGATCAAGCAGAAAAGTCTAAAGCGAAAGTGAATCGTTAAATATTTTTAAACATTAGTAAATCATTTAAAATGCTTGCAGCCTGGTTAAGTGATTAAAAAACAATTAAGAGCGATTAACAAAAACACAGTTTTGCGAGCTTCAATTTTAATACCAAAATGTGGTGCGGACGTTTAACTACCCTAATTTCCTCTATTTTTCGGACATCTGCCTTTCGCCTGGCCAGAGCCAGACACCTGCTGAGATTTTTTAACCGGGTGAGTGGTGTGGTGATCCTTATTTTTTTTCGTAAAACACTCCTTGACACCTGGTCATTCAGCCTAGTGCGTCATTATCTGACAGCCGGCAGAATAGCATGCGACCGTTGCGTTCTGCGCAATTAAAAATGAATATTGATATGCAGTCATCGTAGAGAGGGTAGAATTAAAGTACAAGTTTATACATTTCCTTAATTTATTTAATTATCATCAGCTATGAATGAAATGTTGTCGGTAGATATGTAACGGTCCTGAATTTGTCACATAGTCAATGGCTTCAAATGACCCACTTTAATGTGATCAGATGCCCTTTATGCCTGGGCATTATAGGCTACGCACCAAATATTTTTTGATATTATACTATTTATAGTTATACATACTAACATGCTTACTTCCTTATACAGTCTCCGTATATTTTATTTTAAATTATTAGTTTATTACTGTACCTGCTTGCACTTTGTTATTAAAATATAAGTAAGTAGGTACTTACATACATACTTTAAAAGTTTTTGATCACACATTTTACAAACCAGAAAAAGTTTAAAGAATAAATAAATGTGAAAACTGAGAGACAGTTGAATGAAGAAATAAAACATTTTCTTGGACGGAATAACATTTATCCATATTAGCTCATTTTGACAGACGTTGACGGATAGCACCCACGCAACACGAATGAGAAATATCCACCATCGATACATTCAAAGTAAATAACAATACATTATTAAAGATGACAAAACTGCCGTATGACCTTAAATTGTGGCAAATGTACGAAAAGGTGTCTCCTACTTAGATAATAACAAAGGTTCGAAATACAAAATTAAAATTGCGTCTGCAACGAACCTCCTCCGTCCTTATTTCCACGCGGGAAATAAAGAAGTACAGTAGCGTTTTCATTGGATTAGTGGTTTGTTATGTTGGTAGCAGTGGGGTTTAGGGTGAGTTTACACCTGACGAGTCACCTGTACGGCAGTTGCATAACACCTTGATCTCGTTGCGTAGCAGTAGGGTAATTCTTCAACTGTTTAAAATAATAACGGCGACGGCGATAGGTCAGCTTTTTGTCTCTGATGACTGCGTAAAGAACTGTCAGATGTTCGACGCACGTGGTCGTAAAAGGTCTACAGTTAATAATTAGCTGGTAACCAGAATTAGAATCAGCTGACTGGGCTTAGGCTCTAGCTAGAACCTATTAAGAACCTGATAGCCTCGTCAATGTGGTTTCATTCCTTACTGAGATTGCTCTACAAAAGTTCAATTAAGCTATTTAACGATGTTTTTTATTTTTAAGTATTCGCATTATAAAGGAACTTGGTTTTATCTTGAGATATGCTAATCTAAATTTGCATCTAGAGTGTTATCAACAACAAAACCAGAGAGGTGATTTTCAAACATTTAATTGATTCAACGATCATAAAATTAAATTTTGTGGTCACCAGAGGGGTGAGTCTATTTGACAACAGTAACGAGACGTAATCGTGACGTCTCCATTTCCATACAATTTGGTAAAGCGCCTCTATCGTGCGGACAGGGAACTAAGCAAACCCATACAAAAAGAAGACGTCACGATCACGTTTCGTTATTAACGTCAAATGGACTCACCCCTCAGGACTTATTGTTCAGTTCAAACATAAAGTACTCCTCATTATTTCGCACCGCAGAAACAAAGAATTACTATAAATATTTTAGCGCTATTTAGTTTTATCGTAGGCTGTTACAAAACGTGTAAAATAGTATCAAGTAAGATTGATCTAGCCCTAGCACCTTGCCGCCAGGTGTTGCCAACTGACACACTTACCTGTCCCATTTCTTTATAGGTTAGCTTGGCAGAAATGTTATTTTGTGCGTACTAAGGGCTAATAAAATGGCTCTTAAAACTGTCACTTTCACTAAATTGTTTTAAATTATGTGCAAAAAATATTAATGTCTTTAATTTATCTCCTTTATGTTAGCACACATTTTCATGGTTGGTCGGTATTCTATTAAGTTTTTACAGAAAGTTTAAGTATAGAAAAGTACATATTTATCTAATTTAATACACCATATTTTTTCGCTTGACGTCTAGGCAAGCAAAGTTTTATAAATATCGTTTTAAAACTTTACAAAGTAGGCAACTACATATAAGGTCAAGTTGAAATAACGTCTTAAAATTTATAATGTAGCAATAAATATAGGTAATTTTGTCGATTCGGTATTTTTACAAAAATAGTCTTTTGTTTATCCCTTCAAAGACTTTTATAGTTCTTGTCTGAGAAAATTGAGCACTTCAAGTCGAATTTACGGCTTAAAAGTTTTATGTCTTCGTTAAGGTTATTTATTTCAGTGTTTTTGGGTTAATTTGCTATCATTTTGATGTATTTTGCTATTGTTTGTAAAATATATACTCTTAACATATGTCTGTCAAAGTTATATATGAATTTTTTACCCATTTTTTATTAAATAATGCTTTGTTTTTACTGTTTGTTTAGTTTGCTTTTTAATGATTAATTTCATATTATTTTCCATAAACTGGTTAAAAGATTTAGCGAAAATTCTAATACCTACCTCCTTTAGGACCTAAAAGAAGAACTTTTAGAAAAGTATTGAACAAAACAGTTTTAAATAAAATATCGAGTACAAGTACCTACCATCAATTTTTGAATTAAAATCAACTCTTTGGATAACCTTCTCAAAGCTACAGCAAATTCCCAATTTATGTTCACACGCCTCCACCTACACCCACCCATATTAGGTAGGCAGGTACTTCTGTTGATTTTGGTAAGGGATACTTCGGAACGGTACTTTGCTAGAGTACATAGCCGTCGTCATCGGGGCCCTCTTATGACGTATCGATTACTCTACAAGTTTATGAAGTACCTACTAGTATGGTAGGCAACCTATAAAAGATAAAAAAATACCTATGTTAAGGGAAATATTAATACTTGAAAACTCAAACACTTTTTAATAATCAAAATCATAACAAAAATCTGTTCATAATTTTTGAAAATCGAATTTTGTGATAGAATTCCAAGTTCAAAACATTCCAATTGCCCCAGGAAAATTTTCATCCTACTACGCTTTGAATTTCGAGCTCATGAATAAAAAAATCAAATTTTGCGAATGAATTCCAAGTTCAAAACATTCCAATTGCACCAGAAAAATTTTCACCCTACTACGCTTTGAATTTCGAACTCATGAATGAAAGCCACAACTAAACCATTCGATTCTAAAACTAGCCACACAATCCATTAACCTAAAGTTCACAATCACTAATCACAATATTGGACCAAAATATCCTGGGAAAATTTCGTAGGGTCAACATTTGTCCACCAAACAAAATAGGTGTCGACTTGTAACCCATTGCTAAGGTCCGTTACCATTACCAACCTCATTTGTTTGCATACTACCAACATCCGAACTTTTGTTTGACCAATTTGGAGGGAAAAGTCAACATGCGGGTGAAGGGTCAGGTAACTAGGTACTTGGTGGGAAGCTGAGAGAAAAATACCAACACTGTAGGATGATGGTGAAACTTGAACTGTCAAGGGCTCGAAAATGTTTATTACGTTGGTAGTGGTACTGCAAATAGGTAGGTACTTTGACACTTTGGTACTTTTTGGGTTGGTCGACTTTCGAGCCGATACTATTTTTCAATAAAATCAAAATCTGACATCACAGAAGGCATGAACTTCTGTGATGTCAGATTTTTATTTAATTTATTGCATCATATTATTTATTTATTAAAATCAACAGCCCTTACATATATCTAAACAGTTCTAACCTTAATATAATAACCTAACTTACGGCCAATGAGAGATTTACATTATACAAAATTTACATTTACATTATTATGGTACATACATTTGTCAGGACTTATTGACTATATTATGGAATAATATGCACCTATTTAGGATGTTGCAATGGGAGACGGCCATATAGGTCCGTTATATAATACTAATTTAATATAATTTGGCATGTTTTAAAAACGATAAATCGACTTCAAATTCCGGTTTATGGATATTATTCACCTATGTCTCGGACGAAGAAAATCACCCCTCACTTACTTTGCCTGACCGAAGGTCTATGTTCACGTTAGTTTACACTGGCGACATCTTGATATAATTCAAGTCTAACTTAGTTTGATGACACAAGGATGAAGCTGTTGACGCCAGTTGCCATGGAAACCATTAATTAAGTTTTAATGTAATTATCAAATTCTGAAGATTTTTTACAAACCTACGTTTTACGGCGCAATTCCTCGAGAATCAAACTTATAGGTGACCACCTCAAAATCAATTTTTATACAACAACGAAAGAATCATCAAAATCTATTACCAATTGGCGCAGATATCACCAAAACTGTTGTAGCTAGTCGCGATTCTCCAAAAATATTTTGTCGCTTTTTAATTTTAACGGAAAAATCCCTCGGAAATAATTTTTTGGGACGACCTCGGGATCATTCTCTATACAATAGTGAAACAATCAGTAAAATCGGTTACCCGTAGGCTAAGATATCAAGTAACATACATACATTAAAAAAAAACATACACACGAACTGAGAACCTCCTTTTTGAAGTCGGTTAAAAATAGTATGAAAGGTAAGTATGCCATATAAAATTAATGCAAGATTTCAATTACAATTGACAAGTCACTAAAGATTTTAGTACAAAAGACATAAACGAACTCTCGACAAAACTTACAAAACTTTTTACTTCGTTCATCGCAGATTATATGTAGCAGGAGTTTGTTACTAATTTGTAGGACTTGTTTGTTTGGTAGTTTGTTTCTACTTTTTCATTGACTAAACTACTGATCATCATCAATCATCATCATCATCCGCAGATTGTACCCACTACTGGCCATAGTAGCCATACTTTCATTCGTTGATGAGCTACGGGTTCATGTTTTGGGGCAAATCAGCAGAATCGCAAACAATATTTGTTCTACAAAAAAGGTCCATCAGACATACCTACAGCAGGTTTAACATCTAGAAATACCTGTAGAGACATGCTTAGAAAGCTAAAAGTAATGAAAATGGCCTGTAAGCAAATTTATCAAACCATTTTAAACATAAGAACAAGTCTCAATAATACTACAAGAAATAAGAAAGATCATAATCACAACACTAGAAACAAGGAAAATATTGCGGTCTCCCACACGCAACTATCAAAAAAAAAGCTTCATGTGCCTCTCTATTAAATTATATAATAAAATACCTTTAAAAGTTAGAAACAAATCTGACACTGAACTAGGTACCTATTTGTATTTATTAAAATAATTATATTAAATAAGAGTTATTATACAATTGACGAAGCTTTGGCTGATAAAAACATATTTTATGATGAGGTAGGCACTGAAGCTAAGATAGATATTAAATAGCTATATAAGTTAAAAATGTAAATGTGACTTATCTAAGAACTTGTATATTGTGTCAAAAGATAAATAAATGAACTGAACAATCTGGCTGCCGAAGTGTTTGTGCCCATCACGACGATCCTGTGCCAGACGCATACATATATCCTACCTCGATTAATATCATCCACCACCTCCTTGACGTACCACCTTCTCGTCAGCACATAAACGTCCACTGTTCAACAGTGAATATGCCTCCTCCAAACATCAGGGGATGTGCAACGATCACCACGCTTGGCAGGCGTATTGGTGATCGCAGTAGAGGTGTTAAAAATATGCAGAAGGAAGCTGCTGCCCGTCTTGTGGTAGGTTCCCTTAGTTGGCTCTTACGACATACACGTTCTGAGTTAAAGGGGTTGATTCTTACGCCGCGGCTTATTCTTACACAGCTTTAACGCCTGTCAATTAACTTATACCAAAACTAAATAATCGTTCCGAACTTTAGTCTTCCTTATAGCAATTGGTGTCATTACAGCATAAGTACATAGTCATTAATTAATCTAGCTATTAGCGTTAATTAAAACGTTTGTCTGTCCATCGCCGCTTCCTGTTTTACGATACTGGATAATGTTAACCAAAAGGATCTGACAGAAATCCATGACAACCATCCCTACAATTTCGTGATTTTTGTCAGTTTTTTCATAAATACCTTGATACTAACAAAATAAATATATTACTGGAAAATACCTATTATGCCTAGGTTTTGTGTACTTACCACCAACCTCTGAAAACCGAAATAAATCCTAGCCCAAGCTCTTGCCATGAAAAAAGTCCGTTTCATACACACAACTTTCCGACCGTTTCAAAATTTGGAGAGTTTTTTGCAGTAGTTCTGTTCTTTCAATGATACCTACTTAATAATGTTCTCCCTATTGTAAGTATACTTTTGCATAACACCATCCCAATCTTACCCAAGCTTCCTGTCCCGATGGACGACAGGTCAACGGGATGTCGTTAATATCCAAAGCCGACTTTAGACTAGGCGCTAGGCGGCTGTAAATTCATTGGCAACGTATATCTAACCTAATTATCTCCTCCTAACTTTTATTAGAAGGGTGAAACGAGCAATCACTTTGTAGGTTGGTAATTTTGGCCTCTGTTGAAGACTCTGAAGAAAAATCTGTTGAATAAAAACTTGTCAAGCTCTACTTTATTTGGCGGCAAGATCATGCTGTGTTGAATTGAAGATGTGTGTGATGGCCTATGTCCAGAAGTGAACTGTGATGGCGTAGGAAATAAACAATGTTTGACACTAATGTTATTCTAATCCTATTCGTTCACAAATGCGCAATTGGAAACTGACATGGCGGAATAGTGTCAAACCATGATGCAGAGCCAAAGATAAAAGAAGAAGAGACTAATCTTAGGCCAAGGAACTTTTAAACTACGTATGTAGTATTTAAGTTCCTTGAGTTAGGGTGATTCACTACTTCCTAACACTACGCCCATCGACTTCCTAAATCCCAATTCTATTGAAAATAAGACAATAGTAAATCATGGGAAAATTCAAAATTTACATCAGTAATGGCAGCTTTCGGACGAAAGTTCACAAGTTGTTCAAAAACTGATTGTGTGGGGCACGGCAGATGATCATTTAGAAAACATTAGCCAAAGCTTTCCGGTCATAACGGTAAATCACAGAATGTGATATGTAAAAAAAAATTCGTACATAGATGTAAAAGTATTTGATTTTTCTACGGAAACTAGATGATTATATTACAGATTATTTATCAGGTATTTATTGCGTACTTTTCGTTTTATTTTCCCCTACGCTTTTATCGCGTTGCAGCAAGCGTGGTCACGGGGCGGCTGGATGTTTTCTGAGTCATGTTCGGAGTACGGCCAAGATTTGACGACAGTATCCACGACTACAATTCGTCTTCAAAATCAGGAATGTCCACGATCACATTACGACACACTATTGTCAGGCTGCAATACAGCTTTTCTGGGATAAAAAGTAGTCTATGTCAGTCTCCCCAGGATACATTGCCGAAATTCATTGACACACAGACAGAGTTACTTTCTCCTAGCTACTGCCGGAGCGGCTTCGCACGGGCTTTTCAAGTAGCCTATGTCCGTCCCCGGGATACCATTTACCTCCCTGCCAAATTTCATTAAGATCCGTTCAGCCGTTTGGGCGTGGAAAGGTAACAGACAGACAGAGTTACTATGGTATTTATAATATTAGTATGGATTTAGCTACTGTTTACAAAGAAATCCGAGGCAAAACGACTTTATGCTCGATGTCGTTTTCACATTTGGAACCAAATTGTTACATTTAGTAAGATTGAAACTATTTTCAAGGGTAACACGTCTTTACCCACACGCATTGGTTGCAGACAGATGCGCATCGGCGCATCTGCCTATAGATACCATTTAGTAACCCTGTATATCGATACAGGGTTACTAAATGGTATCTATAGGTTTTTGTTGCGAGATCGCATCTACGATCGGGTAACATCTATGTGGAGTAGAGTTCAATCACGGTTTTAGTAGGGTCAGAAAAAAGGATGGAAAGACTTTACCTACTTAATTTTATTGATATTTTTCTAAATAAAATAAGTACTACAAGTACATATTATTATGTAAGTACTTACGTATAAAAAAAAATTGCATTCCGTTTTTTAGGCAGATTGGGAATATGTTGCATTAGCTGCGAAGCCATTAAGAGCCAGTGTGATTCTGGTTTTATTTAAAACTAGCTGCTTATGTCCGCCCCGGGGTACCATCTACCTCCCTGTCAAAATTCACTGAGATCCGTTCAGCCGTTTAGGCGTGGTAAAGTAACATACAGGCAGACAGACAAACAGACAGACAGATAGATAGACATAGTTACTTTCGAATTTATAATATTGGTATGGATTTTAGCGTACCTATTTTTAGACTTCTTTTCTGTAACTGTAAAATGTTACTTTTTACAACTTTTTCATACGTAACTATTTAATTTCCATGAACTGACACTGACAGCATAATGGAAAACCAGACACATGTTGCCATTAACAATGTAGCTCAGTCAAGTCAACACCCAACACTGATTTTCCCACAAAACTCACCTCCAAATTGCAAATAGAGCAAACATTAATTCCGGAAATTAAAGCAACACAGCCACACGATGGTCGTGATGGCAACTAATTTGCTGGCTGTACTCGGACTGTGGGAATGTCTGCGCGTGAATCGCCCGTGGCTTATGACAATTTGCATTTTTTTGCCGATGGTACATTGTACCGACCCGCTTAGAACGGATCGAGATATGAGCGAGAGCGATTTCATATCTTGTGATTGTTGGGGAGTTCCGTATGACGTTTTTGTCTAAGCATTTCATATTCTACCTTTTACTGTTATTTACTTAAGAACCTAGTTCTTTTTTGCCGATTTAAGAAAAACGATATCAAGTAGGTTTTAACTATTTTTCTTTACAAAGTTCCAAGCTAATGGTACAAACATTTTAAACTCTTACAGAGCTGATGAACAACATCATAACACGAAAACAACCGCAGGAACGTGCATCAAACTTTGGTAGAGCTTAAATATAAATATAGGGTCGTTTGCTTTGACACCCTATTTTATATGTGATCATGCAAGTGGAGGTATATGTTCGCTTGAACCTGGAAGAATTCATGAAGAACGACAACAACCATTCGTACGCGAAATGCAGGCTCACTCCCAGCTCCCTCACGAAGTCTTCTAAGTTAACTCATGTGATTGGTTCGGCAATGTATAACAAACTACCAGATGATGGCAGTCTAGCTTGTTTTAAATTAAGACTGGAACGTTGACTTGTCGAGCAGAATTTCTATTCTGTGAACGAACTGGAAACCATTCCCATTTATGACTTTATTTTATTTGATTTAACTAATTCCATGTGATTTATTTTAATTAACTTGTTGTTTTCAATACAATTTTTTATTCTCTACGAAACTCGCCCAAAATAAAGAAAATTAATTTATTTGAACCTAAAACATATTTATTTTGACATAAAACAACACCCCTACTATCACGACACATTACAAGAAACACAATATGAAGAATATTATTATATTTTTGTATTTTTTTGATGTTTTTTTATATGCATTATGCCGCTACAAGCCGAAGCTTGTTGCAGCGCTGATTTTCAGACAGGTCCTGTTGTGGTGGCACGAAGGCACAAAGGCTCTACTCTTTATCTTTCGTTACAGGTGTTGTATTATTATTGGCATGTGCTGTACTCTCTTATGCCTTCTACCACAATCTGACCCGCGGCAGTGACCGCACATCTCAGCTTTACTTCCATCATCAGCATCACTATCTGATGGCAGCAAAGACCTCGCGTGCTGCGATGTGATCTACTGTTTCACGGTATTTAGGGTTAAATACATAGAGTAGTCTCGTACTGTGAACCAGATGGAATGGAGTGGTCATGTGATGGCTAGACTTATAGGTACTAACAAAGTAGTATGGGTAGGTGTCTTTAGTAGGTATGATGCAAGCAGTTGCATGCATCATTGGAGGAAAATGAAATGGAAGAGAACAAGAGAAAAAATAATAATAAATAGGAATATCGAGTGGGTTTCGCATTTTTTCTGGCTAGTGTCTAACTCTGTATATAGTTATTTATTTATTGCCAAACATAGTTTGGCATAGATCGGCATTAAAGACCTTTGCCTAACAGTGGGATACCAAAAATTTCCCTAAATCTCGCAGAAAGCTTTTGTTGATATTCGTACTTGGGTAAGTAAATACTTTGTTTTTTATATGGGTAGGTTCAGGTTATCATTTTTTAACACTTTCATGGCCCATGATGCAAATGTCCTTCTCCATCCCTGTGTCGTGGCGCGGCGGCGGCGCCCCGGCGGCACAGCGCGGAGCACCCCTGCTGCGGGTCGCAACGCCGAGGCTGGGCAGTGAATGGGTTAAAATACAGCTTACCAAAGATTTCATTGTTGACCTTTGTATGCCCACGTACCGATAATTGGACGATTTAAGGCCTTTCTAATGTTCATAACGCTTTGTCTGCTCCGGGCGATTGTACAAATTAGTGAAATCAATATCGCCTAAATCCAGCATAATGATTCAGTTGTTAAATCGTATAGATGTGAAACTCACTTGGAATATTAATTGAGATAGATTGAAATGTCGATTTTCTTCTCAGGCTTGGACTTTAAAGAGGGACTCTTTTTCGTCTTTATTAGAGTCACAATAAATATCACCTAGGTTTGCCCCTCATCTCCGACGACGTAGCGTTACCTAATCTGTGGTAACACCAACTAAAGTTGTCGGTCTAAAATTGATAATGACAGTGGTGAGATAAATCTTACCTCGTGGGAAAGCCCCTTTGGCGACAATTCTGTAGGTTGGTACTACTGATTATGAAGTGGTATTTCAAGAATGTTAAAGAGGGCGATGTGGTCGCTTAGCGACAAAGTCCATTATTATTTGTTTAAAAAAAAAAGAATGTTAAAGTGCGAGTACCTATGTAATGTTATATAGGTACAACATGTTTTTGGGTTTTGCTGTAATTAATGTTTTTGAAATAAAGAAAATATTTATATTTATTATCTATCACTTATCGTGCTGCATTATATGAATTATTAATATTATTTTTATTCCACCGTAGGTACACATTTTACACTTGATGTCGTTACGCACTATATAATTTATATTATAACAATCACATACAAACTTTTAACATAGGAAACACCATAAATAAAATAAATAAAATAAGGGATTGTAAAAAGAAAAGAAAAAATATAATTTTATTTGATACTAGCTGCAGCCCGCGGCTTAACACGCTTTTTTCCGGAATAAAAGGTAGCCTATGTCCGGCCCCGGGACCATCTCCCTCGCTGCCAAATTTCACCGAGATCCGTTCAGCCGTTCTTGAGTTATAAATAGTGTGTAACTAACACGACTTTCTTTTATATATAGACTATAGAACTTTACTGATTAATTTTACAATAACAGAATAAAACAATTACAACTAGTATATACACTTAACATCTATTTCTTAAAAATCTAAGCCGTCACCAGAAGGCAGAGTGCCCAGAATGCTGGCAGCATTGCCACGTTGAATGGCAATGCTAATTCGTTGACCGAAATAGAAGCCAGCATTCCGATCACCTGTTGACTCTACAAGAAGTTTGGTAATATCTTTATAAATGGCGTGTGCTCCAGGTCCCCAAGGACCAAGGGTTTCAACCCCAAACGGCTCAAATAGGTAACCTCGGTCAAGATTAGCGTATTTTCGCCGTTTGAGGGACTCCGCTGATGTTGCTGCGGAGCCGGCCCTTACCGATGTCCCTGCAAGATGTGAAGGCGCTAGGGTATCTACACACGTGGCATCCCAAACTAAAGGCCGACCCATCTTCCAGGGAATCAGAGTCATACCTTCAGGTCTTTTACCATCATCTCGCATAAGGCCACGTGGTTCGAGGGTAGCTGCCACACTGACGCTGGTAAAAGCCCGACGGAGGATGTCATTAATAGAACTATGACGGGGCACACGTCCTGCACTAGAGACACATGCCAGTGGATGGTGACCAAACTTATCAACGGTTTCACCACACTGACAACGGTGTGCAACTAGGCAAGGAGAACCTAAACGCAAAGAGGTGGCCACCCGAAATGAGTTATTATCTAAAAGGGTACCTAGATTTTTGGAAGGCAGAACCTGTAACCAAAGTCCTGATTCCCACTCGGAAACGGCGAGTAGACGAGCACGTTCTGATGAGCTAGTTGACGTATTAATAATATCTTTCCGTACTAGCTCACATAGTGGCTCATCCCACAGTCTCTGAGAAGAAAGGACTTTGGGCAGATTCTGGTCAGGACAGGCTATTTTCCATGAGTCTAAAGCTTCATTGATACCTGTGATTTCATAATTTTGACATTTAGCCAAAATGCTATGAACAAGATCTTTAGTACCATGTACTGAAGATAAAAATGCTGGGAGTGAAACACTAGAAATTTTGCGAACACCTAGACCTCCCATCCTAATAGGAAGAGTGGCCTGGTGCCACGCTCTGTCATCCAAAGGTATATTAAAAATTTTGATTAAAGTGTCATGCATCATGCTGTCCAACTGCTGTGTAAGCAATGGGAATTTCCAGAGTTGGGAGCATCGTAAATAATAAGTAAATTTAGGAACAAATAGACAGACACGTAGTATAACAAAAGCCACGTGAACATTGATGTTTTGCAATTTATCTGAAAACGAAACAAAATTTAGAATTTTTTCGTTCACAAAATTAGGCAAAGACTCATCCATAATCGGAGATCCTAAGAGGCAAAGCGAAGACTTATCTATAAACTTAAGGTTTGATGCTAAACTTTTGAAGCGATTCTTTATGTTTAATACGTTAGAAGCTGTTTCGGTTTCCGGGATATAGAGTTCGCATTTCGCAAAATTGAGCTCCAAACCTATAAGCTTGAATTCTTCAATTATTACACTCAAATCTTTCAATATTGTGTCCACTTCGCCTCCTAGAGTGCCATCATCTAAGTACCAAACATTAAATTTTGACTCTAAACGTTTTATAATCGGATGTATAGCGAGACTGAAAATAGCCGGTCCTAAAGGATCACCCTGCTGACAACCAACCTCAGAAGACAATAGCTTATCTTTATATACTAATTTTGAAGGTATGCCATAGCATTGCCAAAGAAAGGGGTAAACATCAGGTAGCTTCTCTTTTATTTGTGTCAGAAGGGCGCCCCTGTCTACTGAATTGAAAGCATTCTTAACATCCACTTTTAACAACAAATCGTTTGTGTGGTATGACACAAACGATCGAAGTGAGTGTACCGCCGCTTCACAACCACCACGGGATCCAAAGCCCAGCTGGGTCGGTTGGAATTCTGACCTCAATTCTGAGCTTTTGATTCTGCAGCATATTTTGGCTGCAAGCCGGCGATATGTTGTACCAACTGCGATTGGTCTGATGCCTCCATCTTTTTTTAAGAGAGCGCAAAGGTTTGCACCGTACAAAATGTCGATGATGTCTGCACTGACCTGTCCGGATAACATTTTGTTCACCAACGACGTAAGGGCTACGATGAGGCCCTCGCCCATTTCACCACAACCAGCACTAATTAGATCTTTTAGGTGTTGTGGTGAAAGGCCGTCTAGGCCACCAGCAGAGCCACTCTGAAATGAGTTGAAGATTACGTCGTCAGGAAGCACTGACATGGAAGTGCAGGAATCATCAGGTGGTACTGGGAGGCATAGATCAGGCGCAGCACGTGGATGTTTTGATGCAAGTGCCGAAAGAGTTTCACTTGAATTTGAGGCTAGTGTGTCGTTCGAAAATAAAAGTCTCGCTGCACCTCTGATATCCCCATCACTAACACGATTTTCAACCATTCGATAGGTGATATCAGAGTTTGATCTTTGTCCAAAATGCTTTACAATGGTGTTCGAATTAAAACTTGGTGAATTAGAATTTTTGGTACAATTTTTCTTTATTTTGGCTGTAAGAGACATATTTCTATTGTCTCTTTCAGCATGCAGTATTCTGTAAGGGAAAGTCAACAAATGTTCCCAAGTAGTCCTTGAATTTTCCAAAACTGCACTTTTTATATCTTTAGTCAAGGACTGCGCAACAGTCATTCTAGCACCTCGGGGAATGCGTTTAATTATTTGGAAATTTTGTTTACATTTTGATAAAGTTTGCCAAAAAGATGTGGAGTCCTGGATTGATGTTGAATTTGGGATGTGGTTTGAAATGGATGAAGAAAGGACATATTTATGAATTCTGCTTTCATGTATTTTAAGCCCCCGAAGGCCCTTAAAATATCTTATTTGGGAACATTTGTTGCATGGGACTAAGTTTTCACACGACACAACATTGCTACTTACATTTTGGGAGGCCATATCCACTGTAGGGTCTACTGCTATGGACTGGTGGCGGCTGGATATTTTACAAAACTTATAAAAGACTTATAGAAACTTATATAAACTTATAGAACTTTTAAAAATATTTTAGGTATAATTTCTAAATCAAATTCACCATTAGGTAATGTTAGATATTACACATGGCTTTGGGGTCATCAAGCTTCTTTGCTACAATTATTGTTTAGGACAGAAACACTTTTTAAAATGTTTTAGGAAACCATCCACAACATCATTATAAAAAAAAAACAACATTCTCAGACTGTTGTATTAATTTCCAGTCGCCGGAAGAAAAATAATAAAATAAATCGATCCGTTGATTAGGACCGTGCGGTCCCAATACTAGTGGTCCCAATCGACGGAAGCCTCGCGCATATGCCCATATATTTAGAAATCAAACTTTTTATTATGTGAATGATCCTAATTGATCCACTTAAATATGACGTCATTCACAATACCTAAATAAACCGCTAAGTGCGAGTCGACTCGCACTTGAAGGGTTCCGTACCGTATCAATCAGGCAACTTTTTCACAGAACATGATGTTTTCACTTGTTGGGAGACCCCTTTAAATTTTCAACTACATAGGTATGTGCCTACCTATTGTAGTTTAAGAGATATAGCCCTTGACAACCGAAGAGCAAAATAGCAAAAAAAACACGTTTTTTGTATGGAAGCCCCCTTTAATTTGAACAATTATTTGATTTTTATTTGCTGTTATAGCGGTAAAAGAAATACACATTCTCTAAAAATTTCAACTGTCTACCTTTTACAGTTCATGAGATAGAGCCCCGTGACAGTCGGACGGAGGCTTAGTAATAGGGTTCTGTTTTCACCCTTCGGGTACGGAACCCTGACAACTGGGGCTGTTCAGTTTAGGTTCTAATGATTCCCGTTAAATGATAATGTGATAATGTTAAATGATAGGTTCCTGATAGGTCTAGCCTAAAGTTCAGGTACCTACCCTGGCAGCTTGAAGATTATGCAAGAGTCTACAAGTCACTATATTTTCACACCGTTTCTCAATAAACTAAAGATAAACGTGATTTATATATCCGCTACTGGTGTTACATGGTCATTACATCTTTACAATATTCTATTAGACGCGTATTTACATGATTTGTGGCTCAGCCGTGGGCGAGACCGTGGGTAAGGATTAACTTTTAAGTAAGTATGGGTTATCCAACCTTTGATTTAAAAGTGGAAACCGTGTAAATTATTTTGTTTTTCTATGACAAAACACCTAGTGAGTTGCAAAAATTATCAGTAAATAAATTCAAACAAATTGTCAAAACCTTCTTGTGTAAAAAGGCCTACTATAAAATATCAGATTATCTAGAGGATAAAAAAGCTTGGGACGGGATTTGCTCCAACTCGAAAAATAACAACTAACAGGCTAAAAGTTTCTTCGTCGCTTCTTTACTTTAGTCTACATACCGAAGCGACTGAATTAAAAAATATCACTTTATTTCCGTGTCAGTGTTTAATTATTAAGAATTGACCTTTTCTAAGTGTACATTTATTGTATATATGGAAATAAAGAGTTTTTTGACTTTGAATTTGATTAATATGGTTAAGGGAAGTATATTTTTTCTTACTAAAGTGAGAGATTTTGAGAGACATCATAATGTCCAACCCTACGGTGTTCATGGACAACTGTACATTGACTTGCAAAATTTTTACAGTTAGGAAATAAAACGAATAAGTACTAATAAAAAATATATCGTAAAACCATTTCACACTGCATTAAAATAGCGTCATCTAGCCTAGTATAAAAGTAAGCAGAGCGTGTGTTTTATCCTTCGACAGAACAGATGACTAATATTTGATATAATTCACATAAAAAAAATTAAAAGTGCTGGTCCGCCCTACACCGGTTGTCAGCCCCAAATGACCCTGTATTCTCCTTTTAAAAAAACAAACATTAATAACATAACCTTTTCCATACCTCTCCTTCTTGCGCAGTCGGATAAAAAGCTCGAATACCGATAGGCATTATAAGAAATTTAGGAAGACAAAATGGTTCAGTTATTTATTTGGTATGAAAGAGATCGCGTGACGGTAAGAATGCTGGAGCCCTAGGGCTTTTCTCACGGACAGACGGAGCCGCACGACCCGACCGTTTGGAAGGTAAGGAGGTGCCGCGCCGTGGTGCCTACTTAGGTAGGCTTAGGGAATAGCTGTGGTTTTCTGAACTTATTATTTTTAGCATTGAAATGAATTTTTATTTTGGTTTGACCTAAAAATTATGGTATTCTATAAACAGATCCAAAAATAGCTAAATTAGAACGTGTTTGAAAAACCCAAACTGACTGACTGTCTGTCTGTCTGTCTGTGTGCATGTCTGTATATCTGCCTGTCTGCCTGCCTGCCTGCCTGCGTGCCTGTCTGCCTGTCTGTCTGTCAGTCAGTCAATCAGTCAGTCAGTCAGTCAGTCTGTCTGTCTGTCTGTCAGTCGGCCAGTATGTCAGTCTGTCTGTCTGTCAGCCAGTCTGCCAGTGTTTCAGTCTATCAGTCTGTCAGGTGCGTACAACTTTTACACGTACCCTAATGTTTGTATCCATCCAGCATCATGCGTATAAAATTTAATCATGACCAAATTAGATGCCTCCTAAAATTAGGTACACGTTTCTAATCATAGCTAAAATGTAATGCAAAGAAACCCTATAGCTATTTATAACTAAGTTGAGTTGTTTTAGATCTGTCATCCTAATTTTAAATCTGCCCATCTAATTTTAGAAACACACAATAGCTTTTGCCTATTTGACATTCCTAAACCTCAATTTTACATAATTTTAGCTAATTCTAAAACAACAGAATCGACACCATTATGTTTGATTGGATAGGTAAGTTGTTTATTCGTATTTTCGTATCGTCCAACCATACCGCCGCTAATCATTCGGTAAAATTGATTAACAGTGAGGTTTTTTTTCACGAAAGTAGCTTGAACAATGCAAAGCGTTAGAGTTTAGACTCGAAACTGATCTGGTACTTACAACTTAAAAAGTCATAGGGGATTTTTAATAGTAGGGGTGAGTTTCCTTAGTGGTGTAGATTTTGTACAGCAAAGGAAAGTGACAAATGTATCTATGATTTCCTTTTTTAGGTTTAGAAAATTACAAAACGGAATCAAAAGCTTACTTTTGTTGCTACGTAGTGGCCACCTGAAGTTTTGAGCCCTGTAAATTTTGTAGTAAAGTTTGAGCTGTAAATTCAGTGTAGAGATGTTAAATTAAGATGAATCAAAATACAAACCAAAATCGCTGAACAAAATACAATCATAATAGATTTTATGTGAATAGATACTTTTGAAAATTGAAAACATTTATCAAACATTTTTCTCAAAATTACTCTACCTACTTACTGTTTATGGTTGCAGCAGATCAGAAGCGCTCAGCACAAAAATGTGCATTCAAATATGGGCTCCAACACACCCATTGTGTGGGACGCTACATGTGTCAACACACTTGCGCCTTCCCATCTTCGAGGACATCCGTGAGGGCTGGTGCGGCGGCAGATTTGGCCGAGGATCTCAAGAGGCGCAAATATGCAGGTCTCGACACAGCATTTGCTCCCTTTGGGGTCGAGACCCTAGGTCCGTGGGGTAGGTACCGAGGCTCTCCGGGTTTTTAAAATGTTATCTGAGCGTCTGGTCGACGCGACGCGTGACCGAGCTAGTGGGTATCTAGAGCAGCGCATCAGCATTGCCATACAGCACGTGGCAATGCAGCCAGCGTCTTGGGGACGCTTCCGACTAGTATTGATATAGATCAGTTGAGTTGCCTGTAGATTGCCTGAAAGAGATTGCTCTTAGCGATAAGACCGCCCATTGTACATTATCTTTATTTGTTTTTGTGTTCTGCGTTTTTTTTATTATTTGGTGTGCAATAAAGAATATTTGTATTGTATTGTATTGTTTACAACAGTCTGCAGTTAGCTTAACTTAACTGTTTCAATTGTTAATACTAGTTCTAATTTGTTTTTATTATTTGTTTGTAATTTTCTTTGCATTGTCGTTTTATTATTTGATTGTAACTTTCTTTGTTAATAAAAGCCCTTGCCGTTTATTTAACATTTAGATGCATTTCATGTTGACGGCATCAGCTGACAGACAGCTCGCGTTTGAAGCTTGTGGGAAGCTATTTTGTCACTGTAAATGTATCTAAAGATTAGAGACTAAAGAGTTAAAGCCAATATTTGAAAGCACATTTTTGTGCTGCGTGGCGCTACCGCGCAACACAAAAATGTGCATTAACGCGTTATCTTTAGACGCGTTGGATAAATGTGTGCAGAGCTTAAGCTTAAGGCTTGTAATCTTTTCATCGTCAACCCAAATCACCAGTCTCTGCTAATTCGACGGAAGCTCGTCTCATCTGAAGTCAATGTATTCTGTCACGCGATACGGTAAATCCCGGTCTCTGACCATCAGGCTTGCCTGGAGGCCGAGTTAGATCTTCCTTCGTGACAGGAGACTGGAATTTGGGAGATATACAGCATCCTGCCAGTAAACGGTAGTCGTGTGACTGACTTGTATCTTTTTATATCTAATCCTTATCCCCAATTATGTAATTTTGTCGAAAAACTTTAGTTTATGTTATTAAACATTTAAAGAAGATTTGTTTTAATTGAGAAAGGAAATTACAATAAGGTAGATAATAGAAACAAATTAGAACTAGTATCTACGAACTAATCAATTGAGCTAACTGCAGACTGTTACAAACAATTTACAGGTCTAAGTAGTTAAATAAAGCAGCTATAATGGTCGTCCAGAGTCAACACTCTAACTCACAAATCAGTCCGTAGGTATCAGTTTACAAATTAATTACTATTCCCGCACTAGCTAGGCCTGTTTTGCGGGGAATCGCATAAAGTATTTGGATAATATTAACTTAAATATGAACTGATAATAACAAACTATATAATTAAAACGTTAGTACTACATAGGTAGTTATTCTATATAGTTGAGTTACCTGTAAATTGTTTGCAACAGTCTGCAGTTAGCTTAATTGTTTCAATTGTAAAAAATAGTTCTAATTTGTTTTTACTGTTTGATTGTAATTTTTTATGATATAAAGGCCAATGTTATTCTGTGTTATAACCAAAATTCGCAAAATCTGTAAGACCAATGATTTCCAAGAAATAATCGGCATTTGGATAGTTTCATACGAAATGTGACCAGCCCATTATTATCAGATGCCTGTGAAAGTGAGGATCTGCATATTGATTCAGAATCGTGATAGCATCTCGAATGATTACTACCTGATGTAGTATAAATCTTCTATTGTAATTGGTGGGTATGTGAATTGAATCGAATGTATGCCATGGGAGCGAAACACGATGCAGGGTGCCACGAAACAAGTGTAGGTACCAGGTTAATAATCACCCCCTTTTGGCTTAGTAGATACACGTGTTACGTGGCACCCTGTATAAATAATTAAATACATAGGTGTGTTCTTAGGACTTTTTTCCGTAAATCGTGTTTTGTTGAATACATATTTTATTTTTTGGCGGTCATAGTTGTGTTTTATAGATAGGGGTGACAAGGATCTGTCCGCGGGTTCTAAAGTATCCTGTGTATTATTGGTCTAGAACTACATCTATGCATAGTTTCAGCCCGAACCGTTCAGCAGTTTTGGATATCATAACATTAAACACGTGACATGTGCTCATTTTCACAAACTTTTGTTTTAAAGGTTGATAAGTGACGTTCGGAAAAAAACTGGTTTTAAAGTAAATTTAGATAGCAGATAAGAAGTTTTGCGCACGTGGTAAGCCATTTGCTATGAACCCACGCTTTAGACCCACGCTAAAATAATCTACGAATATTTTTTTTTACTAAAATTAATATTATGTCAATAGATTCCAAAATTAAGTACCTACTTACAATTGATTCGAAGTTTTTTTTAGCAAAGATTCGTAGCCATTTGCTATGATTTTTTGTGTAATCTGCTATTAAATTACTTGTAGAACCTAGAAAATAGTAAAACCCGATTTTTTTCGAGCGTCACTAAACTTTAATATTCAGTAAGTTTACTTATTATTATTTTATTTGAGAAAATTATGTAATAGTACTACCATTTTATTTCATTAATTGTTCCCATTAAAAAAAATGATGTGACTTGAATGCAAAAAGAGCGTTTAATTTTTTCTGAAGCGGCGGCAGTACACAAAACTAACCCCTTAGAGGTGTCGTTTCGCAGATCTATTCTGAATTCAATTATATTTTAATGGTACAATAACGTTCTAAGGAGGCCGCTGTCAAAACACGGGTATTCACGCGCCAAACCGCTTGTTTTTTTTTTTAATTTTGCAGGTGCGGAATGAGAAAAGGTTTTATGGCGGCGCTTACCTGTGGAACGGTGTATGCAAGAGGGAAGCAAGAGTTTTAACAAAAAATTATATTTGACCCCGCATGGCTTAGTTCAAAGTTAGTGGAATTATAGACCGCAGTCGTTCAAAGTGTTGGTTGTTTAGATTAGACAAGAAGATCAATATTATTTCAATATCTCCATTGACAAAGAAAAGTACAATCAAATAATAAAAACCAATTAGAACTAGTATTTACAAATGAAACAATTAAGCTAACTGCAGACTGTTGCAAACAATTTACACGCAGCTCAAATGATCCATATCAATACCAGTCGAAAGCGTCCCCAAGACGCTGGCTGCATTGCCCCGCTGTATGGCAATGCTGATGCGCTTCTCGCGTCGCTGCGACCAGACGCTCAGATAACTTTTTAAAACCTCCGAGAGCCTCGGTACCCCATGGACCTAGGGTCTCGACCCCAAAGGGAGCAAACAGAAGATCAATGGTATGAGGTTCATCTAACCCAGTTTTATATTATGGTTTTTGGTTTTTATAGTGCTTATCCACACTTAGGGAAACAGTTTTACATATTTAGTTTTAGTCAGATCGCGTCGGCTATTTGACTACAGTCTTCCCGTTAGTACCTGACTACGTGAAATACCGACACCAACCAGGTCAGCAAACGTCCAATGCTATAAAAAAGTAAAATTTTAAACACAATTACTTCAGATAATAATTAATCCTATGTACCTACATTGGAGGTGCTTAGGACTTAGGATAAACATGGCCTCCACTCAGCATTGTGCTGGATGAACACTGGTGAGTCCACCAAGCGCTGGTTTTCAGTAAAGGCCATACAGGTAAAGACGGTTTTTTTTTTGCTTCGCTCTTTTATACCCACATCCAAGTACCTGTGTCATTCGCACTGGCGCGAAACTAATGCGTAACTTTAAAACCCTTGGATGAGTCAATAGTTTTTTTCTAGAGTGGATGTTCGGTGTGGTTTTTATTGTTGGATTTATAATTAAAGTTTAATATTATATAATTTTCTGTTAGTGAGTACAAAGCTGTTTAATTCTTTATGGATCCTATGATAGGCACAAATATAATATAATAAAAATTCTCCATTTATTTTCCAATGTGGGCGGTAAACATGCCGTTGTCAAGGAAAGCTATAGAGCAAAATAATATTATCGGTATAATTTAAAAGAAAAAAAAAAGGCTGTAAATATTTTTTGAGATGTTGGTAAGTAATAAAGTTTAAATGAACCAATTTAAAAATGGAAGGCCATTCGCGCTGCAGGTAGCGCCACGTGAACAATAGGGAGGTTGGCCTGTATTTGATGGCTTTTACACGCATTATTGTTTGGAATAAGTGGGAGCCTTAGCACCCCGATATCGCCCAACCATCGGACAGTTGGTCTACCTCGAGATATACCAGACCAGTATGGGCTGTTAAGGATAAGGAAGGAAGTACAACGGGCAACAGCATTTATAATATTAGCGTGATTTTTCTTTAAAATATTGAAAAGACATCTGTTTTGATACGCGCGGCTTGAGCCACCTTTGTCGCGATGTGACAAATGTGGCTCAACCCGTGCGCCGCGCCGGCGCATCTTGCGGAGCCTTTCCCTGTTGCACTTGATCATAATGATCATCAATGACGTTCCGATCGGCCATGCATGATTGATGATCGATTTTAATGATTGTGATAAATCTTTAGGCGGTCGTAATCAATTGCAAAGGCAGACACCGTGTTCCTCTAGATTCGTAGTGACTATTGTCTGGTAGGATATACAGGTACTAAAGAAATTATTTACAAATAGGATAAAACCTTAGAGGTCAGTGAACAAGACAGTATGTATATGACAGTTGCTTGACAGTTGCTTGTATAAAAGACAGTTGCTTGAATCTGTCTTTTTAATTTTAAGGTCGGCCCCATGACGCCGCGCCGTTCTGTTCGCCCTTATCCACTCCTTCCAGGTTATCCTAACGATGTCAACCGACCATCGGGCTGGTGGTGTACTCTTTGTTTTTGAGCGTCTCTGGAGCACCATTTCGTAATGGCTGTATTCTATCTTAGAGGAAGCCTATACTCAGCAGTGGATGCTCACGGGCTGAATTGTACTGTACTAGGTCTTCCATAAAGTAATAAGATGATGATGTTTTCCGTAAGTTAAATCTATCTATCTATACATATAAAATAATTATTTTGTCCTGAATGACTGACTGATGGATCAACCAACGCACAGCCTAAACCGCAGATCGTAGAGACCTGACATTTGGAAGGTGTGTTCTTTGTATGACGTAGGCATCCGATAAGAAAGGATTTTCCGAAATTCTACCCCTAAGGGGGTGAAAAAGGGGGGCAAAGTTTGTATGGGACAACGTGATTCCTTGGTCCAATCTACTTCAAATTTTGCCTTTTTTAACCTTTTTTTAACAGAATTAATGGAAGACGTTTTTCGTAGTTTATTAAAATTCATGCCGCAACGGGGTTAAAAAGGGGTAGAAAGTAATTTTAGCATAAAGTGCGTTATCCTGAATGACTGACTGAGTTACATTCGAATCCATACCATATTATAAATTCGAAAGTAACTCTGTCTGTCTGTTATCTCTTCACGCCTAAACGGCTGAACGGATCTTAATGAAAGGCATGGAGATAGAAGTATCCCGGGGACGGACATGGGCTACTGTCTATCTCGAAAAAGAGCGTGCGAGGCCGCTGGCAGCAGCTAGTGAAGAATAAGATGAGTTTAGTCTGGTCTGAATGAGTGCTAAGCTGGTTTTTTCCGCATTTTAAAACTTAGGTTACCTACGAATAAATTATATGTTACGTTTCAGTTATTTTTTAAGAATCATTTATTTTATTAATTAAGTACGTTTCTTTCGTCACTCTAGCGGTTAAAACAATGGTATCACATAAACCTTAGCCACTGACCATTTTATGCTAGAACAGCGGATCATTGTTCCCCGCTAAGTGCTAAGCCAACAGTTAACAACCTGCTTTATGGAGGAAGCTCGGAGTGGCTTCTAATTAATCGTTTCCTTTCATAAGCCGTATTTGGGCTAGGTACATACATACATACATACTTGCTTTGGGATTAGTCAGAATTTAAGGCATCGATTTATGCTTGTGTAGCGATTTTCTATGGCATTAAGACGCTGGCCCACTGCGGCCACGCGACGCATGCAAGCTGCGTGGGTTCGTTTGTTTGGCAACGTGAGTCTATGTTTCTACTGCAGCACATACATGAAAATTAACCCACGAATATGTACAACTGTAGCGCAGCACAGTTTTGAATCAAACAAAAGTAAGTGAAGCTACGCACAAGTGTACTGCGTGCATAGCGTTGACAGCGTTGAGCTGCGTAGGCGCCATATTAGAGTAAGCAACGTGAGTAGCATGACATCATTCGTGCGTAGCGTGTTCGTGGGTTGCAGACGTTGCAGTGGACGTTATGACACACATTTTCTTGTAAAGCGAAGGTAGACACAAGTGCGTAGCCTCACCGTGCGCTGCATTGGGGCTGTGGCTTAAACATCACTCAAGCATGTTTATGACAGAGCAAGCTTTTATAATACGGACCTTAGTGTTGATTGATTCCTCCAAAATACCCGGGTCCCGGGTTAAGTTTTTCGAGTGTTTCTATGCATTTACCTGATACTCTTTATTACCTCGAAACATCCAAACAGCTGAAGCAATTTTTGATAAAGCTGTAAAAGCACTCGTCTGTACTACTTTACAATATATAGTAAGATATTTATAAAAAAATATTATTAAATTATTGATTTAGAAAATATCCAGAACACCCGGAACAAATATTTGCGATCGTACAAACATTTGTCCCAAGGCAAGAATCGAACGCGCAACCCCCTGCGACGCAGGCGGACCTTCGCCCGCCGCGCCACATCGGTTGATTAGTGCGAAACAAGATGCGGAATTAAGGTTCTTAGCCACATTCTGTTGGCCTTTGCGCCCATAATTTCAGACAAAAGTGTATAAGCAAAAGGGACCGAGTTGGGTTTTTTATTGTTTTCAATAAAGCAATTAGGTACTTGTTTTCATACTTATTGATTTGTAGGAGAAACTGCGAGAATGTAGGTTATCAATAAGTTAGCCCATAGCCCACCCTGACACACTAATCTCTATTCTTTGCAGCGAGTATCCTCGAAGTACCTACTCTTCATTAATTTTAAACAAAATTTTCAGTAGGAGTGAAATAGCTATGGACCCTTACCCAACCACCAACCAACCAACCAACCAACTACAGAATGTCGACGTAGTCGTTATGGAATGTCCATATAGATTCGACGTTGACAGGATATATTTTAGATTATTATGTTAGTAAATATGTAATATTAGGTCCTTACATATGAAATTGGCGTTTTGTATGGGAGGAACAAAAAGTCGAATATTTTTTAATATAATATATTTAATTAATCAAAGTATGAACCATTATTTTCTATGCACTTTTGCCATCTTATAGGTAGTTCATTGATCCCTTTACTAAAAAAACCAGTCGGACGGGAATCAATAAAATCTTTGAAGGCGATTTGGACTGCCCCATCGGAGTTGAATTTTTTCCCTTGCAAGAAGTTATCCAAATTTCGAAAAAAATGGTAATCTGTTGGAGCAAGGTCCGGGGAGTACGGAGGATGTCTTAGACTTTCCAATTGAAGCTCTTCTAATTTAGTAGCCGTCTGTTGCGCAGTGTGTGGTCTAGCGTTGTCGTGAAGCAGCAGTGGCGTGGAGCGATTGACCAGCCTAGGTTGTTTAGGCGCTAGCTTTTCCATCATGGTTTGCAATTGCTGACAATAGACATCAGCCGTAATAGTCTGGCCAGATTTGAGAAAACTGTAATGAACAATACCGGCACTAGTCCACCAAACGCTTACAAGTAACTTTTTTGGGGTTAATTTTCGCTTGGGGCAGGATTTGGCTGGCTGGCCAGGATCCAACCATTGCGCTGAGCGCTTCCGATTATCGTAAAGAACCCATTTTTCATCACAGGTAATGATTCGGTTTAAAATACCTTCATTATTGTGCCGGTTTAGTAATGTAACGCAGCAGTCGACGCGCGTTTGCCGGTTTGCTTCAGTCAATTCGTGAGGTACCCACCTTTCAAGCTTTTTAATCTTCCCAATTTGCTTCAAGTGAATTAAAACAGTTTTATCACTTACATCGCAGCCTGCAGCTAACTCGGACGTGGTTTGCGATGGATCCGCTTCCACAATAGCCTTCAACTCTTCATTATCAACTTGAGTCTCAGGCCGTCCACGGGGCTTGTTCTGCAGGTCAAAATTTCCAGAACGAAAACGTTGGAACCAAAAACGAACTGTGTTTTCTTTTGCAACACGACCGCCATACACATCATTCACCCTTCGAGTTGTTTCCGCAGCACTAGTGCCACGGCGGAACTCGTACTCGTAAATAATGCGATATTTTAAGTTTTCCATTTTGTAAAATGAGTGACGCAAACAGAAAAAAACAGAAGAAAAAAAACAAATGAATGACGATCATCGAAGCACAAATACATGAGTCTATAGCTGTACAAATTTGAATTTGGAATTCCTTACCAAAGAGGAGAAATTTGTGATTAAAGTGGCCAGTACGAAAAACGCCAATTTCATATGTAAGGACCTAATATAACCTTAACATCAGCATTGCCATACAGCCGGGCAATGCAGCCAGCGTCTTGGGGACGCTTCCGACTGTATTTGTATTTATTTATTCCACCGTAGGTACACATGTTACACTTGATGTCGTTACACTTTTTAAATAATTTATATTGTAACAATCTCGCATAAATTTTTAACAAAGGAAACACCATAAGGGTTGTTCATAGAAAATAAAAAACAGACAGTTAAGGACTCTGGACTGGTATTGATATGGATCAGTTGAGCTACCTGTAGATTGACTGCAACAGTCTGCAGTCAGCTTAATTGTTTCAATTGTAAATACTAGTTCTAATTTGTTTTTATAATTGAATTGTACCTTAACTTAGTTGATAAAGCTTGAAATTGAAAATAAAACCCGACACCTACCAGATCGATGCCCCATACATACCTACTGCGCGTTGTGTAGAGATTTGAGATCACACTTACGCAGGCTGGTCAATTAACAATTCACTCGTACGACCATCATTTACTGATTATATATACGATCCAGACAGAAAACGATAAAGGCAATGTATTTACTTAACGAAAAGTCTTACAACATCAGAATGTTTGGAACACCCTTGCAAATGAAGCAGCGAAGCTTAGCTGACCTCCTTCGGCTTCTCGGAAAATCTTTGATCCTAAGAACTGATTATTCCGTTCCGTTATATTTGCCACAGACTTTATAATGCTCTTTGTCAAAATAATTAAACAATGCATACAACGAATAGTATTTTAGCTTAATATATTATTATTATGTAGTAGTTTATTAAGTATGTAGCCTAAGGATTCAATCTTATTTCTATCTGTAAGTATATGCACACGAACCCACTATGACAAACTTATCTCTCTTTCCCAATAAGATTTGCTCGAACATAACTCTTTTTAGGGTTAAGCTCGCCTTTGCCATGACCTCTCTAGTTTTAATTTTACATGTATTTGTTTTATTAGTGCAATAACGAATTAAGAACTAAGTTGAAATTAATGTTGCAAGAAGTTGAGGTGGTTGCATGATTGCAAATTATTTTGATTAGGTAGTGCATTATGTCAGTAGTTATAAAACTTATGATCTTGTTCGATCAGTTTGATCACCAACCTGCCTGCCAAGCGTGGTGATTATGGAAAACCCCACTTGCTTGGGGGGCTTGTTCAGCTGTGGACGATGGTAATATGCGGTGATAAGGAGGGTCTTTTTTTTTTCGTGTGACAATAGCACACAATAGATAGGTACAATGTAGCGTTACTATTATTTTTAGGATATTACAAACTGCTCCTATCTTTAACTGACATGTTTTGGAACTAAGTAGGTATCACTAACACGCCGCTTATAAGTATAACCGTTTGTAAATTAGGAAAGTCACGGTGTGGTTGCTAAGCGACAAAGTCCTTCTTTAGCAATAAATAAATTAAAAATAGGGATGTCTTTTGTTGACTGCTGCTTGCCTACGTACCTACGTATGAAATTCAAGCTTTGTTATTTTAACTTTGTTGTTATCATTGCGTGTCAAATTGCCCTATCCGATAGGGTGTCACCAGAGTCCCTAACTAGCCCTCCGACGACCCCACTCGGCCACGTCCGTAATCCCTCAGCTGCGAGCACAGATGTCCCGCGCAAATTAATTGGAAATGTCAAGTGCGCCGCCATCTTGCGCCGCCATTGTTGTTTTTTTTCGCGCGCACGTGCCGCCGAGGCAGCTGGGCACGGGAAGAGACGTGTCCTGAGGAAATACCGTCGGTTTTCTTCCTGTTTCTTAGGTAGGTAGTAAAAGGAACTTAATAGCCTTATTTTATGTACTTAGTTATATTTTTATTTCTTAACCAAATAATAAAAACAAATTGGAACTAGTATTTACAATTGAAACAATTAAGCTAATTGTAGACTGTTGCAAATAATCTACAGGTAGTTCAACTGATCCATATCAATACCAGTCGGAGGCGTCCCCAAGACGCTGGCTGCATTGCCCCGCTGTATGGGGGATTTAGGATATTTCTAGACTGGTCGCAACTGGGCTACAAGGACATCATTATCATCATCATCACACATTTAATAAATTGTTCATGTAATTGTATTTACATAGATCTACAAGTCTAAACAAAAATTATGAGGTGTGCGTATCGATCATAAACGATCATAAACCAGATGCTAAGTCATCTGTTTAAAAATAGTTAACCTAACACAATACAAGTGTAATGATACTGAGCAATATTTACAGTTGAACAGACATATGGCATAGATGGACCGATGAAATCATCGTGTTTGTTTTGCAGTTAGCAGCGCTCCGTGCGCGTTGACCAGCGCAACGCGTGAGCAATGATTGGTCTCTACTATTTATCGAAAGTAAGTGGAATTTTGGAAAACTCTAACACACTAGCGTAATTCCTACTTTCATGCTCTACCACTACCTACTTTGCTTTTAACCGGGGATTTTCGCTGCAGAATAGTTCAGTTTCATTTCAGCAAGGAGTCGCCATCCTCCTTTCTCCGATAAACAATATAAAAACGATTTTTCAGCTCGCACAAGGAGGTTACATAATTACGAAATCTTTGAACTTCGAGTTGACAGATCGATGTTCTCGAATTTTAAAAACTGAAACCGCACGCACCACTAACCTCAATTTCCTAATTCAAAAGCCACTCCGCGCTTCCTGTAATTAGATCGAAGGCGATCACCAAATAGTTTTTATTGTGCTTTTTTAAAAAGTTATATTTTGTCCGTTGCACACCTTTCCAAATAGTTGCACCTGATGGTTGCAGATGATCACACCACCTTGTCTTTTCGTTACGCTCCCCTTTAATTACTTTGTTAATGTCGATCGTTCCGCGGATATTTGCGGTGAACTAGCCCGTTGTTTTGCGTTTCTTTGTGCGGTGTCCAAGTCTTCAAGTCTCTACACTACATGGCCGACACGCAATGATATGCAGGAGAATATAAAATACACAAAGACTTAAACTTACAGACTAAAAATTAAATATTAATGGAATTAGAAAATTAGATTAAGTTGCACTTCGGCCTGTGTCATACTAAGTAATAATATTTTGATGTTTTTTACATAAACTAAAAATCGAATTTGAAATTCCTTTATATTAACACTGTTTTTTAAGTTTTCCGAGACAAACAGTTTTGGAAAAACCTCCCTCCTCGGGAATAAAATTGGGGACCACCCGTGGACCACTCTATAACTAAACAAATCCAACAGAATCATCAAAGTCGGTTTACAATTGACGGAGAAATCGGGTAAAATACATAAAACACGCATTCAGCCGAAATTAGAACCTCCTCCTTTTCCGAAGTTGGCTTACAAATCGTAAGAAAAGACACCTAATCCTTAAAATACCAAGTCATATACCTAATCTCACTTATGTACGGGAAAAAACAAGCCAAAAAGTACGGCCCTTTCGTAACTCATCCAAATAAATCTACGAGTAAGTTTGGTAAACACAGTTCGATAAATGTGCTTATTGAACTCAGATTTATATGGATAAGAAGGTAGAGCGTTTTCTCTCTCTGTATCTCTCTAGTCATTGATGCCTTTTAAACGAATTTCGCCTTTCTGGTCAAGGTTCATGGGAATTTGATAGGGTGATAATGAATTTACATTGCACACGAGTGGATGCTGTTTATCTTGGACAGAGCGGCAGCCGCAGGTGGCCTGAATATCGTAAATAGCACAGCTATCGAACTTACTAGCTAGATCAACGAATTTAGTTTGTAAGTCGAATGCTTGAAAAATTTACCCATTGGCTACACAGAATCGAGAAAACTATATTCTTAGTCCGACCAAATAAAAATTATTTATTCAAAGATTCGTCATCATCATCATCAGCCCGTATACTTTCATTGCTGAACACAGGCCTCCCCCAAACGACGGCACAAATAGCGGTCCTGAGCCGCCTTCATCCATCGACTCTCTGCGACCGCTACTATGTCGTCGGTCCATCGAGTGGTAGGTCTTCTCACACTCCTTTTCGCATTGCATTGCGGTCAGCAGTCGAGAACCTTTACTCCCCAACGGCTATCGGTTTTGCGAGCTCTATGACCTTCCCATCGCCACTTCAGCCTGCGAAATCTGAGAGCTATGTCGGTTTCTTTGGTTCTTCTACGGATTTCCATATTCCGGATCCTGTCGCGTAGAGAAACTCCGAGCATAGCTCTCCCATAGCTCGCTGAGCGACTTTGAGCTTAGGCACGAGCACAGCCAGCGACACGTCACCCACACGTCACGTCACGTCGCGTCGTCGTAGCGTTTATAGTCAGGGACCACGTCTCGGATCCTTAAGTCATCACTGGTAACACGCATTGGATAAAGAGTTTCGTCTTGCGATATCTGCGACGAGAAGGTTACAATTTTATAAAATTATATTTTATGTGACGAAATAAATATTTTTTACTTCTTACGAAGAACAAAGATCCATAATCACTAATCTTCCTACTGTGTATCACACACACAGTAGATAGGTTAGTTGCAAACTGCAAACGATTGCAAGGAAGTACCTATTTAATAGTTGATGCCGTGTGAATTCTCTAGTGTTTTTTAGTTTATTTAGAGTCAAAATTTCTATATTGACACTATATAAACTAAAAAATTCTATAGAGTTCTTCCGACCCAGTCTAGGGAGGGCTTCGATCAAGTGAGGGTGATTTCCTTCGTCCGAGCAATGAGCCTTAAGGACAAGGTGGACTAATAATATCCCATTAGAAAGCGATAACACCTTCTCACTTCTGGGAGTAACTCTATATGAACTTTAGGAGAAAATTTTAAGCCCATGTGCAAAAAATGTAATCTAAAAAGTCCAGAATCCCGTATGCCCTTCGAGAGATTAAAAAAACCACTGTCCTATCGACGGCGGCGTTATCTATTAGCTTACTATGCACACACACATAAGTACTCACCTTTCCCAATCCATGATCTTATGGGGAAACAGTCAGTGCACACACGGAAGACCTGTTTATTCTACAAAAGAAATGCATACGTATCTTGGTCAACATCAGTGATGCAACGAATACGAATAATCGTATTCGCCGATTAGTAGAGATTTACGGAATATTCGTATTCGGCGAATAAATAATTACGAATACTATTATAAAAATCTTTTGTACGCATCTCCGTTTGATTGTGCCGTGTGTCACGCACGTGTGTATCCGAACAGCCGCAGCGACACGAGGCGACGGGGAATTCCGGGAAATTCCCTATGTCTATGAACCACGAATCCTTTCATTCAATACGCGTTCTTTCTCTTATTTATTAGTTCCGGAATTCGACAGTCGAAAGTACAGGTCAAGTGTGCAACTATATTGTTTTAAGTGAGTTAGCTGCGAAGTGAAAGGAGCTAAATTAAAAATAAAATGTCCTCTCGTAAACGTGATCAAAGTGACATATAGAAACATTTCGATAAATTACCGAGTGAGTAACTGACGTGTATGTGCTTGCTTTCCAGTTTCCAACAATAAAAAGTAGGTAAGTAATGGGTGCGTCTATGTTGTATATTATTGTAACGTTATTTTATTTTAGATAATAAAAGCAAAGCGAGATGCATATATTGTGCTTGTGAATTGTCACGGGGAGGTAAAAATGCGTATAGAAAGGAATTTACAACGAGCGCTCTGTGGACTCACGTGAAAAGATTTCATGAGGAAGAGCTTGCTTACAGGCTTAATACAGTAAATGAAACAAGCAAGCATGTTGTTTCTTGGCTGTTGTTCAAGGAACAACAGCCAAGAAACAAGCGTCCATAAAAGAAATATGGGAAAAAAGAACGACTTATGAAAGTCTATCAAAATCACATATATAATTGCAGAGCAAGTTTGATTGTGAATAAAAAGGGATATCATCGTTTGCTCAGTGAACTAGCTCCAAGGTTTGTTGCTTTTGTTAAGGTTTTTTTAATTTAAAGAGTACCTTTTCGAATTGCTGACTGTTAATTTACATTGTGTTTTTTACATTTACAAATATAATATCGTTTTTAGAACCCATCTTACAGAAAAAGTTCTGCCAGATATTATAATGAACGTGTTAAAATAGAATTGAAAGAGCAGTTGAGAAACACCCCCTACATCTCTGTCACGGCAGACATGTGGACCAGTGACGCTTCCTCACAAGTCAATGATTTTATAAGTCTTACTGCACATGGTGTCAATGAAGAATTTCAGCTCAAGTCCTATTGTTTAGAGGTCTGTCCTTTCGAAGGTGACTCACATTTAGGAGAAAATATTGCTCACAATGATAATAAATATGATGTTTTTGGAATGGCAGCTGTTGGATAAAGTTTCAGCAGTTGTAACTGACAACGCACGGAATATGGTTAAATCAATTGAAGAGCTTGATCTAAGTCTAATACATATTTCTTGTTAGGTACACAGCATCCAATAGAGCTGAAAAAAACTTTATTTTTTTATTATTTGATATTTGACCAATTATAAAGTACCTGGAAGGCAATTCTCGCCAAATTGCCTTCCTGAGCCTAACGATTTCTATAAAATTGTTTGAATATATTATTATTCTACCTAGCTTTTATGATACCTATGTAACAAATAAATTGCATTTATTAATATAAAAATTACAATCAAAGTATATAAACAAATTAGAACGAGTATTTACAATTGAAAATAATTAAATTGTTATTATGAAAAGAGAATGTCAAAAGAAATCTCTGACAAAATAATAAATGGCTGTGCCCAACAGGATGTACGTAAGTTTGTACTAACTTTATCCATAAAATTAGAACTTAAGCTACCTATCTATGCTACCTATCTATCTAATATTTCCAATTAATGAATAAAATTAACTGAAACTATTCCTGTCTAGGTCGGATACGACTAAGCATGAGTTTCTTTTACTTAGGTCATTTACGTAGGTATCTATATATTTATCTATTTACAATCTATTATCAAAATTATCCGATATCTATTGATTTATAGAGTTTGAGGCAGTAATTTTTGGTTTTTCCAACTGATGTGTTTTTAAAAGCAGTGTTTTCCTTATAAAATAAACCTAAAATTTTCATAGAACCTTATCTTTTAAAAACATGTTCCAAATATTACTAGCTACTTTCGTTACAAACAATTTCAAATATGATGAGCGTGTTAAATCCATGCACGAAACAGAACGCATCGACGCAGAAGTGCAGTTACCCTTCCGTTTTGGAAATAGAACACGTGCGTATGATACTAGATGTTGCCCCTGCTGAGGTCAGCATGCGACTGACGCGTGTCGGTCGCGTGGCGCCTGCAGTACCATCTATTGTGCATCGTACTCGTTAGTTTGGGACTACCCTCTGTTAGTCACGTCGAAAACAGGGGAAAAGTAGTCAATGTTTTGTATAAAATTATTTAGGCGGTATGGTTAGCAATTTTCATGAAGTGTAGTAAAAACCCATTACCTATATAATTAGGATGTCTTTGGCCCTAATTAGCTTTGAGTGGTAGATGATACCTACCTACCGTCTAATTTCAAGTGTGTGTAGAATTTATCTAGAGACGAACGAACCAAATCTGCGCCATTTTAAGACACCCCGTAAGTTCTATTTGCGCAGCACCGTCTGCTGGTATTATATTTTAATGTTATAAAAATACCTATCTCCTGCAGATTTTATTAATAGGTCGCCTACCGCAGGATCACATCGGTGGTCTTACCCTGGAAAACTAAAATCACACTTTTTGACTCGAATGTGCTGAACGACGAGGCTGCACGATCGAGTTTTAGAAGTCACTTTATGAAATCGTATGAACCTTGCAAACCAGTCCAGTCCGGTTGAAGATTCATTCAAATCCCTTGGAGTGTTACAAATAAAAAAAATGGACCTACGCGCGGCGAAAATGAGCGATACACTCACGGATACATCTAAATTGACTAGCCAGCTGTCCTGTGCGAATGTCATCCTCAGTCTTATGACCACAAATAGTAATAGTACCTACTAATGAAAAAGCGAAGTCCATTCAATGCCTACTACTCCATACCATCTACTGTTCTCAAGTACTCCAAACCAGATGTATGTAAGTTCGGGGCTGAGACAATAAGCTAAATACGGAACCATCGGAGCCGCAGATGGCCGAGGATATCCTGCCGGAGCGGAACAGATTGCCCGAAGTAATTATAGACAAGTGCCAAGAGTGTGTAGTGCTTAGTAACATTGACGATACAGGGTCAATTTAAGGGAGCTACTAAACAAGAACCTAATTCTGTCAAAATGTCCTTCCTTGTCAAATCAAATTTTCTTTTACTTAAGAGGAGGAGGGAGTGCAGTGCACACTTTTTATTTTGCAGCACTGAGATCTATGTTGTAACATGGTTGATCGTTCCCATAAAAAAAACTTTATTAACAACGAAAATTACAAATTAAAATAAAAACAAATAAGAACTAGTAGGTATTTACAATTGAAACAATGGAGCTTACTGCAGACTGTTGCAAACTATTTAGAGGAAGCTCGGCTGATCCATATCAGTACCAATCGGAAGTGTCCCCAAGACGCTAGCTGCATTGCCCCATTTACGCCGCTATATGGCAATGCTGATGCGCTGCGCCAGAAAGGCATCGCTTCGCTGAGTTATTTTTTTAAAAAGTTGGTGAGCCTCGGAGTTCCGCGGTATGGTCTAGACTCCAAGAGGAGCAAATGTGTAGGCTCTGTCGAGACCTGCATATTTGCTCCTCTTGAGATCCTTGGCCAAATCTGTTATTTTCATCTGTGAAAACCATTAGGTTTAGGTCTTAGTAAACCATTAGGTTTCTGAGGTTTTCACAACTCAATACGTGTGTATTGAATTAAAAGTAGGTACTTAGTAACTAAATTTTAACTTAATTTTTATCGACAAAATTCTTAGTGCGCTTCCAAATGTGTGAGTTAGTTAAGCTACTTGTACGTTGATTCAAAATGGACAATCAACATCGTGCACAAGTGGTTCGATAAATTCTGAGTTAGATAGTTGATGAAGTTAAAGAAGAAATTATACGTGAAACTTAAAAGGCTTTAGGTTAAAAATTGAAATGTTAACTTACCACTAAATTGACTGTTTACACGATCGCTTAAAATTAAGTTAAAATTTAGTTAATTACTTGACAACTTAATACTCGTAAACCAGTTATAAGACGCCGGATCTATATTGCTCCCCTGCACTGTAGTATAGCAATCCATGCTAATATTATAAATTCGAAAGTAACTCTGCCTGTCAGTCTATCTGTCAGTCTGTTACCTTTTCACGCCTAAGCGGCTTGGGTTTTCCGGATTGACTTTGTAGGACCACAATCTCCAACTCACTATGTAAGTACCATTTTATTTTATTTATTAACTAAAAATAATCATAGGTAAAGAGAAATATTAATAGCACCTAATAAACCGCCAAGTGCAAGTCGAATCGCACTCGAAGGGTTCCGTACCGTAAAAATTAGGCAACAGCATTAAAAATTATCTAATTTTCACTTGTTTGGTGATCCCTTTAAATTTTCAACTTTATTATATTTTTAGTAGGTGTTTGATGTTATTAAAGTAGAAGTGTTACTTACTTTTAAAAAGTTTCTTGTTTCTACCTATTGTGGTTCAAGAGATACAGCCTTGACAAACGAAAAATAAAATAGCCATAAAAACCACGTTTTTTGTATGGAAGCCCCCTTTAATTTAGATATTTATTTTATTTTTATTATTTGTTGTTATAGCAGCAAAAAAATACACATTATTTGAAAATTTCAACTGTCTACCTCTTACGGTTCTTGAGATATAGCCACGGGACAGACGGACGGACGGACGGACAGTGGAGTCTTAGTAATAGGGTTCCGTTTTCACCCCTTGGGTGCGGAACTCTAAAAACCATAGAGGTATAGTATATACGGAACTATGTAGACTTAAGGCTTGGCCAAACCAACGCGTTCAGCTCGCGTCCGCGGTAGAGTGCACGGTGGCGATACTGCGCGTGCAAAAGTTGTATACACCGTCGCGTTTGTTCTTGCGTTCACCAGGCTGGAGTCACGTCATTGACTACAATGCTCTCTGATTCAGATAGTGAAATCGAAGAAGTTTTACTTCTGTCTGCTCTCATTGAAGATGAAGAGAAATAAGAAAGGTTAGTAATAATCAGAATGAGAAGTATCATACAACAATGGGTATTTGTGAACCTCATTTATAATTTCTTCCGTTTCCACCATACTTAAAACTAAACAACATAGTTCTTCTCAACAATTAAATAGCTGCGTGCAGCGTCCTAACGTAACAAGCCCGATCTGATCGCCACCGTCGCGTGCAGACGCTGCACCGGACGCCGCGACCAATCAGAGGACGCATCGATGTCAACACGTCGCTACAAGTTCGTACACAACAACTGACCGCCACCGCGCACGCCACCGCGGACGCGAGTTGAACGCGTTGGTTTGGCCAAGCCTTTAGAAAGCTCAGGGCCACTCTTCGCGTTCATCAGTTACATCGGGAATTATGTGGCTTAGATAAATGGCGAACTGGGCAAGCAGGTTCTTATATTAACTCGGTTTTGATAATTTCAACCACACTTGCATAGCTTAAATTTAATTTATTACTTAACTATCTAATAGGCAATTAATAGGGTTAGTCTCACTTCGGTCCGCAAGACTACAGTGTAAAGAGCACTACAAGGTCAACACATTTCGTGAGATCCGTCACCCGTAACTTCGTATTTCGTGTTTCAAAGTAGGCCCCCAGAGGTAGAGAAAGACCCTTGTCACGCTGGGAAGACGATGTCAAGAAGACAGCTAACACACCTCTGTACACAAGCCGCCCAGGACAGGAACATATCACAGGTCATGAAAAATCTTTGAGGAGGCCTATACCCAAACAGGAGTTCCTACGAAAGACTTAACTTGAATTAATAAATCTAATAATTCATTTATTGTTTGTGAATCAGGTAATTTTACAGTCGGTATATAAGACTTATTTTAGATCGCTGAATTCTGCCGCTTAGACGGACAAACATTTCATTAAACATCGTAAAAATATTGTGACTAACAATCAGAATAATTTTATTTTATTTAAAAGCATGCAATTTTATAATTTGGGCATATATGTATTTGTAATCCGAACGAAATAAATGTCAGTTTCCATTTTTTTTATACAATTAGGTAAGTCTCAGTCCACGAAATAGGCTCAATAAAAAAACAGTAAGTGTACACAAGCCCTAACTCTGTGGACGTTTTCGGCGCTCGCGTGTGGCTTCCGTCGAGCATGTGAACACCAGCTGCGCTCAACCTACTGATAAGATAAAATACAGAGGTTATTGTTTTATTCATACAAGTTTATACAGCTTTCAACCTATTTTTAAACCGACATCAAAAAAGGAGGAGGTTCTCAATTAGCCTGTATGTTTTTTTAAAGTACCTACATATTTATTTAATAACTTTTTGGTCGGTCGTCGGTCGGTTTTGGCAGAACGTGCGACAACTATATAACTAAAGGTTATTATAAGCCATTATCACAGTTATCAAACGCATTTACAGCCAAGGATCTGCAGATGGACATGTGCAAACTCTGCAGATAATGTCGATGTTGTGAAAAGTCCAGCAAAAAGTCATAAAGTCTATCTATAAATTATTTATTTTTACGTAAAACCCTATGTTTATGTTGCTACTTAGTAGGTTAGTCAAAGTAAGAGTTTCTGAGTTAATGTTAACTTAATAATAACCATAGGTTTGGAAATAACATTTTTCATTCTTCATTTTAACCGCCATCAAAACGTTGGCGACCCCTTCCGCTTCAGGATGTCGGACTTCCGAGACAACTGTTAAAGTTTACACTCAGCTTATTTATTTATGTTTAAAATAAACCATTTTAAACATGCGTAAATAAAGCTGCGCTTGCGTCAAGTCTCTGAAAGGCGACGATAAATCTCTTCAGTCATTGGCTTAAATTATAATTCTAGCCATAAATAATATTATGCTTAGGCTTTAATCATTTGGAATCATGGAAGAAACAAAATAACCGTAGTTATTCGAAATATTACCAACGTTGTGGTAAAGTAATTTTGTGCTTTTGTAAGCTTGGCCCACACAATCTTTAACCCTGTTAAAAGCTCATTTAACGAGAGGACGGCGTATCGTCACTGAAAACCATAAATACCGGACCAATTAACATTTTAATAAATTAATTTGATTAAATCATGCTGGACAATCCACACAGCATCATCTAGCCCCAAGCTAAGCAGAGCTTGAGTTATGGGTACTAGATGACTGTTAAACAACGTGTAGTATTTTTATTGATAAAAATATTGACTAATTCAACTATTAAGTACCTCGTCAAGTCAAGTCAGAAAGAACTTACTAAGATATTGACAGGGGGAACAGCCTTCCCCCTGTCAATATCTGATTTAACACCAATATACATTAACGAGTCATAAATTCCTATTAGTTGAACGCGGGGCAATTTGGAACTAATTATGCTCTACATCCGGCTCATGGGCTGTGACTCTGGAACGCAGTTTTTGTTGCATGATCTGAGATATGTTACGGTTTAGCGGAATTTCGGTATGAATGAAGACTTGGATTAGAAAGCTTTGTGGTAGCGTAGAGTGGATATTCCTACCGTTGAATTACCTACTCCACACATTTTACTAGCATGCAGTGTCCACATATAATTTGTTGTGCAATTAGCTACTCTAATATACTTGTATTTAATTGTTGTAACACTAAATCACAAAAATCGCACCTCCTAAAAAACTTACTTAAAAATACTTTTAATCATATTTGGTTATTACCAGGACTAGATTATGGGTACCATCAGAGAGGTAATTTATGTCACTCTCAGATAACATAAAAGCATTGAGATATTTTTTTTAAATGTGATTTAAAAACCAAAGTTTGTGTGAGGCAAGAAAAAACATTATTTCTATTCACGTGATTTTTTTAATAAAAAGTACATAAAATATATTTCCCCCCCCCCCTGGCCTTGAAAACGGCTTCCATGCGATCCTTAATTGATCTTATTAGTGTGATCACGCTTTCTTGAGGAACATTATCCCATTCCGCAACGACGGCAGCTTCGAGCTCTTGCAGAATGGTAGGAGCCGGTTCACGTGCTCGTACTCGCCGTTTGACATAATCCCAGAGGTGCTCGATCGGGTTTAGGTCTGGACTTTGAGCTGGCCACTGCATAACGGATCTCGACCTCTTGTAGGTAATCCCGTACAATGATTGCTGTGTGGCAACGGGCGTTATCATGCTTTAACTTGAACCCATCTCCTACAAAACCAGCATACGGGACCACATGCTCTTCTAAGATCTCCGTTATGTACCGATTAGCCGTCAGCGACTCTTGTCCGCGACCACCTCCAGCTCGGGAAACTCACACAAGTTCTGTTTTCCTGTCGACAGAAATACCGCCCCAGAACATGCACGATCCACCCCCATATGCGACGTATTCTTCGAAGCAAGCTTATGCGAATCGCTCCCCTTTTCTCCTGTATACTCTTTTACGACTGTCGTTACAGAAAAGAGTCACCCTAGTTTCATCAGAGAAGAGTACTTTCCTCCACTGATCGAGTGACCAATCGCGATGTTCGCGAGCAAACTGCAGTCGGTCTCTACGTTGCCTTGCAGACAGTTTTGGTCCTTTAGCAGGTCTATAGGCTGCGATTTTTTTCTCCCGTAGTCTTCTCCTAACCGTGGAGACGCTTACTGAAGTTCTACGAGCTGATCGGAGCTGCTGTTGCAATTCAACAGCATTAGAAAAGCGATTAAGTAAAGACGTGCTTACAAGGAACCGATCGTCTCTATCGGATGTGCAGCGTTTTCTACCAGATCCACGTCTTCGGATACAACCACCAGTTTCTTGGAACCGTTGATATACTCGCCGAATGGAAAAACGGCTCAAGTTTAGTTGCCGAGCAACACACTCCCGCATCCCTGATTGCAACAGTGCTATCACTTGAGCGGCTTCTTCAGCGGTAGTATCCATCTTGAAGTGTATTTTTTTTGCCTGTGTTCACTTTGAAGTCTGGACAGTGACTATCCATTTGACATTCATCTGACATTTTACCTGGATCGGCCCTTATTCTCCTTTGAGATAGTGCAACTAATGACTACTTAAACAAATCATTTCCGAACAATTTTATCAACATTCTGTAGCAAAGCATTCTCCTTTGTGTATAAATTAATATGCTTATTTATTTAAGGGTAATTGAATAAACTTTCAAATAATATTAATATTTGTTGAATAAAATGTATGCGCTACCTGATGGAGAAGCTTCAAACATAATTTCAGAGAGGTGCGATTTTTGTGACGCCGAGTTTATAAACATTGTGCGCCGTGATAATAAAAAAATTCAAATGGTGACCGATGAAAGGCCATCCACAATACAAAAATCTTCAAACCCCTTTCGAATTTTATTTATATTTGGCGTTTTCGTATCGTTTGACTAGTCATGAATCAAATTTTAGTTACTTACCTTAATATACTTAAGCAAGGGTGGTGATACAGGGGAGGGTGCTCCTTCGGTGGAAAGTCCGCTCTCACAAAGTGGCACCCATACCCCTTATTTGACAATTTTTAATGGCAGGTAGGTGGGAACTTATGCCCGCTGTGCTCGACATTACGGGAGGCTTGCCCCTACCATTTTGATAGGATCCGCTGTCCTGACCTACCTTAGACTTGCACTTAGGTTATCAATCGACTGATAATCTCTGAAAGAATAGGTACGGTACGTCGCGCACCTAGGCCACGAGATATGATTACGTCAATGAATTTGATATCAATGGTTCGAAGGTCCCCAAACTTCATAGTTTTGTGTTTGATATGGACCTGATTAGATTCGATTTTTATCGATAATATACGCACACGTTTGTCACATGCCGTCTGCTTAATAATTTTGTCAGACAAGGTTGCTAAACTCAATTATTTGAATGGTGTGATATTGAGCAATTATTGTTGATATTTACTTTTAATAATGATGTAAGTTTGATCCTATTTCTGAAACTTAGCAACCATAGCAACGAAGCTCGCTGTCGTTTTCTGTCATCGTCATTTACCTCTTGCTTACTACTATAAGAAAAAATATCATCATTGTCTTACAGCAAGTTTTAATTCACTGACTTGTTATGTAGGGAAACAGAGACGAAACAATAAGCAAATAACGAATTGGGACGAAATTCTATTGAAAAGTTAAGAAACTCTAAAATAATGTAGTTTAATTTCATCTTATTTTCATTGACGAGGGATTTTCATCTTATTTTTAATGTGGAATAAGTATAGGTATGTTACTGTAGATTTATATATTGCATTGCCCGTTTCTTTCTGAACTTGGCTGGAAGCTCTACCGCGCGTCTCAATGTCTTCTTCTTTTATCATGGTTTGACACAATTCTGCCGATTTCAGTTTCCAATTTGCGCATTTGTAAACGAACATTATTAATGTCTCAATGTCGTATCCACTCTGCTCTTTCGTTGACATTTCGCAGCGGAAATGCGCATCGTACGTTACGTCATCGATGACATGTGTCAAGGGTGCACAAGTGCACATGTCGAGACGTCAGATGACGTCATTAGTCATCTGAAGTGGCGACGTTTGACAGTTCAGACCTCACACGAAAACACTTAAATGAGATTTTTATTGGTATTGACTTCCTTCGGTATTGATACCAAATATTTTTTTTTAATCTTAAAACATCTTTATTGCAGGAAAGCCTTATAGGTTACAGTATAGTACAAACAGGAAAAAAGTTCTTAACAACTAATTACTGCAAAAAATTAAAACAAATTTGGCGGCCTTATGATGTCGAAACTAATCCATCGGTGAATCAGAGTGGAACTTGAAGTCGAACCTAATCCATCGGTGGATCAGAGTGACTAAAAAAGTGAAAAACAGATCCATTAGTGGATCTGCAAATTGGATCAAAGGGAAATAGGGCTATCCCATTTGCAGAGATTTTTACTAGACGACTTTATCAAGGGACCTTATATCTAAGGCTGTGAGCTAGGTAGTTGTAGCTAGCCGTGTAGTAGTTTGGTTAGGCCACTGTTAGTAAGTCGGAAAGCAGTGTTTGTTCACTATCCTCCGAATTGAACAGCTCATTTAGTTTCAGGCGATCCCCAACCCGCAAGCCCAGTGTGGGGTTTATGGCATTACCCGCTTATGTTAAGAGCCATTAGGGCACTTATCAGGGGAGGCCCATGTCCAGCAGTGGACTAGCTTAGGCTGTTAGTGATGAGATTATTTAGTTTTAGTAGTTTCTAGCTAAACGGCTGTAGGTGGAAGCAATCGCATCGTCTTGATTGGATGGGCCATGTTGTCAGGGTGGACCTTCTTAGGCTTCGAGGCTTTACCTGCTTGTCTCGTCTAAAAGTAGATATTTGACTAGGTTTTCGAAAGCTATGCTCTGTCTTTGAATATTTCATAGACTGCTTCTTCTATCGGCTAGCTAAACGCATGTAGGTGGAAGTAATCGCATCGTCTTTATTGGATGAGCCATCGGAACGAGGTAAAGATGACGCAACTGTTTCTTTCTTGACGTTTTTGTCAACCACATTACAACAGCTCAGTCTGAAATTTTCGCGGTTCGTCTCGCATCGAGATTTTTTTTTCGAAGATTCAGAACTGGACTAAACGACATCGAATTATTTTTAGAGAAAGCTCAGAAGAGCTTAATCCTCTAGTTCCTATTATGTATTTAATTGATACACTGCCTTCACCTGTAACGAAAATTATGCGATAAAAAAAAACACATTTGATCGGCTACGGAATCACACCTTTCATGTAAAAAATTTAAAGAATTAAGCCTCTCGTTTTCAGTAGAGTTAATAAAATTATAGAACTGACAAGATTTTAAGTTTTAAAATTATAGATTCTAAATAGAAATTTCTAACATGGTGTAGGTATGTGTATCTTATATATTTTCTATGGACCACCGACGATTGAAAAAAAAACTGTTTGATATATTCACAGTTAATGTGTTAAAATTAAAAGCTACGGCATGTTTAGATGCTATCTTGAAACGGACACAGGAGGTCTATTTTCATTCTCCAATACGCAACTGTGTGTTTCGTTTCAACCAATTTCGGTACTAATAGTCTAATGTAATACACCGAACTAGAGTACCAAAATGAAACGAAACACGCAATTGTGTATTTTGGAGAACTAAAATAGGCCTCCTGGCTATTGACTTAATCCTACCAGAAGTTGGTCAATAAACAAGATCTTCGTTGTTATTTCCACCTTGACCTCTATAGCTACCTAGCAAGTAGAGACTATACCTAATCGCTAAATAAGGTATCTTGTTTTTTGTGTAAAGAGAATCTTGGGATGTTGGTAGGATGTAGGTAGGAAATGTAATTATATGACAATGGGTTAAGGTAACCTTAACCCATTGTCATATAGTTACATTTCCATTTGCAAGTAAATTCGATTTCCCGGATTATAAAGACACATTAACTTGGTGTTCATGTGTCATGTCATCTCTATTCGTTCCTAGCTCTGTTGCGCAACAGGACCTGGTCCCATGCGCTGACGCAGGTGGCACAAAAAAACGAAAGGGTTCTGCAGGTGCCCCTCAGGTGCGGATCTGGGTTAGCAGGCGATAGAGCTTTGTTGCCAGATTCACTACGTTAGATAGAATCAGACAAATCTTTATTAACTTACCAGTTTCTGCCCGCGGCTTCGCACGCGTTGTTTTTATATGTAATTGTTTAAACGTTCTATTTCTTTACTTGGGGAACAGATTTATGGGATAAATCAGTATGCTACATCTATGCAAAATTTCACCCCGATCCGTTCAGAAGTTTTAACCGCGAAGAAGTAACAAACAAATATCCATATAATCAAACTATCGCATTTATAATATTAGTGTAATGTGTCTGTAATTCAAGTGTTGTTCAGCAATGAGCGTTGAGCAGCGATAACTAAAAAACAAACTAGAAAATCACACTGCATCATTTAGCCCTAAGCTAAGCAGAGCTTGTGTTATGGACTAGTTATGGGTACTATGTAGATAACAGATATACTTGGGGCTGCAGTAACCCGCTGTATGGCAATGCTGATACTAACCAGCTCTCGGGTCACGCGTTGCTGCGACCAGACGCTCAGATAACTTTTTAAAAACCCGGAGAGCCTAGGTACCCCACGGACCTAGGGTCTCGGCCCCAAGGGGAGCAAATGTGTAAGGTCTGTCGTCGAGTGCATATTTGCGCCTCTTGAGATCCTCGGCCAAATCTGCCTTTGTAAGTAAAAAGTACCTTTTTGATTCTCTTAGCGTCTACCTTTCAATGGTAGAGTAACGTGAAAAGGAAAACTCTGGCTAATTAGTGGGTACAAAAATTATGTGATATTGCTGGACAATCCACACAGCATCATCTAGCCCCAAGCTAAGCAGAGCTTGTGTTATGGGTACTAGATGACTGATAAACTCAATACAATACATTTCACAGACATATATTTATTATTATACATAGAAAATACCTACCCAGAAAGCCCTGAACAAATACTTGTAGATCGTACAAACATTTTGTCCCAAAGCGGGAATCGAACCCACAACCTCCTGCGTCGCAGGCGGACTTTAGCCCGGTCGGTTTATCGGTCGTCAATAATATCGGCTGAGCACATTGCACTTCTATCTGAATAATATGTATCTATCTATACTTGGTTCTAGAATCCTAGATATTTTTTGTAAACAAAGGTATAACTAACGAAATCAAAGAAAAATTGGTGGAAAATATTTTACAATACTGGTACTTATCATCCGAGTAAATCGCAGAAGTACGTAAAAATTTTGTTTTGAATGAAAGTTTTCATTCATCTTTTCATTTGTCTGTCGTCCGTTTTCAAACTTGAATTTGAACTATTTTCCCTGCGCTTGTGCAATTATGCGTTGTTGCAGTTTTTTTAATGTTTTCTGTGGTTTTCTGATAATGTTATCAGTTTTTGTTAATTTTTCATTCATAAAACGTCTTTGTTTATGTAAATATCCAGCATTCTAGAATAATTTTACCCATTTAAGACAATTCATATAAAGACATAGAGTCCTGTAAGGTATAAATGAAATAAAGCACTTTGAATTTTGAATTTTGAATTACCCAGACTTTCATTTCATCTCTACCTATTCTATCAGCTAGGTAGGTACATAAACCTCTAAATTGTTTTATCAATCCTATTAAGATTTGCTTAGGAATCTTTAAAAAATCCTCAACATACTCACCTACCTTCCTAAAGAATTAAAAAATACGAGCCTAAATAGTAAAGGGTGTCGTTACAAAAACATAATAACTTATTTCAATAGAATTGTCCTCCGAAGTTCACGTAATAAAAAACTACTTATTTATTTATAGTAAGGACCTTTTTTGACGGAACCCAACGGCGGCGTCTCGCGGCGCTGCGCCTGCGCAGGGAATTTAGAACAGCACTGTATCGTAGATAATTGTGGGTAAACTTTTTATTCCTGAAAATTTCCGGCAGACGATCACAGTAGAAGTCTCCGCTCCTCCGATAATCTTCTCATATCTATACCTGTGCATAACACCTCCTTCTTTGGAAACTCTTTCTCTATAGAGGCAGTGCTTGCCTCTGGACATTAGAAAGGCAGATGCTTTTGGGCAAATGGTGCGCAGGCTTTTGGAGGTTATACTGGTTATACCAATATTTTTTCTTTTTCATAAAATGTGTTTGTTTTTTTTTAGTAGGTTTAATTATTAATTATAGACATCTATAGAGGTATACATATGTAAATTAATATTAGCTCGCCAACCCCCTGTAAAACATACGTTTATGGTCGACAGATAGTTTTTTTTTTTTTTTTATTTTGCTATTGTTGGGCTAAAGCCTACCCCTGATCCTTCCATGGAACACGATAATGTGCCAGTTGGACACATGAACCAATGTGACGAGTGACGAGCTGAACACCTTTGAGAGATCAGTTCAGTTTAACGAATTTATTTATTTACTCAAAAGAACAATGTTCACTTAAATGAGTGCATACAATAACCTTACGTACTATCTTAACTAATTAATACTAAATTATAACAGTTTGCTAAACTAATAATTGTAGGTAGCAGCAAGTTTTACAGTAAAAAATAAAAAATAAAAAGTTTGTTCAGACTAGACGTTGTCCATTAATTACGCCTTAAGTACTAACCATTTAAAATAATAATTAAAACCAATAATAAACTAAAATAAAAATTAGATAGGTACATGTCACAGTTTAGTTCCGCAGCCATTCAACAGAATCCCTACCTCTAGGAGTTTAAAGTGTTAGAATCCAATTGAAAGACTGCATGATGGGCGAAGCAAACTTGCTGGCTACAACCTGTAGGATGGTGTTGGTACTGCCCCATGTTCTGCGCAGCAGCGAGGCTGTTTTCTTGCGAATGATGATAATGGTTTGTACCGTTACGCTAATTTAAAAGATCTTGACATAATTATATTGTTTTAGAGATGAGACAGCGACACGAGAGAGCGTGTATCTCTATCAATGATTCGTCACGCACGACACTACATAGGTAGTTTCTGAGTAATTTTGTCCTCAGCCTCCTCAACAGCCTATATTGGTCCACTGCTGGACGCAGGCCTCCCCCTTACAAGCGCTTTATTGAGTATTTTTCTTATAGGGGGTAATGTCCGTAATGTCTTTGTCTGTCTTTTGTCCGGTGGTGTAAAAAAAATGGAATAGTTTACCACGGTCACGATTAGCCAATACATTTTTTAGGGTTCCGTACCCGAAGGATGAAAACGGAACCCTATTACTAAGCCTCCGCTGTCCGTCCGTCCGTCTGTCACAGGGAGCTATCTCATGAACCGTAAGTGGTAGACAGTTGAAACTTTCAGAGAATGTGTATTTCTCTTGCCGCTATACCAACAAATAATAAAAATTAAATAAATATTAAAATTAATGGGAATACAAAAAAATACCTATACAACTACCTATACCTATACAAAAAACGTGATTTGTTTGCCTTTTTTGCTCATAATTTGTCAAGGATGTATCTCTTGAACTACAATAGGTGGGCACATGAAACTTTCTATAAATAAGTAAAACTTCAACTGCAACAACAACAAATACTAAAAATAAAATAAAGTTAAAAATTTAAAGGAGTCCAAACAAGTGAAAATTTGATGTTCTTTGAAAAAGTTGCCTGATTTTTACGGTACGGAACCCTTCGTGTGCGAGACGACTCGCACTTGGTTGTTTATTTGGCCGGTGCTTAAAAAAATATATTTTCAGGAATTTGAAGATTTGTTTTGTTGTCAAAAAAATCATTAAATTATTTACATTTTTATGTACAAGTATACCTACCTAACTACACGTATGTACCTACAATACAATACCTAAAATAAATCTTTTATATACATAGGTATCTTTTTTTATTAATGATTTATTTTTACCTACGTTTAAGCACCCACTACTTTATTGTACCTATCTCTTCTCTCCGCTTTGATAGAAACAGGGCTTCAAGTTCATCCTAGCTGTTTACCTTAGGCTGTGCCACTCATCCCAGACAAGTGTACCGACAGGACGACAGGTAGCTTTGTTCTCGAACAATGGACAATCTGATTGACGGATCTTTTTTGTGGACATTACATACAACACAGCTGATTATACATTATTCTCTCTTTGTTAGTTTCTGATGAATATCACGGGTGTCATGTCATTTACACATCTAGCAGTAACGCGACTAGAGATAATTGAATGAATCTAGATACCTACATATTGCATTATTTAGGAAAAGATTCTACGAGTAAACTTGCCCTTGAGAATCGAACCAGCTACCTTAACGGTGACTGTGTGTGAACCTTCACCCCGATGGGTGCACGATTGCTACTGAGGCTGACTTACCCAAATGTATACCTAAATAAGAAGTATTCCCATTTGAACACCGATTTTTTGAGCACCACAGTTTCAGCACCTATTCCATTCCCAATTTGAACACCTACGATGACGTTGTTGCTAGTGATGGGGTCTTGAACCTCTCAACGCGTTTAAAATTGTTATTGGAAGAATCATTAATATATTTTGTATAACAGCTAAAATTGTAAGACAAAGTCAAGAATATCAAGCGACTATTACTACTAAGTAAATGTTCTCTAAAAACATCTTCTTAACTCAAATTAGACAAAATCCTCAAATAAATTTGTAAAACGTTTTAATCATTAACGACCAATGCGCCCTTATTACGCAGCCTCTGCTGATACACCTTTATGTACCAGAATGCACATCTGGGAGCAATGAAAGATGCATTCATTCAAAAACTACGTAAATACCACACACTAATCATTCAAAATTTGTACCTATGGCCGGGAAATAAAGTTCAATCTTGAATACGCACCTCCAAATCACCCATGACTGCGAACACCTGTTTCAACCGCATCGTTTATTCGAGCGACGAATTAATAAAATCTCTGCTCTAAGGCGTTTTTGTAAGGACGAAATTCGCATGAGCGCTGCCCCTGCATTCCTGTTTAGGGATGTTCGCATAAATTATCGATGTTTCTCTCCGCAGCTTCGCGTTGGTGTAAGTCTATCCCTTTCTAAACACTTGTTTTTGTTTCACCGCGGGATTCGAGACAAGTGCCGAGCTTCCCAGTCGCCGACTGGGCAGATAGATCATTATTATGAAACACTTTGTTAAGGTTGTCGGTTTGTATTATTTCCATAGCTTTATCATAATTTACTTAATACGCATTGTTATGTTTGTAGCTGTTATCGGAAATCCATGATTGGACAATTTGATTGGCTTGTTTGTGGCGTGGCTTAGAGATTAATATTGAACAGTTCCGCGTAACTGCCATTTGGTTAGAAATGAGTTAGTGGTATAGGTTCATTTGTCGAGTCAAATACCAGTTGATCGACGTCAGGTCACGGGGCTAGTTCATAATACACGAGGTGTCGGCGGCTAGCCGGCGCCACGGCGGCAACCGCGGCGCCTTCTATCCTGTCAGTAATACCCCACCTCCTACAGCCGATACCCAACCATAGCCTTCAAGAATTACAGTCTCTATTCCATTGCTCTAGCAAACCTTGTTGAGTCTACGCCGCCGTTTAAAAAACAACTTTATTGTGTAGAAATAGCGTTCTATTCATTGTTTTTCTTTGACTGTGGTATTGAGTACGTTCCTCGATTTTGGATTCCGAGCAGCAAGTAAAAGAAAGCGATTTTAAGGAAGTGCTTGTCTTTGGTCTTCCCTAATTTAGTTCTTACGCAACGATGGTCATCTAACTTTTCGGTCACTATTATCGATTTTCATAAAAACTGAGAATAAACCTAGATCATTGCTAAATGGTAGGTGTATATATCTACCTAATTATGTTGATGTCAAATCATTTGCATAATTAGAAACTCATGCATGAGTAATTTGTACCTACCGATGTAGGCGCCATTTACTTATGTAGTGTAGTCTGTTCTGTAGGTACAATGTCAGTGTAAGGGGTCAGTTATATTTGGAAGCACTTGTAACGTAGCCAGGTGGCTCGAGCATTGACTGCTAGATATCTGGTATCATCCCACAAAAATTAAGCTCTTAATTGAGCTTCGCCGGGTAAAAATAAAACAAGTCAATTATTGTGTCTTGTTTGTTTGACAGATACAATGTCTTTAATTATTTTGTCTTCTGTAATTACCTGGTTCTCCGTATAAATTTGATCATTCAAGATAATCACAGGATTGTCAGTGGGTGGTTCAGTCCAGAATTTTGCTCTAAGATCACGTTTGGCGGGTCCAGTTTTTACAAAGGCCTCATCAAACAATAAAAAAACTATAGATGTTAAATAAAACGCGACGAGATTAACGCCATTTCCTTAGAGTCGTGGCTAGGTGTCAAAAGCTTTACCTGACTTTACACCTACACAGAAACACAGACCGGGGTTATGCTGACCGATGTTTGCTATCTCAGAGACATTCTGTTTGTTCGGGAGTTATCCCTTCACACCTCCACACTGGGGCCGCTACTCAAATTATTGAATAAACAACACTAAATTTTTCAGAACAACACTTCAATTAACTTTGGTTTTAAGAAACGTGATCTGAATTCAAATAAACCCATGGATGGAATATGTTTAAAAGTTGAAAGCACCGAGACAGTATTTTGTGAATCCCTTATTACTTGAATTAATGCTGTAACGCCTGATTGTGGCCATAAAAATATTCGACAAAACCTGAATAAACGGCAGGAGGCAAAACTTGGTTGTTTTGCAACTCGTTCCCCGAAATCGAGGAAACGTCCGAGCAAAAAGCTGACGGAACAGGATTTGGTATCGACGTTGCCAAATCTGGACGCGTTAAGAAATGATAAAGAGGACGCCGCCACCCGCCACTCGCTATAAAATACAACAAGAGCAGTATGGACTTCCTTATACGAGGACACGTTGATGTATCGTTAACTTTTGCGAAAACTGATGAATATTATTATCAAGAAAGGCAATAAGAATGATTATAGGTACATGTTCTCGCATTCCATGAAGATTACAACTGATTATGATCTAATGACGTTGTAAACATTTCAGATAGCGGCAATAGACAAAGCTCTTTATGCCTCAATTATCTGTTTGGCATTCGACAGCTGGCCGCAAAACCACATAATATACTGTAATCGATAATCCAATTGGAATTTTGATAGATGCTTGTTCGTATGTTTGTCGTGGTGCGAAGGTAAATTGTATAATGCTTGTGCGTGCGTGAGTCACGGACGCGCACATGTGCAAGTGGAAATAGCCCGTAAGTTTGAACAAATGTTCGGATGCAGTATAGTGGTGTTGTGTGGCGATCCTCACGACAAGTCGCGCCGCCAGGGAATGCGACCGGCTGGCGCACCAGTGCTGCCCCAATCGATAACATTTTTTTCATCGATAACTTTTAGCAAACTAACGGAATGTTTCGTAAAAAGTTAGGGAATTCTAATGGATTATATCTATCCTATGGGTCTAATGACCCTAGCACAGTTTTAAGAACACTCCACCAAACGATTAAATTATTCATTCACTTTACCGCAATCAATCAGATAAAAATATGACAATCATCAAGACTCAAACCATAAAGTAGGACATTATTCAAATACAATCAAACAAAGCTATATCACCGACGCCAGGCTAAACTTGCTAATTGACGTTTCTCCAAATTGAATCTAATAATCTGCCCACGCTGATCGGGCTTAGCCTCATAATTGAACTGAAAAACATTTTAAACTCATTCTCAATCCACCCTAGCATAGGCTTCTATCCTCGATATTAATTAACGCCAATCGTACTTGCTTTTTCTTCTCCTGTACCTTTTTTATATGGTTCTGGAATCACCGATCTATCTACCTACCCAGGCTGTAGGTACTTAATGCAACCATTCCCCGAAGCAACAGCGTGTGTCTGTAACTGTTATCTTTGATAATGATAGGTTGTATAATATTTAGGATTATTTATATTTCTAAGCGCCTTATTTACAATATTTAGGCAATTTAATTATATGATGATAAACTACAGTAGGTAATAAATTATTACCTACTAATAATAAATTCTACATAAAAAAGAAGAGAACTCAGTGCTCAGACAAACCTAAAATAGGCTTTAAGGCATTGCTAACCAATTTATGTAACGAATTTTTTAATGAATGGGTAAGTGATCTTTCTGTCTATTTATCTAACACATCTAGGTTTACTTACGTCTTGACGTCGCGTGCATGAGCATGTATGATTGAATGTTTTCTTAAGCAACCACCTTATTCTAATAACATAGATGTAAGTTTTCTTAAAAGTAATGTCAGTAACAACCATCATCGTACCATACCTATGTATATATACATCCACAATTATCAAACCAAAGCAAAATGAGCCTTTCAATGAGCAATCAGTTCCACCTGACTCGGTCCTGCACTATCCTCTGCTCATTTGCTATCGTTAGAATCACCGACAACGCGATGACGTCGATGACACACGCACACGGCACATCTCTAAGGGCGGACTGGCTGGCGCCGTGCTTTTTTACCCCGGCCCGGCTGACTCGGGCGGGCCAACTTTACATTCAGTTGATCGCAAGCCGCCGTGCTGAAGGGATGTGTGACCGAAGCGAGCAAAAACTTACGCGCGATCGAAAATGATAATAAATGTTTAGTGTTAAAAAATAAACTATTTTATAACCTGTGAACTAAACTGTGGTTTTTAAAATTCGTGCGAATAATTAGTGTATTTTTTTTTGAGTTGGATTTGGGAGTTTTTTTTGGATTGCTGGATTACTGAAAATGTCAAGTTTCAGCGCAACGGGAGATGCAACACAGGCTGCTGTTAAAGGTTAGGATCAAGTTTTGAATTAACTTTAATGTCATCGTTGTGCAGTTATTAATATGACTTTAATTCCAGTTTAGTTTAAGTTACAGGATATCTTTTGGGTAAGTGATTTCTGGAGATAAATATTAAAACACATTAAGGGTTTGTGATTTAGATTTAGCGGTCAACATAAATATTTTTTTATACTAAAAAAATATGATTTAAAGCGGACCCAAAATTAAACCTGATTGCCGATCCTTACTCATCTCATGTCGCATCCCAAGGATTTTAAAAATTTGAGCGCTGGATGTTGTTTTACTCATCTTGCGCCTGACGAAGGTTACAATTTTGATCCTTGACTTCGCGCACATAAATAACGCTTAATTTAATCACGACAACCGAGTCAACTCTGTATAGAAAAAAATATTGTACAGGTAGCAGGTTCAAATTAACTTGTGAAGTTACTAATAGGTTTATCGATATAATTTGCGAAAATTATCGAACTTTGTATTCCATATTTGTTTTGTTATCTGTGCCAAGTCATGATCTAGAGATAAATATAAATTCCCTGTTATAAGTACACCTGTTAAATGATAGACAGATACATAATACTTTTATTAAATTGCCTTATAAAACAAATTGTAGCTACCTAATTTATCGTAGTAGAGAAAAGCAATGGAATTGGCGGCTTTATCGTTTCAACGATTTCTTCCGGGCTACCAAATATGATGAAAGCCTTTACAAAGATAAGATTTTAGACTTATACCACCTATGCCTAAGGTAAGGGTCTACCTTTACTTTACGCATATACTGCATCCGAACATACCCAGCACAGTACCTAATGCTCGCCCTTTTTAACTGTTAGGACAGTGCGGTTAAAGAATACCTAATCATAAAACCATCGAGTTAGAATTCTATGCATAAAACCCTTAGTGTAGGTACAGTGAATTTCTTAGCAAATTGGTGATATCGGTCTTATCGCTAAGAGACAAGCTGTTCAGACAGGAGTCGGGTATTGACAATATGAATAATTTCATATTGCCTTAATGTTCAAAGGTATAATTATTATAGCTTTGAAATATGGCGCCAGAGTGTCAAAAAACTACCAAAGTCACTCCTTCTTTGGTGTACGGAAGTTAGCCTAAATGGTTCTCTGCCTTGAATTCATATTAAGCCTGCCATTTACGGCTGAACTTGTTATATTATAATGAATGTAGGTACATACCACTTATACTTAGTTCGGGCAACACTTACTTAATTTTGATGCCTGAATTTTTTATATGAGATTTTGATATGTCTTCTAAACGCTGTTGATTTTAAGTATTTTATTTTTAAAGTATTTTACACAAATTGAACATTTCACGAATAAAACTAATTATTTATACGGCTACAAATAATTATTTTGTGTTCTCATGGCCGTTCGGCCATACACCAGTCTTAATTCAAAAGTACTTTTTAAGCTGAAAATTTCCATAAAGACGTTAGCATGAACAAAATGAACATCCTCTATTTAACAAAGTTTTGTCTCTTCAAGAATAGAGAAACTACTTACGTACCATGCGTTAATCACCTGCCTATTAAAATTAAAGAAATTAAGTGAAAATTAATAAATAAATAATGCTGAACAATACATACATCATCGAGCCCCAAGCTAAGCAGAGCTTTTGTTAATACCCATGTATTATAGAAAAGAATTTATACAAAAACGCGAAAAAAGTCGCATGCAGAAGTGAGTTGTAGGTACCAACATAATAAATAAGTCGCATGCAGAAGCGAGTTGTAGGTACCAACATAATAAATAAATAAGATTAACAACATCCGTATCGTTTTACAAGTTACGTTTAAAACGTATTTAAAAAAACTAATCACGAAACCTATGAAATACTTAAAAAAATGCCTTCACTGAAAAGCATTTTTAAGAATTTCATAGTAATGTTACCTACTATGAAATTCTACATGAACTGAACAAGTTAATTAACTGTACCTGTTACTATAAAAACAAATTATAAATAATTACCAAGTAGCGCTATTGACACAGTAGTTAAATCCCTAAGATTAACATTAATATCAACAAAAAAGTTAACCCTCATTTTGGCGGCTCACAAAAACGTCAAAATCTTCCAAAGTCCCAAAGTTTTAACCATTAGAAAATGACATGTGTGCAAACACACTATGCATTCACACATTATTACTGCAAATTGACTTCTATACTAATAATAGTAAGGTCGTTATTAAGTGTAGGGTAGTGAAACACTTGTTCCTCTGCATGGGGTTTTAACCCCATGGCACATGTGTGCCGTTTTTGTCCACCCTTTGAGTCGATTAGTAATTATCGCTGATGATATAACGGTGTTTTGTTTTAATTTTATTTGTTGCTATGCGCCTGGGAACGATTAGTTTGAAGTTCAATCAAAAAGTCTATAATCCATACTAATATTATAAATTCGAAAGTAACTCTTGTCTCTTTGTCTGTCTGTTAACATTTCACGGCTGATCGGATCTCAATGATTGGCAGGGAGGTAAATGGTATCCCGGGGACGGACATGGGCTACTTAAAAAGAGCGTGCGAAGCCGCGGGCAGGAAAGAGTTTAAAATACGGGATCCCAGATGTTAAAGTATTTTTAGCAGAAGGAAGCTGCTGCTCTTTTTCTGGTACGTTTCCTTATGTTAGTCGCTTTTAATGACGTCCACGGGACGAGGTGGAGGGGTTGATGTGGCAAAACAAATTATTTAAGCGGTTACAGATAATTATTTTGTGTTCTCAAGGCCGTTGGGCTATACACCAGCATTACATTTACAATGCAAAGACAAAGCAATAAGTCAAAATTTCAATTTCGAATAATTGCCTGACAATACGGACGGTTGTCGCCACATGTCGGTGACGTCACGGGTGTGCCCCAGATGTGTACTTTGCCAGATGTAGCATAATAGCCATGTTTGTACTTTGTGTTTGACATCTGTATCTTTATTGATTAGAGGAAAAAAGGGGCGACTTCTGTGCACCACATTTTGTACGGCTAATAGAGGATTATAATATTATTGTATAGCGTTGCTTGTAGAGTATAATTATTTCGATACCATGAGTTATTTCAAATCTAACAACACTTAGCTTTGGTACTGAAAAATATAAAAAGGTGCATAAAAAAATGTTCGCAAATCATCACACATTTTTAAGTCATCATTTTTTGTCAACGGTTTTTTATATCCGCCTGGAAAGGAAGGTGTAGCTAACCTTTTGTTTTTGTGACCACCTGATCGCATCCTCTTACGTTCGAAATTCAAAATCTTCTTTGGAAAACTTTCATAAAACTAAAAACAAAAACAATGAATGTGGTTACAATGAGGTTATACTGAAGGAGTGTTTATAACAAATTTTTTTCTTGAACGTGCATACCTATTACCTAGCATGGAACGTAGGCTGCTACAATCATTGCCTATTCAGACTTACCTACTGTTATGCTTGGTAGAACTTTTTAATAGTACCTACTAGGTACCTATATAATGCCTAAGTTTTATTTTAGCACTAGGTACTTATATTTTATCAATTACTAGACCGGAATGGGATATAACCATTTCGAATCCATCCTATTTAAACAACGCGCGGTTTATATGAGAAATGTCTTAATCCGATCGCCCCCGAAATTAAAAAAAGATATTGTTTTTGTTCTGTATTGAGTGCTTCCAATAGTTAACAGTAGATACAAATTTTCATTACAAACTGGTGTTTAAGTATGTATTAAAACTGTTGAATAAAATATTTCATGTCATGGATCGGTAAAATGGCCACCAATTTGCCACAATTTCCGCGTCAACAGCTCCATAAACCGTTTTTTACGACTTAATATTTTGAAACAGTTTTCATGTGGAGGGAAACACGTGCAGCAGCCGGAAACACTGGTTTGTTTGTTGTAAACACTTGATAAGCGGTGGAAGCCTGCTGACGCGATTTTGTCTGGAAGAGATTTTATATCGGTATAGTTGCCTTTTATTTCTAGTTATTCTAGTGGAATGTGGGATTGTGCAATATGAAATCTTATTTTCATGGTTATTTAATTTACATTTTGTACATAATTGAAGTCGATTCAATTATACGAATTATATTTAAAAGACACTGCCCTCATTCTTGAAGTTCATAAAAGTCTGGATTATGTAAGTAAAGTTAAACCTGTTTATCATGTAAAAACTTAAATTTCCTAAATGATCAAGTAGTTGATACTTAGCTATTTATACCTTTAAATTAGAATAAGTGTAAATAAAAAAAAAACACTGCTCTCATTCTTAATTCATAAAAAATATAAGATATTGTAGATATATCATGTAAAGAGTTTTTGCCATCTCGCATTGCTTAATTGCGTAATTGGGAAAACCCACGGCTCGCGGATCCTGATTTTTTCACCTCGGCGCCATTTTGCTTATTAGCATGACACAATCCGAAGAAATAAAAAATATTTTCGCTGATCGTTAACTTGGATGAAACCAATTTAGTTGAAATTATTCTTTTGTTAGCCTTTTGAACTTTGAGAATTGATTGAAATAGGTTTGTTTAGTATCTTTTTTTTTGATAGCCTTTCTTTTGGTTAAGATTAGATTATATTAAATAGAAGATATTAGATAGATACTTGACCAACGATATCGAAACTATTCAATGAAATTAATCAATCAATCAGATACAAACTACTTTTTAAAAGTTTAGCGGGTTGTCGACATCCGTAAAAAAGATTATTAAAAGGGTATCTATAACGTACTTTTTGTTTTCGTATACCTTTTGCAAAATAATTTATAACGTTAGCGAATTTTTACATAACGATTATAGATATTTCATTGACAACAATACTTAAATCACCATGCTTGCAGCCTTGTCCTTTAAATTTTAACTTTTAGACATACTAGGTTATTGTGACTTTCACTATAATTAGGTATTTCCGTGAAATCCTGTGACCTTCGTGATCTTTAATCCCTAGATATCTAAGTATTTGACAAAAAATCGATCGCATTCTACCGACGACGCGGTGACGACTGTAATATGTTTGTAATAATGCCGTTCTTTTAAAGCATTTCATTTCATTAAAAATCTGACACCTTCCTAAACAAATATTTGCAAGGCTATAACATTATAGCCGTCAATCCAAACAATGTCTTGCTCACCATCCGTGAAGTAGCGTGAACGACACGACACAACCTTGTAAAGTCGTCTGATCCCATTTATTTATCACGCCTCGTTTGGTCCGAGACCTAGCATGTGGAAGGAAGTTGCCAGTATGGGGCGAATTAAGGGTTTGTTTGTCAAACTAGGCCTAGATCTTAGTCCTCGGGGGATAGGTACCCGTGTTGTAAAAAACTCGAATTGCATAAAATTCAATATTTTTTATTTAGTACCTTGAATGTGAAAACACGATTGAGAAAAAAAATACGATAAAAATACATGAAATTGCACTGTTTCGCACATAATTTCGTCGAGATCTCGAGAACCCTGCAGTCTATTGAAATTACTTATGTTTTAATTCGTAGGTACTAATTATTGTTCCTTGAACCAGTTTCTTCATAAATTGTGTAGTTTTCTTGTAAATAATCAATAACTTGCTTTTTGCGCTTACGCCCCGTTCCAAAAAGGTATGCTTTGTCCCATGTTTGTTAAGTTTTATGTTACCAGTCATCGGGTGAGCGATTAGTGAGTACCAGTAGCCCAAGCTCTGCGTACCTTGAGGCTAGGTTATATGATCCTGTGCGACAATGTCTGGCAATATTTACTTAACTAACGTAAAAACTGTGAATAATAATCGTATGTGAAATTCGTTATTTAATTCTGGTAATTTTCTGTTTATTGCTTTATCAGCAAGTGCAAGAGGTGTGATTTCACCTCATATTTAATTTAACGTTGAAATTTAAATTTGAATAATTGTTTAATGCAGGATCCACACAGCATTATCTAGCCCCAAGCTATGCAGAGCTTGTGTTATGGGTACTTTGATGACTGATATACGTAATAAAATACATAGATAAATATTTTTTTATAATACATAGAAAAAACCCAGAACACCTGGAACAAATATTTGCAGATGGTACAAGCATTTGTCCTAAGGCGGGAATCGAACCCGCAACCTCCTGCGTCGCAGGCAGACCATCGCCCGCTACGCCACATCAGTAGTCATAAAAAATAAGAATAAAAATAAAATAAATATAGTTCAAAGGCTGTATCCAACTATATGACCATGTCTTGGCGCCTCACAGGCGATAAAATAAATCAGTAAAAGAATATTATATTTTACCCCACCATATCGAATCGCCAGATGGTTTTCTTTTGTGTACCGACCGACCCTAAAAATAAAGAGCCTAAAAGAAAGAGTCTTTATTCTTTATTTTGTATAATTTTATACAATTTCAGTGATATAATGCACGCTTAGTACGGCGCATGGTGTGGCAATAATGAGGTAAATAAAGAAATGACATTTAAAAAAGCGTTTTATTGTTTTTTTTTTGCAATTTGTGGTAAAGGGATTTGAAAATAAACCCCTAACACCGGCCACCACTTTGTTTTTTTTTTAATTGCGGCGCACAATTCACTTTATATATTTGGATAGAGGACACGTATGCAAATAAAAACTGTCATAGAACATAATGTCCTAAAGCGTCAGTTTTCTGAGATGTTCACATATAAAAAAATAATTACAGCAATAGTTATTTTTATCTGTAAATATCTCAGAATCCTGACGCTTTAGAACGTTATATTATATCACATTTTTTATTTGTATAAGTGTCCTCTATCCATATATCTTTCATTGTGAGCTGCGATTAAAAAAAAAAATAAAAAAAAGTGGTAGGGTGTTAGGGCCAAAACCTTCAAAACCCTTTCATACTTTTTTATCAATAAATCTAGATTGTAGAGTTTTCCAATACTAAGTGTTTGTTAGAGATATTTCTTAGTCTCTAATACTAAGCTTGTAAATAAAAAACCTGTCGGAACGTAGCCGTTGTTCGTATGAAGTTATTATATTAAATCTAATGGTCAGTTTATTTAATGGGTGTGTTACACAATATCCACCAAATCAGGTGGTAGACCTAAAACGATAACCTTTCGCATTTTTGATGCTTTACATGCAAAAAGCTTGCCCTTGGAACTGCCTTAGGTTTTAAGCCATCTATTTTTGTTGAAATTTAAATAGAAAAAGGTTATTTTATTTTTAAGTGGTTTTTAGGGTTCCGTACCCGAAGGGTGAAATCGAAACCCTATTACTAAGCCTCCGCTGTCCGTCCGTCCGTCCGTCTGCCCTATCTAATGAACCGTAAGAGGTAGACAAATGAAATTTTCAGAGAATGTGTATTTCTCTTGCCGCCAACAAATAATAAAAATAAAATAAATATCCAAAATATACAAAAAATATGATTTGTTTTGGCAATTTTTGCTCTTCGTTTGTCAAGGCTGTATCTCTTGAACCACAACAGGCCGACTTTCTATAAATAAATAACATTTCAATTGTAATAATAACCAATACCTACTAAAAATATGATAAAATTTAAAGTTTAAAGGGGTCTTCGAACAAGTGAAAATTTGATGTTCTTTGAAACAGTTGCCTGATTTTTACGGTAGGTGCGGTACCCTTCGTGTGCGAGTCGACTCGCACTTGGCCGTTTATTTATTTCAATCATCAATTTCAGGACCAGTTGACTATTGCAATTAACTGTTAAAAGCACGAGTTCTCTACAAAACTAGACACACTTAAGGTCGAGTTGAGACGAATTCAGTAGCAACAGTTTCTAACGGGGAGAGTCGAAAATCGATGAAAAATCTTTGATACCTACAACGAATTAAGAGTTTTTTAACAAATAAACCAGCCATCGATGTAAATGCGTCCATAGGCGCCGTCACCCGGATTTACTGGTTAGAAACAAGTTGCTTAGCGCCGCCGCTTATTTAGAGCCGTTTATCTCGTAATCTTTATTTCGGCTGGCAAATTAATGCGAACGCTTGGCTCGCGAGGAATGCGGTGACGACGGAATAAACATCTTGTGTAAACAATGATGGGTGACGTGGGGTGATGCTACTGCCGCCATACCTAAGTATTAGAATAAGCTATCTTGCAAAAACGGCTTAGACATTTAAATTTCTTTTGTTTATAAAAGAGGTTATGTAAGGCCAATTTGTACATCCTCCTTTGACCAGATGTGTCAGATTACGCGACCTGATTTTTGTCTATTTTATTATAATCTAGGTATTCTAAATCTAAGGTAGAATAGACTAAAATTGACAATGGTGTCAACTCAGATGTCGACAAAACTAAACTAAACTAATTTGACAGGACTAAACATGTTGCCGTCCTTTTCATAACGATCGAAATAAAAAGGATGGCATCATTTTTAGTCCTGTCAAATTAGTTTAGTTTAGTTTTGTCACCAAAACTAATCTGAAACTACCAATGAGTAAAATTTTGAACTATTTATTTCAATAATTTACCCAGTCATTGTACTTACCTACGGCATTTTTATACGTCCTAGCCTGTTTAAGCTACCACCACCTACCCTATCCTCTGATTTGTAAACCCTTTATCTGTTAATGTGGAACAAAGTAGGTACCTACCTACCTACCTAATGGCAAGAGTAGCTTTTCCTATTATTTTCTTTTTTCATTTTATTTCATTTATGTGAAGTGAACAACAAACAAAGCAAAATGCTGATTATAAGAAGTAGAGTTCAATAAGACTTCCCTATTTTGATTTGAAATTGAATTTATAATGAATTGAATAATTTCATGAAATTCTAATATAAGAACATGAAAACACACGTTTCTAAAATGTTATGGGTACACGAACTCCGTCTTGGATTGATAAATCACCTCATTGCATAGTTTTCAAATCTCATACTGTCACCCCGCTGTATAATTTGTTTTTTTTTCTATTCAGTTCACCGCAAAGTCTAGGTTTTATTCAAATTTACGTCTGAAATAAATGACTTCTGCCAAAAAGTTGGAGAATGCAATTTGTCTACTACCAGGTGGTAATCCATAATGCATCCCATTCACATGAATAAATTCTAAATAAATTAGTTTTGAAATTGTAATAACTAGCCTTCGTCTTTGTTTCCTTGATTTTAAATTTTTCTTTGCCGCTACGAATTGTTTCACAAAAGCTAACAAATAAGTCAATGCTTAAAAAATGTCATGCAACGATAAGGGGACAAATACAGCATTGCAAAATAGACAAAATTTCGCCGCCACGAAAAAATAAATATACTAAGAGTTGGGAAATCAACGATCATTTTGATAATGAGTTATCGATAAAAGTAACCGTATTTACAAGCACGTGTCACCCAGGTGCTTCTGAGCTCAGACACATGTTGAGTCTACAGTCGAAACAATGGGGTATTTTGACTCCATCGGACAGTGCTTGTGCCTGCAATGTTTGAACAGTTGTCCGCAATGCCCCTCGTTACCGATGCTGATAATAGAACGGTGTCCGATCGACTATTGTTACATTTTTACTGCTTCTGGTTGAATTTTTTCGCTTTTTAACAGACATTTTGAGTGTTGCAATCGCATAAGATTTTTTATTTCAAATTAGAATGGAACCGGATTATACCTTTCTAAATTTAATATCAAAATAATATGCAACATAATTTTACGATTACATTCGAATTTAGAATCAATGGCTATCACTAATCAATAGTGAAGTATCAGATGCGCGGGTTGCACGAAATTTCCTAGAAATGCTACCCCTGAGTGAATATGTAATGCGTAGCCTCATGTGAACCTACCGTCTTGCAACTAAGGTAGAGCACTTATTCAATTCTTGGAAAGTTGTTTATTTACGTATTAAATATCTAATATATAATATCTTATGATTTATTGATTTGTTATAATTGACGAGAGAAACCAGAGTTGAGTTTACCTAACTCAGATTTGAGAAGTGCAGTGGAGCGGTAGAGCACGTTTATCTGAGATTAAAGATATCTAAATGTGAAATAGAATCAATTAAAGCTTTATGATTACCTAAATGAGGATATATCTACCTTAGATATGGTTGTAGACAACTGATCGATAGTTTACTCTACCTAAACAGAAACTGGTGTATTTTATTATTTTATTTGACACACATTATACTATAACAACTATTGATTGTCCTTTCAACTTGACAGTTCCAATGCCCATTAACAGTCCATAGCCTAGCTAATCAGCGTAACAATAAAACACAGTAATTACCTACTTATACCTTAGGAAGCGGTGTTTAGTAGGTTATGGCGACAGACCGGCGCGGCGCCCGACGTACGTGACAAATCGACCGATCCTAGAGTGCGGGAATCGAATGAATATCGGGGTATGGGATGATGTTGGCATTGGTATGCTCTCCCTCGCAAACGATTGATGTAGTGCTACTTCTGAAAATTCTGAACTCTTCGTCGCGATAAATCGATTCTTTGTTTCGGAAATCAATTGTTATTAGACATGACTTTCGTTCTTTTTTCAAAACTCAACAGCAGCTATAGGAAAGCTTTCGATATTGCAGTTGTTACGGACAATTTAGGCACATAATAGATAATAAAAGGACGTCCTTTAGAACCAGGTAAAGTATAAAATGCAGTAGGTACCTATCAGGAATCATGATTCAAGCAAAATATTATAGTTATCATTCAAATTCCTTACATCATGTGAAACTAACAGTATTGCATATTGCACCGGGGCGGCATCGCGGCGCCGCCGCCGCGGAGACGGTTGTAAGTTATTTAATCTGTGACCAGGGTAATGTTTATTCGGAGAAAGTCGCCAACATCAAGACCACTCATACATTAAGTGACCGTGCGAATATGGACGTCGCACTATTAGTCTATTTTTACATAAGTGACTGCTCATCTTTTTCACATTACGACTGGAGTTTCTCGGATGAACTTAATTTGGTACCTAGTAGATATCACTGGTACCAAAGGGTATTTATTTTAGTATCTAGAAGTTGGACACACATACATAGGTACATTTTATCGATAGTGTAAATTACGTCAAAACTAAATACAAACCTACACATAAAATCTTGAAAATGGAACATCATTATGATGGTGCCTCCTACAAGATGTTCCATTTTCAAAACTCACACGTGGATAGAATAAAGGAACTAAAGAGGTTTTATTCAGAAAAGGGCGTAGGTGCAGTGCAGTTTCTGTGAATTTTGGTGTCTGATTGAGATCAGTGAGAAGCTTTATCAGATCCCATTAAAAACGGCGTCGGGCCCTTTGAGATCTTTGTTTTAGCGCCAAGGCCCTAATGGGCCCTACGACCCTTTGTTTTGTGATGTATAGCCCCGAGCGAGGATTTTAATAAGCACTGACGAGGTTTCGAGTGATTCATTGATTTTAGAGGTCGGATTGTTTTGAACGAACGATGGGGCGGTTTGGGCAATCTCATATGTTTTTGTAGGCTGTATGTGACTTTGCCGGTCCTCTTAGAATATTCATAATTGATTCAAAAACGTTTTTGTATAATGAAGATGAAACTATTTAAATCATTACATAATCAAGCTCTACTGTGCTCTAAACTTTTAATAAAAAATTGCGAATGATTTGGAAACAGCCCAGAAAACGGAAATAAAGGAGAAGACTTATTAAGGGTATCCCTTGGAAAAGTTCATAAAAATCACGGAGTTTCAGTAATGGAGAGGTAAAAATGAAGAAGAAAAAACCGGTAGAAGCTTGTGGCCTTTGGAATCAGTGTGATAAACCGTGATATTACCGATCTCGTGTGAAATAAAAGCAGCGCCTATATCCGTAACCCAACATTCCTAATAGCTACCGGAATTCGTTTATTGGCCATAATCGGCGCCGGCGCACCCGAAACGTAGAACCATGCTTATCTCTATAATTATAAGGTTTAATATAGCGGGGCTGCGTGTGACTTGTCTGGTTAGATAAATTCTCAGAGTGCAAGTGTTTGGTTTTATGTAACTGGTTAGTTTTCTGATAGATGATAGCGCCTACGAATTAAGATAAGTTTAATTTCTTGTAATAATATATTTGATGATGTTGATTATATTAGAGGTACATACCTACTTCAGCTATGTCATCATTACGATTGCTTTTTAACCCAGTTTAAAATGTATACTTTGCTACTTCCAAAATTTCGTGGTATATAATAAAATAATTAAATCACGAATTTAATTCAAGATTATGTAGGTACCTATATGTATTAATGTACTTACTTTTAGTACGTACTTACCTCTAGATAGTCAGTAGATATGTTTAAAAATAGGTATGTACTTAATTTACTTAATAAATATTAAAATGTGGGGTTTTCCAATTATTATTTAATTAGTTTAAAGACATCCTGTAACATAATACCTACAGTGAAATCTAAAACCGAAGTGAATCTGGGAAATCCATGGCCAAATATAAAATAAATAATGAATAATTTCGTATGGAATGCGGTCCGTAGGTTGTTTTGTTACATTAATTTATAACTAGCTGTTTTCTGCGTTTTCGATTGGTGCTTGACAAAAATAGATTTTTTAAATACTCGTTTAAACTGATATTTTTAAATATTAATACGAGTACCTACCTAAGTAAGAATATCGTTACACGTTTATTTGTGATTTTAGTTGATCTAGAATGCTAGAAAAAGCTTTTAAAAGTTTTAAAAGATCACCAGAATAGGCATTTTATACTATACCAATGTCCATTTCCGTTTATTATTAATTTTTTGACGTTTACAAGGTACCTACTTTGATTCTAACCTGGACAACACAAGACCGACATTCCATTTTTGTATGTATAAATAAATAAAATAACAATCACTGCTGTGCTGGCTGACCATATGGAATGGAACCTGTTTGGTATTCAGTGGACTTATGTTGAAGCACACGGGTTAACTTCTAAAGATACTTCTAGAGATAGAGATTGTTTATTTTTTAAAGTAACTATTCAAAGCCACCACTTTAAAAAAAATATTTTTTACTTTTTGGGTCAGGTACCTAACAATATCAAATTGCTATGATATTTCTTACGAAATAAAACCATTTGAAAATAGGCATTCGATATATGATTTCATCATCATCATCAACATCAACCTATTTTAGTCCACTGCAGGACATAGGCCTCTCCTAATGATCGCCTTAGCGCCCTGTCTTCAGCTTGCCGCATCCAAAATCTACCAGTTTACCTGCAATCTGCAGTCTTTCGCAGATCGTCATCCCACCTGGCTGGAGGGCGCCCTACAATACGTTTGCCGAGTCGCGGTCTCCACTCGAGAACACGTTTACCTAAGCTGTTGTCGGTTCTTCGCGATATTGCCAGCCCACTGCCACTTCAGCTTGCTAATTCTCTGAGCTATGTCGATAGCTTTGGTTCTCTGTCGGATGTATTCGTTAAGAAACCTATCCTTCAGAGAAACTCCGAGCTTAACTCTTTTCATAGCTCGCTGAGCGACTTTGAACTGGTGGACCAGCCCTACCGTGAGTGTCCACGTCTCAGCTCCGTAGGCCATAACAGAAAGGACGCACGGGTTGAAAACTTTCGTTTTCAAGCATTGCGATATGGATGACGAGAGGACTCGACGTAGTTTCCCGAACGATAAGATTTAGTTTCTTCGTAATTAGACAGAAAAACAGGAAATAACAAGCTGGACACAGTTTTAATTCAAGCAGTGTAAAAGCCTGCCATTTATATAAGTCAAAACATTTTTCTTTACTAAAAGATATAACGTGCCTTGATTTACCTAATGTAGTTGTGGATAGGTAGGTAGGTACAGTAAAGGTACCTACCTAGGTATTTTTCTTCTTAGTGGTCACACTCTTGAATTGATAGGTTTAACTTGGATATCAAACCAATAAAACTAACATTATAATCCAACACAAAACACCATTACATTACAAACGTATCGATATCCTTACACAACAACATCTCGTGTATCGTGTGACGTCACAAGCGCCGGCGCCTCGTGTTGCACAGCCTTGTCCTTCCCAGACTTAGAAAAACAAAAGGCAAGAACGGGTTAGCAACAATAACCTGAAGGTATCACACCCGGTTTCAACCAAAACGGAGCAGAGAGGAGACCAGTAAAAATAAAACCAATCCCATAGAATTTCGAATAGTGATGGTCATGCATGACGCTTTTATCACACCAATGCTACTCTCTACCAACTAAGAAAACGTATTAAATTTTATGTCGAAGGATCAGACTAGGATAGGCCATTCAGAAATCTATGCAGTAGCAATATAAAAAATCTTAGATTATGAAAAATAAATAAGTTTTTGCTACCCCACGCATTTTTGACCAATTCTATTCCTGATTTGTCTATTTTTATTTAATACTTATGTCTATCAACTAGAGAAAGCACAAAAAATTATGAAATAATAATGACAAAGTACTTAGGTTTCTGATTTATAGGTGGCAGCAGCGATAGGACATTCACACAACCCTTTGCTAACACATAATTTTCTTTGTTCTAGAACGCATCATCGAAAGAGATGCCGGCTTCGTATCCGGCGGAGACGACGACGACTCGTGCTCCGGACCAGCCCACTCTGACGACTCAGGGGTCCGCGTCGACGACAAACGACTGCGTCAGCACAGCCCCACCAGACAACCCCCAAAGAAACGCATCCGCCTCACATCCTGCGACCTTGCCAGCCCGGAAGAACCATTCCGACCGTGGTCTTTCACCGAGGAACCGCAACAAGAACCGCTGTCATTAGTCAAAAAAACAGAGACGGGGTTGCTTCGTCAGAGAAGACGACCGTTGGATCCACCGCCCCCGCCTTTACCCCCTCTACCTCCACCGGTAGAACCACCAGGCCCACCTAGAGTACCGCCACATCCAGCCGTCACAGACTACACAGACAAAAAACCCAGAGAGCAGAGAAACTACAAGAACATGACCAGAGAAAGAAGGATAGAAGCCAATGCGAGAGAACGAACCCGAGTTCACACGATCAGTGCCGCGTTCGACACACTCCGACACGCGGTTCCTTCTTACAGCCACAACCAGAAACTATCCAAGCTTTCAGTTCTCCGGATAGCCTGCGCGTATATAACCGCCCTTTCAACCGCTTTAGACCCTGAAGCAGATCTATCAACGGCGGTAGAAGCAGTCACACAAACTATACACACGGAAGGAAAGCTTAGAAAGAAGAAGGATGACCCCTGAGTGAGACATTTCTCGGACACGGAAGTAGCTCTGAGTTTAAAATTAGTTTACCGTCCTAGCTTCACTGCCCAGGGACAATAAGGAGATGGTCAGTAAGCATTTATGGTACAAAAACGACAATAATATTGGTTTAGAGAAATGCGCCTTATTGAATCTCAATAGACTGAAGATTTAATTTTAGATGAATGTGCCTGATTGTATTGATATTAACGAATAAGTCCTTACCTAAATTATATATGTACCTACTTACCGACTCCCTACCTACCTCTAGTACAGAGAGGATTATTCAATATTTTCTATTCATTATAATAAGAGGTATTACTGATGTATATATTACCTATGTAGATGGTAATATTGATGCTCTACCAAATATAGTAAGAGACAAAAACGCACATGATCTAAGTCATCATTTAGCAGATTTTCATCAATCATCAGTCATCACAAATTATCTAATGTTCCTAACCGATCTCGGTTTTCGATCTTAAAAAAAACTTATATAGGTTAACCTTCGCTACTAAAAAAAGGTAACAAATCCTCGAAGGGCCAGTGTGGGCGAATATACGATTTTTTCAAATTATAATAAAAATGAATTCTTCTTCACTACAATTAAAAAAGTTTACCATTCCTCAGCCCAGTATTAGTTAAGTCAAGCATTGATATGACAAAATGGAAGTACTTAGGTGACTGTGTATTTTAGCTTTAAAACGGTATTTAATAGACATAAAATGAGTCAGTAATTTTAAGAAAATCTTACAGTTTCTCGTGAATCTCGGATCTGGTTGGATTTAAGGCAATCTGAATCCATTTTTAGTGTGAAATTGTAAATCATTGCAAATATATAACTGTAAATATTGTATTATATTGTTTGTGTAACGCTGACGCTTAGAATGTTGTCTTAAATATTAGTAGGTACCTATAATTTTATATCCAAAACTTATTCTTTAATTGAACCAGTAGAACAAAATAATATTTTATATCATAGTTATAAGAAAAACCTACACTGTTAAAACACAATAAGAGTGGTTATAAAAAAAACAAACCATATTATTAATGAAGTAGGTATGTTAAAGCTTTGTATTTGAATCAAAATTGCTGAACTGAAATGGTGCACTGTAATTCAAATTATATATAAAAATTAAATATAGGTACTTAGTTGCGATAAATAATGACAACGAATTAATAAAATGATGGTGAATATGACTTTTTTTTTTTTTTTACTTCATAAAGTATTTTATGTATGAGACTACATATTATTACAATAAATTATGAGATCGTTTCAGCCGTCCAGTTATATGATCTAATCTTATTCCACCATCAAACATTATAAACTAATGTTTTGATGGTGCAATAAAGATATCATCTATCTATCGATTTAAAAGATTAAAAGAGAAGAGTTCGTAGAAAATGATCTATGATTTGTGCAAACTATTTTTCTGGTAGTTCCTTGCAGAATGCAGAAAATATTTAGGTAAAACCGCAGAAATATTTGAGGTTAGCGCGAATCTGTGTCAGATTCCGTGTCGATGACTCGGTAGAGAAGAGTGCCCTGTAGGCCAAGAACGGGGATTGTTCTCTAGGGTAGAATAGACAATAATGACATCGCATCGTCATACATTGCGTTCATTAATGAAGTTGAAGGAATTAATTTCAAATAATTTACGCATTCGATGACAATGTGACGTAATTTTTCTTTATTCTACCCTAGACAACAATGCCCGTGCTAGGCCTACTGCAGGGGCCGAATTCTACTAACCATTTGCTTTACTATGACCATGGCTTCGTCGCAGAATCGTCCATATGGTGAAGCGACCAATTTGGTGGAATTAGGGCCCAAATAATTTTCTATAGGTAGGTACTTATTTCTATTAGAAACCTATTGTTAGAAATTTTCTAACAATAGGTACCCACTTTAAGGAGGTACCAATTCCAGGTAAATACAGTAGGTAGTCCTTCCTGGGTACTACTTTTTATGCCTATTAGAGGAAAACTATGGAATACCTTACCTACCCTAATAAGACAAGCTAAATCTCTCCCAATATTTAAACATAATGAACCCTTTCTTACTTCGATTTCTAATAGTTAATATAAATTTATATACACTGCCGGCCAAAAGTTTGAGACCACTGTAAAAATCTTTGTCACCAACAAAATATTTCAAAGTACACATATGATAATGAGCTAATTTGAACATCTGCGTATTCTATTATTATTAAAGAATTTCTAAGAGTCATTATTTATGTTGTTGTTTAAGTTATCATCCTAAAAAGGTCTATTGTTTCAAAACATCAATGAGCGCCGCGCAAGGACCAGGTGGTAGAGTCATTGTAATATTTTTATGATCTGCTCATTACTTATTGTTTTGGGTTTGTTTCGCGTTAACCGATATCAGGGATTATGTTAGCTTCCTAAAACATATTTAGTACCTGAGTTTTTATGGAGTAAATTATTTTCTACCTTATTAGTCTGAGCTCGTCGTTGTTACAGTGAAGACATCTTAAAATGGGAAAAGTTCGCGAAATTAGCAGTGAAACTCGCTCTGCCATAGTTGTTTTATACGGCGAAGGCAAATCTGAACGTGCGATTGCCTCTCAACTTAAGTTGTCGAAGACTTGTGTTCATAACACAATAACCCGATACAAGGAGACTGGCAGTAATCAAGATCGTTCGCGTTCGAGAAGGCCGAGAACTACCACTTCTCGCGAGGATCACTTCATCGTCACTAACAGCACCAGAAATCCGCGTAGAAGTGAACAAATCCCGATCAGAACCTGTATCATTGACTACAGTAAAAAGACGTTATTTTAGTTATTTGGTCGCGTCGCCGTTCGAAAACCACTACTAAGGCCACAAAACAAAAAGAAACGGATGCAGTGGGCCCTTACCCATCGAGACTGGACTGAAGAAGACTTTAAACAAGTTCTTTGGTCAGATGAATCCAAATTTGAAATATTTGGTTCAAAACGACGAATTTTTGTTCGACGTAACGTCGAGGAAAAGATGATGCCAGACTGTGTGGTGCCAACAGTCAAGCATGGTGGTGGTTCCATTATGGTCTGGGGATGCTTCTCGGGCCATGGAACCGGAGATTTGGTACGAGTCGAAGGAATCATGAAAAAGGAGCAATATAAACGAATACTACAGCAAAATGCCATTCCGTCTGGTTCAAGAATAATTGGAGATGGATTTTTTTTCCAACAAGATAATGACCCAAAACATAGTTCAAAATTATGCAGGGGTTATTTAGAACACAAAGAAACAGAAGGGGTTTTAAAAAACATGGTGTGGCCCCCTCAGAGTCCGGATCTCAACCCGATTGAGCTTTTGTGGGAAGAGCTTGATAGAAATGTGCGCAGTTGTTGTCCCACTTCGCAAGAAGACATGTGGAAGGCTTTACAAGAAAGCTGGAACAATATATCACAAGATACAATCGACAAATTGATTGCTCGTATGCCAAGAATAGTGAAAGTAGTAATAAAATGCAAGGGAGGGTTTTTCGACGAAAAATCTGTATAAAATATGAGCGACATTTTTAAAGTAAATGGTTGATTTTTCTTGATTTTTTTGTTTTCTTCATAATGTATGTGTATTAGGAAATAAGTATTTTAATTCATAATTAAACCTCTTGCTTTGTATTTTGAGTTTTATTTCATTTTCCTACTTTGATGTAGGTGGTCTCAAACTTTTGGCCGGCAGTGTATATATAAGTATATTATTGTCTATACTTAGTATTTATTTACATTTATATATTTGTTCTATCTGTAATACGCCACCGTCTATATCTGTACAATAGTTACGTGTCCATCCAAAGGTTGCGTGGAAGAAATCGCTCTTAGCGATAAGGCCGCCCATTGTGCAACTGTTTGTGTTGTGCTTTTCTGTTTTTCTCTATATTGGTGTGCAATAAAGAGTACCTATTTGTGTTGTATTAGAGGAAATTCATACATAACTTAAGGTGAAGGTTAGGTAGGTATAACTTAAGACTCTCGCTCGCTCTTTCTCTCCGTACATATTGCGTGCCAAGCAGGGTCTACTCTATAGCTTCGATCAATTACGTCTATAGTCATTCATAATTAGCTAGGTTATAAACGCCAGTACACATTAGTTAATGGGTTGATGATGACGATGATAATGCAGGTGAGAACTTTCAAACCGTTAGGTACCTATTTGTAATAAAATTGACGCAAAACGCATGTGCGCGTAACCTACACGCGCCATAAGCCCTTGAAGGAGCCGGTTTTTAGCGCGTGCTATCTAGGCTGGCAGCTGGCTGATAATAATAAAAAAGCTGATAGTAATAACCGCAGATCGACAGATGCTTCTGGGGGTCACTTCCTACATGTTCTGTTCCGGTGTGAGACAATCGAGCATTGTTTGGTATCGTGGCCCGGTTTTCAAAAGTAAAGACGTTTGACGATTTCTGAATTTCAACTAATTTACAACTTAGAGATGGCTGCTTTGGTATCCAAGTCCACCTGTAGGTTCGATATATCCACTTTTCTACTTGATAAGCTTCTAAGCTGGGATTAATGAAAGTATTACCAGATTAGGTAACTTTACAGTAATAAAATAACATTATTTGATTTTGCTGATCCATAAAATACGTGTGCTGACCTCTATGGAAATAATTTATTACATTAGTCTCACTACTCCTTACTAGATGGCAGTTAACTACACTACTCACCAATAGATGGCGCGTATTCTAATAGTTTTTTTATTTCTAGTTGTAGCCAATAAAATAAAGGTAGAATGTGAACATAGCGATGTCTCCGTGGGATTTAAAAAAAAAGTGAAAAAAGCGGGAAAACCATTTCGTTTTGCTTTTGATGTTAATTTCAACTCAGTTTTGCAATTCGATTTGCATGGTGTTATTTGATAAAGTAGGTAAGTAGTCAAACTTACGGAAAAGGTGAGTAGAAAAACCATGAATAAGATATTCTGATTTTATTGCAAAAAAACTAGACGCTAAGCAGTCCATTTGAGGCATCTCGTGTCGAGGTGTGTGCCCAGACATCGCACGCTGCAATACCTGGCACCACAAGGGATACACGTGTATTTCGATGGAAATCCGCAGACCGCGCAGAAGTAGCGTTCTGGAAACCTGTAATAGGAAATATCAAGTTACTTCGGTGCATTTTACCTTTCTCTTACAAGAATGAGTTTTGGTGCTAATCTCTCAGACAATTCTGTCTGAGATGCTCTCCATTGCAAGTGTTTTAGCTTAGATTAGCTCATTCGACTACAGTGGCGCAGATCCACCGTCGATTATGGGAGAAGTTTGTTTAATATAGGTTGTTTGTAGGTTAGTGACAAAATCATTTATATGCTGAGTGTATCCACTACGCGGGGGCTGTGCATTGATGCAAGTGTATAAGCTGGAGCGATTGTCTTTCGTTTTTTCATACAATTATCCACACTGACAATATGAATCCAGGCCTCCAGTATACGAAAAACAAAAGGGGATCGCGCCAGTTTTTATAAGTTTATCTATAAAGACAGGTCTCCCTCTTCCTTCTTTGCTATCTATAACATCCAAAGGCTTTGCAATTTTTTTTTATTTTGTTATTTGTGTAAATATAATTTTTATTCCTATCTTTTATGCCATACAGGGTCACCTCACTTAGTTTGATAACGTTGTAAAGTACTTACTGAGAAGGAGGCACTTGTGCTGACAGATAATTAGGTGGCTCCGGCCTGAACCCTGCATCTTCCTCCACCAACTGTGCAAACGTCTTCCTAAACCGCAACTTATAATACTCAGCACTTTTTGCTTTCTTCTTTCTCGTAGGTTTCTCATTTGAGTCTGCGAATTTGGGAACTTTTTTAGACATAACCAAATCTGCATGTGGATCATCGTGGAAATTGTCTTGTTCTAACGCTTCTATTGCTTTTCTAGCTCGACGTTTTCTTGCTGCGTCGTCTAGGATTCTACGTCGCTCTGCATCTTTTACTCTACCGCTTTCTCTGGCAGCCATCTTGTATTCTGGAAATGGAAAAAAAAATGTTATTTATTGGTCAGTTGGCTTTCCATGTCAGAATAGTGTCATACAGACAGCAAGATCAAAGTTGAACTTGAAGTTGGCTTTAGTGCAGTAATCCAGTCAATTTAGTGAACAAGATTTAGGGTGCCTTTTCTCTAAGGGTGCTAGGGTGCGACGGACAGCCCTCTCTGCAGGGAATGCTTAAGTGACAACGAATCATTTGCCCACATAGTCCTGGAATGCGAGGGAGTAACAGCACAACGGACATAAATCCTCAACTTGCCGAGTTCACTCCGCGAAGCCTGTGAAGACCCCAGGAAGATTCTGCGCTTCTGGATGGAGTGAGGCTGGCTATGCTAGCAAAAACAACGCATAATGGACCAAATTTAGTTCAAATGCGGACATAGGAGTACTTCCACCTTAACCTTTAACCTTAAGGCTGCTAGTTCATCATCATCATCAACATAAAACTATCATGTTTATCACACGTCAGTCGTTTACAACGGGATCATGGCGCATAGAAATATTGGAAAGCTCAAAACTCAAATCATGGTAAATATCCCATTCTAAATGACTTTTATCATCATCATTTGGATATACTAGTCCACAGCTGATAAATAAATAAGTGGCCGTGGTGGTCGTGGCGTAACAATCGACCCCTCCAACTAATAGGAGCTGACAAAAGGGACCTACCAGAGATAGGACGGCAGCATCCTTCTGTGTATTTTCCATCTGCCAAAGCCCTCCTTCTGTTGAGGAGTCTTATTCAGCAATGGACATATTATGTGAGCTGATGAGACATACCTATAGTTTTTGCAGAATGTTTACAATCCCTTGTCATGAACAGGTATACTGAGCTGGTCCATCAAATCATCAACCCGCGCCTGCAGTGTATCCACAATATCTGATGATATAAATAGGTGCGTTTCATCTAAGTCTTGGAGTATAAACTTCCGTCCCAGTGCTAGCGTCTCGTCGAGGTGCAGGAGAAACTGTTTCATAGCTGGATCACTGGAAAGGAGAGAGAAACATCATCAGATTAACTCAGAGAAGTATGTATTGCAATCAAACATGCATGACCTCTACATAAAGTTTCACCTTAACAGTTAGTTTAGGAGAAAAATTGCTGTATGTACTATGAAAACCACTGTCTCCTGGCATTGGTTACCTGCTTACTTATTTCTACATACTGTTAATTCGTTATTTCAATGAATTATGTTATTTATAATATAATTTATGAAAAGTAAGCAAATTTTATTTTTCTTTCCAATAGTTAAGGTAAATTTGTGTGTAAATAAATGATATGCATGTCCTAAATAAATATCATCAATGATTTCAGGTATAATACATTGATAGCTGGACATTTGCTCTTAAGTTTTTGAAAGAAGAACATGTTAAAATGTTTGAGAAAAAGATCCAAAAACTTTAGAGCAAAGGAAATTGATTCTAGCATATAATAAAATTTCTTCTAGATCTTGGTGCAAAAAAGTTTCAAGTAAATTGCTTCAGAATGTCAAAGAAAAGAGGAGTGAGTGCTGAAGAGAAGAGAACCAGGATGCTAGAGATATTCCACAACAGCAAGGATTTCTTCCAACTCAAGGTATGTTAGGTATTTGACATATTAATATTGTGGTCACTGTAAGCACCCAGAGAAGCATAGGAGACCTGTAACTAAGGCCTCTTGTCTATTGCGCCACTCATCCTACCTGGCGTAGCAAACTACGCTCAATCACAAATAAATTCCTACTTTTTTTTTTGCTGATTTTATTAAAACGCTATGTCTTCTCTACCCATTCATCTGTTCTTTGATCATACGTGGGAATATATCCATTTATAATGAAAGAACAGACGAATGGAGCCATTATTAGTTAGTAAATGGAGAAGGTATATGATTTCCGTTAATTTTGATATTTTAACATGGTTGAGGTTTTCCCAAATAAGTTTTCTTTTATTTAGTAATAAATAAAGAATTATATTTCAAAACTTTGCTGTGTTGACTGTACAATTAAATCCAAAATAGGTTTGGTAGTGTTGTTAATTGTAAACAACACTACTGGATGCAGCTGGTAGTGTTCTTGCCAAAAAACGGATTTACCTACTTGTGTTTTCTCATTTTATGTCCTTACAGGAATTAGAGAAAATAGCACCAAAAGAAAAGGGTATAACAATGCAGTCTGTGAAGGAAGTCATACAAAACCTTGTGGATGATCATTTGGTTGACTCGGAGAAGATTGGAACCTCAATCTACTTTTGGTCTTTTCCAAGGTATGTTGAAATAGAACAGATTGCATTTATACAACATTTGGCGATTTTGCTGTTTTGTACCAACATCCAAACAAGGAGGAGGTTCTATGTTCGGCTGTATGTATGGTTTGTATCTATGTCCTAAATAAATTAAAACTAAAAACATTGTAAGTAATAAACATTCACAGTTTGCCGATAGTGATATGTACTATGTCTGTTGAGCGTCCCCTTCTATACCAACCTAGATATAAATTAAATAATTAATGAATATTTGTGGTTTTAGGCTTCTTACTTTATTTTTACAGCAAAGCTAAAAATGTAAAGAGGAAAAAGTTGAACGATCTTCAAAGTGAAGTAGATGATCTGGCAAAGAGATTGAAGAAGGCAGAGGATAGCATTCTTGCTGAGTCTGTAAGTAGCTGACATGTACGTAAGTACTAAGATAAGATAAATTTTAATGTTGTTACATAAACTGCTGGATATATGTTGGTGAACCAAACCACAAAATATAGTGGTTCCAAAGCTGCCCATTGACTCCATGAGACCACTACAGGGTTGTTGGTCCATATAGTAGATAGTCTCCCAACACCCTGTTTGTCATAAGACATAGCATGACCACTCCAATTAGAGGAACCTGGCTGGATCATCTTCAGTTCTCAAATTTCTTGCTGAGACGTCACACAGCTCATGGTGATATCTCACATTATGTATAGGTTGGCAGAGAGAACAATAAAGAAAGGTCTGAAACACTGAAAATGCTTGAAGATCTGAAGAAGCAAGAGGAAGGGCTCAAAAAGGACTTGCAGAAATATCGGGACTGTGACCCTGATTACATTGCCCAGTTGAAAGCTGAAATACAGGCTAGTTATAGCTTCTGCATTAAATAAATAACCTATTTTTAAAACTTAATATTCACCATACTGAATTAAAAAACCAGAGACTTAGTTTATGTAGAATGCTGTAACTTCACTGTGGCAAAATATGCCAAAATCTTAAGAACCCTAGCAGAAAAAGCAATTTATTCTTTATATTTGCAGGACTTGAAGGCAGCGACCAACAGATGGACAGAAAACATTTTCACACTGAAATCTTACATCAAAAACACCTTTCAAATGGAGAATGATGTTGTTGACCAAAACTTTGGTATTCCTGCTGAATTGGACTATTTTGAGTGATTGAATAATGCTATAAATTCTAACTAAGTAGACGAGAACCTAACTATGGAATAAAACTGGTTATGGAGATCATATTGAGTACCTACTATTAAATGCACTCTTTGAGGTTATGAAAAACTACTATTATTTAAACTTGGTATCCTACGCTACCCGAAGTATCTTAGCTTAGCTAGCAGACATTTTATATGCTGCCTTTTTATGCAAAGATACATCTAAATTCTTACCATTCTACCAAGACTCCTTTCATAACATTCACCATGATTCATTTTTGGTTTCAATATCTGGATTAGAAATTTTTCTATGCGCTGGTATGTTTTGTATACACTTAACCTACGTTTTTGCAACAAGTTTTAGCTGAAAATAAGAAAACAAACACTAGTTGGAAACATAAAGCAAAGAAACGCCGAATGGAATTCAAAATCAAATTAAAAGTTGAAACGCTCAGGCCGGCTTATGCTATTTTACCGTATTATTGTACCTAACCTATTCTGGGTCTACCTACGTCAAAATAGCCATTTCCGGTGAATTGACTCCTTCTTCTTCTTCTTTTATGTTTGGCTCTTCCTAAGATCAAATGGTAATACGTTAGTTTCGGTCCCTTTGATCAGGAGGTTTCGTTCGCCAGAGTTTCGCTCCATTTGACATCATAAACGTCAGAATCTGAATGAAACAGAAAACAGATAAAGGTAAAAGGTTGGTTGATTGATAAGTACCATCGACCTTGGGGTAAATTCTCACCATTCTCAGTATCACGTGATATTTTGATCAGGTGATAAATACTGAGTCCCGCTAAAAACCGCATTCTCGTGCACTCTTCGATATTTCTATCATAGAAGTATTCAATGTTGCAATTGCGTAGTCCTTGAAAATTGAGAAAAGCAATTGACATCCAAGATTATCTTCAATAGAAGACTGTGATTGATTATTTAATACAAATATTAATTATTGAAAAATTATACTCAAACTAGCTGCGCCCCGCAGCTTCGCCCGTAAGGAAATTTGTTGCCCACCCCCCAGGGGTAGTTATGTAAAAATAAAAAAAACGTGTATCATTATTTACTTACTTTAAAGTTTATTACGAATCACAAACTTTAATAGTCCGAATTTTTCAGGAAAAGTTAGTAAAATCCTGAACCACGTGTTCAATTATTTATTTATTATAGGTTTCTAAAGCATCACTTTCCATTCACTGCCCAGCCTCAGCGGTGCGACCCGCAGGGGGCACATTTTCGAAACCAATTGTGAAGCTGGCAAAGGCAGCCCCCCCTTCCCTTGATTAAGAAAATTCACTTCAAGTTCAATATTCGCAAACTTACCCCTGAATCGAAAAATTGTCCACACTATTTTAAATTGACACACCCACACAATTTTAAGTAAGCTATGAAATGATACCCCACACTATGGGGTAGGCGAGTACGTAACTATCTCACACTAGATGTCACTAAGTGCAGGATGCAACAGGGTCGTACTCAGAATTTTCGTACCGGGGAGTACTGTTTTATTTTAAATTAATTATGGGAACCATCTTGATGCGTATTTTTTTAATTTAAATTGTTATTTTATTATGAAAAAAAAAAAGGTTTCTGATGAATGACGAATGAAGATTATTAGATTTTCTCTTATACAACTTTATTTTATGTTTACACTAAACCAGAAAAGGGGTCATTGTACTCATCATTTTGAACAACTTTTTCTATGGGACCAACCTTGAAATCGCGAAAAATATCAGCTGTTCCCTACATTTATACTCGTCAAAATGGAAATCTAAAACATACATCATTTAAAATTTAACTAAATAAACAAGGTGGGCTTTAAGTACTTTAAATTAATTAAATAATTGTAGATAGAATATTTAATTTATAGGAGATTGTATTTTTATGTCCAGCGTATTTAATGTTATAAGTACTTTCCATTTATGAGACAGCCGCAGCCGCGGGACATTCAGTAAAATAATTGATTTCTAATTACGGCCCTGTCTTTTTGTTGTTTATGTTTGTTGTTCATAGTTGACGATAGATGGCGGCCTGTTTACAAAATGATATGAAAACTACAAAAATAACATTTTGGCCATTAAAGGGTCTTTAGGAATGAATGTTGAACAAATTTCAGTATTAATATTATTAAAATATGTTAGTTCTGGGCTCTACATACCTAAATATTTTTAGTTTCCATAACACCAAGTGTCGCCATCTAGTGTCGGGTAGGATTATGTTTGGAAACGCCGACGCTAGGAGATTTTTCTAGAACTATTTTAATAAATTACGCATAAAATTACTTACAAATGAAATGTGATGACATCCATAGCATCAGAATGTCTATCCGAGTAATTTATACAAGACAAAACATAACACTTTTTTTTTTCGTCTAGCGCGAACAATGCTGTAAAATGGGAACGTTCACAAAGTTGTGCACAGGACGAACGCCAACAATACACTGACTAAGGCCACGCCCACATGATGACGTCAGGACCTAGTTGAGAATCACAGTGCACAGTTGCTTAGGCCATCTCCTCTTTGTATTTACTCCGTGGAACAAACACCACATATACGTAATCTACGACCTCGAGTTACTCGAAAATATAATCACCATCCTCGAAAAAAATAGCGTTTTAAAAACCACCATTTTAGACTTATTATTCTTAATTTACACCTTTGAGATTATGAAAATGGATGCCTTTTCTGTAATCATCTTAACTCTAGGGGTTTTTTGTTGACTACGAAACCCTAAAAATATTGTGTTTATTGTGATTACGTAATTAGGTTATAATCACAATAACATATATATATATAGAAAGCAGAGAATATTTTCTGAATTTTTGGGAATAAATCAGTAGAATGTTCAAAAAATTCAAAAACAGATAGAACTACTCAATTGGGTATGGTACCTACCTAGGTACTTATTTTTATTTATTCACGACAACAAACAATTATACTCAGCTCTTACTGTAAACTAAAATTAAAACATAACTGGGTAGTCTTAGGTACTCTTAGTATAATCAGTCCCGTTGTCCACGAATTGTAACAATTATATAATACAAAAACGGTAACAGAAAGTTCCAAAAAAAAAACACCCAGATCGGGAAAAAAAATATATTTCTGGTGCATATAAACAAATAATCGAACGCGCAGTAGGTACAGTACCATCCGTACTGTACGAATGGGTACAGTCAGCAACGAATGTCACCGAACACAAACCGATTCTAATACAGCACAAACAGCAATTTATGTAAACAAATGAAAATTTCAAACACGTTTTGTAACTTAAAAACAGTGACATTTTTTTTTTCGTACAAGCATTACCTATTGTGGATTAAGCGGTCAGCGACCCTCGTCGCCGAATGCTGGGTGCAATAGGCGACGAGGGTCGCTGACCAGTACGTTTGTTACAAAACAAATAGTTATAAAAGTCGTTCATTTAGGTTTAAAGAACTTTATTCTCATACAAACACATGGTTCACTTATAATGAGATACTTACTTAGGATCAAATTAATCTAAGTTTAACAATAGGTATTTAAACTAACCTCTGGTACCTACCTAAAATAAATTATAATTAAATATTATGTGATAATATTTTATAAATACTAAACATTATAACAAAATGGTACCTATGTTTATATTTTGGTGTTACTAAATATTAGATAAGTAAGCATTTTTATTCGTATTGTTATAGAATTATGTACATGTAATTAAAGTTTATTTTTAAGGGCATTCAAATTAACACATTCCTTTAAATTGTTTGCCAAATTGTTAAATAATTTAGCTAAGTACTTTATTTTAATTGAACACAATCCAATTATGAATTTGAGATATAAAAGACATATGATATATGTTATAGGATAGGTGATATGTTGAAACAAACTTTCTCCATGTAAAAGTTTTAAGTTTCCTTAATTTCGATGATTACTCATTATTTGAAATAACTAATTAACTAGCTGATCAATTACAATTACACAAAATAGTAGGAACTTCTAATCATTAATCAACAACGTTTTTTTTGTAATGAGATTAAGAAATAGTTAACAATTCAGTTATAATTACATTACAACTAAATATAGATAAATCACAGACGTATCGTATTTGAGCAAAAATGTAGGCAATCAACAAGTTGAGCATTCAACCTTTGTGATAATTATTCAAATATTAACCTAAAAACAGATAAATGTAGTAACAAATCCGCGAATTCTTTATGTGTCAAATTGACGCGTGTCTCGCCTCTACATGAAATAACATCAGGAATAATAGTCCTGCTGATAATTGACGAGCTCCTGTATGGGTGACTGCCTGCCTTCGTGTATGGGTGAAACTCGTGCTAATATGATTATTAACATAAAGAATTCGCGGATTGTGTTTTACGCCAATTTTTATGTATGAAATTTAAAATGTTTGTAATTAAATTACATCAAGTTATCTTTTGTGACATAGAAAAAAGTTTTAGATACACAGATCGAAAGAGCATGAAAAAAATTTGTAAGGTTGCATCAAAAAGTCATTTTGCCCAAAATGGTCTTTACGCACTTTATATCGGAAACAGTCGATATATTTATATTTAAAAGCATTATAATATTTACACTATTTACAGAACAAATACCTACTTACGTTCTTAAATAGATTCACATAATTTATACACAATTTCATAGGTAAGTACGGGGCACCCGGGCGCTGCCGTCTAGAAACTGGTTTTGCCCACACGCTGGAGCTGCACTGCGCCGCCGCGCCGCGCCGCCGTGCCGCCGCGCCGCGCCGGCTCGACAGTCACAACTAGGGGTCGCAAACCGTGATCCCGAATCTCGAAAATACCGGGATACCGGACCGAAACGAAAGCTTTTAAAATACCGGGATTGAGTGAACGGAAACCGGAGATTTTCGTTATTTTCGGTACCTATTTCATTATAATTTACGTCAACTAAAAATTTAAAAGCCCGTGACATTCCGCCGCAGTCCACACACGAATGGCGCGCGCTTCTGGATTTTTGAAAAGAGGTCCGGTATTGCGACCCCTAGTCACAGCCTCGCGCTTTGCGTGAACGCACTTACCGCTTGCTGCCGTGCGCAATCCTTGTATTTTATTCGTCGTGATAATTGTTATCCCTGTGAACTTTTCTTCTTCTGTATCTATCTTCTGTCTATGTAAACATAATATGCTACCTAGTTTATCTGAGTGTTTCCCTTCAATACTAATCCAATAGACAACCCAAAGGCTTATGTAGGGCTTTTGTCATTTCTAGAGGCACTCCTCGGTCTAAATTATTCATAGTAGCTTTTATTAGGGAGGAAAATTTGTGGTGGCTCTGCAAATTTGATTCTAAATTAAATCTAGTAAGTTGTTATGCTGCTGAACAGTGGGATTTTAAAGACAGTTTCAAGAATAAAATACTTAATTTAAAAGGAGGTTAGCAATACCTACCTAGAGTTTTCCATCTTTTGTTTCCAGCTTCGGAGGCGAGGCGATCCATTTGGTCGGAAAGGTCAAGCTTAGACAGTGCGTCATCATCGATCAAAATGAACTTACCCGCACACTCTGGGCAGCTGAAATAAGTAAACCTAGGTACCAAAGTCGGTAGAGAGACTATACTCGGTTCCAGAATCCAATATATTTTATGTCAACAAAGACATTTACGAATGAAAATTGATAACAATAATAAAAATCAACAAGGTAATCACCAAACATAATAATACAAACTTCAACAATGCGTAATTGCACACGCGTAGCGAATAAGGTCTAAGTTAGAGGTCTAAAACGGACAGAAGACGAATGAAATACGGTATTGAATTAATAAAGCTTTCTGCATTCAGATTTGCTCTGAATATACCACGGTCGTACAATACCTAATTGGCACCAACATTTCACTGGTTTTGTGCCCATTGTTTGCGAAAAATATCGATCCGAGTAAGTATAATATTCGCTTAGGGAGGTACTTGGGGGAAAGTAGTGAGGATGAAATCTATTTTAAAAGCACACATTAAGTAGGAAATTTATCTGGTTAGCTTGCTGCATACTCAGAATGCTGAATATATATATCTTGTTAAAATTAAATGACTTTTTTTAAAACCTTGTAGAGTAATCATCTTGTAGGTACACAATCATCAATCATCTTCTTTTGTGTGTCCCAAGATGATCATCTTGCCTCACTATTTTAGGATTCCGTAAATGATTCAATGTTCTCCATATCTACATCTGTTAAGAGGTTACATATCATCACAGACAACTGTTTTTATAGGTTTTCTCAGTACAGGTCTCATACTGGACACTGGACAGGTATGGATCTGACCTTTGAAAATGGCTTCGTATGTCGCTTTTGACTAAATTTGCGAGAATGGTGTTCTCGGATTTTCTTGAAGTCTTTGTTTCTGGCTTCCGATGCCTCTTCAAATAAAAGCCATGTCTCATACTTCTTTACGAATGTATGTCTCGTCAATTCGGTTTAAAGAATGTATTTCTCACAAAGAACTGACCGAAAGTTAAAAGGTTAAATGTTTACAATTAGGTTTTTACGCCTTAATATGGAAAATTACGCTTGTGAAACTCAGCTCATGAAACTCAGTTACAAAGTTGCTACGAGAAATCTTTCGAAATCGGAAGAACCAATTTCAAATCGAATTGCGACATTTATGGGCTTAGCTTTATGGCTTATAAGCTTCAGCCCGCGGCTTCGAGTTGTTTCTACGGAAACGTTCAAGGTGATTTCTATCCCTTAGGAACTGATTTATGGGATAAAAAGTTCTATTTTTGATTCCAGGATTATAAATTTACCTGTAGGTTTGCAAAATTTGAGCCGATTCGTTCAGTAGCTTTGGCGTGAAGAGTTTACTAACATCCATATATCCAAACATTCGAATTTATAATATAAGTGTGACTGGCTTCTACGACTAGTCGGACTTTGCACGTGTTGTTTTTTCGGGATTAAAAGAAGGAAGCCTTGTTCTAGGTCTAGGTCTCAGGTCTTTATCTCTGCGTCTATCAGGCAGATCCAATCAGGCCGTAGTAACCTTACCGACCACCGGCCGTAGTAATATCTTCACAAGCTTTTGTCGTCATAATATTAAAATGATACCCACCTATAATGTAGAATAATGGAGTTCATAGGATATAAATTGAAAACCTTTTGATTTTTATCGCCTGTGATTGAAGTTAGCCACAAAGTTGCCCCAAAAATTGTATGTATGCCAACATTATCTATACATACTAAAATTATTAATTCGAAAGTACCTAACTCTGTCTGTCTATCTGTTACCTTTTCACGCCTAAATGTATCTTAATGTTTGGCAGAAAGGTAGACGGTATCCCAGGGACGGACATAGGCTACTTTTTATCCCGGTAAAGTGCGTGCGAAGCCGCAGGCAGCAGCTAGTAAACCTTTATTTTGATAACACTAATTTTGGCGTAGCCATTTTTATTTATTATATTTAGGTTGGTAGGTAACTATGGTTTTTGATGTGGTGGTATAAGCTATAATTTTATTAGTGGAAATAGAGTTGCTTCTGGTGGACTTGCTTTTGATGCTGTTGATGCATAATATGTTCACCTTTGAATTAAATCGTAACACGTCCAAAATTGCCGAATATTATCGAGTTTGCGTACCTACCTACATAGTCGCTATTTTTGTTACATTAAATGTGGCAACAGGAACAATTTTTGAATTACCTAATTAAAAAGTTTACAACGAAGAAAATTAGTTGAAATAATGATATTCAGGCTTGTAGCTAATGGAGAATGTTTGACGAGTTTTGTTCATGTTTCTCTAACAATTTCCCTAAACGTATCTAAGTATAGAAATATTTAATTAGTTTCCAGAAGTAAAAACCTTTTTGAACTTTGAATTTGGGATATTAAAAAGTTTTATCATAGATCATGAAATAATTAAATATAAATATTATAAGATCATGAAGTTAAAAATTAAGTTGCTATCATTTTGTTTTGCTTGTTTGTACTAAAAGTTTTAAGAAAGAACTTTGGAAAGAAACAATCTTCCTACTTATATTATAAAGGCGAAAGTTTGTAAAATGTGAATTTTATTTTGTTACCTTTTTAGGGTGTCGAAGATCGGAGATCGGTTTCGAAACCCATAAGGCATCGCTTTTTCTGTTATATAGCTAAATTGTATAATATATTCAAAAATACAGAGTAAACGTTCTAGACTTCTATTTCGCTGTCTATTTTTCTATCTTTAGAAATTATCATTTATTGCTTGAAATACATGTAAATATAGAACTTACACAGATGTTAGACGTCGTCTCAAGAACCTATGTATTACTACCGGCGGCGTGGTGTGCAATTTCGGGTTCACAAATGTTACATAATTAAAATAGTTTAATTAGAATTAAAATTATAGACTAGAATTTATAAAATTAAAAATTAAGTTTTAATGATTTTTAAAAGCTGCTTCGATGGTCTATTGTTTTTTCATTAAATTTTCCGTGATGACGTCACAAATTCAGGTATACGAAAAAAAGGGGTTCGATCCAGCTTTTAAAAAATTACCTTTTAGGACTTAGTTAAAAAACATAATGATAAAGGAAGAGTAGACGTAGAAACGTCCAAAATTAAATAGAGAAATAGAGAATCAAGGTGTTTGACTTTTTTTTACTTTCTGCAACTCGAAAAATGTAATGAGGTAAACACAAAAATATTAGATTTGCATAGGAAACGTTCAAATAAATACTTTTTCGTGTGTTTACTTATGATATGATCTTAGGGGACTCGCTGACTTGCGTAGTTTACATTTACGTAGGTATATGGCAAATAATATTATTAGAAACGATAATGCGAAAATCTACCTACCTACCCCATATTTTATTTTATTTATTTGGTGATTACATTTTTATGACAATCGATGGTTATGAAAAAATCAATTTTGTAATTTTTGATAAAAATATTGTATTATTTAACAAACATACAAACGGCGGCGTCCAAATGAATTATTTTTAGAACCCGAATACTTAACAGATTAAAATAGTATTTTTTGTTGTTTTACTTGCTACTTGCTTCTGCACGCGGAATTACACGCGTTTTTTCGGGATAAAAAATGAAGTCAGATAGTTACTGTGGTAAACATAATGTTTTATATTTTTTTCAATACTTGTTCATGGAAAAATCTTATTGAATAATCTTTGTTAAGATATTAATTTGTCGGTTCGATAAAAATCTAAACTTTCGTAAGTCCCGATATTTTTCGAGTCGACAGATACGCATCTCTATTTTTAAAAAGTAGTAACTGTATGTGTCTATGAAACATTTCATTCTTTCATTCAGTGTTCATTTATTCACCCGTCAACAATTAGGAAACGTCAAAGGCGTGCATGTGCCACAAATAAAATAAAATGCGTAGATGGAGTATAGGTGTGGCAATAGATAAAGTTTGTCCATGGTATGGCAACACTACACAAAAGTCTAGGCATACACATCCGCAACTGTGTTGCGCTACTAGTGCAAGTGTGTGTGTGTGTGAGGGTGTGTGTGAGGGTGTGTGTGAGGGTGTGTGTGTGTGTGACGTCTAGGGTCACTTCATGAACATAATGTGCGTGTGATATTGTTGCGAAATAACTCAAAGACATTTAATTTTTTTAGTTTCCTCTCACAAAAGGTGAAATCAAACCTTAAAACATAATCAATTTCAAGATTTATTAATATAAAGCGTAAGCCACACTCGGGGTAATTTATAAGAAATAATAAGCTTAAAAATAATGGGTTATTTTTGGGTAATTATTTAATTTCTTATAAAATAACCATAACCACCATAACCTTGTCACTCTCTCTCCCAATAAGGTTTGCTGGAAGAGAACTCTTTTTAGGGTTAAGCTCGCCTTTGCCATTCCTTCTCTAGTTTTATGTTTTTTTAATGTATGTTTTATTTAGTGCAATAAAGAATTATGAATTATAAATTTCGTATGTCCATGATCAAATAAACATAATATCGAACACCATCGGCGTCATCTGTCAAAATCATCATCATCATTAGTTATTACCTATGACATCTGCGCCCCGTGCGTGTGCCGTACGTCCCTTGCATTTGCACCGCAATAAAACTCGCCTAGGGGCCGGCGTGGTGAGGAAGCTCAGGTGGGAGGCGAAGAGTCTACATTGTAATACAGTAGTATTATGTATTATATTCTCAGGTATGGCTACGAAATCATACAAAACCTTCTTCCAGTTATGAAAATGTCTAAGTATAGTATACCTGCTAACCTCTTACAGGATCATGTAAAGCTGTAAGAGGATTCTTACACAGCAAAAGCTGGCATATTATTTCTAAGGTACCTATGGTTTTCTGATTTGAGGCAACTCTACGCAAATCAAAAGAGCTTTCATCGTTCAAAAAAAGTGTGTAACGCTGTATTTGATGCAAGCCCATTAGGTACAGCCATGTAAGCCACTATTTAAAAACCATAAACTGCTTACACAAAATTTAACGGTTTCTACATTTTACAGATCAAATGTTTTGTAAAAGAGCATGCGTCATTCTTTGAGTCTAATTCAAAATTCAAAATGCTTTATTTCCTTTACATGCCTCTTGGACACGTCACAAAATTCAAATTACATCGGTAAAACTAGAAAATAAAGTAACCATTTTGATTTTTGCTCACTTTAATATTTTTAGCATAGAAGCGAACAAGAAACCTTTACCTTGTTAGGTTATTAGTTCTCGAGTTGGAGCAAAACTTGTCCCAAGCTTTTTTATCCTCTAGATAATCTGATATTTTGTAGTACCTAAGCCTTTTTACAAAGGATATGTTTGACAATTTGTTTGAATTTATTTATTGATAATTTTTTCAACTCATTTTGTATTTTGTTGTAGAAGCGCCCATTGCGCATTACCCTTTAAAAGATACCTACATTAATCTTGTGTAGCCTAGTTGTGGGCACAATGAGTTTATTCTTATTTCAAGTATTTATATTATGTATGTTGCTATTATTTGGTAACCGATTGATATTCCTACGAGTGTACAACAAGTTTTCATAAATATATTGACATGGTACTGTCATGTTTATTTTTTTGAATTTTTCACGTAGGCTTTCTCTGGGACCCATATTATACATTGCACGAACACTGAACAGCCCTCTTCTGCAGCACAAATACGGTGTTAATATCTGCAGCGTTCCCCCATAGCAGTATGCCATAAGACATAACACTATGGAAGTAGCTGAAATAAACTAGTCTAGAAGTATCAACGTCTGTAAGATGACGGATTTTTTTGACGCTGCAGAACTAAGTCTCTTCGATAGCTTGCCTATATGATAGCTTGTGTGGGCCCCATTGAAGTTTACTATCTAAGGTTATTCCTAACAATATGGTACTGTTAACAATTTCTAACATCAGTCTTAACTTGTTTTACATTAGGTAGAATAAATCTAATACATTTCGTTTTGGTTTCATTAAGCAAAAGGTTATTGACACTAAACCAATGGACTACTTTTGAGATTGCATTATTCACATCGTCGAAATATGTAGTGTAACTCTAGAGTAAAATATAGAGAACCAATTAGGTAAGCCTAGTAGGATCTATTGCCCACACAAAACTACACATAGTAGTAAAAATTGGGCTACCATGACCAAAAAAGTTTTTGATAATTTACTAAGAGAATTACCAATGAATAAATTTAAGACAGAACTCCGTTTCACAGAGAAATGTTTTTACGAAATCGAATAATTATTTACTTACTTAATTTAATTTTAAATTCAATCAAATATTGTACGTCCAATATAAGAAAAACTGTTGTTTCTAGCTAGTTTAAAAAGTCTTTATTAACAAAGAAAATTAAAATCAAATTAAAGAAACAAAGTTTCAATAATAAATATATTTCGTTTCGTAATGTAAAAGCAGCCTTACGGCCACAGAAAAAAAAGTTTATTTTGATGTAAACACAACCTTTGGTTTCCGACAACCAATATCGGTTCTTTAATGTTTGTTTCACGTGTTTACACAAACCAAGCTTCTTGTACGTTATATATAACATAGGGCCATAACAAAAATTAATTTTTATTTCAGATATAGTAGGTCTATAGCTTATACCTAAAATTGGCACATAATAATCAAATAGTCACATTATTCTATGGAAAACATTACACAAATTTACATTAACCTTAATAAAATTGAAAACAACAAACAATAATCAAAACAAAGAAAAAGAATATTTAAAATAATTATTTGGCAATAATGTGTTTTATATTATTATTAGTATAAGCGTGTATCAGATAAGTATTGAAAACTATGGTAAAGAAATGTAAAATGTCATCCAAAATAGTTTTCGGATTTTAGATTACCTATTTCATAGGTATTTTAATGTAATACAATCATTAGCGTAGCTTTGATAAGCGTCAATAATTTTTTAGAGTTTATTATTTATTTAATGTCACAAGATATTTAAAATACGTTGAATATTATTTTTACAATTCTTGGTATCATTGATTTGTTCTGAAAGTATTTATTAGTAATAAGAAACTAAATAAATTGTTGTAACGACTCTCCGCGTCAACAAGTGTTGTAAGCCGGTTAGCCAATAGCTCAGAGCAGGTTTTTTTTTACGATGTCTTAGCATTTATAAACGATCCAAAAGGGAGGGGCACGACCACTTTTCGATGGACTGCCGACCCAAACAGAACTAAAAGTTAAGTATTGTTCATGTTTCTTGTGACTAGCAATTTGTGTAATATAACCTTAAATGTTCTTTAAAAATGTTTTATTCTCTTCGTAATTTGTGTCCTAACCAGATTGTTTTATTGAATATAAAAGTATTAATGTTTTGAGTTCTGCTTCTTGTTTTTAATACCCTCAATAGCAACCCTATTAGGCTATCTAGTAACATTTTGTTGAAAATGTATATCAGTGTTGTTAAAATGTGGTTTTGCCTATGGTGTTATATCTTCTTTTAATTAGTAGAGCTTACATAATCTATCACGTGCATCCTTGAAGTGTGATATATAGATGCAGTCAAACCTATTAGCAAACACGCTCAGAATGCTGTTGGAGCTGGTCCGCACCCTGCGCACCAGAGATGCTCCCCGCTTGTGCATGGTGGTGTAGAAACAGTCCACGCGCGCCTCGGCGAACATCCCTGACGCGCTGCAGAACCGGGGCAGCCCCATCAGCACCCTGAACGCGTTATTGTACTGCGCACGTAGGGCGCTGTACTGGTTTTTCGTATGGTTCACCCACAGGCTGCATGTGTAAAATCTGGAACAATATGCTTTAAATAGCGTTTTTTTTACCTCTCTAGAGCAGCGAGCAAACCTGCGGGCTATCATGTTTGCCCTTACAGACAACGCTCTCCGTTCTCTCTCAATGTCTACATCGTCTTTCAGGTCAGAGGTTAGGAGATGTCCCAAGTACTTAAATTCCTTAACTTGCTTTAATGGAGTTCCATATAACTTTATGGGCGGTATAATTATATACGGGACAGTTTCCTCTGGCCTGAAAAACCATGCATGTACTCTTTTTCACATTGTATTTCAGTCCATGTTCTGTAGCGCACCTCTCGCATATCTTTAATAATTTACCTAGGCACATGGATGCGCTCAACAGCACCATGTCGTCTGCAAAGCTTATGCTGTTGATGCAGACACCGTCAATGTGACAATCGATACGGATACTGCTGAGCTCATCCATAAGCGCGTTCACATACAGGTTGAAGAGCTTTGGAGACGTCAGCCCGCCCTGCCTCACGCCGCACTCCAACCTGTATGTCTCCGAGTAAGCGCCTGACCATCGCACCACATTGACCTGGTTTTGATACCAGAACTTAAAAATGTTGTTAAGCTCTGGTGGCATTTTTAGTTTATTTAGCTTTTGCCACAGTACCTAAGTTATAGCTAACCAGGTCGAACTAGGGGTCGTCCATTAATCACGTGATGTTTTTGACACTTTTTTAACCCAGGGGGGTTGGTGCGTCCCCCATGGTGACGTGGTGAGGTTGTAGACCAAAATCACGGAATCAACAAAGTAAAAAAAAACTCAGAATATTGTCTCCAAATACACGTAAAATCTTATTTAATTCTGAAAAATTTTAAGAAATCCCGCGCTTAACGAAAAAATAAATAACCGTGATATCTCACTACACCACTCCTCCCTTGTGAAATTTCGTGATTTTTCTCGTACAGGAAAAATCACGAAATTTGCAAATCGGATTTCACGCTAAAAAATGCGTCTCATGCGATTAGCGCGGAGCGTCCGATGCCGGCGCGTCGACGACGCTAGCCTTAAAGGCTCTATACAACCGATAATCTTTATTGTAATAGTCTGTTATTTAAGTGCATACGTACTGTAAAATTGACATTACCAAGTGTTCCTATGGCTAAATAAATAAACAGAAAACTGAAAAAAGAAATGACGAATCGTGATAGTACTTACAAGTTCAAGATTATTGCGACCTGAATATTATTACTGAACAATAAACATGAATTACTGGGAAGTTTACAATAGAAGATAAACATCTCTTTGTAAATAATTTTATTGCTAAAGTTTTAAAGAAATATTGCTGTGAAGCCTTTGTTTGAGGGTAAATAAGATTTACAACAAGGTGGTTATGCCAGCAATAGCTAAGCTATCGACGCGAATAATGAAAGGAAAACAAAAAATACAAAATCATTTAATTCAAAATTAAATATACAATACAAGTGACAGGTATCCCTGGTTTCTGTTTTAGTTTAATTTAAACTGCATTACAGAAAACCAGTCTTCCCTTACAGATGGTTTCTAAATTAAATTATAAAATAAGCAGGAAATGTATCCTAATAACTACACTAATATATTATCTATAGTAAAAACTTAAAGTACGTTTAAATTATCTTATGTGGTTAAGTTAGGACTTAGACTAAATATAGATTAACTAAGGTAGAGTACACATTATTATTATTTTTGGCAATTAAGTTCTTTTTCAAGAGCTTAATTAAATTTTACAAAAAGTGTTTCTGTTTGCTCATAGTCGAGCGTTTTTAACCATTATATAATAATTTGCTTAACGAAAGTTGTCTCGTGTCGCCAACTTTTTATTAAGATGATTGTATGATGTAGGCGCCGTGAAATGGTAGTGCCTCCGTGCAAGGTAGCTTTTAAAACCAGGAACTGATCATTTTTTTATCCTTTTATTTATCCGTGGCAGTTTAGGTATTGTTTCCTTTCGGTATCTTCGAAGGCCCTCAAGTTTGTACAGTTTTCTTACAGACAATACACAGCACTGATTAAACAGATCAATGGTCCCTACCATTGATCTGTTTAATTTATGCCGAAAAGGAAATGACATATTGACTTTTAAGAGAGTATGCTGTGCACGCTCTAATTAAATCATATAAGTCTTTGCCGCTCCACCCCAAGAACATATGCAGTAACCTATAACGCATGCATTTTTATACGTTTGCATGAGAAGCTTGTGATCCGCCACAGAACGAAGCTGTTTGAAAACATAAATCAATCTTCGTATACGTTTGGAAACCATTTCAATATGGGGGCCCCAGGAGAGTTTTGTGTCAATCATAACCCCGAGATATTTGATAGAATCCTTATCAACTAGATTATTGCACTTACACATAGAGTTATGCATCAGTGTTCTGTTGTTTTTTTATATTATATAGATAGATTATTTATAGATTATATCATATATAGATTGAAGGGAATACAATATGTACTAATATGAACCGTAGAATAAGAACAATAAGATATAATACTGTTTTACTGTTGTCCTAATACCCTAAAGTTAATCGACAACGATACATTATGTTGATAGGTATGTAAAACTGAGGAAGACAAATATGTTTTTTTTTGGTCCTCTTTGTCATCCAAGTGACTTGGTGTCGGACCTACGGTTTGGGTTGAATAAGTCTGATTTTCAGAACAGTTATGTGATTCACATCAACGAATGAGTGCCGACAGACGTAAAACCCTAGTACCCGAGTGTAGCACCACCTGCGCCACATAATGGGTCCAGTTGTAAATCTGAACCATCCAAAGACAGACGTGGCCGAAATTCGTCTAGCAGGGTCAATCAGTAAGTATGTATGTGTAAAACCCCTTTTAAACTATACCAAGCTAAGGACTTACTTATGCAATATTTGTCACAAAAACGTCAGGAGTTATTTTGTCTTACCTTCTCACTATATTTATTAATTTACTCAATTTTTAACAGACTTTAATGAAGTTTAAGCCTCAGCGGTCCATACATTTAGCATTTTGAATGGTTTAAAAAGGGTAAGGTTGGTTAGGTGCACTTTTTTCTAGACAATTTGTATGTTTACGTTCAATCAGTGAGAACTTTTCACCACGCAAACATCTCGGGAATACAAAGGGCTGAAATCTGCTCTAGAATCTGCTTTACCATCGCAGTCGTAAAAGCTAAAAGCGTTGATTGATCTACAAACTTCGATCATTCCCCTCATACACTTCACATCTGGTCCACTCAAGTAGGTATACCTAAAACTTTATTGTTTCTGATTGAAAAACAATCGCGATCAAAGCAGCTCGCTGTTGTTACAGTTACAAGAAAATAAACAGCTTTTAAATTGATTTCAGGGTTCCGTGGGTTTCTAACTAGCAGGTACCTACGAAAATTGACAATAAACATAAAGAAGAAAGGAACCCTGTGTGAATCTCTGTTAAATGCTTGCAAACACAAAGGCTTTGAGCTTTTATAAGTATTATAGGTTATATTATAAATTTCTGCTTCCTTACTCTACTCATAGAAAAAAATTTAAAAGAAGCAGCAGCAGAAGCAGTTTACTGGTCTGTAAAATTCTGAATATTATGTATATACTTATTTTGTAAGTACATAATAGCAAATATTGCAGTTTTTTTTAGTAAAGAATTAAAAATATACATCTATCTCGTTGTTAATTTTAACGGAGAACTTGTAAAGCACGGTTTTGCAAAGCACAGTTTTTTTAGCACGGGTTTCTTAAAAGCGGATCGCTTTTAAGAAACCCGTGCTAAAAAAACTTGTCCTAATAATGAATCGGACGTCTCGTTTAAGTAACGAAACGTGCGTATACTCGTACTAGCATAAAAACTGTTTGGATCGCCTTTGATGTGAAGAAATTAAATAATCCTGGGCAATAACAAAACAAATCATTTTTCTCTATGAAAGTGTTTGAACTCATGTGGGTACATTTCAAATGTCCAAGTTTTGTTTCAAGTTTCAATTTCAAGTAAATAAGGTCACAACACATGTCATAATCAAATGCCTAGAGACCAGGGCCCCATTTCTGCTAACCAATAAGCCTTTGGTTAGTAGAATTGGAGCCTACTATGACAATGGCATCGTCGCAAAATCATCACATAGAATCTTTAGATGAAAGAAACTCGATAGACTAAGGACAAAGACATTTTCCAATGTCTTTGACTAAGGAGGAGCCTAAAAGTGCCAATACAATAAACATGATAGTAGGTATTTCTTTATAGAAGGTTTATGTTATGCAGAATCTGTTTTTACTCGTATTATAGGTACCCCTAAAATGTAGCCTAGTTTAGCGTAGTTAGCATAAGTTATTTTGAAAATTTGCAGTCGGTTTGTTTTACTTTATTTATGTGATTAAACCTATGTATAATAAATTATATGTAATAAAGTCTTTATTGACAAAGAAATTTATAATTCAATAAAAAAACAAATTAGAACTAGTAACTTTTTCAATTTAACCAATTAAGCTAGCTGCAAACAATCTACAGGTATAAGCTACCTGTAGATACTGATATGGATCAGATAAGCTGATCCATATCAGTACCAGTTGGAAGCGTCCCCAAGACGCTGGCTGCATTGCCCTGCTGTGAAAAAAATATATTTATAAATATGTTGAATAAATTATTATTATATTATATTATTACTCTAGATAGGTAGTGAGTGCGGTATTATTTGTACGGAGAGATTCATAGAATGGTGTCAACCAATGACGAGCGTCTCTGTATCTGTGGTTTCTTTCAGTTAAGGTAGAACAACAACCCTGTGTTATTCTATGACGATACCACTGTCATAGAGAAGCGATTGATTTAGATTAGAGCCCCCAATACCTTTAATGGTATTGATTGCCAATACGTGCCAATACTATATAATTATTACATATTATTCATAATTCATTTATTGTTTGTGAATCAGGTTTACAGTCGGTATATAAGACTTATTTTAGATCGCTGAATTCTGCCGCTTAGGCGTAAAAAACATTTTAATATACATTGGCATTTTATAAACTTTTGATACACTGCAGGATTGGAACCATGATCTCTATGGAACCAAGATTAAGGATCCTCCACCGGCCCAATGACGTTTTCTCTTTACCTACTCTTGGTCTTATCAGTTCCACCTATAAATCTCAGATCACGGGTTGGTCGAAGTGGTATCTTCTACCGACCTGTTGGTCTATTAAGATTTATTGTGACGTGTCCAAGAGTCCTGTAAGGTCTAAAAAAGGAGGAAATAAAGGACTTTGAATTTGAATTTATTCGTGAGTGTATCCACTCACACTATTGTCGCTGGTCGTTGGCTGTATTTTTTTGATTACGAATACCTTAAGACAACTTAAAATATACCAATGATGCAAAAATAGCATGAGGTATAACGTATACATCTGTATTGACCATTGACAGACATTGATTTGGATTTAATAATTCCGAAATTAAAGTTATGTACCTACATATTTGTGGTTTATCCGTGAAAGTTTTCAGCGAAAATAGAGATCTACCCCACACACGCTCTATCACACTGTACAGTGAGACTGGGTAGATCTTATTTAAGACAAAAGATACAAAAGGTTTTGAATTTATTTAACAATGATTCGCTTAGATAATGATAAAGTCTGGAAACTGCACTGGTTCCCCGCGACTCCGTCATACATATGTAGGTACCTCATGACGACATATGTACATAATTACATCCAAGAAATTTTAAAATATTCCAAATTTGTTTGGGATATTATTGAATTTCTTAGAAATTACCCCCAGTGTGTGGGCTCACGCATAATAATAACAAAAACCATAAACGCACATCCATTCTTATCAAGTTTCTATCTTTTGTCTCGTAGATTATGAGAAGTGATCCAAATGCAATGTACTACCTTAATTAAACTAACATTTATGTATAAGACGACCAACCAACACAATGCTATTGTGGTTTAATGGTGCAACTTTGATAACCACATTCATTAGTGATGCATTTTGTAGAAAGTACCCAAGTAGCTACCAAGGTACGAACATGCCGGGGCACGTCCCAGTTTACGAACGATCTGTTGGGGACGTTTCAAAGGAACCTAATATGAAACCATTAAATAGATTTACTGTTGTACTTAAACATGTCTAATGGCTGGTTATTTACAACCGTCGCTTCGCTCTGAAACCGGAACATGTAGTAGGTACTTACGAAGGTAGTTAAAGATTCTGTGTGTACCGATTGTCGGTTTTGGTCTGAGCGCGGAACGGCAGGTAAACATTTCTATACAGAAAATAAGAAGCCTTGAAAAGTAACGACGATCTTTTCGCGGACGAGTTGTCCACTTCACTTTGGGGTAGGTAGGGTATAACTCGTCCAAATTTAAAACCAAGAGACTTTAGATTCGGACGAGATATAACCCCTACTTAAAAGTGTGGACTACTCGCCCGCGGACGAGTTTTTTTGTGGACGAAATGTACCTCGTCTAGTCGAGGTGATGTATGTGCGTAGGTACATATTCACTATACATAAGTAGGTACTCACAAAAAATGTCTCCGAATTCTTTATTATTTTAAAAAAAATTCGTTATTAATTATTTTGATGAAATTTCTTTATTAGCAAAGAATGTTACAATCAAAGAATAAAAACAAATTAGAACTCTTATTTACAATTGAAACAATTAAGCTAACTGCAGACTGTTGCAACATTTTTTTAAACATAAAAATCTTCTTTAACGGGTTAATTAAGTGTATGGTTTGCAAAAATTACGCTGAATTCAAACGCGGTCAAGCCTCGCTTCAGGTTGAATCATACTGCACCTACTCACTGAAAAATTCCTTATCTCCTTTATATGTACGTACACCTCTGTTACCGTTTCACGCCTAAACGGCTGAACGGATCACAGTGAAATTTGGCAGGGAGATAGATAGTATTCCGGGCAAAGGCTACTTAAAAGGCGTAATAAGTAAGTAATATACCTATTAGTTATAATGGATAATTATAACTAACTAGCTGCTGGCCGCGGCTTCGCACGCACTTTACCGGGATAAAAAGTAGTGTATGTCAGTCCCTGGTATATCGTCTACCTCCCTGCCAAATTTCATTGAGATCCGTTCAGCCGTTTAGGCGTGAAAAGGTAACAGACAGACAGACAGAGTCCTTTCAAATTTATAATATTAGTATGGATAATTTATATATAACTAAGTAATATGCCACGGTACGGTGCCTGAGAGCAATGTTCAATATAAAAACTAGCGGTAGTTGTAGACCACTGTTCCTAAAACACAAAATACTAACACTTCTTTGACGACCGATGTGGCGCGGCGGGCGAAGGTCCGCCTGCGACGCAGAAGGTTGCGGGTTCGATTCCCGCCTTGGGACAAATGTTTGTACGATCTGCAAATATTTGTTTCGGGTGTTCTGGGTATTTTCTATATATAATAAAAAATTATTTATCTATGTTATGTATTGTATTAAGTTTATCAGTCATCTAGTATCCATAACACAAGCTCTGCTTACTTTGGGGCTAGATGATGCTGTGTGGATTGTCCAGCATTTTTTTTTTTTATTTATTTTATTTACTTCCGTCCCTTTATAGAACCAGGATTAAGAATATTTTATTTCTCGCTAAGAATAAATTTACTTAAATGAGAAAACACATTTTTTTAAAAAGTAGGACTAACTCGTACTAAAACTAACATAAGAAAAAAAATTGCTACATTTTTATAAAAAAAAAGTGGGTAGTTATTAATAAGAACATGCCGTAATGGAATGTCTCTGCACGTAAATAAAACAATAGCCGCTCGGCTATGACGCGGAGCGAGCACAACTGGAAGGGGCTTGCAAACAGTATACAATAAAAAAAAAATAGACAAAATGTCAAGCTAGGTCGCTTGACATTTTGTCAAGTTCATCAGTTACATTGACTTAATATAATGTTTAAGTATTTTTTTTTAAAGTTGACATTGGCCTTCTTTAATATCTCTCGGTAATTTATTATACAGCTGTGCACCTGTGCACCTTCGTATTTAATATTTTTCTTGCCATAGTTAGTTCAAGGAGTGTAGTTTTATGTCATTGGCACTACGGAGTCTAATCATATGAAATTGTTATTTTTTAGTGAAACTTATTTGAACTTATTTATATAAAAGAGATAGCACTATATGATATAATCCCCTCCTGTTCCCCCAGCTATCTGACACGTGACACTGTGTGCAGAAACAGACGAGATAATAGTGGCTGAAACGAGATAATAGTACTCGTAGGAGGCAACAAGCTAACACAGTACTAATGCGGACAAGCGTTGTTAGTATGGTTCCTAAAGTGTATCAAAAAAATACCTAAACAGTTAAAAGAACTAAATGTCCAACTCTTTAGACATAAACTGAAAATGTTATTAATTAATTTATTTTATTTATTTATTTATCATAACACCATAACAGGTTTTTTTTTATCCTAAGGCGATGCTAGATCTACGTAGGTACTTAACTTATAAATAAATACAATTATTATACTAATCTAAAATACATTTTGTTTCTATCACGAGCCGTGCCATTTCCATGACTTTCGGCAGGTGTTGATGAAATATATCCATGCTATTTATAAGTGTTATTATAATATAAACGATTTTTTCAATGATATTTTTTTGTGAATTCTAAGTTATTACACGTCATTCTCTCTGAAATATTTTTGCATACCGACTGCGGTCAAGCATGTTGATTCACAAAATGTATTTATCTGTTACCTTACTTAACACCTCCTCCACCTCCACGCCCTAAAATGGTCCACTGTTGGACCCAGGCTTTTTACCTCACTGGGGGTAATGCCCATAATCCCCACGCTGGGCATGCGGGTTGGGGATCGCAGTTCGGTGGTAGAATTGTTCGCCAGGAGGCGCTGCTGCCTACCCCCGGTGGATACCCGCGCGCAACCGCAAAAGAGAAAGTTTCGTTCAGAAATGAATGAGTGATGTCAGTTGACAACGTCCGACCCGACCAGGGTCGGACGTTGGTTGGCAGTTGGTTGGTTGGTTGCAAGATCATTATTTATTATAAATTGTTTGAGTGTTTCCCGTGTTGAACAATAGATTTATCTTTATTTTTAAAATTATTTTTAAAGGTATGTATTTTTGAGTGTTTTTATTTATTATAATCAGTCAGCTATAATTTATTATATTACTATTAATATTTTTTTTTGTCTGTAAACCGTGTAGACACCCACGCACCATAAGTCCTGCCAGAAATCCAGCGATGAGCAACATTAAGCAGAGGCAGGGCCTTTTTGGTTCACATAGCTTTATTTTTTATTAATATTATTGTGTACGTACCTATTTGATGTGTGAGCCAATAAATTGATTTTCTTTCTTTCTTTTATTTCTTTATACCCCTTAGTCCCCTCTTACGACACCCGCGGCAAGAGTTGTGGTGGTGGAAATTTAATTTTGAATTTGAATTTGAATTTGATAAAGATTAAAGTTTAAATTTTTTGATTTGATGAAGAAAGTGGCGGTTTCGCCGTAAGGATCGATCCCTTCAACTCAGCCGGTGAATATCGTAATAGCAGATTTAGGGAGCCTTCCAGAAGAAAGGCAGCTGCTTCCTTCTGTGTATTTTTAACACCTCAACTGCGATCACCAATCCGTAGCTTGTTCTAAAACAAGATTTAATTTAATAACTCCAACGTGCTTGGACAGACAAATGGAACGAGCCCAAACTCGACGGGGTTAAGTAATTTTGTTTAGGAGTTCCTTTAGCCACCTTCTGTGTTCATCTTCAGACCAGCTCGATGGTACTATAAAATTGCATTGTCACCGAACTAACATAAGTAGGTGTGCCAAATTTCAGCTCAATTGGTTGACTGGTCTAAAATTCAGTTGCAAGATTTGTCTCACACATGCCTACATACCTACATACATACATACAATGTACATATTTACCTAATAAAATAAATATATACTCGGTGCCATAAAACATGTATATTAAGCCGAACGGGGGTGATTCTGGACCCCGAGGGGATTAACTTTTGTTCTACGACTTTTTGAATTTCGATATTTGTTAATTGTTTGAAAATATAGGGACATTTTTTGCTATATATTCATGTGCTTTTAAGTGTATTCTTACATTATTATTGTTTTGAAATTTCAGAGGATTTACATAACTTTTTTGTAAGAATTTCATGACTAAACTATGATTTTGCTAAAATAACAAGCAAAGAAACAATTATGTATGTATTTTTTATTATGATAAATAATCCAAAGTTGCGTATAAAAGAACAAGAAAAAGAAGAAAACAAGACGAACAAGAAGAAAAACAAGTTATAATAAATATTCGATATTCAAAAATAGTTATTCTCAAATTGATCCCCTCGGGGTCCAGAATCACCTCTTTTGGCTTACTACACATGTTACGTGCCATCCTGTTTATTTATATTTTAAATTTAAGATACTACCTAACTATTTACTTCTTACTTCTCTGAAATATGGCCCAACCCCCGCCGGTCTGACGAGCCCTCGACTGAGTTGCATTGCAACGCAAAAGAGGTCTAATTATATTCACAAAACAAGTCTGTTTTGCCTATTTACTGCAATCTGCTAACACGGCCCGTCAACTTTATAAGACCTTGGTATGAAATTAATTAACAAAGCCGTCATGTAACCATCTGATTTTCTTATTGGTAGGTTTATTAATAAACTAATTTAAGTGAACATGCAGGTTGGAAAGTTTAAAGTACCTAAAGATAATCAACAAGATCCGTCAAGTGCGAGTGTGACTCGCGCGCCGAGGGTTTCGAACGGTTGTCAAGCATACCAATATGTACTATAGGTACAGGTTAGAAACTTTGCTATTTGATGAATACCAAAAATTTCAAGGTTTTCAGATGTATCGGTTTGCAAACTTCGGAGTAGGCGTAGACAGAAATAGTAAAATTTTCGACTTTGTTCAAAATATTTCAAAAAGTATGAAACGTACAGAAATTTCAAAAACTGTTTTGTAATTAACAAACTGATACCTTTCATTTGATACCCCACTTGACATTGTAGGTCTCTTTTAAAATTTCGACATCACAATTTGTACTGAAAATTTTCATTTCAATTTTTCATTTATTATTATTAATTATGATGAAAATGATTTGATTTTTTGTATTGTGTAATATTTATGATTATTATAAGAGTTATTATTATATTAAGTTTTAATGCAATTGTGAATTTATACTGTTATATAATACGTTAATTTAAATTGTTAAGTACCTACTACTTACGTATTAAGTAATATTGTATGTACCTTATCTAGACCTGTAACGATGTTGCCAATAAAGAATCTGAATTTGACTCTGAATCTAAGAGCTCAAGGTTCATTGTTATTTACCACAGTGCACTGGAGGCAGCATTACTAGAAGTCAAGATTCAATAAACAAAGTTCAATTAAAACGCGATCAAAGGCTGCTCCGTACGATACATGCAAGCTAATTTTACAAACATTTAATCAAAACTTGAGAATTTTACGTTGAAACTCTGGCAGGCAATTCTCGCAATATATCACTCGATAAATATGGCAAGAACTGTAAAATTTGTCAGTTCTTTTATATAAAAACTGATAACAAATTATTAGATTGACAGTTCTTGCCATATTTATCACTCGATAAATATCAAAAAAACTGTCAAATTTGACAGTTCTTTTGTTCTTTATCGAGTGATAAATTGACGAGAATTGGCTTCCAGGTATAGAACTTAGTGAAAACCATCGTAACATGGCTAATGATACTCATATTTTCACCCCTCACAACTATGAAGACTGTAGGTAGATACTACGGTAAACCGGAAGTCAAAATACCGGAGAAGAAGGTTTAACTAGTTTCTGCCTGCGGCTAAGCACGCTTATTCAAAGGATAATAAGTACCTAGCCTTCTTGCTATTCCAGGTTTAGAACTACAGATTTTTCGTATAAGTTGATGTAGAACCTATGTATGTGTAAAGGTTCTATATCTAGTTATATGAACAATCTGCCAGATCCGTTTGGTAGGTTTGGCGTGAAGAGTTGACAACATCTAAACGTCTATTCTATACAAACTTTCCTAATTAAACAGTGTGAAAACTGCTGAGATATAATCCGACTGTTTTTTTCGATAGAACACAGGATTTAATTTTTATTAGGAACTGCTCTTAAACAAACTTAAATTAAGAGGACATAATAGGTAATTTGGATAAACAATTTAATACGAGAAGCTTTTATTTAATTAATGTTAATTTGTAAATCTGTCAAAAAAGCGGCAAATCCGCGAAAACTAGAACCGCTCCAAAATACCTAGCTTTCAAAATTCCATCATGACATCTTCTTGAAAATATCTAAAAGATCTACTTTCCTCAGAAAAGTTTAACTGACAGGCGTTGAAAGAACCACTCAAACTTTATAAATACACGTGGGCAATATTTTAAAACATTCGACATTGCATTTTACATGTAAGTTCGCTCAGCTCAATTTATTCAATAAAATACCTACTCCAATAATAAAATCAAAAGTTTTAGTTCTTCAGGATTCCTTGTAGAGTGGGCTTAAGAAAGAGATGCGAGAAACATTTATTGACACAACCCTGATACACAGAACAAAAATAGTACTTAACTGACAGATAATACAAAATAATGACTTAAAAATATACAAAATAATAATAAAAGGGTAGGTAGGTACCTACTACCCGTTGACCTGGACACGGAAAAGTAACTTCATCTATACTAATCCATACATAGCTTAAGGTCAACTTAATAACTTATCTTTGCTTGTATTTTTTCAGAAAGACTTTTTCTACGGCTTTTCGGGAGCCTTAGGGCTCTAGGGCGGCGGTCCACCGCCTAGGGCGCATCAGGTATTGTTTTCCAGGCCGGGGGCAACCTCAGCGCAACATAAATTATTGTGATGACACAATGCACGCAACCGATGAATGCGATTAGGCCTAATGTGACGGAAAACCATCCCATCGTGTCTGTGCAGCCTCTCTTAGAGTGCACACAAGTTCCTGAGCTCGCTTTTTTAGTGGACAGAGAGGCCTCAAAATTCATCGAACCAGAATCCATAAGGATCCCGTTATCTCGCTGTCTGCTCCGGTTGCAGGAGCGGTAGATGTTTCGACACAAAATTCAGATTATAGTACGGCTGATATACCCCTTTTTTGGAAAGTTCTGAGTGAGTACAAAGCTACAACCCCTATTTTTAAACGTATTCCTAGAGGTGCCCGCATCTCTGTCGCTTCTGCTCTCTCAGGAGCTATTAGAACTTTGTTTCTAATAACACCAAGCGAGCTTGGGAGCACTTAATAGTTTTCACTTACAGCGTACTGCATATAAAGAAAGATTTGGCCAACAAAGCATCAGTCACTGTTAAGATTAAACAAAATTGTGTTAGGTACTCTGCACACGAAGAGCAGCCTATTTCCATTGTTGATCAGGACACACCACAAAATTCAAAATGTAATAAACCATTGGCTGAATCTACTATCTACAGACTTGTAGAGAGTAAACTCAATGATGGTGACATCAAAGGTGCCTCTCGCATAATGTTCTCAAACGACACGATGGCGCCAAATGACGATGCTACTCTCATATCTCTTGAGAGTAAGCATCCACCAGCAGGGGACAATATGCAACTCCCCGATCCACCGGAAGAGTGTGATGTCGCTGTGAACACGAACTGCCAGGACGTGCTTAAAGCTGTTATGTCTTCCCAGAGTGGCTCTGCCGGCGGCCTGGATGATGTGACTCCACAGGATCTAAAAGATCTTAAGTCGTGCTAGACAGATCTGGCCATGCAGGTGCCCTTCCTTGCACTCCATGCAGTACATTCCTTTCGTACATTATTAGATCAAAATTATGGGGAGGTCATTCTGAAGGTAGACGTCAAAAACGCCTTCAATTCCGTAGACAGGCGCCTTGCTAAAAGAAATTTATGACGAAATTCCATAAATTTACCCTTTGCTCTGGCAATGTTACTGTTTACTGTCAAAATTAATTTACACAGGAACAAAGTCATTTTGTCCGCTGTTGGATGTCAGCAAGGCGACCCTCTTGGTCCGGCCATATTTAGCTTTGCTATCCAACCGATAATTCAACATCTCCGATCCAAGCTCAATAATTCGTATTTGGATGACGGAACATTAGGTGGAGAGGAACAGTTTTTGATTATCTAAAAATCAACACAGATGAATTTCGAAAAATAGGTTAGGGAATAAAATTTTTCAAAGTGCGAGCTTTTTATTTCGGTCTCTTGTGTAGACAAAAACAATATCATTGGCAAATTCAATAGTTTGGCCCCCAGCATTACAGTTGTAGATAAATGTTCACTTTCCCTCCTTGGTCTAACAATCCTTGATGAGTATTTCAGTCCTTTAAAAAATTTCAAATTTTCAAAATATCTATTGTCTCAACCGCAATGGGACGGGTTTCTGTGTGAGATGACACGAAATTGTTTGATACAAACGTGCTACAGCTCTGCGGATCGTGCCCGTCTCCTGGCCGTTGGGAAAATAAAGTCTAAATGGGAGACAGGACATTGGTCGCAAGCATTTCCTTCATTTAACACTGGCACTTTATTGGACCCCGTAAAATTCCGTATCGCAACATATTCGGTTGGGTGCAAGGTGTTGCGCGCCTCATCAATGCCAGTGCGGTACTGCTGTCGAACAGCTTGGTCATCACGGATTATCGTGTACTAGGGCCACGGGTCGCATATCTCGTCATGCCAGTCATCACGACATCATCCGGCGGGCCTTTGTCACCGCTAGCAGCTATTCACGAACCGAATGGTCTGTTGCGTGACGATGGTAAGAGACCTGACGGCATGACACTAGTCCCATGGGAGCTGGGGAGGTCCATTGTGTGGGATGCTACATGCGTCGACACACTTGCGCCTTCCCATCTTCCGAGGACATCCGTTAGGGCTGGTGCGGCGGCAGATTTGGCCGAGGATCTCAAGAGACGCATATATGCAGATCTCGACAAAGCCTACACATTTGCTCCCTTTAGGGTCTAGACCCTAGGTCTGTGGGGTACCGAGTCTCTCCAGGTTTATAAAAAGTTATCTGAGCTATCTGGTCGACGCGACGCGTGACCCGAGACCTGGTGGGTATCTGCCGCAGCGCATCAGCATTGCCTTACAGCGGGGAAATGCAGCCAGCGTCTTGGGGATGCTTTCGAGTGGTGATAATATGGATCAGTTGAGCTATCTGTAGATTGTTTGCAACAGTCTGCACGTAGCTTAATTGTTTCAATTGTAAATACTAGTTCTAATTTGTTTTTATTATTGAATTGTAATTTTCTTTGTCTTCTTTTATTTATTCAATAAATAAATATTACCACCTTCTCGTTTGAGAATGTGGTTATAAAGGAGTGTGTCGACGCATGTAGCATCCCACACATATATTAGCTATTTTGTAGAAAGTAGCTAAGGTAGCTAATCTGATTAAGTGAATTCAATTCAATTCAGTCTGCAGATAGCTTAATTGTTTAAAATGTAAATACTAGTTCTAATGTGTTTTTATTATTGAATTGTAATTTTCTTTGTCAAGTGAATTAATACCCAAAACCGCCTCTAGAGAGCCTTTCATATTCTTGATATTCAAGCAAGTCGTAACGAGTATAGTAAAAAGTAAAAAAACATTTATTTGACACAAGTAGAATTACAAATATATAAAATGAATCCATAGGCTCCCAAACTAGTTATAAACTGTGTTTCAGGAGCCAGTGGCTTCTCCCATTTTGGAAAAGTACAGGTTGTGTACAAAGAAAAATATAAAGTTACTCTAAAGCTACTCTATAGGCGATAGGTAGTTCGCGCGCGTTGTTTATTTGTAGTCCAGAATTGTGACAAAAAGTTATTCTGGATGCACGGGTTGCATTTATTTGAGTATTTAACGTGTGACTTGGATTTTAGAATAATATCATAAGTACTAATATTATAAATGCGAAAGTTCGTGTGAATGTTTGTTACCACGTACGAGTATCTCCGTAACTACTTAACCTATTTAGATAATATTTGGTATGTAGATAGTTTAAAAAGGAAAGTGTTCGCAACGAATCGTTTTTTTTTTGTATTTTGTCATTTAGTTATAGGGATATCGGTCACTGCAACAGCGTTCTAGCTGAGCCTGTTTCAGACGCATCTAGGACGTTGTACAAACTGTACATGTCTGGGAATTAGTTCATTTTGTTTTAGTTTATAAGATTTGATTTTGTTTTGTTGTTTAACTCACCAGGGCGTCATAATCGCATGTGTGACAAAGCCCTTAATATAGAATAAAAAAAAAGTTCTAAAATAACACATAGGCTAACCTAATTTTCAAAAATGTATCTCTGAGGTGATAGATAGATAGATAGATAGATAAAGGTTTTTATTTACGACTTCAGACATATCAGACAATAGCAATTAAACAGGATGGTAGTAAAAAAAACAATAATAAAAATACAGTTGACTAAGTAATAAAAACAAATAATAATATTAAAAATCTAAGTAAAATGTCTGTATGTGCTGTGAGGTGGTTAAAAAGGGTGGTAAACTATGGAAAGTTATTATTCCTCGGTTCGATTCACTCAAACCTCGGTATAAATAAACTATAAAGTAAATACTGAAACACGTATTTTTATAGAACTACCCTTATGGATTGTGCAATCGATTTCCACGCGGGCGAAGCCGCGAGGCGTAGCTAGTTATTCAATAATTTATTTATTTATGACATAGGAAGTGTAAAATGTCTACACATCATAATACCCTCCTCTATACCAATTACTTGGTTTTGTACTTTTTTTATATAAACAATTTTCATGAAAAAGTAATTAGATTTCATTAATTACAGGCTCAGGCACGAACATACAGATGATTGCTTTTAACTAACAATATTCATTTATGAACCAATTATTTAAAATTTTACGGGGTTATAACAAAATGGGAGCCTCATTACATTACCACCCTCTCCTCTGGATACTCCACTACGAAAATACAAAACGATCATCTTTCAGATTTTCAGAGAATTACCATACTCTCTGATAAAAAAGGGACATAATCCACAGTTAATTTTCAAAACAACACTAGATTTCTGAAGATTTTCCCGCGGGAATGCGTGATGCTTCGCGGAGCCACATAGAACGATTCACAGTTGAACCGAAGCGCCCGCTAGCGACAGTCGGCCGTGTTCTAACCGCCTAAACTTAGCGCGATCTCTGACTTCCACATTCAAAATATGATTTTGTTTACAACATTTTTTAGGGGACTTGAATAAAACCTACTTTCTTTTAAAAAGTGATTGTGGTTGTTTTATTAGTAAAATTATGGGAAAGTTTGACAGTGAGCTTTTTTAGTTTCAAGAATAAAGTGCACGTTTTTGTTTTTGTGAGTGAATGAAGAAAGTTTTGTGATCTTGTAGCAGTTCATGTAAGTATCTACCTACTTTCCCTAACCAATCAGTCTCCGTTGTGAAATATCTCAAAAGTTTGTTTAATTCGTAAGTTAGCGGGAACATCAGACAAAGCTATATTGCGAACTTGAGTATAAGTTCCGAACTATTCGATCTCTGTAGGTCGTTACGAAAAATTACCTTTTTTAATGAGTTCGGGTTGAGAATAGAATACTTGGTACGATCGATGGTTATGGCATCGCATCAACCTATAAGGTAAATATGTAGGTACCTAATTAGATTCCATAATCATAATTAATTTTCCTTGGTATATTTTGTTCTTCAAGGAGAAACTGGAAGGGAACGAGATTTTTCCATTGCAATAACAATGTAGCCTAAAATAAATGACCTTATGCTCAATAATAAACACATAAAATGTCTTACCTTCTTATAGTATGTACATAACAGCACTGCGTTAAATAAATAGTAGTGTTTTTCAAATTTTAAGGGCCAAACTTAAAAAGTTTATTTAAGAACACCAAAAAACCACTGAAGATATCAGAAAAGAAATTGCAATTTTATAGTACATATTATGTTTTGTAGTGTGACAGTTTTTGTATTATGTGCCACATACACAAGCCTCGCTCGTCAGAATACCCCTGAAGATTTCTGTAGAGCACATAATATTGTGTGACAATATTATGTGCTCTAATTTTCAAAATTATGATAGTAACATTAATTCTAATAATATATATAATAGCACTCTGACATGTAGAAATGAAAAAATTTAAAGGACTGACGAAATAAGATTCCTTGGTATAATATTGGACAAACATATCAATTGGAAATCACACATAGAGCAAATGGGCAAGAAACTTAATCGTTTTGTTTTTGCTCTGAAAAGATTAAGACGAACATCAGGCCAACAAACTACATTAACCGCATATTTTGGCTACGTCACCTCAGTGCTAGGGTATGGTCTTTTGCTTTTCGGTAACTCTACGCATATCAAAAGAGCTTTCATTATTCAAAAAACTAACTAGTTTATATATCTACCAAATTGGCTGTTTCGTAAAAGAGCATGCTTCATTTTTTAACATGTATAGAGACAAAAATAACTCCGTTATAAAAAATAGAGATCCCACTAGGCTTATTATACCAAAACTGCATTAAGTGGGAAAAATTGCTCTATCATGACAATAAAAATTTATACCAAAATTCCTAGAGACATAAGAGAACTGCCTACTAGTAAATTTAGGACAAAATTCCGTAGGTGGCTCTTAGAAAAATGTTTTTATGACATGAAAGAATTTAATAATCAATAAATTACCTAGTTATAAATTAGTATATACCTCTAAGTAAATATTGTACGTCCATAATTAATGGATAAACTGTTGCTTCCACCTAGCTTTTAAGATCTCATTTGTACACAGTTTTTACAATAAATTTCATTTCATTTCATTTCATTTCTACCTAGACAAAGCCTCTCTTCTCGCCCTCTTGCTCGGGTCACATGCTGGCTAATATTTTGAGAACCTAGATATAATTTTGTATTACCTGTGTTTAGTCTGCTTGTACATGCTTGTTTGTTTTCTTTTTAATTTTCACTTTATTGTCAAATATTACACATCAAAAATGTCATTGCTCGCTGTTATAACGTAACGTAGGATATTTAATTATATACATATAGCTCTAGTTATTTATCTTAGACTCTAATGGACATTTTTCTTTTTCTTTTTAGTAACTTTTCTTTATATAGTCGCGTACGTGACGTAACGCAATGGTTTCGACGGAAGATCAGCGTTGTAGTAGCTATATCCTATCTATAGCTATAACAACATATGCTGAGTCGAACGCCATTTTGTAGCTTTAAAGTATTTTATAAGTGGGTATTATTATTACCTATATAGTTTATATGTTGTTTGTCATTTAATTAGTTTTAGTATTAGTTTTTAGCTACAAATAAAGTAGGTATATCTTTCTTTCTTACTAATAGATTTTTTTACATGTTATATGTATATTATTGTGAAGCGTCTTACAAAGTACCTAAATAATAATTGTACCCACTAGGAGGTTAAGCTTTTCCTCAGATATTAGCCAGAATTATATACAACTTTTGGACGTTACAGAAAATTTAATAATGTGAAAAAAAAATTGAGGGTAAATGCAATATTGAATAGAACGCTCGAGTTGTATTGTTTGAGTGCTCGGTGTTTTGTGAAAGAAGAATTTATATACCTTTTCCCAGCAATGGTGTAACTAAAATAAATATTAACCTTAGAACCGGAAATCAAACTGTTTATCTGACACTCACTTAATTTGCTTACCAAGAACTCTATTCACCTATGTTGTTTGTGATGCGGAGTTTATTGAAGTGAGAAGTGCCTCCAGTATTTCACACATTTAGGAGTTCTTACAAAAGCGGTTTAACCCATTGACGTAAGGTAGCGGTGAAGCGTTGTTGGCACACGTAAGCGTTTTGGAAGGTAGAGATGGTAACTAGATACTTTTTGATAAGTATTACTTTTTCGAAAAAATGCCTTAAAATTAAGAATGTTGTCAGACTCTAACTAAAGTAAGTAGGTTGGATTTATATATGTATATATTGTCTATACTTAGTATTTATTTATCTATGTTCTTTCTATAATACGCCACCGTCTAACCGTCCGCCACCGTCGTCCGTAACTATTGTACATATATATGTACAATAGTTACGTGTCCTCCAAAGGTTGCATGGCTCTTAGCGTTAAGGCCGCCCAATGTGCAACTTTCTCTGTGTTTGTGTTTTCTGTTCTGTTTTTCTCCATCCAAGTGTGCAATAAAGAGTATTTGTATTGTATTGTTGGATTAGGAGAGTACTTATTTTTATTAGCACTTTGACAGAAAGGTAGAAGTCACATTCACCATCGCCCGGTTTAATGAAAATATCTAACGATTATTCGAAGATCATGAGGGATCAAAATACTCGTCTGGACTCCTGCTACATTTTGTTGGCAAAAATGTCAAAAGCGGGGAAAAAAAAATGTCTGGCATTTTTAAAGTTTTTAATCAATTACTTGTTGCTTTATTTGATATGGTGAGCCCGCTCATTCGTTTGTTTTGTGTGCTCGAAGTTTGAATTGACTGAACTTTTGCTATTCACAAGGGGATGGAAATAGGTAGTAGTGTCGCACAATCGTGTACCTATTTAGATTCGTTTGCAAAATTATGATAAACTAAAAACTAGCGGGAACCATTCATAAAATAACATAGTGTCTGATGAATGAATAAAGATACATTGGCACGTTACGCGTTAAAGCTATTTTGAGAAACCACTAAATTGCTTGTAGGTTTTTCCGTCGCTCGAATAAATAAAAATAAGCGTTGTTTGTTTATTTAAACATTTTTAAACTTCATATGTTTTTATTAGCTAGTTAACGTGTTTAATAGCCACGGGATGCGGAAGTGGGGTGTAGAGGGGGCCAAATGCCCCCCCCATTCAAACGGGTGGGGCTGAGCCCCCCTATGACACAGAGCTTTGTTTTTTGTTATAATAAGAAGTGCTTGTCACTAAGAAAAATTGTCCGAGAGAGCAGAGCATAAGAATATTTTAACACGCTTTTATTAGTTCCACCTGTATGTATGTTTGTTTGAAACGGAATCTGTGGTAACTTCAGATTGAACTGAAACTTTGCACATTTATCAATTACCGATGATAATGATAATACAATAATTTAATAAGTTTGTCCCATTACCCTGAGCAGGATCTTTAGGATCAACGATATTTACCTTAAAATCATTAAATCTTCTATACCGGTTGTATGTAAACATACAAACTTATGCCAAATTCACCGACTCTTCGTCTCTTTATATTTATAAGAAGTAAATACAAAAAAATTAACTCGAGAATTGAAAAACGCGAGGGTGGCAGTCCGCCCCGGGTACCAAGCTTCGAGGGGTGCCTTCTTGGCAGCCCCTTGGTGCTTGCTTGGTTACGCCAAGCAAGCATCAAGAAGGGGTGACAACGACTACTCACACGCACAGCCAGATCTATAGATTGATTGATAGTTGATTCTATAGCCTGTTGTCCTATTTTGTTGTTAATCGACAAATAAACGTGAAATGTTCTAGCTCATTCTCATTTTATCTTAGTTTCCTTATCTTGCTAATCATGCCTCACCAATTTCAAAAAAGGCTGCGGCTCACCCGGTCTTCGATACTTATTTTGTATTAAAATAATTTTTGGTATTCCTAACTATTTTGGTAATCGCCGGCAAAAATCGCAACAATGCTGCAAGTCTCTCCGCTCGTCGTCGTCTTAGCTTACTTGTCTTTGTTGCTAGCCCGACCTCGTCAAACTCCAAAATTATCTCCAAAGTTATAGGTAGGTTTATATTCATAGATTTTTATATATTAACGCAATTTAAAAAAAATTGAGCTAGCATTTATTTTGTCATACATCCACTTGCATACTTTCCCCAAACACCCGAAAAAATTTCGCGTACAAAACATTTTATAGTTGTGTTGTTACATTTCGAAAAACATACAAAAATCTTAAAAAACAGTTTTATTACTGCAGTAAATGGACTGGAAGAAGCCGCAGCCGGAAATTGGAGGACGGTGATCAAAAAAGGTAGCCCTGTCATGGAGTACTTCCGCGGCCCCTGGTTATGTGTTACTAGGTTTCGCTTGCGGGTTCGCACGTGTTTTTCCATGTTTTCACCGGGATACTATTGATATTCATTCCAAATTTCATTTAGATACACTAGCCGTTTTGGCGTGAAAATGGAACAGATAGACAGAGCGACACATAATAAACTTTCGATTTTATAATACCTATTAGTATGGATAGGGTTCCAAATCCAACTCTACTACCTTTCTCGTAATGAAAAAAAAAAGCTTATTACCGAATTTTGGATACGGAACCCTAAAAGGTAATTCATAACTCTCCTAAAATATTCTTTATTAACAATGAAAATTACAATTAAATAATAAAAACAATCGTTATATCGAGGTGCTGAGATGTCTCTACGAGGCCGCCACCATGAGTGTCCAAGCACAGGGCCAGCAGTCTAAACCCATCCAATTGCGCAGAGGAGAGAGAGAGAGGTGAGACAGGGGGACGTCATATCCCGAAACTGTTTACGAGCGCGTTGGAAGATATTTTTAAGACGCTGGACTGGAAAAGTAAGGGCATTAACATAAATGGCGATTACATCTCGCACCTGCGATTCGCTGATGACATAGTCTTAATGGCGGAGTCGCTAGAGGAGCTGAACCGGATTCTGGATGGCCTAGCCACAGCCTAGCGATGCATCGGTCTTGGTATGAATTTGGATAAAACCAAAGTCATGATCAATGGCCACATTAATCCGGGTCCAGGACCGGTTGTCGTACATGGCCACCTTCTCGAAATTGTTTCCGAGTACACTACCCTCGGGCAGATTTTGCAGTTAGGTAAAAACAATTTCGAGAAGGAGGCTAAGAGGAGGGTTCAGCTAGGCTGGGCAGCATTTGGTAAACTTCGTCGAGTCTTCTCGTCATCCATACCGTAATGCTTGAAAACGAAAGTTTTCAACCAGTGCGTCCTACCCGTTATGACCTACGGAGCTGAGACGTGGACACTCACGGTAGGGCTGGTCCATCAGTTCAAAGTCGCTCAGCGATCTATGGAAAGAGCTATGCACGGAGTTTCTCTGAAGGACAGGATTCGTAACGAATACATCCAACAGAGAACCAAAGTTATCGACATAAGCCGGCCATATCTCGCGAAGAACCGACAACCGCTGCTGGGGTAAACGTGTTCTCGAGTGGAGACAGCGACTCGGCAAACGTAGTGTAGGACACCCTCCGGCCAGGTGAGATGACGATCTGCGAAAGACTGCAGTCTTTCGCAGATCGTCAGATGCTGGATGCGGCAAGCTGAAGACAGATGCTATGGCGCTCAGCAGTGGACTAAGATACGTTGATGATGATAAAAAATAAAAATAAATTAGAACTAGTATTAACAATTGAAACAATTAAGCTAACTGCAGACTATTGCAAACAATATACAAGTAGCTCAACTGATCCATAACTTTCTTGTTATCAAATATTGAATTTCAAACATCGCTGAAACTTGTAACTATTTACGATCCACTTCAAAAAGTTACATTAATAAAATCTGAGTGGAAAGTTTGGGGCGAATCGAGAATAGCCCGGAAATGAAACCACTTATCTATGTATGAAACCACTATTTCGATGTAAGAAGCAACTATTTTGATGTATGAAACCAGTGACCGCTAACCAGATGTATCAATTAATTGCCGTTTATAAACACTTTAATAAAGTTAATAGCTTTCTTGTATGAGCCTATCTCTGATCTATAAGTTTGTTTATTCTGTATAAATTTGCAATTGATTTTTCGGGGAAATAAACTGAAAAATTCTGATTTTATTGATATTTTTTTTAGTTAGTAGCAACATTATGTTATATATTATTATATAACATAATGTATTAGTGCATAGGTATTAGTGCATTTTGTAAATGCTGTACGTATCTATTTCTTGGATTTCAGTGGACGCAGGAGTGTATTTTTTGATAAATCATTGAATCATTCTTTATAGACATGGTACAATCATTAGATATGATACGTTCTCTCAGCGCTTACTCAACAACTAGCCTGTGTTACAACTACACGCAAACACTCGCTCACATTTACATTTCCAATCTTGTCCAATAGTTGTAATGAACAAACACGAGGGCATTGCTGTAGTCTTAAGTCAATAAATCATTTAGTGTGATTTATCATTTAATCAATTAGTACGTCGTAGCAAGCACGCGTAACACGAACGCCGCGCCGCCGATCCGACTATGACTGACCTGCCTCAATGCACTTCATTGGACCTAATTGCACTTAATTTGAGCTTTCCACTTTCGAGAAGCTCGTACCTCATCTCTTTTTAGGGTTCCGTACCCGAAGGGTGAAAACGGAACCCTATTACTAAGCCTCCGCTGTCCGCCTGTCCGTCCGTCTGTCACAGGCTCTATCTCAAGAACCGTAAGAGGTAGACAGTTGAAATTTTCAGAGAATGTGTATTTCTCTTGCCGCTATAACAATAAATACTAAAAATAAAATAAATATCCAAATTAAAGGGGGCATACTTAAGACGTGATTTTTCTGGCTATTTTTGCTCTTCGTTTGTCAAGGTTGTATCTCTTGAACCACAATAGGTAGACACATGAAACTCTCTATAAATGAGTAACACTTCAACTATAATAACAAAAAATATAGTAAAAATGTAAATTTAAAGTGGTCACCAAACAAGTGAAAATATGATGTTCTTTGAAAAAGTTGCCTGATTTTTACGGTACGGAACCCTTCGTATGCGGGTTGACTCGTACTTGGCGGTTTATTTACTTACAATTAGATAAATAAAAGTAGATTCTCATTATCTCGCCACATAATCCATATCAGCAACCGAATTCGTTAGTGCAAAACACAGGGCTTTATTTTTTTGTAAAATCAATCGTTTCGCTTCCTGCAAAGGTAACCCTGAATAAGCAGTTTTTGTTTTCTTATAAATCAAGGCCATGACTTCTTACAACACTTTTCTCCTACTCTCATGGTTTCGGATTTGGCCATGCACTCCCATCTTAAAAGGCCACCCTATATACACTACTTACTACAATCTACATTGTAGATAATCTAGATCAACGGGAGATCAGAATGCTAGTTTTTATTTTGTTTTTATTCACCGTGGTAATGCAATAATTCTGGGAACACTGCCTTTTCCGGCCGACATCGAAACACCGAAACTGCAACGTCATTGTGATCTCGGTGGAAATTGGGAGCGGAAGCGGAAGCAGATTTAAGAGCGTTTAAAAGAAAGTAAGAAATTAAAATCACATCCTAAAAAAAAACTACTGTAACGGACTTGAACCCGCAAACTTCCCTCGGTACGGAAATGCGCTACGAGGTCAAGTAACCGACGTCGATTCGAAAATCTTTGGGACTTCCTACGGACTCTAGCGCCGTTAGCTCCACCTACAGGGGAAACATTGAAGTTTATCCAATCCTGTTCAAAGACTCTTGCGCAATATAGGTTATAACAAAAAACCTTATACTCGCTAAAGAAGAAGCTAGAAAAATACCATTGAGAACTATACAGACATAAAATAAATAAATAAATAAATAATGCTGGACAATTCACAGCATCATCTAGCCCCAAGCTAAGCAGAACTTGTGTTACGGGTATAGCACCCGTAACATAAGCTCGGCTAGTGTACTTTAACACTATAGTACACTAGCCAAACCAGATGCAAAATGTTTTTAAACAAACCAAGACACAACTGAAACTCACTCGCTTGGCGTCGAGTTTCAGATAAAATTTCAAGCAATATTTTATTGAAGAAAGGATCTCAAATCGACAAGTTATGTAAATTGTTACAATCATTGCACATCCAATTTGGCTGGAATATAGATAACTCATTTACATAATACAATACATATTCAAGTAGACACGGAATTAAATTTCCGAAGCCATGTAGTTGATATTTGTAAAAAGGCTTTCAGAAATCTGGGATTCATATTGTGACAATCTGGCGACTTTCGCAATATCGTCACCATTAGGGTACTCTATAATGCGCTAGTTAGAAGTAGGTTGGAGTGTGGAGCCATGATATGGAGCCCTCATGAAAAAAAATATAGTAGTATGGTGGAAAAATGCAGAATAAATATTTAAGGTTTCTTTTTTTAAAGTTATACGGAGTTTACCCATTTATCCCACTAATGTATCCCACTTTATTTGTTTTAGGTATGGTGGGGTATTTTAAGCTCGAAATTAGAAGGGAAATGATGTGGATTACGTACATTTTTAGTTTGATTAGAGGCATGATACACAACCCTCTGGTCTTAATGAACGTAGGACTATATGTACGTACCTAACAAATATGTGTACGCGCGCCGAAGACCTAGGCTACTTGCCATTCTGAGGGCAAGAACTAATGTCCTGAGCAAGTCCCCGTTCACACGGGCCCTTCGCGCTATTAATAGTTTATGTGCAGATGAGGATGTTGATTTATTTTATATGTCCTTGCCAAAATTCAGGGATGCTGTTTTAAAGTTTTTGGATAGGACGCATAGTAATTAATAAGTAAATTTGTTTAGTTTAAGCTGTAGTATTAAGTTGTAGTTGATGTAATTTTATTAATGTATGTTGTATCTAATTTTATATTTCCTTATCGCTTTGGTGCTGCACTGTAATGATAATGTAAATATGTAACTAAATAAATAAATAAATATTGATTCTTTTAAAAGTTTTACATGTATTTAGTTCAGATAGAATACCTACTGAATTTATTTTCTCTATTGTGGGCATTACTCGATGTTTCAGAAATAAGCTTACACTTCTAAACCGTATACTCGCACCGCCCCTATTTTGCAAAGATTTTTTACACTAGATAGGTACCAGATGTTCAATCAATTTTCTATTATAAACATTAGAGTTCTCAAACGCTAGCTGGTTCTCGTTCCCCGATTTTATTGCCGAATAATTGGCTTCCGAGTTTATTTTTAAAATTATTCTCAGATGAAAACATGCCTAGCTAGTGTACAGGCCTTTTTACAACAATGAGATCAATCATTGGTTTAAACCACGTTTCTAAGAGTCTCTGTGAACATAGTTAAATGTGAATGATAACGTTACCAAGTTCTTAAGCTTGTCTAACTTTAAATGGTTGAGTGGGTATTCTTTTATGAAAATTATGATTCTTCAAGCTAATCATTTTGACGTGTACCTACCAAAACACATCCATCGATATCCATACTAAATTCTAATATATAAATTCAAAAGTAACTCTGTCTATCTATCTATCTGTCTGTTACCTTTTCACGCCTGAACGGATCCTAATGAAATTTGGCATGGAGGTAAATGGTATCTCGGGGACAGATATAGGCTACTTGAAAAGTGCGTTTGAAACCACGGGGCAAGACAATAACTCAGCATACCAGAATATGCTTCAAAGTCGTTATGTCCAAATAGAGAATATCTCTAATCATCATCATCAGCTCGTTTACGTCCACTGCTGAACATAGGCCTTCCCCAAATGGCGCCACGAATAGCGCTACTGCGCCGCCTCCATCCATCGACTCCCTGCGGCCGCTGTAAGTATTATCTGTCATTTACCTTACGAATATTTTCAAAATGAAATAATACTTCCTACTAATATAATAAAGACAAAAGTTTGTGTGTAATTTTGCACAGATACCTAATGCTGTTCCAATAACCCAAAAATTACCCATCCTATAATTGATAATAGAAAGCTCTTTGAATGGTCGCAGGTTACCAGACTCGATTAAGGGGTTACAGGCAATGCTATTTTCAAAAGTCGCCAAAAAAGTTGGCTTATCGAACAAACATTTTATAGTTATGATGAGTTCATAAGCTCAAAATGATAGTTTAATTATTTATTCTAATGAATGTTGTTATCAATTTATCTTTTTTTGTTTTATTTGGGAAATTGTGTACTTTTTATGTTAAAGTAGGTACAATTTTAGAATTGTGTATCATCATGCTTAGATAATTACATGTAACATTTTTTTGTTATGAATAAAAAACTATGAACTAAGCAGGTTTCGGCGTGAAAAGGTAACTTTATATAGACAGACAGAATTACTTTCGAATTTATTATAGACTAGATTCTGCCCGCGGCTTTGCAAGCGTTTGTTGGAACAAAAAGTAACCTTATTCTAGGTCTTTGTCAAAACTACTGAATATCCATCCCGTAGTTTTGATGTTGTCTTCGGCCAAACATCTTCACAACAGCACAACGGCAAATTTTCGCCTTTATAATATTAGTTTGAAGTATGAATAGGTAATAGGGTACCTACACTAGAATAGACACCATACCCAAATTACCTGATAATGATACTGTAAGCTTGCTATAAATAAATGTGTACAGTTGGCTGGAGCTGGAGCGGGAAACTCCACTATGTGATACCTAATGGATTTCTCGGGGAAGTCATGTTTTTGTGTTGATTATTGTATTGTTGTATTGAATGGGTCGTCGACTGTTTTATAGTCAACGAAACGAGACCTTTTAACGTCCATGATAAACAAGTTTATGAAAGTTTAATTTTCGAGTAGTTTATTTCGTTCAGGACATGATCGATCGTTGAACATTGATTCACTGATTGGTATACGACGACTAGAATAAACTGTTTATGATATTAATGTCAATATGTGTATAGGTCAGTATGCGTTATCTATCAGTTGTCAGTTAGTTATTTACCTAATCACTCTAATTATAAAAGTTGAAACCTTGACCTACGCAAAGCGCATTTCAACGAGACTAATAAATAATAATGTAAACAAACAAAATTCAAAAATCTGCTTGCCTACTAATACTATAATACATTGCACATGCATTGCAATAGAGTTTATTTTTACAAAACACCGCCCACTTGACCATTATAAAAGAGAGATAGTCATTATCAGCCATGCAAGCAAGTGTGAAGAGAACGGAATGCTTGAGTCTATCAAGCATTCCGTTCGGTGGCGTGCTGGCTAGAGAAACAGTTTCGGCAACGCTAGACGTTGGACTGCGCTTTGCAAAAGTCGTTCACATGTAAAGTAGTTTATCAGTGGACTGTAAACCTGTTTAACAGTTGACAGCTAACAAACTGTTTAAAAAAACTGTTCGTTCATTCAACGACCACCACTATTATATTGAGCCTCAGAATTGATTATAAACCTGTCTAAAAGTGATCTAAGTTTTATTTTAGTAGTTCAGATAATGCGAGGATAAGTTTTCACTACGTACCCAGTGGTAGTAAAGACAACTAACCCTAAATCCATTAAAAGCCTTTCAGAACTCATTTTCACCATAATTTTTCTTAATTACCTATCATTCAAGGAAAGCTGCGGGCCTAAGCTATCAAACAAAAACTTTCTTTAAAACTTTATGAATAATTTCTTTCATTTCTCTGATTGTCCAAGTTTAATGCTTAGCATTTTTTAGAAAAGAAAGGGAAAAGAAAAATGTACCATTGTTTTTTTTTTTTTTTTGTTTGATACCTCTAGGACCCTTAAAACTAAAGTAGGTGTACAGAGGTATTTTCATAGAGCCCTAATAACGTTCGCTCTATTTAACAAAAAAAACCGAGAAATTGCACGGTTTTATAGTCCAATTGTATGATTTTCGTTTGTTTCTTGAATAATAAAGTTCGTTTTCTCTACTACAATAATAATAAATAAAATTTTAGAAAACTTCTTTTTTATGTAGTCATATTCATTCTCCCGATGCATGTTTAGGCAAAAACTCTCGGGGGGTTTTGAAAGCTCTAATTTGTATTGATTGATTCTATCGAATAAAGACCACCAAAAACTTTTTTTCTAGTTTCTAATCCTGTTCTTAAAAAATTTTTTTTTTTGTTAAGTGCCTTTATGTAAAGAAAGAAAAACTTTCAAACCGCGGCTGGGGTTGATGACTTGGTAATACGGGTGCGCGTTCATTATGCTGCCGTCGAACCGCACTGACCGCATCAAACGGATTTTAGTATTCTTTGTATAGTGTGCTATACAAGTGCGTCCATTTATTCCGACTGTCGGCAATGCCAGCAAGGGGCAAGTTTTCCGTTTAGTGCGTATGACGCACTCGCAAGCCCATTCCGTCCGCCTTTCCTCCCCTGCCGCGCCTCCATTTTACCTCGTGCACAAAATTCGTCCGCTTGCTACGGAAATCCGGATGTTAATGTTGAAAATTCGTTTGCAAATGGCGATCCCGTCGGCTACCGCGTTGCTGCGATTACAATATACGCACCACAGCTTTACGCACAAAAAATCAGTTTGATGCATTCAGTGCGGATCATCCGATGCGGCATGTACCTAAACGCGTCTCCTTTGGGTGCGGAAGTACTTAGTAATTTACCTAGTGAGTGCAATATTGGCTACTTGTTAATCTCTCAGACATCGCTATTATGTATACTGTGCTGAAAGATCCCCTAATATAAATAAATAACCAACGGCGGTGGGCAGCAAAACAATTCTACCACCGAACTGCAATCCCCAATCCGCATGCCCAGCCCAGATTATGGGCATTACACCCCGTGAGATGAAAGCCAATAAGGCGCTTTTCAGGGGGAGGCCTGGGTCCAGCAGTGGACCAATAAAGGCTGTGGAGGGAGCGGTAAGCGGGCTATACCTACGAACCTTATTAATGTTGGAAGAGCACCACCGTGAACGCAGAGACGCGGCGGAACGCGCGCGACTCGAACCACACTCACCCTGAAGTGAAGAGAAGAAACATTGGTGTTCTGTTCTTCCAACACAAATAAGGTTCGTAAACCCGCTTATATCCGTAATAAATTCGTCAAAATACGATAGTTTTTATAGCAACATAGGTAAATATCTAAACAGTATCTAATCATACTATTCGTCCGGTATTCAACTGCCAATCACAGTCAGATAAGTTCCACATTAGTGTATCAAATGCCAATCACGTCTTAGATAAACAAAGTATACAAACAGGTATAACCTTATCTCCCAATAAGGTTTCCTGGAAGAGAACTCTTTTTAGGGTTAAGCTCGCCTCTGCCATTCCTTTTCTAGTTTTATATTTTCTTTATGTATGTTTAGTGCAATAAAGAATTAAGAATTAAAGTATCAACTCTAGTAGCCCTGATTGAAAGCCATATATAATCTACCAAATCACAAACACTGTATTAAGCATATCTATATATTGGTCGGTACTGCAGTCAGTACCGACCTTTAATATATAGAGACGGTGCGGTACGGGCGTAATGGAACGTGTCACACACAGCGTGCGTTCGTGCAGTCAGTACGTGGAAAAGGCGCTCGCAACGAGCAACGAGACGGATTTGCACTCGGCCTAATGTACTAAGTCTTAGTAGCGAGCCAAGGCTTGTCGTGCCATGCATTAAAAAAAAGCTTATGATAGGTATCAAAAACTACCCAATGGATTTTTCGAAATTCCTTTGTTTAAAGTAATAAGAAAAAAAATAGGTGACGGCGCTACTGTGGGTCGGGGTAGCGCCTTAACGGCCAAGGTCGAGATAATGGACTCATCTTGTTTATTATGCGTTATGTACTGCTTTATTTCACGGTGTGTTTCATGTCTCATCGGCCGTGATTGGAGATGTAATTAATATTTTGATATTATTACATAGGTACGTGTTTAAAATAGGAAATACAATATGGTTGTCCGTTGTCATGACAAGCCTTGACTCGCTACTAGGATTTGGTAGCTTATGTTCCGGCTCGGGATTATGGGCATTATCCCCCATGGCCTGCGTCCAGCAGTGAATCATATATATTAGACTGTTGAGGTGAGGTGAGATTCCGGCTAACTGTCAAATACGTCGTCGTAAAGTAAAAAAAAAAATATTCGGTAATATCCAATGATAAAAGATATACACGGAAGAGATGGTACACGGAAGAGCCCTATCGTCGAGTTAGTATAAAAACTTCTTGTTTCATGGCGAGGTCAGTCTGACTATGATTTGAGACAACTAGATCTTTGGAAATGACCTTAGCATTGCAAAGTCGTATGTGATGGCCAGCATAGATGTATAACTACATCATTATAATGCCTTTATATAAGGTTTATTTTCACTACTAAAAATAGTAAAACGAAGGAATCCAACTAGTCACAAAACCATGCAATGCAACCCATATCTAACAAAAGAAGCTGTACAAAATAACACCATAATTCACTCAACGTCTCGACACTGGGAAACTACATAAAGTTTCTTGAAAGCGCTGTGTTTATCCAGTTCGCTTTAATCTCCGTTCTGTCCAACGAAATGAAACTACGTTCTGAACATATTCTGTAGTTTTCTATACCTATTCTTAGAACTGGAATTCTAAAGCCATGATACATAATAATAATAATAATAATAATTCACCGTTTTGATATATTTTTTACTGTAGAATAGTTTTATAATATTTTATTTTTTATAGTAAAATTAATGTATTTTATAACGAGATTTAAAATAAATGAAGTGAATAATAATAATAATTTATTCAAAAATGACTCAAGACAAATGTTTAACATAGGAATAATAATAACTTAAATTGTAAAGATTACGTGTGTGTGCCTGAACTAGGTAAAACCTGTATCTCAGGCAAAATTGCTTACAACGAATACATAAAATAAATAAATAAAAAGTTTCTTTATTCAGACATAATGTTGTCCACACTTACATTATACCTAAATAAAAATTACAAAAATATAAGTGGGTATAATCACATAAATAAAGTAAAACAAAGCGACTGCAGATTTTCAAAATAACTTAAGCTAACTACTCTAAACTAGGCTACATTTTAAGGGTAGGTACTACAGGTACCTACCCTTAAAATGTGCCTTTAAATGTAATACGAGTAAAAACAGATTCTGCATAACATAAACCTTCTATAAAGTAATACCTACTAATAAGTAGGTATTACTTTATAGAAGATATATAGTATATATATATACTTTATACATTTATATATCTATCTACCTCTATGTAATGTATTGTATTAAGTTTATTAGTCATCTAGTACCCTTTGGGGCTAGATGATGCTGTGTGGATTGTCCAGCATTATTTATTTATTTATATATACAGTATATATACCTATGCTGTATCGGCACTTTTAGGCGCCTCGGCCTCGGCTTCTTGAAATGTAGGCAAGTAGCACATTTGGGTTCTTCCGCCTTTTTAATACACTCCATTACTGAGTGACCTTGACATCCACACACCAGCCACAGCCACTGCTGCAGATGTGGGTCGTTTCTCGACAGGACTTGACAGCGTGTCCATATTGCTGGCACTTGAAGCATCCTGTGACCAAAGTGAAGTCCCTCACAGGACACGAGGACCAATTTACAAAAACCCTCTCCTTTGTGATTAGGGCCCTACGAATAGCTGCTGGTACTTCGATCACAAAGTTGCAGGTCTCAGCGTCCTTCTTACCAGACTTATGGCTCAATCTTATTGAGGAAAGGAATTTTTCTAGACTGAAATCCAGCAGAAGTTCGGCTATATTTTGTTTGTAAAGGCAAGTAAACACGTCTTTTTCCTGCATTGATGAGGGCACTCCGATAACTACGACTCTGGGTTTGTGTTTAAGAGGCTCGTCTACCAGCAGGCCAGAGTTTGTAAGCTGCATCGATTGCTTGGGCTTCTCAATATCTCCCCTCGTTTCGGTGCTAATTATAACCCCACCGTTCCTTGTCTTACGCAAGCCTCTGCGACTAGCATCATGCCGTCACAGTTTGTTGTTATGCATTATTTATTTAATTATTTTCTTTACCACCTTTTCGGCTTCCTGAACATCGAACAATATTTATTCATAAATATTTGGTGACAGGTCATGAATAAAAAATATTTTTAATTAAATTAAACCTTCAAAGGTTTGAAAGTACTCGTGAATCGGAAGTAGCTTATAATTGTAATACTTATTATGTACTTGAAGCACAATAATATTTTACAGAAGGTATACTTTTACCGGAAGAATCTAAACTTGCTGAACTCGTCACACTTGTTGTTGATCTTACTAATATCACTTCACATCACACTAATAATATAAACGCAAAATTTGTATGAAAGCTGAAATTTTGCATAGGTGTAGCTCTAGACCTGGACATAGGTTACTTTTTTTCACATTAATCATATCTCACGGGATAAAAATAACTCTATCCCATGGGAACTAATCTATATATCTCTCCAAATTCATACAATTCAAATCAAATTCATGAATATAACACATATTTAACACATGAAGTGCCCGTGACGCACGTGGAAAAGTAGGTAGATGGTGTATCTAGTGTTGTATGTAGTAGTGTAACGCGGGGCGCGTACTTGCAGAACACATCGGCTGGGCAGTGAAAGCGTTAAAGGATCATTAAACTTTGTGAAGTGATAGTATGTATGTAGGTCATCGATCTATGTAAATAATTTGTCGTGTTTTAAAAACAATAAACCGACTTCAAATTCCGGTTTATAGATAATATTCATATATGTCTCGGACGAACGAAATCACCCCTCCCTTACTTTCCCTGACCGAAGGTCTATGATTACGTGCAAAAAATTGAGTTTACACTGGCGACATCTAGTTATGATTCAAGTCTAAGTTAGTTTGATGACACGTGGAGGAAACTATTGACGCCCGTTGCCATGGAAACCATTAATTAAGTGATAATGAAATTATCATAATGTGAAGAATTTTTAAAAACCTACTTTTTATGGCGCACATAGCAATTCCTTGAGAATCAAACTTATCCCCTCGACAAAATTAAAAATCAATTTTTATACAACGACGAAAAAACATAAAAATTTGTTAACAATTGGCGCAGATATACTAAAACTGTTGTAGCTAGTCGTGATTCTCCAAAAATATTATGTTGCTTTTTTAAGTTTAACGGGATAAATACTAATCCCTCGGGAATCAAATATTTATGGGACCACCACCTTTTCTATACAATAGTGAAAGAATCAGTAAAATCAGTTACCCATAGGCGGTGATATTATGTAACATACATACATAAAAAAAACATGCAGACGAACTAAGAACCTCCTCCTGTTTGAAGTCGGTTAAAAAAGGGAGGTGAGGTAATAGCTCTCGAAAATGGAAGGCTCAAATTAGGTGCAATTAAGTCCGGCTATCTCAGTCATAGTCGGACCAGGGCGGGCGTTTGTGTTACGCGTGCTTGCTACGACGTACTTTAGTGTGATTTATTGACTATAAGACTTCAGCAATGCCCTCGTGTTTGTTCATCATAATAATTATTGCGCAAGATTGGATATTATGTACATATATTGTGAGCGGGGCGTTTGCATGTAGTTGTAACACAGGCCAGTTGTTGAGTAAGCGCTGGGAGAAATTACCATATCTACAAATTTTACTTAGATCTATATGTATGATAATGTTTGAGCTCAAATGGCTCAAACAGCACTTTTACACCTCTGAAGAAAAGGCAGCTCTCAGTTTTTAAAGCTTGGTTGCTACATTGGCCAGAAAAAAAAACTGGACGTGTTCGTAAAATTTTCAACATAAAGTGTAATTTTTATTTAATCCACAACAATTCTCTTTGGGATATTTCCTTCCTAACTTTCAGGAATAATTTCAATACAGACTTTTTATTAAGATTTCCTGAAATGATTTGGTTCCTATTGATATTTTACGATTGGCTGTAAATTGTAATCAATCAGCATTTACACTTCAATGCCGATTGATTTTGATTGATTGATATTGAATAGTGAACATCACAGGACGAAGGACACTTCCTTCATCCATCATTTTTCTTACCTTTCAGCGGGCAGGCTTCTCGGAAGGTCTAGGGTCTGAATCGGGACAATCAGACCACTTTACCTGAGATACCCCTTATTGAGAGGACACTTAGGCCCGTATTATGGAAATTTGCTCAGTCATAGGTAGATAACAGCTTATCCAGCTTGACTAACCCTTAAGCCATAGAAAAGTGTTACTCAATCGTAGATTGAAGACTGAGGAAGCTTAAAGCTTATTTTGATTGAAATTATTATGTACCAATACGTTTGGTAAACCTGCTAATGAATCTAAAAATGGAGAAAATAAAATATTGTTCTTTCTTGAATCGCCCTTTTAAACGACCTTCTGCATTTATGCAAATTTTCTACAAATTTTCGCTGAAAATTTGTAGAAAACTTGCGCTGAATCCTTTCGAATCATGTTGGTATAGCAATAAATTATTGAACTTGGTACAGAGCTTCAGTATTGACATTACTTGTGGGTCTGATACCGATAAACCAGCTGTCTTTAGGGAGTTCTGGAGCACTGTTCTTAGATGTTGCTGGTTCTCAGATATCTGAGAACCAGCAACATCTAAGAATATCCTATCCTCGTACATATGTACGAGGATTCGTAGAATGCGAAACGTAGGTGCCTATCTATTCTATCTTGCCATCTGCTTAAAAAATTCAATGTGTAAGACATAATTCAACATAATGATTGCCTTAACCAAGTCTCCAGTCTCCAGCCCCCTAACCGGTGAGTGTTTGTGAAATATTATATACTTACAGTAGGTAATAAAGTGTATTTTATTATAATTCTTTTAATAGGGTTTCGTACCCGAAGGGTGAAAACGGAACCCTATTACTAAGCCTCCGCCGTCCATCCGTCCGTCCGTCTGTCACAGGGCTCTATCTCGAGAACCGTAAGAGGTAGACACTTAAAATTTTCAGAGAATGTGTATTTCTCTTGCCGCTATAACAAAAAATAATAAAAATAAAAGAAATATCCAAATTAAAGGCGGCTTCGATACATAAAACGTGATTTATCTGGCTATTTTTGCTCTTTGTTTGTCAAGGCTGTATCTCTTGAACCACAATAGGTGGACACATGAAACTCTCAAAAAATAAGTAGCACTTTAACTGTAATAACAACAATAAATACTAAAAATATAATAAAGTTGAATATTTAAAGGGGTCTCCCAACAAGTGAAATTTTCATGTTCTTTGAAAAAATTCTGATTTTCACGGTACGGAACCCTTCGTGTGCGAGTCGACTCGCACTTTGCGATTTATTATACTAACAATGTGGTAAACGGGCATGCGCCCCGCCTGATGGAAAGCAGTTACCGCAGCACATGAACGCCTGTTACATCAGGGATATTACACGCGCGTTGCTGACCCAAAAGCTGCTTTTCTATTTCTGCTATATCCTCATCCTCAACAGCCTATACTGGTCCACTGCTGGACCCAGGCCTCCCCCTAACAAGCGCTTCGTTGGCTTTTATCTCCTGGGGGTAATGCCCTTAATATCCCCATGCTGGGCTCGCAGGTAGGGGATCACAGTTCGGCGGTAGAATAATTGTTCTGCAGGGGGCGCTGCTGCCCGCCCCCGGAGGAAATACCTTAGCCGCCTCTTAAACACCCGCGGGAAGAGTTAGGGTGGTCCAATTTCTAATCCGGCACCACACGGCACAGCTTAGAATTTGGACCACCCCAACTACTAAATGTAATTTGTGTTGACAAATAAAAAGTTTTGTATTATGTAAGAATAACAAAGCTGGTTTTTTTCTTTCCAAGATAAACGCAATATGTGTATTTATACAAAAACTTACATAGCTTACTTTAATTGTAACCCTTAAAATTAAATAGTGCTTTTTTATTTTAGAAAAAACTTTTACATTTCTTTTACAATTTTTTTTTCTATGTAAGTGCCACTAAAACGGCTTTGTCGCTATGCGACCACACCACACCCACCGCCTACCACTTAAATTAGAACTAGTATTTACAATTGACACAATTAAGCTAACTGCAGACCGTTGCAAACAATCTACAAGTAGCTCAACTGATCCATAACTATCTTCTTATCAAATATTGAATTTCAAACACCGCTGAGACTTGTAACGATTTATGATACACTTCAAAAACTTACAAGTGTAGAACACATATGTACCTATCAAAAACTTACAAGTGTAGAACACATATGTACCTATCAAAAACTTACAAGTGTAGAACACATATGTACCTATCAAAAACTTACAAGTGTAGAACACATATGTACCTATCAAAAACAGAGGCAAAGTGTGTTCTAGAAATAAAATCTTTATTCTTTAAAGATAAACTTTAGTTGCAAAAAGTATGGGTTGGCACGGCACCTATTGGATATCAGAACTTGTAATCCGTGGAATCCTACGCTCCATAAATCTTCTGCAGTGTTTGATTGGCTTCGCGGTTAGGTACCTAACCTACCTACTTGCAACACATGGAATACGAGATAAAAATGTCGTCTTCAGGGCATATTACGTATTCAGGAGTTTGACTGCTTTTTCCTATTTAAACTCAGACTTAAAAAAAAGAAGGATATAAGTATTACGTGTGTAGCGTCTGTGGGTCTGTGGTCTGTACAGATTTAGATTTTTTTTGTTTGAAAGTCCTCTGATAATAATCAGTGCAGCCGCTCTAATGTAACCATCATCATAATATTAGGGGGCGTCCATTAATTACGTGAGGCGTTTAGGGAGGCCTCCCCCCAAATCCAAACCGATTCCTCGATTTGGATTTGGATTTTGACCGATTTGGGTACAGCTAAATCTCACCCAATGTCACGTGGGGGCGAGGGGGGTCTCGGCAAATATCATGTAATTTTTTCCCACGAATTTTAGCTGTTCCTAATTAAGGTTGTTCGTTTCGTGTTATATCTTAATTATTTTATTGTTCGATTTGGTTACTGTGATTCTAAACTACGTTCTTAGCACAGATTAACGTATTCAATCTTAAAATACGCGTTTAAAAATATCACGTGGGATTAGGGAGGGGAGGGAGACAGGGGTCGAAAAATCACCAAAACCGTTTCACGTAATTTGTGGATTATCCCTTAGCCGAGCGTTGTCCATTTCTGTACATAGGCCTCCCGTAGAGATCTCCACGATGACCAATTTTGCGACGCCCGATACAAAGCAATATCGCCGGGAGGTACAATTTTTTTGGAAATTAGCTTGTCTTTGTAATCCTTTGTCCAATAAACGTGATTGTTGTAACTCTGATTGAAAAAAAAATACTGATTGCATCATTAAACAATACAATACAAAAATGCTTTATTGTACACAAAAAAGACAACATTACATAAGATAAGTATAATGGGCGGCCTTATCGTTTAGAAGCGATCTCTACCAGGCAACCTTTGGATGGAAAGAATTGTGCATTTATGAAGGGCAGGTGTACCAAATATGATCTAAAATAACAGATAACATAACATTATAAATACCTTTTAAACCTGTAATCCATTGTATATACGTATAAGGAATTTTTATAATATGTTGGAAATAAACTTTTTATATATTTTTTTTGTACCTAAAAGCAATGAATAGATGTATATAATCAATAGATACTTAATTAAATATATATATACACGTTCAGAAATATACTACTTAGATACATAAATATATATTAAGTACAATACCAATATTCACTTTTCTGAAAGGAAAAATTCCTTGACACGAGTTTTAAAAACTGGCAAGGATAGTATTTTCTAAAGGATTCTGGTAGTGCATTCCACAATCTTATGGCCTGGATGGAGAAGGTTTGTCGTAGAAACTGGTTCGGTGAGATGGCATATTTAACACCAGATTTTCTGACGACCAGGACCGAAAATTATCACGTACCCCTTGAAGTCACACACTGCTTGGTTAAGGCCTCTCGAAGTTTTCTCATCCATCACCTATTCCTTCCTGAGCTAGCCATAAGGCTAGCTTCAAGGGGTACGTCGCAGGGCGTAAGTGGATAACCACTTACGCCCTGCGACGCGTTCTACCTCACCAATCCTTTTTGGATCTGCTGTGCACTTACGAAGAAACCACCAATCCATTATTTCATTTAAAGCAAAAAAAAAATAAAATTGAAAGACATTTGAAAGCCCTTTGAATGGCCTTCGTAATTTGCAATTGCATGGCGAAGGCCATTGGAAAGACTTTCACGGCCATTCAAAAAGCTTTTAAAGATCAATATAGGATGGGTGGTTTTTGCGTAATCGCACATCTGGGTGTTCGACTGATTTGATCGTTCAAATCAATACTTTTCAATCAAAAGACAATGAATAAATATTGAATGCTACTACGAACTAAGTAATTTTTTTAAGTGATACTTTTGATGACTCGTAATTGAAATCTTGCATTTTAATTTTATTTGACATACTTACCTTTCATACCATTTTATTAAATTAGTATTAAATAATGTATTTGGCCGTCTCCCATTGCAACTCCCTAAATGTTATATATATTGTGTGTATTCGTTAATATAGTCAATAAGTCCTGACAAATGTCATAATATGATGACCATAATATGATGCCATAAATAAATAACACCAAATCATTCCGCTCCTTTGATTGTGTCAGGTCAGAGTCCATTGTTAAGTCCTACCGTAGAAGTGAATTAGGGTTACCCATTCTTAGTTATCTATTGTACTCTGAACAATCGCAATAAATGAATCAAACAGGATGGGCCGCGTTAGTTATTACTGCCAAGTATCTTCCCTATTCAGAGTATCAGCCCTATTATTATTGGTACAGTCAACGTGGTAGAATATTGTCGGTTTCAAAAACACCTGCCTACCTCTTAAACTTGAATACTAAGCTGCGCTCCGCGGCTTCGCCCGCGTGGAAATTGATTGCACACCCCATAGGGGTAGTTTTGTAAAAAAAAATACGTGTATCATTATTTACTTTATAGTTTACAAATATATACCGAGTTTTGAGTGAATCGAACCAAAGAATAATAATTTTCCATAGAAACTTTACCACCCTTTGTGTAAATTTTCTCTCGGATATAAATTTTTGAAAATTAGATTAGCATTATGTCTTAATCTAGAACTTAACTTAAACTATCTACATACCAAATATCATTTAAATAGAAGTAGTTATGGAGATACGTGGTAACAAACATTCACACGAACTTTCGCATTTATAATATTCGTATGTATTAGTTCAAACTAATATTATGAACGCGATTGTCTGTTACCGTTACACGACTAGCGACTGAACGGATCCTAATTAAATTTGGCAGGGTAAACGGTTTCCCGAAGAAGGGCATAAGCTACTTTTTATCCTGAAAAAAGGCGTGCGAAGCCGGAGGTAGTAGCTATAAAACCAAAAGACACTTTGTATGTCTTGTAATTTTTCACGACCTTCGTGAAATTTGGCGAGCAGGTAGTCCTGGGCAACCTTGGAAAGGATTTTATGCTTTATTCTACGTGCAAAGTTGCAGGCAAAAACTAGTAGGTTACCTACCAATCCAAGCCAAATTTTTTTTTAATTAAATGAAAAGATTAAATATATTTTCGTCTAACATAGTGTAGGACGCTCTCAGGCTAGGTGGAACCTAAACCATCATTTTTTTAAATAAAAAGTACATAGTACTTTTTTTGTAATATTTATTTATATCACTCAGCCAACGTACTCGTAGTGTAGAACGCCCTCCGACCAGGTCTATCGACCTGCGAAATACTACAGGCAGGCTTGATGCGGTAAGCTGAAGACGGGGCGCTATGGCACTCATCTCCTGAGAGGTATATGTCCAGCATTGGATTAGTATAGGCTGATGATAATGAGAATTCATGTGCAGCAATTTTTCTACTGGTCTAAATTTGAATAACAATCTAATAAGAACACTTAGCTAGGCACAGCCAGATAACGTAAAGTATATTGAAAGTAGAATAATGACTATGAAACACATGAATATAATTACCTATATTGAGAACTTCGATCAGGTATTATCGAAGTTCTCAATATAAAATACGTCCTAGATCGATGATTGAGAACAATATAAATCACCCTTGTCTTTCGTAGTTATTTTCGTATGTTATACTGTGCCAGCATTTAAATATTTACGTATAGGCAGACTATTCTTTATTTTGGTTTTACTCATGGCTGGCTAAAAGCACTCAAAACTTTATCGTCGAAGGCCAATATTATCGGTAGGAACGTTACGTAGACAGGTTATAATGGTAAACAAGTACTTAATTTGGTAGTTCTATTGTATTATTTTAGAGATAAGACTGTATTCGATTTAATTCTAGGGATATTTTTACTTTTTTTTTGTACCTGTGTCCAAATAAAAGATTTTTCCATTCTATTCTATCCATAGCTATGCACATACATATGTATGCCGTTTTTTTTTATTTATAATTTTCCGCAGTCACGTCATATATCTAAGTAAAATCTGTAGATATGATAACCTCGATCTTAGTAAAATTTGGCATGGAGATAGATGATATCCCGGGGATAGGGTACTTTTTATCCCGAAAAACACGTGCGGAGCGGCGGGTTAATTTAATTATATTACTAACTAGCTGCAGCCCGCGGCATCGCACACTTTTTTCCAGAATAAAAGATAGCCTATGTCCGGCCCCGGGATACCATCTACCTCGGTGCCAAATTTCACCGAGATCCGTTCAGCCGTTCTTGAGTTATAAATAGTGTAACTAACACGACTTTCTTTTATATATATAGACTAGCTGCAGCCCGCGGCTTCGCACGCTTTTTTCCGGAATAAAAGGTAGCCTATGTCCGGCCCCGGGATACCATCTACCTCGCTGACAAATTTCACCGAGATCCGTTCAGCCGTTCTTGAGTTATAAATAGTGTAATAAACACGACTTTCTTTTATATATATATATGTATATATATATATAGATATAGAAATAGAAGATATAGATTATGATACAATCAAAAAGTTAGCACATTCCTAACATTATAAAGTTTTTGAGATTTGTACATATCTGTTTCTATAAAAAGTCTTAGAAAATGACTCTGTGTCTGGTTTGAAGCCAGACACAGAGTCATTTTCTTTTTATTTTTTTTTAGAAATGCAAACATTTTATTATGGCCAACACGTGATGGCCATCGTATAGAGTGAATGTTTGTTGAGTGTTGGTTGGTGTAGTGTTGGCTAATAGATTGGCGCTTGATCCGTTTGGTGTCGGTTTTTCAACGCTGATGAATGAGTTTTGGCGTGATTATGGCCGACGCGTCACTTTGGCCAAGCGGTTAGTTTGCAACAAGCTTCCAAGAGCACGCACCTTTTTTTTAGTTTATTCCAATTTTATGACCCTGTTCTTATACACACACACATGTAGTAGGAGTGTGCATAAATAAATCGAAGCGGCCGTTATCGCCTCAAAATACATCTCACTGAAAAACTAAATATCGCCCGGCCGCACATTGGCCTGAACCGAAGCAAACTGAACGAACTTCCAATTATGGCTAACATGTTGGCCAATGTGTAGAGGAGGCATGACGCAATTCTGCGAAACGTCAAACAAAATGATTTAAATCCAATGTTTTAAGAAAGCCTCTAGAACAATGGTTCTTAATCAGGGATCCGCCGAAGCATACGAAGATACGAAGTGGTCCGCGGCACCATCCTAACCCCCCCGAAATGTATCATCCAACACATCGCTCAATGCTATTTTCCGAAATTTTTTTTGATCCCTACTGTTAACTTCTATCCTTCAACCGCGACAAAAAAGTGGCGGCTCGCTCCGCTCGCTGGTAACATTACCATGGTCTTGATTTAGGGCTGAGCCTGTGGGGGGCCACAGGCTAAATAGATATAAAGTCACCTTGCCCACCACCACAAAAAAATTACAGAGATTTTATCTAACAAGGCACATAATTATTTCGCGGCTCGCTCAACTCGCCGGTAAAGTGATCAGGTCCTGTGCTTGATAGCGCCACCCTCCCCCCAGCAATGAATTTCTGGCTGCCGCTTGCTATTACATGGTTTTTATCTCCAAACAGGGGGTGGTCCGTGACAAGCCAGAAAGTGATCAAGTGGTTCCTTATCACAAAAAGGTTAAGAATCTCAGCTCTAGAATACGTTCTAGAGCTTGGATCTTTGGACTATCAAGTAGGTACGCCTACTTGATAGTCCAAAGATACTACATCTCACTAAAAACAGCATAAATTCTATTTGAATGAAATCCTCCGGGTGCTAATAAAAATAAGGTAAATCCGACCCAACCCTGGATACTTTCAATAATTGAACCCTCTTTGAATCACGTCACGAATCACGTCGGTTGATTTCACACGCTCCTGGGACGTAACAATCTAATGCTATACCACTTTTTAGTACCTAATGGAGTCTTCACACCAAAGTCGGCAAAGCCGCCGACACAGCCGTGGGCAACATTATTTTATTGAATCATGTCGGCGTCTTGCTGCGTGGTGCCGGCATAGAATTTGCATCACCCAAACTCATCTCCACCGGATATCCACGGGGGGCGGGTTGCAGAACCCCCTGCAGAACTATTCTACCAACGAACTTCCATCCCCAAACCCGCATGCCCAGCGTGAAGATTATGGGCATTACCCATGAGATAAAAGCCAATAAGGCGCTTATCAGGAGGAGGCCTGCGTCCAGCAGTGGACCAATACAGGCTATTAAGGTAAGGATCATCAGCGCCAGCGTCAGCGACAGTGCCCGTTGACTTCCTGCGACATGTCCCTCCAAAATATGTCCAAAAATAAGAACAATACAGGACAAAAATATGTCCGCAATAATGTTGGCGCCTGACATAACAATGTCGGCGCCTTGTCCGCGACACTCCGCAACTTAGCAAAAGTTGCTGTTTTCGTACAACCCGTCAAACAAACTCGACAGCTTACGGTCTGTTGACTTGTAGATGTGAAGCCGCCTACAGCCAACTCGGCTACTGTGTCGGCGGCGCGGCGTTGGCAACTTTGGTGTGTAGAAGTATAGCAAAACTTTAATTTCTTTTGTCTAAATGTCTACATGATCTGATGATCACAAATTCTGTATATACAAGAAAATGTTTACGTTACATAGGTACCTATCTAGATATCTATAGGTACTATAACAAAATTAAAACGGTAATAATCAATCATATCGGGACAACAAAAAGGTTAAGTTAAAGATATAATATTGTTATGGACGTTTTCGGTTATTATCGTTTTTACTAGGTATATCGCATTCATTGCCCAGCGTAGAGCTGGTAGAGATGACAGCTCTAGGTACTAGCTCGAACATGGAGTTGTGCGTCATGGGCAATGAAAGAGGTTATGAGAGAGGTTTGATCATCACTAGAATCAGAGTTTTTGAACTATGATTGTGGTATGGGCTACCCGACTACTAGGAAATAAGCAACGCGTGTAATCGCTTTTACTCGCAGCTTTACTGCGAGTAAAAGCGACAGCAGTATAAAACCAAATTCAGCTCTGAAAAATTCAAAAGCATTCTCAACTCAAGTTTTATTGCTATATTACATATGTACGACAATTTTAATATACGAGAGATTTGTAAACCAAAAACCTTGAAACGGTGTAGTGACTTTACGGCTCGTACAAAGTTTCACTATCCCGCTATAAAACGAAACAGAGGTATTATCAAATAATGGAGTGCCCGGTGTGGCAGTGTCCTTTGATGGTTATAGGTCCCGTTAACAAGGAACCCTTCTTACCCCAGTTTACCCCACGTTTCAATAAATCATTTCAAGAAAAGGATTTGATTTTTTCGGAACGATGGCACTTGGATTTTTCAGGTCTAGAGTATGAGTTTGCATGTTTTTTTTATTGGAAATGGTCGAGCGTTTGGCCACAATTTTACTAAAGTAAGTAAGTAAGTGATACCAATACGTAAAAAAGTTTTCTAGGTTATGATAGTATACTTCCGCTTGGGCAGAGTTGGTAAGTACTCGTACTGCCAAAAAACAAATCACTCAAAAATATTCGAAAAATATCGAGTCAGAATTAAATTATTGGATCGCTGTATACTATTGAAAGTAGTTTGTCGTAGCATCTAGTAGGTGCACTGCTAAGAGCTAAATGTACGGTAGAAAACGCAAACTTTTATAGTTTTCGTAAATATGTAAAACTCATACTAAGGCCTCAGGTTTGCAACGCGACGATAAATTGGCGGCGGCATGGCGCTTTGTTGACAGGAGTTTTTCGAGGCGTGATTCTGAGGGTCATTCCTGAGATGGCCTCATCATTTTATTGACCTCTCAAAGAAATATCTGTTCATATTATTTTATTGCATGGTCATTAATTCTGCGGCGCGCAGCACGCCTTCGAGTCGGTAGAGGCTGGGCAGTGAACAAGTTAATGTGTTTATAATTTAAACGCAGTTGCGAGAAAATTCGTGTATAGTTCAGGTAGCATTCACACAGTTTTTTTTCAACTTCAAATGAAAAACCGTTAAATACCGTTTCAATGCCACTTTATTACCTATATATCTCTCCAAAAAGTTAGTTAAGTTCAGAGTTAATACAAACTAACACAGCGAACCTATGCGAGTTTTTCATAACATTCCATTAACAAAATATGGAGGGCGCTACCACGGCGACTGGAGAAGACGTCTAAGCTGCAACACGTAATGGGGACGGCTGTTTACAACCGCATTCCAACTTCTATTACCAGCGCACAATCCATACAATCCTTTAAGGTAAAATTGAAGAAGTGGCTGATATCCCAATCGATATACGATTTCAATGACTTAATGATTTTAAAATGTACTTAATTTATAATGTTTAATTGTTTGATGTAAGATTATGTATGTAGTTTTTTACATAAAACATATAATATTTGACCTGTAACCAATATGTTATCAACTATGAACTATGAACTATGGAAAATGTATGAACCACCCCATGCGCGGGGTGGCTTCGTACATAAGTTGCTTGCTTCTAATGGGGGGCTCCGGCCCCCCAACCCTCATTTTTTGTTGAATGCCATAGGCATTTAAATGCTGACGTATTGGAAGTAGTGGTAGTATGCCGGATCTTTTATTACGTCTTCTATTGATTGGTTCTATTGAGGGGGCTCCACCATCCAAACCTCGAGCGTGTGTGGTTACAGCATTTCTTTGCTAACGTACTGGCAACTTAAGCTGTTTTGGCCTATCCCATATCTTATAAATATTTTCTGCTTATTACGGTACATATTGTACTCTACGAAATGTAGTCCACTTATAGCTGTACGAATTTACCCCAACCACCCCATTGATGGGGAGGTTAATGGGGCGGTTGGGAATATATCCATACTTTCATCAAATTAATTTAAAATAAAAAATACTCGTTGAAGTCAACTCAAAACGAATGTTAACATGATAAACTAGGACATTGTTCAAACACTTAAATAAATTATTAGCAAAATTTAAGAGAAAACTTACTATACAAAACCCATAACAATGTGAAACCAAAACTTACTCACAAGCAGCGAAAACATTTTAACGACCAAGGTAGTCCTAAAGAAGCCGGAGGCTGCAGTGTCCTGCCATTCTGCGTACGCAAATCAAGTCACGCACCCAAATACATACGCTTTGAATGATCCTTGTGTATGAATGCTACCTGCTCTCCCCTAGTTTTCCGATGTAACAAGACAAGTCCTCGTTTAGGTACTTTAAAAGGCATCGGGCATTCAATCAAATCACTACCAATATCACTCGGCCATCAATTGCGCTATTCCCGCCATCCATTGTCCGACAATTACATAGGTGGATACTATTTCATTCCACAAGGACCCATTGACCTCTCTGGAACTCTCTTTTCGGGGAAAAGCAATGTTAAATAAAAGAAAAATTGGATCCCATTGAGTTCGAGTTTTTGTGACGCGCACACAAATACCTAAGTAACATTATGTAAAACTAATTTTTGCCCGCGGCTTCGCACGCGTTGTTTCAATGGAAACGATCAAATGCTATTTCTATTCCATGTAAACTGATTTATGGGATAAAAAGCCTGTTTTATTCAAGGCATCGAACTACCTGTATGCAAATTTTCAGCTCGATCCGTTCAGAAGTTTTGGAGTGAATAGGTAACAAACAGCAATCTTCCTTCCAAACTTTCGCATTTTTATATTAATAATAATAAATGTTTTATTTCAGACACAGATGTTCCATATTATCATATTTAGTACATACTTATACTATGTTAGTAGGCACAGCAAGTTATAGGTAGGTAAATGATATAAATAGGAATCAGTCCAGATAAATTTGACTCTGCAATTCGAATGCTATCGCAGCAATGTTCGAATACAGTGCCTTTACATTGGATTGTCCCATTTACCGGACAATGAGCTCAGGGTGCTGTAGGAGCTCCCGACCCACCTGCGCAGCAGTGAGGCAGTTTTTTTCCTCATACAGGCGTGGAAGCCGTCGGTGCGCGCCTCGGCGAGCATGCCAGAGGCGCTGCAGAACCGCAAGAGTCTCAGCAACATCCCAAACGCATTGTTGTATTGGACGCGAAGGGAGGAGGGGATTTATATTATTTATGTGGGTTGTGACAATTGGCGGTCTTATCGCTCAAAAGCGATCTCTACCAGACAACCTTGACCAAAAAGATACCTTTTAGGTATCGGGCATGTAATAAACAGTGCTATGTGTTTAAATTGTCAAGGCAAAGCTATAAATAATCCTAAAGCTAACGCCCGTAGACCGTTGTGTTGATCTCTTGGAACCTAAATCGCTGTTTGTGTGTATGGGCCTTCGATCAGGGAGTCTAATGGATACGCTATATGACCTTTTTTGAATAACCTCATAAACGTTTTTAAGTTGAGTTTGACCAACATTATACCTACATCGATGTCGAAGTCATTTTGTAAGCCAATAAATAATATTTTGCAAAATCAATGCACAAAATAGCGATAATAGAGAAGATACTTCTGTAGGAACGCTGCAGATATTAGTACTGTATTTGTGCTGCAGAAGAGGGCTGTTCGTGCAATCTATAATATGGGTCCCAGAGAAAACCTACGTGAAAAATTCAAAGAAATAAACATAATGAAAATATCATGTCAATATATTTATGAAAACTTGTTGTTCACTCATAGGAATATCAATCAGTTCCCTAAAAATAGTGACATACCTAATAACATAATTTGGTGGGGCTGTTATAAAAACACATTGTCATTTTATCGGAAATATAATCACATATACACAAATAACATTTAGTTATATTTAATTAAAAAAGTATTTTGATGCTATCTATAAAATATACCTACAATGACTGCATCACTAGCAAATTTACGTCAAAAATTGGTTACGCTTATACAATGTCATTCTAATACATTTTGTATGGCATCACGTCTCCTGTATAGACTAGATTTTTTTCTCGATGGCTGTCCACAATATAGCGTATCCATAGACTACTAGATCTTTGGGGCTGTCTACGAAGTTATGTCAAAGTCAAAATTCTTTGTGCAGTAATGTACCTCAAAGAAGTCATGTAAATACTAATAAGTTTTTAATGTACCTTTAATAAAAAGTGCAATCCATAAAGCTTGTGATGCTGTCATGAGACGGACATTGGCGAAATTGCGACAACCCAGTCGCAGAAGCCATCTGACAAGAAGAAGAAGAAGAAGTCATGTACCTATACATTGCAAAACATACAAGGTTGCTCCTACGAAAAGTGTTCAAACGAATTTCGGACTGTGGCTTTAAAGCCTGTTACCATCGATCTAAGTAAGTAAGTAAAAACGGGAAGATGAGGTACTAGCTTCTCGAAAGTGGAAGGCTCAAATTAGGTGCAACTAGGCCCGGCCCACCCACCTCAGTCATAGTCGGACCGGCGGCTTTCGTTTTACGCGTGCTTGCTACGACGTACATTAGTGTGATTTATTGACTAAAACACTACAGCAATGCCCTCGTGTTTGTTCATTATAATTATTGCACAAGATTGGAAATGTAGTTGCGAGCGAGTGTTTGCGTGTAGTTGTAACATAGGCCAGTTGTTGAGTAATTGCTGGGAGAACTTACCATATATACAGATTTTATCTATGCCTGTTATGTAAGTATCTATTTTTTATACCACCAAAATGGCAAACAGGCTTACGGCCCGCCTGATGGTAAGCGGTTACCAGCCTACGGATGCCTGCAACGTCAGGGACATTAGGGACATTACACACCCGTTGCTGACCCTATAGATGTCTTAAAAGACCCTTTTTAAAGAACCCCATGTTGTAGTCTTGAGGGAAATCCTCCGCAGGGAGATCATTCTACAACCAGAAATTGAAGATGTTAGGCACAACGTTTGACAAATTACATCTAGCATGTTAGCCTGTACTGATAAAATCAATATTTGTGTGAGATCTAGGCAAATAAAGGGCTTATTCCAATAATCCCCTGCCATAATCCCCAGCGCAGGAGATTTCTGAACTTTTTGTCCAGAAAACCCCTGCGTGCGTGCGTGTTTAGGTGATGCGCAGGGGATAATTGGACAAGAGTTCCAGAAATCCCCTGATCTACTTATTTACACCGTAAGTAGATGTTAATTTTTTTTAAATCAAACGCAAAAAAACTAGCCATTTAGGTGCCTACCTAACCTTAAAAGCAGAACATACTAAAATGTTAATATTGCAACAAAACCTAGGAAAATAATTGCAAATACAAAGGAATTATCCTTTGTATTCTATTTATTTTTATTATTATGGGGCATGCAATGTTTTGAAAAGTGAAAATCAAAAACTGAGCGTTCAATTCAAAGATTTCACTTTTTTCACCCTGAATTTATTGTGATAAATTTAATTATTTATTTTAGATCATATTTGATACACCCCCCAACCCGCCTTTCTTAAGTTCACAATTCTTTACATCCAAAGGTTGCCTGGAAGAGATAGCTTCTAAGCGATATGACCGCCCATTGTACTTATCATATATAATGTCTCTTTGTAATGTTGTCTTTTTTGTGTACAATAAATAATTTTTGTATTGTATTGTATTATTTAAGCGGAAAGTGAACTTTTTTAACCCCTTCCGGTACAATGTCCGACTACTTGACAACTGTTCCGAAGTGAATGTCGTTATCCTTCGGTTAACTTCGGGTGGCTTCAGGCTATAACATATGACTTTACCACCAAAATTATATGTAGTCGAATGGCGCTTTATGATGAGGTTGGGATGACAAATGCTTGCGTTGAGTAATGAAGATGATTTTGCGATAAAATGCTTGTATAGTCTGTGTTGTGAAACAAACGGAAATGATTTGCATTTGTTAAGGATCAAGTAGATATACAACGCTGCGTAACATAAGTGCTCATTTCGCGAGTAGCGGGTAATTATATTTCCCGTTTTCAATATATTTTTCGTACGACAAGATTTTAATGCTGTCGGATGAGTAGTTTTGCGACAATCGTAAACCTTTTGGAGCGTAACGACAGTAAAATTGAACATAATGTCATTATGTAATTTTTTTTTATAGTAATAAATGGCCTACTTAAGCTCCAAAAAGATCATTGCATCGAAGTTTATATATGCATAGGCTCATAAAATGGTTTACGACTGTCGCATAACTACTTCCCCTCTAGATAAATAACCTATCTACTTAATAATAAAAACTGAAAATATTAGATTTTCTCGCGCGACTCGTCAAAAACGGAACAATAACCTAACCACCCGTTTGTGACTACAAACTGGTGGTTAGGTTATTGTTCTGTATTGTTAGTCGGGTGGGAACAAAATTTTATTACCTCAGTATTTTTAGGTTTGGTTGACATATTTTAGCGATAAAGTTACGAAAATTATTATTATTAGTCCTAGATTGGTAAAACCTGTCCCTGCAAAGGATTCTCCTCCTCACCTAGGTAATTATAGCCATGGAAAAGTTTTTATTTTACTTTCCCTTCTATTCCAAAGTCTCCTTTCCCCATTACTCTCCTTTATTCCTGATTAAGCCGAACTTGAAATCCTTAGATTACTCCGGATTAAAACAGGATGACTGTAATCTGAGATGCTCCAGATTATGATTTATTATCGCGATTACGAACCTTCAGCGCTCATGATTTCTAAGGCTTTCTCCTTGTGACAAGCGCGAGGCGAGCTAAATGAAATTACACTTGCATGAGTCGGTTTTTTGGCGCGTATGGCGCATTGTGGCCTTGCTTTTTACGTGACTACGCCAAAGCGAACGGGAGGGTTAAGTTTACATTGTCGGCATACCAACACATGTAAATTGTCTATGATTATGATAAAATTATTATTAATTGATTGATTAATTATGACAACGCGATATGTTACTGTCTGTAGAATGTTTACAATAATTTATTTTTAAATCCGGAACGTAGGCTGCTACGGTCTTTGATTTATACATTTCAGTTACCTAAGGCCATCGATTTAAGTAAAATTCGGTAGATATGGTACATTCTTCCAGCGCTAACTCAACAAATGGCCTGTGTTGTGTTACAATTAACTAAACGCAACTTCAATATTTTTATCTCCAATCTTTTGCAATATATTACCTCCCTAATGAACAACAAAGATGGAAAGACGTACCTAGACCGAAGTGCGAATACGTACGCGAAACACGAACACCAAACTCCCAAATTTGATTTAGATCGATGGTTAGGGCGCATTCCCATTATGTCTTGACGACAGATAAGTAGTCGTGCACTTTAAACAATCGTGGCTTGTATAAATTTAAATAGAGGTGTTCACTTAAAGGATGACACGATTAACAGTCGTCCCTGTCTTCCACGACACATTTTTCATCGTGACGATAGATTGTTAAGGCAATGTCAACAGTGAGAACAGCTAGAGACAATAGTCGTCCAACGATAAATTATCGTAACGACGTAATGGGACAAAACTATGTTTTGGTATCTGCTGAGGGTGATTTAGTTCGTCCAAGGGTATTTGGCATATTTGGCACGAAATGCACCGTAGCAATGAAATAAAACCGGCAACTGCAAGTCGCCTCGCACACGGAGGGTTCCGTACCGTTGTACAAAACTTTCGCAAAATAAACAAAGAAACCCTCGTTAACGGTTTTATGATAGATCTAAAAATAAGCAAAACACAGCCATTACGCGGTCACCCACCCGGACGTTGCCCCCCTTAATTATTGAATTTATTTTATTTATAATCTGTTGTTAAAGTGGCAAAATAAATACACATTATAAGAAAAATTCCACCGTCTACTTTTTACGGGTCATGAATGAGATAGTCTGCTGACGGGTGGACAGACAGCGGATGCTTATTAATGGGGTCCCGTTTTTACCCTTTGGGTACGGAACCCTAAAGAAAACTCTTATGGTACACGGAAGAGCCCTATCGTAAAGTTAGTATGAAAACTTTTTATTCCATGGCGAGGTCACTCAGTCCATGTTTTGCTGTTGAGGTTTTTTGCTGTTTTGGTCGGGTAGTTCCCATTTGTTTTATAGAATATGACGTCATCGAACAAAATAACACATTTTCTTCCCTATTTTTTCCCTGGAACTACATACTACCTTTCACCCGAGTTTCATGTGTGGTAAAGCCATGAATATATACCTTACCTGGACTGCGCAGTTTTTCATAAAAACGAGCTGAGTGAGAGGCCCCAAAGTAGTAATGCATCTCTTACTAGTAGGATATCCATACAATCTGTACTTTTTTATAAATTCCTAAGAAACTATGATATGTTTCTTTTGGAAAATGGTACTTTAGTATAAGATATTAACTTGATAATTAAGTTTCTACTAGGTTGTAGTAATATTGTGAAAACACAGAAACCACACCGGTTACAGTTTCCATGGCAAATTGCTAGACAAGGACAAACTCCTACTTTCAAGCCCTTTTACTTGGCTCGTGTTTCTACTCTTACACAAAGAAAAATAAGTCTTAGCCGCATGGAATTACAGGGTACGTTTGGATCAATGTAATAATATGTTAGTGCGCGATCCAGTTTACGAAGTTTATAGATTCATTAGTAAAGCCGCCATGTTGTGTAGCAAACCTTTAACAGTACACGAAAATTTTATAGTGAAGGCGTATCCATAGAATACTAGATCTGCTCATCCTATTTTGATGAATAAAGCTGGTCGCCCACCTGGAAAGCACCGCTGCAGCACAGCACAAAAATGTGCATTCAATATGGACTTTAACTCGTAACATTTAGATTAATTTTATTTTGACGGCATCAGATGACAGACAGCGTTTGAAGCTTGTGGGAAGCCATTGTAACTGTAAAATGAATCTAAAGATAACGAGCTTAAGCCCATATTTGAATGCACGCTTTTGTGCTGTGTGGTAGCGGTATTGGATTAATGAGCCTAGAGCTTGAGTCATGAGGTGTCAATCGATTTATTTTATGGTTAGGGCGAGGTATGTTACATTTTATAAAATCCAAAAAATGTTTTGGTAATATTTTTATCATTAAAATATATTTTAAGATAAACATAATACCGAAAAGAACCTTTGCCCAACGGCGGCGGCGGCGGCGGGATCCAGTGAGTGAGACTAATATAATAGATTACATAAACTGAAAAAACTCAGCTATTGAGTACAACAGTAGCAACCTACTTGTTGTACTCAATAGCTGAGTTTTTACTGTTATTTGTTAGGAGAAACCAACTAAACAGATAGGTATTTATCCATACTAGTATTATTGATTCGAAAGTAACTCTGTCTGTCTGTCTGTCTGAAAAGGTGACAGACCTTTTCACGCCTAAACGGTTGAAAAGATCTCAATGAAGTTCGGCAGGGAGGTAGATGGTATCTCGGGGAACGAACATGGGCTACTTTATAAACCGGGAAAGAGCGTGCGAAGCCGCGGGCAGCATCTAGTTTATTTATATTTATTACCTTATCCTGACATCCGTTTCTGCGTAGTCTTCACTCGTCGACGACGAAACATTTAATTAATTTATCGCAGGGCACTTAACCCTAATTAATTTAATTAATTAATTAATGCGTCTTATCATAATTTCGTTTTTATAAGGATATGTTTGAAGCCAAGAATATGAAAATTACGTCTAAACAAACGATTTATACTTAAATATCAAATATATGTTTTACTAGCTGCTGCCCGCGGCTTCGCACGCGCTTTTCGAGTAGCCTACGTCCGCCCCCGGGATATAAGTTTAACCTATTTTGCATAATAAGTCCAGTTAAGTACCTACCTTTATGGTAACATACATAATACTGGCAGACAGACAGTTAGCTGCATCTGTTGTCCGTGATACTAAGCCGTGATATGATAATAACGGAGAAGCAGCACATCGGTTAATGAGATGTGGCTGCCAGCCAATGCTAATCACGAAGAATCTATGGATATTACAAAAACGTGTACTTATATAATGGCTCCTGCCCGAGGCTTTTATGTGTTTTTCCGGGATAAAAAGTACTCTTTGTGTTATTTCAGGGTTAGAATTACATTTGTGCCAAATGTCAGCCCAATCTGTTTAGTTGTTATGGCGTGAAGAGGTAGCAAACATCCATCAAAACTTCCGCAATTAAATAAATAAATAAATAATGTTGGACAATCCACACAGCATCATCTAGCCCCAAGCTAAGCATAGCTTGTATTATGGTTAGTATACGTAATATAATACACTATAATATGTACATAGCTATATATTATTTCACCACTCTCGCTCGAAAACGGTGACTGCTGCTAAAAAACTGTGTGCGAAATCCATAAATGTGGAATAACGGATATTATTCAACTTGTTCTAAAAGTAATTTGAATTCAGAATACTGTACTCACAGATATCAGGCTGCACTATATTTCGATGGTGTAAATGTTATTGATACTCTATGGTCGGCGCCGAAAAACAAAATAAACTAGGCGATCTGCACCAGGGGAGGTAAACTTTCTCACTGAAGGCTAAGCCATTTTTATGTGTACCTTGACGACTTGGCTTGTGAAGACCATTCTTCTATACTCTGTCCGCCGAAACAAGCTAATAGGGAAATCATAGACTGCACGTTATTGGTCGCAGTTAACGAACATAGGGCACGTGCACACTGTGCACGCTGTGTGGCCAAAAGTTAGTCTTATCTGTCTCTTGTGCGGTGCGGACGTGTCGTTTGGGGCTCGTTACATTCGAGTATGTTCTCAGTATTGGATTTTACGTTGACCTGGCTTGCTTTTTGGATTGTTTTATGTTTACCTCGTGATTTGGCGTGTCGGACTGATTCTTGTTTTATTGTTGACCTGGCTTACTCATCGGACTGTCTCCTATTAATTTTGCGACTTGGTGTGTATTTTGGACTGATTCACTGTTATGGCCGATACAGCCGGTAACCCAGTTATTAAAAGGCGGAAACGACCTTTTTCATCAACGGAAAAAACTATAATAATATACAATATGTATAATAGTTTTCTTGAGGCTACATAGAAAACATTCAGAATATCCACCGTTTATAAAATTACTATATTTGTCTCTTTCAAAGTTTATTACTCTTTTGACATTGACATGACATGAAAACTGGAAGAGTTGTGACAACATAGACACAGCGAGCTAGATACCTACGAGATCTGGAAGTAAACTGACGTACCTACCTTCCTATTATGTCGACGCAAGAACGCCGCCACCAGCAAAGGCGTACTTAGAAACTTCTAAAAAGTCATTATCGATGACGAAGATAATAGAAAACAAAAAAAATCGACTTGCTGTCGATTCGGACAAAATAAATTGGGACAGTAAAAAATAATATTAAAATCAAAAGTGTCAATTGGGACACTGTGTCCCAATAAATTTTGTCCGAATCGACAGCAACTCAATAATTCGACGGATATCATAAAGAAATGAGTGCGCTGATATAGTGAGATTTCCTTCTTGCGAGGCTGATCCTCGCAAGAAGGAAATCTCACTATATTTATAACAAGCATTCAAAGTGTCACTTAAAAATAAATTTAGTGACGTGTCCAAGAGTCATGTAAGGTCTAAAGGAAATAAAGCACTTTGAATTTTGAATTTTAAATAAGCCAAACAAAAGATAATTTTAGAACTTTTTTTTCTTAAGTAGGTACTTAGTTTATTTGTTTTTTTCCGTTTTCTTTCCTTCGGATTTGATACATTTTTTAGGCATACCTATGCAAATTCACTTCAGGTCGTGTCGTTATTATACATACTTGGGTTATGATCTTTTATTCTTCCTCTTCTTATTTTTCTTTCCTTTTTTTTATTCATACACGCGTTTATTCATACACGCGTTTATTAATGCCAATAAGCTCAATAAGCTAAGCTCGGGCTATTATTTTAATCTCTTACTGATGGCATTCGGCCTTATTTAAACGCAAAATGCAATCCACGGGTAAACCAAAAAGTTTTCAAAACAGGCTAGACATTAGATAAACCTTTTTGTTGGAAAAATAAGTTCATCTGTGATATACACAAAAAGATAAAAAAAAAACATTTGCAGCAAATACAAAAACAAGGTTAAACTTAAACTATAATACTATAGGTGAAGGTAACATCTAAAAAATTAACCATAACCTAAAGTACGTTTTGTAGTTTGCTGAGTTAATTTAATAGGCGATTTTCGTCGTTTTCCTCTCTAGGCTGAGCCTGTATCGAGGAAACCAGACTGGAGACTGGTAACTTATTTATTATGTAACCTTAACTGTTGTGTTCGGATTACTTAGTTTAATTTATAGTTCAGAAAGAATTATCAAGTATGACATAATTAAAGAATATTTATTAATTATTAATTTATAAATTAATATTAATTATTAAAGAAGAAAAAAACTGTAAAATAATATTACACCTGTTTTTAAGTAGGTAGGTACTTACATTATATTACAATAAAGATGATAGATGATCGATATATGACTGAAGTAAATGGATCACCCAAATACCTGTCTATAATGTTAATTTTTCATAAATTAAGGCGTTAGATAGGTACTCACTTGGTAAGTTTTAGAGTTCCTATTATAGTTCCTAGCCACATCAGACAATACATCGACTGCTGAACATGCGTCCCCCAAAAATAATTTAATTACAGGCGTAGCGTGCTATGGATACTGCTACACAATTTATATTATTTTGCTAAGACGTAGCATAAATTGTTACTGAACTAAAGAAATAGGTAATAGCATTTCTTTATTTCGAATTCTTCAACTTCAACTTCTTGTTTTATGGCACCGCTTGCTTTTGCTACGACTCTGCCGGTGTCTGAGACGTCCGTGTCATAAACTTCGAAGTCAGAATATTATCACTAGGTTTCAGTTATAAGTGGCGCGCTTTGTACAGAAATGATTGATCGAATACATTGACATTTGACAGCTACTTCACAGATAGTGCTGATGCGTGGGAAAAATGCAAATGGAGGATGGTTGCATAGAGAACTCTAAGAGATTCGTTTGTTCGATATAAGTGAAATTAGTTGAAAACTGTAAAAGAAACTATGTCGTTTCTTTGTTTTCATGTAAGATATGCTAGGTACCTAACCAATTCTGTCTAAATGTTACTCAAGCTAGAAATTAAACTTTGTTTGCGGAGCAACGCATTATCGTTTTATTTCGCAAATTGTCTTATATAGGTACCTATAACATACGCCACGAAGAATATTGCGAAAATATCCACAATAATACAAAACTCTTATAATATTTTTAGTGCGTGTTTCCATGACACACAACTAAAATAAGTTACTAACAAATATCAAAGCGATTTGTAACTTTCGGTGTAAAATTTTATAGAGGTCGAGAGGTTTAGGGTGGCTTAGTTTTAGTATAGTAAACACAGAGGCAGTGATATTAGTATGGATGGGTCGGTACCAGCAGGTAACGTCAGCGTCAGAAATATCTAAGCGATATCTTCAGCCTAGCAAAAACTAGAGAACTTTCAGTTCAATTTATTCTTAAACGGGTTTGAAGATTTTGTATTTAATTATTTTTTTCTAATTAATTATTAGATATTTGGACAGAGGACACTAAAGCAATTTAAAAAAGTCTATAACATATTGTCCTATAAAAATAACTATATTTTTTCTTCATAAGTGAATATCTCGGAAACATGATGCTTGCAGACATAATTTTAACATAACATACATCATTCATTTGTTTTAGTTTTTTTGATCCAAATATATATTAGCATCCTTTTTATTATATATATTATATAGAGTAAATATTCATAAATAGCCTATTACATGGACCTGTTAAATGTCAACGTCACAAAGTGCGGGACCTAGGCAGGGCGATTAGAAAAAAGGAGTGGAAGGATAAAATGGAGCTTCTGGGAGTATTTTTTTATTGAAAACGATATACCTACCTAAATAAAAATGTAAAATGAAATGATTGTATGGTAAACGCAGATCATTAAAACATTGTATTACTTGAGACTGGTGTTTAAACTGATTTGTCTAACAAATCAGAAATGGGATAACATACGCCCATTGAAGCTATTTGGTATGTAGACTTTTTATTATGATAGATACCTACCTGTTGATCAATGGTTCAACACATTATTCTTACCTGCTTGGTCTACAACCTGATGCTTAATTGTTCAGTAAGTAATCTAACTAAAAAAAAAAAACCTACTCACAGCTCGGCGTAGAGGTCAAATTGTCGATTCCCTTGAAGTACCTTTTGATTGAGTATCATACTCACACAGAGGGTTTCGTGTTGTGTGTAAAATGTAAATTATATCTCTGTATAAGTAAAAATTCACGAGATGCCAATTGTAATCACAACCTGATTTGTTTTTATTTTTCAAAGTACCTACTTTACTCTATATGTTCTATATGTTGCACAATTTCCAACACAGTTTAGATTTACATACATCTAAATTATTACATAAATCTAATCTAATCTTTTGATATGTATCAAACTAAGAAAATACAAAACTTGTTATTCATACGGTTGAAATTTAATGCAAACAGCAAACGCACCGACCAGCCTACCCTTTACTATCTGCAGAATTCCTGGAATGCAGGTGCGAGCGGCTCATATTTAGTTAACCCTGGGTATGCGGAACATCATAAAGCATAATACAGTTTTATTCCAGTCAATGTTATAGGAACCAACCTGAGCAGCAAACCTGATTGAAGATAGGAAGATGCTATGGCCAAGTAGGTTATCCATACTTATTTGTGCCATACTTACCTGATTTCTTCATAGAGAATATCTAGGTATATAGCTACTCACAACTCATCACCAACTGTCCAGGACTATGAAAATGATATGGTAATAAATAGGAATCTAATAACACCATCAACTTCAAAACTTAGTATTAGTCCGCTTACGGAGGAGGACATAACGATTGTGTACTTCGCTTACTATTTTTTATCTACTCTGCTACTTTGAGCAAGTATCTCAGGATCAGATGTGTGTGCGTGTGTGAGTAAAATAAACTGAGTGAGCACAATGACATGGGCTTCAGTAAATTCAGTGAATCCAATTTATTTACATACACATCACTAATATTGACATGTCAAATAATAAATACTACAGTACAAGAAATAATCTTAATAATAACCCTAGTTATTATAATTTATGATATTGTATATGATTATAAGTATTTATTAACAATAAGCAATCTTTTTCCGTTCAAGTGTGTTAATTCAAGCATAACTTTGCTTGAAATCTGTAAATGATAAAATAACTTTACAGTGGTCTTAAAGATTATGAATCTTAAAATCTATCAATTATAAATATAATTTATATTAAATACTTACATAGGTACCTAAGGAAACTTACCTACACATTCAAACAAATCAATTGATTTAATTTACAACATTATTAACATTGTTGCTTATTACTATTTTAGTTGATATGTTCCCATGCACATGTTCATCAATGGTTTTTGTAACTGCTATCCCTATCTTAAAAGGCTGTTGGTGCTCCCAAGAATTACCTATCTAATGTATGTTAAATACATATAACCGTTCAAAAGAAAAAAAATTGATAGGTATAAATAAAGATTTAAAAGTTTATTATGATAATCAAAAATCTGTCTATATTTAATAGCTTTATGCACTGTAATAAATAGCATGGAGGTATATACACCTACTATTTCAGATAACTACCCATGGCATTACTAAGGAAGGTACCTACTAACAATGATTTTTGGTTAACCAAGAAGAGATTTAATATATATTTTTTCACATTTTCTTTAAATTATCTATGCTGTCACTCTTATCTATGCTGCACAAAATATACTCGAAAAATCATTTGTAATAACCACTTATTAAAACTATTATTTTTAACCCTTACGCACATTGATTTAAATATTTTAATCCTCAACTATACACATAGGTAATTTTAACCCTAATTGTGCACAGCAACTTAACCCTTAATATGGTGCACTTAATTTTTATGAACCCTTATTGATGATTATTTTAATTTTCACTAATATGCACATAAATTTAAACTTTATTTTAACTCATAATCATGCACAAATAATTCATGTAAAGTTACTTATTTATTACTCATACGCAAATTAAGTATACAAACAAAAAAAAAAATTAGTAAAAAAAAAATTAGTAAAAACTAGTACGACCTATTCAACTAAACTCATTGCTTCTAGTACACTCACTCATTCAGTAACAAAGTTCAGTTAAAAAAAAAAAAAACAACTTTCGCATAGTATTTAAAGCCCGATAACAAGAATAAAAAGAACTGCTTCAAATTCATTGCGTTTGCTAGTTCAGTGGTAAGTAGGAACATACTCTTATGTTTCCTTTCGATCACTACATTGTGTCAGACGGAATTGGAAGACAAAGGATTAAGGAAGAACAGAGATAGACAGCGCATACCCCGATTTTAATAGAGACGGAGATATGCATTTCGTTCTTTGTCTTTGCTTCGGTCTTCGCATTATAGATATGAAATTTTGCCGAGTGAGGCGCTACAAGCACTAATAGTACTATAATTTCGATCTAGTACGTCAGAAAGAATTTTGTACTTATTTTATTTATTGAGTTATTTATTCGCGAGTAAAACTGCTAATAGTACTGCTAATATATATTCTTAAAATAATTACTAAAGGATTTATATTATAATAATTTTGAAAATAAGGACGACAATACAAACTGTTCCATTATATATAAGTAAGGTATAGACACGATACATAAATTGAATATACATAGAATCAATGCTAACATTTAAACAAATCAATCGTAGGAGTATTCTTACGAAACAATATAGGCACTAGAAAACTACCTATCAATATGTACCTAGGTCATTCAGTTACCCCTACTAATTCACGCTACATTATGGTTAGATATTTTGTTGGACTAAAAACGTAGTTATTATAAATTACTTTATCTTATGCATAATATACAAGTTAATTATATGCAATACATAAACGACCATACAAGTAAAAGTATATTTATTATTGGTTAATTACATCTAAAAGATGGTAATATAATGATGTAGCAATGTAATTTGCCCGTTAAAGGTGTGTGATATTTATATCTACTTAACCAACACCAATATTTATAACCAATATTTTTACAATAAAAAAAAAATCAGATAAGAAAATAACACAATGACATTAGGACTTAATTTCACGTAAGAAATATTAATTACCTAAAGAAAACGTAGATGTAACAAAAATAAAAAAAAAGAAAAAAAAAAGGGGTTATTTAATAATAATTAATTGGTTATTTGTCACCATTCTTGTCATATGTTAAATACTATAGATAGGTAGGTACGTAATATAATAACAATAATATAATAAAAATCAAACAAATAAAAAAAAATAAAAAGAATAAAAAAAAAAAAAATCTTCCGTTATACTCTATAAATAAACACTTTATGAAGTGATACTCTATTTGAGAGCAGTTGAAAATATCACGCTTAAAAGTCTCCTTACTACTAAAAGGGATATAATGTATATAATAGTGAATTAAATATAATGTTAAAGCTTCTATGAAGCCGAGTGACAGGTGAATACTGTGCATATTACATTTTGTTGACATGACGACATAAAGTTATATGGTTGCATGTCTAGTCCTGTTCCGCAGTGTATTCAGGCATAGCAATTTGGATAGCAAATCTTGACAAACTTCAAATCAAGACTTGAAAATATCAGATTATCTAGAGGATAAAAAGAGCGTGGGACGGAATTTGCTCCAACTCGAAAAATAACAACTAACAGGCTAAAGGTTTCTTCGTCGCTACTTTAGTCTACGTACCGAAGCGACTGAAATCAAAAATATCACTTTATTTCCGTGTCAGTGTTTAATTATTAAGAATTTGACCTTTTCTAAGTATACATTTATTGTATTTATGGAAATAAAGAGTTTTCTACTTTAACTTTGACAGTTAATATACCCGTTACATATATTATTCGTTACATTATGTAATATGCAGGAAAGACATATCTGTCATAATTATTCGGTCTTCGAGAGCTGTTAAGCAATAGTAAGCACATGCTTCTTGATAGTCATCAAAACCCGTGTAGCATCTATATTTAATAATGTTTTTGTATAAACTTTTTTTGGATATATCCAATGTTATTGAATGTAATTTATAATGTGATGGGTCCAACTAACGAACCCAAGACTCTTATATTATGCTTTATTAGTGGTAGCTGAAGGTTCCTTATCGAGTGCTCTTTATTAGGTATCAATTTATTATATTTAAATAACAATAATTAAAAAAAAAATAATCTGGTAAGCTCCATGGGACCAACTTTTCTGGTAAAAGAAATAATAAGAACTTTTAATAATATTAACGCTAATACGATTATCGACAAAATACTGGCCTGAACTATTAATATCTTCCTGTAGATTCATGTAGTCCAGATAACAACTAAAAATTGTAAAGGACATGCTTAAAGCATTTACTTACGTCGTTGATAATTATAATGCACTGTTTAAAGTTCATACAGACTGCAATGTTTTCGAATCAACAATACGATATTGACGAACTGAGATTAATACCGCATAATTGCTAGACGGTGGTGGTTGCTACTTTGCAAGAATACAGTTTTTCTATTGAGTGTTGGCCCAGTTTTGAGTACCTACTGGTTTTAGTAACTTCCTGGTTTTATAAACCACGAGGGAAACCGGACTATGATCGGCTTGATAAAAATAAAGACACGTTTCTGGTTGACATTGATTGTATCAAAGTAGGTAGTGAAAATCTTCCAAAGCTAGAGAGGCTAGATAGTGGGTATGTCAAATCGTAAAGATGGCTGAGCCTACCGTTATTTTGTAGTGCCGCAGCAGCCTGGTCTAAGTACTGGTGGTTCAGATCCAAAAAGGGACAGTTCCTGCGAAGTCCGGCAGGTAACAAAGATTGTCCCAGGACGGGCCCTGAACCCTGAACCGTGCGTTAGAGCATTACTGCCAGATCTTCATAAGTTCTTTTATTAATTTGTGATATACAGGTATCACGAGATTTTTACACATAAATTTAAGAGCGCTGTGATTTACCTACCATTTGGCGTTCACATTTTTACATAATATCAAAGAAATGTAATAACAGTAAAAGCTAAAAATAAAGGTAGAGTTACGTACATTGAAAATAATACGTTCACCAAATCGATGCGCATCTTTACATAATAATTCAATAATCATAATCATTTATTTATTAAAGAAAAAAAATGTGTTATTTATTTAATAATTAGAAGTTTGGACGTAAATGTAATAATGTCATCACTATGCTCAGTGCCGGTTGGTAGATTATAGTAAATTTTTGGTGCCATTACTATAACACATGTACTAATGTAAAAATATATAAGAGTTGTTTTCACATTAGTACTGAGTTGCAAATAATCTTGTTGTTGCCTGCTGCCCTGAAAGTGTAGTGAGCTCCCACAGCAGCACAAAAAGCGAAAGCACTAAAAGTTCATAATTCAATTTAATTCAAGAATGATGTTGAAATCACAATAATAATACTACTCATTCTAAGTGGACTTATTTGTTCTATTTGAGTATAAATAAAGCTCTTTAAACCGGATTTGAGATAAATTACAAAAATGTGCACCACACATTTCTTTATCTTATGAGATTTGCAAAGAATTATTAAAACCTACATTAAAAAAATCAGTACGCTTGTACCCATAATATGGGGTTTATTATAATTTACAAAGCGCAATAATAATATTGTTAACTACTTTGTATTGAATGAAAAGCGAGAAAGTAAAGATGTTGATAGACCGTTGGACTAGCTAGAACCATCATTTTGATTATGTATATTGAAGTTAGCGGCGTGTTGATGAAATTATCTATGCTCCAACATCAAAGATTATTATTATATATTAGTTATTATACAGATAGCTATTAATCGAATTATTCATTAATTGACTACAAATTTTGTAATAAATACTAAATTATAATATATAAGTAAGAAACGAATTAGATTATACGGTTATCAAATAGAATATGGTAATGCTTTAAATAGAAGTTCGATCCCGAGCACTGGCTTACACAGTCAATTCGATACGTACCGATTTGAAATAATAAATGTCACAGTAATAGCCAACAATCAAGCCCATATGGGAGTTCAATACCAAAATACCAATTACAATTATTCTTATCCAATTAGAACGTTCATGCAAACTACCACCTACACTTCAATTGAAATTAATTAAATTTGAATAAAATAATAAATTAGAAATAATTACACACAACACTGGTTTAGCACTGGGGATCTTTTTAGGATCCATAATGACAACACTATCTTTGTGATGGTAAAAGTAAGAAGCTGTATCAAATGACTTTACAAAGTCACAGCAATACTAAAAACGAACGATTGTTATGAAATATTGACTACTTCGATGTAATAAAATTTAAAGGCAAAGGTACAAATAAATAAAAAAAAATGGATAATCTTTAATTTGAAAAGCAAAAGTTAAAATGATAATGATATTTCAGAGAGCTATTTACCAAACAAAATGATGATAGAAAATCCTAAATAGGTACAATATTAAAATATTAATAATTATTATAGTCATCTATTATTTAAAAAGAACTAGCTCAAATAAAATTTGCTTAAGTGAGCTTACAATCACATCAAATTACATTGTATTGGGGTATACAGTATTCGTATACTACTTACTTATGTTTTTCATAAACATGTACCTAAATCACTACTATATAACATGCACACTGTAATAATTAACAGGTGATTATCGTTATGAGCACAACATGATAGTTATCATCTGGTTACGTTTTGATTATTGAACTAAACTATGATAATAAATAAGTAAAGTATATTGAATATGAACTAATTCCACTCAAAAATACAATGACACTGATATCTTATGTATACGTATAGATATATCCTATTACCACAATTTGTTACAGAGGGGAAGAGAACAGATGCTTTTAATATTTGTAAATGGAGAAGCATCTAAGACCCTTGCATTACTTATAATACATAAATGTGGGTATAAATAATATATTTTTTTACAGATTGATGTATTGTGAGTTTGCCCGATTACGAGGACTCAAATACCTGTTTGTGAGTTTGCCCGATTACGAGGACTCAAAACACAATAATTAATGAGTTTGCCCGATTACGAGGACTCAAATACCTGTTTGTGAGTTTGCCCGATTACGAGGACTCAAAACACAATAATTAATGAGTTTGCCCGATTACGAGGACTCAAATACCTGTTTGTGAGTTTGCCCGATTACGAGGACTCAAAACACAATAATTAATGAGTTTGCCCGATTACGAGGACTCAAATATCTGTTTGTGAGTTTGCCCGATTACGAGGACTCAAAACACGATAATGAGTTTGCCCGATCACGGCACTCAAATGGTGGTAAGGTTGAAATAAAAAAAAATAAAATTATTACATTTTATTTTTAACTTTACTCTGATAAGAAATATGAGATAACGAGAATTTACAATTTTAATAGATTTCTCAGATAATTTAAAATTATGATTCATTAAATAATTATTTCAAATATAATATAAATATTAATATAATAATTATTTCAATACATTATAGTATTTCATTATTAAATTATATGATTATAATAATTATATATTATTTAAATCATTATAATTTATACAACTTTATTAACATTGTGTTCTCTTTCACACAGACGCCGTATCATAATGAAGTCTGATCGCCTCCTGAGCTCTCCACTGCCATAGTGTTACTCGCATGAAAATGAAGACATGCATCATATTATTTCGGCCTATTTAGTGGGATCGCTAAAATAATGACCTACTTTAGTTATTTTTTAACCATACGACATATATTTTTTTTTATATGAGAGTAGGAAGATGTTGTATTATTGTTTTTTTAAACATGTATGAGGGCATACAACATAAATATCAAATGGCCGAACCGGACTGGGGACATTCCTGTACCAGGACAGCCGACTATTAGCATCCTTTTTATTATATATATTAGGTCCTTACATATGAAATTGGCGTTTTTCGTACTGGCCACTTTAATCACAAATTTCTCCTCTTTGGTAAGGAATTCCAAATTCAAATTTGTACAGCTATAGACTCATGTATTTGTGCTTCGATGATCGTCATTCATTTGTTTTTTTTCTTCTGTTTTTTTCTGTTTGCGTCACTCATTTTACAAAATGGAAAACTTAAAATATCGCATTATTTACGAGTACGAGTTCCGCCGTGGCACTAGTGCTGCGGAAACAACTCGAAGGGTGAATGATGTGTATGGCGGTCGTGTTGCAAAAGAAAACACAGTTCGTTTTTGGTTCCAACGTTTTCGTTCTGGAAATTTTGACCTGCAGAACAAGCCCCGTGGACGGCCTGAGACTCAAATTGATAATGAAGAGTTGAAGGCTATTGTGGAAGCGGATCCATCGCAAACCACGTCCGAGTCAGCTGCAGGCTGCGATGTTAGTGATAAAACTGTTTTAATTCACTTGAAGCAAATTGGGAAGATTAAAAAGCTTGAAAGGTGGGTACCTCACGAATTGACTGAAGCAAACCGGCAAACGCGCGTCGACTGCTGCGTTACATTACTAAACCGGCACAATAATGAAGGTATTTTAAACCGAATCATTACCTGTGATGAAAAATGGGTTCTTTACGATAATCGGAAGCGCTCAGCGCAATGGTTGGATCATGGCCAGCCAGCCAAATCCTGCCCCAAGCGAAAATTAACCCCAAAAAAGTTACTTGTAAGCGTTTGGTGGACTAGTGCCGGTATTGTTCATTACAGTTTTCTCAAATCTGGCCAGACTATTACGGCTGATGTCTATTGTCAGCAATTGCAAACCATGATGGAAAAGCTAGCGGCTAAACAACCTAGGCTGGTCAATCGCTCCACGCCACTGCTGCTTCACGACAACGCTAGACCACACACTGCGCAACAGACGGCTACTAAATTAGAAGAGCTTCAATTGGAAAATCTAAGACATCCTCCGTACTCCCCGGACCTTGCTCCAACAGATTACCATTTTTTTCGAAATTTGGATAACTTCTTGCAAGGGAAAAAATTCAACTCCGATGGGGCAGTCCAAATCGCCTTCAAAGATTTTATTGATTCCCGTCCGACTGGTTTTTTTAGTAAAGGGATCAATGAACTACCTATAAGATGGCAAAAGTGCATAGAAAATAATGGTTCATACTTTGATTAATTAAATATATTATATTAAAAAATATTCGACTTTTTGTTCCTCCCATACAAAACGCCAATTTCATATGTAAGGACCTAATATTATATAGAGTAAATATTCATAAATAGCCTATTACATGGACCTGTTAAATGTCAACGTCACAAAGTGCGGGACCTAGGCAGGGCGATTAGAAAAAAGGAGTGGAAGGATAAAATGGAGCTTCTGGGAGTATTTTTTTATTGAAAACGATATACCTACCTAAATAAAAATGTAAAATGAAATGATTGTATGGTAAACGCAGATCATTAAAACATTGTATTACTTGAGACTGGTGTTTAAACTGATTTGTCTAACATATATAACTTTTATTATTCGCAGGGATTTTGAAAAATATACAAAATGGTGACCGATGTTAGGCCTAAATCGAGCCATTTAGAACGAGATTTATTAAGCAAACTTTTTATAGCTATGACGAGTACATAGTCTCAAAAAGACATCTAATTATAATTGTTTTTAATGATTTTATTACAGTATTAGTAATGCATGTTAGTTAACTTAACGATATATTATATTTTCAATGTTATTTTTTTGAATGTGTTTTGTAGCTACAATTTTTTGGTTTAGCTTAGGTATATTCTAAGTGGGTCTTAGATTTATCGACCTGACGTGTAACAATTTTGTTAATAATAAAGATCTATTGAACTATTCATCTTCCAATCTCTTTATGGTTAGGCTAAGAGCCAACATCTATCGAACGCTGACTGTATATCATGCAAAATATCCACACTTACCTTACCAATAGGTAGATAATAAATATTATCATACATAACACATATTTTTTTGTGCCTGGCCTAGGTAAGTTAATCTGTATTTTAACCGACTTCAAAAAGGAGGAGGTGCTCATTTCGTCTGTATGTTTTTTATGTAGTATGTATGTGACTTGATATCTCCGCCAATAGTTTACCGATTGTACTGATTCTTTCAGTTGTATAGAGAATGATCCCGAAATGGTCCCATAAAATAATTTGTCCCGAGGGACAAAGTATTTTACGGGACTAATGTATGTTTCATGGCAACGGGCGTCAATAGTTCCATCCATGTGTCATCAAACTAAATTAGATTTGAATTATAACTAGATGTCGCCATTGGGGAAATTAGATCGCGCTATCGAAGTGTAAACCCAATTTTTTGCACGTGAACATAGATGAATCCTATTTACCGGAATTTGAAGTTGGTTTATAGTTGTTTTAAACACGTCAAATTATTATAAGTATTTAATAAGTAAAAGTAACTTCGTATGAGCTTTATGTTATTGGCATTTATTTGTCATATATCCTACCTACACCTTGTATTCCATATTTTTTAATTCTCCAATATTTCCCTCTCTTCTTTATCGTGTGCTTACTAAGTACAACCTTCATACTGAAATCCTATTTACATGAATACTGTTATAAAGGAAACGTTTCCAGCATTTCCCAGTGTTTATTTTCGAACTACGAAAACCGGAAAAGCACATATTCGGAAAAGAAAATGTGAACTGCATTTACTCAGCGCTTTTACAAGCGTGTGTACACAGCAAGGACGCAAAAAAAACAAAATAGCCTAAAAAAGACGAGAAAACGGGACACATTATTTGACTACGTTCAAAACCCTCTGAAAATTGCGACGAACGTTAAATATGAAATGAATTTTTAAACAAAAAAGTGCCTACCTAAGGTAAATGAGTGGGTCCAGTATCCACCATAGTGGTCTCTCCTCTGGTTTAATGGAGCAGAGTTCTTGTAAAAAAATAATTAAAAAGTTAGCATGGTGTCAAAAAATCAATGTCCAATCAATATGACTTGAGATAACTTAGAGTTACAAAAACTACGCTGGTTTTTAGGGTATCGAAGATCGGAGAACGGTTTTGAAACCCATAATCTCCCTTTTTATGTCCTTTTTTCCGTCTTTAATATCTCAGCAACTACAGCAGCAAATAACTTGAAATTTAAAATAATATTACATTACGTGCGCCTGTACAGATTAAAAAAAAAAAAAAAAATTAAATGAAAATTTTTAGTAAAAATTGTGGTGTCGAAATTTTAAAAGAGATCTTCAAGGTAAACTTGGGTTTCAAATAAAAGGTTTGCATATTTCAAAACAGTTTTTGAAATTTCTGTAGGTTTACAAACTATCAGGTAATTATTACACTAAGTAAACCACAGACACACAGTCCACAGAGTGGACACTCACGGCATGGCTGGTCCACCAGTTCAAAGTCGCTCAGCGAGCTATGGAAAGAAATATGCTCGGAGTTTATCTGAAGGATAGGATTCGCTACGAAAACATCCGACAGAGAACCAAAGTTATCGACATAGCTCAAAGAATTAGCAAGCTGAAGTGGCAGTGGGCCGGCCATATCTCGCGAAGAACCGACAACCAGTGGGGTAAACGTGTTCTCGAGTGGAGACCGCGACTCGGCAAACGTGGTGTAAGGCGCCTTCCAGTGTTATTAGTGAGTCAGCCGAGTAACCATCGAATAGATGTGACAATAATGATAACTTTTATGTAGGTATCCTAAACGTTAATGTGATTTGATTACTGACTATGCACAAAGGTCGATGAACGTCTCCTCTAAAACAATAAAATTTTTCCTTATTTATCACGGTTGGGTGGATTGGTGATCGCTGTGGAAGTGGTAAAAGTACAAAAGGAAGCTGCTGCCCTTTCCTCTGCAAGGTTCCCCTAGTCGACTCTTACGACATCCACGGGAAGGTTGGAGAGGTCGATTCTTTCGCCGCGACCGCCACTGTTTCTACACAGTGCTATGTTGTGTATGCTAGCAATCGTGATAGGGTCCATCAGTATAATTAGGCCGCTGTCTCACAAGATCTCGATTGGAAAATCCATCAATGGATTAATCCAGTGGATCAGATAGTCAGAGATCCATTATCAACGTCTCTTTGTGGTGAGGTTTGTATTCAAACACTTTGTACCTTGTGTTAAGCCTTATTTGTTTTATAGTGAAAATTCACACATAGGGACAAATACATATCAAATTTGGCGCAATAAATTAAAAATAAACTGTTGTGTTTGATTTCGGAAACCAATATGTATCGATAACAGGTATCAAAAGTGTAACATGACTACATAATCATCTTACACTTTTTAAAACTAAAACAATTTTTAAAATTTAAAACTCTGATTACGCTGTCGGCCTTTTTTTGTGACTTTGTCATTGGACTCTAAGCAAATTTCATGCCGGATTTTATACGAGTGAAATTCGATTAGTCTGTCTTTATTTTTACAATGATAAACGTTTGCTAAATGTCAATTGTTTGCTTACGATCCATATGACGTCACAGCATAGATATTTGTCAAATAATAAATAAAAAATCTCAAAATTCTCAATGTCAGTTTCATTTGTTAATTTTATACATGGTAAAAGTGTTTTCCCTCTAAGCGCCACCTAGTCAACCTGGCCACCGGAAATTGTGATAACATCTCCGGTAACCACTAACCTTAGCGACCACTAGCAGTGCAGCGCGCACTATTTAAGATTTATTGACATACAAGATTTATTGTGGCAAAGGTAAGTCTGGTAAAGAGTCAAAATCGATGAGGAATTTTTCACCCATTATCCGAAATAACTTCGTCTCATCTCTATTGAGTGTAGACTGGGAGAGACTGGGAGACGATAAAGAGTCGCAGGCAATCAATAGAATTTTTTGCTATGTCTATTGTAAACATTATCAATCAACATGACATCTGTTTTCCAATAAAGAGAGCCAACTTGACTACCCCATAGTGGGTTACAGATGAAATAAATGAATTTAGGGTCTTATTATTTAGTTTAATTAACATTTGCAATAAATTTAATAAAGATTATTCGGTACAAATACTATTAAATGACTTGAATATTAAATATGATGACTTAATTGGTTGTAGAAGGAATACTATTCAAATATAATATTAATAAGTAAAAATAAATGTAAATCAAATCAATGTGGCGGGTTGTAAATTTTGAGAGGGGAAAATACAATGTATGTAATATTGATTTTACGAATACTAATATTAATGGTTGCGGTCAAAAATTTCAATCGAAGCAGCTGGCTGTTGATGAGATGAATGCGAGGTTTATAGGCGCAGTCTCGGCATGCGGAGCACCCGCGGCTTATCTGCCTAGAGTGCAGGCTGCGTTACACTCAGCGCGCCCGCCGCCGGCCGACCGTTCGCTGCGGTTTGTCCCGTTTACTGCAGGTGAGGTACATCATATTATGAAGCAGATACCTCCGAAGTCCTGTAAAGACGCTTATGGCATTTGTATGAAACTGATGATCGTGCCTTAAGTTAAGCAACCCGACCGGACAACGATGTGACAGCCTGTGTGTCTACCATGAGTTGTCACAGTTAGATCGCCTGACGTTACTACTGTACCTTAGTTACGTAAATATTAGTACCGCGCATTTTAGTACCCAACTATCCGCTAGAGGCGCTGTTCAAGTTTTCGTACATTTTTTTAACTACAGTCGCTAGCGAGTATAGATTGTTAAAACTCATGGTAGACACACTGACCTGTATTTTGGCTCCGTTTTTTATTAGGTAAATAGTTATATATACAGTGTTCCTTTTATTATGATTTGTACAGTATTGATTAATAGTGTCATAAGATAAAATATGTAATTTTGCTTTTGTATTGTTTTTATCTTTATGCATTTATTTTCCTGTTTTATTTTATAAATGCACTATCCCAGACGGTCGTGACGTAACACGGATATGGCCTTCACAGAAAACCAGCGCTGGGTGGACTCACCAGTTTTCATCCAGCACAATGCTGAGTGGAGGCCATATTAAAAGCCCTGCTGCGCACGAAAATAAGAAGCTCCTCTAGTAGGTGAGTACTTTATTAGTTAGTTTCTTATGTTAGTTTGCTGTGTTCTACAACAAAATACCAAATGAGTTGAAAAAATTATCAATAAATAAATTCAAACAAATTGTCAAACATAAATCCTTTGTAAAAGGCTTACCTACTACAAAATATCAGATTATCTAGAGGATCCAAAAGCTTGGGACAAGTTTTGCTCCAACTCGGAAACTAACAACCTTACAAGGTAAAGGTTTCTTGTTCGCTTCTTTGCTTTACCTTAAAAATATTGAACTGAGCAAAAATCAAAGTACATGATCACTTTATTTTCTAGTTTTAATTTGAATTTTGTAACGTGTCCAAGAGTCCTGTAAGGTCTAAATTAAGTAAAGCAAAATTAATTTTGATTTTTGTGCAGTAGATCTAAGGTTTAGGATAAACAAAATATTTTCGTTTCATATTTTTATTTCAAGTTTCACTGTCGTAAATTTTAGGGATGTGTAAATTCTTCGGACGTTTTTTTGAATATTTTCTGATGCGACATTAGTGATGTCGAGGAGATTATATTCTTTAGAAGAGAGAATGTGACCTTCTCTTAGCGCCGATTTCACAAAGGCCTGATTATATTTTTCTCAATAAGCGGAGCTAAATAAGGCCATAATCTTGCCATAAGGTTAAGATTGGCACAGCATTTACGTGACTCCCTTGCCAAGAAGCTTAATAGATAGATGATATTTTATTACTCTTCAAATAATGAGGGACCTTCGAAATTGAGAGATTATTTTCTAGATGTCTCGTGTCGTATATAGAAAATCTTGAAGAGATCAACGAAGGTCACGTCTTACGGCGTCACTGAAAGGAAGGAACCTGTCAAATATACCACAAGTTATTTGTGTGGGTGTGGAAAGTGTGGATGTAGGTACCATAATTTTACTACAATATATAAACAACTAGCTGCAGCCCGCGGCTTCGCACGCTTTTTTCCGGAATAAAAGTTAGCCTATGTCCGGCCCCGGGATACCATCTACCTCGCTGCCAAATTTCACCGAGATCCGTTCAGCCGTTCTTGAGTTATAAATAGTGTAACTAACACGACTTTCTTTTATATATATAGATAAATATAGATAATAAGGTGTAAGTAGTGCACAACTTTTTCCACACAAATCTCAGTCCACGTGTGTGTAAATAATGTTTAGCTTCAACTGATTAACGTCAAACACGATCGGTCAAGTACGAGTGTGACTCGCGCGCCGAGGGTTTCGAACGTTTGTCAAGTATACCAATACGTACTATGGTACCGGTTAGTTAGAGACTTTGCTATTTGATGAACAAATTGAAGGTACCTACATTTCAGATGTAGGTATCGGTTTGCAAACTTCGGAGTATAGAGGGTAATAGTAAAATTTTCGTGGGGTTTCAAAATATTTCAAAGTATGTAACTTACAGAAATTTCAAAAACGGTTTTGAGATGTAAAAACTGATACCTTTTATTTGATGCCCCACTCGGTGAGGAAGCCCCCCTTTTGTAAATTATCCCCCCCCTTTTTAATAACTTTTCTAAAAGACAACTTACAGACTTCTCTTTTTTTGAAATCCCATTTGACCTTGTAGATCTCTTTTAAAATTTTGGCATCACGATTTGTACCTACTGAAAATATTCATTTCTTTTTATTTTTCATTTATTTTTCAATTTTTTTCTTTTAATTTGTACAAGCGCACGAAATATATTATTATTTCAAAAAAATAAGTTAGCTGTAGTTGCTGAGATATAGAACGCGGAAAAAAGGACAGAAAAAGCGAGACCATAATATAAGAGTTTCGAGATCTCCGATCTTCAAAACACTAAACACGCTGAACATACCTACCTACATAAGCAATTTATCAAAAGCTTTTTTTTAATAATCAATATTTTTCGTCGTTGGCTAGGTATACTGACTTGTTGACCTTATTCTGTGCCTAACTTAACTTTTTTTGTTTTCGAGATTTTTCGGTTTCGCGATGATCTTGTCTTTTTCTGACTAACACATCGTTAACCAACTGTAACCTTAAACCTTCGCACTGATTGGGCCTGAGTATCTGAAATCAGTTGAAGCAGAATCAGAATTGAGTGGAGACCGCGACTTGGCAAACGTAGTGTAGAACGGCCAGATGGGATGACAATCTCCGAAAGACTGCAGGCTGATGCTGGATGTGGCAAGCTGAGAACGCTATGGCGCTCATTTGGAGGTCTATGTCCATCCGTGGACTAAGACCTATAGACTGATGACGATGTTCTGAAATCAAGCTCTTGCTCCATGATAAGGAACCCTACACAACCGAAGCGCAGCTATTACAGCCCAAACGGTCCCGGCCTTTATGACTAAACAGTTACGGTACATAATGAGATTTTTTATTTTACCTATTTAATTTAACGATCACTTCACGTCCGGATTTCCCCCATATCGTTGGATATAATGGCCCTAATTCAAGTGTAGCTGAATATGACAGATGCTTTAAAGCCCTTTTACCTGCAGACTTTGGTAAACACTTCTTTTGAATGATGACTGCGGAGATAAAATATAACTTGGGATGTTCCAGGCTTTTTAAATAACACCCTTTCAAAAGCTGATGGTCGTTTTAACTTAGAAGGATCTCGCAAATATGAAGGTCTCGACAGAGCCTACGCATTTGCTCCCCTTGAAGTCGTGATCCTAGGTCCGCGGGGTGCCGAGGCTCTCTGGGTTTAAAGAAAAATATCTGAGCGTCTGTTCGAAGCGACGGGTGACCCGAGAGCTGGTGAGTATCTGGCGCAGCGCATCAGCATACAGCGGGGCAATGCAGCCAGCGTCTTGAGGAAGCTTCCAACTGGTATGATATGGATCAGTCTACTTGTTTGCAACAGTCTGCAGTTAGCTATTGTTTTAATTGTAAATGACTAATTCTTATTTGTTTCTATTATTTGATTGTAATATTCGCTATAAATAGACCTTTTCTATAAACAAAAACTCTTACCTACAAGGAAACTGAAAGCCGAATTGGATTATGCCCTCCGAATACGAAACCTAGGATGTGGTTATTATGGTGTGAATTTTATTGTGCCTGTAATTTCAATCCTTAAAGCTGTTTTGCAGCACTAGAAATAGGTAAAGACCTCATCGAACTGGCCTTGTGTTGCCAGGGCAGGCTTTCACTATACTTTTACCCAAAATCAGCAGATTCATATCAAAAAACAGTTAAGGTTGTCGTAGGATTAGGGGCGCACCACTACTGCACAGCATAAAAAAGTGCATTTAAATATGGGCTTTAAGCCGTAACATTTAGATGCATTTCAAATTGACGACATTAGATGACAGACAGCTCGCGGGCTACTCGTTCGAAGCTTGTGGGAAGCCATTTTGTCACTGTAAAATGTGTCTAATGATAATAAAGCCTATATTTGAATGTACATTTTTGTGCTGTGTGGTAGTGGCGTTGGATTAATATGCGCAGAGCTTTTTTCAGAAGAAATAAGACAACATCAGGAAAGCTCCCGATAAATCAGAAGATCTGGGAACACACGCGAGTCTATTTAGAGCTGGTCCGCTCTTGATGTCGTCAGAAGCTAAGCTAATACCGTAATTGCCGGCAACCCGACACTGTCTGGGTGGAATGGAATCAGTAATTTGTCAATCGCCGAGCCTATGTTTGCTAACCAATTCTTTTTAGATATTTACACCGCATTTTCGGCTTTGTACTGGCGCACAGGCGTAGCTTTGGTAAAACAATATTAACCTATAATTTATATATATGTGTACCGGTCAATCGCACTTCCTTTTTCATAATCTAAGCGTTATGTTTTCTCATTCCCTTACTTGCACGTGTGTAAATAAATGCCTAATTTTTTTTTCTATTAATAATAAATAAATAATGCTGGACAATCCACACAACATCATCTAGCCCCAAGCTAAGCAGAGCTTGTGTTATAGGTACTAGATGACTGATTAACTTAATACAATAGGTACCTACATTACATAGATATATATTTTTTATTATACATAGAATATACCCAGAACACCCGGAATAAATATTTGCAGATCGTACAAACATTTGTCCCAAGGCGGGAATCGAATCTGCAACCTCCTACTATAGGAATATATACCAAACTATTTCTTGAAATATTAAGAATGTATTTACCAGTCCCGGTCAGGGTGAAATGGCATTGGGAACCTCGAAATGCAATGGCATTTCAAGGCGATTCACCTTGTCCTCGGCTTGTCACATCTAGGCTCTGCTAATCGTCATACCACACAGCCGGAGGTACTCTACCGCCTTAGAGACTCAGAATATAATAATTTCGGCAGTAATACCAACGCATAACACAAATTCTCTAGATATGTGGAAAATTCATCATAATTCGTCAGAGGAATTTAATTCCATAAACACATAAACGGTTTACAAGCTTAGTGCGTGAAAGCCTCCAGCGAACTGTCTGCCGAATATTAATAAGTAGGTAGCTTCTGAACTATTTCTAAACCATCGTGATGCAAGGTTTTGTAGCGACACTTGTATGAAGATTAACCTTTCTGCATAAAAAAATTGTTGATGTTTCTAAGGCCAACAGCAATATTATTTTTTTTTCAAACAATCTTTATTGACAAAGAAAATTACAATTCAATAATAAAAACAAATTAGAACTAGTATTTACAATTGAAACAATTAAGCTAACTGCAGACTGTTGCAAACAATCTACAGGTAGCTCAACTGATCCATATCAATACCAGTCGGAAGCGTCCCCAAGACGCTGGCTGCATTGCCCCGCTGTATGGTAATACAATAATAATATATAGCAATATTAATGAACATTATGAGGTACCAAGTTAAAAATTATTTGCAACACAAAATAAAATAACATCATAAGGATTGAATACATTTTGGTCTCGTGTATCTACATATACGTATTTCATAATACACGCTACTTGTACCCGTTTAATAACGTTCTCTCCAGTTTTTACGGTAACCGAAACCGTTTCAGTTCATCCGAAATGTCGTTACGGTTTTATAGCCGGGATTATATAAAAATATGTGGTTATTGATATGTTTATGACTAGTAAAATTTATGGTTAGTTTCTGATAGCGAAACGGTCACATTTTATGCAGGCAAAAATAACATGGTGCTGAAAGAGGGACAGAAAATTAGTCAGCAGTGAATTCTTATCTTTAATTATAGAAGATATATTTCTGCGTATAGATTATAATGTATAGTAATGTTAGTTAAGTATGTAACCTACCTATAGATAAAAATCCCTACAACGCAGCATAACAATTCACGCGTTTAATGCGCTGTGCATACAAAGGCTGTGGGGGACTACCTGGGCTTTTATTGCGCGTCGAGAAGCTGGACTCTCGCCATAATGTAAGCTTCAGTTCATTTATGGTGAGAGTTCCGACTCATCACCTATTGACCTACTTGAGTGAAAAGTTTTGGGCGAAGGGTGTCAAGTTCCGACAGTTCACTGGCCGCCTACAAGGGGACACCGCCGTGCACCGTCGTCGTCAGCTGACACGATGATTGCGTCAAACACGTCGCCGCCGCAATTTATAACGTACAATGTATGTTAGATTTAAGGTATATATTGATATGGACCGTAGAATAATTTAATAAGATCTATACTTGTTATATGTTCTCTGAAATATGTATACATATGTATTATTATTATTACAAATAACACCGTGTGGCTTAGAATTTGCACCATCCCGACTCCTCCGCGGGTGCCGTAAGAGGCGACTAAGGGATATCCACCGAGGGGCGGGCAGCAGCGCCCCCTGCAGATTCTACCACCGAACTGCGATCTCCATCCCGCATGCCCAGCGTGGGGATTGCTTAGGAAGCATTGCTTATTATAATAAGAGCCGATATGGCGCTTATCAGGGGAGGTCTATGTCCAGTAGTGGATTGGAAAATGATGTTGATGTGATGTGATGAAAGAGTACTAACCAGGTACCACATTCATTATGTTCGCAATAGGAATTTATAATAGTAGGTAAATAGTTACTTACGTCAATATACCTACTGGATATTTTATGAGGATGTAAAGTTTTACAATCGATTTATTAATTTAAGGTCAATCGATAAAAATATTCGTTTGTTTAATTTATTAATTACAGTATAACGTCAACTAATTCATAATGACCATCCTTTCTACTTGGAGCAATAAAGACTTTTTATACCGTAAGAAGCTTATATTTAAAAGCACAAATAATATCACTAGAGTGCGCAGGTGCGCACAGGTGTGAATGCGCACACACATAGCAAGTCTCTGATGGTATGGGCCACCCCGTGGCAGAAAATCGACTAAGAGGACATCATATCATCAGTGTAGGTACACTGATGATATGATGTCCTCTTACAGGTACCTAAGTCCTTACATTATCTGGCATTTGTCAACGACATGACTAACGTTGTCGAAAACTGTTCGGTGTATCAATACGCTGACGACACATGCCTCGTAGTTGCCAGCAAGAACATTACAAGAGCGGAATCACTTTTACAGCGTGACTTCACAAACCTCTGTAAGTGGTCACACGACGCGGGACTTGTACTGAATTCTGACAAAACCAAAGTTGTTCATGTTCGCTCCAATCACTTATTAAACGTAGACCGACCACTGGTAATAACTGCACACAACCACGATTGCCTACACAAGTCTATATTACATAGATGCAGATGCAGAAATCTAGAACAAGTTAATCATTACAAATACCAAGGTCTTATCGTTGACGACAGATTCAACTGGAGTTAGCATATTGACCATGTAGGTAACAAGCTGAGGGCAATGCTAGCCAAATTTGCAATACTAAAATATTAGGTCCTTACATATGAAATTGGCGTTTTGTATGGGAGGAACAAAAAGTCGAATATTTTTTAATATAATATATTTAATTAATCAAAGTATGAACCATTATTTTCTATGCACTTTTGCCATCTTATAGGTAGTTCATTGATCCCTTTACTAAAAAAACCAGTCGGACGGGAATCAATAAAATCTTTGAAGGCGATTTGGACTGCCCCATCGGAGTTGAATTTTTTCCCTTGCAAGAAGTTATCCGAATTTCGAAAAAAAAATGGTAATCTGTTGGAGCAAGGTCCGGGGAGTACGGAGGATGTCTTAGACTTTCCAATTGAAGCTCTTCTAATTTAGTAGCCGTCTGTTGCGCAGTGTGTGGTCTAGCGTTGTCGTGAAGCAGCAGTGGCGTGGAGCGATTGACCAGCCTAGGTTGTTTAGCCGCTAGCTTTTCCATCATGGTTTGCAATTGCTGACAATAGACATCAGCCGTAATAGTCTGGCCAGATTTGAGAAAACTGTAATGAACAATACCGGCACTAGTCCACCAAACGCTTACAAGTAACTTTTTTGGGGTTAATTTTCGCTTGGGGCAGGATTTGGCTGGCTGGCCAGGATCCAACCATTGCGCTGAGCGCTTCCGATTATCGTAAAGAACCCATTTTTCATCACAGGTAATGATTCGGTTTAAAATACCTTCATTATTGTGCCGGTTTAGTAATGTAACGCAGCAGTCGACGCGCGTTTGCCGGTTTGCTTCAGTCAATTCGTGAGGTACCCACCTTTCAAGCTTTTTAATCTTCCCAATTTGCTTCAAGTGAATTAAAACAGTTTTATCACTAACATCGCAGCCTGCAGCTAACTCGGACGTGGTTTGCGATGGATCCGCTTCCACAATAGCCTTCAACTCTTCATTATCAACTTGAGTCTCAGGCCGTCCACGGGGCTTGTTCTGCAGGTCAAAATTTCCAGAACGAAAACGTTGGAACCAAAAACGAACTGTGTTTTCTTTTGCAACACGACCGCCATACACATCATTCACCCTTCGAGTTGTTTCCGCAGCACTAGTGCCACGGCGGAACTCGTACACGTAAATAATGCGATATTTTAAGTTTTCCATTTTGTAAAATGAGTGACGCAAACAGAAAAAAACAGAAGAAAACAAAACAAATGAATGACGATCATCGAAGCACAAATACATGAGTCTATAGCTGTACAAATTTGAATTTGGAATTCCTTACCAAAGAGGAGAAATTTGTGATTAAAGTGGCCAGTACGAAAAACGCCAATTTCATATGTAAGGACCTAATATAAAGTACCTTTCTACGTCCTAATTAATATATATAATTCGCTAGCCGAGTCACTTATATCATACGGGCTAACAAGCTATGGCAGAACATTCAAATCCTACCTAGACAAGATTTATAATATACAACTGAGAATACTTAAAATAATAATACCTAATAAAATTAAAATAAAGCTATCTAAAGATGACAACATCACTGGAATATACGAATACTGTAAAATATTACCAATTCATACAAAATTTAAAATGAATATTCTAACAGAACAGTTCCCAAATAAAGACCTGCAAATAAAAATAAGGCATAATATTACCACAAGAAAAATAACCCAACATAAACTTCTGATACACAGAATTTACAACTATTACGGCAAACGTACAAATAGATATATAGTACCTAACTTAATTAATGAAATGCCCCTTAAAATCTCATCTAATATTAACGACGAAAACTATAAATTAAAAATTAAAAAATACTACTACGATTTACAGCAAAACTTATAATTTGAAATTAACATTATTCCCGCAAACCTTATTAGAACTAACTAAAATATAACGTAAAACAAAAACGAATACCAAATCAAAATTCTAAACATTAACGATCATAACTTCATTTTAGAAATAGCCCTGTATAACGTTATCAGTTCGCTCCACTCGCTGACGAACGCGCATATTGTAATATCGCTCGTACACCCGACAGCCGATCATTGTACCCAGTCTTTCTTGGCTTCCAGTGCTATTCACAACTATTTATAACTAGGTACCTACATTCAGTTTCTGACCTGCGCTGCGGTGGGTGCATATTGTATTTATTAGCCTATGATAAGTGTACGAGTTGTTGTATTCATTAGTTAATATACTTACCATAGAGACTGAGGCTGACGGACAAACCGATCAACGGTTTATGTTAGCTGTAGCATAAGAATGTAAATAATGTTTAATATAAATAAAAAAATAAAAAAAAAAAAGTATCTGTAACAATCCACTTCCTCGTCTTGATCGTCTTCCGCCGAATATCTTTTAACTTGCACTACTCATAAACAATTAGTTTATCCATAAGCATAATATAATTTTCCTTTTTATAATCTTTATTAACTACTTGCCGAAGGCTACAATTTAACCAATGTCTCTATTTGCGGATGACAGCACTGTAACAATTTCATGTAATAATATTGACACGTATGAAAACGAAATAAACTCAACTTTGAAATCAATAATAACATGGCTAGATAATTATATTTTAAAAATAAACATTAATAAAACCAATATTATACATTTTAGACAACGCGATACTGCTGCACATACTCACCTTGACATTCAATATAATCATAACAAACTCGATGAAATTGACTCTACAAAATTTTTAGGACTTTATATTGACAAAAAACTTAATTGGAAACCACACATTGAACATACACAACCGCCGCGAGCTGCTTGCAGCTCGCGCACATATAAAAAACTAGTCTTATTATATTACAAAACTAAATTAGTTTGAAGAATTTAGAAAGCAGTACACGCGGGGATGCGGAACGCCTGCACACACCCTGAAGAAGGCGCTCGTTAAGGGATGAAATGTTGGTGTTCTTTCAACACAAACTTGTTTCGTGGTTAACCCGCTTACATTCATAATGAACTACTCTATCTACTTACTCAACAGTTTAAGTAATGGAACAAGAGACATACATAATGTACCTACATAAGTACCTACGTAAGTTGATATTTCTCAAGTTCTTTTAACTACGAGCAAAGCCGAGGTAAGCAGAAGTGGCCCCTAGAGTTTAATCAAGTCAATTTATCATGCCATAAATAACACCTCACTGAGAAAACTATGGGTTTCATTAGACAGAAGGGCGCTAATTGACGAGCGAGGCAAGGTGGGAAAATAGTAGTTTAAGCGGAGTAAAGTCGTTAAGCTTGATCGTTTCGTGTTGGCGCGGGATTAACTTTTTTTGACCAACGCAGACAAAATACACAGCAAATTTTAATTGCACCAACACGAAATCAGCCATAAATAAGTGTTTTAGCTGGCGTGCATGAAATTATTGAGATTGAGACATTATTTTTTTTCGAGGTAGGTATAGTCAATTGAACCTACTATCGAAAAATAAATTGGTAGTACAGTTAACTGGACCAACTGAATTGGATCACGGGGAAGAAGCGAACGATGAGTGTCCTACTCATCGTTTTCCTCCGTAGAAAAAATTTATCAAAACAAATCTGTATATCTAACTAGCTGTGGTCGCGGGTTCGCCCGCGTTTATTTCCAACCCAATATTTTTTTGTCTGTCTTTTTGTTTTGGCTAAACTCTGATAAGGCTGGACCGATTTTGACGGGACGTTCACTGGCAGATGGCTGCAGGTCTATTCAGCGTGTCTACCATGAGTTGTCACAGTTAGATCGCCTGACGTTACTACTGTAGTTACGTAAATATTAGTACCGCGCATTTTAGTACCTAACTATCCGCTAGAGGCGCTGTTCAAGTTTTCATACTTTTTTTAACTACAGTCGCTAGCGAGTATAGACACACTGATGTATTGGTGCGTGTATCATTGATACTCACTGTTCATTAAATTGAAAATCCTACGCGGGCAAAGCCGCGGGCACAGGTAGTTTTACAATATGTGGCGATAATAGGAAAAAGAAACTCCTATACGAACCCAAGACGCCACGGGAATACGGTACCTTATCGAATTGAACCAATGTGTGCGAGGTTTGCTTGTGTGCGCCTGTGTGGTGCCGGCTTAGAATTAGCACTACCCCAACTCTTCCCGCGGGTGTCGTAAGAGGCGTCTAAGGGATATCCACCGGGGGTGGACAAATTATCTTCACTAAAATTAAATCAAATTGTAATGTTTACATTCCCCTTCAGCGACAGCTTGCCAAAAATAGAAAATAACATTAGATATAAGTTAAACATGGCATTGCATACTATTTCATGCCATAACATTGTACATGTGATTGATATTAACAGTATTGTTAGTAACAACCTGACAGAAAAAGGTAATTATTACCTTTCAAATTATTGCAAAAGACAGATAGCTGTTTCGCTATCCTATTATTTTAATATTACAGCCAAAAATTTGGCTATACAAGATGCTTCTTTTGAGCATTGTAATAAACTTACAAACAGGACCTTGGAAGTTCTTCCAAACCCTTTAAATTAGATAAAACGACAACAGAGGAAGTCTCTAGCCCTAAACAGTCAAATAATATTGGTCACATAAAGAATCTAAGAAACCAAACCTGTAAAATAAATGCAAAGTTTACTAACTTGGTGCATCAAAATATTCAAGGATTAAAAAGTAAATTACTAGAGTTGGAATTGTACATGAACTCTTTTAATATTGACATCATCTGCTTAACAGAACATTGGCTGAAAAGCTATGAGCTCATGTTTAATTTCAGTAACCACCAGGTTGGTAGCTCTTTTTGCAGATCACATGCTGTTCGTGGAGGCTCATTAATATTACTTAACAAATTCATGAAATTTAAAGACCGTAAGGACATAATATGCTTAACCGTTGAAAGCCACATCGAAGTAGCATGTGTAGAGTTGGAGCAAATTATTGTAGTAAGCGTATACAGCCCACCATCAGCTTCTTTTGAAATATTTGAAAGTGTTATGGAGGATATTTTTTTAAACTCTCAAAATCAAATAAAACTATCATGGTTTGTGGAGACTTTAATATTGACCTTTTAGAAGTTTACTCCCTTAGTACTAGATTGACTAATTTATTTAATTCTTATATAAGGCCATTATTTAAGGAACCTACAAGAATAACTGAAACCTCAGCAAAATGTATAGATAATGTATTTGTTTGCCAAAATGAAAAAATTGTTAGTAAAAATTTAATAAGCAATTTAAAATCAGACCACTTAGGTCAACTAATACAATTAGAAATTCAAGTAAAAAATAATAATTGTAAAAAGAAAATAAAATACATACCTGTGACCACAAGTCGATTTGAACGGTATAAATTGGATTGGGAGTCTACACCATCACCTTATCACTCACATAACAACTCAAATGAGTCGTATTGCAGTTTTTTTAACAAATTCACCAGTGTGTTTAATTCAATATTCACACCCAAGTCGATCATAGTCTCAGAAAAACTTAACTTTAGTGAGTGGGCAACAGTGGGTATACATAAGAGTAGACAAAAGTTGTATGAACTGTATAGTGAAAAACAATACAATTTTAGCCAGGAGTTCAAAGTAAAAGTAAAAAATTACTCAAAAATGTTTAGAAAAGTTTGTCATATAGCAAAATCAAATTATATTAGCTCAAAAATAAGAAATAGTGAAAATGTAATAAAGTCAACTTGGAAAATAATAAATAGTGAGACTGGAAAAGTCAGCACCTACATTAATGATTACAATTTAAAGATTAATGATTGCTCAATCAAAAATGATGTTAAAGTAGCCCAAGCATTTGAAAACTTTTTACTGACATTCCAATCTCTACTACAAAGTGTCTAAACTCTTCTCAAGTAATCGCCGAGTCATTACTTATAGGAAATGTACCTAAATGCAAAAATACAATTAATTTTAATCATGTTGATGAAAGAGATATTAAAAAAAACCTTTAAACTGTTAAATATAAAGAAAACTGCAGATCTCTTGGGAATTTCCGTTAGAATTATTAAACCATTGATTGATATCATTGCACCAGATCTAGCTTTTATATTTAATGAGTCTATTGATTGTGGCGTATTTCCTGATCTAATGAAATGTAGTAAAATAATCCCACTGTTTAAATCGGGTAGTAGGTCTGACCCCACTAACTTTAGACCAATATCAGTACTGCCTACATTCAGCAAAGTTTTTGAAAAACTTATTTTACATCAATTGCTTAGGCATTTCAATGGAAATGACCTGCTACATAGTAAGCAATTCGGGTTTACTCGCGGCAGGTCAACTACTGACGCCGGTGTAGAGTTAGTAACGCATATTTTTGATGCTTGGGAGAAGTCGCAAGATGCATTAGGCATTTTTTGCGACTTGTCAAAAGCATTCGATTGCGTACACCATGAAACATTAATCAGGAAACTAAATCACTATGGAATAAGGAACAGCTCTTTGGGTCTTCTTACATCTTATTTGAGTAATAGGATACAAAGAGTTGACATTAATGGGAAACGGTCTTCGGGGTCTGTAGTTACAATGGGTGTACCGCAGGGATCTATCCTCGGCCCTTTCCTATTTTTAATTGATATTAACGACCTGCCTCATCTTGTTAAGAATAATCACGAGATTGTATTGTTTGCTGATGACACTTCATTAATTTTTAAAATGATACGACAAGACACGAATTTCGATGATGTGAATAATGCAATTTTAAAAGTAGTCCATTGGTTTAATGTCAATAATCTTTTGCTTAACGAAACCAAAACGAAATGTATTAGATTTATTCTACATAATGTTAAACAAGTTCAGGCTGATGTAAATGTAAAAGGAGAAACGTTAAAAATTGTAGAAAGTACCGTTTTCTTAGGAATCACCTTAGATAATAAACTTCAATGGGGCGCACACATAGATAAGCTATCGAAGAGACTTAGTTCTGCAGCATAATATGCTGTCAAAAAAATCCGTCATCTTACAGACGTGGATACATCTAGACTTGTTTATTTCAGCTACTTCCATAGTATTATGTCTTATGGTATTCTACTGTGGGAGAACGCTGCAGATATTAACACCGTATTTGTGTTGCAGAAGAGGGCTGTTCGTGCTATCTATAGTAAGGGTCCCAGAGAATCCCTGCGTGATAAATTCAAAGAAATAAACATAATGACAGTACCATGTCAATATATTTATGAAAACCACACACATAGAACACACTCATAGAAATATCAATCGGTTCCCTAAAAATAGCGATGTACATAATTTGAATACAAGGAATAAACATAAACTCGCTGTGCCCACAACTAGACTACACAAAATTAATGTATCTTTTAAAGGGCAATGTATACGCTTCTACAACAAAACTCCTAGTGAGTTGCAAAAATTATCAGTAAATAAATTCAAACAAATTGTCAAAACCTTCCTGTGTAAAAAGGCCTACTATAAAATATCAGATTATCTAGAGGATAAAAAAGCGTGGGACGGAATTTGCTCCAACTCGAAAAATAACAACTAACAGGCTAAAGGTTTCTTCGTCGCTTCTTTACTTTAGTCTACGTACCGAAGCGACTGAAATCAAAAATATCACATTATTTCCGTGTCAGTGTTTAATTATTAAGAATTTGACCTTTTCTAAGTATACATTTATTGTATTTATGGAAATAAAGAGTTTTTGACTTTGACTTTGACTTTGACTTTGGTGGGCAGCAGCGCCCCCTGCAGATCAATTCTAACACTGAACTGCCATCCCCAACCCGCATGCCCAGCGTGGGGATTATGGGCATTACCCCCCGTGAGATAAAAGCCAATAAGGCGCTTATCAGGGGCCTGGGTCCAGCGGTGGACCAATAGGTAGTGCGAGGTTTAAAACGAATGCTAAAATTCAATTTCTTCGGCACTCAGCGTGTTCGGCTCGGAATAGTTGCATTCCATCGAGCACATGCTTGATGTTGCATTGAAATTACTGCCCTGTCTGCAATATTTGAAAATTCGCGGTAGGATGATATGGCTACGAGATCACACAAACACAAACACACACACACACACACTACATAAGAAGATTATTTTAAATAACTAGAAGTTTAAAATCCTTTCATCTATATAGCTGAATCACGTGGTGTATACTAAGTTGCAACAAGATTCGTCAAGTGAGTGTGACTCGCGCGCCGAGGGTTTCGAACGTTTGTCAAATACACCAATATGTATTCTTCATTAGATAGCAAAGTCTCTAACTTTTATACTAGACGCTATTTAATGAATACCTAAAAATTAAAGGTTTACATTGACATGACATTTAAGATGCAAACTACAAAGGTTTGCAAACTTCGTCTCCATTCCACTCTGATCCACTAATGGATCAGTTTCCATTTTTATGTCCACTCCCATAGCCCGGGTGGATCAATTTCCACTGTGTGAATCTATTCCACTCTTCGGGGTTTAGAGGGAAATAGTAAAATTTTCGAGTTTATTCAAAATATTTCGAAAAGTACCTACTATGTATCCTACAGGAATTTCAAAAACTGCTTTGAGATAAACAAACCAATACCTTTTATTTGATATGCCACTCGTAGCAGTGTTTAATTATTTAGCAATTTACTTATTTCTAAGTATACTTTTATTGTATTTATGGAAATAAAGAGTTTTTGACTTGACTTTGAGCCTATTGAAAATTATTCCCCCCTCCCCCCTTCTTACCATTTTTCAAAAAGAGATCTACTACAGACTAGTCTATTTTTTTCCTGTAAAATATAGTTAGTGTAGTATATAGATCGCTCTGCGAACTTCGGAGATAGGGGGAAATGGGTAATTTTTCGACTTTTTTCAAAATATTTCAAATAGTATGAAACTCGCAGAAATTTTGAAAACTGTTTGAGATGTACAAACCAATACCTTTCATTTGATACCCCACTTGACCATCATGCAGGTCTCTTTTAAAATTTCGACATCACAATTATTTGTACAGAAAATTTTCATTTTTGTTTTTCAGTTTTTTTCTTTTAATCTGTACAGGTGCACGAAAGGTATGATTATTTTAAATTTCAAGTTATTTGCTGCCGTAGCTGCTGAGATATTAAAGATGGTAAAAGGACAGAAAACGCGGACCGAAACGATCTCCGATCTTCAAAACCCTAAAAATCATCGTAGAACAAAAGCAATATTCCCCAGGGGCAACAAATTTCACTTTCGGCTTAGCACACCCATTTCGTGGCACTTTGTATATCACTTTTAATTTAATTGAGTTCAAGACATTTTACCCAAAAACTAATGTCTAAAACAAAATTAATACAAAACATCTAAAGTAACTATTTCGCAATGAAACCCACTCACCCATTCACGATTAACCGCGTTATTTAAGTAAACAAGTAGTGCAATAAAGTGTAGTTAAGTTTCTACTCTCTTTTTCAGTGGGCCATCAAATCTCATGACTTTTTCATTGTTGCTCAGCTAGTAATATTTATTTTGCGGCTGACTTGGTTGTAAAGAATCTTCACAATGATAAAGTGTTTCTTGTGACATATCCTCGGAATTCTGACTTTGCGACAATACTGGAATTGTAGCATGAAAATAGTATTTTATGGCTCTCATTCATATACAATGCATATGTATAAATATACAATACAAAATATACAATGCAATATATATGTCATTTGCTGCAATGTAATATTTTATAGTCTGTGTGATCCTTTTGAAACTATATTTTCAATATTTCCTCAGTGTCCTTTCGTCCAAACTTCCAAACCAAGCCTTGCTGTGTAACAGAACACCCTCTAATATGGATATCGGTTTCGACAAACTCGACAGTGTAGATTACGAAAAAGATGTCCATTTCAAAATCCAAGATGGCTGACATTTGTTAATCGCAAAAATTACTCTTGGTTATTGATTTCGACCAAATAGAGGGTGTAGGTTACGAAAAGGGGTTACAAGAGGTTCGAAACACAATAAACACAGCCGCCGCGAGCTGTGTTTTAGGGATTATTAAAATTGATTTCCGTCGAAGCCTAAATAGGGATTTGGTTTTTGAATAAGAACCTTCCCCAAGCTAGCTTATTATTATACATATAATTCTAGCTTAGGATAGGTAGCAGTAGATTCATATTGGATTATCAGAATCCCTATCTTACTTTTGAAAATAACTGCTAGACTTGGTCGGCCGTGAGTGACTCCTAATCGCGTACGAAACGTGCCAACGCGGGCGCTTTACAAATGTGGGAGCTTAAACAGAAATAAAAAAGATTTTATTTGTAGCACACACCTTAAAAACAGAGGTAAGTGAGTGAGTAAGTGAAACAAACCCGGAAATCAAACAAACAGCAACATAGTTTTGAAACTAATTACTACGTCACATTGATAAGTTTCAGCTTCTATCTTCAAAAACACTGCTTCTATAACTTTGATATGAATATTATGGTTAAGTTCAGGATATGCTCTAAAATACTGTGTTAGGCGAAAATGCGATTCCATCAAATTTTCTTGAAATAAATAAAGTCTCAAAGTTACCTACAAATTTCACAACAAGCCTCTAACTCAATAAACACTTTACAAAACTACGTGTAGCGAAAGGTTCTACCGACCGACTTAAGTGTTCTAATATTCCATTTAGAAAATTTTCGAGTTGAATCTGTGCAAAAAGAATACTTAACTCAGGTTACTTAGGTTTGATTACTGCTTTGAGCAACCCTTGTCCTGATTCGTAAGTGCGAGTGAAGTGGAGGTGAATTGCCTTTGATAACGTTTCAATGAAGAAGGTTCTAGATTGAGTGATTTGCTCCCTAAGGAATTACCAACGTTCATTTGTGTACTGATAGATATACCTATAGGTGTGCAGTGATTGTTATCACGATCCGAATACATACTGAGATGTATATGCCACGACCCGTTCCTTGTGGTTGGTCGTGGTCGACTTGGTTTAGGTAAACCTTGTTTTTCTGATGATTTTATAGGCCTGTTTGACCTGCGCGGTATTTGCTAAACTTTGTTTGATTTTTGATGAATTAAATATGATTTTAATTGCATTTAGTTTCGAAATTATCTGGCTGAGTGAGTTTCTGGCGCATCGTATCAGCATTACCATACAGCGGGGCAATGCAGCCAGTCTCTTGGGGACGCTTCCGATATTGGTATTGGATATGATATTGGTACTTGGCGTCGATAATAGTTTCATTTATTTCTATTTCATTCTGTATTCTTAACAAATTCACCTTGCCACATTTCCTTAAATTGATCTCCCGTTCTGATTGTGACTGCCACGCCATTACGAACACTTTTGCATTTGCTTTTGTGCTGCCGTGGGAGCTCATCACCTTACAAAGACCTGGCTGTAATGCTTATATGCGCATTCAAAGTATCCTACCCTAGGCAGTCCTAGGACAGTATTCGTCTCCGGCCGGACTTCTCACGAGCTGCCCCCCTTCGGACCTGCACCTCCAGCACTTAGACCTTTCGCCGTCGGGTCGCTGCTACACCTGCGGCGCACTAAAAGGAGCATACTGTGGAAGAGGAAAAGCAAGGAGAAAACTCATACATAACCTAGTAGAATCAGCCTTCTTTATGACTTAACAAACCCACTTCATAGCCCCTCAGGCTCATTAATTGATATCAATAATTAAAAGTAATTTATTTATAATGAACTTTTTAAAAACATAAGTCCATCTACAATTAATTTTGTTTGGGCCGTCTAGGTCACGAGTCAAGTGCTATATTTGACACAAATTCTGCCCTCGATGTGGTTTCACGCCAGATTGCCTTGCCGGACATTTCAACATCGGTTGACGTGTCCGACTGCCGGTCAGTGGGTTCCATTTTACTAAAATCGATGAAATAAACAGAGTTTAATAAATACTAGCTTAGAAACTTAATTGGATTCACTATGATCAAACTACTACAGCCAACGTTGACTACATAATAGTCAACGCTGAAACGCACACAAAGGAAAACAAAAGAAAAAAATAATAATAAAAATACGCACCAAACTAGAAGATAAGTAGATATTAGAGCAAATACCACCACTATGGTAAATCATATCACGTAGGTAGGTTGTTTAATCCAATGCTGTAATATGGAATTATCCCCATGAGATAAAATCCAATAAGACGCTTACCGGGGGGAAGCAGGCCTCCGAGTTGCTGTTACAATGCTGTCGAGGTGAGGTGAGGTGTGGTAAAGTAAAAGTAAAAAAATATTTGACACATAAAATACACAGTACAACATTAAAAAGTAAAATATGGAGACGTGACAAAAATGGTTACCACTCAGCGTGTGCAGAGCGAATCATGTCGTAGCGCTGGTCTTCCGTCGTGACCGTGGTGCCTGAGGTTGTGGTGAGGTGTAGTGTGGTGAGGTGAGGTGAGGTATAATCCAAAAACATATTCAAACTTTCGCATTTATAATATTAATGTGATGCGGAAGTTTGGGTGTATAGATTGGATGTGCTCTTATTTTTGTTAATGCTGCACGCCGAAACGACTGAACGGATCGGAATGAAATTTGCATAGATGTGTAGTTAGATCTAGACCGTAAATAAAACTTCAAGCTAATGATTTTTATCCTATAAACCAGTTACCAACGTTGACATAGAACAATAATTAGATCAATGTAGACTTAAAATAAAGTATCTATTGTTACCTGCTGTACAAAAGATCTTTTGTACAGCAGGTAACAATAGATACTTTATTTTAGATAAGAATAAATATACCTACAGGGTTAATGGTAATTCACTGACACTGCGTGAACGCAGGTCCTGCCCATCATCACGATTACGTTCGTGAAGACGCCAGGTCCTAATTCTTATTTTATTTTTTGTAAATCAACCGTGATAAAAAATGAAGAAAACACGTTTGTTCGGAAACCAATGAATTACTAAAGAACAATCCTCCACTCCCACTGTTAATTCAAGACAGAGCTGTTATTAAGTTTGTTAAGTTTCAAAAGAAGCCTCTCTTTAAAACGATTATTGAACCCACTACCAAAATAAGAATTAAGAAGACCTGGCGTCTTCACAAACGTGTTCGTGATGATGGGCAGAACCTGGCAGTGCACACAGTGTCAGTGAATTACCAATAACTTTTAAGATTCCGACCATTGAAATTTGACTTGTCTGTGCGCTTATTTTGTAAGCCTAAAGATATACATACTAGCTATTTATTTTGATTTTGACTACTTTTTATCGCGCAAACAACGCGTGCGAAGCCGCGGCCAGAAACGAGTTAATATAATCCAAGCAGAGCTCTGCTCTATTTACGCAAATAAAATTCTACAATAGAGGTATCGATAAACCTGGTAGGTAAACCAGTTTCCACCTCGCTGCACAATATGCGCACAATCCGTATTGACTGTTCGCTGAGCGATTACCATTTGAAGGAAAACACGGTAAGCTGACAAGCTTAGTCTACAAGGTGTCCCACGACCATTGGACATAAAGGGCAAGTACTAGAAATACTGAAGATAGGAAAATTGACTAAAAGGAAACATTAATTGCACTATAGTAATGTCCTGCGCACATGGCTAGTCTCTGTTGAGACTGACCGCCTCGGTAGCTAAAATTCGGCTAGGAGGGTATCGTAATTATATCACCAGTTAGACTGGCTCCTGAAGGCAAGCGCCTTCGACACCCCGCATGCCACGCACCCCGTGCTGAAGCCACATGGTGGACCATGCGTTGTCTAACTGCCCAAAGCAATTGCTGTCTTTGACATTGTCAAAATTTATCTACATACATACCTACCTCCAAAACCAGTGATTGATTTATTATTGATGGTCTGCATCAGTCGACTGCAGCAGATTGGTCTAACTGGTGTTAACGAGCTAGTCAAAGTGCTTCGTATTGTCCCAGTTTCTTGCAGATTTCATGGTAAACCTTTAATTTAATATGCAATGTTTATATAGATTTGATGTTTGTGATTGAATCTACCGATTGGTGCAATAAAAAATACTTACCTACGCGGTGTTGTTTTTTTATATTTTAGTAGGTTCGGTTACCGGTTAAGGCAAGTAATTTTCCGAAATTCAATGAATGCTGTTTTACTAAGAAAATTACAATCAAATAATAGAAACAAATTAGACCTAGTATTTACAATTGTAAAGATTAAGCTTTCTGCAGACTGTTGCAAACAATCTACAGGTAACTTATCTGGCGCACGCAGCGCATCAGCACTGTTTTACTTACATATTAAAAAAAATAAAGGCATGTTTCCTTTCAGTAAAACTTTTTATCTTCAATATTTCTGGTATTTGTCCTCCCTCCACGTCAATGCGGACTTTACCATGTTATTTACGACAGATTTCAGCCTATCTACTATTTCATTAAGTACTTAAATTCAGCACCCATTAAAACATCCTTTTAAGCAAAAGGTTCATGAGTAATACCTACCCACCTACGCAAATCGTAAAACTCGTAAAACCTACATAAAAAGCGTCATATGACACAACATCTTGAAGACAACCTGCATGTTAGTGTTTCTCTAAACCGTACGGCCATCCGTACGTACCGTACGAGTACATTCAAATCCAATAAACTGAAGGGAGGAGTCCTACGACCGGGGCCGGGGTAACTAATGAAATACCGGGTGGGACATAAAATCTACATCATGTGGCACAGTGGGCGTTGGTTCGCTTAAGACACATATGCCGGTTGATTCCCGCTGCAAGACAAATTTTCATGTGTAACAATCTGCAAATTTTGTTCTGCGTTTAGGTGTTATCAACATAGATACCAACTAGACGCGAAACAAACCCGAGTACCTGTTTATTGGTCATATCCATACCATGATAGTGATGTAACATTTTCCCTGTCTGTTGATCAAGCTCCAGGAGGTCGATATTGTATTGAAATTATATTTTATTTATTTTACCACCCAAAAGTGCATTAACAGATGTGCGAATGCATGCAAAATGGCCGCCACAATTAATTAATTAATTATACATTATGTTAGGTAGGTACTCGGGTATTATGTATTGTAGGTACGACATGTATTTACCAATAAAGTGTATAGAAATATCATCACTACAGTTTACTTTTCGAAGATAACTCTAGTTGCTGTTTCCTATATTCCACATGGTGTGATTCTCAGGAACAGATTTCAAGTTCAAATTTCTATATTCTAGCAAGCGAAATTATTCACATTAATTTGTCGAATAAGCCTTTATTAACAATGAAAATTCTGATTAAGGCGGTGTATGGCCCAACGGCCTTGAGAACACAAAATAATTATTTGTAGCCGTATAAATAATTTGTTTTAATCGTGAAATGTTCAATTTCGTACGCTATAAATACCCGATAAATCTTTATGCTAACAAATATCAAAAGTAAAAAAAAATATATTACTAATTTGACTAGTAATGACTACAAAATTAAAGAGGTTTTATTAATTATCTTTTAATTGTATTTACTATTGATTTGTGGCTCATATATTCTGTACCTTGAAGGGAATGCAGCTCTTTTGATACAAGTGTAACCACTTCGTATAGGGCTGTAATCGAGAGCTAGAAGCCAAGCCAAAATATCTAAAATGAATGAATTATTTCTTAGACATAATAACTTTTAATTTTTTGTGCTTGATTTGCAATAAAAAATATTGTTTATTGAATTTATTATGAATTGAAAATAATGGTACCTGCCATCTTATATCGAGGGTTTCTAAAGAGACATCCATGAACCTTCCACACGAACCTTAAAAAACCTATATATAGAACACATTAAGTTGCAGAGATGCATGGTTTCTTCGAAACTTATCCTTTATATTATCGTAGTACTTACCTAGTTTATTCTGTAAAAGGTCACCTTGTGTAACAAGCTGACCTTTCGCAGAAAAAACTTCAAAATACTAAAGTATTTAAGCTAAATTTATGATCACAGGACTTAAATAATGTTAAATAGAAAGCCCTTACGTTTCGTCTCTCGTTTCATTTTCGTGACTGTAGGAAAACATCCGAGTGTTTGAAGAAATTCGAGAACATTCGAGATCATTCGTGAATGAATGCGGTACAGAAGCTGAAGAGCGCGAACTAATTACACGGCTTCTCAACTATCTGACGTCACCATCTTACCGTGAAAATGTAATCTTAGCTTTTAGCAAACAGTATCCTCAAAAGTTGAATTGAAGCGTCATTTCTCGCGCTAATTTTATTCCTATGATTTACCTTGGACGTTTCAGCAGGATTAAGCTCTGCGCACTTTAATCACAGTACTAAAATGTGCATTCAACTATGTGCTTAAACTAGTTATCTTTAGATACGTTTTACAGTGACAAAATGGCTTCCCACAAACTTCAAACGGTTAGCCCGTGTGCTGTCTGTCATTTGCCGTCATTATGAAATGTATCTAAAGGGGCGAACCTCACGGGGTTGGTTGCCAAACTACGCCTAGATCTCAGTACTCACGGGATCCCCGTGGTAAAAAACTCGAATTACATAAAATTCTAAATATTTTCTTTGGTTCCTTGAATGTCAAAACACGACAGAAAAAATTACGATAGTAAAAAATCATGAGAGTGCTATGTTTCTCACAATATTTGGCAGTGATCTCAGGATCCCTGCGGTCTATTGAAATTACTTATGTTTTGATTAGTAGGTTATTTATTACTAATTAGTTGGTTCCTTGAACCAGTTTCTTCATAAGTTGCGTAGTTTTCTTGTAAATAAACAATAACTTGATTTTTGCGCTTACATCGTTCCAAAATCGTATGCTTTGGCCCGTTCCTATGAACGCGAAATCCTATGCCTATCCTTTTCACAAAATGGCGCGTATTGCGCCCGGTTAAAAATTCATTAAAAAAAAACACATTTTTGGGCTATGCGGTAGCTATGCTCTGATGTGTGCTAACGTTTAGGTAATTCGTCTCTTCTAATCTTTGGGAGTATTTTAAATTACACTGACAGATCTGTGGCAGAATAGACACGAGCCATTAAAATATCTATTTTCCCAGTGATAGTGTAGAGCTTTAATATCTTAACGGATTATTACGACCCTTTAAAGGTACAAAGCGTAGATCAAGAATCTAGGCTTACCTAGGGATACAAAGTAATCTTTTTTGTCCGGTTAGGAAATAAAAAAAATTGTCAACTGTCACCCTATTGCGACAATGATGTAATCATTGTTATGTATGTACTACGCACTTGTAATGCTTTGCCCGCACCGTTTTCCAATACTAGTAGGTATATTTCCCTGTTCTGAAAACCGGACAGAGCACTAGACTCACTCTGTACGAAAATAGGATGGCGGACAGACGTCCTCAAAAGCCAAAGCGCTAATTTTCAAATTACGGAATTTATGGCATGGCATTCCGCTGTTCAGTTCCATTATCAATTATCGCACTTACATACACAGATTATCTTGATTTTAATCAAATCAGAGGTTCTCTGTTAAAGGTTGCGAATGAAATACAGAATACTATTCCTAGACTGGCATGCCTATTGTAGAATTAATGATTAATTAATATCGAATGAGTGGAGTGATTTTTGGATAATCAAAATGAAAAAAAAAACAACATTTGCGATGTCTGTTTGATCCTACGTGTATGTATACAATAATTTTAAATTATAAGTCGGCGTTATATCGAGCTGTCATTTCATTATAATATTTCCTTAAAAAAATATGCAGACGTGCGGTTTTTTCGATTGCGGTTTTGTCAAATTATTGCGAAAGTACGACAGTGCTTGTCAATCGCAGAATAAGGGAAAATTTGACATTACATCCTATGAATAATAGCCAATGGCGATTCTGTTGTTTTAGAATTAGCTAAAATTAGGTGAAATTAGGATTTAGGAATGTTAAACAGACGAAAGCTATTCTATTTTTCAAAAATTAGACTGGTAAGTTTAAAATTGGGATGACAGATCTAAAACAACTCAAATTAGTTATAAATAGCTATAACCCTATTATTTGCATTACATTTTAGCTATGATTACAAAAGTCTACCCAATTTTAGGAGGCATCTAATTTGGTCATGATTAAAATTTATAGGCAAAATGCTGGATGTATAAAATCATTAGGGTACATAAATGTTGTACGCACATTTATGTAAGTGTTAAGTTATCCCCTCCACTGTTGTGTCACGTCGATAAATTACCACAGCAATGATTCACTCCTATAAGCGGATCATCGCGGCGGTAAATTCTAGAACCAAAAAAAACTTCACTTTATGTGAGGTTTTTAGTAGATTTCAAGAAAAACCTAAAAAAAGGTCAAAACTTTTTAAAACTTTAGCGATTTGTAACAACGATACAGACACTACCGGACATGTTTAAAAACTTTTATTTTACAAGTCGACTTCTACGAAAAAGTAGTCGACTTCTACTCGCGCAATACCTACTTACTTTCAAAAAATTGGGTTCTATTATATTAAATAAGTAATAGGATATCCTCCGGCAATGTTTGCCGTATTTAAACCCATGATTATTATTTCAATTCGAATGGCCCCAGTGTCATTATCTCAGCTGCTGATGTATATTGTCAACTCGTCGGGTCGGGAGCGAAATGAATATTGATAGGCACTGCTTCAGGGCGTAAAGGATTTGGGGCATTGTGACCCTGAATGTGTTATGAAGAAATGCTCATATATTTTGCGCGAAGAATGTGATAGGACCTCGTCGTCAAAGTAAAATTTTATAAAATTAAAAATTAATTAGCCTTACCTATCAGAGAAGTTCACATTTGGTAAATTGAGTAGAAGATAGACGTCAGGTAGTCAGGTTACCCGGACTTTCAGTGTGGGCTATTTTATAAAAAAAATTGTTCACCCAGACTGAAATTCCTGGCAGTAAAATGAAACTCGAAGATCATAGCGGCCTATGTAGACAATAATTTGCTCGTAATCTAAAGTGATTAGGACTTCTTTTTGAACAGCCTCATTATACGGTACAGAAAACAAAATGTTTTACAAGCATAGGTTTTATCAAAATAATTCTCTTTAGGTACCTACACCTTGTTATGGGCAAACAATTTATAGTCAGGCGTGCCTACAAAGGAAATTAGACATATAAAAAAATAGTTGCGTAATCTACCAGCAAGATACGAAATGTGTGTAGGAATGAATACTGCGGCGAAGCACGCGAGCTTTCCGATACGCCTACTATAGCGCTGAAAAACCAGGTTTGCATTAACATAATTTATAGTCTTTCAAGTCATAGTTGTAGTTAAAGACGCTTATCAACTTAATCCCGGATTCACGGCATCACAATACATAAAAAGAATCTACTATTAATAAAAATGTGAAGTTTGTGAAGATGTTTGAACGAAGATAACGCCAAAATTACTGATCAGATCTGCCTGAAATTTTACATACATAGATGTACCTACCTTGACCTGGATTAACTTAAGCTACATTTTATTCCGAGAAAGGGGCGCAAAGCTGATGACAGAAGCCTAGATACTAAACTACTTTATCACAGAATTGGTTTCTATAATCCGACAAAACAGAAGACAGGGCGATATTGGTCGTTCGCTGTTGTTTCATCGCTATTTTCATTTCCAACTTATTTATTATACGACAATAATAGCTTGTATCATAATTCATAAGGGAGCAATATAATATTTTACGACTTGGGTGCTTTTTTGAACCAGAGCGAAGTGAGGGATTCTTTAGTAAAATCCTGAACGTAGCGAGGGATTAAAAGTACGTCGCCCGAGCCAAAAATATATATTGCGCCCAAGTGATACACTCTACTTTTCATCACCCTCTATGAGAAAATAAAAGGCGCCTCATATTTTATTGTAATATTATTATTTAATAAAACATAGAGTAACAACTAAATTGTATTTGAATAGTAGGTATCTAGAGGTAATAATAAAACAACTAAAAACTCATATTTACATTTGAGACATTTGACACATCGCAATTATGAAATTTTATTGTTACAGTTTTATTAGGAATAGATTGGTTGTAGATTTTATATTCTACGTGTTTGAAATAATGTCCGAATCTGGCTCATTTTGAGGAAAATGTGACGGTGAATCTCGTTGTTTGGATGTAGTATCAGCCAGTCTTTATTCAAACAATATTTGCGTTCGATTTCTTTGGCGCACAGGAAGGTGTTCCAAATTCAAAAGGTGCGCAGCAAAGATAATTGCGGCGCACTTATAAAGAGGATTAAAAACTCATTACTGCTCGCTAAAAGGTTTTTATAGAAAACACCACCTTTGGGTGCACTTAAAGGTCAAAGCAAGGCAAGTCGTCCTTTTCGAATAGATGGGATAAAAAATCGTTAACATTTGTTAAAAAGTAACTGTTTAGTTAACATACATTGATACAACAGTTTTTATATAAAATAATCTAAATAATTTTATATAAAAAATTATACTAAAAGTAGCTTCAACACAAGACTCTGACTTAGTGTTGATACTGGAGATCAAAACTTCAAATACCTACCAAGCTATTCTAGTCTGTCTTAATTTTGTATTTTATATGAGCGCACCATGCGCGCCATTTTGTAAAAAGGATAGGCATAGGATTTCGCGTTTATAGGTGCGCGGGACAGAGCATAATATGATTATGGAAAGGCGTAAGCGCAAAAATCAAGTTATTGTTTATTTACAAGAAAACTACGCAACTAATTAGGAAACTGGTTTAGAGGAACCAAATAATTAGCAAAAACCTACGAATCAAAACGTAAGTTATTTGAAAACACTGCAGGGTGCCTGAGATCTCGACTCGCTTTCACTTGAGAGGAACCAAAGAAATGATGTAGAACTTTATGTAATTCTACTGTTCTGTTGTTCTGTTGTTGTGTTGTACAAAGGGATCCCGTGAGTACTGATATCTGAGGCCTAGTGTGACCACCAAACCCGCTAGGTTGTATTTTTGTTTAATAAACTAATTATTAATTTATCGTTCCAAAAAATGACGTACATACCTACGTACGTATGTACGTTTGATGGTGCAATAAAGCTATATTCTATTCTATTCCATTCTACCACAGACAGAAACCTAAAATTAAGAGTAGATACCTATTCGTCTTTGACGAGTAGGTAGGATAGAGAGAGACTGTTTGACATTATACAGATAGATAGAACTCCAAAACGACAACAATAGAACACTAATAGGTAATTAGTGATTGAGGTTACTTTAGTGGATTAGCACCTTCGGGTGGGACTAACCGAATGAAGTTGTACGACATTTGGGTGAGTGAGAAGTGATTAGATTTGTATACGATAAGTGGACATCTGAGATGTGATCATGCTTTAAACAATAATAAGGTCCATTTTTACTGTTTGCTGCTAAAACGAAGACCAACAAATAGTTTTTGTTCTTCGTTTTAGTGAAGAACCAACAAATAGTTTCCAATCAAATAGTTTAGTGTTGGTAGAATCCGGAAAGACTCTATTATTACTCTATGGGCCGAAGGCCAAAGTAGTCCGAACGCGGAAAATCAAATTCAATGCTGATTTCATTCCAGATTCGTCCCATTTTAAGATTTCTAACAGAAAATTAGCCAAAACACTGTCATCGACACACTTCTCCTGCAAGTAGTCTTAATTTGCTATTATTGTTTCCGTAGGATTTTTTTATTACTTTTATCTTACGCAAAGTAGGAAAGTAGAAATGCATAAGTTATAAAGGTACTTATCACTAGTATTTTGATTCAAATTGAACAACGTTTATCTCACTCAAAGTACCAGGAGAGTAGAAATGCATAGGATAACTTTAAGGTTCGTAATACTTTTATTTTGATTCCATAGGATTTCCCTGTTTTTAACCACGGTAGCGAATATTTTTATTCGCTATAGCTACGTAATACATACGGGCAGGTTGTTTTTCTACTACGCAGAACGAATATTATAATATCTCATCTGGTCCAGTGGGCCGTCTCCAGCACCGGGGAATTATGAGTAACTAGTTTCTGCCCGCGGTATCGCACTCGTTGTTTCTGGGGCGAACCTAACGGGCTTGGTTTTCAAACTAGGCCTAGATCACAGTACTCACGGGATCCCCGTGGTAAAAAACTCGAATTACATAAAATTCAACATTTATTCTTTGGTTCCCTAAATGTGAAAATATGACTAAGGAAAAAAATTAAGATAAAAATTAATCATGAAAGTGCACTGTTTACACATAATTTGGTCAAGATCTCATCAAAGCTCTCTCCCTACGGTCTATTGAAATGGCTATGTTTTGATTCGTAGGTTTTTACTAAAAAATTATTTGGTTCCTTGAACCATTTTCTTCAAAAGTTGTTTCTTGTATAAGCAAAAACTTGAGTTTCGCGCTTACGCTGTTCTTAAACCGTATGTTCTGTCCCGCTCCTATGAACGCGAAATACAATGCTATCATTTTCACAAAATGGCGCGTATTGCCTCTTATATGTAGGTTATTTTCTTTCCATTTTTTTTTTTTTTTTTTTATTTTCTTTAGGTGGCTTTCGTGTCACTGCGGCCATGAAAGGCCTATTGTGATCGCCACTCAATTGTTCAGCCCTGAAGCTGCGACGTTCATAGTTCGCCACTAACCCTTGCAGCTGCTAGGAACTGCAGGATTTTCTTCGGGGTGCTGGCTCGTAGCTCGTCTGGGCTGTGCAGGTGCTTGCCCAGATGGATGCTACGTTTTTGCATCAGTGCTCCGCACTCTCCTAGCAGGTGGAGAGGCGTTTCCTCCGCCTCTTCGCAAAATCTGCAGGATTGTGTGTCGCTTAGACCCAGTTTGAACATGTGCTTGTTAAGGCGACAGTGTCCAGTTAGGGCTCTTGTCATGATGCGAAGGTTGCTTCTGCTTAGCGCTAGGATTCGGTTGGTGAACCGTTTATCGAAGGCTTTTATTAATGACTTAGAGTGACTCATGCCCAAGGAATTCTTCCAAAGCTTGGAAGCTTCCTCGAAGCAGGAATCCAAGAGGGTTCTGTTAGCCAGGCTTTTAGGTATGCCACAGAACGGCTCGGGGCCCAGCTGAGTCCCCTTGGCCCCGGAACGAGCAAGTTCGTCGGCACACTCATTGCCGTTGATTCCTGCGTGTCCCGGTACCCATCTTAGGAAGACTCTGTTATTCGAGCCGAGCGCGTTTAGACGTGACATACAGTCCTCGACTAATCTAGATGTAATGACCTTCGAGTCCAGTGCTAGGAGAGCCGCCTGGCTGTCAGAGTTGATAAAGATCGTTTGGTTGGAGTAGCGCTTTTCCAGATTTATATCGGCACATTCTAAGATGGCGAATACTTCTGCTTGGAAGATAGAGGCGTAATTACCTAGGTTTGTACTTTTGCCAAACCTAGGTCGCTCTCCATACACTCCACAGCCTACATCCAGTCCCATTTTGGAACCATCCGTGTACCAATTTAGGCACCCGTTCTTGCAGAGCACCTGGCTGTTTTGCCAGTCTTCTCTGCAAGGAAGTTCCACTGTGTAGTGTTTTTCAAACACATGTCGTTGGAGCCTGACATCAGTTGTCATGCCCAAAATTGGTGATTCCAGAGTAGAGTCTTGTAGAGATCTCAGTTTCTGGGAGAGCCAGTTCCTACCGCCCTGAGTACAGGCCCTATACATGCTGGTCTTTGCCTCCTTATGTATGTACATATGGAGCGGAGGCAGACCCAGCAGTGCATTTAGTGCCAGTCCAGGGGAGGTGGTCATGGCTCCCGTGGCCATAAGGCATGCAGTCCTTTGTAGGCTATTTAGTTTGTTGATTGCGGTTGACTGAAGGGCCTTGTCGTACCATACCATGGAGGCGTAAGTGAGTATCGGCCTCACAATGGCAGTGTACAGCCACAAGGCAATCCTGGGGTTGACGCCCCAGTTGTTGCCCATTAGCCTGCCGCTAGCTCCTAGAGCCATCTTAGCTTTTTTCAAGACGTTGGCTAGGTGAGTATTCCACGTCAGTTTTTGGTCGATGGTAACGCCCAAATATTTCACTTCTGTGGAAAAGGTTATGATTTTACCGTTAAGTTTAGGCTTCACGAGCTTGTCTAGCCTTCGCTTATTTGTAAATGGTATAATCACAGTTTTGCCAGCGTTGACTGAGAGTTCACTGTTGCTACACCAGTCGCTGACAGCGTTGAGAGCTCTCTGCATGATGCTAGAAATGGTGGACTGGCAAAATCCTCGCACGATGATCACAAGGTCGTCCGCATAGCCTTGCGCATCTATATTCTGGTCTGCCAGTCCACACAGGAGCTGATCCACTGCTAAGGTCCATAATACGGGCGATAAAACTCCGCCTTGGGGGCAGCCCCTAGCCGTGGATATCTCGATTGTTGATCGTTGAAGGGTTAGTTTTGCGCCCCTGTTTGTGAGCATATCCTTAACCCATCTGATGGTGGACGGGTCAACATTCTTGTTTACCAACCCGTTCACCAGCAGAGAGGTAGGCGAGTTATCAAAAGCCCCTTCAATGTCAAGGAAAGCACATAGTGCGATTTCCTTGTCCTCCAAAGCCTTTTCCACTCTGTCAATGAGGCTACTCAGCGCCGTCTCTGTGGATTTGCCCTTGCAATAGGCGTGTTGGCTGTGGTGGATAGGAGACGCAGCTAACGCCACGTCTCTGATGTGTCTGTCTACTACCTTCTCCATTGTCTTCAGAAGGAAAGACGAAAGGCTTATTGGTCTGAAGGACTTAGGCTGGCTGTAGTCCTTCTTTCCAGCCTTAGGTATAAAGACGACTTTGACATTTGTCCATGGTTCTGGCACATATCCCCAGGCGAGGCTCGCCCTAAAGATTTTAACCAGATATGAAGTGAGGACGTCGATTCCCCGCTGTAGGAAGACAGGGAGTATTTCGTCCTCACCGCATGCTTTGTTAGTCTTGAGAGAGTTGACGGCCCACCTTACCTGGTTCGGTCTGATAATCCTAGCCGCCCTGTTCCAGTCCTCATTCCGAGGCTTATAAGGATTTTCAGGCGCAGGTCGGAGCGAACTTTTATCCTGCGAACCAGGGAAGTGGGTCGAAGCCAGCAACTCTAGGGTTTCCTTTTCATTAGTTGTGAACGTACCGTCTCCTTTTTTAAGGAGGCCTATTTGATTAGTTCTGGCTTTAGAGAACAGCTTGTGAAGTCTTGCACTTTGAGGCAGACTCTTGATTTCCTCGCAGAGCTTCCTCCAGGATGCCCTCTTTGCCTTCCTAATCTCTATGTTGTATTCCGTTAAGGCTTTGTGGTAGGCCTCCCATTCACGAGTCCTTTTAGCCTTATTAGAAAGTTTCCTGGTTTTGCTCCTTAGCTTACCTAGCGTGGAGTTCCACCATGTGACTTGTCGCTTTGTGGTCTTGGACTTTAGCGGGCAGCTTTCCTCATAGGCCGTGCAGATGCCTTTTGAAAGGACAGCTACTGCTATCTCAAGACTGTCGCGGGATTTAATACTTTTGGGGCAGTCTTCGAGCATTAGCCTTAGTTTGTCATTAAAGACATCCCAGTCAGTTGCCCTAGGGTCCCTATAAGTTATGATTTGAGAGTCCAGAGAGGCCTTTATCTCAAAGCTGATGTGTTTGTGGTCGGACATGGAGTTTTCGTTGCTAACATGCCAGTCATTAATGTGCCTGGCGAGGTTGTTAGTAGCGAACGTTATGTCCAGAACCTCTTGTCTAACCCGAGTAACAAAAGTCGGTACGCGTCCTATGTTAAGAGTGGTTAGATTGTTAGCTAAAAGAAAGTCAAAAAGTAACTCACCTCTAGCGTTGACGTCCGTGCTCCCCCATGCTGTGTGGTGAGCATTGGCATCGCATCCAACGAGAAGTTCGGCGTTGTTCTGGGCGGCGAAGTCGACCACCTTCGCCAGGTCACTCGTTGGGTTGTCTCTCTCTCCGGGTAAGTAGGCAGAGCACATAATTACCCTCGCCCCACTCCATCCTTTGAGATCGACAAAAGCGGCAACCAGGTCGTCGTTACATACCTCTGTGATAGGCAAAAAATTAACATAGTTATTGAAAATTATGCAAGCTCTGGGCCTTGTGCCATTACCATTAACTAAAATCTTACCGGCAGCGTTGAGTCCCAGAACCTCAGTGTTGGCTACCCAAGGCTCTTGGATCAAGGCGAGGCTAGCTTGTCCTTCAGACAGGCAGCACTCCATTACCGCGGAAGCTGCCGCGGCATGGTGGAGGTTAGCCTGGAGGATCCTCGCCTTCCCTGCCTGGGTAGCCATTACAGGTTTCCCCGCTGGTAACGAGGCTTGGACCTAACTAGCTTCGGGCGCGCTCCGCGTCCTCCGCTAGGTTCGGTCGGCCTGTCACCCCTTGCTCCACCCCGGGAACCCCTACCGCCCCGATCCGATGGCCCGGACCTGCCCTGGGGCGCTACATTGGAGCGCCTTGCCGCGACGGGTCGCGGCCCTGGTGCTCCTGTGCTTCGCCCCGAGGCGCCCGTTCCACTGGATGTGGACGGTTGCGGACCACTTCCGCCCTGCCTCGGTGGACCGAACTTACCCAGGGGCGGTACATTGGAGGGCCGTGCCTCGACAGGTCGCGGCCTTGGTCCTCCTGTGCTTCGCCCCGAGGAGCCCTTTCCACCGGAGCCGGACGGCTGTGGGCCTGAGACAGCCACTGACTCTGGCTTAGTCTCAGAGCTGCCTTTGACCTTGAAGGCTATCTTTTTGAAGCCCAAGGCAGCCTGAAAGCCAGTGGCTCTAAGGGCCTCCACAGACAGATCATCCAAGGAGAAGGTTACCACAAACCCATTCCCCTCAGATCTGCTGTGCAGAACCTTCCAAAGGTCAGTGCGAAGTCCCTCATTCTGTGTCCTCAGTAGCTGAACGGCCTCGTCTACCGACGCCGCTTCGATACTGGGCACAAAAGTGACCGCAACCACAGGCTTGGGCAACTCGCTCTCAGGAATGACCGAGAGTTCTGCCCCAACCCATGGCTTGATCCTAGGGACCTCGTTTTCGAGCCAGACTTGGCTCTCCTGGTTCTCACATGTGACCAGTATCCACCCAGGTTTGTGAGTAAAACTAGCAAACCTAGGCCCCTTTCCGCTGCTTGCAATTTTCAGTATTGCCAGGGTCAGGGAACGATGGACCTGCTTCATCTGGTCGTCGCTCATGGAGGCGATGTTGCGAATGCCTACTCGCTTCGCCTCCGCGACCTGCTTGAAGCTAGGTCTGGCCTCTGACTCCTGGAACAGCTTGGGGGCCTTTTTGGTCTGCTCCTTGGGCGATTCCTCCTCCGATCTTTGTCTTTTGGACGTTTTTGGATCGGGGGGAGCGTTCAGCTGTGGGATTTGGCTCCAAGGCTTTACCGCCAGTGCTCGTGCTTCTTCGAAGCATACATTGGCAGCCATCAGCCTTCGGAGCCGCTTCCGGGCAGCACCGCTCAGTTTACCAGCGCTTTTGCTTGGTGACGTAACCGTGGCAGGGGCCGCAGCTTCGGAGCCGCCGACCTCTGTTGGGTCATCTGCCAGGCAAGGCACTGTATGCATAGGCTCCGGAGAGGCCAGTAGGGCCTCCTCCAGCCTATTGCAGGTTTCTCCCGAGACGGGAGAAGATGGTTCTCCAGAAGGAGAAGAAGATTTGGTTGGTATATTGTCAGTATCCATACAAATCCCACGAGAAGCTAGGGAAATAAAACTACCCGCCAGCAGAGCCCCGCATGCCCACGGGTGGGCTGACTACTACTCCGATTCGCCCTGGTTTCGGAGAGACACCGTTCGCAACTGAACCATCAGCCATTCATCCCTCGGCACGGTACGTTTGACACCTTAGATTAGTTTGTCGGATTATTGGCCGCCGCTAACCATATTCCCGAATAGAAAAATTGTTAGCGGTGGGAACCAAGGTGCACCGGCCCGCCACCTACTACCGTTACCCAGGGACGAATCCCCAAGCACAGGTAGCAGTACGGGCACACGAGGAGGTTATCCGACCACGACACCTCCTTTTCTTTCCATGGGAACTGATTATGGGATAAAAAGAAGCTTATGTTTTATTCCAGGTCTAGAACTACCTGTCCCGGTGCGGAAAGATCCTTAAAAACTGCTTTTCAGCTACGATGACTAATCGTCATCAGCCTATATTAGTCCACTGCTGGACAAAGGCCTCCCGTACTGAGCGCTATAGCGTCCTGTCTTAGCTGCTACCCACATCCAACATCTGCCTGTAGTTTTTCGCAGGTCGCAATCCCACCTGATCGGAGGGCGTTCTACACTACGTTTGCCGATGACTGTGGTTGAATCGATTTACGTTGCACAATCAATTTCTTTGTGTTTTTTTTTCTGCGTTCAACAAGCAATATGACCAGCGGAAAAGAAATTTGCCGCTAATCATATACCCCATCTATGAACCCACGCTACAACTTACTTCTATTCAATGGTAGGTAGGTTAGGTAACTACTATTGGAATACTAGAGAGTATTAAAGATTTTGAATAAAAATCAACATATTCCCAAATGCTCCCAAGGTTGACCATTGGATCAAAGTTTGTAAAATAACATGGTTTTATAGACAAAGGGGTTTGAAGATTTTGGCCCTAACATCGGTCACCATTTTGTTTGTTTTTTCAAAATCGTTGCGCACAATAAACGTTATATATATTTGGAGAGAAGACACTAAAAGAAATAAAAAATGTTGTATAAAAATAATGTCCTAAAGCGTCAGGTTTCTGAGATATTCACATATAGATAGATAGATAGATCATTTATTCAATAAAGATTCGTTACATAAATTGTTTAGCAATGCCTTAAAGCCTATGTTAGGTTTGTCTAAGCACTGGGTTTTCTTTATTTTTAGAATTTATTATTACCTACTGTGGTTTAACGCGTCGCTTAGTTAAATAAATAATCCTAAATCTTAAACCAAACAATCAAAGATAACAGACATAATAAACACACACCTTGGTAACTATTTTCTATGCTTATCTACGACCTGATCTATGAAAATAACTATATTTTTTCTTCATATGTGAATATCTCAGAATCCTGACGCTTTAGGACATTATGTTATACAACATTTTTTATTTGTTTTAGTGTATTCTACCCAAATATATAACATTTATAGTGCGCAGCGATTTAGAAAAATAATTACAAACGCTAGGGCCACCCTTCATACAAAAATTTTCAAACCCCTTTGAATCTCCCGGACAATGTTAATTAAACGCCCTTATGAATAGGTACCAACTTTGTCAACTGAAGATACGGCATCGCCAAAAAATGCTAGATTTTATTTACTCAGTCTTAAGGGTATTGGAAGAGGATCTCAAACTATCATGAGCCCCATGAGAACCCTGCGATTGGTCAATCTGACGCTTCAATTTGTCAGAGATATCCCTTGGCTTTCCTTTCAAAGCAGCGATTTCTTCATCTAATTATAGCTATTAATCACTCACCCCCAAATCACTTGATGTTCGCTAAGTCATCAAGATGTGGTGATTAATGGGAGAACGAATTTGAACCTACGGAACCTTCAAAATACAGTTCAAAAATCAGCGATGAAGGTTTAAACGATTTTGCTGAAATCACTTTAGACTGAAAGACGTCAGTGGAGAGATCAATTTGATACGACTAGGATGCGAAAAAGTGGGGTATTGTTTAAGCGCTGACAGATATAAATGGTCTTTGTTAATCGATTGTTTGGTTTTGGGAGATGTCTAATTTAGAACAGATGCATAATTATGTATTCTTATGATAATAATGCTAAGGAAGGGATCTGCTTTGCAAACTAATAATCAACAAGAAGTAGGACAATTTTGACATTTTAAAGAACGAATGGTCAGAATAGTCAATAATATACATATATTAATAAAACCATAATGTAATTTTTAGGGTTCCTGAAATCTCGACCAAATTATGTGCCAAGCAGTTTTTTTTCCCAATTGTGTTTTCACGGAACCAAAGAAAACAAACTTTAATTTGTTTTCTGAATTTTGTGTAATTCAAGTTTTAACCACTCAGTATCCACTGCAAGGCACATAATGAAATGAAGGAAACGAAAATATTCATAGTATCTAAATATAATATTTCTTCTTCCAGGTACTATGAACCATGGATTTCAACTTCACGTTGCTAAACGACACCATGTCGATGCCAAACGGCACCAACCACTCGGAACGTTTCCAACCGTACGTGGAACGACCAGAGACGTACATAGTGCCGTTTAGCTTCGCCCTCATCTTCATCATCGGAGTAGTCGGGAATGGCACGCTGGTCGCTGTGTTCGTACGGCACAAGGCTATGAGGAATGTGCCAAACACGTAAGTTTTAAATGTCGAATAAATAAATGAATGATGATTGTGCAGCGGACGAAGGTCTGCCTGCGACGTAGGAGGTTGCGGGATCAATTCCCGCCTCAGGAAAATGTATGTGTGATCTGCGAATATTTTTTCCAGGTTTTTGAGGTGTTTTGTATTATGTTTAATGAAAAATATTATATCTATGTAGTGTATTGTATTATGTATATTAGTTATTAAGTACCCATAACACAAGCTTTGCTTAGCTTGGGGTTAGATCATGCTGTGTGAATTGTCCAGCATTATTTATTGTCATTACAAGAACACAGACAGGGCGCTATAGCGCTCATTCGGGGAGGCCTATGTCCAGCAATGGACTAATATAGGCTGGCGATGAATATGATTTATCGTCGTTTATTCATATAATTATACTGTTCATAGAGTAATAACGCAATAAAAAGCCTAACACGTAAGCTCTCTTTGCAATTTATGAGAGCGTTCATATTATTAAAGAGTGGTTCACAAAACTCGAGTGAGACTCAAACATATATTCCATAACTTTCATTCTTCCTTTACAAATGTTTACTGAAAGATACAAGTTATTCGATCTCCGAGATTCACAAATAACAAACTCAATAGGAGAATTCCGATACAACAATATTTGTCATTCTATTTTTAAATCTTATCTTACAAAATTTATCTGTATCCATTTTAAGTGTCGCAGTTCAGTTAAACGAATATATTTACTCAAAAAACATTGTTCACTTAAATGAGTACATACAATGATCTTATAGCTTACACTCCACACTAATATTTGTTGTGAAATATTAAATTTGTTGGAGCTGAGACAGTATAAAGAAAATATGGATTTGGTTCAGTTGAGCTAAATTGTTTGCAACAGTCTGCAGTTGGCTCAACTATTCAATTGTAAAAAATATTTATAATTTGTTACTACACTATAATTGAAATTTTCCTGGCTAAGAAAATAAAAGCAAGCGTGTGTATCCGGTGAATAGCGGAAGAGTAAGCTGAAGCGAGTTCTATAAGAGGTTTCAAAGAAAATAATCTGAGAGGGTAAAAGAAAATGTCAAAAATCAGTTCTCGTTCCCGATAAACTTGGAAGGGAAGAATCAAGTTTGTTGATTAAGCTTGATTGATTAAGCTACTTGCAAATTATTTCGGATTATAAAGAGTGAGAAGGATTTGTTCTAAAGAATTAATTGTTTTATTTTGAAGAAAAAGACAACAGCATTTTTAGGCTGTTTTTAAATTTTTTCAGAAATATGTAAATTTCGTCGTTCTTCATAATAAAATAATAGGTTCTAAAAATCAATTAGTAACAAAATTAATATCAATAAAGAATTCTACTTATATTAAAATATTAGACAGGTACCTACCTACTTACGCATTCATATATTTTTAACAATATTTCACTACTTAGGAACACAAGTAATCAAAAATACAGTCTTATCGAAATCATTCGCATCACCATCGCATTACAATAAGTAATCAATATTTATAACAATAAACTACCTGCATAAACCAAAAAATGACATCAATTCACATTTTCTCTGAATTACAGTTTCCACAACTCTACTACTATGTTTTATAATTATCATCTATATATGTATATATAAAAAAAAGTCGTGTTAGTTACACTATTTATCATAACTCAAGAACGGCTGAACGGATCTCAGTGAAATTTGGCAGCGAGGTAGATGGTATCCCGGGGCCGGACATAGGCTTTTATTCCGGAAAAAAGCGTGCGAAGCCGCGGGCAGCAGCTAGTAACATATAAAAATCTTTGAAGATCAATGAAAGTCATACTATCCTACTAATATTAAATACTAGACATGCACTTACGTTCTTATATATTTTTAAGATTATCTCACTAAACTATTAGGAATACAAGTTATCGAAAACAGAGTCTTATCAAAATTATTCGCATCACAATAAGTTATCAATATTTAAAATAATATACTACTTCCATATGAAAATGCGTAATATTTTTTTAGTTTACTGTATGAAGATAAATCCACTCATTCATTAACTCCGTCTTCGATATCGGATTCGAGGAGGGTATTCTTGACATTTCTTATTTGTGTTTTCTTATTTAGCAGTTGTTATTATTTATTCGTGCACCTAAGTTTATTCTTGAAAAGCGCAATGCTTTTCCCGATGCTTTTGACGACTGATGTGTCGCGGCGGGCGAAGGTCCGCCAGCGACGCAGGAGGATGCGGGTTCAATTCTCGCCTTAGGACAAATGTTTGTACGATCTGCAAATATTTGTTCCGGGTGTTCTGAGTACTTTCTATAATTAAAAAAAATGTCTATCTATATAATGTATTGTATTAAGTATATCATCAGTCCATAACACAAGCTCTGCTTAGCTTGGGGCTAGATGGTGCTGTGTGGATTGTACAGCATTATTTATTTATTTATTTTAAAATTATGTCACATGCCCGTTGTTTTTGGGTTTGAATTGTTTCAGGACGTCATGTCCTGAAACAATTATAAGTTAATAATAATTTTAAGTAACAAGTAACTATGTATCAAGTACCTGTACCTACCAATCCAGTATAAAAACTATTTGGATGCCATTCTATGAACAATTAATCATTATTATTGTAAACAGACCATTTAAATTGTAGTTCAAGTAGACTCCAAACTTTCCGCGCCAAAATGGTTCGCGTGCATGCGTGGCGCTTGTGCCGCGATCGCCTACGCACTAAATTTTCACTGTCGGTTTTTGGGTGTATTCCCGTTGTCCCCATTGTCGCTGTCCCCATTCAATGGGGACAACGGAACTCAATAAAAATAATAAACATTTATTCCTGTTGTCCCCATTGACTGTGACCCGTTAATGAGGACAGCGAAACTTAATAAAAATAATTAAAATGTATTCCTGTTGTCCCCATTGACAGTGTCCCCGTTAAAGGGGACAGCGAAACACAATAAAAATAATTATAATGTGTTCCTGTTATCCCCATTGACAGTGACCCTGCTGTTAACAGGGATAGCGAAACTCAATAAAATAATTAAAGTTTGTTGTTATAGCGAGTGACTTAAATGGAGTTTACACTGGTATAATAATTATATAACTATGTACTAAGTTATTGCTGTTACTTTTGCTCAAAAATACAGATAACTATGATAAAACAAGTGTCCTTGAAAAGAATGCACCGGCGCACTGTGGCGGCGGCGCGCGAGGCGCACGGCGATACAGCTAGGGAACAAAAGCACACAGATAACATTGTTTTTGCGAAGCTCTTATTGGCTTATGTTAAACCCCACTCCAGAAAATACTTAACAGAAAAGAAACTAGTAACTGGGAGTTAGTTGTGCTGTATTAATAAGTGGTGAATAGTGGTGTTGTAGGTAAAAGTGTAAAAGAACTCGTGTAAGTATATTAACATAAACAAACTGCCTAAAACATGTTTTGCTATTTCCGACGTATAATAAGACTATAAGTATACATAAATAACACACGTCTAATTAATATGTTCGTATTCATTATAATTTTATATAAAATTATTTTTTCTCCAAATTAAGTAAGTAATAAGTAGAGGTAGTTTCTTTCTGTTAATTCTATTGTATAGTACTTATACGTAGAAAAAAGCAGCACATCGGTTTTTGTCAAGTTGTGTCATTCTTTTCTTTCTTAGTGTTTCTTGCGTACTTACTATAAACTGTTAATAAAATAATGTTTCCTTTTTCCTTATAAACGCCTCCTGGTCCTTCGGGAGGAAGTAGTGAATTAAAATACATACACATAAAGGGCGGCACAATATTTTTACGTGCTGAACACCAGCTTACAAATCTTAGAAAAAAAAATTAAAATAAATAATCAAAATTTTAAAAAAATATCTAAGTAACATTTAATCGCGATAAACGCTAGACTATGATGATAATAGGAAAATATGTTTCCTACAATTTATATTTGTTTTGTTTTTTAATGTTTATTTAACCTAACTTTTAATTATTTATGTGTTTTCATTTAGGTTTACGTTGATTCTGTGATATAATTAATACTATGACCCAAAAAAATATACCTAGTTGATTAAAAGATCCAAAAAATGATTGTGATATTTTTACTCTTTTATAACATTAAGTTTGTGTTATTTGTTTTAGTTTTTTTTTAAGATTATTTCACATTTGATTAAAATCCTATTATGCTTAAATCATTTGTATGTAACTAAACTTACGTCAATGGGGACAAAAGAAAGGATATTTTATAAGTTTCCGTTGTCCCAATAACGGGAAAGCGTCGATGGGGACAACAGGAAGGAAATTTTATTACTTCCCGTTGTCCCCATAACAGAAAACGTCGATGGGGACAACGGGAAGGAAATTGTATGACTTCCCGTTGTCCCCATAATGGGGACAGCGTCAATGGGGACAACGGGAACACATCGGTTTATGTTTTCGTTTTTTGTTTTTTGTAACTGATTAATGCCGTGATATGAAATAAGGGTAAGTGTAAATTTTAGTTTTACCTTATTACCTAACCACCACATTCGTTTGAATATCGGGAGGGCAAAACAGGATAAGCGACAATATGTTTGGTGAGAATCACTAGGACAATTTATGTTAAGTGCCTCAGAGAATAAAATTAGAACAGTGACAGGGAAAATAAGGCTAAGCGACAAACAAAGTCTCAGAAATGTGGCCTAAACATACTAAACGCCGATTATGTTTTTTTAAGAAACTGACAAAATATCCCAACCGGGATTTTATAATAAAATATTTCTAGCTCAAACAGGTTAACGTCCAATCAATAAATTTTTATTGAATGCCAAAATAGCGTAAGTGTCAGTTTCGAGATTCAACATTTAATATGACCACCAAAGTTAAAAAAACTTTGGAATATGTGTCGTTTACGACGAAGAAATCAGGCTAAGGCCCTTACTTTACAAACTGCCTAACCGCCATAAAGTATTTCGTAGAGCCATGATACTTAGACCAAACGGCGCAGAAGTAAAAGCTGAATCTAACCATATAATAACATATAAGACGATTTTACAAAAAATGTCGCTGAGCCCTTTCTGGCTGCTAGGCATCGATATAAATAACTTCAGTGCTTTCACGCATAAGAGCGCACGTATACAAATATGAAAATGAGTGAAAGTAAAGTAAAACTAAAAATGCATTTATTTTGTTATTCAATACATACAGCACATATAAAAGATTAAGGTAAAGATAAAAGTAACAAATATGGTAACAAAAATGGCGAACACTCAGCAGATGCTATGGCAGGACGTATCCTGCTATAGCGCTGGTCTTCCGTGGAGGCCAGAATGAAGCGCGTGAGTCACTGCGCAACGTACACATAAACATAGACAAAATTAAAAGAACAAAGAAAACACAAATAAAAAACATTCACATGAAAAATTTAAAAGAGTGTACGATACAAACAATATTTTCATTGAGTACCTAGAAGAGGTACTGAACGTAAAAACTAACTAATCACCTAGACTTAAGAAGCGTCGGATCACAATCCATTTCATTGTTCATTGTTTATTATTTGACATAGGTAGGTATGTACTATTTCTAGCACTATGTACCTACTTAATTTAACTATAGGTATGTAATATTAAAACATAATTAGTATAGCCATGTATTTAGTATAATTGGCCTAAGGCCGTTCTAATTACAATAATAAAAAAAATAAAATAAATAAACAAATCCGACGCTTCTTAAGTCTAGTCTTGTCACAACAAGGCCTGGAACGGCTGCCTACCGTTATATGTTAGCATGATATATTTGAAAATCCATAAGATATTTTTTTAATGATTTTTTATTAGCCCAAATGGATTTTGATTTCAGTCGTGTTTGTCGCATTTATTTGGCTACACCTCGTTTGTGTCTGGTATCATTCTAAGCCTCCTTTCTCTAAGACGTCAATGATTCTCGAAAACTTTTATCGTTTTGTGTCCATGGTACTAAGCGTGCTGAAGGTCGTACAATTATGCCCCACTCCATCGGTATAATGAATTTCATATAAATTTACCCAGTGTGAGGCTTACGCACTATAGTAATAAAAACCTTAGAAATGAGCAACGCGATATATCTCGTCAAACGAACTAAGCTTAACTTTAGTTTTTCAACAGGATTGGATAAAACTTCAATGTGTCCCCTGTAGGTGGAGCTAACAGCGCTATAGTCCGATGGAAGTCCCAGAGTTTTTCGACACCTACGTCACTTGACCTTGTTGTGTAGTTGGTTAGCACGTTCCCGTACTGAGAGAAAGACGCGGGTTCAAGTCCCGTCGAAGTCGAAAAATTTTTAGGATTTTATTTGATTTCTTATAAATTAACCCAGTGCGAGGCTTACGCACTATAATAATAAAAACCTTATAATTAATTCCTTGTTAGAACTTTAGAACCGTATGTATGTAGGTAACGTAGAAATCAACTGATCACGATCACAAACGATAACAAGTTTGGGTATGTACGATACCTAGGGGGACTTTGAAGGGAAATAAAGGGGGTTATGCTAATTATCTGAGCTATGTCGATAACTTTGGTTCGTACCGTATTCGTAGCGTAGTAGTACTACCCTTAGATCAAACAAGACTCAGTTATCTCAGCACCCCGAGACGTATTGATCGTGTGATTGTATTGACCTACAAGAATATATCCGGAGTGGGTGTCATAAGGAGTCTACACACAAAGTTGGCAACGTCGCCGATACACCCCGTCGTCGGGTAGATGTGGGCAACGCGGCAGTGTAGTACTCTGGAGGTCTACTTTGAAAAACAAATTATGAAGATGATGGATCGCACAAAACGAGAGACAACTAATCCGTTCCATTGGAGCTACTTTGAAAATGATTATGACATTTTAGTCTTAGAAATCCGAAACGAAAGGCGGCAGTTAGTGACGCGTCCAAAGCAGTTTGGTGGTAAAGCCAAGCAACGCTGCAGCATAGCACAAAATGTACATTTAAATATGGACTTTTACTCGTATAACATTTTGATGAATTTTATACTGATGGCATCAGATTACAGGGAGCTCGCGGACCAGGCTCGAAGCTTGTGGGCAGCCATTTTGTCACTGTTATCTAAAGGTGACGAGTTTAAGCTCATATTTGAATGCACGTTTTTGTGCTGAGTGGTAGCGTTATTTGATTAATGATCGCAGAGCTTTAAGTTGTTCCTTTCGTACGATCTGTCATTCAAAACTTCGTATTTCGTGTTTCAAAGTAGTCCTCCTAGCTTCTTGCGACATGGCCGCGACAGATGTCGGTGGCACGTCCGCGACTTGTCAAGAGTTACTGATTTCGTGCCGCCGATAATGTTTACCAACCGCAGCCGGGCGGCTTTGGTGCGTTGACTCCTAGAAGTGAAGTCGCCAACATATCACCGACCAAGTTGCCAACATCTAACACACCGGCTGTATCAGCGGCGTTGGCGACTTTGGTGTGTAGGCTCCTTTAGCTCGGTTGGATGAATAGACATAATCTACACATACAGTGTGGAATGTTATGCCTAACGAAGGTTACTATAAATAAAATAAATAAATAAATAAATAATGCTGGACAATCCACACAGCATCATCTAGCCCCAAAGTAAGCAGAGCTTGTGTTATGGGCACTAGATGACTGATAAACTTAATACAATACATAACATAGATAGATATTTTTTATTATTATATAGAAAATACCCAGAACACCCGAAACAAATATTTGCAGATCGTACAAACATTTGTCCCAAGGCGGGAATCGAACCCGCAACCTTCTGCGTCGCAGGCGGACCTTCGCCCGCCGCGCCACATCGGTCGTCAAATGATCTATGATCTTTGGTTATGCCTTACTTAATAACATAACCTTAATATTTTCTAAAACTTTAATAAGTTCTAGAAAACCAGTCAAAGGAGTGTAATCCGCGGGTAATTAGAATGTGATGGCACCTTTTTGAATTGAAACAAGTGAGGAAACAAAAATTTATAAACATAAAATTTCAAGTTAATAGCTGCAGTAGTTGCTTAGATTTTAATATGTGAAAAAAGAACAGACAAAGCGAGACTCTAAGGTCCTTTTTTCACTCTCATAATATCTCAGCGCAACTACCACAGATATTAACTTGAAATTTAAAAAAAAAATACATTTCGTGCGTTCGTTTTTAAAATAATAATACAGAATAAAAGAAAAATAAATCAAAAACCAAATGAAAATTTTCAGTAGGTACAATTGTGATGTCGAAATTTTAAGGGACCTACAGGGTCATGTGTGAACTGAAAGGTATCAATTTGTTCATTTTAAGGGACCTACAGGGTCATGTGTGAACTGAAAGGTATCAATGTGTTCATTTTAAGGGACCTACAGGGTCATGTGTGAACTGAAAGGTATCAATTTGTTCATTTTAAGGGACCTACAGGGTCATGTGTGAACTGAAAGGTATCAATTTGTTCATTTTAAGGGACCTACAGGGTCATGTGTGAACTGAAAGGTATCAATTTGTTCATTTTAAGGGACCTACAGGGTCATGTGTGAACTGAAAGGTATCAATGTGTTCATTTTAAGGGACCTACAGGGTCATGTGTGAACTGAAAGGTATCAATTTGTTCATTTTAAGGGACCTACAGGGTCATGTGTGAACTGAAAGGTATCAATGTGTTCATTTTAAGGGACCTACAGGGTCATGTGTGAACTGAAAGGTATCAATTTGTTCATTTTAAGGGACCTACAGGGTCATGTGTGAACTGAAAGGTATCAATTTGTTCATTTTAAGGGACCTACAGGGTCATGTGTGAACTGAAAGGTATCAATGTGTTCATTTTAAGGGACCTACAGGGTCATGTGTGAACTGAAAGGTATCAATGTGTTCATTTTAAGGGACCTACAGGGTCATGTGTGAACTGAAAGGTATCAATTTGTTCATTTTAAGGGACCTACAGGGTCATGTGTGAACTGAAAGGTATCAATTTGTTCATTTTAAGGGACCTACAGGGTCATGTGTGAACTGAAAGGTATCAATTTGTTCATTTTAAAATGGTTTTTGAATTTGTTGTAGGTTACATATATTTCGAATTATTTTGAATAAAGTCGAATAATTTACCAGTACCTCCTAATCTCCGAAGGTTGCAGAGCGATCCATCTGAAATGTAGGTTGGTAGGTACCTACCTACTATTTATATTCATTTATTAAATAGCGAAGTCTCTAACCGGTACCTTTAGCACATATTTGTAAAATTGACAAACGTTCGAAACCCTTGGCGCGCGAGATACACTCGCACTTGACGTTTCTTGTTTATCCCGGAAACATAGCGTGCGGACAGGGCTGAAACATGTAAAGTTTAAAATATGTTTATCTCAGAAACAAGAAATTTAATTACATTGAATCTAAAGTAAACTTTCAAGAGGATACAATACAAATAAATTAATTTATCCGTTCAAAAGGCTTGTGGAGTAAATTTATACTCATAATAAGTTCTTGTTATTTGTATCGTTAATTCAAACAGAATTTACTACACAAAAGACTTACTGTGCCTTTAGAAAATGAACCAACCTTTCATAAAGCAGTAAACAAGGATCTTCCCATAATACTCGTAGGTCAAACGGTTAAGTTGGAACGAGTGGAACGTATTACTTACTCAGTATTTACACACTCGCTCATATTAGTATTTACATTTAAATCAAATATAGCATAGCTCAGTGTTACACCCATTAAATCTCAAGATAGCTCGCTAATGGGTCTAGCCAGATAGTAAAGTCATTTACAACGGGATATTTACCATGATTAGAATTTTGAGCTTTCCAATATTCAAATCAATCTGTCAATAAAAACTTACTCGCAGTGCCTTCAGTTATTCCGTGATCATAGCGCATGAAACTGTGCCGAAATATTGGAAAGCTCAAAACTCAAATCATGGTAAATATCCCGTTGTAAATGACTTTAGTGTTAATAACCATGATGGATTTAAAAGATTTAAAGCTTGGTAGGTTATGTTCTAATTTGTTGTATAAAGGTCAAAAGGTATCTAATCGCTTTGTATCTAGACCATGTGAAATTTACACCGGTTGTTTGTTTATTTGATACTACATACATAGTTTCTGCCCGCGGCTTCGCACGCGTTGTTTCTAAGGAAACGTTTAAAGGTGATTTCTATCCTATGAAAACTGATTTATGGGGGAAAACGTAGCCTAAGTTTGATTCCAGGCCTAAAATTACCTGCAAAATTTCTGCCCGAACTTTCGAATAAGTGTGATGTGATGAAAAAAAACTTCATGAAACTAAAATAATATAGAGCAATGAAAAGCCCATAGGTTGAAGACTTTGCGTCGCACCCACAGATTACACCTGTGTCGTCGCACTTTCCAGCACACTAACTTAGGATAAGATTAAGGCCAATTTCACAGATTAAATAAATTATTCAAAACTATTCTATAGTAAAAAATATAACACAACGGTGAATCACCGGCCGCGAAGCTAGCCTCAAGCGGCCGGTGACTAGGGCTGCAGAGAGAGGAACTTCCTGACGATGCGCGCCGAGTCTAGGAGTACCGCCTTTTGGATCTGACCGCTGATCCAACTTCCTAGCGAAAGTCTCTTGAGATGTTGATCGAAGCTCTTCGCTATTACGCCGTTAACCGAAACGACTATCGGACGACGGTCGCTGAATCAACATCCCACGTGCTGACAACCTCGCAAGCCAAGTCAAGATATTTGCTAAGTTTATCTTTCTCAGCTTTAACGAGGTTAACACATTATTATTATTATTCCGAAAAAAACACGTCCAAGGCCGCGGGCACAAGCTAGCTTTACATTATATTAAATCACTCATTCTAAAATAAAATTATTGCGTTCTTGTCTTAAAAACCTTTACACTACATAAATTGGGTCTCTTTGAGCATTGTTAAGTATAGCCACGCCCGCCCTAGCTTCTAAAACGTTTATTACCTCTATTTAAGTATGTTTGTGCATTCTACGATTAACTAGTAATTGTACCAGACTAATGCTATTTAAGGTTCTAATAAAGATTTTATGTAGTTCATTAAGTTATTCGGGTGACTCGTTAATATAATAACACTCCATGTAATATTATTCTAAGTTGGTAAATTAATTAAAAAAACAAAAAGAAAAAGACGGTCTCTAAACACAAGACGGCGACAGTCAAGCTATAACCTAATCTGCGGGTTAGCTCTTTAACTCCGGTGATCCTTTTTCCATAAGTCTTTCAAAATACGACGCGACGCGACGTAGCGAATACCGTTGTTTGCTACGGCGGCGTAGATTTAGCTGTAGTGCCTTGCTAGGACGTACAGAGTACTGTAGCTTGCTACGTCGTAGCGGGGTCTGTGGCACGCTAAACCTTAGGTTGCTGTTTTTATGATGCAACAACGACGTTGCGTTTTTTGAGTGATTCGTGATTCGTATTTTAAGTGTTCGACAACGAATCATTAAAAAGCATTAGAAGGCAACTACCATTTATAATATGGGTATTTGTCAAACCAAAGTCCCCATACAAAAACATTAACTTTCTATACGTTTTGATACTTTATGTATCTATATATCTTTCCTCCAGGTACATCCTCTCCCTAGCCCTCGCGGATCTGCTGGTGATCATCACGTGTGTTCCCTTCACCTCGACCGTCTACACGGTGGAATCCTGGCCATGGGGCGAAACCGTCTGCCGAGTATCCGAGGCTGCTAAGGACGTCAGCATCGGCGTGTCAGTGTTCACACTGACAGCGCTGTCTGCTGACCGGTACTTCGCGATCGTGGATCCGCTCAGAAAGCTACACGCTACTGGTGAGTAAATTACTTCATACTGATAGCTGTTCCGAACAATATAGAAGTACTGATCTAAATAAATAAAAATCGGAAATGTCCCCAAGCTGCTGGATGCATTGCTCCGCTGTATAACTGATTGCCTGCGCCATGTCCTCATTCTCACCTGCTCTTGGGTCAAGCGTCATTTTTGAAAACTCGGAGAGCCTCGGTGTACCTACGCCATGAACCTAAGGTCCAAGGGTCCATGGGTCCAAGGAGAGTAAATCCTACGCATTTCATACCCTTGGACTTTTTCTGTTGAGGAAGATGTATGCTACTGGTTAAACACTGGTTCAAGTATTTTGATGAAAAATAGAACCCATGCTTACCTTCACCTCAAACATCTGTCTTACACGCCCAAGGTGCAACTTTATCGATAAAGAGATAGATTTGTTGAGCAAAGTTTTAAATGTTTATTGGTTGTCTTTAACACAAAGTTGATCTAGACACTTGAATTCTCTGAGCAGTATAATAATGTTTTTTTGTAAACAAGTATCGGACACAGGGTGACCCCGCTCTGCAGAATCACACAGCACGGTTTCTTCCGCAGAATTCTGCATCATATGAAAAATGTATCAGTTGTAGGACTAGTGTAAAAAAATCCGCGTTAGTTACGATTCAGTACGCGGATTATACTCTGTGAGAAAAAAGTGCGGTGCGGCGCGCGGTGAGATTCACACAACACACAGAACAACATTCACACACAGAATTTCCGCAAGTGCGTGTAGCTTCATCCTTCATTCTCCTGCGTCGCAGGTCCGCCTGCGACGCAGGAGGTTGCGGCTTCGATTCCCGCCTTGGGGCAAATTTTTGTACGATCTGCTAGTATTTGTTCTTCAATGTGTTCTGGGTATTTTCTACGTATAATAAAAAAATATCTATCATTTATTGTATTAAGTCCATCTATCCGAACGACAAACTCAAGACGAGTGACGACACAATATCTCTCGTGCAAACAATAATCTGCCCTAAACAAATGAAGCTGCATGTGAGAGGGCTACAGAAGACCAGGAACGGAGGCGTCATTATCAGCACCGACAATAAGGAAGATATTGAAAAGTTAATGAACTCAGTGCAGATTACCAACTCTGGCCTTACAATAGACGAGCCGCTTAAACGAAAGCCGAGAGTCGTCGTCATCGGAGTGACGACATCGCTGCCCGAAAAGCAAGTTCTCCTGCCTCTACAACCAAAATCTTGCTGAGACATTCAATAATTGCGATCTTGAAAAGTTTTTGAGCTTTAAGCCACAAATTAGTTAGGAAGAACGCAGAGTCATGTAATTATGTTATTGAAGTTCCAGCCGCCATACGTAAAGCACTCATCACTAACGTTAGAGTTTTCGTGAACTGGTCGTCGTGCCCTGTAAGGGATTTCACCCTGGTTACTCGCTGCTACAAATGCCAACAGTATCGACACTCGGCAAAGTTTTGTCGCGAGGTAGCTCATACTCGTAAAAATAAAGACTGTTTGCAACTTTGACACTTGTTTGCAAAAAGCCAGGTAACCATGTAACAGGCTCCGCCGACTGGCCGGCAAAATTAGTGGCTGAAAATAGGTATATTAATTCCATAGACTATGGGGGAGTCTAAGGGCCGAGCTATTCCTGAGCTCTTGTTCATTTTATCATTATTACTAGGTATAATTTTATTAAGCCTCCCTAAATCGTTCTTTTTATTTTCAATTTTAATATGATTATTTTTATCCAGAATGTACTCGTAGATCATAAAAATACGGATGACACAGAAAAGACATTGACCTTGTTAAAGTAGGCTAAATATTTTGTACCTAAGCACCTTTATTATATATATAGTTTAGCATACATTAAGTTACTTGAATCTGCATCGTTGCTTTGTTTTATTATGACTTCTGATTGATGTGATTATTATTTTTCGTTTTAACTTTTGCCTGAGATACAGGTATCTAAGCTAGTTCAGGCACATGTATTGTTTCATACCCTTAAATTATAAGATATACTATTGACACTTTTTTTTAATCCACTTAGTCCTATGTGTTTTGAATACATTATTATTAAGTATATCAGTCATCTAGTACACAAGCTCTGCTTAACTTGGAGCTAAATGATGCTGTGTGGATTGTCCAAAATTATTTATTTATTTTTTAATTTAACGATATTGATAATTCCGACAAAATTAACGAGCTTCATCCACACCAAAAAAATGTAAGCCGTTTTCTTGTTGAAAAATTCTTACAATTGCCAATTCTATTTAAATTCTTTTTTGTAAATCGTAAACTCACAAAAGATAATTCTGTGCCAACGGGACAAAATTCGTAGTATTTTGTATTATTATGTCTAAATTGTCCATTAAAATTAACGTCCTTAATACTCCGTGCCATTTTCAACGATAATGAGCATAAATTCATAGCTGGAGATAAAATAAATGCTAAGTAGCCATAATGAAGGAAGAAAGGAAAATTGGCAACTTGACTCCATTTTTATTTTCACTTTAATAACTTGACACTTTATTACTGAGTATCCACTTCCTCTGGAGATTATTTCAAAATATTTTTGACCTTTTGAGGTAACATTATTTCCAGAAAGATATTTTCACAATCTTTCACCGAAGTATAAAGTCTCGAAACTCAATTTATGATTTTATGTCTCATCTTAGGTAGAATGCAATTTCAACAAAGAGTAAACTAAATTAAAATATTCTAATTACTACGGTAAAGTCTGAATCAAGAAAAAAAGCCTTGGCAAATTACAATTTCGGAAAATATCACGTTCCTTTTTGAAACTTATAGTTCATCACGTTGACTTTGAAAGAAAACTTCGATACAAGTTAGGGACCGGTCCGCCGCAGGAAAAATTAATTACGGAGCTTAATAGTGAGGTTATCGAATTTTATTAAAAAGTTTGAATCAGTAGAAAACTAATTAATCTTACGTTCAGTTGTTTGAGAAATACCAACTCGTAGTTCTGACCTGAACCTGAATTTTACTGACTTGAGAGGCCTTTTAGGAGGTTTTTAGGGTTACAAACTTTATTGACAGCTATGACAGCTAGTCTTTTGAAGTAGGTTTCATAGTTTTCGTAGTAGAGCCTTCCAAACATTAGAAGGAGAGTGAATGCTAAGAAATCAGATGTTGAACATCAACTCCGTTATTTTATATATTTTGCTCCCTAGCGCTCAATTTCCGTAAAGAGACAGATCTTTCTTGGGTTTTTTCGTGGCTAAAAGTTCAATTAGTTATATGTTTATGCGCTAGAATTTCTTTGACTTTTCTTCTTGCTATCTCTATCCACTGAACTATGCACTACATAAACGAATCATTAATATTTCATTCATATATTTACTGAAAAATTTACACTCATAATAGAGGCCCATGACCCATGGAGGTCGTCTTACTACGGAAGTGTACAATAAAAGGCTCTTAAGCTACCTTACTAATGGCACCTAATAAAATTTCGCTACACGCTTGCCATAAAAACGTACAACCTGCAATCATAGGTCAAATACCTATGATTGCAGGTTGTACGTTTTTATGGCTTTAAAGTTTCGCGTTTACAACGCCAAATTAGCGCACGAAAGGTATTGTCAATACAAATAAAAAAACTCGGCAAATACCAAGAAGTTTCTATAAAAAATATTAAAATTGTTTTTTACACGACTGCCCAAAAACGAGTGTCAAGTGTGTCGAGTGTGTGTTGAGTTTCAGGGCTCATGTACATTGATAAAAGTAAAACAAGGGAGATGAGGCACTAGCTTCTCGAAAGTGGCAGGCTCAAATTAGGTCCAATTAGGTTCCACCACCTCAATCATAGTCGGACCGGTCGGGGCGCGGCGTTCGTAGTTCGCGTGCTAGCTACGACGTACTTTTGTGTGATTTATGTAAAAAAACTGCAGCAATGCCCTCGTGTTCGTTCACTAGGTGTACAAATAGCCATAAAACAAAAAGCAAAGCCAAAGGCATCACTTTTCACTCGTAAGTACACCAAACATTAAATTGTCTGATTATTATACTGCCTTATTTGCACCGTTTGCAGATAGAGATAGAAATATACAATACATTAGTGCGTAAAAAGAGATAACAAAACACGTCTTGGTACGAGTAGAGCCGTTCGTCAACTCACACCATCAATCTTATCCCAACTGGTGTGAGTTAAGCAAGTAAGTATTCTACAACTCGCACCATCCTTTGTTTCCATTGAATTTATGCGTCGAGTATAATCACTGAAAATTTTGAGGTTCCAGTACAGAGTATAGAAAGGTTCCAGAGAAAACTTAAAACTTTACACACTTAAGTACAGAGTATAGCTTAAGTGTGTAAAGTTTTAAGTTCTCTCTGGAACCTTTCTATAATTTGTTTTCATATCACATTATTTTAAGTACAAAACACCAAATAACATTGTGTGTTCATAATAAATATGCATATGATTTTACTAATATTTTTTTTGTTGACTGTACTATAGTTCACTCAAAGTAAAAGTGGTGCAAGTTGCAGAACGAAGAGTATAGCATTTTACGATTCGACAGCTCACACCAGTTTGGACAAAATTGATGGTGTGAGTTGAAAAAACGACCCTACGAGTTCCTGTGCATGGGTAGCGTCAACATAATAATATTTATGATGTTCATTATAATTGTTAGATTTGTTAGTAAAGGGGTTCGAAGATTTTGGCCCTAACATCGGTCACCTTTTTTATTATAAAATGGCCACGAACAATAAAAGCAACAAAAGTTATATATTTAGATAGTAGACACTAAAATAAATAAAAAATTTCGTATAAAATAATGCCCTAAAGCGTCAGATTTCCGAGATATTCACAGATGAAAAACCCTAAATATTTTCTTCATTAGTGAATATCTCAGAAACCTGACGCTTTAGGGCATTATGTTATAGCAAGTTTTTTATTTGGTTAAGTGTCTTCTATCTAAATATATAACTTTTATTGTGATTTTTGCATGGAGGGTGGCCTGAACATCGTTCACCATTTTGTTATTTTTTTTTCAAAATCTCGGCGCACAATAAGTCAAAGTCAAGTTAAAAACTCTTTATTTCCATAAATACAATAAATGTACACTTAGAAAAGGTCAAATTCTTAATAATTAAACACTGACACGGAAATAAAGTGATATTTTTGATTTCAGTCGCTTCGGTATGTTGACTAAAGTAAAGAAGCGACGAAGAAACCTTTAGCCTGTTAGTTGTTACTTTTCGAGTTGGAGCAAATCCCGTCCCAAGCTTTTTTATTCTCTAGATAATCTGATATTTTATAGTAGGCCTTTTTACACAAGAAGGTTTTGACAATTTGTTTGAATTTATTTACTGATAATTTTTGCAACTCACTAGGAGTTTGGTTGTAGAAGCGTTTACATTGCCCTTTAAAAGCTACATTGATTTTGTGTAGTCTAGTTGTGGGCACAGCGAGTTTATGTTTATTTCTTGTATTCAAATTATGTACATCGCTATTTTTAGGGAAGCGATTGATATTTCTACGAGTGTGCAATAGGTTTTCATAAATATATTGACATGGTACTGTCATTATGTTTATTTCCTTGAATTATTCACGTAGGCTTTCTTTGGGACCCATATTATAGATTGCACGAACAGCCTTCTTCTGCAGCACAAATACGGTGTTAATATCTGCAGCGTTCCCCCATAGCAGTATGCCATAAGACATAACACTATGGAAGTAGCTGAAATAAACTAGTCTAGAAGTATCAAAAGAAAAGGTATATGCAGAGGGAATTTGAATTCCCGAGCAACCTTTTGAAATTGGACACTTTTAATGATGCTCAATGCATTAGAGTTAATATTATGCAATAAAAAATATTAATGAAAACGCAAAGAAAAATGTGCCGCACCGCAATGTCCGATCGCTTGGGTTCTAGATGTTGTTCGACGATAGTGACCAGCTCATTAAACTTTTTGTTTTCGGGTTTGACTGGAGCACACAAATCGCACATCAAATCGTAGGTCGGTTCGCCAACTACGGTTATCAATGTGGTCACGTGCAGCGATTCTTTTATTTCATGTAATTCGTTAAACTGCTTCACCCTGTTTACGTATTTAGTCCATTTTCGTAAAGATAAATCATAACAGTAAATTTTACCGTACGGCATCGCGAAATTTTCTTTATAAGTCGGTAAATCGTTGCCAGTGAGATATTTGAAGTAAACACAAGTTGCGGTTTGAATCTGACTTCTTTATTCAGTAGGTACACAGCGGGTAGGTCGTAAACCAATAATTTAGAAGTACCTATAAATACCCAACTATTTCATTGTAATTTACTTTGTCAATAAAGTATTTGAATACAAATTTAATACAAGTATTATTTCATAGATAAATTGGAGATTTATTAGAGACGGGGTGGGGTGATTACAAATTTTTTCAATAAAATAGTATAAAGTGATAATATTCCTATTTTCCCTTCTAATTTTTTGTTGACCGTACTATCTCAAAACTCGGGGAACTCCCGAATTTGTATATAATAATAATGTATAGTGGGGTCGTACTAGCGACTAACATTTTTGTCTCTGTCGCACTTCGGTCTAAGGTACGTCTTTACATCTTTGTTGTTCATTATATTGCACCAGACTGGAAATGTAACTGTGAGCGTATGTGTCTGCATGTAGTTGTAACACAGGCCAGTTGTTGAGTAAGCGCTGGGAGAACGTACCATATCTACTGATTTTACTACATCGATGCTCATGTATGATTTTTGCGTTTCTTCAATCCACCACTTAAATGGCTGAACAGATTTGCAAGTCATATCTTTAAAATCCAGTATAAATACAAATATCACCCGGAGTGACACTAACTCTCTCTCTCTCTCTCTAATCTCTTTCTAACAACACCTTAACATCAGACGTCGGTTACATAGTTCCTCTTCATAAAACAAAGAAGTAGCGGTTGAAAATTTTTGTCAAAAAAATGCAAGGTTCGGACGCGCGAGGGTGTCTAAAAAATTGCTTATGTAGGTACTTACACTTTTATATCGCTTTGAAGTTTGAAGCAGATGAATTCTAGATTGTATGAAGATCAACGTCTTTAGCTAAGATAAACCTAGGTTTAATAATTTGTGCAAATGCCAATCCAACCGGCTGAGCGGTGTTTTAGTGTCAATCAATTGCGCGATCGATGATCTGACTGAAGTTATTTAGGTATAACTAGCATAACCTAAATAGAGGGATTTCCTAGAATTATTGAATGGTAGCTCAAGATTTCGTTTCCGTTGACTTTTAGAGTTAGGCACAGTTCAGCCCAGAATTCGGTCCGAAACGTTTAAGCTAACTTTTGAATTTTGATTTAGGTAGGTATTTCATGCCCATAATTTTCACGAATCTGAAATACGGATTCTTAAGTCGAACGAATTGGACTGAAGCTTCGCATAGATGTATTTCTAAGCCGGAAAAACGCGTGTCAGCTGCAGCTAGTAGATAAATCATAAGTAGATAAAGTTTTACGATAAAAAATCGAAAGGTGGAAATTCCGTTATTTTCGCATTGCGTAGACGCACAATAAGACCTCGTTAAAATCATTTTAAGGATATTTTACGATATATTACTGTAGTACCGTAAAATAACAATAAAAAACGTTATTACCGTTTTACAACTGTTTTAGGTAAGCCGAGAGTAAAATGTTGCCAGTTACTAAAATACCAAAATATATAATGTAACTTCTGGGAAAACAAACAAAATTTAATGTGTTTTTGTTTAGAGTGCGCTCTGAAATAAATAGTTACCCGGTACTTTGGTGATTGAGGTTACGAGCGTATTTTTACGAAAGTCGGAAATTTCAGGAACGATGTTCAACTCTTATAGCAGTAGGTAAAACGATCAGCACTGATATCTTCCACACACTGTCACTTCTGGCACCAAATTCCTAACAATATTTTAATTAATTAATGTAATTTTATAAACACTTGGCCCTTTTACAGCCGACTCTTAATAATTTATGTTTTGTTTTACTAAAAGGAATCAGGGTCTGTCTGTTTTTCTTACTGCGTACAATCCCTTATGGTGCTTCCTTTTCCTTTTGTAATAATAACTTGTGTAATAATATAGATGTAATGATCCTGTTTAAATTAAGAAAATATTAAGTGAATATGATTAAATAAAGGTGGAAATAAATGAAATACTGAAATACTTTGTTCTAGAATCAAGCATAGAATATTATATTTTTCGTGTAACTTTAATAACAAAAACTGATAACAATAACAGAAAACAACAAGGTTACAGCAAGCATTATGTAGGTATACGCTTCTACAACAAAACTCCTAGTGAGTTACAAAAATAATCAGTAAATAAATTCAAATTGTCAAAACCTTCTTGTGTAAAAAGGCCTACTATAAAATATCAGATTATCTAGAGGATAAAAAAGCTTGGGACGGGATTTGCTCCAACTCGAAAAATAACAACTAACTAACAGGCTAAAGGTTTCTTCGTCGCTTCTTTACTTTAGTCTACATACCGAAGCGACTGAAATCAAAAATATCAATTTATTTCCGTGTCAGTGTTTAATTATTAAGAATTTGACCTTTTCTAGGTGTACATTTATTGTATTTATGGAAATAAAGAGTTTTTGACTTTGACAAGCTAGTCCCTAAAAACCAAAACCAAAACTTCGACAACGGATAATTGCAAACTTCAAAAAGGTGCAAATTTGAGTTTAAAACGGTCGAAAGACGAATGAAGATATGAATAGAAGCTGTATCTGTGTGCTGTATGTGCTGTGTTGTGTTCAAAACTGTTTTTGAACTTTTCTGATTTGCTCCGATGATACTAATGCTGTTAAATCATTTTCTATAATATTTATTTGCTATTGTAAAGTCTTTGTTTAAAAATAATACCACGATTCTTGAACATGGTTTAGGTAGCATGGATTTTTATGTCCCATAGGATTATGAGAGTGCACTTGTGTTTGCGCACATACTTGGGCACTGTATGTCCTGCGCAGCACTTGGCTAGTCTTCATTGAGTTGAGACTGGTCGTCCTGGCCGAATCTTTGGCCACGTATCATTGTTCTAACCATACAACTACATACGATTTTCCTTTATGTACATTTCTAATGCATAGTGCACGAGACAGTAGCCTTTTACAAGCACTTATACGAGCACGTCAAGGGTTGTTTAATAATAAATTTTACGTCTTAGTATAAACTTTTATTATTAGTTTCACGAACAACGAGTATTCAGGAACATTTCCTTTTAATGTCCCTGGAGGAGAACTTTTCTTGTGAAATTGTGATGGAGTGTAGAGTTGCTTGCAAATGAAAAACGAAAGGGTTACTAATCTCAGTAAAAGCCTTATTTTCCAAGTTCTGAAATACCACAAGTGTAGACGCTGCCTCAGGGTATTTCAGGTCTGACGGGACTGGTATTAGTGGCAGCAAGTATATTTTAGAAAAAAAAAACTAGTGCGTCTGGCAAAAGAACAGAGGAAACTTCCTTATTATTTCCCCTTGCGCTGTCTTCCGATTACTAAGTAGGTACATACCACACTAAAGTATGACTCTACCCTTTTGGATATATGCCTACTCGTTAAATTCAAACACAATTATTAAAACACCGGCCAATACCAGTTCTATACTGGACTTGGGCCTAACCTAATATGCGAGTTTCTTGGTGTTGGTCGTATGTGTAATGTGTATTAGGGGATTGGCATAATCACAGTCATTAATTTCGTCGCTGTTCTGTGCTTTTCCAACTGAAAAGAATAATGGCAACTTTCCCTTGTCTCTCCCAAAATATTGGAAAACGATAAGAAATATACCATTCGATTCATCTCAAAATTTTGTGGAACTCTGCATTTTTAGTTTCTCCATGTTTGTTCCAGGAAAAATTTAATATTTTTTAAAAAATTGGCATTTTATTTTCCTTTCCTACGTTCAAATAGGCTATGCAAATACAGGTAGCATAGCCTATTTATTTTTTGTTGCGCTTTTATAATTTGCACTGTGGATGTTTCGAATACAATGTCAATATAGATTTATTATTTTGTAGATGGCAATATTTATTTTGGCGGTGCTTTCTACCACTTTTCGAACCACTTGAACTCCTTCGCAACTCACGAGCTTTTTATTTTCATACGAAGTCTTTGATTGGATGAGTTGAAAACATGAATGTATACCTGCAGAATTAATTTGAATCGGTCATGACAGCCAAACAGTGTTGTTTTCGAAGAGGATGCCAGAACTATCTATCATTTCCGTGTACAATTACATAACTTGTCGATTTGAGATTTTTCCTTCAACGCCAAGCAAGTCAGTTTTTTTCTGTCGTGGTGTGTTTACAAATATTTTATATTGAGTTTGGCTAGTGGTAATGTGTTAGGTATTATAAGTTCTGAGTAGGTACTAGGTGCCCAATTTATATTATCTATCATTTCAGACTAGAGCAGATGACAAGGTATGCAGTGCATGCTATCGAATGGTAACCTGGAGAACAGCTGAAACATTTGGAAATTACGAACATGAAGATGGCCATGAAGAAATAAATGTACATATAAACGAGCGGCATCAGTTGTGGAACTGTGGAACATGTTGTGGTACACTGCAAGGCCACAGATGAGGCCAGACATCAACCGCATCCACACCCACAGAGAAGCTGAAACGAAGCTGTCACTCACCAAAAACCCTGCTCTGGTACTTCAAGGAGCTGGGCTGGTTAGATCTGTTTAGGCAGGGGCATGTTTGTGCATGGCCTTTTTATCGAAGGACCTTTGTTATTTTATACTGTTTTTTTATTATTATTTACTTAGGTACCCCTTTACTGATTTAGTAGTAGCATAATATACAATTTACACTTCATATTGTTTTATTTCAAATAGTTTGGTCTCATGCATTAATATACTAACACTTTTATTGCCACCAACACACATGGACAACTTCCCCAGATCAGATGTAGCTCCGGCGGCGGCGCGGCGCGAGATGGGTCTCACCAGCAAGGCTAGGCAGTGAAGGGGTCAATAATAATGAACACTAGGTTTTTATATGTCTAACTGCAGGACCTGATCACTGATATTATGAACCTTCTTACAGAACATCAATTTTTAGCAATAAAGTTATGGACATTTATAGCTGTTGCTGTAATCACAATTATGTTTATTCAGGTTATTAGTTTTATTTTATTGAACCTAATATAAAGTTTTTCACAGCTGGTTTCTGGGTGTAGAAAGAATTGGGCAGATCCCAATTCTTTCCGCACCTTGCCGCAGTTACTGTAAACAAAATCTGCTATCATTCAGCATAGAGAATATTAATATTAATATATTCGCTGACACAGCATTCAATTTGGCAGAGCAGATAATTCACATAGTTTTTTTTTTTATTGCGCAGAAGCCATCTGACAAGAAGAAGAAGAAGAAGAAGTTTTTTTATTGATATGGACTGGATATTTCAACGAAAAAATATCTACCTATCAATTAAGTACATACACACTTATTTTGCGACAGAAATTACATCGAAATTAGGCCAAAATCTACAAAAAGATTAGACAAAAAGACAACAATAATTTGTTTTGGTTTTTAGCCGTCTGACATTGTTGATGTCAAGTGAACATGTAATGTCATCGTCAAAAACAAAATGGCGGATTCTACGAGTTTTCATGACCCTAGCTTCGACCAAGTTGCTAATTATCTACATTTTCAAAAAATAATTTGATTTTTCATGCAACAAAAATAGAAAAACAAAATATGCAGTTTTATTCAGAATTTTTGGAGCTATTTTATTTATTTTGGTTTATTCGGACATATTTGGTTTATTTAACAGTTGTACACACTTTATAAATATACTTTTTTATTTTATTTATTTGAGGGCTTTATCGCTAGCGATAACATCGCCCGTAGAAAAATTAGATTTATGTTGTATACATACAAAAAAATATAAAACAAAATTAAAGTTATTGCTTAACTAAACCTAACTCTAATAACTTAATCAAAAACACAATATCTTCACAAAAAGGGTCGGATAATAGGCTATTCACTTATCCTATATCCATCGCGCGATTTTCAATAAAGCAGGTCGATCTGAAAGTTGCATTCCGAACACATTCCACTAATATATTATGCTGAATGTCCTCGATAACGCCACATTCCTCACAAATTTACATTATAACTCATAACCATTTCTGTGGCCTCGCATGTAGAAATGCTATCGATTGATACCCATGCGATTTTTTTATAAGATTCTCAAAATTCTTGCCATTGTTCTTTCATAACTTACAAAACGAAAATCGAGAGAAAAACGCGATTTACTGTTTTTTTGCGACAGAAATTACATATTATGCTAAAATATTTGAAATTTATTACTATTTTGGAAATTTCGTTAATATGTTGTTATAAAAGACTGGTATAAATATTCACCGGTAAAGAGCGAAACTGCGTAGCCTAGTCCGATCTAACGCAAACACTTTCTGCCTCTAATTAGACCCGGTTCTCAGTTTACCAACCAACCGTTCACTTGGAAACCAGAGACTTTATTTTCTTGCGACCTAGCCTTTTCATAAGCTTCTTGCTAACGCAAGTGATTTCGAGTTTACAGAGCAAGATAACCTGTTTTACCTTCCTGGTGGCGTAAGTGATTTCATGAGTTAAAACTAGGCTTTTTATGATAATAAGCTGTAATTGTTGGATCTTATCGGAGAAGGTTTTGCGCGGAATTATTACGTTTTACTTTTATAATTATTTTACATATTAATATTTTCTAAAAAGCTGTCTAAATTCTGATTATTATGCTTTTGTAACTCAAGTGGATTAATAAACGTTGAGCATGTTAAACAGCATTATCGAGTCCCAAAGTTAGTAAGGGTGGCTCCCTTACTAACTTTGACCGATAGGTAACGGTATGTCTGGAAAGTCGCCGCAATACAAATTAAGTTTAACTTCTGAAAATCGAAGTGGTTACAAATCCAAAGCAGAGATAGATATATGGTTTATTTGGTTCACAAACATATGTAGACAGCACAAAACAAAAACATACATAGACAATAACTGGTAGGTATTGGTGAGAATGCAGTAACTTACTCGTAGGTACTACATACTATTTAGGTTCTACACACAAACACTAAAAATTAAAATCAAATATTACAAAAGTACACTTAAGAATAAAAAAACTAGAATTAAAACTTATGAGTATTACAGTTCAGTTAGCTACCCAGATACCTACCTATCCTACCTTCTCGTGCAGAGAAGTTGTCGTTTTATTGACAGGGCGCCTCCACAAAACAATTGCGATTGATTGCCGCACAGGGAAAATATATGGCTAGAGATGAGAACATTCTAAAGGCAATATTATAATAATAATTAATATTTCTCTGTTCAAGTCTCAAGCTCTGTCTCCAGGTACTCGCCGACTTTATCGTCTCGTATGTCGTATGTAGGTAAGTAGGTATTTAGCGACTTTATATGATGCAGAATAATTACTACTCGCGATGTGACGAGCTTATTACGCGGCAATAATCTTGGAAGATGTTAGCGAACGTAAAACTGAGACGCCCGGTAACGAAAGCGGAGAGAACTGGTGTATAAAATCAACCAATAAAATCTCGTGACCATGTCGGTCAAGAAATGATCTCGAGGTGGTCCCACAAAAATTATTCCTGGGGGATTACTATTTGTCTCACAAAACTTAAAAAACAATGTAAATAGGAATTTGTAGTCGGTCTTTAGTTTTTTCAAAATAATCAAATTATGAAAACATGCTTTTGTATATTTGAGATCGTATGCTGTTGAAGGGTTAACGGCTTTTTAGGTTTACGCCCTCTTCGTAGAAAGGTACCTACGTAAGTACCTACGCCAGGCATAAAATTAAATTTAGAATAATTAGAAGATAAAAGAGCTTATGGATGCCGCGTTCGTTAACCCCTTTAGTGCTAGACGCACTACGCTTCCAAGTTTCGTAACAAAGTTATATCAAACTGAACCAGAGGCAAAATAGATTACCCACGTAATGATCTTATCGTCACAGTCATTAACTAATACCTTCTGATTAATATCGTATATAATACGATACAGTTTCAGACCCAGTCTTGTTCCTATGTTTATGGATCATCTTCGCTTGAAACACAGAAATCTAAATAATCAGATTTCTGTGGTTTGAAATAATAATCGTGCGATTTTGTACAAAAGATTCCCTGTATGGCCAATTGTTTTAAAACCCAGACGGTCCAGAAGGATTGCCCCACTGACGAGCAGAGAGCAGATTTTTCAGTCCAACGTTTAGGTACAAGTATGACTGAAAAATCTGCTCTGCAAAATACTAAAGACTACTTTCTGCCCACGGCATCAGAATGTGGTATTTTCAAAAGGAAACAGACAGATTTACTTTCGTATTTATAATATCAGTTTGGATTCAAATATAATTTTCACCTAAGTTATTTTAATGCAGCGCGCAGAAAATCTATTTCGAAGTCGACCAACTCATGTTCAGAATATTTCTGCCCTCAATATCAGAGAGCTTTAATAAAGCCTCAAAAGCTCATGGAAGCACCTCGTTTCCTAAATAGCTACACTCTTACGCCAAATCTGCCTATTCAGATGTAATTCCACGCTATTGCCAAGTCCAAATCCGTGAACTAGTTTTGATACTCGGTTTTGTTCGTGTTCGCATTTTTATTTGACTCTGCACGCCGAACCTGCCGACACAGCCCAGTGGGTTGGTGCGTCTTTTCAGTTTTATATTGAATATTGTCTTGAACTTGTCGGCGGGCCGGTGTTTTGTGACTTTGGTTTATAAACTCTATAAACCTAACCTTTAGGCCAAAGCCTGGCTTAGATAATCAGAGGCCTACCTATAGTAACAAAACCTTTATTTATATGAACTATAAAAATATGATCCCTATTCTATTTCCGCTAAGACTTACCTTACCCTAGAGGTTAATTTGATATATTCAAGCACATTGATATGGGCCAAAAACAAAGATAACCTTAGAAACGTTTTCCCTAAGGGTCTTGTTCATGTTTTTGTCTGCTATGCCTTAAGAGGACGCAATGCGCGCCATTTTGTGAAAAGGATAGGATAGGATTTCGCGTTCATAGGAGCGCGCGAGCGGGACAGTGAATACGTATTTGGAACGGCGGCGCGGCTTAAACGCAAAATCAAGTTTAAGCTTATTTACAAGAAAATTCTGTTTTAAAGAACTTCTGTGCGAAACAGTGCACTTTCATGATTCATGGATTTCATGGTTTCGAAACCCTTATGGTCTCGCTTTTTCTGTCCTTTTTTCTGTCTTTAATATTTCAGCAACTACAACAGAAATTTTCTTAAGATTTTAAATAATAATACATTTTGTGCAGTTGTTTTTTTCTTTTGTACAAATCAAAAGAAAAAATAAATCGCTAAGTGCGAGTCGACTCGCGCATCGCGCGTACCGTAAAAATCAGGCAACTTTATCAAAGAATATCAAATTTTCACGAGACCCCTTTATATTTTCAACTTTATTTTATTTTTATTATTTTTTATTATTACAGTTGGTGTTACTTAATTATAGAAAGTTTCATGTGTCTACCTATTGTAGTTCAAGACATAATAGGTAGACATACACATATACAGCCTTGACAAATTAAGAGCAAAAATAGCCAAAAAATCACGTTGGTTGTATGGGAGCACCCTTTAATTTTGTTATTTATTTTATTTTTATTATTTGTTGTTATAGCGGCAAGAGAAATACACATTATCTGAAAATTTCAACCGTCTACCTCTTACGGTTCATGAGATATAGCCACGTTACTGACGGACGGACGGACAGCTCAGGCTTAATAATAGGGTTCCGTTTTCACCCTTCGGGTAACAAACCCTAAAAACTAAAAAATAAAAAAATTTCGGTACAAATTCTGATCTCGAAATTTTAAAAGAGACCTCCAATGTCAAGTCGGGTATCAAATGAAGAATCAGTTTGAAAATTTCAAAACAGTTTTTGAAATTTCAGTAGATTTCTTATTTTTTGAAATATTTTAAAAAAGTCGAAAAATTATCCATTCTCCCTATCTCCGAAGTTTGCAGAGCGATCTATCTAAAATATATGTAGCATTTGTAGATCTATATTATAGAGGAAAAATATAGGTACCTAGAGAAGTCTGTAAGTAGAACACATTTTGAAAAATTTACAAAAAGCGGGGGATTCATTTTCAAAGGGGGGGCTACCTTACCGAGTGGGGTATCAAATGAAAGGTATCGGTTGGTACATCTGAAAACAGTTTTTTAAATTCCTAATAATACATCTGAAATATTGTGAAAAAGGTCGATAACTTTACCATTACCCTCTATGCTCCGAATTTTGCAAACCGATCCATTTGAAATGTTCACTAACACTTTTTAGATATTTATTAACGTCTCTAACCGGTATATAAAGTACATATTGGTATACTTGACAAACTTTCGAAACCCTCGGCGCGCGAGTCACACTCGCACTTGAAGGATCTTGTTTTTATTCTTAATTTTTTTTTCACATTCAAGGAACCAAATATTGTTTTTTTATTTATGTACTTAATTCGAGTTTTATACCACAGGGATCCCGTGAATAGTGAGGCCTAGACCTAGTTTGACGACCAAACTCATTAGGTTCGCCCCTTATAAGACTATACCTATGTACCTATGACACCCAGTATACGATTTTCCGTTCAAAAACCACATAGAAACAGAGGATGAAATCATCTACTTTCGCCTAGTAGTTACTATGCCGATTAAGTACCTTGTATAACTAAGAGTAGCTATTCGCCGAATCACAGAAAATAGCCTCTATCTACATCGAGATCTCAAGTGCACACCGAATGACGTCGTTAGTCGAATTGGCGTTACATGTGCCTAGCCAAACCCAGTTTTGCAATTTTTCCTTGAAACCTCTATCTTTGTAAGGTTGCAGGTACAAATCCACTACCTACTAAGACAAAAGCTCACCGCTGTTTTCAAACCTTGTAAGATGGCTGTTGGGGCTCGTCGAAGATGTAAGACTTCACTACTAGGGCTAGTCGGGAAGAATGTCAGTAGAAACACTTCGGAACACTTAAATTGGTTTATTCAACTGTATACACACAACTACAGCACTCTATGCTAGAAAGCGACGTCACAATACTTCATATCAATGGGATGAGAAGTAGCTTTCATTGAAAAGCCGTCCTGTTCGTCGAAGAACTTTGTAGTATCTTCCTGTGGCTAAGTGTTCCGTTTCTTTAATGTTATTATGACTAGTCTTATTAGTGTGCCTAGGTACACTACGAATTGCTTTAGGTGCCCCTGTAAAAATAGTTGTACTTTTTAGAAATAAATATGTAAAAAAACCTTGACACGTTTGACACGCGTCCTTTTGTAGTTTCTTATATCACAGGTAAAATCCCAAAATGTGTCATTTTGAGACGATACCATCGCCGTGTTAAAACGATTTATTTAGTGAAATTAGGGCCTTGGATGATTTCTGTGTATTTCTACATATTTTTTTGGGTTAAGGATGATGATGTGTATAATATTATCAGTACGACCAGCATTATTAAATTGAACCTGCCCAAAAGAACCTCCTTATCTAAATACAGTAACTTTTGCTAAACAAACAATGAAGGCCGACCGCGAAACTCTCTCTGTATTGGCAGTTGGTAAAAAAAAGCGTATTTTACGTCTCGCAAACAAATGTTTTTCAGAATAATCACGCTGTTGTAAATCGACTTGAATTACGAACTAGCCTGTTTACTGAAGCAAAGACAGCTAGCTCACTCAATTGAATTGCGATTCATCCAATATACATTTGTTCACATTATCCATAAGCAGCTAAAAGAAAGTAATGGTCAAGCTACCTACTACAAACGCATGTCCGTCACATTCTGAGTTTTTCTTGATATTTTTATCAGTAGAATATAAGCTGCAAATTATCTCACCAAATCCGACCGAAAAAAAAAAACGGAAAATGTCATGCTAAAAATATGCAGAGCAGTAGGTACCTATCCACCCTAATCCAGCGGATCCAGAAGCGTTTTGTATTTAACTTAGCGTTTAGTTAACTTTTCCAAGTTCCATAAAAATTTAAAAACGCTGTCGAAGCGGGACTAACTAACTCTCAATATGAGTAAGTCCCGTCCCGCAATTTGAGTTAAGATAAGATAAGATAAGATAATTTTTATTGGTTCACAACTTACAACACACAAGAAAATACAATTTTAAAAGAATTAAAGAAAAAAACAATGTGAGACCAAAAGGCTGCCGCTCAGCGTGTGCTGCAGGAGCTTGGGGAGCAGCTGCAGCGCTGGTCTTCCGTGGCACCTTAGCGTAGAGCGCGTTACTGGCTATGGACACGGTCTTTACAATATAAGTTTGTATGAAACTAACATAAATTACGTATTTAGTAAAATTTTATAAAAATAAAAATAAAAATAAAAGTTCGGACCGAAGATTTTTGTACATCAATGGAAAAAACCCGTTTGAGTTTATACAACATTGAGTGAATTAGCTGTTTTCATAGCTATATTTCCTGTAAGCTTGTTTAGTTAGGTAGCCTTCTTTACGATCGTACTAAACAATGCTAAAATAAACTAAATCGCATAACGATTGGCTTCTATGCGAGTTTTATTGCCCACAGAAAACAGTATATAGAACTCGATGATAAACTTATAATCTGATTACAATAATAGATGGTAATGGGTATCGACGGTGACTTCACAGTTTCTTTGTATTTAAACTAGCTTCTTCCCGTGGTTTTGCATATATTTTTACAGGATAAAAAGTACCTAGTTATTTAGCGCATCAGCATTGCCATCAGTTGAGCGGGGCAATGCAGCAAAGCAGGGGCGTCTTGCGGACGCTATAAAGTAAAAAAAAGCAAAAATTTATTTATTTTGTCACATAAAATCCACTGTAACACATTTAAAAATAAAATATAGAAACGTGACAAAAATGGTTACCACTCAGCGTTGCTATGACAGAGCGAATCATGTCGTAGCGCTGGTCTTCCGTTGGTCTTCCGCTTTCGACTTGTATTGATATGGATCAGTTGAGCTACCTGTGAATTGTTTGCAACAGTCTGCAGTTAGCTCAATTGTTTCTATTGTATACATTCGTTCAAATTAGTTTATATTATTTAATTGTAATTTCCTTTGTTAATAAATATTTATTTGTAACTTAGTCTTTGTGGAGGGTCCGTTCAGATCACAGAAATCTTTATTTAGATTTCTGTGGTTAGGACCTATTTACAGTCGTCAAAAGATGACAGACAGCGTAACTTTCTCATAATTTGTATTTATTAGTATTAATAATTTTTACCATTTTCAATTAACTATTAATTTAACTAACGAGTCACAACTGAAACTACATGTTTAAATTTTGTCACACATGGAGAGGATAAAATTTAGAATAGTCGAGTTAGGCATACATACCTAGGCATGCTTAACTGGAATCATGCAGATTCTGTGTCATAACTTATTCTGGAAAATCGTTTATAATTATTCTTTATTACATGATAAGCACACTTCGTTGATATTTTCGCGAGATCTACTGTATTATTAATAAAAATCAATATTAAAGTTTAAATTTACAAAACCGCACCAAAACGCTTATTCTGTAATGGCGTTGGTCATATGTCACGGTGACGTCACACGCAAGAAAAATACAATATTAGGCAAATATCCGTGAGTTCCCTTTTGTGCAACTCTATTGCGCAACTTAGTTGAGCAAATTATCAGAATTAAATAAAATAAATAAAATAATTAATGTTGGACACACAGCATCATCTAGCTCCAAAGTAAGCAGAGCTTGTGTTATGGGTACTAGATGACTGATAAACTTAATACAATACATAACCTAGATCAATATTTTTTATTATATATAGAAAATACCCAGAACACCCGGAACAAATATTTGCAGATCGTACAAACATTTGTCCCAAAGCGGGAATCGAACCCGCAACCTTCTGCGTCGCAGGCGGACCTTCGCCCGCCGCGCCACATCGGTCGTCAAATTAATACATTTCACTGTCATAAATAACTGCGACTACGTTACGTTATTAAATATATATGAAGATCTTTATAATTTCTGCCTCATTCAACTTATATTATGACAACATAGTGATTTATGAACAAAACAAGCAAAAACCCTTCATTGTTCGAAGGGGCACACGTTCTATTTGTCCCTGTCAATATAAAAGCCGTAGGTATAACCCTACCTAACATACTATTTATTTATTTTATTTATTATTTAATACTATTCATAATCATCCAGTGTTCAAACAACATCCCTAGATTATGTATGTTCTGCTACCTATTTAGATATTTTTCAATAAGTTTTCACAAATTAAATTCAAAATCATTAAGGTTTTTTGGTTTTTAAAGAAAACCATCAATGAAACATCATCCTATATCCAGTCCACTGCTTGACTTAGGCCGGCCGTGATAAGCGCCTTAGCGCTTTTTAGACTCTTATTAGAAGTTAGAGGGTTTCCCCCTTAATCCCCACGCTGGACATGCTGTTTCGCGTAAACCATCACGCAACTGTAAACCGTTAATGAAATAACGACTATTATTAATAAAAAAACTATTAATACACAAATTAGAACTAGTATTTACAATAAAAATAGTTGAGCTCACTGCAGAATGTTGCAAACAATCTAGTGATAGCTCAATTGATCCATGTCAATACCAATCGGAAGCAGGGCAATGCAGCCAGCGTCTTGGGGATCCAAGAGGTTGGTTGGGTATGGCAATGCTGATGCACTGTACCAGATACTCACCAGCTCTCGGATCACGCGTCGCTTCGACTAGACCCGAATAAATTTTAAATAAAGTAAATTATTTAACTACAAGCATTTGCTCATTGTTCTGCCGAGGGATTTTTGATATAATTCGTAATTCGCCTTTATTGTTCAGGCTAGACTAATTTTCTAAAAGCTTTTGTTCAGGGCCTAGTAGCTTTGTAAAGCGCTAAGGTAGTCAAACATTCAAGAGAGGTAGAAAGTATTTCTTTTGTATATTCAACCCACTCAACCTAATTAAAGCCGTAGTCTCTAATAGGTACTAGACCGAGACTAGATCGAGACCCTGGGTCCGTGGGGTACCGAGGCTCTCCGGGTTTTCAAAAAGTTATCTGAGCGTCTGGTCGACGCAACCGTTGACCCGAGAGCGAACGGGTATCTGGCGCTGCATTGCCATACAGCAGCGGGGCAATGCAGCCAGCGTCTTGGGGAAATTTCCGACTGGTATTGATATGGATCAGTTGAGCTACCTGTAGATTGCTTGCAAAAGTCTGCAGTTCGCTTATTTGTTTCAATTGTAAATACTAGTTCTAATTTGTTTTTATTTTTGAATTGTAATTTTCTTTGTCAATAAATATAATTTAAAAAAAAAGTAGGTACTTCAGAAGATTTACCAACTACTTCTTTATTATGTGCGGTTTTAGGTACGCTTAGTACCAGCACAACCTAAGTTGTTTTATATATACTGTGGTACAAGTTCAGTGTGTGCAGTTTGATCACAAAATAATTTGGCGTATTTTAAAAATGGTAAACCGACTTCAAATTCCGGTAGATAAAATTCATCTATGTCTCGGACGAGTATCACCATTCCCTTACTTTCCCTGACGGAAGGTCTATGTTCACGTGCAAAAAATTGAGTTTACACTACTGGCCACATCTTATGATTCGAGTCTAATTTAGTTTGATGACACATGAATGAAACTGTTGACGCCCGTTGCTATGGAAACCATTAGGTGATAGTAAAATACGTGATTAATTTTTACAAAAATGCGCACATGGAAGCTCCTGCCCTGCCTCTGGTAGGTTCCCTCAGTCGACTTTTACGACACCCACTGGTTGAGAGAGAGAGAGAGAGATAATATTTTTATTTACCTTAAAACTACTATACACAATTAGCCTTAAGACTATGTTAATTTATACTACCTAAATTACAAAATAAATGTATTTTGTGCGTAGGGAAATATGGCCTTGACTCAGCTTTGTTCTGGGTGCACACTGGTGTTCCCACCCAGCGCTGGTTTTCAGTGATACCTGAGGGATCGTGTCTTGTCTGTGTGTGGTTGAGTTGTAGGGGTTGATTCTTACGTCTCGACCGCCACGTAAACGGAGCGGTTTAATAGTCTCTTATTCACTATTGTCTTGGAGCTAGGATAAAAATTCCCTACTTCGTTGCAGGGGGCAGCAAACGCGCGACGAGGTTGACCATAGCTACAGCCTTCGGGATATGGGTTTTGGCGGCGCTGCTGGCTATGCCGGCCTACATGGGCTCCTATTTGCGAGCCTTCACTGTCAACCCTACTACACAGGTACGCAATTGAAGAGACAATTATTCTTATGTATTCGTCAAACTATAAAAGTTTTTATTGTTGTGTTAATTTATAATTGTATAATAAGAAATTCTGATGGTCCAGTTCGAAATACCTTTGTCGATGGATTCAAAAACCCCATACCGTTTGACCATCGCTTCGCAGATTTCAGCGTTCAGAGATCAGAGTGAAGGAACAGAGAGTGCATCTGTGTTAGCGCACACACTTGTGCACTATTATAATATCCTGCGCTCATGACTAGTGTTTGTTCGCCCTGGGAGCCGTGGCCAAAATTAGGCATCACAACGAATATGATATTAAAATTGGACTGTCTATGAGTTTATTTTGTGAGCCTTTATGTCGAAATAATGTACACTATAAAGAAAATTTCAATCAAATAATAGAAACAAATTATAGAACTAGTATTTACAATTGAAACAATTGAGCTAAACTGCAGCTAACTGCAGACTGTTGCAAATAGTAGAAATTAACGTTATTGATATAAATTCTATGCAGAGCATAAAATGCATATCAATAATTACAAATTATGATTCATTCATGAAAGAGTTTCATCGTTCTCGCTTTGAAAATTAAATGTCGGGTTTTAAAGTAAACCAACGATTTGGGCGGATTTCATCAATAGTTCCCGGAATCTCTAAACATAACATTAATATTGCAGTGGTTTTGTTAGCGTAGCTATTTTAAGCGAATGGCGAATGCCATTATTTTATAATAGCTTAATGTAGTTTAGGGTGCAATTTCATGATTTAGGGGGATTTTGTGGAAAAGTAAATTCATTTTAGGCTGTAAGTTTTGATAAGTAACATAGTTGTATTAATTAAAGGCTGTGGATTTTGTTTAGGCAATAAATAAATAAGGGTTTATTTCAAATTTGTTAATTTAGTAAATACTAAGCACAGCGCACTGGCATTAACTATACTTTCGAGGGTGTCAAATTCATGTTGATTAAACCCTCTATTAACAAAGAAAATTTCAAACAAATAATAAAAACAAATTAGAACTAGTATTTACAATTAAAAAATTAAGCTAACTGCAGACTGTTGCAAACAATCTACAGTTAGCCAACTGATCCATATCAATACCAGTCGGAAGCGTCCCCAAGACGCTGGCTGCTTTGCCCCGCTGTATGGAAATGCTGATGCGCTGCGCCAGATTCCCACCAGCTCTCGAGTCACGCGTCGCTTCGACCAGACGCTCAGATAACTTTTTAAAAACCTGGAATGCCTTGGTACCTCACGGACCTAGGATCTCGACCCCTTAGGGAGCAAATGAGTAGGCTCTGTCGAGACCTGCATATTTGCGTCTCTTTTGTTAAACACTCTTTAATACAATGAAGATTAAAAAAAAGGTTTTAGGCTCAGGTTTGCCAGTCGCGCACGTAAAAATACTCGTAAGTGACATCATGCGAGAGGCGGTAATTTTCAAACATACATCCATCCATTCAAACGTGACTTATACTGATTTTCTTTCTAAAACACCCTGTTTCCGCAATTACCTGCAAGTAAAGTTAAGTCGCACTTTTGTAAGTAGGTATAAATTGGGTTAGTCTGACCCTAATTAGCGACAAGAAAACGGATTTAGCGGACTAGTTACTTCACTAAATCCAGTTTCTTGAGTTCTTTATTACTTACTCTTAACGAGTTCGCCGAGATTCAGCCAAGCCCAGTTTGCGCTGGGCTGATTCCTGAACTTCGAAAGATTTAGCGAGTTTAAGTAAAACAGTACCTACCTGCATGTGCCAAAAACAACCTTACTAGATTCGTAATAAATCGAAAACCATCAAATATACTCAATAAAAAACAAACGAGAAAAAATCCATTATAAATAAACTGTTGTTCGTACGCTGATCATCTCTGATGATGAATTCTGATCGTTTCGTAGCGTGAAGTTTGATTAGTTAGATGTGATGATTACAAACTTAGGCCAGTTCAGGTTTAGTTCAGATAATATTTAAATAATAATGTGTTCAGCGATTTTCGTTGCGGTAGGGTAGTTATATACGTTTGTATATTTCTGTTTAATTACGACGTTAAAAATTGACGCTCTAACCTAGCAGTGCTGTAACCCTTCAATAATTAAGTCATAATCAATTTTATTTAAAAAAATTGCTAAGGTACGAAGGAATATTTACAAATTAAACATTAGTTATTATTACTGTTATTGATATGAATCAGTTAAACTACCTGTAGATTTTTTGCAACAGTCTGCAATTAGCTAAAATGTTTCAAATGTTTCAATTATTGTAAATATTACCTACATAGTTCTAATTTGTTTCATGTTGCATGGCCCGAATCGTAATTGTCGGTTTTATTAAAATTAATACTGATTTCATCTTGGCATGGCTAGCCCTATCTCCGAAGTTTGCAGAGCGATCCATCTGAAATGTATGTAACGTTTGTAGATATTGATCTATATTTTACAGGAAAAATATAGAGAAGTCTGTAAGTAGAACACTTTTTGAAAAATGGGCAAAAAGAGGGGGGGGGGGGGATAATTTTCAAAAGGGGGGCTACTTCGCCGAGTGTCGTATCAAATGAAAGGTATCGATTTGTACATCTCAAAACAGTTTTTAAAATTTCTGTATGTTTTGTACTTGTAAAATATATTGAAATAAGTCGAAAATGTTACTATTACCCTCTAGACCTACTCCGAAGTTTGCAAACCGATACATCTGAAATGTAGGTTTTACCTTTAATTTTTTGGTATTCATCAAATAGCAAAGTCTCTAACCAGTACCTATAGTACTTAAATTATACTTGACAACCGTTCGAAACCCTCGGCGCGCGAGTCACACTCGCACTTGAATTGTAGTAATTGGACAAATAACATTTTGGGTGTGCGAGATGTCCTCTACCAAGCAAGTGGAAAATCAACCAAATAACAAATTTTGAATGTTTGCCCACAGTTCCTAGTCTGCTACCCATACCCTGAAAGATGGGGTGAAGACATGCCTCGCTACATGGTCCTGATGCGGTTCATCATCTACTACACGCTGCCGCTGTGCGTGATCGCTATATTCTACGTGCTAATGGCGCATCACCTCGTGCAAAGCGCTAGAAACGTGCCTGGAGAGATGCAGGGCACGAGGAGACAGGTTAGTCTTGTTTTTTTTAAATAATCACTTGTTTTTTGGCACGGCACGGCAAAATGGCACGGCCATAGGTGTTGGCGGCAAGTGTGTTTACCAGAATAGGATGGAGCCTCGCCAAAGTAAAATAATTGTAAATCGAAAATTACAGTTCTCGACCAAAGTTGAATTAGATGTTTCTGGGGCCGAATCCTGCTAGCCAATCACTTTACTATGACAATGGTATCGTCTTACATTCGTTCATAGATGAGATGAACTCAAGTTAGTGCGTGCGGTGCTATTTGCACTGAGAGATTGACTTAAGTTAGTGCGAGTCTTAACTGTTCCGAGTAAGGGTTAATTAAGTTATGTCAATTAAAAATGTCTAATTACAAATTTATAAAATAATATTAAATTAAAGTTATGCAATGATAAGCAAGTACAGGTGATAATAATAGTAGGTAGTAATAGTAGTAAGCGAAGTATCAATGATCTCATACAATACCGACGACCGATGTGGCGCGGCGGGCGAAGGTCCGCCTGCGACGCAGAAGGTTGCGGGTTCGATTCCCTCCTTGGGAAAAATGTTTGTACGATCTGCAAATATTTGTTCCGGGTGTTCTGGATATTTTCTATATATAATAAAAAAAATATCTATCTATGTTATGTATTGTATTAAGTTTATCAGTCATCTAGTACCCATAACACAAGCTCTGCTTACTTTTGGGGCTAGATGATGCTGTGTGGATTGTCCAGCATTATTTATTTATTTATTTATTTTATTTATTTATTTAATACAACTAATTCTAAAATTCAATTCCTATGGCTCCTTTGGCAAGATCGGAGAGGTTTCGTTCAGTCTTATGTAACAACATTACTTAATACGCCATTATTACCACCAAGGGCAAGTACCACAGCAATTTGATTAACATCAAGTCTGCAAAACTTTAAACTTCACGTCAAGTCAGTTTAACCTAGTAAATTTTATTAATTTCATTCACATTCAAGTGCCAAAACTTTTGCGATTTGATAACAAAATTAAAATTATATCGAGTAAGAAGCATTTTCTCGGGGATTTTTCTTCAGTTGAATTAAATAATTGTATTGTATTTATTTATATATCATATATAACATAGGTCATTATACAAGTCAAGTCAGATATTGTACAACTTGAAAAGACAAAACCGTAAATAAATAAATCATTTAAAAAAACAAACTAATATCCTCCTTTAAATCCCACTTATTCAACGCACTTCTAATGTCTCTGTATTTTCAGATGCGAGCGAGAAGAAAAGTCGCCATGACTGTGTTGGCGTTCGTTCTGGTCTTCGCAGCTTGCTTTCTGCCTTCTCACGTGTTCATGATGTGGTTCTATTACTGGTAAGAATCCGGTTGTAATATGCTTATCTACGCAGTATCTACGCATCAAACAACGGTAGAGTAAATATAGTTTCAACGGTGTAGGTTATTTAATTATTTGATTCCAATTTACTTTCCTAAATAAATTTTCATAGTGCTTTGTATCTAGCAGAATGCTTGCGTTTCCAACAATATTGGGCGTGCCTAGCTGATCTAGAAATGCTTATCAATAGTTTCGCTGCTGACAAGATTTGAATTCTCACCCTTGGACTGATTGATTAATTAATCTTCTAAGGTGTTAAAACATGCAATTAATGTGTCTATAATCACCGCGTTTGGCTGGCGGATTGGTGATCGCAGTAGAGGTGTTAATACCCACAGAAGGAAGTCACTGCCCTTTCTCTGGTAGATTCCCTTAATCGGCTCTTAAGATATTAATGGTCTGAGTTAGAGGGTCGATTCTTACGCTACACAGCGACCGGTGCAGCTAGAGCTGATGACAAGCGTTCACATTGATTTGCAGTCCAACAGCAGAAGAGGACTATAACGGCTGGTGGCATGCTCTCAGGATCATCGGCTTCTGCCTCTCGTTTCTAAACAGCTGCGTGAACCCCATTGCGTTGTACTGCACCAGCGGGATCTTCAGGAAACACTTCAACAGGTATGTCACTCATAACCTACTACTTTTTGAAGATTATTAGTCTTATGGGACTTTGACTTGTTTTTCCTGGATATATAGTAAACTATATGTGATTCCAGGTCTCAAACTATATGCGTGCAAAATTTCAGCCTTTTCCATTCAGTAGTTATGGCGTAGTAGTAGTTATCTTCGCTCAAACATCTCACAATGGCCGTAACTTTCGCGTCTATAATATTACTAGCTGCAGCCCGCGGCTTCGCACGATTTTTTCCGGAATAAAAGGTAGCTTATGTCCGGCCCCGGGATGCCATCTACCTCACTACCAAATTTCACCGAGATCCGTTCAGCCGTTCTTGAGTTATAAACAGTGTAACTAACACGACTTTCTTTTATATATATAGATAGATTAGGGGTTATCACTAATTCCGTTTTATATTCGCTTTGGATACAAAGAAACTGAGATAAAACACGTAATTAGTTCTCACTGTAATTCCGTTGAAAATGGTTGGATTTCATAATTGAAGAATAAATTGGATTGGACCTTTGATTCGTTAAATGAAATTTCACAGTAGTTATTTAACGCGTTCACTGCCAACCTTCAGCAATGCTACCCGGACGGAGGGTCGGTTCGCTGAGTTCAAGAATTACAGAAGGGAATGCCCTTCTGTAATTCTTGAACTCAGCGTTAAACAGCGTTAGCAGTCACAGTGTTAAATTTTAAAAGCCTTATAAGCAATAATATTCATTTCATACTGTCTTTCTTTAATTAGGTATTAAAAGAACAAAATGTGGTATGAAATAAAACGCAAAAATACAATTTTAGCTGAAAAATTGCAAGGAAATATTAGTAGTAATTTTGCTTCTCGGCGATTGTAGTCGTGATTTAGCAAGTCAGGTCTAAAAACCTCCCTTTTGTGTTCAACTGCTGGTGTGTGAGCTAGGGTGAGCTAGCTAGTGTGTAAGCGTGTATTTCTAAAAACCAGTTTTTATTTCGAACTGGAGTCTACAACCCACGTTCAGGGAGTTTATAACTGAAAATGCTCGTCTAACCTCATTGTAACTTGAAAATTAATCTGGACTTGAATTCCAAAACTGAACTTGATCTATGTGGTAAGTGAATGTAAATTATCTGCGATGCGGTTACGCTAGTATTAAGTGGTTTATATGCCAATATACGTAGATATGGTTTAAATTAAAATCTAGGGCTAGTTTCCACCAGAGCGTGAAGCGATGCGGGTTGTGGACCGAAAGAGACTGATACTGAGTTTTCGCTTGGTTTTTTTTATAAAGTATTGCTAACTGCAAACTATGCAAGCTTTTAAAAGATGGCGGGATGACTTTTGTTTTTTCATTATCACGGTTATCCATGCTGACATCCAAGTTCTGTGCTCATTAATCCAACGCCACTACCGCACAGCACAAAAAGGTGCATTAAAATAAGGGCTTAAACTCGTTATCTGTAGATACATTTTACACTAACAAAATGGCTGCCCACAAGCTTCAATCGCCCGCGAGCTTTCTGTCATTATGATGCCGTCAATAGAAAATGCAACTAAATGTTACGAGAAGCCATAATATATTTATTTAAAAGCACATTTTTGTACAGTGCTAGTCTGTAGTTTGTAGCGGCGTGCCTTTAATCAGCGACGACCTGGCGGCGGCGCTTAAAAATTGTATTGTTAGCAGCTTCCCTGATCAACTCAGGTAACCAGGTACACCCTTGGACCCATAATACGAGTTAGCCTCGAGGACTTTGTCAGGAACTCCGCTAGTGTAGACTTCTAGTCGCTTCGCTTTGATGTAAACTGCCCCGGTATTTTGACCTTTCATAACATGGATGCTCGATGCGTATTGAATTCGCCGAGATCCCTTTATCTCTCGGATCGTGCAAAATATAAACGCATATAAATTAAATCCAGAATCTCTTCTTTGTCCTCTTAATTGAATTCGTCCCATTGGTTTGCGATAACAAAGTGCAAGCCACTTCAGGCTATTTCGAGTAATGGATCTCTGAATTGGATTCTTCTATAGTTACTTCTATAATTTAAATTGCTATTATTAAATTGAGATTGTTAAACATGACTGATCTACCTTAACATCTTATTTTCATTTTATTTGAAAACATATCTTTTTGAATTGAATTGTAATGTAACCTGTGTGACTAGTGTAATTAGAATATGTTTCTGTACTACTTTGGGGGTGTGTTCGGGCGGGCGTTCACCCAGCTGAGAGGTTAATAAAAAAAAAGATTTCAGTTGTTTTTCTAACTTGTTTAAATTTCGCTGGGTTCTAATGAAGTTGAACTCATTCGTCAGTTGTTAGATCAGTAGTCAGGTGAAATTATTAACTAACTAGTCGGTGTTTTTACAATTTGTTATATAATGGAAGGTGGGCTATTAGACATGTGCGATTGTCACTGACGGGGTAAAGTAGAGACAATCGTCGCAATACTGAACATCGCAGTCAGTTGTTTAAGTTGCAATGAGGCGTTTTCCTAATGTCTAGAAATAGTTCGACCAGACTGAAAAGATGGCGCTTTTAGCTTGGAATCAAATGGCATAGACCCTGCACAGGTTGTTATGACACTCTAACACAACTTTTATACTTCTACGAAAGATACCTGTCATCTATTGAGGTCTAAGGTAAATAGGGATTTCATTTTTTTTGGAAAACGTCGCATTGGTTTCCTAACAGCTGCTACTGTCATACTTTTGTCCTATAGGCTTATGAAAACTTACAAAAGTAAGTAGGTACTAAAATGTCTACTTACAAAACCGATAAAATGCGAATGGAGAAAAAGTAAATTGGAATATGTCAAAATAACCAAAGCACCGATTTGAAATCAATTTTAAAATGTGATTTCCAATTCCGGAAACAAAACGTTAATGGAATGCCTGTCACAAAATTTGCTTGCTAGTAAAATGTTCCAAACGCGACACTGCGCGAATGTTTGTTAATGAAAATTTAATTTTTGCTCACGTCATACGCTAATGTTTAACAAACGAGGGAAACTTTTGTTAAAGGATTTAGTCAGATTAAATCCGGACCTACTACTGTTATTGGATCAGCCGCTATAAAAGGCAATACTAATACAGACGAGCGAACTTTCACCCCTTTTTGAAACATTTATTTTACTAGTCGTTGCCCGCGGCTTCGCACGCAATTTTTAAGTAGCATAATATGTCCGTCCTCAGGCTACCATTTACCTAGGCGTAAAAAGGTAACAGACAGACAGACAGACAGAGTTACTTTCGAATTTATAATATTAGTATGGATACCTAAGTGAATATTGGCACTATCTATTCAGGTATCTATGTAGTATATTTTTGTTATTTATATATGTACCTATGTATGAATAGTAAGATATTTGTTATATTTAATTGTACTTGTTTTTAGGTATTTATAATGTTGTCAATATTATATAAAATTATCTTTGGTACACTCCCTGCCTTTCTTAAATTCACTTTTTTCTTTCCATCCAAAGGTTGCCTGGAAGAGATCGCATCTTAGCATAAGGCCGCCCATTGTACTTATGTCTTATGTAATGTCTTTTGTATTGTATTGTACTAGGTACAATACACGTAAGAAAAAATGAAACAAAGTGAAATATGTATGCCTATATGTAAAAGAATTTGAGATGCTTAGAGCTGGGGGCTTATATGTGTGTGTATATGATATGATGAAATTATAGATAGTTAGGCATATAGCCTATAAAGGCCGTCGGCCTACCGTGGATATTCGAGATCGTATTTCACGCAATGATTTCGTGGAAACTGGGCCTCAGAATAAGACAATGATTTAATAGTGATGTGAAATGTTTTGCATATAATAATAAGTATACCCTAGAATACTGATATAAATTTACCACAGCATAATACTAATGATCGCTTGAGAGGCTACTTTTTAAATAAATCAATTTATTATATTAGTTATTTATAAATTTTTTATAAAGATAACATAAATGAATAGGCAAACCTCGGCCTTTTCAAAAACTAAAACTAAAATTCTTCTTTAAAATCAACATTAGTCGTAAAATAAGATTTAAAACTTACAATTATGATTTTTTTTTCTTATAACATAACTTTTAACAGCCTGTTAAAAAAAAAATACTTCTATATTTTTGCTTTTTTGGCATTAATCCGATATATAAACTTTATTAAACACTAAATCAAACTTATGGTAACATCACATTTTTGTCTACAAACTAATTTGAAGTCAGCCTTTCATTTTGCAGAGGGCAAAACAATAAGGTTTTCCGCTGATTGTTCTTCTTGTGACGCAGTTTCTGGAACTGGTGAACCTGAAGCATTACTTGTGGCTTGATGTGGTACTGAAATGTTCGGGGATTCAGAGTCATCTACTACAATAGTTTGTAGGTCTTCTTCCAGTCGGAATGGCACGAAAAAATGATCTGCCGCGCTATCGTCAGAGTCATAAGGATCGACTTCCAGGTGGTCCTCAGTTTCGCTGTCGAAGTTCTCATTTTGTAAAGTAGGCTACTAGTTCTTCGTTAACATTTATCTAAAAAAAAATAAACATTTGCTAAGTACATGGCTACATGCTAAAAAAAAGCGCAAAACAAAACAAGTAAAGAAAAAACTTACCGTTTACTAATTATCGCCTCCCACAGGCGATCCAGTAGCTTATAATTTTGAAAACGGAGCGTCCGCACCGGGCCCGCGTGCGCTCACGTTTGCGGCGTGGTGTATACGGTGTATTGGCGCGAAAGCACAATTTGACTCGCGGGCGCGTTTTTTAAATAACCGGAAAAAACTGACCGCGCGCGGCGGCCTGTCAGGCAACGTTTAGTATTCTAGGGTTAAAGTGAAGTGTTTTGCATAATTATATACCTCTACTACGGTCAAGCATGTTGATTGACAAAGGATTTACCTGTTACCTTTTGGCAAATAAAAAATCTTTATCTTAATCTTTGATTACGACTCAAAATTGTTTAAGTATGCACACCGCATGCCTATAACCTGCGTGCTTATGTATTGGTATTGAGAATTACGTCATTACTCATGCTGTTTTGCTCAGTTCGAATCCAATCCAATCTGATCGGGCCAGCATGAGATATGACGTCATTCTTAACCCCAGTCTTTAAATAAGCTGTTTATACTATTTAACTTTATTTTATATTTTAGAATAGATTAGGTCTTCAAGTGAAATTATGCTTAACAAATTCTCATAATTATTTAAGAAAAGCGGGTGTTGATTATGATAAGCCAAAGGCTCTAGTGACATTTACGCAAGAATAAGAATAAGAAGGGGAATATTTCTTGCGTTTTAACCTGTTTATCTATTCGAAGGTATCTTTTCTGCCGCGGCGGTTCCGGCCACGGTCCCAGAGGATCCATGTCTCTGTCCACCTCGAGGAGGATCACGTCCAGCAGGAAGACCAACATCAGTATGGTGCCACGAACGTGAGTATCTATAGATGTATACTAAGAAGACTGTTGCGCCATTTTGTGAAAAGGATAGGCATAGGATTTCGCGTTCATAGAAGCGAGACAGGGTATACGTTTTTGGAACGACGTAAGCGCAAAAATTAAGTTTTTGCTTATTTACTAGAAAACTACACAACTTATGAAGAAACTGGTTCAAGGAATCAAATAATTAGTAATACCTACGAATCAAAATATAATTCATTTAAATAGACCGCAGGGCTCCTGTGATCTCGACCGAATTATGTGTGGTGCACTTTCATAATTTTTTTTTTATCGTTTTTTTTTCTTTATTGTGTTTTTTTTCTTTATTGTGTTTACGTTTAAGGAACCAAAGAAAAATGTAGCATTTTATGTAATTCGAGTTTGTTTACCACGTGGATCCCGTGAGTAGGTACTACTGAGATCTAGGCCTAGTTTGACAACCAAATTATTGTTAGGTTCGCCTCTTAAGTCCGTTTAATTTACGTTGCACGCGAGATAAAAAAATAGTGCGGTTATTAATTTTAATATTTCTTGCGTTCTACACAAACTAACATAGAATGTAGAAAAAATTATTGATTCTTGATTCAACTAATAAAACGATAAACAGCGTCAACTTTTCATGTGTGTAATACGGTTGTCAATGTTCGGATATATTGGCGTTGACCATACATTTTTTTCACCAGGACAAGCGTCGGCCGCGACAGCAGCCTCCGCCTCATAAATAACGGTTCCTCGAAGCTCTGAGGAAGGTTCTCCGGCCAACTGGCCAACAACAACCAGGAACGGACCAAGCGCAACTACAGCAAGTCTGTCCATAGAGCGGACTCTATGGCTCCCTTCCCAAAGTGCTGTGAGAGTGAGAACGGTGTTGTTGAAACTAATCTGGATGCTGAGAGTTTATTTTTGAATGATACGAGCTATTTATCTTATAGGAAGGACCATGCACAGTAAGTGAAGTGAAACTGGTTACGATCGGAATTGAAACTAATGTATACGCTAAGTGTTTTAACGAGAGCTTCTCTTTGAATGACGCGAATGATCTTTCCTATAGGAAGGACCACGTACAGTAAATGCAGAAAAAACTGGTTTCTTGCGAAAATAAAACTAATAGGGATGCTAAGTGTAGTGTTGAAAGTTTATTTTTGAATGACGCGAGTTATCTTTCGTATAGGACCATGTCAGAGAATATATAATAATACTAACTGCATTTACTGTACGCGCAATGTAAAAAAAAATCAGTAAAAAAATCGTAATTGATAATAACGTCATCTCTCATGAGGTCCCGCTCAGATCGGATTCGAACTGAGCAGCATAGGAGATGACGTCTGCCTCAATCTCATTGTACGCATGTAGACCAAAGAGAAGTAGGGAAAGGACCAATAGCGTCTCATGTCTTTACAATAACCACATCAACATAGTACCAACATAGTTTTCCACTTCTCGCCTCTCGATGGAAAATGGGTTTAACTCGCAAGCGAACTCTATGGCTGTAATCTTTGAAAAAAATGTGGGATGGCGGTGATTTAATATAGGAGCAAAAAAGAGTTTTTCTCTTGAGCATAATTGTTTGGCATTGAGCCCACCTTATCTTGTATAATAGTGTTTTGGTTGTCATAATAATTGTTCCTAAATATTTTTCATAAAATATCTTGTAGAGTAATAATTTTATTGTAAGTGTCGAAATTGTTGAAATCGGTCTGGACGCATCATAATCACAGCAAATCTAGTCTTCAGAAATTATTAGTTTAAAGAGCACTTAGTGATATTTGATGACAAAATTGTATTTAATGGTAAAACTATAGTTAAAGTTAGCTAACATAACACATTGATCATGTACATAGATACCTTCTAAGATAAGCGTTGTAGCAAAATAAACCAGACAATCACACTAATATAAAAAATATGAAAGTATGTATGTGTGGATGTTTGATACCCTTCACGCCAAAACTGCTGAACAGATCGGGCTGAATCTTGCATGTAGCAGGCATATCATCCCTGGAATAAAAGATAGGCTGCTTTTTGTCTTCTAATGATTTCATATGGGATAGAAACGATTTTTAATCGTTTACATAGAAACAACGCGTGCGAAGCCGCGAAAAGAAACTTGTTTAATAACAAAGTCACTCCTTACGTAATCAATATTTGTATTAAACTTGTCCGAAATTCTGTCTACCATATTTCCTAAGTCTGAGTTTTCCACCAATGGGGCCGAAGGGAATATTCCTAAGTACCCACTCAAAGGACACTTTTTAGTCTAGGACAAAATAATCCAAGGTGCAAGTGACTACGTCTAATGTAATGCAAGTGTTTACTATAATTTTGGGCTGCATAATTTGGATCCTCAACCTCCTCAACCTCAACAGCCTATATTGGTCCACTGCTGAACGCAGGCCTCCCCCTGATAAGCGCCTTAATCGCTTTTATCTCATATGGGTAATGCTCATAATCCTCATGCGGCTTGGGGATCGCAGTTCAAGGGTAGAACTGTTCTGCAGGAGGTGACCGCCTCCCGGTGGATATATATCCCTTAGTCGCCTCTTACGACACCCGCGGAAAGAGTTAGGGTGGTGCAAATTCTAAGCCGGCACTAGTACCTATTTTATGAATCTACTTTTCCGGAAATCGGTAGACATATAAACATGCTAATGTAATTTTTGTGAATATAAATTAAATTATGTAACCTATACATACACCTTATAAATGATAATGAATATTTTCACAATGTACAGTGTACTAATAAAGAATATATAAAATAAATGTAGAGTTTATACATTTGTGTTATTTTTACCATTATTTAAATAGTACCTAAGACTCCACAAAAATGTAAGCGAAACAAAGTGAGGTATTTTGCAAGACAAATGAAAATATCGTCCATTGTTCAACGCAAATTACCTAATAGGGTTTTAAATATCAGTGCTTATTCAGTGTCTGAACATTGATTATTGCCATTTGACAGATTGGTTAATTAATCACTGTTCAAAATAAACTTAACAAGCACTTGACAAGAGGTTTGACCTTATTTTCTTATTGGTTTAATCTCCGTCCGAGATACCGGGTCTCTTCAAAACAAGACTGAAAAGGTGTCTTCTAGACTTTCGTGATACAAGGTCGGCCAAATCGTCAAGTCACTTTCCATCAGGTGAGATTGAAGGTAAATTGATTAAAAAAAACACAAAACCGGCCGTTAATGTCACAATATGTAGGAAACTAACATGGGCAGAGAACCTAGGAAACTACTCAACTCAGTACTCAACTTACAGCTAAAATATCAAAAAGCTATCAACTGCTAAAAGCTTCACCTATCGCGTTATTAATAAAAATACTACGTACCTATTATTCAAGCATTTTTATACAAAGTACTTGATCTCAAGAGACGCAAATATGCAGGTCTCGACAGAGCCTACACATTTGCTCCCTTTGAGGTCGAGACCCTGGGTCCGTGAGGTACCGAGGCTCTCCGGGTTTTCAAAAAGTTATCTGAGCGTCTGGTCGACGCGACGCGTGACCCGAGAGCTGGCGGGTGTCTGGCGCAGCGCATCAGCATTGCCATACAGAGGGGCAATGCAGCCAGCGCAGCGTCTTGGGGACGCTTCCGACTGGTATTGATATGGATCAGTTGAGCTACCTGTAGATTGTTTGCAACAGTTTGCTTAATTGTTTCAATTGTAAATACTAGTTCTAATTTGTTTTTATTTTTGAATTGTAATTTTCTTTGTCAAGAAAGACACTAAAAAAAATGTACTCGGACTGGTTATATAACTTACCCAGGGTATGGAGAAAATAATCAAATACATATTCATATAATTTATTATCATTCATTATCATTTGTGGTGATTTTATGCAAACATTTATTAGTTTTAGGAGTAGGTAGTGTTAGTTTTATGCACTGTGTACCCAGTGCATAAAAACCCTGTCAACGCGCAGCCATTATTTTGGGTTTGATTTTGTTTAATATAATTATAAAATAAAGTGAGCAGCTGGAGCGGAAGCGCATTTTTGCACTGTTACACTATGTAATGATCCACTGAACATTGACTAATTCATTGATGGATTTGAATCCATATTTTGTTTCATATTTATCCCTAGCCCGCATGGATTAGACATCGTGCTTGATTCTATTCCACCTAATTATATCGTCCGGTGGATTAGATTCTACGGCTTGCCGACATTTCGGACACTTTGTCAGAAATTTCACATTTCAATTTTAATATTTTCTTTACTGATGTTACGGACATCAATGATAAACGCTGTTTTGTACAGTCAGACGAATCCAATGATACCTTAAACATATAAATCAGTTTAGCTGTTTGGATGACTTGAGTTAATAGAGAATGTTACAAACCCAAATAGGTACATACATAAATACGCATCTTGGCTGTCCACTGCGGAATTAGCAGAGTCGGTAACACAGGTTTTCGAAAATAACTTAGTTACGAAAACATTCAAGGTCTAAGTATAATATGAAAATAATCTAATCTTATTTTTATTAATAACGTAGTTAACGTGTGAAAGATGGTAAGTTATATTCACGTCTGTGAAAAATTACTGCTCTTATTGATAATTTGAATTTCAGAGATGATATCACAGACCTTGGCGAGAGTGACGGTGACTTAGCAGCTTTATCCAATATGTTTAAAATTATTTTGATTCCTACGTAACGTAACACAAAATGTATCGTAAGTAAAAAAAAAAACTCAGAAAGCTATCGAAAACCGAGCAATTTTAACACAAAAGAACATTACGAAGTGGAATGGAAAACTTTTTCCTATATATTAGGTCCTTACATATGAAATTGGCGTTTTTCGTACTGGCCACTTTAATCACAAATTTCTCCTCTTTGGTAAGGAATTCCAAATTCAAATTTGTACAGCTATAGACTCATGTATTTGTGCTTCGATGATCGTCATTCATTTGTTTTTTTTCTTCTGTTTTTTTCTGTTTGCGTCACTCATTTTACAAAATGGAAAACTTAAAATATCGCATTATTTACGAGTACGAGTTCCGCCGTGGCACTAGTGCTGCGGAAACAACTCGAAGGGTGAATGATGTGTATGGCGGTCGTGTTGCAAAAGAAAACACAGTTCGTTTTTGGTTCCAACGTTTTCGTTCTGGAAATTTTGACCTGCAGAACAAGCCCCGTGGACGGCCTGAGACTCAAGTTGATAATGAAGAGTTGAAGGCTATTGTGGAAGCGGATCCATCGCAAACCACGTCCGAGTTAGCTGCAGGCTGCGATGTTAGTGATAAAACTGTTTTAATTCACTTTAAGCAAATTGGGAAGATTAAAAAGCTTGAAAGGTGGGTACCTCACGAATTGACTGAAGCAAACCGGCAAACGCGCGTCGACTGCTGCGTTACATTACTAAACCGGCACAATAATGAAGGTATTTTAAACCGAATCATTACCTGTGATGAAAAATGGGTTCTTTACGATAATCGGAAGCGCTCAGCGCAATGGTTGGATCCTGGCCAGCCAGCCAAATCCTGCCCCAAGCGAAAATTAACCCCAAAAAAGTTACTTGTCAGCGTTTGGTGGACTAGTGCCGGTATTGTTCATTACAGTTTTCTCAAATCTGGCCAGACTATTACGGCTGATGTCTATTGTCAGCAATTGCAAACCATGATGGAAAAGCTAGCGGCTAAACAACCTAGGCTGGTCAATCGCTCCACGCCACTGCTGCTTCACGACAACGCTAGACCACACACTGCGCAACAGACGGCTACTAAATTAGAAGAGCTTCAATTGGAAAGTCTAAGACATCCTCCGTACTCTCCGGACCTTGCTCCAACAGATTACCATTTTTTTCGAAATTTGGATAACTTCATGCAAGGGAAAAAATTCAACTCCGATGGGGCAGTCCAAATCGCCTTCAAAGATTTTATTGATTCCCGTCCGACTGGTTTTTTTAGTAAAGGGATCAATGAACTACCTATAAGATGGCAAAAGTGCATAGAAAATAATGGTTCATACTTTGATTAATTAAATATATTATATTAAAAAATATTCGACTTTTTGTTCCTCCCATACAAAACGCCAATTTCATAAGGACCTAATATTAAAGATAAAGCGGAAACTACTTTTATTTCACTTGGATAAACACCCGGAAAAGTTACATAACCTACTGAACTCCTATTTTCAAACTACCAAGCCTATGATTGAAATGAAAAAAAATATGAAATGAAATAGTTTATTTAAGATAATACAAGGTACACACATATAAAGCTAGGTACGAACAATGACTATAACTAAATTTACAATTAAACGTTTTCATTCACACACATCATCTTCATTTGTTTTGTTGGTGTTTCGTTTTTCTGTTCACCTCAGAGGATAATACTGAAAATCAGTGTTTGCTCTTCGAGCAAAGCTATACGCTGAGTTATTACCTTTTTGTCAGGCTGCAGCACACACATACTCACATCACTGAGAATCTGTACTTTTTTATGTAGGTATAAGTATATGTACCAACAATTTTTTAAGTCTTTTTTTATGTTCTGATGTACCTACCTTTTTCTTGTGTTTTACCTTTGTATTGTGTGTTGCAGTTGCAAATAAATGTTTTATCTATCTATCTATGTACATACAGTAGATAGAGACTACTTGAGTACGGGTACGGTGGATGATTGGCCCAAAAAGAATTGACAAAGCAAATCAAGTTAAATCAAAACAAAACTATTTACTACTATAAATTTTATAATTAAACACTGACACTGAAATAATGTGTTATTTTTGATTTCTGTCGCTTCGGCATGTGGACTAAAGTAAAGATGCGACTAAAAAACCTTTAGCCTGATAATTGTTATATTTCGAGTTAGAGCAAATCCCGTCCCAAACTTTTTTATCCTCTAGATAATCTGATATTTTATAGTAGGCCATTTTTCTTAGGAAGGTTTTGACAATTTGTTTGAATTTATTTACTGATAATTTCTGCAACTCACTAGGAGTTTTGCTGTAGAAGCGTATACATACAATAACATAAATTGTGGGTATCTTAAAATTGAGCCAGTTTTATTTTATTAAATTGGGTCACACTATAGGCAAAGATGAAAGAAGAAGGGCACACAGGGCTAGACCGATGGATGGAGTCAGCACAGGACCGTATTTGTGGCTTCGTATGAGGGAGGCCTACGTTCAGTTGTGGACTCGTGTGGGCTGATATGATGATGGTAGGACTAGAAATCCGTAGAATTGGGAATATGACTCCCATTTCAAATATGACCCAAATATGATACGGGAATTCCCTTGGGTGAAATTAGGTACAATTGCCATCTTGACATGTCGTTTGTACCAAATGTCCGAAGTTCGAGTGATAGAGAGCAAAGTTCCGAGTAGTCTGGAGGTATGCCAAATCATTTACCAACCCATTAGTACTTGTTGGCTGCCAACTTTGTAACAACGGAACGTTTCTTTAATATAGGACTGTATTTTTTTGTATTTTTTTGACGGTTGTACATTTCAGGTAGAATTTAATTATAGGATTTAAAAAGCACATCCATCCCAGGTAGAGTGCAAGCTTAACGCATTTACTGCCAGCCTCGGCAGTGCGACCCGCAGGGGCGGAGCACCGCGGCGCCGGCGCCGCCTCACGGCGCGGCGATGGACATGAACATGTGCGTATTTCCTTCATGGCCATGAAAGTGTTAATAGGTCTTATTTTAAGACACTTAACCTAAGCTCAGTCCGTGATTAGGCAGGTTTATAGTAAGCCAGTAGTAGCCATAACACAAGTAGCTAAGCAGCTAAGCAGTAGCTTGGGACTATATTATGTTGTCAGCATTAAAAAAAGCATGGGCGCAGTAGGTACCACCTGCATAAATAAATATTACCTAATAATAAAGGTATTTTTATATAGTGTAGCCTCATAAAACTGAAATCAAAAGAAGTGCATTGCTTTGTCAGGAACAATAAATCTAGCCAAACTTTCAAAAACTATGTAGAGCTAGACAAGATCAATGTTTCCATACAATAGCGCTGTCAGTTCCAGTCGTGATCAAGACAGAGTTGGAAAATATAAAGAGCTTAATATGATGAAGGCATTGTATGTATATGATTTAAAGCGCCTAAGCAAATGCTCGATACGTGTTATGGCGCTACCGACCCACATCAGTGCCGCTATCTGTTTTATCGCTGTTGCTCTTGGTGGCCAGCAAACTATGTTTTCGCATCTCTGTCTTAGCTATACAAAATAAATTGACCGTTTGCTCCAGCCCTAAGCTGAGCTAAAGGTCACACACGTATCACGTGAAAATACGAATTAAATATTATATTTGTAACTCATACAAAAATCATGCTTTATAAAAGTTAGATAATAGTTATATATATTACAGGCAAAACAGACTTATTTTAAAATTGCGTCACAAAAAACAGCCCCTGTCTCAGCATAATATCACAGATAATAAATGTTGAGACAGAGGCCGTTTTTTCCAAACATATTTATTTCTGTTGTAAACTTGTTACAACGATCTTCCGACAGAGATGTAGAGGTATAATGACGCCACGAATAAAACCTGAGACAAAATAGTAAAAACTAAAAAAATTATGTAGGGTTTTAAGGTTCTCTCACTGATTTCCACGTTTCATTTTATCTACAGCACCCACGTTCGTTGTGCCCACATAAAATGAACAATCCACTCAACGTTTTAAGCCAAAATAGGGACCAACCTTTGCACGGTAATGATAAGATTTTTCCACTCAAAATTCATAAGTATTTTAATTTTCGCCGCCAGAGCAAATACAACCATAATTAAAAACACAATTTGTTGCCCCTACCCTGCCCCGGGGCACGTCATTTGAATAACAGATGGAGGTTGTTTGAGAGATTTCTTTAATCCTAATCGGTGGAAGTCAAAATTTACGACAGATTCCGCAGGCAGTGTTGCCAATTTATAGCTTTTTCGGATAAACAGCGAAACGTCGTTAGCAGAAACCGATAAAAAGCGCTACCAGAAAATTATCATGTTGTGGTGCGATGATAAGGGAGATGAAAGACTGTTTTGTAAATATAGAAACGGAAAAAAATAATGGTTGACCGGTTTTGGATAATCTTTCGCCCCGAAGTCCCACACACGGGCACACGGGCATGCAAGCGAGGTGGTCCATAATCATTGTTAGAAAGACAATCGAAGTGGGATTGTTTGGGAGTAATCAAAAGGTGTGTTTAGGTATGGTCTGTGATATTTTTAATTAAGAAGCTGAATTTATTTACGATAGGTATTTGATAATTCTCAAGAAAAGAAGTTGACGACCTCTGTTTTATTTTACTTGTGCGTCTATCTTTGTCGTCGTTATGTTTATCTCGGGCTTTTTAAATGAGACTAGTTGACCCGACAGACGTCATTCTGTAAAGGAAAAAAATATATATGTATATGAACAATGAATATGAAAATATTCAGTAGGTACATATAAATTGTGATGTCGAAATTTTAAGAGATAACTACAATGTCAAGTGGGGTATCAAATGAAAGGTATCGGCTCAAAACCGTTTTTGAAATTTCTTTAGATTTTATACTATTAGAAATGTTTTAAAAAAAGTTGAAAAATCACATACCATCAATCAGGTGAGATTGTCGTCAAACGAATCTATATACCCACCTTGATGAAGTCCCTCGTTAAGGGAAGAAGCGTTGGTGTTCTTCAAACTCAAATAAGGTTCGTAGTAAGCCCGCTTTCATCCGTAATGGAATCTAAACACGATAAAAAATATCTTATGTGATAAATTAAGACCTTGCTCAGCAACTGTTATTATCATTTTAAATACATTTCATCCCATCCTAAGTCCATCCCATGGTTGCTGAAAGAGATCGGTCAAAGCGATAAGGCTGCCCTTTGTACTTCCTTGATTCTTGAATATACTTTTAAAACTTGCGCACACCCATCCTTAGACCTTAGCACTGTCTCATCGATCTATCATGTACTAGGTGTGTCCACTAACAGGCTGTGTTTACACAGAAAACAGGCTGCAAGTAGGTACTTAGATTTAATAGGTCTACTAGGAATCTCAGTATTGTTGGTATTTATCAATATACGCACAGACCGCAAACATATTACGTTTCATAACCGTTACGTCACATCTTTTGTTCTTATTGCATTCAATATTCATCATTTTACCTACCATAATTAATTGGTGCGGTGGCAGATTTGACCGAGGATCTCAAGAGGAGCAAATATGCAGGTCTCGACAGAGACTACATACTTGCTCCCTTTGGGGTCGAGACCCTGGGTCCGTGGGGTACCAAGGCTAACCGGACTGGTATTGATATGGATCAGTTGAGCTACCTGTAGGTTTTTTGCAACAGTCTGCAGTTAGCTTAATTGTTTCAATGGTAAATACTAGTTCTAATTTGTTTTTATTTTTAAATTGTAATTTTCATTGTCAATAAAGATAGTAGCTTAAATATATAATATTAGATAAGTAATAGGTAACTACATTATTGTGGCAGAGAAATGGCTCAGCTTGATGCTCCAGCATGTCGCCATGCTGTAGCGCTGGGTCATCTGATAAGGTCTCCATTTAGGTCACGGACACCTTAGGTCACGGATACCCAATAAAACAAGAATAAATTAACTAAACGCAATACATACGCTTATTATGATAATAAAAAAACTACTAATCTACCTACCATAGGTATCCACCCTAACCTATGATATACCTAGAGCAATTTAAAATATCGAGCCTCAGAGCCTTTTGATAAAGCTCTACTAGCGACTTGAAGTAGAAAAAGCTCAATATTTTCATAGCTTTTCCCCTTGCCTGATTTCAATGTAAATGCGGTCACATCGTCTATTCCATGTTGATACAAGATCCTAATAACTATTAATTGATCTAACTTGAGAGCGGTTCATGTTTAGATTGCCTTCTCAGCTACCTTTGTAATGTTTTTTCTATTCTGAGCCGTATTTAATTGTATTAAAGACGTGTTTGGGTTGTAATTGAAACCTTCGTTGATTTCGTAAGTGTTCTAACAAATAATCCATTAGGGCCGAGAAAGTTTATTTTGTGTTCCGAAACTAAGTTTACTTAAATCTTTTAAATCCATCATGGTTAGGTTAGGTTAGCACTAAAATCATTTACCTCTACAACGGGATATTTACCATGATTTGAGTAATGAGCTTTCCAATATTTCGGCACAGTTTCATGCGCCATGGTCACGGAATAACTGAAGGCACTGCGAGTGCGTTTTTATTGGCAGACATACTGATCTACCTTCATTTTCGTCTTTTGCTAGGAAGGTTACCGCTACCACCGGTTTCATTATAGAACGCAACTCGATCACGACACACAACACTGACGGTATCAGAACGCGGCACAATTGGTACATCACTTCTTCGGTTTTTGCACATTCTCACCACAGGGCTCCAGGTTCCGGATAATTGGAAACCTTCTTCTCGGTCGAACTTCCTGTGTTTGATAATCTCAATGGCCTCATGTACCAATCTTGGTATGTAATGTCGCTCTGTTGAGATTACTTGTGGATTATGTAACTCGATCCAGAGGTTTGAACCAGACTCCAGAGGATGCTCCGCTATGGCAGACTTCTCAGTTGCCAGATTCTTGACCGCTCGTATGTGCTCCTTGACTCTGCAGGCAATAGTGCGCTTCGTTTGGCCTATAAAGGAGCTTCCACAGCTACAGTCGATCTTGTACACCCGTGGTTTCTCAAGTGGGAACGTGTCCTTAGGCGTGCGCAGGTGAGTGTGAGGCTTACGCACTATAATAATAAAAACCTTAGAAATGAGCAACGCGACACCTCTCGTCAAACGAACTAAGCTTAATTTTAGTCTTTGAACAGGATTGGATAACACTTCAATGTTTCAATGGAGCTAACGGCGCTATAGTCCGATGAATGACCCAAAGTTTTTTGTCTCCTACGTCACTTGACCTCGTGGTGTAGTTGGTTAGCTCGTTCCCGTACTGAGGGAAAGATGCAAATTCAAGACCCATCGAAGTCAATAATTGTAAAAGTCAATGGCTATTAATTTTTAGCAGTCTGTCCGAAGTTATGTTGATATTTTGAATTTTGTCATCTACAAAAGACTGAAAAGACGCATCAAGAATTTGTGAACCAAGGAGGCTCAGTGAACTTTATCTACAACTGTAAAGTTGGGGGCCAAACTATTGAATTTGCCAATGGTATTGCTTTTGTCTACACAAGAGTCCGAAATAAAAAGCTCGCACTTTGAAAAATTTAATTTCAAACATAATTGTCGAAATTAATCTTTGATGATAAAAAGATCATCGAAAACTATGTTTACCTCTCCACCTATGTTCCGTCATCCAAATACCAAACATTGAGCTTGGTTTGGTGACGTTGAATTATCGGGTGGATAGCAAGGCTAAATATTATCTATTCATTTGTAAAAAACTTTAATTACTGCAGACAGACCGAGCGACGACATAATTATGATTTTTATTTTATAAATTCTATACATTATGCTCAATAACTATTCTCATGAAAGTGTTTTTTAAGAATAAAATATCTTTAAACCATAACCTACATCACAAAAACCTAAAACTAAGTATTTGGTGACACAAAAATCCAATAAGTTTAGTTTTAGTTACTACATATTTCATAACAAAATTCATGATATGAATTTGGTAACCACTTTAGCAATTTTGTAATATTTGATAAGACAAGAATCTGGAAAATTTTCAACAACATTTATTACCAAATGGAAATTACTTTCGAAAACACAGAATATTATTAACGAACAACAATTTATGTTTGTTGTTTTGTTATTAACAATGAGTATTATTTAATGCCTCGAAATATACACTATCATTGCGCGCGCGGTTACAGTTCCAATTAAATGAAAACTACAATTTAGTTGCTGTGTTTACAAACATAATTTCAATCTGCGTGTAATTGATTGGTAGCCTAGTTTTCATGTTACGGGAACTTGGCAATCATTCCAATTTTTGGATATTAATAAACTGGATATTAAAATGCTTTATTCGGTAATCGAACCGACTAAAATCTAAAAGTAACACCCTATTATTTTATGACACCGCCTGGTTAATTAAATCCTAGAATAAAATTTGTTCATTAAACATTGCCTATTATGAAATTTGCCAAACCAACAGAAGCCAGAGAATATTTATAAAGAGAAACGATCACGATGCCCAACAAAACCCGCTACTAAAATTAAATATATTATTCTATATGTTATATGTTTTATTATTATTCTAAGACAATAACATTATTTCAATGAGAATAAAGAGGCGACACACTCATAGGTACTATTCCCATATTAACCATTTGGCTCATATCTGTACCTCCCGCTGGAATAATTGTTTTGGACTCCCACAAAGGATATGCCAATTATGTACCTACCTATACACATTATTTGGCACCTACCCCATAATATAATAATATTGTACATATATATACCTATACAGGTATGCTAGTGGGTATGCCACTTAAGTGAGATGTAGGCTATGGTTATGACAGGAGATAATATAACCAATATGTAAATTTATTACCCTTGCATTATGAGCAATGACGGCATAATTATTAATATGGGTCATGGACCTATCTTAGTTTAGATTTGAAGTTTTAACAAAGGAATTTAAAAATAAAGTCGCTTAGCTAAATATTACTACCACTTGGCGTATTTTTCGTTTAACTTTGTTGACACCTTAATTTCCGTTTTCCAGTTTGTTTTTTACGACTTCGAAAATCAGTTTCAAAATCAAATCAAACATTTGCGTTATTGGAAACCATTTTCAATAACTTTTTTATAGCGACAGCAATCTTTTGCCCGTTGTTTTATCTGTTTAATTTTACAAAAGGTTTTTATTCAATTTCATTTTCATTATTGAAGAATTTATATTTATCCTTACAAATATTATAACAGCGAAAACTACTATGTTTGTCTCTTACCTTTTCACACTTAAACGGCTATACGGAACCTAATGAAATTTTGCAGGAAGGTAGACGGTATCTCCGGGATGGGCTTAAGAAACATTTATTCCTGAAAAGCACGTGCAAAGCCGTGGGCTCAAGCTAGGCTAAAGTAAAAGTACATATATTGTAGCTTCCATACATTTACTGAATTAAGAGTCATTCAGAAAATTTAACGGCTATAGCTTTTATTTATAAGAAAACTACAATCAAATAATAAAAACAAATACGAACTAGTATTTACAATTGAAACAATAATAATTAAGCTAACTGCAGAATGTTGCAAACAATCTACAGGTAGCTCAACTGATCCATATCCATACCATTCGGAAGCACCCCAAGACGCTGGCTGCATTGCCCCGCTGTATGGCAATGCTGATGCACTGCGCCAGATACTCACCAGCTCTCGGGTCACACGTCGCTTTGACCAGATGCTCAGATTCAGAAAATATGATGTACGTCGATCAACCACCAAAGTAAATGGACTGTAGAAAATGCCTACGACAGTGATTAGGGTGGTCACTGAAAAGGTCACGGAAAAACGAGCAAGGGATATGTGGACATAAACACGTAGGGGGTTAACAAATCCGTCTGTAACGGAACATTGACTATGACCTCCCACTTTTCATATATGTTTTCCATGCGACTATACGTACGACTGTACAGTCAGTACCAAAAAGCGTTAAATAGTTTCAATTCAATTCATACCATGGACTCACAGGAAACACTTAGTCAAGATGAATCTAGATAAATAAATAATACTGAACAATTCACACAGCATCCTGAGCTTGTGACATGGGGACTAGATAACTGATATACTTATTATAATACATTTTATAGATACTTAGTTTTTTTTTTATACATAGAAAACACCCAGAACAACTGGAACAAATAACTACAGATCGTACAAACATTTGCCCCGAGGCGAGAATCGGATCCGCAACCTCCTGCGCCATAGGCAGGCCTTCGCCCCCGGACGGGGGTCCGGGGGCGACGGAGGCGTCACGATGAAGACTAAAACCCCGTAGGTACACATAAGCAGCTTCTGTTTTTCTAGCGGCTATAAGAATGGTGTGGGTTTCTGTTGCTATAAGTTTCCAACTGGTGCAGGTGATTTGTAGCTTTCATCTGTTCAACGTTTTATAGCGGTGACTGTACTCACGTGCACAAAAGTTCAACTGTTGTTGCTAATAATCCGTGCCCATAAACTAGTAGCGCGGTACCAAAACGGATGATAATGGTAATGCTACGAGCGGCGTAGCTGAGCCATGACGGCGTAGCTAAGCTTCGAGTAGTGTAGACAAGTAACGAAAGTCGTAGATGTACTACAAGTGGCATAGCTGAGCTACGAAGGCGTAACTAACGAAAGGCGAAGATGTGCTACGAGTGGCATAGCTGAGCTACCAAGGCGTAACTAAGTAACGAAATGCGAAGAAGTGCTACGAGTGGCATAGCTGAGCTACGAAGGCGTAACTAACGAAAGGCGAAGATGTGCTACGAGTGGCATAGCTGAGCTACCAAGGCGTAACTAAGTAACGAAATGCGAAGAAGTGCTACGAGTGGCATAGCTGAGCTACGAATCTCAAAGGCTTACTTCATGCTGATTGTCTTAGACTTGCTACAAGTGGCATAGCTACTTAGCATAAATAGCGTATCTAGATAAACTAGAAGCGGTGTAGGTGAGTTACTGACGGACGATTCCCGCCTTGGGAAAAATGTTTGTACGATCTACAGAAAATAGCTCTGCTCTGCTCAAAAATTGCTAGGTGTTCTGGGAGTTCTATACAAAGAAATAGTAAAAAAATACCTATGTAATATATTGTATTGGTATATCAGTTAACTAGTACAAACTTTGCTTAGGTGAGGGCTAGATAAAGCTGTGTAAATTGTCTTGCATTATTTATTTATTTAAGAGCTTTTAAGGCCCACTACCTACCAATTTAGTAACTACATAATTATAATAATAATAGACCTGCAATACAATGGACCAACACAGTGGTAAATACATTTCAATTCTTCACAACGGCTTTTTCACGACGACGGATAGGTCATCCGTCATGTGGATACTAAAAAATCTGACATTCATCATGAAAGAAAAAAATACATTTTTCTCTTTTCACGATACCCACAATGCGTTTTAACGAGTGGCTCTTTTCATGGAGAGATATCTGTTGGTCATTTATTTTGACCCAAATCACCCCCGACTCTTGTGGTTTAATCACACGTTTAGGGTTCAGTGGATTTGTTAAATGATAGAAACCCTTTTCAGATCCAAACGTAAACGCTAGATGAAATCATATTTCTATTTTAAATAAATATACGCAGCAAAGGCTGCGTAGTTTTTAGTAAGAAACATTTCAGTGTTTGTCAGAAAACTAAACCATTTGCTTTATTTTTTAATTTTCTTTTTTTCTACAATCTACATCACTCATCACATATATGCAAAAGTTGGATGAATGTATGTATGTTTAGTACTTGTTCACGCCAAAACTACTAACAGGATCGGGCTGAATAATGCGTAGAACTACATTTGCACACATCTGGACAAACAAATAGTGTAGGTACCTACTTTAGATCCCACAAATCGGTTCTCTGAGATAGGAATTGCCTTTATACGTTTCCATCCATACTTATTATTATTATTATAAATGAAAGAGTCTCTTGTCGGTGTAGGATGATAAATAATGATGCAGTTTCCTCCACTTTTCTCTCTCCACTGGAACGTGTCCATACAATAATTATTAAATCATAATCACTTTGTTGCATGAAAAATTAATTTATTACGGCTTAGTATTTAAAATATTTTTATATGAATTTATTATTTAACATTAAAACACGGGGAAATAAAAAGGCGATTGGCAACCAATGACTTTCTGATATCACGTTACATACGTATCGCCGACCACGGAACCCTCAAAATTAAGTGACCAGCCATGACTTGACGAAACTTATGGTTCTGTATTCACATTTCAAGAGGCGTCGAAATTTTAATTTCGGTCATTGATGAACGTGACGATCTCCCGCCGCATTTCATACAGATGCGGTGCGACGCGGTCAGAATACGCAACGCATTTGGCTGCTTGCGGTACGTGACGGTTGTAATTTTGAGAAACGCTTTGCGAAAGGGGATCTAACCGTTATACGTTTTATAATTTTCACAATCACGCAGCGTGCGTGATTGTGGGCCCTCTGTCGTTGTGATGTAAAATTGTAGACATCATGAATTTATGAATTACCTACCTAATCCTATCCTAATCATGCTTGTAGTATAAACGCCACATTTTTCATACAACCCGAGCGTTGTCAAAATAGGATGGAACAACAGCTTTTGTTTCACTTCGAAATGGCTCCATCCCGTGGGTTTTTCTTGGTACTTAGAAAGCAGCGAGGGGTCCATATGTTCGGCAAGAAGAAGGCACAGTGGTCAGTTTCGGCAGCAGGAGTTACGTAGTATAATCCTACTTAGAAAGTCCGATAAGTATTCTAAAACATGGCTTCTTTATCACCGTGGGCGGAGGGCTGTTTGTTACGCAGAAGATATGATTCTCGTTACAGTGCAAATGTTTGATCTGCAAATAATTATTCAGAGCTTGTATGTTTTCTTTGTATATAGTGATATCAAGAAAAACACGTACGCTTTGATTAAAAAAAATTATAGCCTTTGTCTCTCGAGCTGAGTGTGAACCTGGCAACCGACTTTGAGATATTCATGTTTTTTTGGTATTGTTTGATTGGTTTGTACCAGATTATACCGACAAAAATTTCGTTTATACCCCATGGGGATAAAATTTATGGGAAGGGGGAGGTTCTTCAATAGTAAATTTTGACCTAAGGAGTTAAATGAATACTTATTGATCTCAGTATATTATTTCGCAGTACTAAGTCGCAATCAGCGTTAGACCTTGAAACTGCCAACATATTAAACGTATAACCACACGTTTTCATGAGGAAACAAACGAAATACATTATTGTGAGCCTGAAACTTTGGTAAAATAGTACCATGGTTAGTAAATCGGCAAATTTTTATAAGAAAACCTTTTATAAGGAGTATGAAGCTTCTATGCGCTTTTTATAAATCGCATAGAAGCTTCAAAGAGATAAATCTTGAATTCAATTGTTTTCAGCCAAATCTGAAAGAAACAAAGGGATACAAACGAAACACTTTGACAATTGTTCAAAAGTTACCGATTTTTGGAAACTGTCAAGGTTTCTTCAGAAGATTATAGTTTAGGTTCTAGATAGGCACAAACAACCAAAATTTTGCAGTGGTCTAGTGAGGATGGTGCGTTTACAGTAGAAGCGTTTGTTTGACCAACGAATTTGTGCGCCACAATTCTGTAAGATTTTGTAGTTTCTCTATTCAAACTTTTCGAAAAATGGGATTGTACATATACTACCAGTATTAAAGACTCAAGAGACAAAACCCGCGACTAAAGGACCGACAAACCCCATACAAACCCTCAGTCAACTTTAGGGCCGCTCTAAAAAGATTGCATTTTTTTTCAGAAATTCCAGTGCAGCAAACGTAGCTGTAATAACACATAACTGATGAAGAACGGGCAGCCTCCCACTTTTCACCGTTGTTCCTTTTTCGTGCGTTAAGATGGTTTCCATACTGTCCCATAACGTACTTGTGGGACCCGACGACTTTCAGTTGTCGCCGGCTTACTCGTGGCCTCTGTGCCGAGCTCCATCTTAAGTAGAGAAATGAACCGTCAGGGTTCATTTCTCGTCACAGGCAAATTTCCATTGACCACCAATCACTCACTGCTCTCTTGTACCGGTAGTTACTAACAGCAACCACCTCTTCCTGTCACTAGATACTAGTGACACAAATCCGGCTCGAAGGACCAGCTGTTGCGGCGAGTGCAATCGGTTTATGAAAAATAAATGTAAATGTGTTTACAGTATCTCTTACACTGCAAGCCACTTGCTTATAGTTTTAGCTATATCACATTCACTGACCAGCATCGGTGGTGCGATCTGCAGGGGCACACCGTTGCCGCCCGCCCGCCTGTCTAGCCTGGAGAACTAACAGGAGTACATGTGCGTCATGGCCCACGCATAAAAGTGTTTGAAAGTGCAATTCCCCTGGATGCAGTAAGGCGATGTCGTTTTTTTGGACTTTCACCTTACACCTCGATTATCACATCGATGCGGCCAGTCCAAGTACTACCTAAATAAATAAATAACAAATAATGCTGGACGATCCACACGGCATCATCTAATCCCAAACCTAATACATTACAAACATAGATATATTTTTTTACCATACATAGAAAACACCCAGAACAAAGATCGTATAAACATTTGTCACGAGGCGGTAGTCGAACCCGTAACCTCGTTGAAGACGGACCTTCGCCCGCTGCGCCAAATCGGTCGTTAACTCAGCTACGCGTCTGTCACCGAAGCGACCATCCAAACTAAAAACAACATCTTTTTACACACTAAAAGATGCTGAGGGCTGTGTTATAGAGCAGATAACTTTATATAGAGCAGATAACTTTATACTTAGGTATAAAAAGTGAGACTACATTTTTATCTGCCTCTATTATTCTGAAACTTTGCTCCTTCTTTTTATAAAAACTTATCCCACTGCCTCAGTTGTTTCTTTTTAAAGAAATGTATTCCTGCTTCAGAAAAATATTATAATGTAAAAAGGACAAAGATGTAGGCTTACCCTTGTTACTGAGAATCTACCAGGCTTTGTTATTTTACGTTAATATTACGGAATTTCTATGTATTGGTACTTTATCTTTATTTTCTTCAACAATCTTTTTGACAAACGGTCTCTGTGATTCGATTGTGAAACCTTTGAGTATTATTTTAGGGGAATATCGCTTTTGAACAGGATATCATATTTGGTCTTGGTAGAGGCCAAGTACGGGTCAAGTCAAGTACGAGTTTTGGATCAGAGGGAAAATAGCAGTTATTCCGGATTCGTCAGTGGGACGTCGGGGCCATGGTGAAGTGCGCGCCAGTGGATAACCGTCGAAAAACAAAAGAACATCGAATCTTTATAAATTATACCTACAACAGAAAATTTTTTGTAGGGGTTGCTGTTTTTTGTGGGGGAGTATTTTGCGAGACTGGAGTCATATCACTCTATGGTAGGTACTGTATGTATGTACCTATTAAAACTAAGATAGTGTTGACTTTATTTGTCGCTGAAAACTATAACATTAATATGTATTAAACTAATTTTGAAAAAAAAAAAAAACACGCAAACATAGTTAACTTCACACCGGCCAAGTTGTTTTAATATTATTATAGGTGGTAGTGAGTAAATAATGCATTGTGTATACCTACTTAATGATTCCAAGATGTCGGGCGCTACTTGTAATTTCAAATGAGATACAAATTTCCGTAGCCCGTCAGAAATTTCCCCGGGGGATTTTTGTATCCCTTTGCATCAATTGTTCTAATCATTATAGCGACAATCAGACGAGTTTATCTATAGGGTAAAGCAGGGCTAAAGCTTGTCGCATACCTGGAAAGCACCGCTGCAGCACGGCACAAAAATGTGCATTCAAATTTAGACTTTAAGTTGTAACATTTATATGCATTTTATATTGACGGTATCAGATGACAGACAGCTCGCGGACTGCGTGGCGTTTGAAGCTTGTGGGAAGCCATTTTGTAACAGTAAATTGTGTCTAAAGATAACCCCCTTATTCATAATAGTCTGCTAACTTAGACCATTGCTATCTCTCACTTTGTCTTCTTCTATTGGCATAAGTCAGAGTGAGAAATAACGCTGCTTAGCAAATGTTTTAAGTTAGCGGACCATTATGAATAAGGGGGAACGAGTTAAAGCTCATATTTGTATGAACGTTCTTGCCACACAGCTGTGTTTTTTTTTCGAATGGACTACAATGCTGTTGACCGCAGATGGCCATGACCACCATGATGATGTTACCGGACTTTTGGCGGGCGCAGAGGGCGCCTCGCCGGTAAAGTTATGTTGGGGCAACTGCACAAGGGCCATCACTTAATTGCGAACCTCGGTTTGGGCTGTTACCAGATGCTATAAGAGGGAATGGAGGTTTCACCAAGGTGCACGAATGCACCTATGGGCGGAAGCTGGGATTTCTTCGGAAGCGGGGGCGGTTTTTGGTCGGGTGTTTAGTGTGCGGAAGCGAGTCGGGACTTGTTGCCGTCACCTCCGGGTTAGCGGCAGTGATTGGGTCAACGGGGTCACCGAGGACGTGTCTAGGTCTACGGAGACACAGCTGTGGTAGCGGCATTAGAGTTTATATTAAACTGCTGGATAGACAATCTATAGTTGATCTATAGGAAAACTAGGTATAAGTGTCAACCTGTCAATACACTTATCCATACTAATAATATAAATTCGAAAGTAACTCTGTCTTCATTACGGCTGTAAGCGGGTTAACTACGCACCTTATTTGTGTTGGAAGAACACTAACGTTTCATACCTTAACGAGGGACTACTTCAGGGTGAGTGCGGTTCGCGACGCGCCTGTACCGCTGCCGTGCGCTCACTACGGGCCAGAACCCGTAACGCGCGGGTCGTAGGCGCCGAGGGCGGGAGTGATCGGGGGCACGCTGCTTGTCGATGCTGGAGAGTATCGTTGGTGTTCTTCCAACACAAATAAGGTTCGTAGTTAACCCGCTTACATCCGTAATGAATTCGTAAAACTACGATAGTTTTTATAGTAAAGTAACTCTGTCTGTATATGTGTCTTTTACCTTTTCACGCGTAAATGGCTGGACGGATCTTAATAAATTTCGGCAGGGAGGTAGCTGGTGTCCCGGGGACGCATATAGGCTACTTTTAATCTCGGAAAAGGGCATATGGCTAGTCTCCTTTGAGACTAGCCATATGCACAGTTCAATATTATAGTGCAAAAGTGCGTGCGCAAAGACAGAAGCACTCTCTAGGCTCTCACCATAGATCTAAGTACAATCTGTAGATATGGTACGTTCTCACAGCGATTACTCAACAATCGGCCTGTGTTACAACTACACGCAAACACTCGCTCACAGTTACATTTCCAATCTTGTGCAATAATTATAATGAACAAACAAGAGGGCATTACTGTAGGTAGGTACTCTTTAAGTCAATAAAGCGCACTAAAGTACGTCGTAGCAAGCACACATAAAACGAACGCCGCCCCGGTCCAACTATGACTGAGGTGGGTGGACCTAATTGCACCTTGCTTGAGCTTTCCACTTTCAAGAAACTCATCTCCCTTTACTCAGAATCCCCGACGCAACCGGTGAGAGGTCAGCCGCAGGACCAACGGCTTAACGTGCTTATAAGTCGCTACGTGAGCGCCGACAATGGAACACTATATAAACCATCTTTCGTTTATGTTACAGGTCAATGAATTAGACTAGGTTTATTTGCGATGGTCAGGTACGTGTACGTATTTCAACTGCGGCGACCAATTGTAAGGTCTAAGGTATAGGCTGTGTAAAAATCCTTTGTTTAACATAATAATATGATAAAATAGGTGGCGGCGCTACTGTGGGTCGGGGTAGCGCCGTACCATATGTTACGTAAGTGTAGAAAAAAAGCATGCAGTAAAAAGCATGCAGAAACCATTTACACTTAATTTATAAAAAAAGCTTTGAAAAGCCAAATAATATTTCCCCATCTGCCTACAATGACCCTAATTTCAAACCAAGGATGTGAAAAGGGCGGAAAATTGCCATTCAGTGTATTGGAGAGTGTGATCACTTTGCGACACATCTCGCTGGCTAATGTATGTGAGAAAGCCGATGGCCAGCATCTTCTTGTACCTACAAGAAGATGCTGGCCATCGGCTTTCTCATTAACGTTGTACTTTTCAGATTAAAACAAGATTGGAGAGAATGGAAAAACGTATGTTGGGTGTCATAGGTACATAGGTATAGTGTTTTTGGGGCGAACCTAACGGTTTTGGTCGTCAAACTAGGCCTAAATCTCAGTATTCACGGGATCCCCGTGGTCGCCCGAGGTACATAAATTAAAAAAAATATTTGAGGTCTTGAATGTGAAAACACAAATAAGAAAAAACAAAAGCAAGATACGTCAAGTGCGAGTGTGACTCGCGAGCCGAGGGCTTCGAACGTTTGTCAAGTATACCAATATGTACTATAGGTACCGGTTTGAGACTTTGCTATTTAATGAATACCTAAAAATTGAGATACCTACATTTCAGATGGATCGGTTTGCAAACTTCGGAGTATAGAGGGCGCCTAATGGTAAAATGTTCGACCTTTTTTATATTTCAAAAACTATGTAACCTTCAGGAATTTTGAAAACTGATTTGAGACGTACAAACCGATACCTTTCAATTGATACCCAACATAGTACCCCCATTTTGAAAAAAAATCCTTCCCTTTTTGACAATTTTCTAAAAGTGTTCTACTTACAGACTTCTATACATTTTTCCTGTAAAGCATAGGTCCATATCTACAAACAATACATACATTATACATACATCTGAAATAATACCCATGTATTATTTCGAGTTTTTTTAAAATATTTCAAAACCTCCCTACCAAATTTCACTGAGATCCGTTCAGCCGTTTAGGCTTGAAAAGGTAACAGACAGACAGACAGATAGATCGGCAGAGTTACTTTTGAATTTATAATATTAATAGGGTTACAGAATTTTCGTAAGCGTAGCATGGGCGGACGTTGCTATTTCGCGAACGTAACTTGCTACGGGCTACGACGGAGCAAAGGCGTAGACTGCTACGAGTACAACGTTTTATTACCTATTAGACTCCATGGACTGGCGAAGACGACGCGACTGTGCTGGCTGGCGAGGACTGCGTGATCAAAGTTTGAAATAAGAAACGTGCTCTATGCCTAATGTCATCTTGGAGGAGTGCCTTCCGGACTCTTCTGCGTTGGCTAGCTTAGATGACGGACGTCTGGGTGTAGGTCTCAAAGGTAGGGTCTCTGATTGTAATTCGGTTAGGTGGTTCAGTAAGAATAAATGCTGTCCAGTTGTGGTCTCCGTGTTTCAGTTCTTGTGGTTAGGAGCTGGACTAGATCCGGCTTCAGTCTTCTTTTAACAGTATACCTCTACAATCTTGCTATGACGTACCAAATTCGTAGATTGAAGTGCTCCATCGCGGCATCGGTAGTCTAATATGCTACGGGCTACGACGTAGCAAAGACGTAGACTGCTACGCCGTAGACTGATTTATCTTGCTACGGGCTACGACGTTGCAAAACGTAGACTGGAACGTCCTTGCTGCGGAACATTATCTAAGCTCGATTCTAGAATCCTAGATTTTTTTGTAAACAAAAGGATTACAAACCTAAATAGACACTTGTGGAAAATATTTCACGACACTGGTAACATCGGAGTAAATCGCAGAAGTCAGAAACATTTTGTAAAATTGGTTTTTAATGTTTTCATTCATCTTGTCTCTTTCTCAAGCTCGAATTCGAAAAGTTTTCGTTTATTGTTGAAATTTTTGTTATAGTCTTTAGTGATAACTCTGCTGTAAACTTGTTGTTTTTGTTATCAGTTTTTTGCTCTGGTTGGTTGCTCTGGGTGGCCACCAAACTCTGTTTTCGCGTTGATGCGAAAAATAAAAACAAAAATGTATTATTGTATAAACTATACAATAAGAAACTATTACAGAGGCATTAGCTTATGATAGGTATACAAACTACTCAATGGATTTTTGAAAATTCCTTTGTTTATCTTTATAATAAGATAAAATAGGTGGCGGCGCTAATTTAGGTCGGGGTAGGTAAATAGGTAGGTATGTATCGCCGTAATAAAACTGTTATCAATGGCAGTTGTTTAAAGGTATACCTACCTATCTACCTACTATTTAGGAAAAAGTTAATTGTATGGTTGTTTGAAACATGTTTCTTTAATGTAAACGAATATTTAGAATATGGTTTATAACATAAATGACTAGTACTTTTAATAATAATATGACTCACACAATATTTGCACGCCTGCATGCAGGCTGAATACAGGTACTAATATAGTTATAAGACCTTACATTGTAAAATAATTATGTATTCTTGCAAATAAATTCTTGATTGATTGATTGATACCTACCTACCTACTCACGCACACGCATAAGCACGGCACTATCATATGGTTGTATTGAACAGCGCGGCCGAGCGCCGCATGAGACAACAGAGATAGCGATATGCGGGCCGAAGTTGCGAGTGACCGTCACGGGATTCTTATGATGAACATTTTAACTTCAAGTTAGGTGCCTACTTAGATGCTTACCTATGTAGGTAGGTACCTATTCTTTTCTATGAGCCTCTAAAGTACTAGCTTTCAAGGTAGCTTGTTCGTAATTTCTAACTAGGTTTATGAAGCGCAGTAAAAGTTGTATTAAAACATTAATTGAAAATAACGACCTGCACTACTTTTAATTTTTACATCCTCTCCGTGTGTGGTGGTATTATGGCCTTTGTAAATTATTGCCTTTAATAAAGCATCTCTAACTAGTTTTATGAGCAATAAATTTATAAGAAAATGTAGGCACTATGTAGTGCTTACTGAATTGTATACATTGTTTAAATTTACTTATTGGATTTTGTATTATATATATTTGCATTTAGGTACAAATTTAATACAATGTCTGATTTTATGATTACAGTACCTACGGCAATACATTTTATGATTACAGTACCTACGGCAATACATTTTTAAAATAAGGTACTTAAATTAGACCTAATTAAAAAATGCGTAATTGTTCTAGGAAAACAATACAAATAGTAGTAAGTAGTAGTGTACTAGTACACTACTACTAGTCAGCAAGCGACTTAGTGTTCAGCAATAATTATGCGGTTGGCGACTATTACCTACTACGTAGAGGAGCCGAAAAAAGCTTGTAGGTAGGTAACCTACCTACTAATATAATAATAGTACGGAAATATTCTAGGGACAGAAAAACCGTTCAGGCAATAAAGAATAAAATTTATTACTTTCAGTGACTTTCGTTGCAGACTGTACCTACTTTCGCTTATTTTCGCACGAAAGCACTTTGCGTCGAGGACGTCTAAGAATAACTTCACAGGAAATAGTTTCTTGAAGGAAAGAACTAGTCTATATGCCACCTACCCAGGTACATAGATACCCATGTTCCTTATACATCTGTCTTTAATGGTAGTTGATGATCTTTTAACACTTTCATGGTCCACGAAGCACATGAAAATCTCCGGGTCCTGCAGGCGGTTGGGCGGGGCGGCTCACAGTGGGCCAAGACTGAAAAAAGGAACATACAATTACTTTTTATTCAAGATTTTCATATGCCAATCGACAAAGCTCAATTAGCAAGTAAAAAAATAAAGTACACAATAAAATTGTATGGAAGGACTTCTACCATGCTCGTTTTCTGCAAAGTCTTACCAGATCCACCTTAAAAACGCCTAGCTGTCATAAAATAGCTCTCTACCTGTCATCTGACATCATACACATGTGCACCCATCCGCAATCTTGTCTGGTAACAGGCGCTGAAAATGAGTCCTTTTCTGAATTCACAACTAACTTTTTATAAGCATTGTAACACGTACTTGGAGATTTGAAAAAGAGAAAGTTCAACATTTATATTCAAATCATTATTACCACAATAATGATTTGAATATTAATTTTGAACTTACTGACATCAGATAAAATATTTTTTTAACGTAAATATATTTTAACATTGCTTATAAAATATACTGTCAACTCACAGATGTAAATACGATAATACTATAATCCGTTTTACTACTTGGAAATTGACAATAACTCTCAACTGCTAACTTTTTTTCAGTCTTGGCCCCATCTTGGCCCACTGTGCGGCGCGCCCTTGCGGCTCGCACCGCCGAGGATGGGCAGTGAATGCGTTAATGATTCATTGCTGAGAGGATCCTCAACAGAAAGACGTCCACTACCGAACAGACTGCTGCCGCTGGCACCCGTATTACAGCGTATTTCTGGGGTTGGTTTCTCTATGTATTGGAAAGCACAATAATTAGGACCCCCAGAAGGTGAACCGATGTCCGAATGAAGTTCTTTGCCTACAATACAATTATTCTCAATAGTTTTTCCTCCTGTTACCTACATAAACTTATTCCCATTTCTACCTTCATTTCATCTATGTATAGGTACTTAACTTCTAGCATTATTATTAAGCCACCTAGTAGGCACCTTACCAAAATGATAGCTCAACGAACACCGGCGCAATATTAACGAGCGATTAGCATAATATAATTTATTACGCACTGTTATGAGATTAGCAGTTTTAATCGGCAATAAGTGCGCGTTGCAGTTTGACCATCTGCCATAAAGTATTGTTGTGCAACTGTCCGAACAGTTGCCCGAATTTTGGCCCACGTTGATATTTAATGTAGTTTAGGTACATTAAATATCAACGTGGGCCAAAATTCGGGCACAAACATTTTTAAGTAAAATTTTACTAAAACTGATTACAATAATAACAATAAATATTAGAAACTTCAATAACGCACAATTGCACACGCGCAGCGAAAAAGGTGCAAATTCAGTTTCGAAACGGACAAGACACGATTGAAATTATGAAAGCAAACTGTCAAAACCAAAAATTGTTTCGAGCTTCTGCGATTTCCTCCAATGATATCCACCAGTGTCTTATAAAATATTTTCACACATATTTATTTCGTTTTGTGATCCTTTTGTTTACAAAAAATATCTGTTATTCTAGAACCGTGTAGGCTGGATGGCTTATTATGTAGGTACCTTTCTGATGTGTGAGGTAGTGTGTGAGCCAATAAATTGATTTTCTTTCTTTCTTGTCTTAGATCACAAAGTCACTAGGTAAGTCCACTTTTTGCTGATTTCATGTTACCAGTTCAAAATAATATTTATTTTATTCTCTATCGATTGGTCTAATCGATGTTTCTCTAAAATGTCTCAAAGTTTGTTTTTAATTTCCCAAAATCCCTAAATCCATTCAATTCAGTTATAAAATTACCTAACTTAGTCCATACTCAGGCCGAATTCAGTGAAAAAGTCCTTATTTTAATTTTAATACTTATCTAACTAACCTTATGTTTTCATCTAAGTCCTGGTAATACTTACATACAGTGTTTTATTAAAAGTTTAGTAGAATAAGAACTTATAATTTGTAAGGCCTTATTTGACTATGTGATTTTTATTTTTAACCTGTGCTTTCATCAGAGTGAGTTTTGAAAAATGTCAATATCCAAGGCATATTGCTAAGAAATCACTAACTCCAGTAATTTTGCTCTAAGTACATTTACAATATTATTAATTTGAGATAATAGAGTTTATATTATATAAATTTGAGTACCTAGGGGAAGGTGGGGACCCTTCGTACGCGGGGCACATACATACAGTAGTCATAAAACACAAACGAAAAGGCTTGCGGTCGTTCCATTTGCATGTGTGCGTGAGTTGCCTAGCCACGAGTACATCAATGTAGTTTCGCGCCATTCGCACCGCTGAGAGCGCAGTGACAGGCAGCAACGTGTTTTCGATCTCGGTAAGTAATTTTTTCATCAAAGTTTTCGTGATCTTTACACTAGATATGATAAGTTTTTGTTCACATTATTTTCCCAGTAACTAGTGAATATCCCTAAGAAATGTTTTTAGTGACTAATTTATCAAGTTTGCATATGGTTGAAAACCGGTTATAATTTAATTATTTTTTGCTTAATGGGGCACTTTCGGACACAACCAAGTGGGGCACATCCGTACGCGTACGAAGGTGCCCCGCCGCCGATGTATTTATGTACCTACCTATGCAAAAGTTTATGTCCTTGTGAAGATCTTTGGCCGAGGATGACACCGAAACTACTAAACGGATTGAACTGAAATTCTACGCGCGTAAAGTTCGGTACCTGGAATTATCCTGGAGTTGTCCTCATCTTGTCAGTTTACGGCGGCGTGCTAATCTGCACCAAAGATTACCCAAAATAATTTATCTCTTAATTTTAGTAATTTTTAAAATAAATAGAAATTATGATCTAAGAAATATTACCAAATATTTTATTTTTGTTAACTAGAAGAAAAGTAATTTAATTTTTGTTTTGTAGAAGATAAACGCATAATTTTTGTTGACAAGAAGAAAAGTCACATGTTTTTGTTAATTTTATGAACATTTTTTCAATTTCCAAATAATAAAATTTTGTTTTTATTTGCAGTTTTAATTGCTTGTACGAAACTACCCCATAGCGTCTGAAGGTACCCCCGGCACTGTACGAAAGTACCCCACTCGTGGGGCAGATTCGTACGAATTCCAGATTGAGCTTAAGTCATAATTGTGTATTAAATATAAGATGTAATTACCTGACAATTTTTTATATCAATCTCAGATAATTATACTAGTATTATATGCAATTAGTTCAGTTATTAATGAAAAAGTCGAGATGAAAAAAAAGAAAATGTAAAAACCGTACGAAGGGTCCCCACCTTCCCTATATGCTTACATATTTAAAGGTTCAAAAAGAAATAGTTAGGTACCTATAGGTACTTATATTATGAATTTATATTTTAACCTTTGACTGGTGACGTACCTACCTACTTACCTAGTTTTTGTGTAACGTTAGCGGTGACGAAGACGGCCTGTCTTCGAAGGTGATTGTCTTCGATCAGGGAAAGTAAGTGCCTTAGTAGGTATACCTTAGGGAGGGTGATTTCCTTCGTCCGACCGAGATGATCGTACAAAAATTAATTACTGTAGGTATGTAGCGTAGGTATTTATTAACACAAATTAAATACCTAGTTATAATATGTATAAAAATGTATAAATATGTGCGTAGTAGTGTGCTAATAGTTATCTGACCTCCCATGTACATCCCTAAATTTGCTTGTGGAACATTGACAATGTCATTCGATTTAAAAAATGCTGTCAGACTCTGTGCTTGCCATAGATTAAATACCCCTTAAAAGAGAAAAAAAATATTAGTGTAATTTGTGTTTATTATTGAATTTTGCGTAAATCATTGTGCTTTACATGTTGTGTTGTCCATTTGTTAACGCAAAATTATTCATCTTCGAAGTTTATGTATGTCATACCGACTCAGACACTAGCACAGTCCGCGTCGTCGTCGTCGTAGCGAAACGCAAGCTTCGCCATAAAAAAAGAAGTTGAATTTGAATAAACTCTTTGGAGGATAGTGCCTGCTCTGTTGTTGTGTTGGACTTGGTTTGTTTTTTTTTATTTCGTGAATAACCACCAATTACAATTGTTTCCGCAAAATCATAGAAATCTAATCCACAATGACTACAAATGAAAAGGAGTTCTTCGGTCCGCTGACACTGCACCAGAAAGTCGAGAAACCAACAATATTCAAGAGTGGTGAACCTCAGGAATGTTCTTGCATTTTGTGCGATGAAAAGTTTGTTTTACCGGAGTCTGAGAAGCAGCTACTCACTCATTTGTTCATGAACCATCGCCTGGTGGTCGCGGACGTGAATCAGATAGCTGATTTGGAGGCATATCTTCGGTACTGGCGACTGAGATTTAAAGGTTAGTTTCGTTTATAATCTCACCATAAGTACCACAAAACTTTCAATAATGTAGCGTAATACCCCAAACAATATCCAAAGAAGGCTCTCAATAAGAAAAAATATCTTGTTTCAGATCAAAACCTTCCATTCTTCTGCACTACAATGTTGCTTGATAGCAAACCTGATGGGACAAAGTCTAAAGACGAAGAATACTACCTTCTTAGTGATGTACTCCCTGAAGATAAAGAATTACGTAGTAATCTACAACAAACAAAACTAGAGAACCTTCTAGAAAGGCATCAGTTTGAGCGAGAGAACAAAGAATATGTCAGAGAATGTCTATTCTGTCGGTTTGTTTCAACCACAACACGAGCAAATTATTTAAATCATTTGTATGAGAAACATAACTTTCATATTGCCAAGCCGGATAACCTCATTTTCATAGATGAACTAATCAATCTTGTAGCTCAAAAACTAGATAAATTACAATGTATTTACTGCGAAGGTCTCTTCAAAGATCGAACTATTCTCAAAGAACACATGCGAAAGAAAGGACATAAAAGAATTAACCCGGACAACAAAGAGTATGACAAATACTTTCTAGTCAATTACATAGGAGATAAAAGCAAACCTAAACACAACTCTAAGCCATATAATAACAAGAACCAGAATTCTAAGAACCTAGATTATGAGCAAGATTCAAACCCTGATAGTGATCCCGATTGGTCAGAATGGACAGAAGAAAATGGTCCAGTAATAACATGCCTTCTCTGTGATCACACAGAGAGTGAATACGAAAACATACTAGACCACATGGAAAGAAAACATGACTTCTCATTCTCAAAAGCAACAGCAGGTATAAACTTCTATCATAAAGTCAAAATAGTAAACTACATTCGTCGACAAATCCACCTAAAACAATGTTTATCTTGCGAGTTAAAATTTGATGATGGCAAAAATCTAGAAAAGCATATAAAGGAAACAAAACATTGGGAGCTTCGTAAAGAAAGTTGGGACCAACCGGAGTATTACTTCCCGACTTATGAGGATGATTTGTTCCTGTGCTTCATTCACGATGATGATGAAAGCTGGTGGTCAAGCGATGAGCAGGAAGTTGAGAAGAGGAATAGCATGTCTGATAATATATCCAAGGAGATGGCTTTGGCTGTTTTGGATGAGTAAGTGATTATTGTGCCTTATAGACTTCAGATGATAGACTTTAGCTAATTAAGCATTATCAAACTTACCGTGATTTTTAGAGAAAAGCTTGCGGGTTCCTATGCCAGTCCAAGTCGACGTTAAATGTTTGTAAACAAACATTTAACAAACCATAGCAATAAACTATAATTGATATGCTTGGCGTTGAGTTTAAGACATAATTGCTAACATTATTTAGTGCAGTAAAGATCTAAAATCGATAATGAATATAAGTGCGGCGTAAAAAATAAGCAGCCTCTAAGTGAATTTTAGGTTAAGTATGAGCTTGTTTACAAAATATGGGTTAGTTTACAAACATTTCACATCGGATTTGACTGGAGTATATATTAAAATATCTGATCTGTATTGCATTTTTTTATTTTATGCAGCGCATCAGCATTGCCATACAGCGGGGCAATGCAGCCAGCGTCTTGTGGACCTCTGGTCTTGGTGGTCTTGTCTTGTTGAGCTACCTGTAGTTTGTTTGCAACAGTCTGCAGTTAGCCTAATTGTTTCAATTGTAAATACTAGTTTTAATTTGTTTTTATTATTTCATTTAATATATTCATTTATGTACATAGCATATTTGATTGTAATTTTCTTTGTTAATAAAGGCCATTGCCATTTAAAAAAAAATAAGTTAAAGGTATTATTGTTATTACTGAATCTACATTATGTAGCTTTTTCCCCTGCAATAATTGCCCATGAAGGGAATTTCTGGACTTTTTGTAAGCTATCTTAAATAATGTTAAATCAATATGAAATATTATTAAAATGAAATTATCAGAAGCAAACTCTACATTTTTTATTTTACTATCAGTAAGGTACACTTTAGCACTAAATAAATGTAAGTAAATAAACTTATTACTCTTAGATAATGTGAAGCTTTATCCAAAATATTTACAAAAATTAAATAGGAACATACAGTTACATTATGTAAATCTTAAACATGTAGGTACAGTTAAAAACAAAATCATACTATGAAATTCACATAATTTTTAGTTGTCAATATATACCTACAGGGTTACGGGTTAAGTCAACCTAGATCCTGCACGATGCAGGACCTAAGTCTGTATTGGATTAGGTCAGGTTTGCAGGGGGTGTAAAGTACACCCCCTGCAAAATAACTGTCATTTTTTTTACATATCTCATAAAATATTACTTTGTACAAATTTATTTCTTTTATCAATCGTCTACTATGACCCAGTTTGTTTATTTAATTGTGGTGTTGAAAATATTAAAACACATCATCTATTATAAACAATCGTTGAAAAAAACTAGAGGCACAAATTATAAAAAAAAATTGTAAAATAGGTAGACCAAAAATAGATGAATTTTAAAAACTTTTTAGGGCCTTTTTCAGTTTAAGTTTAAGGTTTTGTGTTTCATGGACAAATCAGTTAGTAATGATGGAAACAACTCCCCTCAAGGATCTAGTTCGACTTAACCTGTAACCCTGTATAATGCAAATTATTTTTAAATGCCACTATAAAGGTATATTTCATTACATAATGAGCACATAATTAACGTAAACTGCCTTATAAATTAAACTAACTATTATTTATAATAAAAAATAGCGCAATATTCCCACTTTGTACAAGCTGTTAAAATATACGATTAAATTATTTATTATTTTTTTAATACTGCTAATGTCGATTATACTTGAAAAGACTGTTCGCAAGTTTTTGTGTAGTTCAAATTAATCTTGAATGCATTGATTCTTACTAATATCTAATAATCCTGCATATAAGCCATATGTTTGTGTAGATGTGTACCTATTTGTGCGCGAATAAAACGTGCTTCTACTTGTGATCACAAAAAAATGCGAGCGAAGCCACGGGCAATAACCAGTAGGAAAATTATATGGCAACATACCAGCTTATTTCTCTCTTCTGAACATAGTTTTATTTGCAAAACTGATATATTTGCTCTTAAAATGGTGGAACTTATAACAAAGTTAATTTAGATACTTATTTTTCTCATTCATAGTCCTCAAGATTTTTTTTATAAGTTGGCAATACCAAACCAGTTATTTCTACTGATGGTCTTCTTTACAAGACGCGTTGGTATCGACGTATAGCAAATTATAAGGCACCGAGCTGCCTCTGTTCGAAGCCACCACTTGAACCGCGTATTTTCGTCCAGCTTTCAACCCAAAAATCTTCTGTACGATTACTTTCGATCTGAAACAAAAAATGGTTATAAAGTACCTACCTACTTCTAAGTAGGCATATCTAAAACGTCGCTTAAGAATCAAAAACAGAACAGAAACACTTCTGTTGGTGACTGTCCTACTTTTTCAAGAGTTATTTATGAAACCTTAATGTTTCGAATAATAATATGTTTTCAGGCTATCAACTTGGCAGCGTCTGTAAATCTGTCTCTTCACTTTTTGATTTATAGCCAAGCTTAGTGCTGTTTTATTTTGAAAAAAAAAAAAAAAAACGTTGCAAGGATATTGTTAAGATGAAAATGTAGGTATGGTAGGAGGTAAACTGAATCGCGATCAATTGAATTTGATGGTGGGATATCTATAGTAACCTATCTGAGCTGATAGTCGTCCACTGCTGGACATATGCTTCCCTGCGCTTCCCACAACCTTCACCAGGACATCGTTCCATGTCGCGTTCCAAGTTGCGCCTTCCCATACGTGGTCAACTCTCGAGAGCCTTAAGGTTGTCGTAGATCTGCCACTGCCGCACATCACATAAATGTGCATTTAAATAGTTTAGTTTAGTTTATTGATAACGTTTATATGCTAGATGTCATGTTCTTAATTCTAATTAAACTAACAATAACGTTGTATAAATTGATATAAGTACATATGTAGGTATTGTTGATTTCATTAATTTGTTTATATAAAAAATGTGGGAATAATATTAAATTGATTCATAATTGAATAACATAATAAAAATAAAAAATTATAAAAGTCAAATAGTTCATTAAATTTATAGTAACATTTCTCAATAAGCCAGAACTTAAGTTTACTGCTATTATATGTGCTTTAACTCGTAAAATTTTTTTGCATTTCATATTGATGGCGTTTGATAACAGACAGCTCGCTTGCTTCAAGCTTGTGATAAGCTATTTTGTCACTGTAAAATGTATGTAAAAATTACTAGTTTTAGCCTGTATTTTAATGCTTTCCTATTGTTATGCCGTGCGGTAGCGATGCTGGATGTATGTGCTAAGCCCTTTATGGCTCTAACGATCATCGTCGAACATAATATAAACTAACAAAAGAAACTCAGTTACTTACGGTAGCTGAACATGGTTCGCGCAGTGCGTCCGTGCCGCAGCTTTCTTCGACGAGGCACATCCGAAGTGGTCAGTGGTGGTCATCTCACGGGAGGATACGCAGTATCTGTGAATAATTGCCCCGTTAGCATTGAGATCTGGGTTGGTACTATTTGAACGGCAACCAAAAGGCGCTAAAACTTAACCTTTTGTCACAATATTGATGGGACAAAACAATTTTTCCTAGTTTGCCCCGCCGCGAGCCGTTTCACGCGAATTTCGTTACGCAATATTTGGTTTGTTCTGCATACAAAGAGCCCTTAACAGTACACACTTGTGCACTATAATATGTCTTGAGCACGAGACAGGCCGCCCTCATGGCTAAAATTCGGCTAGGAGGACATCATCATTAACTTATTACACGAACAGAAAATGTCTTCCGTACCAGACTTAAGGTCATCACTCATTGGAGCCACCCGGCACCCGACCCGCACCGCCTCGCCTCGTGCGGTTAGTATTCTATGGATAAGCGCTCGCTACATCAACTCCGGATCGCCTCGCTCGCAAACTGTCAACGCGTTGACCACCCGCCGTCCACGCGCGGGCGGCGCGTGAATAGCTCGCTGCTTGCATGCTTGCCTTGACAGCGCATGGGTCCCGATGGCGAGGCGGTGCGGGTCGGGCGCTGGCTTCAATGAGTGATGACCTTAAGAGTTCTATATGAACCTTATCCATCTCGTTTGCTTTTCTGTTTTTACTCACCTGATAACATCAGTAGCATTATGCGTAGCGGGTAGAAATGCTACGTATGTAGACCGGCAGGATCGCCTCTGACGCAACTCCCTGACCGTCGCCCCGTCTCCCAATAGCTCAGGAGTGTTGATGCCCCATCGTGTTGTGGACGCAGTGATCTGAAGACATGTGAAATGTATCGTTCGGGGTGTATGATAGATATTCGTCAGACTTCTTATGAAAAACCAACTTCTGCCAGCGCCTTCGCACCTGTTTTACCGGGATAAAAGTAATCTCAGTATAATTAAGTCGCGTAAATATAGAATGGGAACGAAAATGACAGCGGGACAACCTATTGTCCCGCTTAGACCACATTTGTTATAATATTTATGATCTAAGCGGAACGGCGGCATGCTGTCTCGCTGTCATCTCCAATCCCGTTCTTTATCTACAGTTTTTTTAAATCTATAATGATATAGGTAGCGGGTTTAATAATACACGACTTTTAGAGGGTGTTTGGTATTGCGACCAACATAACTTTTTGGGGAGTTAGGGGGGTTATGGACTACATTTACTATCTTTGGTAGAATGAATGTCCTAAATGTCACGGTTGCTGGGATATAATTTTTAAAGTTTTTTTTAAATCACCTAAATGCTCACCTTTAAATCGTCATATTTTTTTTTGTTTGTGCTCGTAGTGCCACAAGTAACTTGTGCTGTATTTTTCAATACGTACTTATTCTAAATGATTACTTGGTGCATTCACAATTAAAAAAAAGTTACGTTTATTCTAAAAGATCTGTGTAAAAGTTAAAAAAATCGTAACTTCTTCTAAATTCATTTAAAAAAAAACAATAGTGATATTGCGTTTAGTTTTCTTTTAGAAAGTTCTTAAGTTATTGGGCAATAGGTAATAACTGAAGAACTTTAGGTGGTTTATTAGGTGTCAAGAGATATTTGACAGGGTGATGATTAAGCAGACACTTTTTTATGTTTTGTTCTTCTGAATGATTTAAATCACAAAATTTGCTCAAATTGGCTGCCTTCTCACTTCATGCATGAACAACACCACTGTCATTTACTCGTAAAATAAAATTGTTTGGCTTCAACCACCACCATAAGAAAATCGTGTTGTGTTAAAATAAAGCCGTGTTGACATGATTAGAGCCTGATCGGACCGAGTGGATTCGGATACCTACTCGGACGCAACTCGGATTGTGGCAATTCATAATCCGAGCGCACTCGGACGACGACGGCGTCCGATCTACGAGTAAGTAGAGTCGGACCGTGTTCTACTTTTCCTAGCTAGCTCTTATACGAGTAGGAAAACGAAATGACGTCTAGTAACAACAACCAAGCGTCTCATGACATTTTTCGAACAATTTAGGTAGGTAGTAAAAATAACTAGTTTTGTTCTTTATGTGACCTTTCATGAGTATTTTTACCTATTTACGTAATTATAAAGCTAAGCACCTTTATGGGTTTTTTGATTTATGTAGGTACCTATCTATATTATTTTCATCAACTATAAGCCTAAAATTTATATTTTCGGACGAGATGCTTTGTTTAGTTTTACGAATAGAATTGCGTTTCGTTATTCCTAGATCGATCTCCGCCTCGGGACCAATGTTAGTACGATTTGCATTTGTTCCGGGTGTTCTGGATGCTTTCTATGCATAATAAAAAAATAAACTATCTATGTAGTGTATTGTATTATGTATATATACATATATATAACAGATATATCTGTTATCTAGTAATTACCCATAACACAAGCTCTGCTTAGCTTGGGGCTAGATAATGCTGTGTGAATTGTCCAGCATTATTTGATTATTTGTTTATTATTTAAACCAAAATTATTGTTTGATTTTACTGGAGGTTGTTACTTAGCCGATAGTTTCTACGAAAGTTTCCTAAGGTCAATGCGTTTCCGAACACTTGTGAACTTGTACGTTAGTTAGGTACTCGATTACTCCTCAGTTATTTGCAGGTGGTCTAAAGTTTGTTGACAACTTTTGACTTCTTGATTGTTTGGTAGATGACAACTTGGGAAGTTGAGTGGGAATTAAAACAGATGTGCGCACAATCTTGTCTTCCGTGTAAATGTTGGACGCTGCACTTTTAGCGACTCCACATAGGTATGTATACTCTAGCCAAACTCAATGTAAATAAGCCCCAATACAAAATCAAGAAAGTGAAGAGAAGGCGTTGACTTTTTAACAGAAATTGTAGTTCTTGTCTAAACGAACAACACTGAAATATCTTTGTCCTCTGATCACCATCAATGCTGATATGATAGCTGATTGATGATGATGATTCATCGTCATCATGTTGAGCATAGGCCATTCTTGCCATTCGCTTCGGCCCTGCGCCTGTCTCAAAATAACCGAGTTAGGGGCTCGGTTGGTTCGGGGTTGCAAGAGGCCCACTTCTTGCAATCCTCGGGGCTCGGTTATTTCGGTAAGTTTTGCTGGCTAGGTGGAATAAAGGCTGCTGACAGACGCTGGATGCGACATGCTGGAGACAAGCCGCTACGCCACTCATTAGGAGAGGCCTATGCCCAGCAGTGGAAGTCCACCGTTGGACATAGGGTTCATCATAGATGATGAGGTACTACATACCTCTACATTAATAGCGCTGCTTCTATCCCACATGCTAGGCACGATCTTGATGACGAATCTGGTCTTCGTTTCTTCGGAACTGCTGGAGTCGAATTGGATGGAACCCTCGTCGCTGGTCTCCTGGACTGAAGACGTGGTCTTTGGAGCTGGTACGAAGAACTTTGAGTGAGGATCTGAGGAGATGATGTGAGTAAAATACCGTTGTCCTTCTTTCATGTAATGTAACATTTTTACAAAAAATTACATTACAATGGCTTGTAGCTAATGCTTGTGATGCCTGTGAGTAGGTTGGTACCTTACCTACAACGGTTTTTCATAATCGAGTGCTGAAAAATGTTGAGCGATCTCCAATTTTCATCACTTCAGACCTTTTGAACCACAGATTAAGGTTTGAACCTATTGTTGGATATTAGGCCTCCGCTCGAAGGCGCCTAATCTGTCGGTCCCATGCGAGCTGCATTCCTAACAATAATTTTAAGGTCGAATAAAAACAAAGTCTTAATATGTCTTAAAAGTTAAATACCTACGTTACGCACCTCCCAACCTAAATCCTTCAAAAGTACTGTACAGAAAAGTGCACATATTCACATTTATAATAAGTTTTGCCTGGGTGGACACCTATTCCCCCAAATTACAATATAAAAGAACTTGCCTATATTCTTAGCGGCGTATATCCGTTTCCCTTTTACCATGACTTCAACATCGACCGCGCCGCCACACGTCGACAATGTGAACCAAGCTCCGCCCGAAGATCCTATGGACGCCTGAAATTGTTACAACAGCAATCTGTGATGTTTGTTACCTTTGATTTCTGGTGTTTGAAGTTAACGTTGCAATTAAGAACGGGGAAATGGGACTTATCAAGGAAGTCATGCTGTGGTTGCTTAGCATTGTGCCCAGGTAAGTGTAAAACGTTTTTAGGTCTTTCGTATTCTTTTTAACTTAGATTTTTTTTAATTGCAAGCCTCGGTCAACTTTGGCTGTACCCATCGCAAACATACAACACCAGTAGACTGTACCTACCTATATATGTTACCATCGCGCCATCAATAGTGTCTTTTAAAAGTGAATGTCCATTAGGTTTTTGTGAACTTTATTTTCAAAGTTCTAGAGAATTTATGTAGACTTGGACTTTTAATTTGGTTTATGTATGAGATCTTATATTTTCAATTCACAACAGTTATAAACTCACCTTAAAATAATAAACACTCCGTCCCTTAACGTCCTGCCTTTGCGCTATGTTCTCTCGCAGACTCTTAGCTGTTGAGCTGCGCGCGCGCACCCGTCCTGTGCCCAGCAGAGTGCCCCAGCGGCGGTCGCGGCCGACAGCGAATACGCTCACCAAATACGTCTGTAGATACATAGAGAAAACATTATTATTAATTCATTATTATTCTTTTCAGATTGACAATCCTTAAAATATAGGTACAGGGTGTTATTCAAATTACTACACAAGACTGAAAGAGGTCATTAACCTGCTACCACAGATTAATATTCAGTGAAAAACGTGGAGATGGGTGGATATTATTAATTTACACGTCCGATTCAGCGCGGACCGTGTGCGAGGCTTCCCTCTACGGCTGGTAGAACTCTGAAAACTCTTCTGTGGCCGTACAATGTAACACCACGAGTTCCTGTCGTTAATTTAATGAATGAATTTCATGATTTGAACATGACTAAGACAACATTGTAACACAAATGGCGGTTAGTGCCAAATATTGCAATGTTTTATAAACTAAAAGGGGTTAGATATTGCTTACCTTACTAGGATCTAAGTTCTCTATCAAATGGTGTGTCCTGTCACCGATGCTGGCTATCACGGGGTCTTCGTCCGTCACCTTTGTACTGCGTCCTTAAACCAAAGTTTTATATTGAGCAAGAGATTCGAAATTGCCTTTGCCTTTTATTCCGATTGAAGTTTCCTAGTTTAAATTAAGCGTTTACGCATAACTAGGGCTGATCTATCGCCTTGACTCTTGGGATTTCGCATCATAAACATTGGAAGCCTGCAAATGCTCATGCTTTTGTTGCAAGAAAGAAAAAATACGGTTACAAATATTTCGAGGCACCCGCCTCGAAACATTTGTACTAAGCCGGAAAGGGGTAATTCTGGACCCCGATGCGATCAACTTTTGTTCTACGATTTTTTGAATATCAAACCTTGTTTAATCTTTTTTTTGAAAAAAAAAAATGAACAAAATTTTTCTTCTTATTCGTGTTCTTTTAGGTGTATTCTTACATTATGATTAATTATGAAATTTACATGAAATTTCATAATTTTTTTGTAATAACTTCATGAAATAACACTGGTTTTGCTGAAAAAACAAGCAAAAAACGTTTGTGAAATATTTTATAATTTTAAATAATGCAAGAGTGCGTGTAAAAGAACACGAATAGAAAGAAATATATTTTACTCAATGTATTAAAAAAATCGTTATTTACAAGTTGCTCCTCTCGGGGTCTAGAATCACCCCATTTCGGCTTAGTACACGTGTTACGTGGCACCCTGTATAAAAAAAATTTGGCCACAACTCTAAAATCCTTGTTTCGCGAGGTTTCGCGCGTCATCCCGCCGGGCATTTTGTATTTACCACATGCCCACATTTCTTCTTTCGCTGCCGTTTTGGGCAGCGAATATCGCAGCGGTCTGAACATGCATTAAATCAGTACAATTTGCATGTATCTTAATGAGAAGAAAGAAAAAGTCTTCAGTTATTGAAATTAATTCCCAGTGTCGAGGCCTTATTATCTCTTTGAAATGACACTCACCAATTTTATTCCTCCGAAACGCGTTCCTCGAACTCCCCTCAAACAAGCTATACCCATCATCCACATCTATCATATTGTCCACCTCTGTACGTTCTGAAGACAACCTTCGGTCTTCGATCATGCGGTTCAGTTTTTCGTATCGCGAGACCTTGAGGTCGTGCTGGGCGGCGCAGAGGGAGCTGTAGTTCTGTCGGTGTGAAGCTACCACGTAGTAGTTGGTGTCTTGAGGGTCTATTGGGCTGGAGGGCAGAAAAACAATTATTTAGTACAGAAAATGAAAAGCCTGTTTTAAGTTATAAAAAATAAATAAATATATAAATAAAATAAATAATGCTGGACAATTCACACAGCATCATCTAGCCCCAAAGTAAGCAGAGCTTGTGTTATGGGTACTAGATGACTGATAAACTTAATACAATGCATAACATAGATAGATATTATTTTATTATATATAGAAAATACCCAGAACACCCGAAACAAATATTTGCAGATCGTACAAACATTTGTCCCAAGGCGGGAATCGAACCCGCAACCTTCTGCGTCGCAGGCGGACCTTCGCCCGCCGCGCCACATCGGTCGTCAAAGTTATACAGGAGGGACCAAAGTCATGCCCAATGGTTCTTGTAAATATACCGCTGCTTCTTCGCCCATTTCTTTCTGAATTTGGCAGACACTACTGCATTTCGATCATAATGGCTATATGCTTACAGACCTAGAAGTAGGTACCGGCATCGATCTAAGTAAAAAAGAGGAGATGTGGTGCTAGATTCTCGAACGTGGAAGGCTCAAATTAGGTGCAATTTGGTCCACCCACCTCAGTCATAGTCGGACCGAACCGGCGGCGTTCGTTTTTACGCGAGCTTGCTACGATGTACTTTAGTGTGATTTATTGACTAAAAGACTACAGCAATGCCCTCGTGTTTATTCATTATAATTATTGCATATGATTGGAAATGTAACTGTGAGCGAGTGTTTGCGTGTTGTTGTAACACAGGCCAGTTGTTGAGTAAGCGCTGGGAGAACGTACCATATTTACAGATTTTATTTAGATCTTTAGGTACCAGACATAGATAGGTAGGTAGGTACGTAGGTACCTGCCTATAGTTACTATACATATAAAGTAACCTTACGTATCTACTATCTACCTAAGTAGGTAATTGTCCTAGCAGTAAACATCTCAGTTAGACTACGGGCAAACATTACCTAATATGTGCTACGGGTCGCTCTAGATTTTTCATTATGTTAAGGTGCGTCCAGAATAAATAACAAAACATTTTCATTTTCATTTTTCTTTATTCAGGACAAAAAACAATTGTACATTGCAGACTTATTATATAATGTACTTATTCTATGTGTTTCTAAATGTACAACCAATCACATTATCCACAGATTAAAACATGTTATACAATATAGATATTTAACATGTTTTATCAGTGTGGACGATTTTTATAACAAAATCAGTGTGGATGATTTGGTACTTACCATAATATGTTACCAAATGAACCTTAACTAATACTTACTGAATGTTTTCTAACCTCAAACCTCTTGCAAAATCTAGAAAAGCCAAAATTGGATCAAGGTTTCAAAAGATTAACCTTTTAGGTGGTAGGTACTTAACAGCTACAACAGATTTCATTACGTGTAGAATAGAATATAATGTAGAATAGACCCCAATTTGAAACCGTGAATTAAATTTTACCTAAATATCAATTTTAGAAAGAATCCTAGGAAAAATAATCTTACTTTGTTAGATACGTAGGTTAAGCACATAAATTTCGTACCCAAAATTTATTTCTTACTTGAAAGTGATTGAAAGAGTTTTTGCTATGGCTGCGTTTGATATACCTAAATGTACGTAGATATCATAGAATTTGTTACATGGGTGCAATGCGCGCCATTTTGTGAAAAATTGGGTTTCGCGGTCATAGGAGCGAGCGGGACAAAGCATAGGTACGTGTTTGGTACGGCGACGTAAGTGCAAAAATCAAGTTATTGTTTATTTAAAAGAAAACTACGCAACTTATGAAGAAACTGGTCCAAGGAACCAATTGATTAGTAATAACCTACGAATCAAAACATTTCAATAGACCGCACTGCAGGGTTGCTGAAATCTTGACCAAATTATGTGCGAAACAGTGCACTTTCATGTTTTTTTATTGTAATTTTATTCTCAATCGTGTTGCGACATTCAAGGAACCAAAGACAAAATGTTGAATTTTATGTAAATCGAGTTTTTTACCACACGGATCCCATGAGTACTGAGATCTAGGCCTAGTTTGACAACCAAACCCGTTAGGTTTGTTCCTTAAACTAAGCAGAAGCGTAAACTTCTAGAAGTTATAAATGGCTTACTTAGCAAGGGACTAAGTAAACTTTAATTTATATTCACTCAGAATAAAAATTAAAATGCAATGAAGTGGTCCACGTTGAAGTTACACGAAGCGGCTAGAAATTCGATGTTTATGTAAAATTGTAATTTCTAATTAAATTGACAAGTGTATGTCAATACGCTGTGACCGGGTTTTGTAGATTCCTTCTAATTAAGCTACATAGTAGGTTGTTTGATATTGTAGCTTACTGCTATTGTAAGCTTTGATAAAATTACTACATCGATGATTGCAAATCAAGTTTATATTTACATATCTTCTATGCTTTGGTTTATTTGATACTTTGCAGTCTGCATTTCAGAGATTATCTTTTGCTCGGTAAATGAAAAATAATTGGTTTGAATTGAATCCTTGTGTAAAATTTTATACGGATATTTTATAATTATGTCCGTATTCTAAAGTGAATTTTTGAGACCACTGCAATATTTTATAGGGTTATAATAATATACAAGGTGCCACGTTATTGGTGTACTAAGCCGAAAGGGGGTTGTTGTGCACTCTATACCCAACAGATCCGCATGGTTGATATTCAGAAATACGTTTTTTAAGTTTTCATAGTAAAAAATAACTATACTCAAACGCTAAGCAAAGTGACAACCCTATCACTCACGCACACACACGTTAGGCCACGGCGGCGGCTGGCGACAGCCAATGAGAATCGACGGGCGGTTACAATTGAAGGTCAATAATCTTACACCGCCCGCCCGCCGGGGCGTGACAGCCAATGACGGCTAAGTACGGGCGGTGACAATTGAAAGGTCAAGAATCTTACTGATGAACAGCTGATGTAGGGTTGTCAGTAACATAAAAATGGGCTAGTTGGGATGAAAGTTTCAAGGTCTTTTTTCAGCAAAAAAAACCTTGAAACCTGGAAAGTGCTAGAACAAAAAATGTTCGAGGGCCCCTTCCGCGAAATTTTTTTGTTCACCACCCCCTTTCCTCTTAGTACACTAATAACGTGGCACCTTGTATAATAATCACCACTCTTGGCAAGCAAAAATACAAGCAAGTCTGGTGCTCTGGTGCTGGTGCTCTGGTAGGTTGTCTTAGTCCGCTCTTACGACATCCACTAGCTGAGGTGGAAGGTAGGTAGGTAGAAAGATAGAAAATACTTTTATTGCACTCTTAAAACTAAGAAACAATTTACAAATGAAACAGTTATAATATAAGTGACAATTGGCGGTCTTATCCCTCAAGAGCGATCTCTGCCAGACAACATGGTATGGATAGGATCGTAGGTAGTACATAGGGTAAGATCTGAGTGCACAAATATAGTACTACTTACTAGGAAGGTACGATTCTTACGCCGCGCCGCGACTGCCAAAAAAAGGGTTCTTTGTTGACAGCGAGACCCTAAAATACTCGTAGTTAACGTCTTCACGACTTCCATCCAACGGAATAATTCTATCGTAATGAACTCGTGACAGAATTACGGTAAAACTCTTAGAACTTTCTACAGTTTGTTCTCTGACAAAACACAATTCCTGCGTTCCGAATTAATTGTGAAGACTTTGTTCGAAACAAAATTATACTAAAGATGTTCTGAATGAAATTCGTAAGTAAATACAAGCGAATTTCATTCAGGAACATTATTCTCGTTGTTCGTAGTCGCATAGTGTAGGAGCAGTTTTGATGTTCCTATTATTTTTGCTTCTGAAGTAAGTATGATGAAGCGAGGCCCCCTTGCGACCTCACGGCGACCTCAGTTACAGAGGGCGAAGGTTTACCTGCGTCACAGGGGGTTGCGGGTTCGATTCCCGCCTCGGGACAAATGTTTGACCGATCTGCAGATATTTGTTCCGGGTGTTCTATCAGTTATCTAGATAGGTACTACTCATAACACAAGTTCTGCTTACTTTTGGAGCTAGATGACATTGTCCATCATTATTCTATTTTATTCTTATTCTAAGTCCCCGAAGGTAGGGAGTCGGTAAGTTAGTAAGTACGGGAATAGTTCTATCTTCTTGATCAATCGAAATGGCGATTAATTATAATAAATCAGGCTATACCGAAACGAGATTTGAAATAAACCTATCTAGAGGTTTATTTACTTATTGTGCTAACTGCAGACTGTTGCAAACAATCTACAGATAGCTCAACCGATCCATATCAATACCAGTCGGAAGCGTCCCCAAGACGCGCTGGTTGCATTGTGCCGCTGTATGGCAATAGGTACTGATGCGCTGCGCCAGATACTCACCAGCTCTCGGGTCACGCGTCGCTTCGAACAGACGCTTTGCTAACTTTGTAGCTCAATTGTTCCATTGCAAATACTAGTTCTAATTTATTTCTATTCCTTGATATATATACTTTGTTAATAAAGATTATTGATATGACTTATTGTTACCCAATAATAATTTGAATTGTACCTTATTTAATACCTACATAATTTATAATTTATATGGAATTATTTTTTAATTTCTATATAAATCAAAGACGGTTTACTTTTTTTTAACTTTTCTTTTTTTTGTATGTCTCGATTTCCTTACTAATTATTTACTGTATTTTACTGTGTTACTAACCCCTTAGGATCTATGTTGTCCGAAATAAAAGGATTTTTTTTTTTTTTTACAGTAACAAGTCAATAATAGCGTCTATCATGATTTTGTAATCTCTAAAAGGAGTCAATTAAAGACGTTAAATTGACTGTCTAGCTTTGGATAGCATTTTGAAAAATTCTATTGAATTGCTTTAATGGTAGGATGGCTCGGTGTGGTGGCAAAAAACTTGTAGGAATGGTATTCCGGTGCGGTTGAGGACCCTAGTAGTGCCAGTGTTTTTGTACAGGCTCCGTTTAAAATTCCTTGACTATCGCTCGAGTGAAATATCAATGAGGTATCAGGTTATTTTGCTTTTTTTTGTCTGAATTAGTAGTTGATTGGGATAGCTTTTGATCATTTGATACTTGCGGTAGTCAATGGAAGGTGCCTGGACCTATTACAACGTACAACATACCTTGTTAACTGACATCAAAAAAAGATGGGTTTTTGGTCTCGTTCTTGGCTGTTTTAGGGTTTCGAAGATCGGAGATCGGTTTGGAAACCCTTATGGCATCGCTTCTTTTAATATCTCATCAACTACAGCAGCAAATAAAGTGAAATTTTAAATAATAATACATTTCGTGCGCTTGTACAGATTAAAAGAAAAATAAATCAAAATAAATGAAAATGTAAATTTTCAGTACAAATTGTGATGTCGAAATTTTAAAAGAGACCTACATTACAAAATTCCTACAAAATTCTGGTGGTTCAATACTTTTTGAAATATTACCCACCCCCTCCCCCCCATCTCCGAAGTTTGCAAAGCGATCCATCTAAAATGTATGTAGCATTTGTAAATATGGATCTATATTTTACAGGAAAAATATAGAGAAGTCTGTAAGTAGACCAGTTTTTGAAAAATGGTCTAAAAGGGGGGGATAATTTTCAAAAGGGGCTACCTCACCGAGTAGGGTATCAAATGTATCGGATTGTACATCTCAAAACCGTTGTTGGAATTTCTGTAGGTTCAATACTTTTTGAAATATTTTGAAAAAACTCGTAAAAATACCCATTCCTTGGTTCATTTGGTATTCATCAAATAGCAAAGTCTCTAACCAGTACCTAGTACTTATTGGTATACTTGACAACCGTTCGAAACCGTCGGCGCGCGAGTCACACTAGCACTTCACGGATCTTGTTTTAGTTAAATGCTCATGCTAACTTTGAATAAGATTTGGCATCTGTACCTACAGCGTCTTAGTCGTGCCTGTTTGTGTATCAATTTTCATTCATAAAAATACAAAAGATGAAAGATAACTCAACTTTAAATAAGTATCTAAGCAAATCGCTCGATTCCAACTAAAAATAAAAAAAACTAAATTGCAGGAAAGATGTAGGTAAGAGTATAGTAGGTACAGGAAGTTCTCAAAAACTTACTACCGTATCCTGCAATTGGCGGTCTTATCCCTTGCAGAGATTTCTACCAGACGGCCATAATTCAAGGATTCTATATTTAAATAAAATAAAATGTTTGTTTATTCAGACGTTATCAATTTACATATAATTACATTATAATTTTGTATATATTTACGTGTGTAAGATTGGTGTAGCGGGTAGCACTGCACTTCACCCTGGCACCGCTGTAAACCAGCGCTGCTATTGCCCTTGTGCCATAGCAGCATTAAGCTGAGCTGGTGGCCTTTTTGTGTAGCATTAAGTCTAATATTAATTCTAATTTTAGTCATCATGTCATGTTATGTAATGTTACACAAATAAAGATTTCTATTCTATTCTATAAGCACACCAAGAACACTCGGCCATTTCTCCATACAAAAGTCGCGTCTCGGCACATACATGCGCAACTGTGTTGCGCTACACGTGCAACTGTGTGTGTGTGACGTCTAGAGCCACTTCATAAATATATTGTGTAAGAAAGATAGTTAACAAACAAACAAATTAACAAAAAGCTTAGTTTAGGTACCAATGACAATTACAATTCAAAAATAAAAACAAATTATTTACAATTAAAACAATTAAGCTAACTGCAGACAATCTACAAATAACTCAACTTATCCATATCAATACCAGTCGGAAGCGTCCCCAAGACGCTGGCTATAAAATAAAATACAAAATAACTCAAATACATTTTATTTATAATTTCCTCTTACAAAGGTGAAATCAAAACAAACAAACAATAACATCGAACACAATCGGCGTCGTCTGTCAAAATCATAACATGCCATCTGCCATCTGCGTCCCGTAAGTTCGCCGCGTAAGTACATCCCGTGCATTTGGAACGCAAACCGAACTCTATTAGGGACCGGCGGGGTGAGGAAGCTCGGTCAGGTGAAGGGTGAGGATTGTCCATTCTATACGTTATTAGATTTAAGGCTATTAGGCTACCTATGAGCTACCTGTGTACAATCTCGTTTTTAAAACTAACTCAAAAAAAATAAAAAAGTTCAATGTCTACATTCCAGAATAGCCTCCTCGCAAATGGTTATGTTATCACTTGTATTTAATACATTGTGACAAAGATGGCATCCTACCGATCTGGTGATGGAAAATGCGTTCCGAGTCGTATAGATTAATCAGCCTTGTGGCCTTTGATTATTTATATGTCCAGATAGACTGTCAACACCGTATAAGCGAAGAAAAAATTGCGTCCAACTGTCGGCCTCCAAATCTTCAAACCGCACTTGCTAACTTTTTTCGTAGAGCATATTTTTTTAGACAATCGACGCTATGGTAAATGATCACTATTTATAATGAAAGTTTCTGTAGAACTGGTAGCATTATGCCAAAGAACGCGTAGCGCGAGTTTAAAATCTACATAGCTGTCGCGCCCGCCACCAGCACAGCTGATGCTCTATCTAGACATTAATAATCAAAGCTTATCATACCGAAGCTTACCGAAGCGGCATAAATCAAATATCTCTTTATTTCCGTGTCAGTGTTTAATTTGAAGAATGTGTCCTTTTCTAGTGTACATTTTTATTGTATTTATGAAAATAAAGAGCTTTTGATTATTTTCTTTGATTATTTGATGGACAGGCAGCCAGGTAGCTGAATGAGTATCTACTAATTGGGGTATATTTCATTCACCTCTATTAGAACTCGGAGTAGGTGGTCATCTCATCCACGCAAATCTCATCCACTTCGGATGAGTTGACCCCTTGAATAATTAATATTATTTTCGTGCGTCAACTTATCCGATTCCTATTTTGATTCAAAGCAGGTACCAATTCGGTACAGTCGCTTATAAAAGTACTATGATGCTTTTGAAGAAATAAAAGACAATGTTGATGATAATTATGTAGAATATTTAAGAAAATCAACACTTTGCACAAATTTGGTAGTTTAATCACAGGTACACTTATTTATTAACAATAAAATATAGAATGTTTGACTTAACTTTAACATTTACAATCAAACAATCATAGATTTAACGATTATTTGATTGTAAATGATGTTAAGTATTATTCTAATCTTATCTTTTCCGCGTAAAAACTCACAACAATTAGGCTGCTGTATAAATATGTATGTAGGTGCCTCTGCAAAATACTTCCACAATTGTACAGTTTAAGGGTTTTGTAAAGTTCTAGGTAAGTGGCACTTACCCAGAACTTGTACCACACGCTTTATGGGTATCGATTTACGGATGGAAAACGTTGGGTTTTAGAATACCTACGGAATTATTTTGCATTACATTTACTTATTTCTTTTTGGTTAACAAAATTTGTTTGTTTGTGATATTTATGCTTAATTCTCAGAATGGTCCTCCTAAAAACCGAAAAAAACTGTCTCCGAATAAAACTAATAAATTCTTCCCAGTTCAAACTCGACTGCGATTTAATTCTGGAAATCTTCCACAAGTTATATAAATTCAAGTAATCCATTACATTCCAGATAATTATATTCATTAAAATTTACTCGGTTAGGTAGAGATTTATACGTACGTATATTTTACTAATGAGTTCATGTTTTATTGAATTTTATAATATTATGTTACCCAGTTTATAATTTGGCTGAATTAAACTTCAGGTACTACAATTTCCCACTAGGTAAATTCATTTTATTGCTGGGATACAAATCGACCACGCGTGTATGAAGGGTAAAATAAAACCTTTTTCTATGGCTATCGAACATCATAAATTAATATTAAATGTACACAGATGTCTCATTAATAGTTCATTAGGGATTTTATCCAGGTGGATCGATGCACGCGACGTCGTCTCATCGACATCATCATCAATCTATGTATTCCTGGTACTTATATCAGAAACTTGTTTTAAAATGACGGTATGGCAATTATTAAAATGTTCAGGAGTTGCATTTAAGTGGAGATTATAGATTGTCGCACACCTGAAAGCACCGCTGCAGCACAGCACAAAAATGTGCGTTTAAATATTGGCTTTAACTCGTAACACTTAGATCAAATTTTATATTGATGGCATCAGATGACAGACAGCTCGCGGACCGTTCGTTCGTTTGAAGCTTGTGGGAAGCTATTTTGTCACTGTAAAATGTATCTAAAGATAACGAGTTTAATCCCATATTTGAATGCACGTTTTTGTGCTGTGTGGTAGCGGTATTGGATAAATGAGCGCAGAGCTTATACCTACACATCACACCTTTTTACAAGCTAAAAGTACTTGTGTTATACTTTCGAATTTATAATCCATTATTATAAATTCGAAAGTATAACTCTGTCTGTCTATCTGTCTATCGATTGCTTCTCCTTCGGTTTGAAGCTGATTCAAAATGAAAATAGGTTTAACCTTATTTGACAAAACGCTATAGCATCAAAGAGTTTTAGAAAACGACTACAGTCATCTGTGAGCCAATTCTCGCCAATATATCACTCGATAAATATCTAAAGAAATGTCAAATTTGTCAGGTCTTTCATATAGAAACTGTCAAATTTGACAGTTCTTTTGATAATTATCGAGTGATAAATATCAAAAGAACTGTCAAATTTGACAGATCTTTCATAAAAAAACCTGTCAAATTTGACAGATTTTTTGATATTTATCGAGTGATAAATTTGCGAGAATTTGCCCCCTGGACATCAACTTCAACTTCTTTCTCAATGGCGCCGCTTGCTTTTCGCTACGTCTCTGCCAGTGTCAGTAACATACTCACTCACCTGACACGTAAATTAACCTAGACTCAAATAATTATTATTTAAGTTTAGCCCTCGACCATTGCCCCTCTACTGCAAAATTGTATAAAAACGTAGTAGCCTATTATGCGTCTTATATTTGGTATTTGTGTGCCTATTGACAATAAATTATCTTTATCTTATCTGTCTGTTACCTTTTAACGCCTAAACTGAACGGATCCCCAATGGAATTTGGCGAGAGGTAAATGGTATCTGGATGGACATAGATAGTTATAAATTCGAAAGTAACTCTGTCAGTCTGTCTGTTACCTTTTCACGCCTAAACGGCTGAACGGATCTCAGTGATATTTGGCAGGGCGGTAGATGGTATCCCGGGGTACTTTTGGGGGAACCTAGGCTACTTTTTATCCCCGAAAAAAGCATGTGAAGCCGCGGGCAGCAGCTAGTGGGCTATAAAATTAAATAGGTGGTTGAAATTAACTGGGTATTATTAAACTGAGATTGGTTGACGAGTAAAATAAAAAAGTGGTCCTTCTAAGAACAGAAAAATCTGTCTCCAAATACCAACTAAACTAATAAATTATTCCCAGTTCAAACCTCGACTGCGAATTAATTCTGGAAATCTTCCACAAGTTCAATATAAATTCAAGTAATACATTTCACGCCCTTTTCAATCACAGCAAAAACTACTCTATGTCCATTGCAAAACATTCGATTTTTCCCTGAAGCGCCGGTATTTATACGATAAAAAGTCGTAGGAATGAAGTTTGCCTTTCAAGTTCTTTTTTTTTCAGAACCATCTTTAGTAGAGCGTAGTACTGTACTCGGGATTTCGAGAATTGGTCTTTGTGGAATGTTGGAATGTGAGTCGGGAGTAGGAAACTAGTAATGATATCCATCGATCGAATATAATCCTTCTACTATACCCAGATATTTATTTTGCTCAAGCATTGTGTTTACATTTTTATTGACCAAGGTTGAAGTTATATAGTACTGAATCGGAGTCAGTACGTTAAACTGAATGGTGAGAAAATAAACAAGAAAAAAATAATGAGATTTTAATAATAAGCTTCTCTGCTTAGCTTCGGGCTAGATGATGCTGGATGCTATTAATTTTATTTATTTATTTCAACTATCATTTATTAATTACGGATAAAAAAAGTAAAAATTATGTACATGATATTCATTTATTTATTGATAAAACATTATAAAACTTTGTGTTGTTTTACTTTTTTGTTGTAATTCGCAAGTATTTTACTCTGTAGTGTCAATCTAATTAGTTTGCTTTAATGCGTAGGCACAAAATAATGTTTTTATTAATGTTTGTGAACTCAAGCCGCCAATTCTTGGTTAACGCATTTAAATCGGAATGTCGGTACAGTGGCTGCATTTAACCATGATCATATACAATTATAAGATAAACTTTGGTTATAGTTACAATGTTGCAAATCAACGTGATGATTATTGTCACAGTTAAATAAACAGGTGGTTACTTGGGTTTTAGGTTAAACTTGGGAAGGAGGAAACCGAAGAGGTTCTACCTTTGGTTTCCTCCTTCCCCTTCCGTTTAAAGGTTTTTTAAGTTCTAAGCCCAAAAAATCCCCATAAGCTTAGTTTAGGTTAGAATGTCGCTCGTGTTAAGATCGAGTACCTGAGGGTACTGTCAGCGTCAAAGATATCTGCCAAATTATATTATAGTAGATTTATATAATTTATGGTATATACACTAGCTAAACTCGATAAAGAATGTTTGTACACAAACCACGACACAAATAACTAAAACTCACTGCTTGGCGTCGAGTTTCAGATATAATTGTAGGTAATATTTATTGAAGGAAGGATCTCAAATCGACAAGAATGTAAATCGTGTATAAAAGATGCGGCAACAGAGTTAACTTTAGGTTAAGTAGTAGGCGGTTTGTTCACAAACATTGTAGATCGAGGTTGGCTAGTATATAGTGTATATAGTATACAATTTAATGGCGCGAACTTCAAACATCCTGTGCTCTGTATCATTTGAAAATGTATGCAGCATACATTGTCATTTTTAGGGTTCTAAATTCCTATATTCTATCAAAGTCAAAGTCAAAGTCAAAGTCAAAAACTCTTTATTTCCATAAATACAATAAATGTACACTTAGAAAAGGTCGAATTCTTAATAATTAAACACTGACACGAAAATAAAGTGATATGTACATATATGTCCGTCCGTCCGGCCGTCCATCTGTCACAGGGCTCTATCTCATGAACCGTAAAAAGTAAAAAGAATGTATTTCTCTTGCCGCTAGAACAACAAATATTAAAAATTAAATAAATATTAACTTGTTTTTTTTTTTTGCCTTTTTTGATCTTAATTTGTAAAGGCAACAGAGGTCTCTTGAACTACAATAGGTAGGCACATGAAACTTTCTATAAATAAGTAACAAATACTAAAAATAAAGTAAAGTTGAAAATTTGATGTTCTTTGAAAAAGTTGCCTGATTTTGCGAGTCGACTCGCACTTAGCGGTTTATTTATTTTATTTAATAAATTTTAGGAAATTATCAGCAAACTCTCATTTAGTTTCAAGTATCAATAAGTAAAAGCGTCACGTATCTCCTAAATAATATAAGTTCGAAAATAATATTTCCTAGCTTTCTCAAACTGACGAATTAAAGTAGCCAACCAACACATCAAGATACAAAATGCCTCAGGTTTTATTTGGATCAGATCCATACATTGTATGTGTTGTCTATCACACATGTGATTAAAGCAAATGTTTGAATGTCTGTCACTCCAATACCTTTATCGCACGAATTGCTTTTGCCCAGCAGTGGAGTGTTCTTTGTTCCGTCGTGTGGTAACGGTTTAGAATTTTCACCACCCTATCTCCTCACGCGGGTGTCTTAAGAGGCGACTAAGGGATATCCACTGAGGGCGGGCAGCAGCGCCCCCTGCGGAACAAGCTGCTGGTTCTTTAGACAAGATTTCATAAAAAAAATTAACCGGAATTTATTTACTAGGTAAGCCTCCTTTTGCCTTCTATCCATCAGGGCCCCACGCTAGTCGCATGCATTGACGCTACACGATGTGCTCGTAGACTGTCTTTCATTCATCTTGCACACCCTGTTGTTTGATGACGACCGATGTGGCGCGACGGGCGAAGGTCCGCCTGCGACGCAGAAGGTTGCGGGTTCGATTCCCGCCTTGGGACAAATGTTTGTACGATCTGCCAATATTTGTTCCGGGTGTTCTGGGTATTTTCTATATATAATAAAAAAGATCTACATATCTATGTTATATATTGTATTAAGTTTATCAGTCATCTAGTACCCACAACACAAGCTCTGCTTATTTTGGGGCTAGATGATGCTGTGTGGATTGTCCAGCATTATTTATTTATTTTGATGCCCCTCCTCGACCTCCAATCACTTGTCCTTTGCTCTACACCAGTGAGACAGAGCAGAGAAGGTTAATCGGTCGTCTACCATACAAATACACCATTCATTTTGATCTACTGTGTTTATCACAGACAAACCTCACGATTGCTTTTTTCTTGGGTCTCTTACGCAAGAACGTATTTTATGTTTGGCGTAGCTGGACCACAAATACAACCACCAATCTTAAGCTCATTCCTTGCTTATTGCTATCCGACCATAAAATTTTTGTTTTTAATTACTGTGACTCGATTTTCAGGAATGTACATATACAGATTGCCACGGAAAACAAATTGAAAATTTTTTGGTTCAACGCGGAAGCACTCAAGCTCAAGCGGTCCGCCCCGGGTACCAAGCTTCGAGGGGTGCCAAGAAGGCACCCCGAACCCGAAAGAGTGAGAACGAAAACTGACACGCACAGCCAGATCATAAAAACATTGTTGCTCGCTCCGCTCGTTGGTTTCTAGTTTGTTGTGCTACTATTTTGTTGTTAATTGGCAAAATAACTTAAAATTGTTATTTATTCATTATCTTAGCTTCCTTGTCTTGCGAAGCCTGCATCACCGATTTCAAAAAAGGCTGCGGCGCACTCTACTTGGCGTTATTTATTTTGTATTAGTTTCTTAACAATTTTCGAAGCCGCCGCAAACTCTCCAAAACTTTTAGGCTGTTATCTATTTTAGGCCTCACTGCAACGTATTTTTTCATACGCTTCTTAACTTGTTTGTGACTACCCGAAAAAGTAACAAAAATTTCGATATATTCTTTGTTAAAAGTCTTAGCTTGTCTTTACTGTGTGCATCACAAAACTCCAATATTACTGCGGCTCGCTCCGCTTGCCACTATATTTGTATTCATATCTCACGCTGCGCCGCTACTGAAACTAGTCGCACTAATATTATAAATGCGAGTTTTGATGTTTATATGGATGGATGGTTGCTTGTTGCTAGTTTTTACTTCTTCACGCCAAAACTGCTGCACGGATGGGGCTGAAATTTTGCACACAGGTAGTTCTAGGCCTGGAATAAAACATAGGCAAATACTTTTTATCCATAGAAACAATGCGAGCGAAGCCACGGTCTGAAACTAGCAATTCATAAATCTGAGCCGTCAACAAACGTCACACAAACGTGTATGGATGAATATATTTATGATTGCAGCCCTTATAAGGAGGGACATTGCTAGGACGTGATCCGTTAGCTGTGTTAGGTATAAAAATTGATGAGATACGTGAGTATACCGTTTTATATGATTTATATGGGAGTGATTGCTGTCAATTACACGCTGATCCACTTTGATTTGGTATTTTTATTGGTCTGGATCTCATCAGTATCCGTAGCTATTTTCTCCACTGTTGGGTACCTATACTACGAACCCTACGAAGCGACGTTAGAGAGATCGCTCAAGCGATACAGACCGCCAATTATCGCTCATACTATAATTGTTTCTTTTGTAAATTTCAAAATTAAGTATGCAATAAGTATTTTCTATCTATCTCTCTTTCAACTTACTTTCTACTCTATAACACTTTCATTGCCCACGACGCACTTGTGGCACTCGCTGCAGCCCACATTCCCAATTTTTGTGCCACTCCCTAATGGAACTGCGCTCGTGTCATCCAGGTTCACATAGCGACGTCCATTAATACTTTATTTCATTTGATAACCTATGTAAGATCAATATTTATATTTCAATAGGAAGCTCTCTGAAATAACGAGCCATACGCCCATAAATTTACAGCATATTTCCAAAGATCTGGATTATACCTAGAGGTAGTACATTGAGTTTGAATTGAAAATGGGCAAACATTTAAACTACAAAAGATGAGTACGATTGAATTGTAAGGGTTCTGTTTGGTTAAGCCTTTGCATATCCAATGCACAGGTCAATGAAGGAAAGGTAGTTCAATCAGTAATTTGAAATGGGCAATTGAATTGCAATTATTAGAAGCCTACCTACTTTATGCAAAGGTAAAAGCTAGTGCCAACCACCAAAGTAAGACATTAGCCTTATAAATAATCTTCGATTTAAAATTTTAAATAGGCAAAATTTCCGTAAACTATATATAACAAGTAAGTATTGGCAACTTTTCCTAATGCTTGATTAATTATATCAAAATATTACTTCAAAATTTTCCAACCTCCAAATCAATCAACGCTCCAACAAGATGATGACCTAAAACTGTTTTAACCTCTTTAACCACTATGACCGACTGCTCCTGACAGATATAGGCCTGCGTGAGTTGCCTTTTTCCAAGACACAATCATAACCACAACCACTCCACCATAAGCAAACCACTGAGAATAAAAGTATTTTCTGATAGAAAACTATAACCATTGTGAACCCAGCCTTAAGTAATAAATCTAATACACACCCATACAACTTTCTGCGATATAGCAATATCGAGCATTCCAGCCTTACAAAGTTTCAACGCATCCGTGTACAGTGCCGTGTGAACACCGCCTTATTTCACACAATTACCTTAATATTGTGAGGTGCGAGCAATATAGAGCTTTTCAAGCTTCTATTGCCAAGTTTGTTCCGTTAAAAGGAGATAAGGGAAGTTCTAAAAGATATTTATTTCATACCTCAACAACGATACGACACTACGATGCTGTACTTTGCCTGGTATTTACCGAGACTGAAATTCTATAATAGATAGTAACTATAGGTACTAATTTTTGTGATATTGTTAAGCACCTCTTGTTTAGAGGAGGCAAGTTCAGCGGTGGACATACGTGCTAATGAAGACTCAGAACATCTTACCTGGGATCCCAGTTAGCAGCTAGCCGTCTCTTGGAGCGGGCTCGTTGGTTCTCCTCTCACACTGACCATGGCTGATCAACCATGGACCGATGATAGCTGAACAATGAACATAATCCTCTATATTAAGTGCCTGGGATCTTACCTGGGATCCCAGTTCGCAGCCAGCCGTCTCCTGGAGCGGACCCTGAGCCGCAGCCGAACCTGGCTCGTTGGTTCTCCTCTCACACTGACCATGGCAGATCCACCATGGACTGATGATAGCTGCAAATTGTTCAGGTCATAATTAATAGGTTTACAATATACAGACCAAATGTGTCCTTTGGACGGAAAGCACGAGCAGTCCATCGACTATTTGCGAGATCTGTGGGCCAATTTATTTTCTAGGGAGCATTTAATAATATGGATGTGATTCCTTATAAATGACAAAAGAAGGTCACAAGTCAGCAATTGGCTTTATAATAAGGCGCTAATAAATGCGAAAGTTTATAGTTTAAAAGTTTGCATGTTCCTTTACGCCTAAACCACTGAACACGATGACGTTCGATGAGGCGCGGCCGGCGAAGGCCCGCCTGCGACGCAGGAGGTTGCGGGTTCGATTCACGCCTTGGGACAATGGTCACATGACAAATTTGAAAATATTTGTTCCGGGTGTTTAACAATATGAAATATATTAAGTAATCTATTGTATTAAGCATATCAGTCATCTAGTACCCATAACACATGGTGCTCGATGCCATAACAAAACACAAGCTCTGCTTAGCTTGGGGCTAGATGCTTAGAGGATTGTCCAGCATTATATATTTATTGACACACGGGGTTAAATATTTGCAACTTTCCACAACTACTTAGGTACTTCTAGACCTGAAATTACTAAATTTTGCTTAATTTAATCCGGGATTTACTTTATATCCGAGAGTAGCGAGTGCAAAGCATAATGCAGGAGCTAGAAAATTATTCAGATATTAAAGACTAAGTTAGAAATAAAAATTCTAGTAGTGTGTTAAGATACAAATAAAAGGATTACTCCATTAGGAATGTAAGCGGGTTAACTTTGAACCTTATTTTTGTTGGTACTTTGGAAGTACACCAACGTTGAACGTTTTTAGGTAAGTACCTACAGTAAGTATAGTAGAAAAGGATCACTAATTAATTTTAGTTGCAGGAAATCGCACAGGAAACTACGATGAAATACCGGAAATGAAAGTTGCCCGTAATTTATAACCTCTACCCGTAGACAAGAAATTAATCATCATTAGTTATTATTTATTACCTGTAATAAGTATTTGTCCTGGTATGATATGGACAAAGAGAATGAAGCCATTTCGTCACCTGCCTCTTCTCGTTTCAAAGTAAGATGTCCTGCAAAAATGAAAAATTCAGATGAGATAAGTTACAACTAGAAATAAATTCGTGGTCGTGGTAAGTAATTGTACTCATTTTTTTACAAAAGTGTTGTAGAGTACCTTAAGGTATCTTTATGAATTTCGTTATGACTGTCTTCGTCGCATCTGCTGTATGTTTGGACGGTTCGTTTATGCATTAAATACGATTATGAGATTTTTGACTTATTTCAGTACTGTTCTGGGTTTGCGATATCTAATACAGCACGCATGCTGTGTGGTCTAGTTTAGGTCTCTAGGTCTAGATATGTCTAGATTAGGTTTGGTAGGTTTAGGTCAACTAGGTCTTTCTATTACGCCATTTACCTAATACTCAAATACTTTTACACACATGTGTTATAATGAGATCTTAAGGTTTAATTTTTTTTTAATTTTTTTATTTTATTTTATTTAATTATTAACTAGCACGATTACATTACAACCAATTACACTAGTTAATTACAATACCTATATATTAGAACAACAGAAACATAAAAATTTATACATAAAATTACACAATAAGCAAAAATAATAATGATTGATCATTTATAAATATAAAGACTCCAGACAATAAAATTCTATAAAAACTCAAAATATTACTCTATCTACTTGTTAATATCATGATCCCAACATTATCGAAGATTACCTATAGTCGAACATGTAAACGCCAATATACTCGCATCAAATACTGGCTTACCGCTCGCTATAACATTCGCTATTCATTCACTTTGGTTGTTTCAAAATTTTTTAGCATGTTCTATATTTAGACTTCATGGGTTGGGTGGGAGTCTGTTGAATGACTGCTACAAGTAATAATAATAGTTATGAATAAATATAACTTTAATTTAAGGTCTTTTGCTTTCTTTCTTTTATTGTATTTTATTTTTGTAATTTTTATTTAGGTATGTATGTAAGTGTGGACAATATGTCTGAATAAAGAAACTTTTTATTTTATTTTATTTATATCTTTTCCTAGGTAAATTTACTAAACTCCGGAAATATCTACCAATATTTTTGTACAACAAAACCTAAAATTTAAACAAATGAATTCTGTTCATTTTCCAGATTTCTATCAACGAATGAAAGAAAAAGTTCTGTAATAGTTCCAGAGCAGAGATCCTCTCTATGCGAGCAAGCGGCCACTACTAATACCCCAGTCACAAATTATATAATACAATACCCAGAGTGAAAAGAGGGAGCTTTGTACTTGGGAATGTCAAGTTAATGTGGCTTGACCCTGCATAGACCGTGCTTATTTTGATATGACATCCTATGGACATCCTCACCTCTCCGTAAAATATCCCCGCCATTACATCGAGTTCAGGAGAGTTACTTAATCTGAAAGCACCTTAATATAGATCAGTTGAGCTACCTGTACATTATTTGTAACCGTCTGCAGTTAGCTCAATTGTCTCAATTGTAAATACTAGTTCTAATTTGTTTTTATTATTTGATTGTAATTTTCTTTGTTAATAAAGACCTCAAATAGTTTTCATTATATGTCTTATTCTATTTCGACTGGCTTGGTTCTAAGTTAAATAGGAATAGTTTTTAGAAAAATGCCGGATTTTATTTCGATTGGCTTGTAATTGTAACCGGATAAACATGGTTATAAGTTTGATCGGTCAATGATCGGAAATTCAGGCGCTTATATACCTAAAGTTGGTGAAAAGACATAACATGGAGCGGTTACTGTCGGGAATTCGGGGAAATTCCGGCATTAAAATTTTGTAGAATATTGATATATTTTCGACAGAATCTTATTTATAGACGAAATATAAGATACTTTTAGTCTGACGCGTTATTCACAAGTCGATATTTCTGGAGAAAATAGTTTTCTTTTTTACCTACTTCCAATTTTCTCGAATGCTGATGTTTTTTGCCGTAAGTAATCTTATTTCTAGACGAAAGACGAAATATAAAATATTTTTATTCTGACGCGTTTTTCACTAAGTCGATATTATTTCCGGAGAAAAAAGTTTTTTTATTTACATAATGTTCAAATTTTCTCGATTGCTTCCTTTTTTTGTCGTTTTTGATTAGATTTCTAGACTAAATATCAGTTAATATTTTCGTTTTTTTTTTATGATATATTGTTTTCAAAAACTTGTAAGAACAAAAGTAGATTACAAACAAAGATTTACTGGTAGAGCGAATGAGACAACAAATATTACCTGTTTTCTGTCCTGACCTGTCCTGTCGGGTCCCTTTGTTACATTCGTTGATTGTCTCATTCGTCGCTTGACTGTCTCTTCGTCTACTCATGCGTTCCGGTGTTCTATTAAGTGATAATTTTTCTAACGACTCGGCTTTCCAACGGTTTTTGATTTACATTAATAATGTCATTGTGTGAATGTAAAAAAATAAAATATTGAAAAATAATGATTATTTATTGTAATTCAAAGAGTGAAATGTCACTTCACAGTTAGTAGACCTCGATGACGATAACGTTTCTACATTAAGCTCACGACAGCCCACAGGAACGTTAACGTCCTCAAATGTAATGGATATCGATTCTGACAATTAGATATATGGGTAATAAATTTTTGTTATGGTGTTTTTCTTAGTTCTGTAATAGAAATTTTGTTCTAGTAGTCGTTATGTTGTGTGTTATCTATTTTTTGTAAATAAACGAACAATACAAACTGAAACAATAGTAAAAATATAAGTTTTTACTCATATTTTTACTATTGTTTCAATTCCAAATCTTGGACTTAAAAAACGACCCTTATAATTATTATGAAAGTTTAGAACAAAATTACTTTTGTTTTGTTTTTCCTCAAGAAATGTCGAATTAAATGATAATTGCGAAAGAATAAATGTATTTTATATTTCATCTAGAATAGAATATTTTAGAAATAGAATATTATATTTCGTCTATAAAAATAAAAAGATTCCGGCGAAAAAACATCATTATTCAAGAAAATTCTGGAATTACCAGGAATTTCTCGAAATTACCGAGAGGTGGTTTTAACCGCTCCATTATAATACTTTTCGCCAACTTTCGGTAAATAAGCGCCCGAATTTCTGATCACTAGTTATATATAAGACATCTTGTAAAGTTCTTACCGTTAGAGTTTCCAGCTTTTCCGTAATACAGTGCCCAGTGGAAGTCCTTCGTACAAGGACTGATAGTGATGAACACCGTCGATTGTTTGATTGTTGAAGTGTTCAGCTCCAGGCTTTAACAAACATTTGAAATTGCTACGATAGTCGGTGGAACATTTTTGTGGTGGTTTCGGCTAAGGAGTAGTCTCTTATCCATCATACATCAGCCCACATTCGTCCACTGCTGGACAAATTATTTCCCCATACAACGACACAAATAGCTTTGCGACCGCTACAATGCCGTCGAATAGAATAGAATCCAGCATGATAGAAGTCGTAAATTACGGTTTAGCCCCATTTTTACCAAAACGGGGTAGAGATGAAAAGCAACTAATAGAATCTAAAATGTAAAGACACTGTCGTGATGAACATGTGACCATGCCATTTTAAAATCTTCTCTTCACTTATGGGAAAACCAGTCCAAAGATTATCTCTGACATTTATGATCATCACATCATGTTCTTTGAACTAGAGTGAGTAAGGTTTCTTAAAGTCCACCATTGAGTTCCATCAACGAGATCCACCAACGTTCAAGAACCGCTAGGTACCGCAGCAGAGCAAAAAACTGTTACAATTCTAAGGTGCCTTCGGATGTTGAATGCCTTGCTCAATTCTATGTTGGATCGTCATGTCCTTACCTCCTTCTCTCCCCCTCTCCAAGCCTGTAAACCGTCTGGTTATCAGTCGACAGCCACTCAGCAACCCTCGTAAACGGCTGTGTTATCAGTACTGTTGGAGACGCCAGACCAGCTCCCGCTGCCTGAAGCACCAGCAGCGTTGCTAGTCTGGATGTCAGGTCGTTCAGTTTTCTGAAAGGAAGAAAATACAGGGTATTGTAGAAAGAGGTTGAAAAGCCTCTTTTGAAACGGATCGGCGGTTTCAGGCAGGTTGTTTTAAATTGTTTTACCAAAAAAGTGGAATATTTTAGTACGTATAGGCCTGATGGTTAGCAGTTACCAATATGGTTACCTGATGGTTAGCATTACAAGCGTTGCTGACCTCTTAAATATTATAGTACACTAGGGTGTATGCCTCAAGGCTAGGGCCTTGAGGCATAAACCTCGGCATGGGAGAACATTCTATAAACTGAGTCATCTCAAAGGGAAATCGCTGGATTATTATTTTTAAGTACGAGTAGGTATATTTGTTTGCAGTTTGTCTCTGTCGCCTTTTTGACATATCTATCCTTCTGCAGCTGCGGCGTGCCATTGCGGGTTGCACCGCAGAGGCATGGCAGTGAAGGCGTTAAGGCTGGTCTATGCCCCAACGGCCTTGGAAACACAAAATAATTATCTGTAGCCGTATAAATAATTTGTTTTATTCGTGAAATGTTAAATTTGTGTAAAATACTTTGACAAATATTTGAGTGAAGAAAAATACACAAACTCAACAGCGTTTAGAAGAAATATCTTATATAGGTATATATTCATTATACATATTATAAGAACATTTCACATATAAAACAACTTATTTGTACGGCTACAGATAATTATTTTGTGTTCCTAAAGCCGTTGGGGCATAGACCAGCCTTAAGGGTGATCGTCACGGGTTGGCGCGAGATTCAATTTTTTTTGTGGTTTTAATTTTTTTCTGCTTTCTATAAGGAATAAAACTAACGTAAAAGTGATTTGCCGCAAACAGTAAACCATTTCTATTAGCATATGAAAAAATTAACTTCGGTTCACTGGTATTTTTAGAGCATTTGGGAAAATAGGAAATTTTGGGCTAAAAATCAAACATTTTCCCAAATGCTCCCAAAATAAAATACAATTGAATCGAAGTTGGCTTTATCATAGGTTCATTAAAAAGGTTTTACGATATGCGGCAAATTAATTTTCCGTAGTTTTATTCCTTGTAGAACGCGGAAATAAATTAAAATCCGCGAAAAATTGTTAATCTCGCGCCAACCCGTGATGATCCACCTTAAGCGGTTAGGTCATGTAAGACGAAAGATTCGCTCCAAAGTGTTAATGCCCTCTGCTAATCTGAGAGCAATAGTTTTATTTTAATAACCCTGTTTCAGGATTTGCTAACATAACATTTGGTTTTGGTTTGAAATTTAATAAGCTTTGAGCACGCACGAAGTATTTTCAGCTACATTTAGATCCCGCAAGGTGTAGAAATTATCCGACTTTAGTTAGTAGGTAGCTATAACAATTTCCCTCTCTTTGTTGTGCTTACAACACAGAAAAGCTTGAAATTCCACCCTGACTTTCAAGCGATCCATTACTTCTATAGGTATTTTTAGAGCTATAATATAATATAGAGAGATTATGTATACTAAATATATATAAAGAGAATAATGTTGCAGAGAATGCTCTGCAACATTATTCTGTTTATATTTTATTAATTTATAAATAACACTCCAGTCTAAAACATTTTGGGGTTGTTTGTTTAGGTTCTTTTTTAAAAAACAACATGTTAGAATATGTGTTAGAACGATGTTTATTTTGCTTGAAGGTATAGTTATGTGTGGCATTTTTAAAAGGCATAAGGTTCTGCGAATCATTATCATCATTATTTTGGCCTTTTCCCACGTAGTAGGGTCGGCACAACAGCAGGGCTATTCAGACTCTACGCTACCGAATCATCGACACGTAATCTGACATACACTGGCCTGCAAAACTAAGTAGTATCACATTTTTTTTTTCTAAACTGTAGAAGTTAGAGATTTAAATAAAAAACGTTTTATAGCAAATTTTGTCTGCTTTCATTGATGCTATAGAAAACGATAAATTAGTAACATTTTTAACTAAAAAAAACAACATTAAAATAGCCATTTTTAGGTGTCCAAAAACTCTATTAACATTTTATATGTATGTTTTACGTGTTATTTAATTTTTAATAACTGGTATTGCCTCCTCGGGTTCTGATTACAGCTTTGAGCCGGTTTGGCATACTGAACACGAGGTTTCAGAGCACGGAGGCTTACGATCATACGGATTTTTTTAAGTTAAAAATGTTACTAATGTTTACTAGTTACGAAGAAAGCTGATTAAATGTGCGATAAAATGTTTTTTTATTTTAAATCTCTAACTTCTACAGTTTAGAAAAAAATAAAGTTTAAAAGTGTGAGATTTAGTTTTGCAAGCCAGTGTAGTTTAACGCAAAATTCATATATTTCTGCGTACTGCAAGGAATTAAACTACCAGAAAAGTGATTTACCATAAATAATACAACATTTTATATGAACGCATGTTTAAAAAAAACTTTGTACTTTTGGAGCAATAATTATTAATAATATAAGAAATTTATTATTAAAAATCAACAGATTACCAGAACCAACATAATTTCATACTAACTATAAAGATAGTAACATGGATTAGTGATCGCAATGGAGGTGTTAAAAATAAACGACGTCTTACGACGTCCACGGGCTAAGTTGGAGGGGTCAATTCTTACAGCACGGTCGTAAGAATCGATCCCACCGACCTAGACCATGTTTTCGAACGGACTAAGGGACCAACCAAATAAAGGGCAGTAGCTTCCTTCTGTGTTAGTAAACACCTTCACTTCACTGCGATCACCAATCCGCCTTCCAAGCGTAGTGATTATGGTATATCAGTTGACGTAGGTATGTGTGCTGGTGAAGGATAAGGTAAAGTTCAAGGGGATTCCGACCTTCACTACGTAATGGAAAGCACTGTCAACTTCGAAAAAAGGAGGAGGAGATTCTATATGCCGTATGTATTTTTTTTAAGGTATGTCCGTTGATGTCTCCGTTAATTATGTACCGATTTTGAAAATAATTTCGCTATGTAGGTATAGATAATGATCCTGAGGTGGTCCTATAATTAAGTCCCAAGGGATTAGTAGGTATTTGTCCCACAAAACTTAAAAACATTGTAAAATTAAGGTATTCGAAGTCGGTTTTGAATTTTTTCGAAGTAATGAATTTATTGGTTGTGTAGTCTGCCTGCGTCAACCCTATGAGCTGATTTTAAACCACATTGAAATAAATATTAGTCCTGGCTCAAATGTAGCAGTAAACAGGACGTTCAGACTCATTATGCAGGATACTCCCGATTTGTGTGTAATCCGTCTGTTGATTTAAATTAGGAATACAGGGAATTCATTTAAAGTTAGACTTGAAAGGGATTTTCTCGGGGAGAATGAGTTTTTGACCGTAGTATTTTGTAAATTTTATTGTAGGTAAGTCTGATTAAGGAGAAAATGTTCCTAATAAACCGCCAAGTGCGAGTCGACTCGCACACGAAGGGTTCCGTACCGTAAAAATCAGGCAACTTTTTTAAAGAACATCAAATTTTCACTTGTTCGGAGACCCCTTTCAATTTTCAACTTTATTATATTTTTAGTTTTTGTTGTAATTACAGATGATATGTTATTTATAGACAGTTTCATGTGTCCTACCTATTGTGGTTCAAGAGATACAGCATTGACAAACGAAGAGCAAAAATAGCCAATAACAACACGTTTTTTTGTATGGAAGCTCTTTTAATTTGGATATTTATTTTATTTTTATTATTTGTTCTTATAGCGAGAAGACACATAATACACATTCTCTGAAAATTTCAACTGTCTACCTCTTACGGTTCATGAGATAGAGCCCTGTAACAGACGGACGGATAGGACGGACAGCGGAGGCTTAGTAATAGGGTTCCGTTTTCACCCTTTGGGTACGGAACCCTAAAAATCACACTTTTTCAAAACTACAAGTACCACATTATCATCATTTCGACCGAAAGACGTCCACTGGACAAAGTCCTCTCCCAAAGATCGCCACAGTGGACACCACCTAATTTAATTTGTATATTTTTTTACAACTTAAATCTCATCTCATAAACCCTATTTAGGCGCGTCCTCTATAGTAAGTAGGTACTTTACTTTGCCTCCATTAATGTCATTAAAGGACATTTACTGTACCTAAAAATGTCTAATGCTCATAAATTCGTCAGCTCACAACAATCGTTGACTCAATCATTCCCCGAAACCCAGACATAACACGCGCAAATGGGAAAAAGTCTTAAAAGGCCATGTTTCACTAAAGCAATGTGACACTTTGTTTGACTAAGAACCGGTTGTCTCTTGTCAAATTGTTTTTTTTTGCCGAATTGACGTTGGCGAATGATGTGAGGAGATTTGTTAATTGATCTGTCAATTAAAGAGATGATCAGCGTACGAACAACCAACTGTAAGCCATCGATAAATGTGTTCTCGAAGGTCTATCCTAAAACAATAAAATTAGGTCATCCGTTTCACTAATTAAAAATCGAATTCACTATTCTTAGATGTGACAACCTTCGTTTCACAAAAATACTATAAGAAGAACACAAAAAACACATCTAAATCACATATAAATCGTCTATCAAAAGTGTGACCTTAATCCTATTCACGTGTAACCAAATAAAGGCCATTTTAAGGCTTAAAAGAGACGTAAATACATTAAAATGTGTTGAGTAAATTGCCTAAACTCAAAGTACCTAACGTAACCAAAGGAATAATATAATTATATTAAATAACCTGCTGAAGGACGTAACCACGGTGACGCTGTTATTTTCAAAATAAAACATGGCTGTCCTTGATGGTTATAATAATATTTTATTTACACACGACAATGTTACATTAAAATACTAGGTCATGTTAATCTAACCGAACGCAGGTGAATATAAGCCCTATTGGCTGAACAATTAGAACTTATTCGAAATTCTAATTAACCTCTGTACAAAAGGCGAAAAAAAAACCGCAAAACCCTGATGTTCTTTTTATTGTCTCGCAAAAAGTGTGAAAAATAGATTATACCGTTGGTAAGGCCAATCAGACACAAAAACATAACTAAAAAATGTGGAAGCGTTTGGGAGTTATGTTATTTTCTGTAAATTTGGAAAATTTTGCACCCATTTCCACATTTTTGGGCGCCATGTCCATAATTTAAGCAATAATAGTATTGCTCATACAAACGTGTTCAAATGGTAACTACGTCAAGGAATTTGCTAGATCTTCAAAGATGAAGTTTGATTTTGTGAACTTTTTTCTACAAAGTTTGAGCATAAAGATGCTCAAACTAAAATAAAGTACTTTAAAAAAATATCCATTTCAAGAGGATTTTAAAATGCTATCAAACTTTGATATTTTATACCACAAGTTACTTAGATTTTGGCTGTTAATGTATCGAAAGTGCTATTTTTACTAGAGACAAAATGAAACAAACACATCATTAAACATACTTTTGTACCAGCTCGAAAGTCATTAATCTGATGTTTAAAAACCGTGAGTCAAAATGATTTTTGCTCTCATGTGTGGCATAATCTTTTCCACTCATATGGAAAATGATTCGAATCCAGAATGGTGAAATGGATTAATTAAGTAGGCCATGCTCGCCACCGAAATTTAATTACAGTGGCCCTCATTTTTAATTATATTAAAAAAACAGTATTTAAAAACGGCTTTTACTATCATAATGTGAGGCTAATATAAAAAAAATATATACATACATATGTATATATAATGTTTGTTTCAGCGCCGATTTTAAACGTTAAACACAAATATCTTGTCAACCAGCGGGGCTAGCGGGAGGGGAGCGGTAGCGTTCGGTATGTGATTAGTGCGGATTTTTTAGTCGCTATTTTACAGTGGTCTGGCCCGCATCGCGCTTACGCAGTGGAGGCGTATTTTGGCAACGAGTTTTCGTTGAGTAAAGCACAGCGCAAGTTTTGTAATCGCTTTCAAATCCGCCGTTTATTCAGTTAATTAAGTCGTGGGAAGCAAAGTTTAGAGCGACAGGTTGTTTACTGAATCATTCAATTGGCCCTCGAAATAGACCTGTGCGATCGATTGAAAACATCAACCGAAGAAAATCATCGGGCCATTTTTCTTCGAGAATGACCGATGTGCAACGGTTACAGTGACGAGCGACCGGTATACGGACAGGATTAAATTTTTTTTTTATACCGCTGCTTGTTCTTTATAAATAATATCCTACTATGTATGAATTATGTATAATATCATTAATTTTTTATCCATAATTCAAGCTTTTTCTCGTGTTTTGGGGCTAGATCATGCTGTGTGGATTGTCCAGCATTATTATTCATATTATATAGTATTTGTGTTGCAGAAGAGGGCTGTTCGTGCTATCTATAGTATGGGTCCCAGAGAATCCCTGCGTGCTAAATTTGAATTTAGCACGCAGGGATTCTCTGGGAATTGACATGGTACTGTCATTATGTTTATTTCTTTGAAGAAATAAACATAATGACAGTACCATGTTAATATATTTATGAAAACCTATTATACACTCATCTATGAGTGTACAATAGGATATTTCTAAATATCAATCGGTTCCTTAAAAATAGCGATGTACATAATTTGAATACAAGAAATAAACATAAACTCGCTGTGCCCACAACTAGACTACACAAAATTAATGTATCTTTTAAAGGGCAATGTATACGCTTCTACAACAAAACTCCTAGTGAGTTGCAAAAATTATCAGTAAATAAATTCGAACAAATTGTCAAAACCTTCTTGTGTAAAAGGCCTACTATAAAATATTAGATTATCTAGAGGATAAAAAAGCTTGAGACGGGATTTGCTCCAACTCGAAAAATAACAACTAACTAATAGGCTAAAGGTTTCTTCGTCGCTTCTTTACTTTAGTCTACATACCGAAGCGACTGAAATCAAAAATATCACGTTATTTCCGTGTCTGTGTTTAATTATTAAGAATTTGACCTTTTCTAAGTGTACATTTATTGTATTTATGGAAATAAAGAGTTTTTGACTTTGACATCATCATCATTCTATGTTAGCCTGGACATAGGCCTCAGCTTGACGCATCCAGCATCTGCCAGCAGTCTTTCGAAGGTCGTCATCTCTGGCCGGAAGGCGTCCTACACTACGTTTGCCGAGTCGTGGCCTCCACTCAATAACACGTTTACCCCCAGCGATTTTCGGTTATTATTATTTTGTTATAGTACGGTGGGCAGTGACCCTAACTAGGTACAAAGAAACGTCGCCATTGACTAAACGAACCTTGCCACTAAATATAACAGCAGCAGACGACATAAAGTAAAATACCCAGAGAGAAATACAAAAGCAGACAGACAGACAGACTGTGTTATTAATAGCTGACGGATTCTCGGATTCGCAAGACAGGAATTTTGTAGATGAGCGATGCGCTTGCACATACGAGTTGCTTGTTATTTAATGTGATTTTAATAATGAGTATTGATTATGTAGGTAGATATTTTATTCAAATGGCAATGGCCTTTATTAACAAAGAAAATTACAATCAAATAATAAAAACTAATTAGAAATAGTATTAACAATTGAAACAACATTGCTAACATCAACTGTAGGTGGGTAGATGTATGCATGATAGGATGTGTAGGTATAATTTGTAATAATTCAATTATTTACCTAATCTTTTCCAAAAAAAATTAAATTCATTTATGAAAGAGCATCCACTAAAAAAAATAAGTCACATTCCATAAGTCAAATCCACTAGTCATTACTCCGTCAAGTTCTCTTTTAGCCAATTTACATTATAAGTAAAAATTATCTTTTCGTCAAGTCTTTCGTTCGTCAAATTGGGTATACGTCTAATCCGTTTTGTACAGTCAAGAAAACAATACATAACAATAATCAGTACTTTATTTGAAGTAGGAGTTTTACAACAATCAGAGTCCGACGAATCCATGTCTTCAAAACATTCTTCAAAAATCTTTGGTATGGATTTAAATTCATTTTGTACCCGATCTTTGCAAATGTCCATGTTATGGAGACAAAGGTGTCGATTCTGTTGTTTTAGAATTAGCTAAAATTAGCTAATATTCGGTAAAATTAGGATTTAGGAATGTCAAATAGACGAAAGCTATTCTATGGTGTCGATTCTGTTGTTTTAGAATTAGCTAAAGTTAGCTAAAATTAGGATTTAGGAATGTCAAATAGACGAAAGCTATTCTCAGTTTCAAAAGTTAGGCTGGCAAATTAAAATTAGGATGACAGATCTAAAACAACTCAACTTAGTTATAAATAGCTTTTCTTTGCATTACATTTTAGCTATGATTAGAAACGTCTACCTAATTTTAAGAGGCATCTAATTTGATCATGATTAAAATTTATAGGCAAGATGCTGGATGGATAAAAAACTAGAAATCGTAAAATTTTAGTTAGTTACCCTAAAACAACAGAATCGACACCTTGACTTCAGTGTATAGGATTAAATATTTTAAAATCTTTGATATTATTTGATTATATTTATTCAACTGATCCTTACTCCTAAAAAACATGTAATTATTGAGAATCAAATAAATAACACTACGTTTAAGTATTAGCTTCTGCGGCTTTGCGTTTTCTGATTTAAAAGTTACACAAATGGTATTCCAGTTCTAGAACTACATCTATACAAAATTTCAGCTCGATTTGTTTCGTAGTTTAGGCGTGAAGCGGTAACTTACATCTAAACCATCGAGGTAGGATTCTATCTCGATGATCTAAACATTCAAATAGAACATCACATATTACTGTGATTGTGATTACAAAGGTTTTTAAATTTTCCAAATATCCTCCACGTTACGAATGAATGGAAATGAAGATTAATACGATTTCGATCCATTTCATTAATATCCTAATACCATGATCCCTTGTGAATAGCAGCGGACGATTTAATCACGTGGGTTTTACCGATACTTGTCAACAGGTACAGTCACATACATGACTTACCTGACAGGTGAATATAAATATTGATATTTTAGTTAAGTTAAAACCACGTAGAAATAATGCCCAGGCGAAGATTGCAAAAAATGGACCTGCCTTGGTCCATCGGAGTTTCGATTACGCTTAGAGGCCGGCCACCGGGGGGTTCTTTCGTGGGTCAAGCAATACGTTTTATATTTTCTCTTGGTACTAAGTACCTACCTACTATTTGAATTGATTTATAAGTACAATGTAATTTGCCTATGAGAAATAAATGAATAAAACTAGTCGGGGGATGAAGTATGGTATATTAATATGTTCACAGATATATGTATGTCCCCCACTAAATCAAAAAAAAAAAATGGATGGCGATGGAAGGACGATAGCAAAGAGTTGTCCTGCAATAGTTATATAATCAATAACATAAAACCTAAATAAAAAGAGTTAAAGGCTTTTGCTCTACTGAGGTTAACCTTTGATAATATGACATATTTTCAGCTGGTTATGCGTGGATAAATACAGAATTGGACTAAAAAGAATAAACATAAGATAACTTCAAGAAACAGTATAGATAACTAAAATAACTAACTATATTTCGCATCAGCCACCAACATAGGACCCTGGCTCATAGGACATGCATGACAGCCCGTTATCAGGAATGGGTATAGACAAAATACAGTCTATTGGAACTTCGATCAATTATATAATTGATCGAAGTATTGGAAGCTCTGAGATAGAAAACTCCCCAGAGGATATAAATTGCAGCCGCTCTCTGTAATAAGTGGCGATATTTTTATCGGTTCATTTATAACAACCAGATTTTTATGGAACAAAACCCATTTTCAATTACATACATAGATTTACTAGTAAATCTATGCGATTTAAAATCGGTATACAATGTATACAGGGTGTGGCGTAATGAGTAGATAATCCTGTACCCACTGTGACTATTCGGAAAATCTTAATTTGAATTCAGTTTCACGGTTTTCGAGCTATTAGGCATTTTTGAAAATTTGAAAAAAGTTAGACCTATTATATAATTATTATCTAAATTGTTATCCAAATTTAAAATGCAAACTATTTTCTCAGTCTGTTTTCTGAATAGCATTCCTAGATAGTGGTGCTATCAAATGCGCTACCAATATTGTACGGTAGCCATACTTTTTTTTATTTATTTTTGACCGCAAAACTCAAAATAGTTCTTTCTTTTTTCTAGTTTTGGTATATCGTGATGTAAAAAAAATGTAGGGTGACATGAGTGCCCAATTAATCAATAAATAACCTATTATATTTATTATTATTTTATTTTATTTATATAATAATTCGCTTTTGTTTTTTTGTACCTAAATTTAAGTATTCTTTGAGATGTAGTCAACTGTGAAAACACAGCGAGCTCTTGTAAGGCTTAGACAACATAATAAAGAACACTCTATCACCGGTTTTGAATGTCGATTTAGATGACAAGGCATGGTCGCAGGCCTGTCAAATTGGGAGTCTTAGGTATACGCAAAATTTCAAGTTTAGCTCTTCCAGCTTTAGTTGAAAAAAATTTAAAGTCATCTTGTTTGGTCCTACCTGGAATTTCATTCAAAATTTCATTTTTAGACGAAGCTCAAACGGCTTGGCATAGTGCTTGCCCCAATACTGCTCCCCCAAAATCTCTTTTGACCCAACGGCAACGGAACGGACCTCTGTGTGAGTTAACACGGAATTGTTTGTTACAAACAATTCCGTGTCAACTCACACAGAGGCCGTCCGTGCCCGTCTCCTGGCCGCTTCCAAATGGGAGTCAGGACATTGGTTGCAAGCATTTCCTTCATTTAACACTGGCACTTTATTGGATCCCGTAACTTTCCGTATCGCAACATGTCTTCGGTTGGGTGCAATGTGTTGCGCGCCTTATCAATGCCAGTGCGGTACTGTTGTCGAACAGCTTGGTCATCACGGATTATCGTGTACTAGGGCCGCCGGTCGGATGTCTCGTCATGCCAGCCTTAACAACGTCATCCGGCGGGCCTTTATCACCGCTAACATACCAGCTATTCTCGAATGGTCTGTTGCGTGACGATGGTAAGAGGCCCGACGGCATGACACTAGTCCCATGGGAATTGGGGAGACCCATTGTGTGGGATGCTACATGCGTCGACACACTTGCGCCTTTCCATCTTCCGAGGACATCCATAAGGGCGGATTTGGCCGAGGATCCGAGGATGTCTTAATGCAATGCAGCCAGCGTCTTGGGGACGCTTCCGACTAGTATTGATATGGATCAGTTGAGCTACCTGTAGATTGTTTGCAACAATCTGCAGTTAGCTTACAATTGAAACAATTGTAAATACTAGTTCTAATTTGTTTTTATTATTGAGTTGTTATTTTCTTTGTCAATAAAGGCTCTGAATTTAAAAATATTGCATTTTAGATTTTGATGATTTTGATTTCAATAAATACAAAAATTTAAAAATATTGCATTTTAGATGAGTCAGAAGCATTTTTTTTAATTTACAAGTTAATTTAATTTTAATAATAAATACCAATGTTACTGGAGCTGTATTAGAGCATGTCTTAATGTAAAAGTACCTCGTAAATGGCAATGTCATGTGTAATTTTCCATCGAATTGATGTTTATGTATTGCATTCAATTAATTATTCTATGCATCATATCGTACCTATGAAGTAGCTCGGACGTCGGAGGTAATTCTATTTTTGTAGGTCTATTTTCAATAAACATCAAAACAGGAGGATATCAGTTAAAAATTATGGAGTCAAAATCGAATTGACGACTGTAACTCCGAATTTTAATGATATTTTTCTTTCATTATTATTATGAAAGAAAAATACCAATAAAGATATTATTAAATATCATTTTATTAGGCCCCCGAACAAAAGTCAAGGTTTTCTTCATAAGGGAGAATTTTCAAGAAGGAATAAAAATAAAATAAGAAAACTGTAAGAAGCCCATGAAACAGACATTCTGACGTCAGAACTGAGATTAGATGTTGGAAGCCATGTTGTTATTATTCTTCTATACATTTTTATTATTATATTTTTAATCCTGCGTCCGACTGTACCTATTTGACAGAATAGAACACTTCCGCATGCATGATCAAGTCATTGATGAGTGACATTCAGTATCGACCGCTCGCCAATTAGAACGGTGCGGCGTGCGCCGCATTTCGGGGCTTTGATAACTGTTCACCGAAATTAGTCATCAGGTACACTCTACTCTACCTGATGACTAATTTCGGTGAACTAATTTCGCCACTCGCGCGACGCTTAATTTGCAAGGGATTTACCATTTTATCAAGAATAACGACATTAATAATAAAAATCGGCCTATACTAACGTAGAAACGACCTTACGTCACCAAACATCCCTGTCGGAAGATTGGTTGCAAACGCGATTAACTTATGCTGAGACAGGGACCATTTTGTGACTCAAGCAAGTTGTTATTTCTTTGTCTTTTTATTTTTTATTATTTTATGTTCCTACTTGTACGAGTGACAAATAACATTTTCTATTCTATTCTAGAAAACCCTCTTTTAAAGAGTTATAATGACTCAACTGACAGTTTAGTATGTGATTTTATTGTGTTAATGCCGATTGGTGCTACAAGGAACTTTATACTTACTAGCGGACATGGAACTACGCAGGTCCCGTACAAAAATGGAACATCTTAATGACGTCTCGATTCTATCGAGAAACCAAACTTAGGGCTCTGATTCTAGAACAGAGTTTATGGTGTAAGTTATCATTATATTCATTGGAACAATGTGTTTCGCTTTGTTTTGTCTTCAGCACTTTAAGTTAGCTTCTTGTAAGAATGAAGTTAGCGGCCCTTAAAGGTATCCCTGAGGTATATAAGTAAAATGTACATCTATTTTTACAGCTTACCAATACAATGGCGTAGGTACCTAGTCTTATTAAAATGTTAATGATTAAGAATTCGTCTAGATATTATAAATTTGTTGTAAATGTACATCTATTTTTACAGCTTACCAATACAATGGCGTAGGTTGACTAGTCTTATTAAAACGTTAATGATTAAGAATTCGTCTAGACATTATAAATTTGTTGATTGTCCAAGTGGACAATCAACAAATCCAATCAATTTGATTACGATCAAATGATTGACTGTCCAGCCTTTTAACCTACATTCATAAGTAAGTAAGTAATAACTCTGCATCTTGTAAATCGATTTTCTTGTCCACTAATAAAAATAACTAGTAAAGCATCTGAAAGTAGTAAGGTATGAGATATTAATCACGTCTTTCTGTCAAGCTTTTGCTGTCCAGGTGCTGATTGATTGGCGATATCTACTTTATGACTGGTTTCTACCTGGTGTTGGCACAGTCAACGTGAAATATAAATACAAACGTGTAACTTTACTACGTCTAAAACGTTTTTTGGATGAATGACCCGGTTCAGCCATTTTTATCTGCTGTATCAATGTACTGGGAGTAATATTCGAATATCCTAATATATTGCAATTTTTGGGTGTATTTATTTATTTATTCCACCGTAGATACACATGATGTCGTTACACTTTTTAAATAATTTATATTGTAACAATCTCACACACATTTTTATTATAGGAAACACAATAAGGGTTGTTCATAGAAAATAAAAATAAAAAACAGACAGATATGGACTCTTTTACAAAGTAAATTAAATAAAGTTGGTCAGACTAAAATGAATAATAAATAAATTAAAAGGTATGTCAAAGTATGCTGCTATGGACAAATGTACTCCTAACCTTATCGCCGAGGCGGTCATGGCGTAAAAATCGAACCCCTCCAACTCAGCCCGTCGTCCACGTTATTAAAATACCAACACAGAAGAAAGCAACTGCCCTTCCTCTAATAGGTTCCCTTGCGACGCGTTTAATAACGTGGACGTATGTCTGCTGTTTACAAAGTAAATTAAATAAAATTGGTCAGACTAAAATAAATAATAAATAAATTAAAAGGTATGTCAAAGTATGCTGCTATGGACAAATGTACTCCTAACCTTATCGCCGAGGCGGTCATGGCGTAAAAATCGAACCCCTCCAACTCAGCCCGTCGTCCACGTTATTAAAATACCAACACAGAAGAAAGCAACTGCCCTTCCTCTAATAGGTTCCCTTGCGACGCGTTTAATAACGTGGACGTATGTCTGCTGATCAGTGTACCCCCTCTCCCTTTTGGCACGTATAGGTTGAGCGTTCAGATTGAGACGTAAGTTAATAACAGAGCTGACTGTACATTTTTGCACCTACCTGTCTCTAGTGCCAATATCATGCAATTCACGTGGAAAAGGTTTTTTATCTTAAAAATAGCTGTAAGATTTTATACACTTGGTATGTTATGGGTAGCATTAAGCCCTTTTATGACCTCATGATAAGGCTAATTGCTTAAGCGAATTACCTACTTCTTTCGGGTTGAGATCCAGATATGAATGCGCAAAAAAGTTTTGATTCTAAAGGCTGAAAATGCAGTTGATGGTAATCAACGATCCTGAGATCATAGTATAAAATGAAAGGGTTTAGTAGTATACAGAAAATTCTGCACTAAACATTTATTTCATTTCATAAATTTAGTAGGTACTTTTTCTTTAGATGGAGCCCATTACTTTTCCAGGATTCTCACATTATCTATATATGATAGATGCCAGAGAATCACACCCGGAAAATATATTATCCCACGTTATCGCTAGAAGCGATTATTGTATTTATTCGTTTTAGGGTTAGTCTATTAAGGTTTTTATTCATTCACCCTAGAACGAAATTGTGAAATGAACGAACGAAATTGCAAAATTGCCAATCTCTTTTCTATGACAAAAGTATCGTCGCAGGATCATCCATAGATAAAATAAACTCTAGAAAGTGCGTGCGGTGCTATTTGCACGGAGAGGTTGAATGGTTCCAACCTAGACACTTTTGACACGCGTCCCTCCATCTATAGTTTATTTCATCAAAGGTAAAATGTGTCATTCTGAGTCGATACTTTGTTTATGGTAAAGCGATTAATTCAGTGGAATTAGGGCGCTGTGTAACAGTACAAAATGTGGCAGCTGAATATTGTTCAGAACAGATGGGGTTCAACCCAATTTTAATACTTAAGTACCTACAAGAAAATTTATACGTTAATGCCTAATAAGTGTCAAAACGTTTGAATATGCACTTAAGGAGCTTTAAGCACGTTGTCTAATGTATTCCTAAAAGGTAAGTAATAGTTAGATACTAAATTTTATAGAAAAAGTAATCTCTTATGTTAAAGAAATCTTCAATTTGAAAATTCGTTTACTAAAATCCGTGAGAGGTGAAATTGATAGGTACCAAAGAAAGAGATAAATAGGTAAATTATGCTAAACATTTCACGCATCCTAATGATGGTGATCGACACGATAAAGGAGAGGTCAGGTGCAGGACCAACAACACCGCCAATTTCTTGACTCCGGGCTGCTGCTGTCTTTTATTTCTAATCTAGGTACCCTAACGCAGAACTAAGTGTACCTTCCTAAGCAGTCGTGCGATTACGCTAAAATCTCCCATTCAATGGAGCGCCATGCTATACTAGGTATAAACAATTTCGGTTTCCATCACATGCTACAAAAACAAATTACATACAATTTTCTGGCTGGATAGAGCCACGTCGAAGCTGTCAACGTCAAAATATCACAAAGGTCAAACTCAATCGTATTGTTTTATTTTTATTTATTTGTTAATAATCATGTTACTTGTAGTTAAACTTTCCTTCGTCGATCGGCTTCATCCCGCCAGAAAGACGTATGTTTTTACTTAAGTACCATAGTGGTAACCCAAACCTTTTATGCCCATTCTCCCTGGATGGCCCATTCAATGGAAATGGGGGATTTTAGCGTATTTATAGTAATCGGACAGCAGAGCTGCCAGATGTCTAACTATAGGTACCAACTACTGTAGTTATATGTATTATAATACAATATATATAGGAACTTAGATAAACACGATAAACAGATAAGATCAGATCTCGTTATAAGTTCCAAATAAAGAAAGAAAATAATTTCTAAAAACAGTAATTTCCAAAACCTGTTACTGTAATAGGAAAAGAATAATGATAAAATAATAGAGACCTTACGAAAATTTTCTCTCCGTGCTCAAGTAAAATGGGTCGGCTCCTTGCATAGATCTAAGTAAAAAAGGAGAGATTATGTACTAGCTTCTCGAAAGTGGAAGGTTCAAATTAGGTCCAGTTAGGTTCACCCATCTCAGTCATAGTCGGACCGGCCACCGCGCGCGGCGGCGGCGTTCGTTTATCGCGTGCTTGCTACGACGTATTTTTTCTGATTTATTGACTAAAAGACTACAGCAATACCCTCGTGTTCATTCAATAAGTATACAGAAAGCTCTAGAACAAAAGTTAAAGCTTCTCACTCAGCTCACACTCACTAGCACTCGCAAGTACAGGTTTATTTCGTAATTTACAGACAAGGATAATTGATATTGTATACTATACATTAGTGCGTAAGAAGAGATGGCAATACACGTCTTGTTGCGAGTTGCTTTGCATGAGGAACTCCCGATTTTTTTAATATTATAGTGGGGTCGTACTAGTGACTAATATTGTTGTCTCGGTCGCACTTCGGTCTTAGATACGTCTTTCCATCTTTGTTGTTGCTTTCCATATTGCACAAGTCTGGAAATGTAACTGTGAGCGTCTGTGTTTGCGAGTAGTTGTAAAATGGCCGTTGTTGAGTAAGCGTTGGAAGAACGAAACACATCTTCCCGTTTTTACTTAGATCTATGGCTACTTTATGTACATTATGGCTTGTATTTTTAAGATTTTAATTTTCTCTACATTTTCTATAAACTCAAAGAATCTATAAAAGATTTTGAAGCATTTTGCCCGCAGCAAGCGAACGTCTGCAACGAAGGAGGTTGCGTCTGCTGTCCCATCGGATTATGAGAGTGAGGGAATATAGAGTTCACCTGTGTTCAAGTGTGCACACACGTATGTATACATAATATTATAATATGTCCGACGTACATGGCTAGTCTCCATTGAGACTAGCTATTTTTGTTATTGCGTCAAGAGCGATAACTTTCTTAAAATCTAGCTCCATGCCTTTTCCCGGGATAAAAAGTAGCCGGTTATTACAGACTTAGAGCTACATCTATGCCAAATTTTAATCCGAACCGTTCAGATTTATTGACAAAGAAAATTACAATTCAATAATAAAAACAAGTTAGAACTAGTATTTACAATTGAAACAATTAAGCTATCTTCAGACTGTTGCAAACAATCTACAGGTAGCCTAATTGATCCATATCAATACCAGTCAGAAGCGTCCCCAAGACGCTGGCTGCATTGCCACGCTGCATGGCAATGCTGATGCTTTGCGCCAGATAGCCGCCAGCTCTCGGGTCACTATAAATTTCGGCACGGAGAGTACTATAAATTTCGGCATCAAAATGAAAGATTCTTGTGTTTAGGACCCGTAGGTATTCGTGAAAACGAAAATCGATATTTCTGATTCGTTTTCGCGCAAATGCTATCTAATCTATATAAGTGACATAAGAGTTGGATTTGCACGAAAACCACATCTGCTACGAAAACTAATTAGACAGTTTGATTGTATCTAACCCGAGGAATGTAACATTCTGCCCAAATCCTGAACGGTTTAATGAATGTTAAAATGAAAAACTAGAATAAGTTTTGAATATAAATAAATACAATACAAATATATTTCCGTTTTCTTATTAGTTCCCCATAACAAAATCCCCGTCGAATATTTTGATGCCAAGAGTGAGAACATGTGCTTAGAACCTATGCACACTGTTAACACACCTACCGGTACTGTTAATGTACCTATTCCTCAAGCTTTTTACGCATTTTCATTATCGTTTAAAATAAATCAGTGCTCAAGTTCCCTGTAAGATTTATAGAGCCATGTTGTGGGTTATATGGTCTTGAAACAATGACCTTTTGTGGTGAGTGCTGCGTACACTCGCTCGTAAAAGTTAAATGGCTTAAAAAGTAAATTGATACTTAGCATAATTTGTTTTTGACGCTATTTCAATTTATTATACTTTTTGAGTGAATGTAACCGCACTGGCTAAGTCAGTTTGGTGGCTCAATGATCAATAATCAATAATCATTTATTTCGTACATTGAAAGAGTAACAGGTCATATTCGTTTCTATAAAAATAAGTAGGTACCTATAGATCTGATCGCTAGGACTATTTAATTTAATTTAATTGTACATTAATATATTTTATTTTATTTAAATTTTAAATTTGTAATTGTGTATTTAAATGCAAAATGTATGTATGTGTTAGTGTAATCTATGGTTCAATTTGGTCTGAAATAAATGATTTTTATTTTTTTATTTATTTAAGCCGCTGAGAGTATACGGAATAGAGTTCAACTAGGGTTTGAGCTGCTGTGTGGCTCCGGCTTAGAATTTGTACCATCCTAACTCCTCTCGCGGGTGTTATAAGAGGCGACTAAGAGATATCCGCCGGGGGCGGGCAGCAGCGCCCCTGCAGAACAATTCTACCACCGAACTGCGATGCGGATATTATGGGAATAACCCCTATGAGAAAAAAGCCAGCAAGGCGCTTGTCAGAAGGACCTGCTTCCAGCAGTGGACCAATATAGGCTGTTGAGGTTAAGTGAGGTGAGATTCAGGAGTGTGTTGAAGAGCTAGCTTCCCAAAAAACAATAAAAAAAATAGAGGGAGACAGGTTAAAAGGGACCTAAAAGAAAGCTGGAAAAACATGGTGAAGGGTAACGAGAGATAAAGGAAAGTGGAACAGGTTGAAGGAGGCATTTGTCAAATGAAGACAAACAGACCTATACATCGATGTCGCAGCATAAGAATAGTATATAAAATAAATCGAAATGATTGAAGAGCTAGCTTCCACCTCACAGACATAACTTGGGTGGTACTTGGTTAGGAAAATAGACAATCTCCATTTAGTAACTATAATAACTCATTTATCTTCATCAAAAAATGTGATATTTCATAACTCTTTCGCCTTTTCAACTCCAAAGCTGTGCGTCCATCGAATCAAAATCGGAGCGTACGCTGCGGACACGGCGTCGGTATTTACTACACGTCGGTATTTGCAGATAATTATGCCGACCCAGTGCATGCTGTACCATAGAAATCAATACAAAGCAACAAATCCTTACGCTGCGTAGGCTCGATTCCGATCCGGTGGACGAACAGCTTCAGATTAGACAATCAGTATAACTCATTTGTCAAGGGTTATTATCAATTATGGAATTTAACCCTTGATATCAAATGAGTAGGGAGAAAACTTTTGCTTAGCTAGCAATTTTTCACCTCTCTATTCTAAGGCCAGTATTATGAAAGCTTGCTCAGTCACCGATCTCTGCTTGAGTAAAGCTTTTCTATAGCATATTTGTTACTCAATCATAGATCTATGACTGAGGAAGCTTTCATAATACGGGCCTTACACTTTTCCCTCCGACTGTACCTACGTTCATTCCACCATATGAGCTTATTGAACTGAGCTTACGCGGACGTTGTTTTTAAAAACATAATATGCTGAAAGTTTTTAAAAGTTAAAACGACAACTTCGCTATAAATGTGCAATATTTTTAGCCGACTTCGAAAAAAGAAGAGAGGAAAGAGAGGAGGAGGTTCTATTCGGTATATCCGTCGATTTCTCCGTCATTATCTTGACCAATTTAAATGATTCTTTTGCAGATGTATAGAGGATGATTCCGAGATGGTCCCATAAAATTGTATTCCCGAGGGATTAGTATTTATTTCGCAAAACTTAAAAAACAGTTTAAAAATAAGCGATACAAAGTCGGTTTTTAGTCTTCTCAAAACAATCAAATTGCTATAGTACTACCCTCTTACTAATTAACAACGTCAACTTCTCTCTATTAAAACAACATCTAGAATTTGAGAATGATAAAAAAAGGCTTAGCCCATGTATATTTGTGATTATGAAGGTTATTGATATTAGACGATAAGAGGGAGGTAAGGGCTTCTTCTGTAAAATGAAATTACTCTCCACCCTTACGATAACAATATGTTTCTGTTGCTAACACAACTTTTGTTACTTGCACAACAACATTAACAATGGTAGTCTACTATTTTCATTTAAAATTGAATTTAACAATTCAAAAAAAAACAGAATATAATTTAAAATAAGTTTTGTCAAGTACTACTTTTTGGCTCGTCTGTACCTTACTTAGTTTTCGAGACCTTTAGCGCTTTGTAAAACAATTGCCTTGTCACGTTGAGAAGCCAAAAGCTTAACCTGACAAAAGTTGAGTAGAATACCGATCCTTTTTACTTCCTTAACTTCGCCCTGCGCACTCAGCCTTATTATTATTTTAGTCTTTACGGAGTTAAATAGTATACCAAAATTAGAGAAAACCTTTTCCAGTATTTGACACTGATTTGAAAACACCGTGTAAAATAATAATAATACTAACCCTAAATATCTGCGAGTTCCCTTGTGTGCAACTCAATTGCGCAATTCAGTTGAGCAAATTGAGCAATGGGACCCTTTATCGAACTTATTTGGTTCCCCATTGCTCAACACCAGTTGCTGTGAACTTAAAAATCAATAAGGTTATCAAATTTAGAAAAATATCGGATGTGACAATGACAGCTAAAGAAAAAAATTACAGATACCGTAAAAAATGACAGCTGAGGTCAAAAATTACAGCAATTATATCAAGGTATGCCTAGGTCTCTAGGTATTATTTAAGTTTAAAATTTCGTGAGATTGACTACTGTAATCAACACATTTCAAAAATCCCAAGCGCACATGGGATTTTTGAAATGTGTTGAAGATCGATGAAGTGCTTTCATCGAGTTATACCTGAGTGCCGCAGAGGGCGAAGGTCCGCCTGCGACAAAGGAGTTTGCGGGTTCGATCCCGCCGTGCAAATGTTTGTTGTGTTCTCGATGAAATTAGCTTATAAGTTGCGTGTTGTTACTTTCCGAAGAATATTTCGCAGGGTTAGAAAACATTATCGTTAATTATTATCAGAGAATATAATGTATAACATTACCTACTAACGCAGTATCAAGGAGTTGGGGTTGAGGGTTGACGATAAAGCAGGTGTTAGCCGGACGAAGTGTCACGTCTGCTAAACCGGATTTGCAAACAGAACCTGAGACTGATACTGCGAGCCAACCCGAGCGCTACGGCGGCGGCGGGCGCGAAGTATCAAACATATGAAACCGCCGTTTGCGTTCATACTAAAGCTGGCGCCTAGCGCGACGGGCTTGAGCGAGTTAGCACGCGTAATTTTCAAACGTTCCTATCCGAGCGTTATAGCCACACTATGGGCTTAGTCAACAAGCGACCTAATGAGCGGGTGGCGGGGATATCAACCCTTTTGGGTCTTGTCACGAGCGTCTTCGAAACAGCGTTGAAAGTGTAGCTTAATATAAAATTTGGCATATGCATATATATTTTAGTCATGAGTATAGTCTATAAAATAAGTAGATTCAGGTCAAAAACTAAAGTTTCAGCCCGACCTCAACAACCATCTACACACTAATTCGTCCTTTTGCATTATACAAATAAATATTATTTATTTCCAACTTTATTTATTTTGCGCACATCATCTCTTGCATTCAACACCTCCCATCTCAGGAGCGTACTGTCCAGTAATAAGTCCTCGTCCATGGTTTGCCACACCTGCAATACATCTAATCTAAACGATACAACACCCCACTCGTCACTATGGCCACCGCGCACGCGCCCGCCGTCGCGCCCGCTTTTAGCCCTAGCCACCGCGCATTCACTATGAACGCACACATAGACGAAAATCTCACCGGAGCATTTTCGTTTATAATTTTGATAAAATCAAGGTACTATTTTTGGCCAATTTCTCATTATGTTACGAATATTGCCAGCCCTCCTTAATTATTAACATTACCCGCTGGAAAATTGAATAGAAACTTTATTTTCAGCTAGAAAACTGATGGTTTTTTGTTCGTAAACTTTTATTTCTAACTTCAACCTTAACTATTTATGAGTTTCACTCGAGAGATTTTTAATTCATTACATTATTTATTTTATTGAAATAGTCTTTGCTTTAATCGACTCGATATTGAAATCAGGCAAATCCATTAATTATAAGGTAAATAGAGGTAGAAGATAAAAGTAAATTAGAACCCATTTTTACTTTGGTCGACAGCAAGCTTTACTCAAGGGGTTAAAAGTTACGATAAACAGTGTAAGCTAGTGTTACAAGACAAGATTATTCCGATAATGGGGCTTCCCATGTCAAATTACTAGCGAGGGGTGTTTTAGGGTTCCGTACACAAAAGGTACCAACGGGTCCCAGTTAATAAGCCTAAGCTACTTTGATCTATTTGTCCGCCCGTCACATATTAGGTATCTTTGTGTGTGTAGTTAAATGATATATGTGTAATGACAAAGTCAAAGTTCTTTCTTTCCATTAAACCGTAAGTACCTACAGATTAGGCCTTTGCCTTGCAGTGTGACGACGATAAGATACGTCAATTATTTCAAAGTAAACAACGATACGGAACCCTACGTGAGTGAGCTGGACTCACAATTGGCCGGGTTTTTTATTTATTGTTTACACGTTGGCGCCACTTTGCTTAGTTCTGGGTTTTGTCCAAGCTCAGAACTCGCTTCTGAGAAAACCAATATGATGGTTATTTTTTGATATGCAAGACTAACTGCTTGCTTACTTTAGTTCAATCTGCTTACACCTGAGATAATCCTCTCACCAATAAGTATACTCTCACATTATACAGGGTTATTGGTTGTCAGTGTCAGTTAATTACCAATAACCCTCCATCTCCATCTCTTCATCCTTGGTCCACTGCTGGACCCAGGCCCCCCCTGATAAGCGACTTGTTGACTTTTATCTCACGGGGGTTATATATGTACTTAGGTGAAATTGAAATTATTCGTGTAAGACAGCACGCGATCATTTTGAACTGACACAAAGAGCTCGCAGATTTACTTTGACAAGGTTCAATCCCATTCTGATCGCGCGCGATTTATATGTACGGTACCTAGTACAGAGTGAAGACATTAAAATAGTTTATGATTCGTTAACTACATCTACCTAGAGTTACATACCTTTTGTAACCCTTTTGAATAATTAAGTAATAAAATAATATACCTAGAGTAATATTATGTATACTAGTTCTAATTTGTTTCTATTTATTTGACTGTAGTTTTCTTTGTTATTAAAGTTTTCACGCTACAATGAATATCAATAAATAATGCTAAGCAGAGCTTGTGTTATGGGCACTAGATGACTGATATACTTAATACAATACACTACATAGATATTTTTATTACATAGAAAATACCCAGAAAATCCGGAACAAATATTTGCAGATCGAACAAACATTTCTCCCAAGGCGGGAATCGAACCCGCAACACCACCTGCCACAGCAGTCGTCGTCAATAATAGTCGTAATACTTAATTGCTTTGAAGGTATCTAGGTTATTTTGTCTCATTTGATTTGTCTATTATTTTCAAACATTTGCCGGGTTCCCTTTCATGTTCCAATTAGTAAAACGTGTTCATACCAATTCTTTGTCCTTCTAGAAATAAGAAATAAGTGTAATAAGTGTAGAAATAAGTGTGCCATTCATTACTGTCTATCCAGCTGTTAAAACAATTATCATGGAGACTTTATCATTGTTTTCGTTTAATAAATAAAGATCTTAAAAAATTTTATTCGTTGGTATTTGAGAAATCTATTAATTTGATCAAATTTTATCGAAGTAAAAAATTTTTACTTGAGAATAAAAATAGTAAATTGTAATTTTTTAAAATGTTAAAATTGTATATTTTTAAATTTTCTGAAAGTACTTTAGAACATACCAGATTTAGGTAAATAAGGACTGCAAAGTAATTTTCTTTATAGAATTTATTTTCGAAAGAAAATCACAAGGTCATAGATAAATAAATGTCTTACCCCATAACTATTTCTCCGTATTTTCAAAGACAAACACAACTCAGCAACACACAACAGGAAATAGTGCGATTAATAAAAACATTCAACTTTATAAGGCCAGTATTTGAAATTCAATGTGATCATGAAAAATGGGTTTCTATTTGTAACCGAAATCAAAACTCTATATTATTCACTCCGTCAAGCAAGTGGATTATAATATAAGTTACGTTATAAAATGAAAAACACTATGTTCTTATCAACATCAGTTTCCTATTTTTAGCAAACAATTTTCACACACACATTTTACCGCACAGTTCAATTTAGCAGCGAACATTTTTCGAAATAAGTTTAAATTCGAGCATGTTTGATTCTTAAATCCATGCGGATTATAACAACACACGCGCAAATGTTTTCAGTTTTAGAACATCGTTTATTTTTTTGTTACACATAATTCGAACGTTTCTTTTTAAAATAACGGTCCGTTTACACGCGCGTATGTTACCCGGAAAAAGTTTAGTCGCATGGAGCTTTCGGTGCAAGTGCAGCACGCGTTGCGAGCGTACTGCAGCAGTCACGTGTGTGGAAGCTAGCGATGCAACGGCTATCAAATAAACAAAAACTACACGCTGTGGTGTACGCAACATGGGCGCGCGCGCATGTTAATTTTTTGCCGAGCTTTTCATCGTGTTTTTAATAATCTACATTTATAATTTCTTATAGATTTTATGCAGCTTACTTATCTAGTAAGACTAGTGAGAATAATATGAAATGGCCTATGAGATAAAGAATTATCTGTTTTAAAAACTTTAAATTAAAAGTAATATTTATATTTAGTGATTTACAAAACCGTTTAAGTCTACACAGAAAAAGTTAATAAAGATTTATACCACGGCAATATTTTTCGCAACAAATCGTTGCACCAAACATTTAAGTACGTAAGTACTCTCACAATCATGATTAAAATTGTGTTATTTGGTTGAACTAAATAATAAAATACATAATGTAAATCTAAACATAATGTACTATAACTTATATGGGTTTAGGTTCTTTGTTTAACCAAGGAATCCTTGAAGAGGCGCTCAACTTTCATACATTTATTGTTGCCCAGAACAAAGGGCCACCGGAGAAACATAATAATAATAAATAACCTTTTATTACTGCAACTCTAAACGTTCTGCAATTTAATAAAAAAGTTTATGCGGAAGATTACTATCGTAGTGTTCTTTTAAAATTCACTTGCTAATTAATGAATAATAATTATTAATAACAGTAAAAATGCAAATACGCAGTAATAGCAATATTTCGGCACAGTCGCATGGAATGTGCTGAAATATTGAAAAACTCAAAATAACATAAATTATGGTAAATATCCCGTGACTTTAGTGTTAATAACCATGATAGTTTTCTATACATTTGTTAAGAAAAATGGTTGTTTATTTTGCCAGTTTAACAACTCAAAAACTATTTACATTATGATACGGTATTAAGAAAACTGCAGACAGTTGCTGAAGACAGGGCGATATGGCACTCATTAGGGGAGGCCTATGTTCAGCTGTGGACTATAGGCTGATAATGGTAAATAAAAAGACTCCTTCATTTGACAAGTCACAAACAGACTTCAAGAAAGTCTAGCCGTAAATTCTTTTATATTTCTTAACCCTAAAAATGTTGTGGACACGTGCAGAATCCGTAGAACGCGTGCAGTTTTAAATATAAACCAGAGACTATGGACAGTGATCTTAAACAAGGATCTTTGATTTACACTGAGTAATGTGATTGATTGAGCACCGAGCATTCTGCCGGCTACCTGTTGAAATCAAGGTTTTGTTTTGTGCTATTTAAAAAAACATTGTCTCATCCATGCCATTAGTAGCTTGTCTGCCTATCCACTTTCTTATCTTTTGAAAATTTTAAGAGGTTTTTTTTTTAAATCGGGAACATGAATAAGTGTGTGAGTGAGGAAAAAGCACGTGAAAATGTAGAAAACGCAATTTAAAATTTTTCTGAATATTTTTTTATTGAATTGAATTCTTGTCTTTTGTCTTTATCTGCTCTTTAACATTTTCGGGATGGCTTAGACAATTTAATAAAGCCAGGTCAATAGAAAAGTCATCATTTTCTTATAACACTGCGTTTTTAACTACGACGTAGGCACTTGCATTTAAATAATTAGTAATTAATTAGTTAAGTGCAGTATTTTAATACTTATTCTACTGTATGAACCGACGAGTGTGAAATAACCAACTGTCAATGTCAAAACAACACTTTAAAAAGGAGGAAACGCAACATGCAGTATGTCATCGAGCGTTATTTCTGAACGTCAAGAATCATTGCGCTAAGACTTTATGAGGGAATAATTTTCCAGCGTACTGCCATAAAATCCACGATAGTAAATTCATTTTAATAGTTGCCTATTTTCTGGTGTTAATTTTATTTCATTTTGTTAGTAAAGTGGACATAAAATGAATGCCTTTCTTGTTTAATAAGCTTTAGTAGCCAGCGAAGTAAGTCTGTCTTTAGATAATTTTTAGCGTTTTCCAAACCCTGAAAGACCATTAAAATAATCTTCGTGTGGGCAAAATATTATCCATTAAGAGAGGATGGGTTTGGTATAAAAAGGGCCACTTCGTGACTTTCCAGAAATTATGGTCAAACGAAGTATAGTCTATTGACTATAAAAAAAAGTATAGGGATAAATAATAGGAATATCATATTTTATCCATATTCAGAGTCATACCAACACAGGGTAACGATATAAATACACGGTGCCACGTAATGTGTGTACTAAGCCACAAGAGGGTGATTCTGGACCTCAAGGAGGCCCAGAATCACCTTCATCATATTATATGTATATATTATTTATATATATATTTTTTTATATTTTCCCTTAGTATGTACACATAAATTACTAGGCACCTTGTGGGCACCTTGTACAACGACGCGGTAAAATCAGTTTGTTGGTTAGTATGGAGTACCTAGGTAAGTATCTAAATATGAACAATAGCTTCGTTATCTCTTATTTTCTCGCAAATAATAAATTACTAGGTACAATACCATCATGGCGCCATAAAACTTAAAAAAAAGTTCAAGGAGAACCCGCTTGTATTCATTTAACCCATTACGTATTCACCGAAACGATTAATTTATTATTTTAAAGCATCCCTTTTCACGCATCCAATTTAAAATTTGACGTCTTAAACAGCCTTAAATTATTCGTAAAATTATTTAATTAACACCGATGCAACCGTGGGCAGGAGTACAGGGTGCCCCAAAAGATTAGTTTTACCACACCGCCGCACCGCCGCCGCCGCGCCGCCCGCTGTGACTCACCAATTTGCATACAATAAATCGAGCGCGCGCGGCAGTACGCGAATGAAGTTAGTCAAGTTATCACAATAAACCACTAGAAAAATGTGTTTGTAATTTAAATTATTTTGGTAGGAATACCCATACCCATAAGTGGGCCATATTACGGTCACTACGGAAGACCAGCGCTACGACATGATTCGCCCTGTCATACATAGCCCACGCTGAGTGGTAACCATTTTTGTCATGTCTCTATATTTTGTTTATAAATGTTGTATTGTGTATTTTATGTGACAAAATAAATAATGTTTTTTTTTTTACTTATACTTTACTTAACCTAACACTAATCTTAACTTCACCAAGGTGCAGGTACGTCGCACGGTAACGTCGTCGGTCGGTTAAAACTTGTCTTAATATTGAAAAACTCGCTCTGAACGACGAGTACAATAAAATAAGCCAAAGGTAGGTAATTTATTCGCTTTAAAAATTATACTCGGGTAACATCATATTTTTAGACACCTTACATAATCGCCACCGAGAATTTCGGTAACGAAAAGTGTAATCAACACGTCAATGCAGACACGCCCTTAGCCCTTCGCGTTAATAGGAAGATCTCGATATTGGTTCATTTTGCAAATCGGGCCAATTTTGCACTACCTCCTCTAACCCATCAACAGCTGTAAAACCAACTGTATTCTTTAGCAGCTATGGTTCAATTATCGTTGTGCAATCGTCAGGGTGTAACAAGCAAAGTTTATAAGTCAGTGTTTATGATTTTGTTCGGTTTTATTTGTTTAGTTTGGTTTGCTAGTTGAACGAAAGGTAAGTAATGTATGTGTTTTGTACGCGAACTCCGGTCTAGAGTCTATATAATCGATTATCTGAGATAATTGAAGTGGCTTGAGATTGTGTTTAACTTACCTACTTATGCGGTTTTTTTGTAATTGGTAACTAGACCTTACGATACGTACTTAGGTAGGTACATACTGATTTATATTTTAAAAATATTTTTGTTTTTAATAATTGGGTAGGTATGTCTTTCGTCGTGGCGCGGCGCTCGTGGTGGTGTAAGAAACGAGCCCTCCAACTCAGCTCGTGAATATTTTAAGAAATACAGTAACAAAATTACACATATATACATTTTTTGATGGTAAAAGACCTGAAGGTATGACTCATATTCCCTGGAAGATGGGTCGCCCTTTAGTTTGGGATGCCACGTGTGTAGATACCCTAGCGCCTTCACATCTTGCAGGGACATCGGTAAGGGCCGGCTCCACAGCAACATCAGCGGAGTATCTCAGACGGCGAAAATACGCTAATTTTGACCGAGGTTACCTATTTGAGCCGTTTGGGGTTGAAACCCTTGGTCCTTGGGGTCCTGGGGCACACACCAATTATAACGATCTTACCAAACTTCTCTTGAAGTCTACTGTAGGTGATCGGTATGCTGGCTTTTATTTCGGTCAACGAATTAGCATTGCCATTCAACGTGGCAATGCTGCCAGCATTCTGGGAACTCTGCCTTCTGGTGACGGCTTAGATTTTTAAGAAATAGATATAAGTGTAAATACTAGTTGTAATTGTTTTATTTTGTTATTGTAATTTTCTATGTGCCAAATAAACATAATATAACAATGTTATTAATAAAACCGGTTTATATTGTCAATTTAATTAATTTAATATTTGTAATTTGTGTATTTCAATTCGATTTCGTTCGATTCGATACGATTTCGATCATTATAAAAAATTAACACGTAAATCGGTTTTCTCAATAAAATGAATAACTAACCTACCAGAAGACAAGCAGCAGCTTCGTTCTGTGTATTTTTAACACCTTCACTGTGATCACCAATCCGCCTGCCAAGCGTGGTAATTTTGGCAAAGCTCCCCCTAGTTTGAGGGGGAGCTTTGCATCCTCACACAAACAGTGGGTGTTTGTGTGAGGATGTAAAAGAAAATGTACCTTGGACTACTTATTCCCAAACCTCTCGTCTTCGTTGTCTAAGCACTTACCAACTTTTCCATTTCAATGAACTTATTATGTCAAAGCAATATTAAGGCGAGACCGCTTGTCAACCTCTTGCGGTGAGTTGCAAAACCTTCATAAGTAGAGTAGAAAATATTTTATTTACCCTAAACCTTAACACACACAGCACACTAACATAAGACACTAATTAATTCTATAATAAACGAAAAGAAGAAAAAGTATATAAAGAAAACTACTTACCTTCATTGTCTTTAGTTCAATGCCATTTATTTTTTGGAGTTATAATCATTGTCGGGTTTTGATAACTGGTATTTTCCGGAAATGGGCGTTCATTTAGAAAAGCGTGCGAAGCCGCGGGCTGCAGCTAGTTGATTTATAAAGAACAATTATTACGTCTAATAATAACATTAAAAAATATATATTTTTATAGTAAATTATTGAAAATAAGTAACAAAACATTAAATCTACTTCTTTGAAAAAGTTACGTGGTTGCTAATCTTTCGTAAATTATACGACGATAACACTATACATATATCTCGATCCAATATATGTATGTGCATCCGCAATAAGTGACTGCAGGTCGCTAATAATACAATTATACGACGATAACACTATACATATATCTCGACCCAATATATGTATGTGCATCCGCAATAAGTGACTGCAGGTCGCTAATAATACAATTATACGACGATAACACTATACATATATCTCGACCCAATATATGTATGTGCATCCGCAATAAGTGACTGCAGGTCGCTAATAATACAATTATACGACGATAACACTATACATATATCTCGACCCAATATATGTATGTGCATCCGCAATAAGTGACTGCAGGTCGCTAATAATACAATTATACGACGATAACACTATACATATATCTCGACCCAATATATGTATGTGCATCCGCAATAAGTGACTGCAGGTCGCTAATAATACAATTATACGACGATAACACTATACATATATCTCGATCCAATATATGTATGTGCATCCGCAATAAGTGACTGCAGGTCGCTAATAATACAATTATACGACGATAACACTATACATATATCTCGACCCAATATATGTATGTGCATCCGCAATAAGTGATTGCAGGTCGCTAATAATACAATTATACGACGATAACACTATACATATATCTCGACCCAATATATGTATGTGCATCCGCAATAAGTGACTGCAGGTCGCTAATAATACAATTATACGACGATAACACTATACATATATCTCGATCCAATATATGTATGTGCATCCGCAATAAGTGACTGCAGGTCGCTAATAATACAATTATACGACGATAACACTATACATATATCTCGACCCAATATATGTATGTGCATCCGCAATAAGTGACTGCAGGTCGCTAATAATACAATTATACGACGATAACACTATACATATATCTCGACCCAATATATGTATGTGCATCCGCAATAAGTGACTGCAGGTCGCTAATAATACAATTATACGACGATAACACTATACATATATCTCGATCCAATATATGTATGTGCATCCGCAATAAGTGACTGCAGGTCGCTAATAATACAATTATACGACGATAACACTATACATATGTATATCTCGACCCAATATATGTATGTGCATCCGCAATAAGTGATTGCAGGTCGCTAATAATACAATTATACGACGATAACACTATACATATATCTCGACCCAATATATGTATGTGCATCCGCAATAAGTGACTGCAGGTCGCTAATAATACAATTATACGACGATAACACTATACATATATCTCGATCCAATATATGTATGTGCATCCGCAATAAGTGACTGCAGGTCGCTAATAATACAATTATACGACGATAACACTATACATATATCTCGATCCAATATATGTATGTGCATCCGCAATAAGTGACTGCAGGTCGCTAATAATACAATTATACGACGATAACACTATACATATATCTCGATCCAATATATGTATGTGCATCCGCAATAAGTGACTGCAGGTCGCTAATAATACAATTATACGACGATAACACTATACATATATCTCGACCCAATATATGTATGTGCATCCGCAATAAGTGACTGCAGGTCGCTAATAATACAATTATACGACGATAACACTATACATATATCTCGACCCAATATATGTATGTGCATCCGCAATAAGTGACTGCAGGTCGCTAATAATACAATTATACGACGATAACACTATACATATATCTCGACCCAATATATGTATGTGCATCCGCAATAAGTGACTGCAGGTCGCTAATAATACAATTATACGACGATAACACTATACATATATCTCGACCCAATATATGTATGTGCATCCGCAATAAGTGACTGCAGGTCGCTAATAATACAATTATACGACGATAACACTATACATATATCTCGATCCAATATATGTATGTGCATCCGCAATAAGTGACTGCAGGTCGCTAATAATACAATTATACGACGATAACACTATACATATATCTCGACCCAATATATGTATGTGCATCCGCAATAAGTGACTGCAGGTCGCTAATAATACAATTATACGACGATAACACTATACATATATCTCGACCCAATATATGTATGTGCATCCGCAATAAGTGACTGCAGGTCGCTAATAATACAATTATACGACGATAACACTATACATACATATATCTCGATCCAATATATGTATGTGCATCCGCAATACGTGACTGCAGGTCGCTAATAATACAATTATACGACGATAACACTATACATATATCTCGATCCAATATATGTATGTGCATCCGCAATAAGTGACTGCAGGTCGCTAATAATACAATTATACGACGATAACACTATACATAATCTCGATCCAATATATGTATGTGCATCCGCAATAAGTGACTGCAGGTCGCTAATAATACAATTATACGACGATAACACTATACATATATCTCGATCCAATATATGTATGTGCATCCGCAATAAGTGACTGCAGGTCGCTAATAATACAATTATACGACGATAACACTATACATATATCTCGATCCAATATATGTATGTGCATCCGCAATAAGTGATTGCAGGTCGCTAATAATACAATTATACGACGATAACACTATACATATATCTCGACCCAATATATGTATGTGCATCCGCAATAAGTGACTGCAGGTCGCTAATAATACAATTATACGACGATAACACTATACATATATCTCGACCCAATATATGTATGTGCATCCGCAATAAGTGACTGCAGGTCGCTAATAATACAATTATACGACGATAACACTATACATATATCTCGATCCAATATATGTATGTGCATCCGCAATAAGTGACTGCAGGTCGCTAATAATACAATTATACGACGATAACACTATACATATATCTCGATCCAATATATGTATGTGCATCCGCAATAAGTGACTGCAGGTCGCTAATAATACAATTATACGACGATAACACTATACATATATCTCGACCCAATATATGTATGTGCATCCGCAATAAGTGACTGCAGGTCGCTAATAATACAATTATACGACGATAACACTATACATATATCTCGACCCAATATATGTATGTGCATCCGCAATAAGTGACTGCAGGTCGCTAATAATACAATTATACGACGATAACACTATACATATATCTCGATCCAATATATGTATGTGCATCCGCAATAAGTGACTGCAGGTCGCTAATAATACAATTATACGACGATAACACTATACATATATCTCGACCCAATATATGTATGTGCATCCGCAATAAGTGACTGCAGGTCGCTAATAATACAATTATACGACGATAACACTATACATATATCTCGACCCAATATATGTATGTGCATCCGCAATAAGTGACTGCAGGTCGCTAATAATACAATTATACGACGATAACACTATACATATATCTCGATCCAATATATGTATGTGCATCCGCAATAAGTGACTGCAGGTCGCTAATAATACAATTATACGACGATAACACTATACATATATCTCGATCCAATATATGTATGTGCATCCGCAATAAGTGACTGCAGGTCGCTAATAATACAATTATACGACGATAACACTATACATATATCTCGACCCAATATATGTATGTGCATCCGCAATAAGTGACTGCAGGTCGCTAATAATACAATTATACGACGATAACACTATACATATATCTCGACCCAATATATGTATGTGCATCCGCAATAAGTGACTGCAGGTCGCTAATAATACAATTATACGACGATAACACTATACATATATCTCGATCCAATATATGTATGTGCATCCGCAATAAGTGACTGCAGGTCGCTAATAATACAATTATACGACGATAACACTATACATATATCTCGACCCAATATATGTATGTGCATCCGCAATAAGTGACTGCAGGTCGCTAATAATACAATTATACGACGATAACACTATACATATATCTCGACCCAATATATGTATGTGCATCCGCAATAAGTGACTGCAGGTCGCTAATAATACAATTTAGGAAGATATAAGAAACGGGTGGGGTGGCCGAGGTCGGGAACATCCTGAAACACTCAATGCACCAGGTACGCGTCTTAATTTTAACGAATGGTTAGCGATCTAGGGTTAATATAAAAACAAAGTTTATTGCCACCAAGAGCAAATTCGCATATCTGTGTAAGCTATACATAATAAAACTATTACAGCGCCATTAAATAAAGCTTATGATACGTATCACAAACTGCCCGATGGATTTTCGAAAATTCCTTTGACTAACGTACTATGATATAATTTGATTGTTTGAAAAAAACTTAAAACCTGCTGCGAACTCCCTGATTTGACACTGTTTTTAAGTAATACGGAACAAATACTAATCCCTCGGGAATAAAACTTCTATGAGACCATTCTCTATGCCTACTTATTGTATTGCGAAAGAATTTTCAAAATCGGTCCATAATTGACGGACAAATCGACGAACATACATTAAAAAGATACTAGCCGAACATAGAAACTCCTCCTTTATTCGAAGTCGGTTAAAAATGGGTGGCGGCGCTAGTGCGAGTCGGGGTAGCGCGTTAATCCTACACATAAATATATAAAAGAAAATATTAGTTTGAGAACAAACAGAGCTCTATTATAAAGTGTCTTGTGGCGTAACCAATCAATTATACAATCGACAACATAAGCTTACTCGTACTTGTTAAATTAAAAATATTTTAAATGATTTAGAAATACAGCTAAGTGTCAAAGTTTTCATCCAATATTTTACAGAATCTAAAAGCAATGCAAAATTCAACTTTAGCACTCAAAAATAAACTAAATAAAACACCATCTTGAACGAGATGAATGTGTTACTTAGTGCACGGTCAAAAAGCTATTTTGCACTCTTGTGACACAAAATACCTACGCCACTCAGAAGATTCACTGGGAACTAAAATAGAAATTATTCTAAACGGAATCTGGTTTTAAACTTCAACTGTAATTCTACAGAATTAACTAACAGATAATGTATAAACAGTTTCAATTGTAAATACTAGTTCTAATTTGTTTTTATTATTGAATTGTAATTATGAATCTAATACACCCAAACTATAAACAGTTTCATATGAAAACAGCTTCAAATGTTTTTGTTATTAAAGTATCAGGCTCATCTGAGAGGTTATAGAGGCTCTGGTGTTTCATTATGAAACATATTATTATTATTATTTTATATTTTATAATAGACTTTTAATAAGAGAGGTTAGGCGCAAGACCAACAGCTTAAGGTGCTCTCCGAGGCACGGGGGTGTAACACCGCCAACTTCCTGACTCCGAGCTGCTACTGGGAATTTTTCTTGCTAGAATAATCCCAGTAACACAAATCTTAGCCCAGGACCTCATTATAAGCGGTTGATCTTGTTTCATTATAGGAAGCGAGAAAAACATAATAACACTAGCTTCTGCCCGCGGCATCGCACCTGTTGTTCCGTTATAGAAACTAGCCTATAATATTAATCCATGCCACAAATTACAATGCAAAATTTCATCTCGATCCGTCCAGTGGTTTTTCGACTCTTACGTCACTTGACCTCGTGGCGCATATGTCTGGTTTTGGCGTAAAGAGGTGACACATACAAACATCTAAACATTCAATATTTCGCATTTTAAAATTAGTATGGTGAAGATTAGCCTCCGGACCACTTGTACCATTAGGCAGTACCATTGATGGTACAATAGGCACCGATTTGTCCCAATTGTACCATTGAAGGTACAACTGGCACTGAACTGTACAGACTTGTCCCACTAGTACCCTTAGTCCTACTTGAGATAAGAACAAACCTCTTTTATAAAAGGTAATGCTGTCCACTTTATGATAAATAAACTTCATTATTGTGCGTCATTGATAATGTCAGCTTTGATTTTGTCTGATGCATGAACGAAAAATTTTGTCTGATGCATGAAAGTACTTATTTTTGGTAAATTTGTATAAAACCTCGTGGTAGAGATGAAGTTTTATTGCTAAACGGACATGAATATTAATATCTATTTTGCTTAATTTAAGTGAACCTTCTGGATGGTAGAGTCCCTTGTGATCCAGTAGGTACTCGAATGCAAATCGTGAGGGCTTCGATCGCATATTCAATGTATAAAAATCAGCATAATACTTAAAAAGACGTCTTCATTATAATTTCCTCTATAATCTGTGGTTTTATTGCCATCCGTTTATTGCTTCGTTGTAATTGGGCAGTTTATAAGTTTTGCGCTTTTTATATTCCAGCCGTGAAAAATGGAATGTCATAACTACCTATTTTAATAAATTTCGAATATGTGTAGGCACTTTTAGAAGGGAGTCGGTTTGCCAAGATTAAATAAGAATGTTGGTAGTTTTATGTGAGCTTCTGCCCACGGCTTCGCATGCCTATTTTCGGAATAAAAAGTGCCCTATAAGATAGTCCGGATCCCTGAGTCGGGTGGAGGATAGTATCACGGTTATCTGATAGATCGCACTTGAGAGATAAGACCGCCAATTGTCGCTTAGTTTTAAAGTGGTCTTGTTGTAAATAGTTTATATTAGATTTATGTGTTCAATAAAGTATTTTCTATCTATTTATCTATCTAGTATCGAGACGTGATCGTGACGTCTCCTTTCCCATAGGATTTAGTACAGCGCAGTGTCAACTCCTACCTAACCTATCGTCCGACACATTTCTCAGATCAATTAGTAAAAATTTCAGTTTTTTCAATACAATAGTTTTGGCGGTTTCTTTTACTTTTTTCTTTATAAAATTAGTAGGATTATTACTAAAATCACATAACATCACACTTATATTATAAATGCGAAATTTTTTTGATGTTTGGATGTATGGATGCATGTTTGTTACCTCTTCACGGCAAAATTACAATATGGATGGGGTTAAAATTTTGCACACAGATCTAGAATTACCTGGAATCAATAATGGACTACTTTTTATTCCATAAATCAGTTCCTTTGGGATAAAAATCACCTTTGAAGACTGATAGACCCTCATAGAAGAAAAGAAAGAAATAAAACATTTTATTTATCCTAAACCTTAAATCTACTACACATAGCTTTGACCAAAGAGGTTGTCTTTATGGTAACAATAAATATGTCTAAAGATAAACAAGATCCGTCAAGTGCGAGTGTGAACCGCGTGCCGAGGGTTTCGAACGGTTGTCAAGTATACCAATACGTACTATAGGTACTGGTTAGAGACTTTGCTATTTGATAAATACCAAAAAATTAAAGGATCTAACTTCGGAGTACGGAGGGTAATAGTAAAATTTTCGAGTTTATTCAAAATATTTCAAAAACGGTTTTGAGATGAACAAAACCCGATACCTTATTATTTGATACACCACTCGGTGAGGTAGCTCTTCCTTTTGAAAATTATCCCCCCCGAAACCCTAAAAATAGAGTATGACAGTAAAGTAGGTAGGTAATATTACTAAATATTTAACCCTTCCGCAAATCAGGATAGGTTAACTCCATATAAAAATATGCCTCCGTTATTTTGCCTTAAATATTAAGTTAGCGTTTAAAATAATTACGGGCTTATTTAGTTAAGCCGGGATTTCATGGCGGCATTACTTTTTCTAGCTTAAATATAAAATTTAAGTAGGTACTAACTTGTTAGTAATAATTGCAGAAAATAATTCAACGAAAATTCTTAAAATATCACACAGGGTAGTATAACAAGAATCATTATAGTAATTAAAACTGATGTTATCGATGTTAAAAACCACATTCACGGTGCTCAGAAAACAATAAAATTCCTTTAAATTCATTTATCAGTTTAAGATTACGAGATCTTGTTTTTATGTTTATGTTCAATTATTATTGCGAATCTTAACATAAACGTTTTATGATCAGTGCCCCGAGTCCCATCTGATGAAAGTAACGAGACGTGAACGTGACGTCTCCTTTTTCCATAAAATTTGGTACAGCGCCTTTATCGTGCGGACATGGAACTACGCTCTCGATCGCTTTACGTTACTAACGTCAAGAGATGTAAAAATGAAATGACAGATTATGACATGAATTGCGAGTCCGAATGATGCTTACGTTACTAACGTAAAAATGTAGGTACCTTCATATTTTTTAATTAAAATGGTATTAAACAAATAACGTATGAAGATGCTAATCATATTTTTAGTAGCAAGTATTAATTAAAAAATGTTTTTCTCTATAGTATACCACAAAAATTTTTTTTTAAATGTTGCTTCTTTCGTATTCAAAATAAGAAAATAAATAGTAGCACTTGATTTGAAATGAAGATTTGAGAAAGCTTATTATTTTTATTGTTTTTTCAATATTATGACTAGAGATCGGATATTCTAATGCATATTTACCTAAAGTGGTGAGGTTGGCTATTATGGAAAGCACTTTATATCGAAAAATCCCGGGATCCCAAGAAATTCAAATTTTGCTTTTGTCTAAAAAACCCGGGATCCCAGGAAATTCAAATTAAAGTGATGCGAATGACAATTGCACTGTTACAACGTAATATGCTTGCTTTTCCCTATTCTTCAGGACAAATCTGTGATAAATGTCAAATCATGCCTATTTAACCTTAGGAAATCGTAGACAAACGACCAACAAGGCTAAGTACCATGCCAAAAATCAAAAAATGGATAAAAATATTTTTGGCAAGTTTAAATCAAACACCGCTTGCCAAACCGCGCTTGAGATTGTATGGCCGACGACGGCCAGAAGCGGCAACATTTGTAAAATTTGTATACTTTATTTATTCAAAAACGTATTGTTTATTTTTTCTTTTAAATCCAAAAACTTTTAATATTAATAATAGTAAATTTCGAATTATATTAACGAATGTAAATTGGAATTTCACGTTAGATAAACGAAGAGTGCCACGAAATATGTGGACTTAGCCAAAAAGGAGTGATTTTGGAACCCAAGAACATCCACTATTGTTCTAGGATGTTTTGAATTTAATTTATAAAATAAAATGACTGTTTTCGAGTTCTTGTAAGCGTATTATTCTATTATTGTTATTTTTATGAAATTTCATTGGTATTTTAACTACAACAAAAATTTTAAAATAACAACGTGCTAAAATTTCCTCAAAAAAGCAGCAAAGGACATTTGCGGAATATTTTATAACGAATATTGCAAGAGTGCGTGTTAAAGAACTAGAATAGGATTAAAAAAATGATAAAAGATTTTTCACAATTTTTTCAGTTTTGTAATTACCAGAAGTATAATTTTGTTTTGTTTTTAAGAATTTTTCTTTGTTACTTGTATACCTAGCCAACTGGCATGAACATGTTGTTTAAAAGTTGTAAAATTTGAATAAAAAAAATAAATCAATACAAATCATTACGTACAGGAAGCGTACCTTTCAATCATCAAAAGTCCTGCACTGGTACTTCAAGGAGCTGGGCTGGTTAGGGTATGACGGCCAATGCACAAAGTAATTTCAAAGTGATTTATTTAGTAACGTATTACATTGTTGTAGTAACTATTGGAATTCGATGGCCGCAGTAGTTTTTAGAACTATGTGCAGCAGACACCATCGCCCTCCTCACAGACAGGGTGGGTGTTCCATTATAACACATAATATAAAAGATAACAATAAACTATTAGATACCTATATTAATTTATGAAATAGAATCTATTCATGGGAGTGCACATATATGTATACATCTGATGTCTATGCAGTCCCATACGCGATGTCAGTGCAGATCCCAGTTCCCCACTTAGAATTAGATTACGCTGCGCACGCTTCGATTCCGCTCTGGTGGACGCACCGCTCGTCTCTGATTATTTTGCATACGATTTTTGTACGTTTCGCATCATGAAAACCCTACCTTAAACTTTATAAGGCGGTGATTTAACGGTTCTCTAAAATTGCGCACAGCATCGCGGGTAGTTATTAAATTTTATGACCGATACAGGGCGTAAATGACATTAATTCACTTAATAATATGAACATGGTTTATCTTTACATTATGTATGAAGGAATAAGACATTCGCAAATTATAAATTATCGGTTGTACGTAAGCTACCTCAGGTGTAAGTAAAAAACATAGCAAATTTAAAAAATAAGCGTGAAAACTGCCTTTAAAAATTCGATTGAATATACAGGGTGCCACGAAAAGAGTGTACTAAGCCGAATGGGTGTGATTATGGATTCAAAAAAATAAAAGTCGTGAATTAAATATTAACATTTGAGTAGCAGTGTTTTTTTCTGGATAATCCACACAGAACTTGTGTTATGGTTACTAGATGACTGATATACTCAATGCAATACACAGATAAATATTTTTTTAATATACATAGATAATACCCAGAACACCCGGAAGAAATACTGTAGATCGTATAAACATTTGTCCCAAGGCGGGAATCAAACCCATAATTTTTTTTAACTGATTCGTATAACCTAATGGAAGCTTATTACTTGTAAAAGATATCTTTAAAGTCTACATAATTTAAGAATATATTTCTTTTCCTCTTCATTATTGTGTTCTAGCCTAAATCTTCTCAAATGTTCATCCAATACATAATCTATTGGATGATATCTTTAATTTTTACGACATTAAGCCAGTTCACACCTACGATGTTAGCATTGGGAAATTATTCAACCTCAAACGGTCTTGTTACTACTAATTTCCTCAACTTGTCAGTTGCGTTTTGGATAATGGTGGTAGCATATCCATTTTCGCAATTAAAAAATTGCATCTGGCGTTCTTATGCCGTGCTGTGTGGTGCCGGCTTAGATTTGCACCTCCCAACTCTTCCCGCGGGTGTCGTAGGAGACGACTATAGGATATAAACCGGGGTTGGGCAGCAGCGCCCCCTGCAGAATAATTCTACCACCGAACTGCGATCCCCAACCCGCATGTCCAGCTTGGGGATTATGGGCATTACCCCTCGTGAGATAAAAGCCAACAAGGCGCTAATCAGGGGCAGGCCTGGGTCTAGCAGTGGGCCAATATAGGCTGTGGAAGTGAAGGTTCTTATGCCGTCACAAAATTGGTAAAAATTTAGAATTGCAGTGCAAATTCAATTTACAATACAATGTGCAATAATTACAAGTTTGTGGGCAGTTGTGCGGGTTGCGTCGCAGTCGGAACTTCGCCCGCCGTGCCACGTAGGTCGCACACACTCATTTTACTCTGATATTTACATTTATGTACAATGTTGCATCGAAGTAATTTACTATTAAGTGTGTTCCATAACTTTTGAGCATGTCCAGTAGGCAAACATAATATTTAAAAAGTGATTACTAGTGAGGTCGTAAGAAATCATTGAAGTTAGATTATGGCGTGTAGCCTTAATCTCATCATCATTGAGGTCGAGGCGGACAGATTGAATTTATTATTTGTTATATAAATTTTTACTGAACCTAATTTTAATTTACATCCTTATGTAATAACAACCTAGGTATCTTCAAGACAAGTGTGAATATGACAAACTGACAATGTGATATCTTCTAGTTTTTAGACATTCGTGAATTCGTGATACACGTCGGCCACATCGTCACTTTGCACGTGAGATTATAGTCAAAGGAAGGTATTTTGACTATTAAGTAAAAAAAAAACTGTACTGGCACAAAATAAACACAAATTTTCACAAATACAACAGTATTTATTTCCCTTACAATGTACACGATTATCTCCTTTTAAGTAAATAATGCTTAGGCCATTATTAAGAAAGCTTGCTCAGTCAACGATCTACACTTGAGTAACGATTTTCTATGGCAAAAGCATTTCTCAAGTATAGATCTATGACTGAGCAAGCTTTCATAATACGGGTCTTAGTCTTGTACTAGGAAATTTCGCTCTTCCTTAAATACATTAGTCAGAATTATACAAAAACTCTTCACTATAAAACATTTAGTTCAATAAGGAACAAAATATAAGATTGGTACTGCACGGTGTAGCGCAATTGTGCATTTAGGTATATGCTAATTATTGTGAAATCATCAATAATTGATACACACGCTATGTATCAATTAGTTTGTATCAGTATATCAATAAAAGAGTTTTACGAAATTAAAGAAAGCTTTGCAAATTCTTCCACTTTTAATATCATAGATTATTAATATACACAATTATGTGGCCCTTTATGTGGGTGGAGTGGGTAGGTAAAAAAAACAAATTAAGAAAAGAGTATATTGTATACTTACTCTTTTCTTAATTTGTTTTTTCTCATTTAGGTGATTTTGTAAGTATTGCATGTTTCCTCAAATCGACAAGAAATGTAAATTGCATTTAAAAAGACGCGGCAACAATTTTAGGTTAAGTAGGTATGGGCGGTTTGTTTACAAACATTGAGGTTGGGTAGTGTATTGGCTTAAAGGTGGCAAGGTAGTAGGTACCTATCATCTGGTTGAACCCCACAACACTTAGATTATATCTGCTTGGGGCTAAATCAGTTCTGATTACAACGGTCTGTTACTTTGTGTGTGAAATGTAAAGCATGTTTAAAATCAAGTTTTTTGAAAATACGACAAAAGGGAAATTAGATATACCCACAGATATCAGAAACTAAGGATATCAGAAACTAAGGGTTCGCCCTTTCCACTTATTAAGCTCGGCATTTTTAGCACTACCCTCTAGATCGTACTTTCGGAGCTAGATCATGTTTAACAGTGGACATTTATAAGCTGTAAATGATGATGAATTGACAAGCCTGTCTCGCACTTGGCCAGGTTTTCACTCAACGCCCACCCACAGCTTTACAGCTTTCGCCTAGATATCAACACGGTATTAATCTCTCCATGCGTATGTTTCATTAATATTGATTATCTTGTCCTAGTTGGCTCGCCATCTTTCTTTTGAAATTTATCACTCGGAATACGGGTCGGATAATAATTGAAAGGTCAATAATTTGGTTTATTGAATTGGATTACATAATTTATTTGCGTAATTTTTTACTTACTAAATTATGTTTTATGGAAAAAGTCACGCTTATTGGGAGAAACTAATAGCACAGGTAGGTTGACATATACATATACATACATATCTTTATTGGCCACCACAATACACACAATGTAAATAAACAATAATCAAATGAAAATTAAATACTTAATCATCTATGAAAAAGAATGTGATATTTTTGTTGTTTAATTTATTTCGGCGGAACGATCGCATAATCTTTTAACCCGAAGTGTTCGCTAAATATTTGACATGTATTATTCGGAAGTCGACATCGAAGTTTCTGATTCGTGTTCATGCACAGCGAGTAGGTTTTGCCATTAGTTATTAACATATGATAGCATTAGCACGAAAAAGAATCAGAAACATTAAATTCTTTTTTACTGGAACGGGCCCCACGGTGGAAAATAAATGAAAAACGAAAACAACGCTGAATTATTTATTTCCTTCTCAACTTCTTTATTTTGTGCACCAGCTTATTTCTTCGGAAACTAATGCTAAAGTAAATAAAATGTTTACTATCTCTACGTTAAGGAGTTATTTCTACGCACTCTTAATAAAATCATAAATTCCTCATTACCGTTGAATATAATTCAACAAAACTACGTCACTCAACTTTAATTGTTATTAAAAGGTTCCTAAATGGTTCCATGGTTATTTTGAAGGGTTTTGAAACAAAATGAATCATTAAGTTTATTGAAGACCTACGCTATACTATCTAATAAACGCCGAGGAGGCATATTTCTCGTTTATAAGTGCTGCATAAAATTCCTCCACTGGTTTCCTTATTCACTATGGAATATAGTTAGTTCACCAATTTGTGCATTGAAGAGCGTCGTGACGGTTGTCCCGGTTCATACAAGTGTCGAATAGTTAATGGTTGGTTCTTTCGAGTACCTAACCTACCTACCGGGGTACAATTTTATAGGCAACGGGGGCGCAAACGAATTTTAGAGCGTCGCGTCGTTCTAATCATCAGGCGTTCGTACGATACGTCCGGTTAACATACGTGTGGATTGAATACGTTTGCTCGTCGCGTGCGGAGAAAACTGTCTATAAAGCGCTGACGCTGTCTTTGACAATATCATTTTTAAGGCTTTCACTGCCATGATTCGGCGGTGCGGCAGGGGCGGACCAGCAGGTGACAGCCCCGCCACGCCACCCACCCCGCGCCTCCACAAGGGGCACGACTGGCATGTGCGTCGTGATCACCCCAAGTGTTAAAAGGTTCTTCACTTCACTGCCCACTGTAAATGTAACCATATTCATCCGCAGCGTGACTTCATTCACTGCTGGGGGCTATTTGGCCGAGCCCCCAGCAGTGAATCTCAAGAGGCGCAAATATGCAGGTCTCATATGCAGGTATGCATTTGCTCCCTTTGGGGTCGAGACCCTAGGGCCTCGACCCCAAAGGGAGCAAAGAAAAGAAAGCCCCGGAGAGCCTCCGGGGGTACCGAGGCTCTCCAGGTTTTAAAAAAGTTATCTGAGCGTCTGGTCGAAGTGACGCGTGACCCAAGAGCTGATGGGTATCTGGCGCAGCGCATCAGCACTGCCATACAGCGGGGCAATGCAGCCAGCGTCTTGGGGAGGCTTCCGACTGGTATTAATATTTATCAGTTATGTAACCTGTAGATTGTTTGCAACAGTCTGCCGTCAGCTTAATTATTTTAAGTGTAAATACTAGTTCTAATTTGTTTCTGTTAAAAGATTTGAATTTTCTGTGATTATAAAAAAAATGTGTAACTCATCCACTTTAGCGAATAAGGATAGTGGAATGACGACGACGTGACCGTATAAATTGTCGACATCGTTGGATATATTTTGTTGGTTCTGAAGTGTTAAGGTTTTACGCACAAAGCTATTATATTGCTGATTTTAATAAACTTAATAAAGCTATAAGATTAATGAAAATATTATTTTATACTTCGATTTATAAATCTTACTCCTTAAGTAATGTTTCTTTTTTAGTAAAATTACCATTTCTTTTAAGGCAACGCGAGCATTTTTTTATCGTCGACTTTGTGTATACAATAATATACGAATATATAAATAATTACGAAAGTATAAATAATTACAAAATACCTAATAATTACGAAAATACCTTGTTCCGTTAAAACAACCTCGATTTAACTGTTTATCATACCAACATACATAATTTTATTCATACTAATTGAAATCACTGTATTTCTTCCTCTGAATTTTTATGGCAACTCTACCGTTCCGATCGTCATCGGCACTGACAAACGAATTCAAAATCAGCTGATTTATAATACAGGATTCACCTGCCAATATGTTTTTTTGTTCATTCCTACCAAAAGAAGTTCACTTTACATTTTGTTCATCGAATTCGTAACATAAGAATTACAACCTTAGTCCGTCCACTTCTCTCCCAAAACCATTCTGATATCGACTAAACGACTTTGAAATAAGGTTTGGCTTGCTTTTTCGGAGTGCAAATGATAAATTTGTGTGGGTATAACATTGATGGATCTCCTCCGTTTTAGGAGCAACCGAAACTGTCATCAAATAAATTATAATTTCAAATAGCCCGAAGACTTTGTTGTCAACGGCCCTGAGAAAAAACATTAAATCTACCTGTTTCTGGAAGCGTACAATATTTCGGCAGAAATATGATAAACGTTTTAGCCCTTCGGCTGGCGTCATTCGCAACTTCGTTAGGTCCATATTTCAGCACATGGATACTATTTTCTCCGCTCATTGGCTTTATTTTGATTTGCAATCAATTAAAATGCAGCCCATTTTCGATTCGGTACGTACCAATAAAAAGACAACAAAGTGAACCAACGACTGGCGAAAATACTATGAGTGATAATGATAACCTAACAAATACATCTTAATCGACCAGCAGAGTGTTCATCCGCGAATCAGCTCTGTTAAAGCCTAGATAAAGTTATACCAAATAGTGGACTATTCCATCTATGTAAATAACAATGCTCAAACATCGTTTGTCAATAAAAAATCTAACGCTTCTTCGTACCTACTATTTTAGATATTGTAACTAGGTACCAGGCTCACATAACTTGAAGGAGCTAAATGGCCACTTCATTCTCACAACACAATACATATTTGAATGCATTCCTAATCTTCCACGCGCCTGACCTCGGTGATAAGGACAGATCTGTATTGACTTTGGCAATACATAAATCTTTTGTTTAGGTTTCAAGCACACTAGACTTTTCTAGTGTGCTTGAAACCTAACTTACTATTACCCTCTGTATTCCGAAGTTTGCAAACCGATACATCTGAAATGTTTTTTTTTCCTTTAACTTTTTGGTATTCATCAAATAGCAAAGTCTCTAACCAGTACTTAAAGTACATATTGGTATACTTGACAACCGTTCGAAACCCTCGGCGCGCGAGTCACACTAGCTCTTGACGGATCTCGTTTTTGTAATAATTTAATGAGAAAACACTGGTTTTGTTAAAAAAAAGTAGCAAAAAACATTTATGAAATATTTTATTGTTAAAATAATGCAAGTTTTATTATGGTTTTTTTTACATTACACTCTCATGTAATGTAAAAAAACCATAAATAGTTTTTTTTAATATTAATTAGTATTTTCGAAATTCAGAAAATCGTATAACACACTTGATTCCCTCGGGGTCTAGAATCACCCCCTTCCGGCTTACGAAATGTTACGTGGCACCCTGCCCACGATGAGGAGTTATGGGTTGTGTGTGTTTAACCTTTCTGGCATTTTCGTGCAACTAAATAGTTTGAATTGATTTCAAATCGTCAATGTAACCTAGGCCTTAGTTTTCCTGCCTTGCGTCATTGAAAAATTGTGTCGAATGTCAATAGCGTTTTGCTAACAAATCATTACCCGATTTCCTGTTATCCTTGTTTTATCTTTATCATTTTGAAAAACGTTCTACTTCTTTAGAACCGCAACAGAAAAGTGAATGACCTCAGTGACAGAGCGGGCGAAGACCCAGCTGCGATGCCGGACGTTGTGGGATCGATTCCCGCCGCGATACAAATATTTGTACGATCAGCAAATATTTGTTCCGGGTTTGGATGGTTCTATGCCTGTATAAAAAAATATTTATCTATCGTTTTCAGTTATGTAGTGAGTATCTACCCAAAACACGACGTTTGCTTAGTTCGAGGCTAGATAATATTATGGCGATTGTTCTATCACCAATAATACCCTTCAGAATCTAATGAACAGAAGAATTATACAGGGTTAAAGGTAATTCACTGAACTACACGTTCTGACCAACATCTTAAACACGTTCGAGAAGAAGCCAGCAGTAACATAAAAAACAAAACAAAATTTAAAAATGCGTTTGTGTCCATTACTAATTAATTTAATTACTAAAGACCGATCTCCCATTCCCACTTCCACCTCCACCTCCACATCCCACTGCTGGACCCTACACGTTCTGACCAACATCTTAAACACGTTCGAGAAGAAGCCAGCAGTAACATAAAAAAAAATTGAGGTACTTACAAAATTTAAAATGCGTTTGTGTCCATTACTAATTAATTTAATTACTAAAGACCGATCTCCCATTCCCACTTCCACCTCCACCTCCACATCCCACTGCTGGACCCAGGCCTCCCCCTGATAAGCGCGTTGTGATAATCCCCACGCTGGGCATGCGGGTTAAGGATCGCAGTTCGGTGGTAAAATAGTTATGCAGGGGGCGCTGCTGCCCATCCCCGGTGGATATCCCTTAGTCGCCTCTTACGACACCCGCGAGAAGAGATGGGGTCCTACTCCCACACCCGCTGTTAATTCAGGGCAGAGTTGTTCTTATGTTTAGTTCAAATAAAGCTTCTCTAAAAGAAAGATTATTGAATGGAGGAGTGTACCTACCTACTACGCTTAAGAACTACTACCTGGCGCCTTCACAAACGTGTTCGAAATGATAGGCAGAACCTGCAGTTTACGCAGGCAGTTTCAGTGAATTTACCAATAACCCTGTAGACGGCGCTTAAAAAAATCATAATTTCTGAACTAAGAGGGTACTAAGACAGGTCGACACGTCAGGTCGATGTCGTCATGCCATTCAAGGATGTTCTCGCCCACGCTTTAATGCAGCGTGCGCGTGCGATGCACATCTGACATTGTCCCATTTACCCGTCCTTCCCCCTGACATTGTAACACATTTTGGACATACCGACAGATATGTATTTTAGTTTACTGTTCAGTAGTTTATTATTTGTTTGACCTTAAGTTTTCTACAGTACACACTGTTAATAAAGGTTAAATTTGCCTATATAAAACGTTCCGCGGGTTTTTTTTTTGCAAAATATTCAATCATCATCCATTTTATTAAAAAGTCTATATTAAACATATTTTGAAAAAGATGTTTTTAAAAAAAACATATTTTGAATGTTTTGATGTTTTTTTAAATGATCGGTAACCTGCATTCAGCAGATTTTCAGCGAAAAATGTCAAATAATCGTGCTTTCAGCTGGTTAATTCAGATGCATCCGTAGATGTATCAAGCATTCTATTTTTGCCGCTCTATGGTTTTTTTTTCATATAATGGTTTAGCCAATGAACGGCGAAAACAGACTGCTCAAATCCAATTTGAGTATGAGTTGAGAGATATCAATATAAAAATAAAATTTCTGTCAATATTACTTTGCCAATATTTGGACCTTTCAAAACTGAGGTAGGTATTATTTTTTGTGTCGCGATTTGGGTGAAGGTTATTTGGTCTAATTTGGGGATTGCACTTGACTCTTGACCTACTTGCTATTTTGGATCGTAATATCATTTGTCATTTTATTTTGGTTGGTAAAAATTAACTTTTTTTACTGATTTTTATGCCTTTTCTTGCAAAGAATACTTCTGTTAAACAAACTCGGTAAACGAAATAAGTTTACCACGAAATTCTATGAAGTGTACGGACATTTTAATTGTTGTTGTAATGAATTTATGATTCTTATAAATGTATTTTTTTCAATCCATGCCATAGGTTGCTTTTACCCATTTCCTCTATTTAGTATCTACAATTTGGCGATACCCGCACCATAAAGACAGAATTTTAAAAGCTTTCGCTGTTTTTAGGCTTTCGAAGATCGCAGATTGGTTTCGAAACCCATTATGTTCTCGCTTTTTCAGTCCTTTTTCCCGTCTTTAAAATCAGCAACTACAGCAGCAAATAACTTGAATAGAGGTACATTACGTGCGCCTGTACAGATGAAAAGATTATAGACAAATTGTGATGTCGAAATTTTAAAAGAGATCTACAAGGTAAAACCGGGTATCAAATGTAAGGTATCAGTTTGCACATTCAAAAACAGTTTTTGTAATTTCTGTATGTTTTATACTTTTGAAATAATTTGAAAAAAGTTGAAAAATTACCCATTCATCATCATGGATGTAGCGTTTGTAGATATGGATCTATATTTTACAGCAAAAATACAGAGAAGTCGGTAAGTAGAACTCTTTTTGAAAAATTGTCAAAAAGGGGGGGAAGTTTTTTATAAAGAGGGCTACCTCATTGAGTCCTATGACCATAAAGACGTAAGGTTTCTGCCCTACACATTTAGATGATTTGATAAGAGATGATTAGTGATAAAAAGATTAAACTGATAACTTGGTTTACTGCTAATTGAATGCTTAGGTAAGTAAAAATGCACCGCTTGCAAAAGTGTAAATGTGCGGTTTATAGATAAATCGTACACAAACTCTATGTGAAATGTTTGTTAACAAACCACGACACAAAAAACTAAAACTCGCTTTACGTCGAGTTTCAAATATACTTTGTAAGCAGTATTTACTGAAGGACGGATCTGAAATCAACAAGTAATGTAAATTTGCATATAAATAGACGCGGCAACATAGGTTAAGTATAGGTGTTTGTTTACAAACTTTGTACATTGAATTTGGCTGGATTATAGCTAAACATTTGACAACGAAAAACTACTTAATACCTACAAATTTCATTTAAATGACTAAATAGTATTCTTAGAACGTAATGCATGCGGGCCTGCCCAGACTTCTAATAGACGGATACAGTTCAATGCACAGTTTGTATGGAAATAGTTACAGAGATTAGTGCCTACTCACCTCTGTATAGGGTGTACCGGAATAATGTGAAGTAAAATTAAAAAAATAAATACACAATTCTTTGTTTTCATAAAACAGTGCTTAGGTACATTTACTTAAATATAGTCAGATAAATTTATCTAGCGAAATATCTGAGATACCTGGACTAATCTGTATAGTCTAAGACCATAAGGCCCGACTCACACTAGTGCCGCCACCTACTTTATCTTATTATTACGTTAAAACAAAGAATTTTTCAAAAATTCATTGGGCTGTTAGTGTACCGTATCATTAGACATTTTTAATGCTTCTGTATTCGGTTTATTTTGAATAGTTTATGCAGAGATGCGAAGTTGCTCTTGGTGGCGGCGCTAGTCTGTGTCGAGGTAGCGCCTTATGTCAGTCAGACTCTGTTCTCCACACTAGGCCAAGAGGGCCTGTATCAAATTTAAATTCAATGTGCTTTATTTCCTTTAGACCTTACAGGACTCTTGGACACGTCACAAAATTCAAATTACATAAGTAAAACTAGGAAATAAAGAAATAACTTTGATTTTTTGTTCACTTCAATCTTTATTAGTTATAGTAAAGAAGCGAACAAGAAACCTTTACCTTGTTAGTTTTCGAGTTGCAGCAAACTTGTCCTAAGCTTTTTATCCTCTAGATAACCTGATATTTTGTAGTAAACCTTTTGACAAAGGATATGTTTGACAATTTGTTTACATTTATTTATTGATATTTTTTTCAATCGTTTTGCATTTTGTTGTAGAAGCGACATTGTCCTTTAAAAGATACATTAATCTTGTGTAGTCTAGTTGTGGGCACAGCGAGTTTATTCTTAATTATTCTAGTATTTAAATGATGTATTTGGCTATTTTTAGGGAACCGATTGATATTCCTATGAGTGTACAACAAGTTTTAATAAATATACTGACATATTACTGTATGAATCACAGGGATTCACTGCCGGACTCTACATAACTGAGACTTTGAGTGTGACTCTGTTTTAGCTATAATTTAAGTACACATCGCAATACTTCTTATATTTAAGTTAAGTGCATAATGCATATGAATAAAATATGATAATGCTGTACATTATTTGTAAACTAGGTAGTATTTACCAACAAGATTTAGAATGGTGGCCAGGAGCTATACCACTCTCATGAAAAAATTATCAATAAATAAATTCAAACAAATTATTGGTTTGGCTTACTACAAAATATCAGATTATCTAGAGGATAAAAAGCTTAGGACAAGTTTTGCTCCAACTCGAAAGCTAACAACCTAACAAGGTAAAGGTTTCATGTTCGCTTATTTACTTTACCTTAAAAGATTGAAGTGAACGATAAATCAAAGTAATCATTTTATTTTCTAGTTTTACTTATGTAATTTGAATTTTGTGACGTGTCCAAGAGTCCTGTAAGGTCTGAGGAAATAAAGTACTTTGAATTTGAATTTCAACATGTATAGATAACAATAAATATCATAATCATATGAATAAAATAATAAATATTATAACGTGTAAGTGTCTTACCAATTGTTTATTTAATTTATTGTTTAGGTTCAGTCGATCTTCTTTCCATATTGGTAGATAAAAAAAATCTAAAAGTTTAAATAAATACCTACTGTTAATGGGCCTTTACTCAACAAAGCCATTCAATTCCTCGTGCAAATTTTAGCAAATTAACGCATGTAATTTTGTACAAAATCGCGGGTGCTAAACATTTAGACACGCTCAGTAAAATCTGAAATCTTCCTTCTTTTAAAAATTGACGGTTAAAAGCTCATTCACAATCTGTTATCAGGAGCTAAATAAAATCAATAAAAAATATTGAGTGGTTCTAGATCACCCTGTTGCAAGCCTTGACGCGACCTCCACACCGACGCTATCAGTTTTACATAAATAAATGGAATTTTTCCGTTTGCACTTCCTACAAGCTTAACCTTTGATTACAGATTTTGACTCATCCGTTTTTGATAACGATTTGTTTTGTGGGTGTGTCGTTTGTTTTAATGGTTAAAGTGACATTATCGACGGTTATTTTAGAAGTTGATTATTATTTCTTCAAAATTATATTAGTCAAGTCTTGGGAGAGGGGATGAAAGTCAAATTCTTTGGCCACTCATCACGCCGTAACTACTGAATGATTTAATATGAAACTTGGCATGATTTGAGTTCATACTACGAGAAAGGATATATGATAATTTTTCTCCCGTAGTCCAGTAGCTACGGTTCCCCTATGAGGGGGGATGACAGTCAAATTCTTTGGCCACGCATGACGCCGAAACTACTAAATGATTGAAGTGTCATAGGATACTTTTTATCCGAAAATCCGAATTCATTAACTCTTTTTTTGTTAGAAACAATGTTTCAAGATCGTATTCGACTAAATCAGTAGATAGTCGAGTTTTACTCGAATCAGTAGATTAAAGAAAAAATCAGTAGATTTTGAAAAAACTGTTTAAGGTAAGTTCCTAGATCTATTATATTTCTTTTCCTCCAAGACGCACCCATTAGTTAGGTACCTACCTGCGACCTAATATCTATTTCATCCAAAGTAAAATGTACAAATGATCCATGCGATCATTATGAACATGATGTTGATGGTTCCTTTCAGCTGGTCCAGTTGACTGTACTACCGACAAATTTATTTTTCCCGTAATAGGTAAGTACAATTAACTGAACCACCGAAGTTCTTACATCAGATTTTTTTTTACTTTGGTTTACCTATAATCCCCTACCTACTACCGAAAAAACAACTGCAGTGGTCCAGTCAACTGGACCAAGGGTCCAATTCTACTATGCAATTGCTTCACTATGATAATGGTATCGTCGCAGAACTTTACGTAATCCTTAGATTTATGAAACACCAGATAGTACGCGCAGTACTATTTGCACGGAGGGATAAATTAATAGTTTCAATCTTGACACTTTGACGCGCGTCTCTCTGTATTCATTATCATTTATTTCATCTTAGGTAGAATACCAAAATGTGTCATTCTTTGGCGTCATATCGAAGCAATTAGTTTAGCAGAATAGGGCCTTAGCTGAACGGAACCACGGGTAAGAAGCGAAACCGATCATATTTTGTTTTCGCAGCTACACTTCTAGCACTAATACAGGCCGAGTCGTATCAAAACGTCGTGTAGATAAAGACTGGGATTGAAAATGACAGCATGACAGCATGCTATCCCAAGTTGACCACACACGATTTATACACAATCTAGGTACCTTAATACTTATATAAAGGTACTATAAGTGTAACAGGTCCAATTCTGCACATTGAAGGTTTTTTTGCACAGCGTTTTTTTAATATGAGGGAAACTGTGGTCAAATGTGAATACCTATTTAGTCGGCAGGTATGGCAATCGCGAACGAAGTCTCGTGTATAGCTACTTGATATATAAAATAATTACATTTTTTGATAGATTTCGTTCAAATTGAGAACCTCTGACCTCCTTTAAGGGTGACTAATATTCATAATGTTTGAAAATTATTTTGATAAAAATTTGACTTTTCTGTGAGCTTATGTTGTATGACTGTATAAAAAAAAATTATACGTAAGTAGTTATAAAAAATATCTATCAAGCTCTGCTTAGCTTGGAGCTAGATAATGCTATGTGAATTGTCCATCATTATTTATATATATTCGCATTACTTATTATATTATTCTAACCCATTTTTGATTTTGAACTGAGATTGAAACTTCTTCAAGCGTATACACCCTGACTCATCCAAACCCGACCTTGAACACAGATTAGGTCTACCGAGTAGCACAACTCGAGTCATGAACATAATCTCTGTAATGTAGTTCAAGATGTCCACAACCCACTTACATGCACTTGACCAACTGAGTAATGATGCATTGCACTGTGTACGGTGACTATGAGGCTTTTAAGTTGCGGACATTTTATTTATTTATTTATTATACAATCAGTGTTAGGGTAGTCTATGGCGATGCACTAAGACCTACAAGGTAGGCATAAATGACTTTCAAATTTAAACCAATCTAAGATACGGAGGGAGGCCTTTTCCCATTAAGCAGGACATTACAAACTCATAAAATTATACCATAAAGTTACAAATTTTTCAGTAAGTGATTGTTGGTTTACGTTAATTTCTGCAGAAATTAGCGCACATAAGCTATATACCTAGTCATCCATAAACTTTAAGATAATTTCAGCTTTTGCTTATTTTTGCGGTGTAAGATTGGAAGGAAGGGAACGTATCCTACATCAATGTTGATTGGTGTGTTGTCAGAACAGTATGTATGTTTCAGACAAACATACTTACTTGTGTTTTTATTGGGAAAGAGATAGTAATTTAATTATAGATTGCTTTTATTTTAAAGTACTTTTCGTCATTAGTTATTTTTTGGACTAAATATTTGAATATTTATTTGGTAATTTTCTCAATATTCATTGTCACTCTACAAGTTTGAAGATCAAGACAACCACTGATTAAATATCGGATTTTTTTTTCTGTAAATTATGGATACGACGTTGTAATGTTGACTTTGTAGAAATATTTCGATAATGTCCACGTTCATAATGACAGCCATTTCCGCGACTCTAATCGACTCTTATCGACGAGGTTGTCGAGCGAACCTGACAATGAATTTCTACTAGTGATGCGCTGAAATTATGTAGATATCGATGAAAATCATACATGAGGGAGGACCAATCTAAAAATCGTAAAATTATTTTTTTCGGCTGATTCCACGAATGCATGCACATCTATGTATACTGCATGCAAACTGCATTATTGACTGCCAATGTGGCATAACTTCTAACAGAATATGTTTTTCTAATTATAAAAACTTTGATCTATATGAATTACCTAATTAGTTTTGAAATAAGTCCTATGTCTTACATTTATTATGATGGTTATGCTAATGCAAGTAGAAAATAGCTTAACCTTCCTCCATGCTTGAAAAAGTAAAGTATGTTACACTAGAACTAAAGACCACATTACCTGAAGGTTGTTTATTTATACAAAGGCTGTATGCAAGGATAAATGTTAAAGTTTATATATTTTAAATCCTGACTGTAATGTACAGTAAAATAATTTTATTTAAATTTTAGCATAGACTTCGATGAGGATGAGAAAGTAGAACGGTCTGTTCTTGTCGAATCACGTGGCGACACCAGACACAAAATCGGTGCATAACGATCCTTAACAAGGTCTCTGCTCGCGCTCCAGTGTCGTGGACACATCTCAAGATATCGATATCGATGTAAAACTTTACCTCATACCTTTAGTAACTTATAGGGGTCAGGCCTTCAAACAAACGAAGGAGGGTCGATACAAATCATAGAATACTTATATCCTTATGAAAATCGCGAAACGGGGCAGTGGTTACACGCATTTAGACAGCGTGTAGTGTATAACCTCTTTATTAAAAATTAAAAAAAATAATAATAAAATATTTTTTTTTTGTTGTACTTGTAATTATAGTTTATATATAAACTATTTATATAAGTGAACATAAGTGGTAACAATGTTTGGTGTTTTAATCATAGCGTCAGTTATTTTTCTGGATTTCGGATCATGCTTTATCAATCGTGAGTTTTGAATTCATCTACATACATATCGTGGCACATCGGATTATCACAATTATTATAAGTATTAATAAACATAGACAGGTACCAAAATTATGAGAACACATTTTTTTTTTCAAAAAAGACACATAGTTTCTTTCAAATTAATACAGTTCCTATTTAAAATATAATTATAAATAGTCTGGCGCAAAAAAACATCGTTTCATTTCTTTCGCTTGGCAGATACATGGGATAAGATTAAAACTAATTGGATAAATTAATTAAAACCCCTTGAAAATATCAGCTGCGTAAATAAATACGTCAAATCCTTAACTCCCGAAAACCTAATTGTCATTCATTATTATTTTATTACAATTTCATATGAAATTGATAATGAATGTTGAGAGCTTGTTTTGTAAAATATCTACAAGTGTTAAATATTTACAATTGTCGAATCCCAATTTTATGGCGTAAATATTTTTTGATCTAAAGATACATTGATGAATATTAAAAATTCTATATTAAAATTCTAAGTAATAGAAATAATTAAAATATTTTAAAACTGCTCATACTAATTTTATTTGGTTCTAAAGAATTTTATTTCAAATTGTAATAATTTTATTAAGATACCAACCATTCGAATAAAAGTTTTAATGATTTTATATTCGCTTGAGTTCGACTATGTAATTTTTCAAAAATGAATAAATAAATTCTTAAGTTAAGTTTTTTACATAGAAAGGTAAAATTTTACATTATGCAAACGAATTTATAGCAATGCTAAAACGATTTACCTTTTTTTAGGGTTCCGTAACCGAAGGGTGAAAACGGAACCCTATTACTAAGCCTCCGCTGTCCGTCCGTCCGTCCGTTGGTCACGTAGCTATATCTCATGAACCGTAAGAGCTAGACAGTTGAAATTTTCCGATAATGTGTATATCTCTTTCCGCTATAACAACAAATAATAAAAATAAAATAAATCTCTATATTTAAGGGGGCTCCCATACAACAAACGTGATTTTTTTGGCTATTTTTGCTCTTTTTTGTCAAGGCTCTTGAACTACAATAATAATAATAAATAATTTATTATTCTTTTCACACAATGAGCTTACACTTAAAATTAGAAAAGTAAGTATAACTATAAATGCAACATTGCGCAAGACTGGTGCCTGCGTTAGGTTTGTAAAAAAACCTGTGGTACAGGTCACCAGGCTCCCACTCCGCGGCAGAAGTAGACACATATACAATACAACCACCAAGCACACAACAGTTTCATGTGTCTACCTTTTATACATACAGTACAGTAGGTAGATACATGAAACTTTCTTTAATTAAGTAACACTTCAACTGTAATAATAACAATACTAAAAATGAAATAAACTTAAAAATTTAAAGGGTTCTCCAAACAAGTGAAAATTTGATGTACTTTGAAAAAGTTGCCTGATTTTTTCGGTGCGGAACCCTTCGTGTGCGAGTCGCGCACATGGCAGTTTATTTATTTTATTTAATATATAAAATTTAATCATACTATATTTACATTTCCTTCAGATTACAAACCAAATGCAAAATGACCTCTAAGCAAAAGGAAGAAGATTCAAACTACCTTGAACCACACATGTAAACAATAAATGACCTAGCATGAACCCTAGGCCCACGCATTCGGGCGTGACGTCACAAGGCTGTATGCCAGCCGCGTCTGTGTTCGTTTTATCAATGAGCTATTTTTAGAGACATTGTACAATTAACTGCCTTCACATGCGGTTTTCCTGGATATATCTTCCTTAAGAGGGCGCAATCCAAGCCATTTTGTAAAAAGGATAGGCATAGGATTACATAGGAGCGGGACAGAGCATACGTTTTTGGAGCGGCGTAAGCGCAAACATCAAGTTTTTGCTTATTTACCAGAAATCTACACAACTTATGAAGAAACTGGTTCAAGGAACCAAATAATTAGTAATCAAATCACCTATGAATTAAAATGTAAGTTGTTTCGATAGACCGCAGGGTTCCTGAGATCTCGACTAAATTATGTGCGGAACAGTGCAATTTCATGCTATTTTTTTTATGAGTTTAATTTTTTTTTCTCAATTGTGAATAAAATTCAACATTTTTTCTTTGGTTCATTGATGTGGAAACACGATTAATATAAAAAAAAGCAGTAAAAAGCACTGTTTCGCACATAATTCAGTCGAGATCTCAGGAAACCTGCGGTCTATTGAAAGGACTTATGTTTGATTCGTAGGTTATTACTTATTATTTGGTTCCATGAACCAGTTTTTCCTTATGTTGTGTAGTTTTCTTGAAAAACAAGAATTCTTGAAAAGAAAAAACTAGATTTTTGCGCTTACGCCGTTCCGAAAACGTAGGTATGGTCTGGCCCGCTTCTATGAACGCGAAATCCAATGTACACATAATGGCGCACATTGCGCCCTCTTAACGTGTTCTTCATTACTGAAGGTCATGTCCGTTTTGGATAGCTTCCGTTGAGGACTTGGCTAGCTGCTTCCATGCCACCCTATCTTCGACTGGTTGTGACATGAGTAGTGACTCCTGCCGTTCCTGTTCCTGAGATATAGTAGCATTTTGTTGTTCCCGGATTAAAAGTACCGTACTTCTATTGCAAAATATATGATTAGTGTAGCCTACCTCTATTAGGCCTCTAGTAGGCTAAATTCTTTTTATTTAAATTTATATATTTTGCATCCGATCCAGTGGAGGGCGATACTGAACGCGACACAGTTTTATACTTTTAGCGTCAGTATCGTTGCATTGTTTTTGTTTTAAATATGTAGTAAGTACCAATAAACGATTTGTATTTAAGTATTTTATTCCGAGCCATTTAGATTGTAAGACCGATCCTTAAGTTTTGGCGAATAGTAATTTTAATTTTTAATTCCAGTCTGATCCCGATTTAAGCGTTAATAATTTAGTGTGTTTTAAAAACGAGTTCAAATTTCGGTAGATAATATTCATCTATGCCTCGGACGAACGAAATCATCCTTCCTTTACTTTCCCTGACCGAGGTCTAGAAGTTCACGTGCAAAAAATTAAGTTTACACTGGCGACATCTAGTTATAATTCAAGGTTAATTTAGTTTGATGACACATGGATGAAACTGTTGACGCCTGTTGCTATGGACACCATTAGGTAGTAAAATGCACACACGCACATAGCAATTCCTCGAGAAACAAACTTAAAAATGGTCCCTTTTAAAATCAATTTTGATACCACAACAAAATAATCATCAAAAAAACTGTTGTAGTTAGTCGTGATTCTCCAAAAATATTATGTTGCTTTTTAAGTTTAACGGTATAAATACTAGTCCTTCGGGAATAAATTTTTTATGAGACCACCTCGGGATCATTCTCTATACTTACAATAGTGAAAGAATCAGTAAAATTGGTTAACCAAAGGCGGAGACATAAAGTAACACACATAATATAAGTATACATAAAAAAAAAAAAACATACAGACGAACTGAGAACTTCCTCCTTTTTAAATTCGGTTAAAAAGTAACAAACTTCGATCCAAATTTTCTGATCTATCTATATATATATATATATATATATAAAAGAAAGTCGTGTTAGTTACACTATTTATAACTCAAGAACGGCTAAACGGATCTCGGTGAAATTTGGCAGCGAGGTAGATGGTATCCCGGGGCCGGACATAGGCTTATAGGCTCATACCCTTTATTCCGGAAAAAAGCGGGCGAAGCCGCGGGCTGCAGCTAGTATACAATATAATTGAGTGGTTATAAGCCTGCAATGTTTAGTAAAAAGTTTTTAAACACACAATCTTAACCTTATCAAAAACTTTATCTTTGAAGAAGTGCAATAAAATGAAATGATATTATAATACTTTCTTGGAATTCCTTTTAGGGGCTCTTAACATATTAATATTCTTTGAAATTCAAATAATAGGGCCCTAGAATCATAATAAAAGGGCAATGCCTGCAGTTATATTAAATTTGCAAAACATTTGCGGTATAGAAAACTTTTTCAAAGAATGTTATCATTTTCAAGCTTCTAGAATTCACTGCATGAAAAAAGTCAATTGGATGTTTGGACGTATGGATGTTTGATACCTCTTCACGCCAAAGCTACTGAACGGATAGGTGTGAAATTTTGCGCACATTGAATTCTAGGCCTGAAATCAAACACAGGCTACTTTTTATCCCATCTTCATATCACTACCTCTCGTTCCAGTGGCAGATATAGAATGCGGCATCACCACCAGTCGCTCCGCCCGTATAGTGGGAGGCGAGGATAGTGCACCAGGCGAGTTCCCCTGGGCAGCCAGCGTTTGGAGGAACGGGGCTCATCAGTGCGGTGCCACTGTTATCAGCGATAGATGGCTTGTTACTGCCGGGCATTGTGTGTGCAGGTTTGTAGACTCCAAGGGTGCATTAGCGGTAGGCGGTCAAATATCCTCCATCGGGGGAGGGTACGGACTGGGGTAGTGCAATGAGGTAGAGGGGCACAGAGAAAAGCGTTTCCCATTTCCTTAAAACAGCTTAGGATTTGAAGAATGAACATTTTTTTAAGAAATTCCTAAATAAATACAAAGATAAAAAAAAAGATCCCGGGATTTGATGAGAAGAAATTTGGTAATTCACTAATGTTAAGGCGACACATCGATAGATCAAGCCCTGTTTAGGGTCTAGCTGGAACGCCAGGCCCTTTATACTATAGGGTACCTACATAAACATCTATAATATTATTTCATTAATCAGTGACACATAAAATTACACGCACAATTAACCCAAATCGAGTGCCATTTTGCGCAGGTTTGCAAGACAAACGACGATTTTGAAATTGTTAAATGCTGTACTTACATTTATGATGCTGTGTTAAAATATCCAGCATTAGGTGTTTGCTTAGATAACAGGAATCACCAATGTCCTCATCATAATCATCGTCAGTTTATGCTATTCCACAGTTCCATAGGCCTTCCCTGAAAGCGCCTTATATCCCTGTTTAGCCTATAATATTTCGATCGTCTTCCAGAGGCCAGCTTTTTGTAGAACACTTCCCAGGCCTCTGGAACCCAATTCTGGTAACCAATCACTTTACTATGATAATGGTTTCGTCGCAGAATCGCCATATAGAATTCTAAGATGACAGAAACTCAAGTACCTACTCTAGTTAGTGCATGTGGTGTTATTTGCACGGAGATATTGATATAATGGTTTTAATCTTGACACTTTTAACGCGCGTCCCTCCATCTCTAGTTTATTTCATCTTAGGTAGAATGCCAAAATGTGCCGTTCTATGACATATTCATTGTCATAGTGAAGCGATTAGTTTAGCAGAATAGGGCTTTAGTCTGGAAGGCGTCCTACAATACTTTGGGTCTCCAATCTCCGCAGAGTAGAGTACATAGCTCAACTATTTGTCTTTTCAGTGTCTTCGACGATTTCTTTAAATCGAAACAGCTTTCAATCGTAGCCGGCAACACTGACATCGCTAACAAAGAGGAGAACCAGCCAATATCCGTGATCCTTCCTCACCCTGAATACAGGTAAGTATTTGTGCTAGATTTGTGTCATTTCGCATACCTCGCTAAAATTATACAAATGTCTTTGTATCGACAAAATTATACAATTGTATAATGTATTGTATATGTATTTGTATCTTTGTATCGTATATTGTTTAGTCAAGAAACTATAATCTTTATACTATTTTCAATACTTTTACATGGAAAAATCATCTAGAATAGTCTTCGTTTCATACTATGTCGGCTTGATGAAAATCGACCGTAAGTCCCCATATTTTTCGGGTCGACAGATTCGTATCTCTATCCGGCAAAAGTAACTGTTACTGTGTCTATGAAATACTTCATTCTGTCATTCAGTCTTCATTCACTCGCCTGTCAACAATTAGGGAACTTCATAGTCGTGCATATACCAAACAGCAACTAAAATCGTGTACCATATTACAACTACCTACTTATTTTACGTTATCAGCATCTTTGCTCTAGTATTTTAATAATATTCACTGGCTCCGTATAGTTTGTGGCAAGATCCCTCCCATAATATTTTCTACTTCTTTCTGTCTTCAGTTTCATGACTATCGGTTAACTGCAGTTTTTATTAAGTTAATGTCTAACTTCTGATCAGTACATACCTACATACATACCTGTTCGTTCTCCAAAGCTTTTCAATTTAAGTTTCAAGAAAATGTAATGAGATATCGGTAATCTAAAGATACGAGCACTGTACCTTTTAATTGATCATACTTTTATGCAAGTTTGCAAAACAATTGCTTTGATGGATAGAGCAGCAACCCAAAAATGCTATTATAGTAACTATTATTGTTTAATTTAAACCATCAAATAGATGTAAAACATTTGAACATTGATAAAGCTTTTATCGTCAAATAGGATTGAGAAATGATATCTCATAATTTCAAAACTGCAAACTTTAAAGCAGAACGCCCAGCTAACCGAGCCAAGAAAGCCGAAGATATCGAATAGAGTGAGGCGTTTATCGCCCAAAAGAGCTGCATTAGAGCAATCTAAAAGAAGGGACAGCTTTCTACCATATTTCAAGAAACTTAATCTCCTGACATTGACATCACTATATATTTATGAACTTGAACTATTTATTCGTTAAAACCCGGGACTATTCTCAACACCAACAAGCGGCTACAAGGCTGTATGCATGTTAAAGGAATAACGTGAAAAAAGCTCTATTTAGTAATACATAGGAACTATAAAATCTGTGGTAATTATTTTTGTAATGGCGCCCAAAATAATAATAAACCAACTGACATTAGGAAATGTAATGACATCATAATATTTAAATCTAACCTTTTTAGTTACCTATATAGTAAGACATTTTACAGCTCGCATAATGTTTTTGCCGCAGTTTAGTTATTATGAAAACGCCTTAGTCTGTTGATTCGTCTGAGAACGGACAATATAGCGAGTTTACAGTCGATTTTATGTAACACAATCTAAAATACCTCTTTTTAGCCAAATTCAAAACAACGAGGAGGTTCTTTGTGCGGTTGTGTGTCTGTTTTGTTTTACGTTTTGTCCGCCGATTTCTCCGTCAATTGTGGACCACTTAAAAAAGTGTATAAAAGTAAATAATTTAAAGTTGGTTTCAGTTGGTTTCGGTATCAGTTTATCTTTGAAGTGCTCGTCTCACAGGTGAGCGTTAGCCTTAACTCAGTTCTTTTGCGTGATTTAACGCTCCATTAAGTATTTTGTACACTCAATATCACTTTTAATTCAATTGAAGATAATAATTGATTCACTGTCCAAATGAAACGCTTCTATAAACACTTTATTAAATATTTTGGTTCTATTTGAGACAGAAATTTAGAAAAGCTAAGAATATATGTAAGTTGAATTGAAAAAAAATTATACCATTTTCTTTTATCAGCTATAGCTGCATGCATGCATGCTGCATGGCTTTGTTCACGTTATACTTACAAATAAAATAACACTGAGATAATGCAAAAATATTAGAAAAATATTATATGATCCCAGTGGATCCACTACCCGACGTTAAGTATTTATTTATTAAACAAAATCCACAACCCTTATGACTAACATTGACAAACTTGTTCACAAAACATACGGCTAATACAGGATTTTATTTTCGTAAAATATGTTACTTACCTATGAAGTAAAATTATTTTGGTCGTTATAATTTAACGACGTAAATAATTTTCCCGACATATTACGTCGGTTTGGGTCGCATTCAAGAATGAATATATTTTAATCGGGCATTAACCATCTTTGTCTCTTGTTTACCTATAAGTTTCAAAGTCGATACATTTCAATTCGAAAGTCAGAGGATTCATTATAGACTTTCGAATACTGACGCTTTGCCACGCCAGTGGGGACAAACGTTTGTCGATGGCGATTAAATCCGTTCTCAATATATTTTGACCCAAACCTAGGTGTAACAGAAAGTCAAACGACGTGGCCTTACTCAAGACAGCACGACAGCTGAGATGGTCCCAGACCCTGCGACCGGCGTGCCTTCCCCAACCGGTGTCTGATGACTTCAGCGGGATCGCTGCCGTGGTCGCGGGCTGGGGGTTCACGAATGAAGATAGAGAAATTGGTAAGGCTGCGTAGGAAGCTTGGGAATAGAAGAGTCGGTTGCCTAGAAGTTACTACAATATTTTTTTTACCCTAAGTCTACAATAAGGTAACTTGACGGAACGCGGTCTTCGAGGAAGTTAACTTTAAAACTATAGAAAATATGCACTTGTATAACTATAGAACATCTTGCAGTTACTCTGCGTGCTCAATATGAGGCATTACCTACCGATATATGTTTTACTTAATTTTGGGGATATGATAGGATAATACAGGTAATTTTTACGAGGCTATGTATTCCAGGAGTGGTTTTCTGTAGTAAGTCTCTCTATTTATAAGTTATGAATTTTGTTACTAGGTGCACGACCAAGCTTGCTTCAGAAGGCAGAAGTGACGGTGGTGACAAATGAGCAGTGCAACTCGTGGTACCGCTCGCAAGGCAGCAAGGTGAAGGTGATCGCAACTCAGATGTGCGCGGGAGTCGAGAATGGAGGCAGAGATTCTTGCTGGGTAGGCATCTAAGTGCATAATACTTATTATTTTGTGAAGTGTCTCATCATTAAAGGATGTTAAGATTATGTAAAAATACAGATAAGATAGTATAACAAAGGCCCCTGGAAAGTATATCTGAGTTTTTGGACAGCATAAAGTGTCATGGATTATCGTAACGGAACAGATTAATTTTTATTTTGAAAAAATAAATAGATTGCGATATTTGAACTTCTCAGCTCCTGTTATTCTACAACAATAGTTAGTTATTCAATCGGTTTTATCTACATCAAATATGTTTTTGTACAGGCTGACAGCGGCGGACCCCTCATGGTGAGCGACGAACGTCACACCATGATCATAGGTGTAGTATCCACAGGATCTGGCTGCGCCAGGCCCAGGATGCCAGGGGTTTATACCAGGGTGTCCAGGTATACCGACTGGATCGTGGAGAATGTGAATGAGGATCAGGGTAGAGCGGGTTTTGATTGGTTTCGTAGGCTTGGGTGAGCTGATGACGTGGGCTTTGGAGTTGATAAGTTTAATGTAGTTAACAATTTTTTTTAGTCTTAAAATTTCTAACCTATGGAGTTTTAAAAAAAGAATTTGTACCTTATATTACAACTAAAAAAACATTTAATTAAATGTTTGTTTAGTGCATCGTGATAATAAAAAATATCGATTACTCGTGTGATAAACTAATTTATTTAAAAACGTAAGCGAAATTACCCTGTGATATTACCTGATAAGCTTGTTATTTTATGTTAGCATTAAGCGACAAAATAAATGTTTGCAAAACTAAAGTGGTAAACTATTTTCCTTGCAAAGACTTTCAAAGCATTTCTTAGTATCCTCTATCACTGAATACAATTTCTTGCCAGAAGTTTCTTCTGTGTCATCACTAAGGGCAGCTAAAGCTTCATCTATAGCTGTTTTAGCTTCTTTAAGCAAAAGTTTCATGTCTTCAACAGGTTTCGATGCACCATCTTTTTTTTCAATAGCTTTCATAACCAAAGCTGAATGTAACTCATGTTGCAATACACTGCTGTATAAACTAAGTCTCGCATTCCCTGGGTCTAGAATCTTAGTGATTCCTATCAAATCTCTGCACATTTTTATCTTCTTGTTCAATATATCTTCGGAGGTAAACCCCGGCTGTCTCCCGTACTGTTGAACTAGAGAATGCTTTATAGCATACAGATGGTAATGGTTCGGATGTAAAAACGTTGATAGCTTGCTTAGGAGTTTTTCTAGCATCTCAATAGATCCCCCCATCAGTTGTATAGTCTCTACTTCCTCTCCCATTTGGAATATCACCATGTTGATTTCATGACTGTTCACTTTAGCTGGACATCTGTTGCAAGCCCAATCAGTATCCTCATCCAATGGATCTTCGGGTAAATGTATTCCTTCGCAGGGGTTACCATCTTGTCCTAGACATTTTGCTGCGCTTATATATGTACCTAATTCAGTAGGATCGCTGCATCTAATGCATTTGCATTCAAAGAACTTTGTGTCTTTCAAATGCTGTCGCCTTGCAGGCGTTCCCCAAAGAGCATGACTGTACATCGTGCTTATGTGATTATCTTTCTGTATCGGAACTACTGCTTTCATCACTATTGTATACAATTCGTTTTTATCCTTACTCGTTAAGTTGAAAGTATGTTTTGTATTCGGGAGACAGCTGTGTTCCACCAAATACGTCTTAGGGTATAAAGCGAAAAGCTCTGCGCCATCTGCCAATCTTATTTCCAAGGCATTCGTGTCGATAATCCCACACATTCTGTGTAGAAGCTCTGAAGATATCTCTGGTAAGTATTTGCTCTTGACATCCGCGTCTAAAGCACTTATAAAGTTGTTCATGAGGTATTCCACTACGAACTCATTGGCTTCTCTGAAACAAGATCAAAAAGAGAAATAAGCTTATGAAAATGCCAAGATCGTCTAAAATGTCTAAAGAGTGAGTTTTAGTGTAATCACGTTTCTAAAATTACTAACGTAAGATTCTTGAGAGCTTTGTAACTTTCCGCAAGTTTCAAAGGTGGGTTTAAATAAATTTCCTTATGTAGGTATACATATTTTGAGGAAAAGTAAATTTTTCCTACCTTTACTTTTGTTTTATCTTAGATAAAATAAATCATAAGACGTGATTGTTAAAACTTAATGTGAAATGCTAATTATAACTAGAATCATCTAGCTACCTCCAAAGTAAGCAGAGCAGTTCAATGCAGATACATTTTTTCTAAACAAGTGACGTTCTAAGATATTTAAGAAACCAGCTACGCACATGTCTATGTTATTAAATGCTTATTTGTGCCCGCGGCTTTGCATATTTTTTCCGGGATAAAAAGTAGCCTATCTATTTTAAACCAGGTTTAGAACTACGTCTATCCAAAACAGCCATATCCCTTCATTAGTATAGGTCGTGAAGAGGTAATTTACATCTAAAAATGCAAACTTTCGCATCTATAATATTAGTATGATTTGACTACAGGCGTCCATAAGCTGCGGTAACCGTTTTTCATCAGGCTAGCTTGCTTATTTTTCACCTTAGTGGTATTAAAAACTTACTCATAAGCAACAGAACCAGGTGTTCTGCTCTCCATGTGCGACTGCATCTCTAACAACGTACTCCAGCTGTCAGGGTCTGTCTTCTGGAGGAGCACACATCTCAGCGGCAGGAGTGCGTCGTGCCTGAAATTATTTCAATCTTAATTAGATTAAACATACCTTTACTTCAGCTCTATTTATCGACTGCAGGTCATTCACTCTAAGAGTACAATATATATACCGTGGTTGCACTTTTGCGACATCTACGGGAGAATTGGAAGGATGTTGATTATTAAACAATTTTTTACTTAAACTGCTTCAGAGAATCCACAATTATCAGTCTCTGCATCCTAGGAGAGGCTGAGAGACATTGATGATTGATTGAGAGATTTATCGATTTTGTGTTTTTCTTACCTGTAATATTCCGGCATATTGTCCAGCACACACATCGGACGAACGCTGAGGATCTCACACTCTATGCCGTGGTTCCTTCGGTCCTTTAGACCTGGGCAGTTTCCAAAGCAGACTGGCCATCCGCACCTAGAATTGGGCATTATTTGTTCTAAAGATATGAGCTTAAGTTACAATAAACTTAGACCATGAAGAACTTACGTTATGTGCGCTGCACTAATTTTGTTAGCCTAACTTTTTCGAATCCTTACCAAGATTTTATACAATTTGAAAACGAGACAACATTTCGGAATGATAGGTTTTTTGATGGTGTTTTGATTTTATGTATTTATCATAGTGCGTCAATGGTGGTGCTCAGTTGTCATTTTACAGATCGTATTCCTTGTCGTTCTCTTCCTCAACATCAAAGCATACCTTTGCAATAACATTTTATTTATTTTAATCTCATTTGTTAATCTAACTTCTAAGATTTTTGTTATTATAGTGCGTAAGCCCACACTCAGGGTAATTTCAAAGAAATAAAATAATACCCCAAAAACTTTTCGACTTCGACGGGACTTGAACTCGCAGTTTTGAAATTTTTGGGATATTATTTAATCTCACTCCTACCTAGCACATCTCTCTGCCGTCTCAGGCTCCACAGGCTTGTAGCATCCCACACACGGCACGCTGGCCTCAGGGTCCAGCATGGACTTGGGACCGAAGACGATAGGACGCTCGCTCAGCACCAGGTCGCCAGGACCGAGTTCTTTGGCAGCGGTTAGGTAGCGGCCTAGGTCTTCGGAGGAATTAATCTGGAAATTTATAGACCACGTCACAATCAAAACGGACACTTTGTTTTAAATCGGTTTAAATAAATTTATTCTCAACTAGCTGTTGCCTATGACTTTGCCCGCGTGAAGCGGTTTTAGAGATTGTGAGAAACCAGTTCGAATCATCTGTTCAACAAATCCCTATCTCTACAAATATCATAAACGCGACTGTAGCTCTGCCTGTCGTCTCCGTTACTGTTACCTTTTCGCGCCTAAACGGCTGAATGGATCTTAACAAAATTTGTCAAGGGTCTGGCACAATCAAACGAATTCGGTGGAAAGCAGGAGGTGAAAAGATTCAGAAGTCAGAATATTTTTATTATATACTGTTTGTACAAGGTTGTGTAAAAAAAAACCCCAAGACAGGACATTAGAGATCCTCTCGCGATAAAGGGTGAGATCACACGAGCGATGACAAACCCGCACCAAAGTTATTCGTATGTCAGAAGATTTAGCAACGCTAACAAAATGTATAATAATAATAAATAATAAAATGTTTATTGACATGCTTATATGACAATAAGCATGTCAATAATTAGTGTAACAGACAAAATGAGTCCATAGGCTCCTGAACTAGTTAAAAACTGTGTTTCAGGAGCCAGTGGCTTCTCCAACTAATTTATACAGATAATTATGTCAAAGCAATATAACTAATTACTAATCTTAATTGTAGGTACAGAGGAAATAAGTTAAAAAGAAAAACATGCAGAGCTAGTGATTTCAAGCTTGTGCATTCAAAAGTACATTGTAATGTATAGGGGCATTGTATATGTTGATATACTGTTTAGGTACTTTGTGCGTGTGTTTTGCTATAAATATCAATGCTTATATTTAATATTTAATTATGTTAAGTTAAGTGTTGTATGATGTTAATTAATTTTATTGCATCGATAGATTGCGTTGACTGGAACGATTTACTGATATTTAAAAAAGTCCTACATCTGACATGTTTTACTCGATTATTCGAACATGTTTTATTCGAACAAATTAGAAATCTGTTTTCCATTGAAAAAACGTTTAGTAAAATCTATGACTCATCTTGGATAACCTCAGATGCTAAAAATTATAAATTATTATTATTTGACAAAATAAAATTAAGTAAATTAGAACCATGCAATAACATTATCCAATCCTTAATATGTGACATGCATAATCGTCGCTAGTGTGCGCTGAGCCGGTGTGTGCTACTTCAGACCGCACCTTATAATATTATTACAGCTGTTTAGAGCTGATGAAGTCGTGTGTATCGTAATGACACGAACACCACCTAAGGTCTAAGGTCATCTAAGGTCTAAGTCTTAAAAGATGTGTATGGCATATTTATGAAATTTCTAAGGTATGCTATTACCCCGCTGGCGCCAGTGCTAGCGCATGCATATAGCACCTGCATCAGAGAGGGATCCTATCCTTGTACATTGAAGGTGAGTAAAGTTTCACCCTTATTTAAGGGTAAGGGGATAAAAAGCAACATATCGGCACGGATATCGGCCTTTTTCAATAATACCGGCAATAGCTAAAGTATTTGAGAAAGGTCTCAGCGTCCGTCTTGTTGCCTTCCTCGCAGCTCGCAGCTACGGATTCCGTCTCTTATATGTATATACAATATGCCTATCGCGATGACCGCTCGAAAAAAATTATTGTATTAATTATTACAATTATTGAAACCCTTGGTCCTTGGGGACCTGGAGCACACGCCATTTATAAAGATATTACCAAACTTCTTGTAGAGTCGACAGGTGATCGGAATGCTGGCTTCTATTTCGGTCAACGAATTAGCATTGCCATTCAACGTGGCAATGCTGCCAGCATTCTGGGCACTCTGACGGCTTAGATTTTTAAGAAATAGATATTAAGTGTATATACTAGTTTTAATTGTTTTATTCTGTTATAATAGGTACTTAGATCATTTATTCATTAAACAATTGTAGCAAGTACCTAACTAATTTATTTTGAATATTAATTTTATTTTATTTGAGTATTTTACGTATGAATTATTTTCTTTTGAATGTATTATTTTATTAATTTTTAATCAAATTAATAAATTTTTAATTATAAAATGTATTTCAACACTAATTTGTGTTTAACAATTTTAACTTATAATAATTGTTATGAATAAATGACTATTATGACTATTATGATGCCGTGTTTATACATGATACTTATGTAGTACCTACCTACGCAGTTGATGATCAATGCTTCATGGATGTACATAGGTAGTTTTAGAAACTTTCAACAGATTCTTAAAATATCCGCAACCTAGCGACATCTAGGTGAAAAACATAAAAACGCATAGTTGAAGCTCACACTACTAATCTGTAGCCCACCACCACTTGACTGAGACGAGAAGCGCAGTTAAGAACCAACGTGAATGTAGTTTCACCGAATTCTGACAGATGGTGCTTTCAATAAAGAATAAGTAGAGCGTATTATTTCTGCTTCTCTATTTATGCATTGTATAACTATTTACTTTAAAAACTAACGTAGTTTGACGCGTGCTCAGAGAGATGCGGAACGCGTGCGTTCCTCGGTAAAGGATGAGACGTTGGTGTTCTTCCAACACTAATAAGGTTTGTAGTTAACCCGCTTACATCCGTAGTGAATCATAATATTTATGTGTACCTGATAAGCGGATTCGGTGGATCCATTGTCGAGACCCATATTGGTTCTGAAAATTAAAAAATATACATTTAAAACATAGGTTACATGGCCACATAGTACATGATAGTACTTAAGTAGAAATCATTGGAATCCCACAAAGGTATAAATAAAATATTGGCTGGTCATCAGGTGCGGTGTCAAGGCCCTAATTAGGTATGTAAATAGTTCAATGATCTTGGATCGGTCGATGGTGAGATTAACGGTCAAGATGAATTGCACAGCGAGAGTTGCCAAGATAAAATAATCATCATTATTAGATCGTAAGCACCTAATCATTCACAAGATTGGAGCCTTTTTCAAGAGCAACCACGTCGTTCAACTCAAAGCGCTTGGTTAATAGATGGGTACCTACCTAATAATAGCACCCCAACTATATCAAAATTATCATCATCCAGAGCCGTTTTACCCACTGCTGGGTAAAGATTTATGTAGATAGATATCTATAGATATCTATCTACATCTCCATGCAAAAATCTTTTTTCTATAGAAAGGGTTTGGAAGATTTTTGCATGGAGGATGGCCCTAACCTTTGTTTTCTTTTTTTTTTAAATCGCCGCGCACAATAAGAGTTATATATTCAGATAGAGAACACTAAAAAAAATATTTTAAAATAATGTCTTAAAGCGTCAGTATTCACAAATTAAAATACCTTTATTTTTTCTACAGAATATCTCAGAAACCTGACGCTTTAGGACAATATGTTAAAGAATGTTATAGAGTGTCTTATATCTAAATAAACAAGTATTACTTACTGCACGCGGCGATTTAAAAAAAAAATGGTGACCTGTGAAGGCCTAAAATCTTCAAACCTCTTTATGCCATCCACCACACTCTTGTGCTGGCCGCATCCATTGCCGCCGTGCGCATCCATAGCCATCTAGCTTTGGCACCCTAGCTACATGGCAATGAATGAATTAGAATCCAAAAATCTTAGCAGGTGGCAATGTAAAGCTACTAAATTATAACCGACTTCGAAAAAAGGAGGATGTTCTATGGTGGTATTTGGCAGGACGTGTGTATGTTTTTTCGAAAACATTAAAAAAAACCAATCAAATTACGTTCATCTCGCTTTGGTTGGGGTCCTATAGGGCAAACTTTTGTGGCCTCTTTCTTTCTTTTTTTGTAGACCACAAAAAAAGAAAGAAAGAGGCCACAAAAGTCTTTTTGATAATTTTAGATATTTCTTTAATAGCACTCCAAGATTTTTGTTGTAGCACAATCTATTTCAGAACGTGATGTAGATTGCTAAACACTTTTTACCTAATATGTAAGCTTTTTAGTAAGTTTTTTTTACTAACTAACCCGTAACTTAGTTATCTACAAAAGGGTGTTTCATAATTGTAAATGTCGTGTTAAAAGCAAATTTCCAATAAATCTATGAGTATTAGGCGCTCAATATCCAACATCTTCATGTAAAACAGTCTTGACTCCAGAACATTTACTAGCGCGGATCATGTTACTGAAGTGAAAAATTCGAAATATGAAGTTTTCTTTATCTTTAGGAAAGAACTTAATGAAGTAACAACATAAAAAACTTACGAACAAAGACAAACAGATAACACAACACAAACAGTAACAACACAACAGAAATATTACAAGCAATTTGATTAATATCAGTAACGCGACGCGTGCGCACAGTTCAGCGCGGAAAGGACGGCCGCAGTAGATCGTTGCGTAACTAAAGCCGTATGCGAACGAACTGAATATTTTACACTCTTTCAGGTTAGGAGCGATCCAGAATAGCCACCGGCATACGTTTCTTAAATTTTCAAATTGCAACTTTCAACACAAGTTTTGAATTGCCACTATTAACAAATTCAGTAGTGCGCTGGGTCTCAAATGATGTCACTGTTCGTTGTATTATAACTGCCATTAATGGCCCATTTAGGTGCATTTTGAGAAGTGCCTTATTTACTGATCGCTTTAGCTTTAAAACATGTGAATCGTTTGATGCGTACTCTACTTTTTCTAAATCAACAACTCCATTTTCGGCTATGTACCTACTAGTTTATGTGAAAGTTGTCACACTGGTAATCATTTACAAATTTACAAGCTCGTTAGAAATGACATTAATTAGACAACAAACCCATTTAATTACAAAGTGAAATTCAATTGCACCATTACTCGTAGTTTATGCTTTCTACAGTTTATTTATTCTGCATCCAACCAGCTGTTTTGTACTCTTGCCAACTTTTGAGTCTATACCTACATCTACATCAACTACCTATAGGATGTATCATTCTACGTAGCTATCTACATCACCCACACATAAGATGTATCTGCAGTAGCGATATCAAAATGTCTTACTGTCATGACGAGTGAATGCATTACCTACCGTTATAACAATAAGAGCACCGAGTACAATTCTTGGCAACATTCCCAAAATGTTACCGTCGCCTAATTATACATCTATTTAGAACGAGTGTCGTGACGAGTATCAGTCGAGCTGGCTGTTCACAGCTACAAGATGGAACCTAAAAAACGTGAAATACCACAGTGTGAAGTTTGTCAGAAACCGGCGAACCAGACGTGTGGGGGCTGCAAGCTAGTATACTACTGTTCCAAGGCGCACCAAAAATTAGGATGGAGGGAAGGTCACAAATTCAGATGCTGCGCTTTCAAAGTCCAATATTCAGACGTATTTGGAAGGCACATGGTTGCCACCAGGGACATACAACCAGGTGAAATGATCCTCAAGGAGAAACCAGCCATCGTTGGCCCAAAAATGACCTGCCCAGCTGAATGCCTTGGTTGCGGTAAAAGATTGGAACCACAGCAGATTGGGAATCAATACGATTTCTACAAATGCACTGTATGCAACTGGCCAATGTGTGATGCAACATGTGAGAAAGCTGAAGTTCATAAAGCCGAATGTAAAATTATGAGTGACAGAAAGTATAAGTGTACCGTCAAATATCAAGGTCCTGATAGAATCGAGGCTGCTTATTGTGTCATATCACCACTAAGAGTTTTACTGATGAAGGAAAGCAACCCTATGCAGTATGAGAACCTAATCAACTTACAGTCCCATTTAGAGGAGAGAATCAATACGCCGCTATACATGGTACTGAGGGCAAACTTGTCCACTTTTATCGTACAAGTTTTAGGTCTACCGTTTGATGAAGAGATAGTGCTAAAGGTGGCTTCAATTTTCGACACAAACTCTTTTGATGTACGGACTCCGGACGGTTTGAAAAAACTGAGGGCTATTTACGTTACATCTTCGATGCTCAATCACAGCTGCAAGCCTAACACCCGACACATATTCCTAGGAGATGACTTCCACCTCGCGTTTATAGCAACTGTGCCAATTGCTAAAGGTGAACTTATAACTGCCACCTACACGCAGACCTTGTACGGAACCCTTGATAGAAGAAGAATGTTAAAAGTAAACAAATGCTTTGATTGTGATTGTGACAGATGTAAGGACCCAACTGAATTTGGGACTTATCTTGGTAATATTTACTGCTCAATTTGCAACGGACCTGGAGCCACACCTCACACTATTGGATCGATGCTAGTATCCGTGAATCCTTTGGACGAGACAGCGTCATGGAAATGTGAAAAGTGTGATCACGTTATTTTAGCACGACAAATGGTTTGGGGCAATAATGCGTTGAAACAAGACATAAAAAAGATTAATAAGACTTCGCCGAGAGGGTTTGAAGATTTCATTGAGAAATACAGTCAAACCTTGCATCCTAGTAATCATTTGGTGGTGCAAGCCAAGTTGGCATTGGTTCAAATCTATGGCAATTACAAGGGATATACTTTAACAGGTATGATTATATTTTACAACATATTACCTACGGCTTTGCTCTGGTGATATATGAATAGGCATTTGCTTGCAAATACAAGTTTTAACTCAAATTCCAAGAAAATATTGCTCATGCATGTTAAATGACTCAGAAATCTGACCACCAAAATCGCATCCAATTTGCATTATTGGGAATAGTGTAGGAAAAAATTCCTATATCCCTTCACTGAACTCAATTTTTATTTTCAGAGCTCTCAGATCACGACCTGAAACGTAAGGTCGATCTGTGTCACGATCTCCTAGAGATTGCTGATAAGGTGGAGCCAGGATACTCGAGGTTCCGAGGCACTTTGCTGCTGGACCTTCAGGCCGCCATGACCATAATGACCAAACGAGAGCTCGAAGTTGGGAAGATTACTATAGCTGGAGCACAGGTAATTTGTCAAAATTATCTTTATTAACAAAGAAAATTACCTACAATCAAAGAATAGAGACAAATTAGAACTAGTAATTACGATTGAGCTACAGACGGTTGCAAACAATTTAGAGGTAGCTCAACTGATCCTTATCAATACCAGTCAGAAGCGTGGCCAAGACATGATTTTTCCATTATGTAGTTTTTCAGCATATTGTTGATGCTTACCAACATTGAGAAAAGAGTTAAAAAAGGTGTCACATTCATAATGAATTCGTCAACATACGATTGTATTTTATGTAAAATATAAAAAAATACTGTTGTTAATTGGTAATTTCATACAGGTATAAAATTACATCTTCATCAATATAAGTAAAATTACATTTTCCAGGATGCACTGATGGAAAGCATGGTGCTCCTTCAAGAAGCCACCAACATTCTACGAGTGGAGCCTACGATGAGAGACACCCTTGAAAGGAAAATCCAAGATCTGTCCAATCAGCTAGAAATGGCTGAGAATGGTAATGCGAATGGCCAGTAAAGTAAGGTATACACGTGATCAACACCAACTCAACAAATATTATCTAAAGATAAAAACAAAAGACATAGGACTAAGGAAATAAAAAAGACAACTCTATTAAATTATGAATAAAATTCTAAGTATTGATATAAAAGACATTAGAATTAGGAAAAAAAGCATGTTTATTTCGTCCCACTTTAAGCATTCATTGGAAGTCTGAAACGCCTTATAAGGCCTTACATTACAATAATTATAACTGTTAATTAAGTTTTTATTATTATAGTGCGTAAGCCTCACACTCGAGGTAATTTGTAAGATTTTTTTTTATAAAAGAATTAATTAATATTATTTGATTTCTTATAAATTACCCCGAGTGTGAGGCTAGAAATGAACAACGCGTCACCTCTCGTCAAACGTACTAAACGTAACTTTAGTCTTTGATGTATGAGCTAACGGCGCTAGAGTGCGAAGGAAGTCCCAAAGTTTTTCGACTTTTACGTCACTTGACCTCGTGGTGTAGTTGGTTAACACATTCCCGTACTGAGGGAAGGATGCGGGTTCAAGTCCCGTCGAAGTAGAAAAATCTTTGATTTCTTATAACTGTTAATTATGTAAAATATTGTGTTATGTGCGTATGTATTTCAGAAAGTTACGGTGGATGTAATCTTTTGTTTTTCCATTAAATGTATAAAACCACTTTGGACTGTTTACTTCCTTAAAAAGATAGAAACTAAATAGCCACTCAATAATTACAAAATATATAACTTTTACGAAGAAATCATCATTAATAAAGTTATTTACACATTTTCCGGCCTCAACGGCGTGACTTTCGTCGGCTTGGTCATCTCGTCATGTTTCCCGCTCAGCTCTATCGTATCTCTGTTGATGTGCAGTATGTTCTTGATGACTGACTTCAGTTTCTTGTTGGGCTTTGGTGAGTTCTCGATTACGAAGATCTTCTCTGTGTTCTTTTCGTCCATGTCTAGTTGTCTCTTCCTAATCTGGAAACATGAAAATGGTGTTGAAAAGATCAATCTTGTTTACATCTTTTTCATAAGTTGTAACTTTGTCCGCCTGCGACGATATTGATTCCGGGTGTTCTAGATGTTTTCTGTGTAATAATAAAAATATCTATATATACCTATGTAGGGTATTGTTTTAAGTTTATCAGTAATCTAGTTCCCTTAACACAAGCTGTACTTAGCTTTGGGCTAGATAATGCTGTGTGAATTGTCCAGCATTTATATGTTTAAGTATTTATTATTTGTTAGTCAATATTTTTCCAAGAAGGTAACTATTAACGACCTTAACGCCATCTTGAGAGATTTAGAAGAGGTATTTGCCCAGTAGTGGAAAAAATTTTGCAGAAGAAAATTATCAGCGACAAGAAGATAACTTGGCCACTTATTAGGTAATTATGTTTTTTATTACTATCCAATATTATCTAGACAATTGCAGGGTTTATTCCGCCGTTTAATGCACGGACAAAAAAAAAACACATTCCTACTTTCAATAAAAAAAACATTCGATACTATTGAAATCAATATTAAAATCATTAAGTGCTGGAATGAAAGTCGTACCTACCTTTGGCAAGACGCAGCACCAAGATCCAAACTTGCACAATGCCACCGGCATCGTCCGGTCCATGGCCTTCCGGAACCGGATGTTGGTGAACCCGTAGATCAGAGGGTTGATGGCAGAGTTGGCGTACATCAGGTAGTTGGCTGCGAACCACATGCTGTTGAACTGACCTTCCACCTGCAACAAAAGACAATGAGCGATTGAAGAATCTTTGAAGAAAATCATACTTAGTTTGAAGAAAAACTCTAAATTTTAGAGCTTCTTGTTATGAAAGATGACCTCTGTGGTGCAACGGGCGAAGGTCCGCCTGCGACGCAGGAGGTTGCGGGTTGATTTCCCAATTCAGGACAAATTTGTCTGTACAATCTGCAGATATTTGTTTCGGTTGTTCTGGGTTTGTAATGTTTTAGTACCTATATCAGTTATGTCCAAGAAATAATTTGCTGTTTGGTATATGCACGACTATGAAGTTCCCTAATTGTTGAAAGGTGAATGAATGAAGACTGAATGACAGAATGAAGTATTTTATAGTCACTTTTGACAGATAGAAACGCGAATCTGTCAACTCGAAAAATATGTAGTTTTTTTAAAGTTTAGTTTTTATTGAGCCGACATAGTAGGTATGTAAAGAAGATTATTCTAGATGATTTTTCCATGAAAATGTTTTGAAAGTAGTATAAAAATTATAGTTTACCACAGTAACTCAATATTTCTTACTTTTTATAACGGAAAAACGCGAGTAATGCCGCGGGCAGAGGCATGTAGCAAATAAAACAACATAACTGTTTTATTGTATTGAATATTCTGATTCCAACAATAAAGTCAGACGTCTGAGTAAATTCTGTAAAATAATACACAATGTTATGCAACAATAACAAAATCAATAACAACTTCTTCATAAACAAAATCGATTGTCGTAACAAAATGAATAGGTAAAGCATTAGGACATGACTATTTTATCGTCAGACGAACTACCAAACAGCTTATTACTTCATGGAAATAGGATTAGAGGAGAAGGTGGTAACGTGGCCCCCCTTTGTTTTTGAACCCTTAAAAAATATACTTGCATGAGAAATCAAATTAATACCACATAGCGTTCCTTATTAATCTGCCTACACATAATATAATGTGAAATAAATGAAACTACCACAAATTAATCAAAATCCTTGTATTCTTAAAAAATGCTAAATTGGCATCTTGAGATTAGGTGAGGGTTATATGGCCCCCAGGGGGTCATATTAAATATATTGAAGTTATCGACAGAAATCGCACATGTAATATTGGCCTTCAGGACCTGCACAGTCGTTGTGAGCCCATAAATTGCAGCTCAGAGTGGATTCAGTGGAACCCACTCTTCTCAACGTTTATCGCTAGAATAATTCGCGTCACAAAATGTGCACAAAACGTGTCTGAGGTATCAGGTATCCGATCTGTTTTCTACCGAGTCTGGATTCTTCAGTCCTTTACAAACCTTTCAGTGTAGTTGCTCATGTTCAGGAAACTCACCGCATTAATCGCAATATTCATATTATTCCTCCAATACATCAGCACAGTGTACGGGACCCTGCAAGCCACACCAGCTAGCAGTACGCCGGCTGTGATCCTCATGGCACGCCCTCGGACTCGTGCAAGGGATCGCCCTCCGCCCCGCGATGATAACTCGCGAACGCTGCATTCTAGACGCCAGATTATTGCTCCGTACTGAAAAAAATTACTCTAATATTATAAATTAGCTTCTGTCCGCGGCTTCGCACGTTTTTTTTTTTGGAATTTATAGTAGACTATGCGTAATTCCAGGCCAGAGACAACGCTAAAAGTACGTTAAAGATTTGGATCTTACTAGGTACTTTTGGCGTTCTCGCCGGTCAAACATTTTCACAACGGCACAAACTTCCTCCTTTTTAATATTAGTAGGAAGTAGGATGCGAATGTTTGGATGGATGGATTGATTTAAGATTGTTTCTTCTTCACGCTAAAACTATTGATCGGATCGGGTTGAAATTATTGCCTACATATGTATGTATATGTATACACATGTAGCTTTGCAAAATTCTATAGGTATATAATATTATATAATAAAAACCTTTGTCTTGCGTTTAGCTGAGGATTTGTTGCTGGAAATCTTTTTTCAGATCCACGTAATACAGGATACGCCTAGTGCGCGGATCGTTAGATTTTTTTCTATTTTGAATATTACACCATATTTAACTTCTCCAACTTTTATGTTACATTATGATAACTTTAGTTTTTAGACAACTTCTGTTTAGCTGTATAAGATTGAGTCGTAATACACAATTTTACATTTTCATTTTCATTTCATTATGTCTACTAGACCGCAAATAGGCATATGTTTATACAACATTAAAAGAAAGAGGTTTTCAATTATGCCCAGCAGTGGACTAATATAGGTTAACCTACCTATGTGTTAGTTAGATTGTATCTTTAAGCAAATTTTTCTAAATTTAATTTAACTTTTTGTGTATTTATCTTTTTGTGTGTACCTATGTAAGTACATAAAATAGGGTGTGATACCCTATTTCATAATCATTGCTGTAAGTTTTCCTAAAATATGTAAATAAATAAATAAAATGAAATAATGAGGATAATCATGAGTATGTATGTACTTTAGCCTACGCACTGGCTTAGTTTGGCACTATAACATATACTTCTTCTTCTTTCCAGTCTTTGTCGACCAGTATACCAACCGATGTAGGCCTCCTTCAAACTCTTCCATTTTCACCACTTGTCCAGTTGCTGCATGCTGCTAGCTATTTTTTTTTATTTCCTCCATCTGATTTGTGACATACAAAATCAACAAGCATACAACAACGGCATATACTTATCGTCGTTGAATACTCACAGTCAGAAGCATGAGACCGAGTGGAATCCAGACGAGAAGAGACAGCGTGAAGTGCCAGTAGACACCAAGGACTTGGACGTCTTCTGCACAGAACATCTCCACGTAGTCCAGCCATTGACGTTCCTGAAGACATAAGATAAAATAAAAGAATTACTAAGTCGCCCATTTGACCCCATCCAATCTAAGCCGAACTTGAACGGACGAATGGGTTTCTTTTCTATCCTACTTGCTGTTTTCACTTTTCTAAACTACATTTTAAAAATGTTTAGTCTGGGCCGTAGCCTAGCTTACACTGTCCCTCCACTGGGTAAAGGTCAGTTTAATAGGGCCGTATTAAGAAAGTTAGGTTAGTCATAGATCTATGCTTGAGTGACGTTTATGTCACCAACAAAAATACAATACAAAAGACATTACATAAGACACAAGTACAATAGGCGGCCTCATCATCATCATCAACCTATATTAGTCCACTGCTGGACATAGGCCTCCCCTAATGAGCGCTATAGCGCCCTGTCTTCAGCTTGCCACATCCAGCATCTGCCTGCAGTCTTTCGCAGGTCGTCGTTCCACCTGGCTGAAGGGCGTCCTACACTACGTTTGCCGAGTCGCGGTCTCCACTAAAGAATACGTTTACCCCAGCGGTTGTCGGTTCTTCTCGAGATACGCTCGAATACTCAAACGCAACTCTTAACTTTGTCATTTGTTTTTAAATTGGTATTTGTGTTCGTTTCTCTCTCAATAAGACCGGTCTGTAGTCTTTTGTTTCTTGTTGCTTTATTTTTTACTGGTTTTTATCCGCGTTTTCCGAGATAAAAAGTATGCCTACGTCCGTCCCCGGTATACTATCTACCTCGCTGTCAAATTTTATTAAGATCTGTTTAGCCATTTAGGCGTGAAAAGGTGACAAAAAGACATAATTACTTTTGGATTTGCGACATGGATGGCGGCTGTGCCAGCGACTGGCACACAAAATATTTACCTACTATGTATTACTTGCAACATTCCCTTACCACAAAAGTCCTTTTAACGATCCAAGGCAGCGACAGAAAAGCGCTGACTACCCAGGAGCCCACGATGAGCCTTGGAGCCACTTTCCTGGTGACCCTGGCCTCAGCGGTGAGCGCGGCGACGGCGAGTCTGTCGTAGCAGACGAGGCATAGTGCTCCGACGCTTGCAAGGAGGAGGGCAGCTACAACAAGGTAAAGTCTTGAACTGCTGACCGAACAATAACACTAATATTATAAACAGCTGACCTGACAGGCGTTGTCATGTCTAAACTATGAATATTGAAATTGAATTGGTATTATGGTCGTTAAGAATATCTTAAATTTTCTAATTTTCCGCGCAATTTTCTTATTTTTTCCTAACAATAACAAACACAACAAAAATTTCATCAGCGAAATCGGTAAAGCCATTCACGCGTGGTGCCGAGAGCAAGGGATATAGAGATTCATATTTATATATATTATAAAGAATATATCATAGATGTTTGTGACAAAGAAAATTAGAATTCAATAATAAAAAATTAGAACTAGTATTTACAATTGAAACAGTTAAGCTAACTGCAGACTGTTGCAAACAATCTACAGGTAGCTCAACTGGTCCATATCAATACCAGTCGGAAGCGTCCCCAAGACGCTGGCTGCATTGCCCCGCTGTACGGCAATGCTGATGCGTCTGGTCGCGCGTCGCGTCGACCAGACGCGATAACTTTTTAAAAACCCGGAGAGCCTCGGTACCCCACGGAACTAGGGTCTTGACCCCAAAGGGAGCAAATGTGTAGACTCTGTTGAGACCTCCATATTTGCGTTTCTTGAGATCCTCGGCCAAATCTGCCGGCGCACCAGCCCTCTCGGATGTCCTCGGAAGATGGGAAGGCGCAAGTGTATCGACGCATGTAGCTTGAATAAGGATGTAGATCTAGACCTGGATTAACTTATAGGTTACTCCCATCCCTAAAGAACGCGTGCAAAGCCGCGGAAAGAAGCTAGAGTTTGACTGGAGTATAGACGGCGATTTTCTAAAAGCCATTTTCATGACTAGAAAACTGTGACTCGACAACACGTTCCGCAGAGCAACAGCCTTTCTATCAATCCAAAGGGGTTTGAAGATTTCTGTATGGAGGGTGACCCTAACATTTGTATTTTTTTTCAAAATCGCCGCGCACAGTAAAAGTTATATACTATAGAGAGAGGACACTAAAACAAATAAAAAAATATTTGTAAAATAATGTCCTAAAATGGTCCTAAAGCGTCAGGTTTCTGAGATATTCACAGATGAAAATAACTATATATTTTCTTCATATGTCAATATCTCAGAAACCTGACGCTTGAGGACACTATGTTTTAGAACACTATGTTTATATTTACTGTAATCCTCTATGTAAATATATAACAAACAGAGTGAGTGCGCCGCAATTTTGAATAAAAAAAAACATAAAATAGTGACCGATGTTCGGGCCACCCTCCATGCAAAAATCATAATGTAAGATAAATATATATACATATATATAGATAGAAGACACTAAAATAAATAAAAATTGTTCTACATCATAATGTCCTAAAGCGTCAGGTTTCTGAGAAGGCACTTAAAGGTAAGAAAAGATATAGTTATTTTCATCTGTGAATATCTCGGAAACCTGACGCTTTAGGACATTATTTTTTATGCAAATTTTTATTTGTATAAGTGTCTTCTATCCAAATATATAACTTTCATTATGCGCAACCATTTTGAAAAATAAACAAAATGGTGACCGATGTTAAGGCCAACATCTTCAAGCCCCTTTGCGATTCAAACATTCTGTTATCTGTTGCTTCTTCCTGAGCATACAAATTACAAATTATTTGTTCGACCATAAAGATTACTAGTCAACAGTGAGGCCAAATTTTGCGAAATGGCGCTAATAGTGCGGCCCGATATGGGCTGTCCGCACTGCTGGGGTTTGCAAAATGAACAACCAAACTAAAACTGCGTTTTTTGGTGTTTTTAAGCTATCTAATTTAGGTACAAACTGATTTTGAAATGTTTTTATTACCATTTCATGTACTTTAAATGGTACATGCAAGAGAAAATAAGGTATAGTATTGTAACTGTAACTTCAACCACCTAATTCTTGGACTAGTTTTGGATAGTACTCTAAACTGTTTTTATCACACAAACAGTACTACTGAAAACACAGTCAGGAGTACAAACATCAACAATACTTAAATTTTTCTTGGATTTCCAAAGCACGTTATTTCAATAGAACACTAGTTTTTCAGCAAAACAATTAATGAAATTGACCAACGCTCCCCTGTCGGCAAGTGAAGTACGACTACGGATTTCTCGGAATTTTTGTATGACGCAACAAGTGAACGAGCGCTAGATCCCACCTTGCTCTAACTAGAACGCATTTCAATAGGTTAGAGCAAGATAGAAACATATACAAACGTGAAGTTGAGCGTAAAGTGGGCGCCAGCTGACTGACCCGAAATGGTCCACTGCACTGTTGATGGATATTTTACAGAAGCCCGAAATGGGCCTCTGCACTGTTGAGCGGCATGACAGAACCACTAAGTCTAAATCGTGACACTCTCGATCTCCTTACAATAGGACAACACTTTCACAATAAAAATTACACAGCAGAATACTATTCATATAAAAAAAGACACAAAATAACAATAATCGCCACACAAAAAGACACACAAACGTCCACTGTCAAACGTGCCTCCCCAAAAAAGAGGGTCATAATCACCACGCTTGGCGGATTGGTGATCGCAGTAGAGGTGTTATAAATACACAGAAGGTAGGTGCTGCCATTTCTCTGGTAGGCTCTTACAACATCCACGAGTTGAGTTGGAGGTGTCGATTCTTACGCCGCCGCGACCACAACGTCTATTTGCTGCTTACCTTGCAAAAACCCTTCAAATCTGCATCCAAAGTTCCTCAGCACATAATTTTGATAGAAATCCCTAACTAACATGAACCAAGGGCAGAACAGTAGAGTCAGGAAGTCAATAAAAGCCATATTGAAAATCATGAAGTTAGTAGCACACCACAGCCACTTGTTCTTAAAGATTATGAGGAGGATGATGGAGTTGAAGAAGAGGCCAGGGATCCCGATTAGGAGCATGGAGGCTGTTTTGATGGAGACCTCCTTGGTGGCTTTCACGTGCCATAGAGTGTTGGGGAATGGGTATTCAGATGTGTCGATCTGAAAAATTAAAAATCTTGTTAATGTTCGGAATACACTAGTTTCGTCATTGTCTGATCTAACGTCTGATTAAAACAACCTTTGCTTCTTTTTTTGGATTTATGATCTACTAAATATAAATATAAGTATTTTTTTTATTAGCCCTTTTCATTTTATACCTCATCTGACTCTTTTGGCTCATTCTATTCATAGCAAGAGCTTAAGGTGCTTAAGCTCTTGCTTAAGGTGCTTAGCTTAAGGTGTAAGCTCGATGACTAAGCTAAGTAACATTCGGCAATCTTAAGTAAATTCAAATTCAAATTCAATTTCCTTTAGACCTCTTGGACACGTCACAAAATTCAAATCACTTTAGTGAAAATAGGAAACAAAGTGATCACTTTGATTTTTGTTTACTACAATCTTTTTAAGGTAAAGGTAAAGATGCGAACAATAAACCTTTACCTTGTTAGGTTGTTAGTTTTCGAGTTAGAGCAAAACATGTCCCAAGCTTTTTTATCTTCTAAATCTGATATTTTTTAGTAAGCCTTTTTACAAAGGATATGTTTGACAATTTGTTTGAATTTATTTATAGATAATTTTTCAACTCATTTGGTATTTTGTTGTAGAAGCGTATATATTGCCCTATAAAAGATACATGAATCTTGTGTAGCCTAGTTGTGGGCACAGAGAGTTTAGTCTTATTTCTAGTATTTAAATTATATATGTCGCTATTTTTAGGGAACCGATTGGTATTCCTATGAGTGTACAATATGTTTTCACAAATATATTGACATGGTACTGTCATTATGTTTATCTCTTTGAATTTTTCACGTAGGGTTTCCCTGGGACCTATATTATTGATTGCACGAACAGCCCTCTTCTGCAGCACAAATACCTAAGGTGTTAATATCTGTAGCGTTCCCCCACAGCAGCCATAAGACATAACACTATGGAAGTAGCTGAATTATACTAGTCTAGAAATATCAACGTCTGTAAAATGACGGGATTTTTTTGACTGCATACACTGCAGAACTAAGTCTCTTCGATAGCTTGTCTATGTGTGGGCCCCAAAACAAAATTGTCTAAGTAACACAGATATGCCTGTTTTTTATTGTTTCAAAGTAACAAAGATATTGTTATTGTTTCAAAAACCTAATATGGGAATTTGACTTTGCTTTCAGGAACGTACCTACTGGTACATATGAGCACATCTTAGTTTCGTAGTGGCTATTGTGTAAAGAACCCTACTCACGTTTTCAAAATAATCCGTCGTCCAGTTACTCCAATACTTAGGTTCGTCGCTATCATCAAAATCTATCTCCTCATCCATCTCCATAACTGTAAGAACATGTCAAAAAAACACTCAATTCACACAAAAGAGCCTGTTTCCCTATAAGAATTCACACAAAATTGCCTCATCTGATATCAAACTCAATGTGACACGTCTGTATACTTATCAAGGTACATATGTTCAGGCAGGCAAGAGTCCTGTAATGCAAATCTATATAAAATAAAACGGAGACGCGTCTGTCTGTTCATTTAATCATGTGGCTGATAAGATTTATCAAATAGTTACATAAAAGTGATATTTATCATGATTTGTGTTGTTTTGAAATCCAAAATACTTATTTCGGCATAGTGGCATGCGCCATGCCCATGGAACTGACAAGGAACAATAAATACGTTGAAGTCACTGCAAGTGAGTTTTTATTGGCAGACATACCGATCTACCCTCATCCTTTGTGTTCAGCTAAGAAAATTACCACTACTTTATATACATATGTACCTATCCTATAGGTGTGTCTTGTCTTTTTTAACTGTTCATATTGTTGTTGTTATAAATAAATGTCTTCTATTCTATTCTATTCTACTCTACTACCGTTTGATTGTTGTGTAAATACCTAACCATGATTTTACTAGATGTATAATAAAAAAAAAAAACCTCGAAATCGCACAGGAAACAAATACAGAACAAATTAGGTATATTTGTACGTAGAGATACTAGAATTATATTGCCTGTCTAGCAAAACAATTCTAGTACCTCCATCTCCACAGCCTATATTAGCCCACAGTTGGACCCAGGCCGCTCCCTGATAAGTGCCTTGTTGGCTTTTATCACACGGAATGTATATACCCCGCGCTGGGCGTGCGGGTTGGGATTGCAGCTCGGTGGTAGAATTGTTCTGCAGGGGGCGCTGTGCTACTCCCAGTGGATATCTCTTAGTCGCCTCTTACGACACCCGCGGGAAGAGCAAATTGTAAGCCGGCACCACACATCAATTCTAGTAGGTATACCATCATACGTGTACTAACCCATCTCTATATAAACAGTCCTCAAATCACGTTACAACAGTATATCGTTAATTAGACATGCGAAAAACTTAATTCAATTACGTTTGAAAAACTTAATTCAATTACGTTCAGTACTACTTATGTAATTACCTACTAACATCGCTCGCAGTTAGATCACAGTAACAAAATAGGAATAGCATCAGTTCAGTTCAGGTAATCAGTTACACAATTTCATACTGAGGTAAAGAAGAGGTTCCTCAGCAAAGTAGGCGTACATGACTAGTCCAGGGTTTTTCATACCACTCGAGATAAACTTCAGTTGCAGTAGTCCATTATTCTGAAAGCTTTTTTATCATGTTGATTGATAGTCGTAGTGACTGTCTGAAGGTCATAGGATTTAGTCGCTGTGATAGTGATAATGATAACGACTTCGCGAAAATCTGATTTTTCGAGTTTGTAGCTAGATAAAACTCGCTCGTTCTAGAAAAAAGGCTAGCATTCGAAAGTTATGTTCAAACCTCCTTGAAATCAATGGAAAAGAAAGCTTCAATTAAAAAGTTTGAATTGGTTCTTAATTTGAATTTTGTCAATTTTGCGTGAATGAAAAAATATTTTATTTTGAGAATGTAATGCAGCGAATTATCTTCAAAATATATCTAGAACAGGGGTGTACAATTGTGCATGTATTAGAGATAATTGTTGAGAAAGAACAATACAATTACTTACCACATATTTTTTTTACCTACATACTTCGGAATCCGGGAAATTGTGAAAATGGTGGGAAAAGCAAAAATATTCAATTTAGAGAAGCGCCATCTCTTTGAAGTTAGCGGAACGACACCAAAAGCTTTTGACGAGCTTACATAATAACGAAGTGGAAATTTATTCCGAGTTTGAAAGTTGGACGTTATAGCTGAATGTCACAGGCTTTTACGCAGTTCAAGAATTTGCCGTTAGCTGTCACTAAAATAAATAACAGAATGTTATGTATTAATTCCTTTTGATAAAACGGCCAGACTAAGAATACTTATCTACCGTACTTTGAGAGAATGAAACTAATCTGTTATGGTAGCAACCATGGACAAATTATGAAATAAGTATTTATTTTGACACTGCCGTAAAACAAAAATTGTCCATGGTGTTACAAGATCCATTTAATTTCGTTGCATCACACCAATAACTACCAAAGTCAGTCCCTACGTTAATTGATGACAATCGCTGAAGAGAATGCGTTTTAGAGCATACGAGGCGTAGGTACAAGCCATGCCTTCAAGTCGATCTGCAGATATATAATTGTTTCAGGTGTTCTGGGTGTTTTCTATTTATAACAAAAAAATATATATTTAAGAAGTTATCAGTTTTCTACTTTGTGGTTGTAGTTGATTTGTTTTTTTCCCCCGTTTTTAACACAAGTTCCGCTTATTTTGGGGCTAGACGGTGCTGTGTGGATTGTCCAGCATTATTATCTTATTTATTACTCATTTATACCTGTTTTTCTTATTGTTTTGATCCATCCACAGCTTAGTATTTGCATCAGACAGACGTGCAATCTCATATGACTGCAAACATAATTATTTGCTTACCACAACTCGGGACTGAGATGAACACTTAGATAAGACACACACTTACAAATTGAAGACGCAGCAAACGAGACACAATCATTTCTTTATGATGCGAAGTAAGGATCATACGATCGCGTAGATTGTGGGACAGGTCTTGCGAGAGGATTGTGGGGGAGATTGGGAGAAAAGGTCTTGAGAGAATAATTCTTGAGCAACTTCGGTATAAGGGCGTGAAACTCTTGGGAATTGGGTAGAAGCCTCCTCATAAGAAATACACACAGAGAAAAGTCTATGCCTTGATGGAACGTTGCCTCACTTGCTCCGGGCAAACTTTGCTGGTAGCAAAATGCCACCCTGAACATTGCAGACAGAAGGCTTCCACCTCAGTGATGTCGCAGCTGATCCATTGTAATTTATAATAATAGGTAAGGATACATAAATAATGCTGGGCAGTTCACACATCATCATAGCCCCAAGCTAAGCAGATAAGCTAGCATAAGCTTTGATGTTAGAAACTTTTGCAAAAATATACCAAAAATTTCAGACTCTCTTTATTTCATGAACGAATAATATCAGTTTTTGCTTCAGTTTTGTTTAATGTATCTACTTATCGTTTCTGGGTTCAAACAAATTTATTTTCTTTCTTTCTCTCTTGGATTTTTACAACCACTTCGTCTTTCTTCAAAAGTTTCATTTTACCTATCTACAGAGCAAAAGCTTAGAAAGGTACATAGTTATAAATAAATATATGTTTAAATAAATCATTATTTTCCGAAAACAATGCATAGGTACATTTACTAATTTTTATTTGTTATCGTCATGTCCATGTGTTGTACATCAATGGGTACAGTTGGGTCCAGAGAAAATGACCATAAATAATGCAGCCAAAACATAACTAAATTAGTTTAGTTTGGTATATTCCATTCACTGCCCAGCCTCTGCGGTGCGACCCGAAGGGCCGCGCTGTAGTTTTACTGGCATAAGCATGGATATGTGCGTCATTGGCAATGAAAATGTTAAGCATATTAATTTTGCACTGACTGCTCGACCGTTCGCTGTGTAACGCGTTACATTACGCCCCGTAACGCTGGGCGGTACCCGGCTGTGTACCTATTCTTAGAACTCTGGAGACAGAAATGGCAACGAAAACTTTTCTCAAATCAGTCTCTCGTCCACCGCTCCTCTCAGTTTTACCACCTGCATTAAAGTCGCGTAAACTTTTTACCATTATCAAGTTGCAGAACTCAAAACCGCAGCGCCTTTGTAATTCAACAGTAATCCTACACGTTTTAACCCTCAAATTATGCATTTGCTTCGCCGTTTTAATCCTTAGCATCTAGGTGATAAGAGTGGTGTTAAAATCTTGGATTTTAATCGAAAACGTGACATGTAGTGTGTCTAGTCTAGACTGATGTCTTTGCGACACAAAGGGAATTAAAATTACTTATTGTCTTTTAATTTACTTGAGACACGTCAATTTGTAAGCAGCTAAACCTAAAAATTATGCATAATGCGACGCTAGAGTCCGAAAAAAGTCCCTAAGTTTTTCGACTACTACGTCACTTGACGTGGGGGTGTAATTGGTTAGCGCATTCCCGTACTGAATGAAGGAGACGGGTTCAAGTCCCGTCGCAATCGATAAATTTTTGGGATATTTTTTGATTTCTTAATAATGCATAAGTTTTTCATACAGCATCATCCAGCCCCACAGTAAGCAGAGCTTTTGTAATGCTTACCACTGATGTCCGCTAGGTAGTACCTAAATTTTCGTTTTGAAATACTACAAAATTTAGAACACCCGAAACAAAACTGCAGGTTTTAAAAGGACCTGAGACGACAAACGTCTCTGATAAATTTGCGCTTTCTATTTATTTATTTAGCAACTAACTCGAATTAAATAAACCAATTACATTAGTTACTTATGATCAAAAATTATATAAAATAACATAAAAACGTACACGTATAAAAAATTATCAAATAAATTAATGGAATTACAATTTTAAAATAATGAATTTAATATCAAAGAAAATTATAATCAAATAATAAAAACAAATTAGAATTAGTATTTACAGTTGAAACAGTTAAGCTTACTGCAGACTGTTGCAAACTATCTACAGGTAGCTCAACTATCAATACAGATAGATTCTAGAACCGTAAGGAAAGTTATGAAAAATCAGAATCCAATCATCCCTGAATCTGCAAGAATCCATCTTCCCTTTCCCTCAATACGCCTTCCTTGCCTACGTCAATTCCGCACCGCATGTCTCAGTGAGTTCGAGTATTTTTTTTTTATCAGACGTAGTTTATTAGATCTCGTCTGAGGTTCTGATTGTCTGCATTTCAGTCTTCAGTTCTGTTTGTTTTGTTCTTTTTATGGGATTTAGTGGTAGTGTTGGGACAATGTGGTTGAATCATAATGAATAATGAATATTCGCTGTGTAGACAATCCACACAGCACTTAGAGCATTCTGGTTTAATGCTCTAAGACACAGCATCATCTAGCCCAAAGCTAAGCAGAGCTTGTGTTATGGGTACTAGATAACTAATTACTTAATTCACTACATAACATAGATATTTTTTTTTATTTTAAATAGAAAACACTCAAAACACCCGAAACAAATATCTGCAATCGTGCAAATATTTGTCCCGGCGCAGAAGTCGAACCCTGCGTTCCAGGCAGACCTTCGCCCGCTACGCCGCAGAGGTCGACAAAAATAATTAGGAGCAGGCTGATAAGCCTTTCGGGAATAAACTCAGATTCTCTAGCTCCCGGTGTTATGGGGCGTAACGTAACGTGACACACCGCTGTGTGATCGCCTTGGTGCAGTCAGTACAGGGAAAGAAGACCAACGACAACGAGGCGGATTTTCACGGAATTTTGACGTTTCATGCTCGCGGTCAGCACCCGGCTGTGGATTCAACTGCTGAAATTTACATTCATCAAAAATAACTGAATATCTAGAAAGTTTAATCACTGCACTAGATGTCAGAAGCGTGCAGTATGATAAAGCCCCATTGAGCTTTAATGCTTTCTAGTTAACGTATGAATATTTCAAATGTGCTCGATGTACCGATAATGTGGGCGAATATTTGCTTTCAGGACGGTCTGCAGAAAAAGTAATGGAATATTTGCTTTGGTTGTATCACCACAATAGAAAACTAAGGGATTGTGTCTCGTAAGGTTAGCTACGAGTATATGTAGGTAACAACTTGATACACAAAGTCTTGTCTGGGTACGCTTTTATGTATTTTCTATTGAAAAAGCTTGTTGATCTTACTAAAGATCATCTTGTAGGAATAAATCGTGCATATTAAGAATGAGATGGAAATAACACGCGGAACAGCATGCTTAGAACATTATATTTAATTTTGAACAAATGCCAATTGATCCTACCATTGATTTGATTTGTGGCTAATCTATTCTGTATCTCGAAGGGAATGCAGCACCTACGACACAAGTCTAACCTCTTAGTGTTGGTGCTGTATTCGAAGAGCTAGAAGCCAAGCCAAAATATCTAAAATGAATGAATTATTTCTTAGATATAATAATTTTTAATTTTATGTGCTTGATTTGATATAAAAAAATATATATTAATATTATAATTGTGATCTAAGCAAGATAGCATGCTGTCCCTCTGCCATTTTTAATCCCATTCTTGTTCTAGACGAATTCTAGTCTAGGTACTTTTACTTTTCTCCGTATAGAACATTATTTGGTCTGCTATGATTGGTGTCTTTTGACAAAACATGAAGCTAGTTTCAAGGAAGCTGAACCTCTACAGTTTTATAAGGCCCGATCGGGCCTGTTTTTTACGCCTACCGGTAGATTCGCGTAAGGCCTGATCGGCTCACTTAGTTTTCAGTCAGTAAGACTGTGCTTATCTTAAATCTGTCAGTGTCATTCAAAACAGCGGAAATCAAACTTTCAAATAATGTGTATAAATCTATAAATTCAAGAGAAACTTTGTGGTAAATCGTTCACTTTTTTGATGACGAGTTTGCGAGCACGAAACCAGCAATAGCACCAGCGCAAAAACTGTAATTTCGTAGGTAGGTACATTTTCGTCCGCAAGCCGAAAGGCAGCATTAATTCCAGCAATGTTTTTTTTATGTTTCAAATCGTTTTGTTGCTGTCCCTACTCGCAGCAGACTGTATGTCTCCGAACGATAAGAAGTGCACACATTATACCGTCTTCAGATCTCGAGTAATGCAGTCCTCGCTTCCTCCTGCGCTTTCATTTCAATAACTTCTTTATATTATCAAATAGTCTGTTCTGCTGAATTAAAGATCGATGTTTTGAATTGACTTGGTTTTTTGATGCAGGGCCAAGGTTTATGAATTTTACTACTAACCTTCGGCCTACTAATCCAGCTTAATTTGACAGGAAATGTTTGGTAAAAACAACTAAACGGATCGGGCTGAAATTTTGCATAAAGGTAGCCTGGAAAAAAACATAGTCTTACTATTACGTTTTATTCCATCAATCAGCTCCCATGGTATAGAAATAACATACAAACGTTTTCAAAGAAGCATCGCGTGCGAAGCCGCGGGCAAAAACTAGTTTGTTTACATAAGAAAAGTTATAATATTTATACATAATGGATTCCAAGTTCTCACCTAAACAAACATCCAAACTATATAAATACATATAAATAATGCTGGACAATCTACACAGCATCATCTAGCATCAAGATAAGCAGAGCTTGTGTTATGGGTTCTAGTTATCTGATATAAGTTAAATATTATCCGTCCCAATTTAGCGTGAGTGTGGTGTGATTGTAAGAAAATCAAATTAAAAGAATCTTCACGAAATGTTTACGGCAAAGCAACACAAATTAACAATTCAGCGCGCACGCCGAAAGCTCTCATAAATAAATTTACGAAATAAGCTTACTCATTCGTACTTATTCATTAATTAAGATCACATGCGGCTTTTACCAATCTGAGGAACAATTGGCTTCATACTCGGGGTAGGGTGACCAGGTTTTAAAAGGCAGGTTGGGAAAAGAAACGATATCAATACAATACATAATACCTTATTGTACAAACATATATTACAAGAGACATTACATAAGACATAAGTACAATGGGCGGCTTTATTGCTTATTGATAGAAACGATCTCTTCCAGGCATGAATGTATTTTTGAGCATGGTACTCGTTATTTCGCGAAGAACCGACAACCGCTGGGGTAAACTTGTTCTTGAGTGGAGAACGCGGCTCCGCAAATGTAGTGTGGATGCCCTTCGGTTAAGTAGGATCGAAAAACTGCATTCAGATGATAGTGGTCATTATACTAGTCAGCTTATACTAGTCCACAGCCACAGCACATAGGCCTCCATGTGCTGTGGCTGTGGACTAGTATAAGCTGATGATGCATGGAAAAATCACCTCACTTTGGCTTTCCCCTTTTCTTTTCGTTAGTAGTCACTTTCTTTAAATACTTTTTCCTAAATAAGTCCATATATACGCGACCTTAGTCATAATAAGGTGGGTTCGGATCTGACGACCGAACTAGCGATCAAAACTCTACTATACGAATATAGGAGTCTAGAACCAAGGTTTTAGACTCCTAAGATATTTTATATTAACCAAGACATTTATAATGAAGTCCGTTGACCTACATGAGAGATCTCTATAGCTAATTGTAGATGTTTCTCAAGTTAAAAGCATCGAGCCGTTTAATTTCTCAAATTCATTAAATCATAGTCACCCTTTCCAAGACAAGATGTGTATTACTCTTATTCAAAGTTTTGTATAGAATTCGCGGATAAGGGTGTTCTTTCAACTGCGGGGTGGTGGTGGGGGGGGGTGGTATCTAATGATAACACACACAACTTTCTTTTGTTTCGTTTCGACGCTTGAAACGTCTGAGTCGTAATTTTGTTAAATGTTAGTTTTATTTTGTTGAAATTGTAGCAACTGTTTTTAAATGGGATGGTCTATGATGTTTACAAGGCAAGATAGATAACTACATAAGTAAAATTTAATTTTGGCTTAAGTATATAAGAGATCACAGATGATTTAGGACTCATTTCGAATTTATAGTACCCAACTATGTAGGTAACTAATTAAAGCAGTTAGATAGGGACTTTTTGCTACGAGACTTTTTTCTCACCAATAGTTTTGTCCTGAGGAACTATCGAGACGTCATCGTAAACATATTCATATCACACAACATATTATTACAGTCCGTCGCTAAACATATTTAAAGCTAGGTTAAAAGAGCACTTCCTACTATCATTAATAATAACTATTTAAAGTATAAAAGGTATTTATTAGATTTAGTTAGTGATTATTATTTTAATTTAAGTATGTTTATTATATACATATGTATTGTATATAGCTACCTGCTATTAGTTTAATTGTCAGTATATCTTGTTCGATTAATTGTTTTTGTATACTTCCTCTGCCAGTTCCATCGCCTCTCCCATAACTTTAAGGTTTGCTGGAAGAAAACTCTTTTCAGGGTTAAGCTCGCCAATGTACATATCCTATTAAATAAGTTCATGCTTATGTATTGTGTACAATAAAGAATTACAGATTCTGTAATTCTCGTCTCATTTTCAGGGTTCCGTACCAGAAGGGTGAAAACGGGACACTATTACTAAGCCTCCGTTTTCCGTCCGTCTGTCAGCGGGACGTTATCTCATGAACCGTAATAGGTATACAGTTGAAATTTTTCAGAGTGTGTAAATTTCTTGCCGCTCTAACAACAAATAATATAATAAAATAAATATTAAAATTAAGGGGGGCAGAAAACCCCTGATTTTTTTTGGCTATTTTTGCTCTACTTTTATCAAGGCTGCAATCTCTTGAACCGTAAAAGGCAGATAGGTATTTTTTTTTTCAGAATGTGCATTATTATTGCCACTATAACAACAAATATTAAAAATAAAATAAATTTAATTATTAAGGGAGGCAACCTCCACACCCAGTTGAACAACGGCTTTTTGCTTTTATTTTGCGATTCTTCAAATAAATCTGTTTTCAGGGTTTCTCTTGTTTCGTTTGCGACAGTATTATCAAGAACTCGCACTTGGCCGGTTTATTTTATAGGATTTAGTACGGCGCGGCGCCTCTATCGTGCGACATGGAACTACTGGGTATCGAGTACTCGATAGCCTGTTAACTGACAGTTTTATTAATGAGATCTTCCAGCCTGATAAAATATCTGAATTCAATAATAATATTTTTAAAGTAAGTATGTACCACCTATACTTTAAAAATTTTTATGTACCTAGTTACCTTACCTACTACACATTTTCACAAGATACGAGGCGCCCTAACAGGGCTCTAAACACTTAGCCTTAGTGAATTTTTAAGACCTTAACACTGTTTTAAGTATGCTAAATAAATACTTGAAATACATTTTCACTACAGATAAAACCTGTCTTCCTACAACAATGAAAAGAAATAAAACCGCCCAAAACAGCCCGAATCCAACAATGCATAATAACGGTTTTGCGAATTTTGCAATACATTCATTATGCCCTTTTGTTCTGTAAATAAATTTGGGGGCAAAAATTATAACATACATACAGTAGCATTGTGTGCGAGGCGACGCGGAATAAGTGCCGAAATAATAAGGTAGGGTTGCCTCCACTCACCATTTTTCAATCTACGTTTAATATTCATTTATTCTCAAAAAGACAAAATTATACAACGTCACTTACATGAGAACAGGGTTTTTAGGTTAAGTATAGATACATAGGTTGTGGTCGTTCAATAGCTAAATATAATATAACCACAAAAAAAAAAAAATACAGGAAAAGAGAGAAAACCGCGTTGCACAATGGACGGCCTTATCGCTAAGAGCGATCTCTTCCAGACAACCTTGGGATGGACACGAAGCAGTTGTACACGTATAGACGGTGGCGTATTACTTAAATATACAATACATATACTATAATAATTATAATACATACCAAGTTTTATAAAAAAGATGCTAAAAACAAAAAAATAATAATAATGTGATTGTATGTGTATGTGCATGTGTGTAACGATCTGGCTATAAATTCCTACCAAAGAAGTGAAAATAGAAAAGGAGAAAAACTGACTCCATAATCAGGGAGTTAGAGCAAAATATATTTAATAAGTACCTACAAAATCATACGATTTTTAGTGTCTCTCTGTCTAATTAATGATGTTTCTACTATAATAAACTTTTATTTTATTTTTAGATTGTGGTAAGTGCATGCCACCTACCACAATCTTGGCAAAAAATCTGACTTTAGTAAATCGTGTTTGCCATTATTTTTTGTAAAACCTTAATTAAAATCGAGTCCCGCAAATATGGCAACCCTATCATGCAGAACCGCGAGATTTAAGCAAGCGCCTACCTCGCTAACGCTAAGAAAATACCGATCCTTAGGGTGCTCTACATTCTATTCACACAAATAAATACAATTTATATTGCAGATTTATCTTCGCTCGGAATTGATGAAGAATTATTTATCATGGATTATTTGTGTTTGTGTGTAAAGAAATTTTTTTTTTGTAGAGTATAATCAAGAATATGAAATTACAATTCACATTTTGACGTCGAACACAAATCGAGGAAACGGGTTGTTTTTAAGATTTCAAGTGGTTTTATGTTAATTTTGATACTGTTATGTAATGTACCTACACATTGGTCTTAATATTAGGTAACTACTATCACATTATGTAGGTAAATAAATATTTTTTGTAGAGAACAATCAAGAATGTGTTTTATTCTTCTCTACTACCTATGGTAGGTAAATTTATTAATGGCATGAATATCTACTCTAGTTACCTCCTATAAATTATTAAAGATTATTTATCGGATATTTATCGCGTTCCTTTTGTTTTATTTTCCCCAACGTTTTGCGATAAGGTACCTACGCGATAAATACCCGATAAATAATCATAAATACGTAGACCGAAAAAATTTAAAAACTCCTATAAATTGTAGAGACTAAATTAAGATAGAAAATAATCTAAAATAATAATACACAATTAATCTCTTTTGCACTATTCTTGTGTAATGAAGCTATTGTTTGTCTTAAACTTTTCCCTAAAACCAGTGATCGGTAGAACCATAGAAGCATTCCTTGCGCTAGAAAATGACCCAAAAGCAAAGCATGCTGTAGTAGACGGCGCTTGCAAACTATGGCAGTAGCAACTGTAGGAAATTACGTATGTGACTTACACGTTATACCTACGAAAGAATAATCTCAAATTTCGAGGAAATAAAGTCGACTTTGAACTGAACGTTTTTTGACGAAGCAAATTTTTGTATAATCAGCGAAGGATACATGACTTGTAAGATTCTGTGTCAAGTTGCGCTCATATTTTCCTTAAGGGAAGGCTTCCATGTTTTTTCCGTTCACTGCCTTTACACACATCCTTTTTGGTCAAACTTATACCTATCATAGGATGGGCCCAGGGTTAGGAACTCTATCAACAATATAATTTCACTTTGTTTGTTAAGTCGAGATAATCACAAGTAGAGTCGGAGTCTAATTTCCTACAAGTCTTATAACAAATCTATTGTTTTTTTTAAGAATTTAAACAAAATCACACTCTGTATAACCAGTTGCTCGTGCAAACCGCAGATCTGTCGCATTCAGAACGGGTGAGCACGCAATTAACACAATGGAGCACGCACGGATTTGGAGACTTAACGGAATTAGCTACTTCTATGATGGGTGTCTTATATTTTATACTTATTTTAAAATAGGTATGTTTACGATTATCGAGGAGGGAGCCTTTATCAAGCCACTATAGGATTATTAGGAACATAAGATAGGTAGGTATATAATTACGTCATTCCCAGTCAATAATTAGTCACACCTGTGTATATAATTTCGTGTGTGATAGTTTCAGTTTGATCTGGTATGTACCTAAGTAATTTTTGAATAAAGAAGTACTAACAAACATCCTTGCATATGAATAAACTTTTGTATTTTAAGTAGTACAGCCTACTTACAGATGATAGTGGTATGATAGTATGACCTTCGTTTCTTGATAGACATTTTCAAAAAAACATTAATTAGACTCCTTGTTGCGCAGTCAGGTAAAAAAACTGTTTCGTAATAAGATTTTTTCTTTGTAAAATTCAAACCTTACAAAAAGGTTCACGCTTTAGTCGAGCGTAGCCTGCGCTACTCGTCGCTAGATGGCATTACTATTCATATTTCAACGTTGAACACAAATCGAGGAAACTGAGTATTTTCAAAATTGAAAGTGGTATATATATTTTGATACTGATAGGTAATGTACCTACACATTGGTCTTAATATTAGGTAACTACTATCACATTAGGTAGTTACAACAATTACAAATACAAAATATTTATTATTATCATTCTCATAAGTTACATTGTACATTGTTCAGTATTCCCTAAGGAGACCTCCTTTTAAGTATAAAAATACGTGTATTAGGAGGAAACGCTCTTCCTTATCATACATTCATTTTTTATTTTTTATTTTAAGTTAATCGTCCTGGTAAATAACTTGCTAAAATATTGTAAAGACTTCACATAATAGTTAGCACTTACCTTCTTGTAATTTTTACCCGCGACGGAACGGAGACGGTATATGCGTTTAGTTATCAAGTGTATTTGAAGATTTTTCTAACCATGGCAGCATCAGCGCGTTTTTAGCCTATGCATGATAAATAACCTATTCAATAAAAAATATATTGACATAAACCAAGGCTCTCCCTAAAATAGGGTTTGGCTCTACATTTAGATAACGTATACATTCCTAATCATAACGATATCTCTAACAATCATAAGAAGCAGTTACCAACCAGTCAACAGACAATAAAATAATACAAACAAATCATCAAAACATAATCATCCTTCCCAATTAACCAACCGTATCAGATCTGCTGGAACAATAGAACCTTCTCGAACAATACGATGATAATGATGTTTTGACACGATGACGTCTTTTATCGATACGGTGTGGCGGCAGGGATATCGAGCCGTGGAAAGACAAGCATGAAACATAACATGACGTTCAAAGTATTAACATTTTTTTCCTTATCAATGTTGTAAGCCTGACTGTAGAGAGATATATCTCTAGATACAAATATAATCCATCCTAATAATACTAATTTTATAAATTATATAATAAACGGCTGAACGGATCTTAATGAAATTTGGCAGCGATAAATGGTATCCCGGGGATGGACATAGGCTACTTGAAAAGCGCGTGCGAAGCTGCGGGCAGCTGCTAGTATTATATAAGACCAATATGGTGTTACTACCAACTAGTTACACAACAATAAATTCAATTAATTTAAAAAAAATATCGGTAAGGTTCCGATGGCTCGTTGGCTCATTCCCAAAGCTCCATGATTCTTTTGTTTGTCGTTTCCCAGCAGCTCCATGGCAAATATTTATAATAATTTTAAAACTTCATACATCGTTTCCCGCGGGCTCCACGAGCTTGTTCTAATGTACAGTCAGTGCAAAACAAAAGAGACGGTATTTCGTTAGTTAGTAACTCTCATATCATTAAAACGAAGTGGAAGATGGTTAGAGCGAGACCGACAGTATGCAGGGATGCAAGCAAATGGGTTACTATTTCTTATCACTTGAACTTGGTTCCTTGCGGAATGACGTCAGTTTTAAGTGAAGTGTTTGTGGCAAAATGAGTAAAAACCAAGATGGCGCTGGGCCAAGCATGGCCACAGAGTTTCAGACTGAAACTCTGTGGCTGAAACTTTCAGTTCATAGACGGTCCTAGTAAGTACTACGTTTTTATTACATTAGGTACTATTACGTCAAAAAACAAGGATTATCTAAATTTATTATCCAATGACCGTCCACTCGATACCAAAATCATTGCCTATTCACGTGACTCATTAAAATATTTCTTTTCCGGGAGACCAAGGTAGGTAGGACATCAACATAGGTGTTTTACAAGTATAGTACATATTTTTTTATATTATGATTTATTAATTGGATGAATTAAGAAACTCAATTAAGTACTTAGTTAAGGTAAAAACTAAATATAACCTTAAACATAATACCATAAGTTAATTTTAAATTTATTAGGTTATTTGGATATTATTGCATATAAGTGTATTGTAATTATAGCAGTAATGTATTGTATAATGTAGTAGGTACCACCTACTACATTTGTTTAAAAAAGTTATAAATAGGGCTCAAGATAACACAGACTATGTCTTAATGAATGAATGCATTTTCTTAAAATTTTACATTTTAGGATATTAGTTTTTTTTTATATTGCGAAATAAATAAAAATAACAAAAGATCTAATGGAAAAGTATACCAATTTATTATAAATTTGTCCAATAATCATTGTTTCAGATAATAAGCGAGTACTTGTGAGAGGCAATCGACACCATTAACGCCTTAGGTGATTTATTGTGGTTGTACTGAAACTGTGATTTTTAATGTTTAAGTCTGTCTAGTATAAGACTTTATTTCAACTTTCAATGTCTCAATTTATCAGCAGCAATGCCTTAATTTAGTAGTGCATAATCACCGCTAAATTGAGGCATTGCTGTAGCTTTGTTTATGATTACGTCAATTTAGAATATGATCGTTTTTCTGACTTTTTAAAATGTTTTCTTTTTAATAAAGAGGATTTATCTTGTCATTGTCTTTTATTTCTTAAAGAAGAAATGTATATTTATACTATCAGATCGAAGTCTGTAGCTGACTGTACCATACCATTTCGTGGAGCTCTTGGGAATGGAATTATTATTAATTTTAAAGTGTCGTGGAGCTATTGGGAATCAATGTATGAAACTTAATTTTTTGAGAACAATGGAGCCGTGGAGCTCTGGGAATGAGCCGGCTCGTTCCCAGGGCTCCACGGCTCCATTGTTCTCAAAAAATTAAGTTTCATACATTGATTCCCAATAGCTCCACGACACTTTAAAATTAATAATAATTCCATTCCCAAGCTGTAACGGGGAAAAAAAATAGAGAGAAAGAGAATACCGAGAGAATATGTACCTAATAAAGATAAAAATCTATATAACAGTCAGGTATCTATTACCTACATACGTACTAGGTACCTAGATTTATGTAAATCCCCTACCATAATTCAATATGAAGGTACCGTACCTGCCTTCCTATTTTTAAGCAAAAACAACTTATCACAAAAAGAAACAACGGTTGATTGAACGTTCTATTTTTGAATAAGATTAAGTAATTAGTACCTCAAAGGTGAAAATACGTCATTCAAAAATAGAACATTCCCTGACCGTTACTCAAACAATCTTTTATATTTTGAGCGCCCTGTTTATCCAGAGGTCCAGGGTATCCTAGGTATCAAAACCTTTATGACAAAATTCAAATTAGGTTGGTATACTGGCTTATCCCAGTTTTTCCTTTGACAAATCCCCCTTAAGGGTGATTGATTTGTCAAGGTTTTGTAACTATGTTAGTTCTGTAAATATTGAGAATCTTCAGCAGAATCTTTATTTCTCCAAGAACTATCCATAACGAGCGTTCCCACGGCATGTTATAGTGTGCACTTCTTGAAAACGCTGAAAATAATAATCTGAGCTCTATTCCTGTGTGTGCAAGACAGAAAATAACTAAATTTAGTGCCCCTTAGTGAATCTCTATGATTCGAATTTTAAAATTCATTGGACTTTACAACTTCAAGCGAAAACAGAACATACCAAAGAGGTTTTGAAGCTCTTTGTCGATTGTAGGTGTTTTGCTCGATAGGTTGTTTAGCAAGAAGGTTGTATGCAATACAGTATTCAAATATTTCGTGAATCATGCGCATCGGTGTGTATAATTACGTTTTTAAGCGGTTCCGTTTATCTTGCAGGGGTGCTTATCTGAAACTGCTTTTCTTAATTAGAAAAGTTGGTCGTAAACTGAAAGTTAGTTGGAAAATATTGTGTATAGTCATCTTTTTTGGCTAAAGTTTTCTATAAATCATTGCTGTGTAAGGTTGTTAAATATTATTAACAAGCTTACACATATGTAAGTAAATACCTACATTACATAGATGAAGAAAAGTGAGTACCCTATTTTGTCTATTTTAAAAAGTAGGTAGGTACCTACTATTTGAGAGATCTTATTATTACTAAGAGATAATAAATTAGTTAACGCTAAGCTTTTAGCTTTGGATTCCAGATTTTGAACTTAAATGACTTCATAAAATTTGCTTCCTAAAAGCGGAAGGCTGAAATTAAATATGGAACTAACTGAAGAAGTAAAGGACTGTAGGTACCTAGATTGTCTTTTATAAATTCATTTGTATGTTAAAAAATGTTGGTCTGCCCTGAACAAACAGTCTTGCGTATCTCAGTAGCGGATTTGCATTCGGCAACACGCCGTGACTGATCTGTGACCTCCTTGATGAGTTTCCATCTGCTTCATTTTAAAATTGGAACGCCGTTGAATTTAAAAGAACGGTTTAAATTTATTAACGTTCTTAATTTCAAATTCAATACTTACGCTATCGTTCCGTTCCACCAATGATTGAAATACATTAGAATATTTTATAAATCAGACCTTAGTAGTAGTAGTTAGTAGGTAAGTAGGCGGGTAGGAAAAATGGAAACGAAAATTTAGCAAAAAGTCGTTCTTGACACGAAAATGACAATCTTCCGCTTTTTGGTTGGTCATGCACTTACTTACCAAGATATAACTAACCTCATTTAAATCTCACCAGACATCAAAACTTTCGCCTTCCTCTAAACTAAACCTGACATAAATCTAATTCAATAAACATTTCAGAGAAACAATTATAAACAAACACGTACAAATCTAATCCGACTCAACAATTCAATTCGAAACTTTCACAACTCTAATCTCGCCAATAATCGCTAGTTATCGATACATCGTCAGAATTATAGAATCGAGTAGAATATATTATACGTGGGAACAGTTGGACTAAGTTTGGAGATGTCTGCCGTTCTAAATCAGTGCAACAATGCTGCTCTGGGCCGCACAGATTTGCTGCTAGGTGGACGTTAAGAGAATAAGGATACGACTTCATCTGCTGAAAATGAGACAATTTGCTCTAGTTCTTATTAATCTGTGCGTATGACAGGTTAACCTTATGAACCATATGAAGTTAAAATACCTAGGTAGTGAAAATGTTCGCATTACCCAGTTACTAAGAAAATAACAATCAAATAATAGAAACAAATTAGAACTAGCATTTACAATTGAAACAAATAAGCTAACTGCAGACTGTTGCAAACAATCAATATCAACTCAACTGATACTGACCTGATCTGATGTTGAGGTAGCTCAACTGAAGCTACGGAACGGCTAACGGAAGCGTCCCCAAGACGCTGGCTGCATTGCTCCACTGTATGGCAATGCTGATGCACTGCGCCAGATACTCACCAGCTCTCGGGTCACGCGTTGCTTCGATCAGACGATCAAATTACTTTTATAAACTAGTTACTTACCATTTTACTGGATAGAGTCGCATCACGAACATTGAAGCTACTAATTACTAAAAAGCTATCATTAAACAAGAAATTATTATGCTTAAGTCTCTATCTACCTTAATGAAATACCCATTGAGCTGTATAATTCTTGTCGTATCCACCCTATTCCTTCTCAAACGGAGACGCGCGGACAGTAGACATCACAAAGTCCGCTCGGATCGGCTTATCTCTGCATTTCTGCAGCCGCGCCAATTATGCGTCAGCCATCATGTATCTCGTCTTGTTTTACCGTTACATAATGACGTCTATCTAGGTGTATTAGGGTTCATTTTGCTGTTCTAAAGGAAGAATGAAGGTCAGAAATCGGAAATACCCAGAGAGATAGAAGAAGAAGACTTATAAAGCCAATGTTGCTAGAAGCATGGAGTTTTATTGAGACATCAAACTAAGGGTCAAAGAAAAATTTTACCAATTCAGGGATTATCAAGCCAAGAGGCGCAAAACTATATCAAGTATGATCATTTGATGAAGTTCTGATAGAGGCTTTAGAAGAATAGATCAATGATAATGATAATACAATGAAAGACCTTGTACTTTTATTGGAAGTTGGGATAAAATGCCACTAAAACCATAACAGAAACTAGAACAGTTTTTTTGTATCTGTACCCTGATACAGAATTTTGAAAAAATGTTAACAAATACGATAACAAAATAATAGACTTTGAACGAGCGACACCCTTAGCCAATAACATGTAATGAATGAGGTTAAAACTAGAAGATATAACCGTAATGAGTAATCAGGATTTCTGTAACAATTACGTTGACTCAGATAGATACCCGTATAAAGAATAGACTTAGGAATAATTAGGAAAAAATATCACTATTAGAAATAATGTTATTAAGGTACTCATGATGATTATTATCGTGATGGTTTAAATATCTGCGAAAATAAAAGATCTAGGACCAACCCACTCTATTAAGTAACGCTTAGAAAACAGAAGATATAACCGTGATGAATGTGCATAACAAAACAGAGATGTTCGCTTCTCTGTTTTGTTATGAACATTCGATAAACAATTACGTTTATCCAGATACTCGTAAAAAGATACCGGTAAAAAAGTATTCCTAGTCAGGACACAAAATCATGTCAATAAAGTTACATTATTATTAGGTTATTTATAATTATCACGCACGAACACGCAAGAACAAATCGAGGACCGACCCACTGTATTAGGTAAGGCTTAGAAAATATATAAGTTAAAACCGTGATTAATGTTCACGTATTCTATTACAAAACAGACCAGCGAACACCTTCGTTAAACAAGGATCTCGCCGATCCAGATACCCGGTCATCCCGCACGCGCAACGAGCTCGTGACTCTCCCAGACATTTTATTACCATAATTTAAAACAAATATCTGATTGTACGGCATTAAAGTGTTAGTGCTGGTAGGGGTGCGCGATGCAAATACTGTTGCTATTTGCTAAAAATATGCAAGAACTAAAAGTTATCTTCATACAGGTATATTTTTATTGGAGGAGGAATAGAGAGTGCACCTGTATTTGCAAACACACTTGTGCACTATAATAATGTCCTGAGCAGATGAGTCTTCAATGAGACTAGCCGCCGAGGCCGAGAACTCGTCTAGAAGGACATTATCATTTATATTGGATTTTGTGAAGCTGATTTGTAACATGAAACATCGTATACTTTTTTTCTGATTCATATTGATTTGAAAAGAACATATAAACAAAAATAAGAATCAAGGGATTAGGTAGGTACCTACCGTAAATGACAAAATAATTTTCAACCATACGGCGAGCGAAGCGGTGGAAGCGATTTATCAAACATAGGAAACCGCCGTTTGCGTTCATACTAAAGTGACTAAGGCGGGTACCTAGCGCGATGGGCGTATTTTCAAACGTTCCTATCCGCGCGTTACGACCACACTACGGACCTAGGCAACAAGCGACTAAATATCGCTGCCCATCCTCTGGATATTTGCAGCCCTGGCCCGACCAATAAACATTCCAGCGAGTCACGGGCACCATCACATGTATAGCGTACACACGTGCATACACTAGTCTTAATAGTTCAGGGGATGTTGCGAATCTCGTTGCAACATTAGACACGAATGATCCCAACTCAAGTCCCATTTCCTATCTTCAGCTGTCTAAACTAAACTGTGCTTTCATTCTTTCTTATTAGCCTTAACCTGTAACTTTGATGTTATTGTAGCTTTGTTATTATTTTGTTTTGTTTTAGGTATATTTCTGTATGTAAATTATCTAGTTATGTTTGTATATGTATTGTATGTACCTATGTTATATTGATTAAAAAACAACTGTTGATCCTGTAACCTGTGCACTACCAACTCTTAGTTTACTTATATCTTAAAAGATAAGGTTGCCTGGAAGAAATTTCTTTAAACAATAAGGCCGCCTATTTTATGTTTTTTTATTATTAATTTAGATATAAGATATGTTATTTATTTTGTACGTATAATAAAATTCATTCATTCAATGATCATTTGGTCAATCGTGTGTAACACTCGTACAATTTTCGAAACTCATTGGTTAAGTTTCTTCTGTTTTTTATTCATAATCAAAATACAGCAAATGAGCCGTGAATATAGTATGAATATTAATGGGTGTATCCATTAATACTATAATCTAAATCTGCTTCTTGGGGACGCTTCCGACTGGTATTGATATGGATCAGTTGAACTACCTGTAGATTGTTTGCAACAGTCTGCAGATAGCAGATATATTGTTTCAATTGTAAATACTAGTTCTAATTTGATTTTATTATTGAATTGTAATTTTCTTTGTCAATACAGTTATCTGAATTGATAAGCTGGTTATTCAACTGTACCAAGAGTTAACCTGTCAGTTGGTCAAGTCGTTTTGTTTTGGTTCGATTATGACCAAATGTTTTATTATATGTCGAAATAAAGTACTTTATCTAATGTGACACACGGCAATATCAACGACATCAAATTCAGTCCAATATCTCATGGATAGTATCTAGTAGCTTTTGGACATGATAGACGAGTTAAATTTTGCAACGCCCTCTTATAGCAGCTGCTTATCAAGCTACCATTGCAGCAAACAAAATGTACATAATAGAATTTCAAATTAATAAATCCAATATGGCCGTCGTCGAAGATGCCGATGCCATATACCTAATAATCTATCTATCTATATCTATATATATAAAAGAAAGTCGCGTTAGTTACACTATTTATAACTCAAGAACGGCTGAACGGATCTCGGTGAAATTTGGCAGCGAGGTAGATGGTATCCCGGGGCCGGACATAGGCTACCTTTTATTCCGGAAAAAAGCGTGCGAAGCCGCGGGCTGCAGCTAGTCTATATATATAAAAGAAAGTCGTGTTAGTTACACTATTTATAACTCAAGAACGTGAACGGATCTCGGTGAAATTTGGCAGCGAGGTAGATGGTATACCGAGGCCGGACATAGGCTACCTTTTATTCCGGAAAAAAGCGTGCGAAGCCGCGGGCTGCAGCTAGTTGGAATTAAAAATTACCGGTACAAACAATAAAAAAGCTCTTATGGACACACTAGCTGCTAGACTACAAGGCGCAAGAACAAGAACTGTCGTATACGCAGCACATCGTGCCCGGAGCATCACGCCCGATCTTTATAAGGTGGTAAAACATATATTTAATGCTAAACGCCGGACACGAAGACCGAGACATACGCTGTGAACGTCTGATGTCTGAAACAGACACTTGCTTAGAGTAAACAAATGTCCCTTAAAAATCTTGAACGGTACGATCTGTTTTTATTCAGTATTTGATGTTAGTCCAGAAATTTGTGTTAATTTATTTTTAATATTCTTAATCATTAATAGTTTCTGCCCGCGGCTTCGCTGGGAACTGATTTATAAGATAAAAATAAGCTTTCATGTTATTCGAGGTTCAGACCTACATATTATGTACATATGCAGAATTTTAGCCCGATCCGCGCAAAAGCTACTGAGAGCTTTTGCGCGAAGAAGTAACCACCATACATCTATCTATCCAAATTTTTGATAAACATACATTAGAGTGACGTAAGCTTTCCGAATTAATCATGAAAAACAAAAGTAGCGCAAATAATAACTTTTGCCAGAATTTCTGCAAACAAATCTACAGTGGTCAGTCAAGTGGGTCAACGTAGGCCCAACAAAACAATACCTTCGGAAATGAAACAGGGCCACGAAGGTCCGAAACGATAAATCTAAGGATCGCCACCGCCTTCAAGTCCAGATAATGTATTTCTGTTCGGGCGCTACACTTACTTTGGCAATTTGCGGGAACCTTTGTGCCCCTAAGATATCTCGACAGACAATTGTACGGGGGTCTGGATCTGTATAGTGTTGGATTTTACATGCATCGCATTGGTGTGTCAAAGACGTATGGTGATGTGAGGAAAACAATTCAATGCTGAAGGCATATTAAGGTACGAGTACCTATCAAATGCTTTTGGATCGCCAAACATCATTTTATTTTGGGTGTAGCCCCCTGTGCTACACCCATAATAAAATGATGTTTGTCGTTACCTTATCATCATTACCTTAGCCTTACTCTGTTTATTAGTTCACTGTTCATAATAACGCCATTGTCTATGAAAATATGTAATTCCTTCTATTTCGTAAAGTTATGCTTATTTTTATTGCTTCTTCTTACGTATTTAGTGGATTTTTATGTTACTTTTATAGGTAAAGGATGGATAGATGCATCAATATTTTTCATGTGTAAAATTTTATAATTTTACAACATGATAGATATATAAAATTTTCATCAAGTTCGTGTTCCTTTTGTGTCTTATTGTTTGTTTCTAATTAGTCAAATCCATTTTACGGTATTTGTATCATCTCAACAGAGATCCGTTAAACAAAGTTATCGCACCGCTACGTGATATATCCCCATCTTCAGGAAGGGCTAAGGTCTGAGCCCATTTACAAATCACAAACACTGACCACCCCGTCCACCCTCACAATTATACAACCCTTTCTAACTCACCTTGCGTTTTGAAATATGGACGAATTTAGATGAGTTTAATTGTGTTTCTTGGGTCGTTGTGTGTGGATTTATAACTTGTCTTCATGTGTGCTGTAATAACACAACTGGTTTCTATTTGGTCTTGTACAATTAGGTTCATGCTTGGTTTAAATATATTTTTTAAAGTTCTGTGGTGGTCTACGAGTATAAAGAAAATGTTGTTGTGGATTTTACACCTTGGTTAATTGGGATTGTCATTGGGATGTAATGTCCAACTATGCACGGTCTATGCCATTTTAACTTGACTAACCCAAAGTTATAGCGCATTCTTTTCTGTCTGGTCGAACTATTTTGAAAAATGTAATTTTTTTAAGAAAACGCCTATGTTTCGATTACTAGACTGATCGCCTGATTATGTAACACCCAAAATAATTTCAGATTTCCCTACTTACCATTACCAACCAACCATGGACAAAACCATTGGACTATCTTATCACAACCTAACTAACTACACATTTGAATGACTATCGCCAGTTAATTCTTCAGATAAAGACGGCCATGTTGCTTCGGCCGCTTCCGCCGGAAGTCCAACTTGGACGGATATTCAAACTTGACCGGAAGTACGTGGAGTGGCGACATACATTTCGAATTTGGAATTGCTATTGTGCTTTGAGATTTTGGCTTTTGAATGGATTATGTATTGAAGGAGTTGATGCATAGATAATCGCATATAATGCGTAAGTAGTTATTGTTATGGGCAGATTTAGTTTTGATATAGCATTGCGTCCACAATTTTTGTTCATTGGGCTAGGGGTATTATTGAGTGCTAGTTTTATACCCATTGGTGACCCCGTGTGACTCATTACCACAAAAGATTTCCTAAAAATAGATAGAAAGGTAGTAAAACGAGAAATGTTTTTTGTTGCAGGAGGATACAAATTTTGGACGTCCAACGTGTGAAACATTTTTGAGCTTAACAAAAATTACTATAACGTCTTCGTCCAATCTCGATCCCCCGTCGGCAATGTCTATGTGTGATACGTGACAGGTTTGATCATGGAAGTTACTTTTGATGAGGGGTCTCAAAGTTAATTTTTAATACATTTCATTGCACGGTCTTTTTCTTTTTCACGTTGAGTTTTAAATTTCCTTTTTAGCGAAAGTCTCAGGCATCTAAAGTAAACATAACCATGCCAGGATTCAGACATTTTCCAGTAAAGAGTAAACTCCAACTATCGGTTGCCAATTACGACATCCCTAATTAGTGGCACCACTTGACCGCGGCCAGAGGTTCGCAGAATACTAAATGTATTTTGATATTGGCTTTCCAGTAAGAATGTGCAAGCAGATATTGTGTGGGTAAGGTTTTAATGATTAATTTATGAGCAGATATTTCAATTTCAATTTCAAATCGTTTGTTGTAGTAAGTGATTTACATAGTGAACTTAATACCTACACATTTTTACAATGTCATTACGTTAACTCATCGAGATAAAATGATAACTACTAGAATTTTTTTGAACAATGAAAATTTCAATTAAATTATGAAAACAAATACAGCTCAACTAGTAATAATATTGTTTTTTTCAATTAGTAATGTTTTGATGCCCGAAAAACGAGAAGGTTTTCAACATTAGAGAATCTAAATTAAAGGAAGTCTGACACTAAAAAGGTACTCCTTTGTGATTTTGTGAGTAATTCGTGATCGATTGCTTTGCCCGATACGGTTGCTGAGTTTCTTATATACATATATACCTTTACCATATTTTAATAAGAAACCATTGTTATGTAACCTACCTTTTGATGTATTGGAGAAAAAACCAATTCGACTGAATTGGATGAGCAAGTAAGAAACATTATAAATAAGTCATGCACCTATTAAATTATATATAAGGGTAATATTAAGCAACGTAAGCAAATTTCAAATACATGTGCTAGCCCCATACCAGCCCAGCCAATCAATTATGACAATATTTGCGTCTTGACCGCTAGCGAGGGGAAGATAAAATACACCATCGGCACTGGGGTTAAAACAACTATCTAGTCGAATGTAAATTCATTATGAATGTAAGCGGGTTAACAACGCACCTAGCTGGAAGAACATCAACTCAAGAAAATTGTGCCATGTGAGCTATTTTGTGAAAAGGATAGACATAGTATTTTGTGTTCAAAGGAGCGGGGACAGAGCATACGTTTTTAGAATGGCGTAAGCAAAAAATCATGATTTTGCTAATTTACAAGAACACAACTTGAAGAAACTGGTTTAAGGAACAAATTAATTAGTATAACCTACGAATCAAAACATAAGTCATTTCAATAGACCGCAGGGTTCCTGAGATCTCGACCAAATTAAGTGATACTGATTTAAAAAAAAAATTTATCATATTTTTACATGACCAATAAAAATTTTAATTTTATGTAATTCGAGTTTTTTACGATGGAGATTCCCTGGGCACCCGAGATCTAGGCCTAGTTTGAAAACCAAACCAAAGGTTCGCCCCTTAAATCTGAATTAGCATTAAAATCAGAATTCACAAAATGATTATGAGAAAACACGGACGATGGAGGGCGAACTTGACACATATTCAAACAGGTATCGGATCACCTGAGGGGTGAGTCTATTTGACGTTAGTAACAAGACGTGATTGTGACGTCTCTTTTTTCTATACAGTTTTATACAGCGCCTCTATCGAGCGGACAGGGAACTACGCAAATCCCATACTAAAAGGAGACCTCAAGATTACGTCTAGTTACCAACGGCAAGTCGATTCACCCCTCTGGTCTCTAAGCAGACAAGAGTGGATAGAAGAAAGTGACTCTGTGTCACTTTCTTTGTATTGTATATCAGTTACGCTACCGTCAATTTGATAAACTAACCATGTCCATCCAAAGGTTGCATGGTAGAGATCACTTTTAGCGCCGGCGATTTAAAATTAGTCATTAAACTGTTTGTTAAATTATTTTATAAGTTTTGATGGTGCAATAAAACAAGTCTTAGACTCAGCTAGTTTATACAGGAGAAACTTAAGTCTGGTTTTTTTGACCTTAAATCTTATGTAAACTATGGTCTAGGCAAATTCACCATTTCGTACACGTCGTTCTATTCAGGATCAAAAGAAATAGATTGTTATTATATTATATAGTCAGTATTTATTTAGTTTATTACTGTGCATGTACATCCATTGTTATAAGCCTAACTGGCAGACTAAAGATACTACCTATAGTATATTTGACATAAGACCAATATTAGTGTAATGCTACACCTAGTTTTACAACAATAAATTCTTTACCCATATTTTTAGTATATATATGAAATTTTTGGTAGAATAGATAGATAATACTTTTATTCATCACCTTATATAACGGATAGTACTTAATTAAACTATATTATAGAGAACAGCAGTGGAATTGGCGGCCTTATCGCTTAAAGCGATTTCTTGCAGGCAACCAAAACGATTTTGAGAATAATAAAGGATGACGGTGCTTTACAACATAAATTCAAATTATATATAAAAACTTAGTAACTTTGAGGGACATGCTAAATAATCTAGTGTTACATGACATATATTAGTAACTAAAGACTTTCCATTTAAAAGAATATAAAAATATTATAGTCATCTTAAATAAAGCAGCCAATAGCAAAGAAACAATTAAAGCAACACAGCGCTTTGCGCTTCTGTTCAATTTAACATTAAGACACTGGACGGGGGTCAAGATATGGTTGAATTAATATTCATACGACAAGCTCAGGTGGATGTCACAATCTGAGAAGGGTGGACTTAGGGATGGTCAATGCGCATTGAATTGTTGGGAGTTGGATAGATGGGAAAGGTGAGAAATGTGCCTACGAATATGGTTCCTCAGTGAGGGCGGATTTTGAATCAGTCTAATCTAAGTGGAAAATTGTTACGTAGGAATTACTCGACAACACCTTGCTTGGGTAAGTTTTAGCAGATGCAATTGAGGGATATAACAATAAATGACTACGTCTTTTGGAATTACTTTTATCTGCATTCCTTGATTAGGTATCAAGAAATGCAGATAAAAGACACTCATAAGGACAGTTAATATCGGAAGTAAATTTTTATTCAACTATACAAATACAAAACATAGAACACTAATAAGGTACTATAGTTACTCATATTTTGGGATCGTTTTGAGTATCATTTGATGAAGAACTAAATTAATGAAATCTAATAATTAAAATAGCAAAAATACGTCATGCCGATTTGGAGGCAATCTTTATTCTAATTCACACAGGAAGATGTATGGACCACCAGAGTAGCGCTGAGTAAGCTCTTTAATTCTACGAATGTCTGCTGGCTAGTCAGCGAAACAAGAGCTTAAACTTAATCTAAAACAGAGGAGTGAGGGGCATCCATAACTAGGTACAAGACATAGACCCTGCAATGTAGCCGCGTTTAAAAACGAGAAAAACGACATTTTTTTATAAAACAATTAAAGCTTATAATATCATAAAAGCATATTACACGATTGACGAATATTGAAACGAAAAATAATAAATATGCAAACAAATAAAATATACCTAACTTAATGATAGACCTAATGTTAAAAATGACGTCCTCCTCTCACCATACATATTGTGTGCCTAGCAGGGTCTATAGTGATACTTACATAATTAGATATAAACACCTCTGTACACCTATAGAATGTAATAAATGATTGAGTATTGAGTTAGTCAAAAAGCTACCACCTGCCCGCATACTGACCCATCTACACTACCTCATCAGGGTGGCCAAGAACAGGGAGGGCCCTTGTCTTATCTCCCACGCCTTAGGAGTTGGCTGATGGATTAACTACATTGTTCCGTTGCCTGGTGACGAGGAATTTATAATTATGGTGGTGGACTCGGGTACGGCTTTAAATGTGTGATTCTTGACTTGGAAACACTGGTTTACATTTTGCAAGAGTCAGAAGATTGACTTTTAGAAGACTGGATTAACTAGGAGTTGAGTTTTCTGTGAACAACCGGAGGGTAGACTATTTGCTCGCCGCTCGTCACCTTTGCTATCAAAAAATAGTTTGACACGCATGCACCGAATACGCACCAAACTATACACGCAGAGCAATTTTAAAGAAGTTGAAGTACACTTGCATTTGTTTTATTGAGCTAAGGAACTTTTTACACGTCAATTACTTGATTATAACTATAACCGAAGCTTCTCTCATTTCCCGCTTATTGGAAACAAGATTAACGATCTGGTTGTTTAGCTACACTCTAAAATCGCGTAGCACGAAAAAATACATCAAGTATGACATATTTTTTCAAAATCAATCGGTTTCCTGCAAAAGTAAAAAAATATTAAAAAACCTTATAATTATGAAATTTTTATATTTGCGTAAATTCAGCACATGACTATGGCTTTTCTCTAACTCTCCTGGTTTCGGATCATCCACTCCCATCTCAAAAAGCCATCCTGTATAATTATAGTTGTAGGTAGTCATTATTTTTACCTGTATCATGGTAAAGAAGCGGTTTTACCGCGCGATAAGAGCCACCAATACCGTACGTACAAACTAAAAATCAAAATTGATAACCCACCCACGTTATACAAAGATGCCCAAAGTTCTGTAGCACCTGAAGGATGAGAGAGGTCAGACCCTTATCAAAGCAAATTAAATTAACTATCCAACATCTTGACCAAGTTATTGTTGGTCGGTCGACCGTGCCAAATACTAAAAACAAACGGTACTGGACGTATGCAAATAGTACCCAATTAAGGGTGTTGCTAACTTGATAATTAAGATAGTTCATGTATTTTGGAAGCAGGTAGCAATAACAGAAGTGGTTGTTGTGTGCATACATTTAACGGTAATCATAATCACACATTGTAGTTTGTAGTATCGCAAGATTGACTCACCAGCACTCCCTTACAAACCTTTGTGGTTTATTACAGACATTAGATAAATAAAAAAAATTAATAGGATTATTATTGTGAAATGTTTTGTAATAACCTATTATTTTAACTCATAATGTATGATAAGGAAGAGCGTTACCTCCTAATACAGGTATTTATATACTTAAAAAGAGGTCTAGAACACTGAACAATGTACAATGTAACTTATGACAATGATTAATAAACATTTTTTATATTTCTTTTGTAAAAAAATATAAAAAAATATACGTACATTAATAGAAAGAAGGTACCTACTACCTATAAATATATCATAGAAGTAAGGGGGAGACTAAAATGGTGGGAAGAAAGGAAAGTTTATAATAAATCTTATCTTAATGTACAAAGATATTCAAAAATGGCTAAAACCCAAAGTAAGGTAATTTACCGTGCCCAAAGTGTGTTGTGGCTAGAATCCTGTCTCAGTTCTGCGTAAATTATGCTGCAACTAGTTTCATAAATTCATTGGGACTATTTTCCCCACCTATTCAAAAACAAAGCTTAAATTTGGTTTTTCTTAACTCCGTCTTACGCGTGTGAAGCTTCTTTGATACGTTTTCATCCCTTTTCCACCTTAGAGGGGAAAAATCTATAATTGTTTCGGGAATTAACGGTGTTTAATAATTTAGAAAATTAGAATCAATAGATAAAAATAAGCTATCTGCAGACTGTCGCAAAGAAGAGGTAGCTGAATTGTTGCCAACTTTTTCAGCAACCGGAAAACATCAACTCGACTCACTGACTGCAAAAAGCATCGTCATTGCACATCCTCGAGTGCCTGCAATTTCCTTAGAGAAAGTTGTGAGTCATTCCTCAACCACACATGTCAAGGAAAAGTCGTTTCTAATGACTCGAGAATAGAGGTGACGTGCTTCAAATGCTTGTGGCTTGAAATTCACAGTAGGATGTTTAGTCCAACAAGTACTTTCTAAGAAGAAAAGCATGCTTTCCAATTTTAAATGGTTTGGCTTTCTCTTCAGCAACCATACATATAACAAAAAATACCAGAAATCTTACGTTCTGAAATAAATTCCGTTTAATGTTAACCCGTTCACTGCCGGTAAGGCGCGCCGGTGGAGCAGTTAGGCGAACATGTTATGTGTTCGATCAGCCGTCATCTCTGTACTCAGACCTTTTTTGGGAAGGACTGGTATTGCTAAACTTCATCACCATCCTCAGTACTAGTCCACTACTGGACCTATAAATGGAATACAATAAAAATAAATAAAGCTTTATTTTTCCTTACCAGCTAAACATAGAGTACAATATAAATTTAAGTGTCTAATCTAAGTATAGGTTATTTACATTTTAGTTAACAACTTTTATCTGGTAAGGACCGCCTTGGGCGGTGAAAGCCTCCTCCAATGTTTTCTATTAGCTCCTGTCCCTTGCTATCCTGGTACAGATATTCCCCGCTACTTCCCTGATGTCGTCGCACCACCTTTTTGTTGGTCGTCCTCCTCTGCACTTGACATCTCGAGGACATCTACTGGACCTAGGCCTCTCCTAATAAGCACCCTGTCGTCAGCTTGCCACATCCAGCATCTGACAACAGTCTTTTGCACGTCGTCATCCCACCTCACCAGCGGGCGTCCTTACATTACGTTTGCCGAGCCGCACTGATAAAATTGTAAAACTAAAGTTAAATTGTAAAACTAAAGTTGGATTGGACAATTGCAGCAAGTTGTTGTGTTGAGTAGATTTAAGGTAATTTAAATTTTTTTCTTTTTTTTGTTTCTTCAAGCCAAGCTTGACAAACTAATCCCCCGTGTTTCCCCACCAAAGGGTAGGGTGTGCTATGGCATAAATGATCACCAACCAACACTGACGAAGACAAATGACGGTACCCGTCGAACTTACACAAAGATAAGGTAGGCTCCTTAAATTAGCTGCGTTTTACTTGACAAGAACCGTGCATTTTTCAATGTCAAAAGGGTTAATGTTTGGAGTCTTGGACTTGATAGTGTGAGTTTTTTGACGCCATTTAAAGAGATTCTTGCTAGCTTTCATGATAATACATGGGGATTTTGACTGCAATCCAATCCAAGACCTGTAAGTTTTTTTTAATTGTTAATCTAAACCCTTGGCCCAGCAGTGGGACGAAATGGGCTGATGAAAATAATAATAATAAGCCTGATATTGTACTGATAGATCGTTTAGAACGCAGGGCGGTGCTCGCTGATGTCACCATACCACATGATGTTAACCTCGTTAAAGCTGTGAAAGAAAAACTTAGCAATTATTTTGACTTGGCCAACGAGGTTGTCAGCATGTGGGATGTTGGTTCAGCGATCGTCGTCCCGATAGTCGTTTCGGTCAACATCTCAAGAGACTCGCTAGGAAGTTGGATCAAGGGTCAGATTCAAAAGGCGGTACTCCTGGACTCAGCGCGCATCGTCAGGAAGTTCCTCTCTGCAGCCCTAGTCACCGGCCGCTTGAGGCTAACTTCGCGGCCGAATAGTTTTAAAATATTTTATTTTCTATAGTAAAAAATGTATTTTATAACGAGATTTAAGATATAACTTATTCAAAAGCACTTAGGGCTTAATTTAAGGATTACAAAAGAGTCAATAATATCTAATATAGGTATAAAATAATACATGTGCCTGAACTAGGTAATCCTGTATCTCAGGCAGAAGTGCTTTAAACGAAAAAATAAAAATCATATCAATCAGTACCTAGCCATTATATAACAAAGCAACGGTGCAGATTTGTATAATAACTTAATTATTCTAAATACGATAATAAATGTGCTTGTGTACAAAAATGATTAGCCTACTTTAACAAGGCCAATGTCTATTCTGTGTCATCGTATTGACATACTTTGCACAATATTTTGATTCATCTAAATTCTGAGTAATACACTACCCAGGTCAAGTAAAGAATGATGAAACTGGGAAGTCCAGAAAGTCCTTGATATAACGGAAAAGTAATGGTGATCATTTTTATAATTTATTTTTCACTTTTCTATGTTGATAATAAATAAGGGACCCACAGATAAGGTGGGCTTCTTAAACTTGCTGCGTTTTACTTGACAACTCCCGTGTATTTTTCAATGTCGAAATGGTTACTGTTTGGAGTCTTGGCTTGTTAGTGTGAGTTTATTTGGCGCCATTAATTTCAGACTTTTGTGGTGAAAAATAGATAAAAGTGGTTCCTGATAGGTTTCACGATAAAATTTTCTAATGCAACAGCAGCGTTTTGTATTTCTATGCTTTTTATTTGTAGTAGTGATAACTTCGTTTTAACCGCAACTGTATAAAAAAACAAGATCCGTCAAGTGCGAGTGTGACTCGGCGCCGAGGGTTTCGAACAGTTGTTAAGTATACCAATATGTACTATAGATATTGGTTAGACATTTGCTATTTGATGAATACCAAAAAATTTAAAACCTACATTTCCGATGTATCGGTTTGCAAACTTCGGAGTATAGAGGGTAATAGTAAAATTTCAAAAACCTACAGGAATTTCAGAAACTTTTTTGATATGTACAAACCGATGCCTTATATTTGATACCCCACTTGGTGAGCTAGCCCCCTTTTGAAAATTATACCCTTCTTTTGCCCATTTTTAAAAAAGTAGTCTACTTACAGACCTCTTTATATTTTTCCTGTAAAATACCTCTATAGATCCATATCTACAAACGCTACATACATTTCAGATGGACCGCTCTGCAAACTCGGAGATAGGAGGAAATGCGTAGTTTTTTTACTATTTTCAGAATATTTCAAATAAATTAAATTTACAAAAATTTTAAAAACTGTTTTGAGATGTACAAATTTATACCTTTCATTTGATACCCCACTTGACATTGTAAGTCTCGTTTAAAATTTCGACATCCCAATTTGTACTGAAAATTTTAATTTCCATTGTTTTTTTAATCTTTACAGGCGCACGAAATGTCTTATTATTTGAAATTTCACGTTATTTCCTGCTGTAGCTGTTGAGATATTAATGACGGAAAATAGGACAGAAAAAGCGAGACCATACACATATACTCACATATACTCGAAACCGATCTCCGATCTTCGAAACTCTGAAAATCTACCCTAAAAATGTTTAATTTGCCAAGACCCAAGGTTTTTCCAAGATGCAAATAACATAAAAATATTTAGACAAAACCACAAACTTGAGGAAATAACCCATGAGTCCAATAACTTGCGTAAACTAAGACATTTAACACACAAAGAGAACCTCCCCACAACCCTAAGTAAACTGAAGACCACAGTAATTGTCCGAAAATTAGCTTCTACCGCATATAAATTCAAACATTTAGATAATCTACTTTAGGATGGTACAAGATGCAAGCTTGGGTACTTAAAATCATGACAACACACGTAGTTGTTTTACCTATTAAAAAAATGTATGAATGTCAATCATAATAACGATTTTAATATTTTTTGTTATTTGTCGGTTTGTTATTACATTTGTTTGTACCCACCTATCCTAAATTATGTTAAATAGCACTATTATATAAGAAATTAGAATACCTATGCCTACACATAAGTACCTAGGTCTTAGAGGTAATATGTAATTTAAACATTATTTACGAATTACTTATTCTCATTGTAAATGAACTTTTATAGTTTTTATGAGAAATAAAGATTCTTTAACCTCAATAAAAAGTTGTCGAATAATGTTCCTCCTCGGTTTTTATTTATATTCTGACTCCTGGTAGATTTATTTTAGGATCCTTTTATGCAGGGTTTAAAGCATAGTCCTCTTTAACGTATCAAACAAAATTTAAAAAAAGTTACTCTAAACCGCATTAGCAAAAGTTCTCAACTATGGAAAAATTTGACATTAAAAATAAGGGGTGGTTTCGAAATCATCAACTCAGCTGCCACTATCTCAACATGCCTGTCTGTATGCTGAGATAGTGGCAGCTGAGTTAATGATTTTTTACTGTTTTCAAAGGAAATTCCACACGCGGTTGGAACAAGTACCTTTGAAAATTTTCTAAATATCGCCCCCGCTTCTGCTACTTACTGAAAACGCACCTGTATGTCCACCTCAAGTTAGCAGGAGCAAAGCAACTCAACCATCACGCCGGACCGAGTTGCACACGGCAAGTCGAGCTGTTTTCAATCCTGGTTGGTTGGAAACTTGCTAGTTCAAACGAAATGAAGAGGAGCCGATAGGCAGGACCTTACTTGATTGATATGAATTTTCAGGCAAGATAGGATTTTAGAAGGATTTGAATTAAATAAAACTAACATACATTTTTATTTTTATTAAATTGATGAATTCTCACAACAAGAAGAATCTTCCTCATCACTGTTGAACGTGCCGTCTCCAAATCAGTTACGGGTATTGCCATATTAACCACGCTTGAAATGTGGATTTTTGAGAATAGTTAAAACTGTGTAGTTAAAACTACACAGAAATAAGCTTATGCCTTTCCTCTGGCAGATTTCTTTAGTCAGCTCTTAGGACATTATGTATACGGGCTGAGTTAGAGGGGTTGATTTTTACAACCCACGATCCGCCACGACCAAGAAGCTAAGAACTAAAATAGTCACTAATGTAGCCGAAAAACCTTTTTGATTGGTTATGTACATAGTAACCTCCGTGACCTACACATACCATCTAACCTTCCACTAAGTATTCAATATGGTATAAAAGACCTTTAATAAAAATTATAAAGGGGAAATGTAAATTTCACCATAAATTCAAGAAGTATGGTAAGTGAGGACGAACTTAAGGCAGAACTCGTTCATCTTAAGGGCATGCAAGTCTTTCAATTATATGTTAACGAATACTGTGTTCAATGATATCAACAATGAAGTAGTAGATTAAGACATTTCATACCTCAACCAAGCGTCTCATACGCTTGTTGAGTAGTTAGGATAGTTCATTTATTCTTGTTATTAAATAAAGTATATTTTAATTACAATAACAGAATAAAACAATTACAACTAGTATATACACTTATATCTATTTCTTAAAAATCTAAGCCGTCACCAGAAGGCAGAGTGCCCAGAATGCTGGCAGCATTGCCACGTTGAATGGCAATGCTAATTCGTTGACCGAAATAGAAGTTGAGTTTTATATTTTTATTTAATTTTATATTTTGATTAGGAATTTAACGTAATTAGTTTTTATTTTTTACCAAACGTGCCGTTTTTCTTTATTTTTTCGACTGTTAGTCATAATTTAATTTAGTTATTTCTTGTGGAAACTTATAATTAGCCGTTTGTTACACACCATTTTTGTAATATCGTTACCTAGCTGTTACTTTTCCTAAAATTGTATAATAAAATAAATTAATAAACCATTGAATGAAGGACTAGGTAAACCAATACACTAGGCAGGTAGATAGCATGTGGTCGTACCAAGTTAAGAGAATGGCCACTTGAAAAATGTTTTTATACTATGAACGAATATCTAGAAATTTTAATTGTTTACCAATTACTAATATAGTTTAATTTTATTTTATTGATCCATATCAATACCATCGCTTCCGACTGGTATTGATATGGATCAGTTGAGCTACCTGTAGATTGTTTGCAACAGTCTGCAGTTAACTTAATTGTTTCAATTGTAAATACTAGTTCTAATTTGTTTTTATTATTGAATTATAATTTTCTTTGTCAATATACATCATAGTTTAATTTCATATATAATTATAATAATATGACTCGCTTAATATTTGCACGCCTGCGTGCAGGCTGAATACATTTACTAATATAGTTATAAGATCTGACATTGTATCATAATTTTGTATTCTTGCAAATAAACGATTTGATTTGACACCTGTAACTTGTATATTTTAAAATGGGATAATAAAAGTCTTCATTTTCATGCTGTCCCGCTCAAATTGGATTCGAACTAAGCAGGACAGAATGAGAGATGACGTCATGCTCAATCCCAATCTTTAAGCACCATTCATCTAAGTATAATCTAGATTTTACTTAGATGAGCGCTGGGTGAACGTTCTATATCTAGATGTAGAACGTTCACCCAGCGCTTACTCAACAACTGGCCTGTGACAACTACACGCAAACACGCAGTGTGCTCACAGTTACATTTTCAATCTTGTGCAATAATAATATTGAACAAACACGAAGGCATTGCTTTAGTCTTTTAGTCCATATATCACACTAAAGTATGTCGTAGCAAGCACGTTTAAAACGCCGGTCCGACTATGCCTGAGGGGGTGGACCTAATTGCACCTAATTTGAGCCTTCCACTTTCGAGAAGCTAGTACCTCATCACCCCTTTTTTACTTAGATCTAAGATATGCACAGTATAAATAAAACATAGTAGGCTGTTCTATAAATATGCTGGTTATACAAGTCTCCATTTTGGCACAACAAAGTTTAGTTGGTCAAGATCATTAATAACAAATCATCCCATCATTTCCATAAACACCGCAATAATCATAATCTTTGATCCACAATCCTCACCTCCTTGCACAAAACTTTACCCTCTCAGGTCAGGGGGGTAGGGGGGTGGTCAAGGCTCATCCCAATACATTTCATATTCCGTTGACAGAGGCACAGTAATAACGTCCGGTCCGTGTGAAGGACCTACTTCATGTGCCTTGATGGAGAATTACACTGGATAAGACCCAGCCAAGGCCATGCCAATAGGTGCTTTTTTAGATGATATCATAAGCATCACTAAGATCATCACCTGAATATAAATTAAGGTTTGCTGGAAGAGAACTCTTTTAGGGTTAAGCTCGCCTTTGCCATAATCTCTCTAGTTTTAAGTTTTACATGTATTTGTTTTTATTAGTGCAATAAAGAATTAAGAATTAAGAATTAAATGTGAGTGCATCTAGACTAGACCCAACAAATCAAATCAAAAATTATTTACTTCCTTAGATACATAACTATACCTAAACTTAGAAAAGGTCAAACTCTTAAAATTTAATTAGACACGGGAATAGAGTGATGTTTTTAATTTCTGTCGCTTCATTATGTAGACTAAAGCACAGGAATACACTTTGAAACAAATGAATTCTTAATAAGAATCATTCTCTTGTAAAACGGGTTGATGACATCGTCAAAGTCGCAGAACGTTTGTATGTTCTTCAAAATGTAAATAGCAGGACAGAGGAGCCTGGTAGAGCCTTTATCCAGCAAAGGATGTTTTAAATCAAATTAACAATTACTAAAAACAGACACAGACTGTCAAAATTCGGTAAAGAATTTAATCTGATTGGCAATCACTCCGCAATTATTAGATATACATAAAGCCGGGTGTGACCGGTGTTGTTACGTGGCGTAATGTACCATTCGCAGTGAGCATGATACTGTTACGCGCTGTGCTAAAATCCGTCACGTCGCGCGTTGCGAGCACTTTGTAATACTAACTGCATGAACGTCGGTGTGTAACACGGTACAATACACCCTGGGCTGTAACGCCAGTCAGTACTAACCTTAACAGAAACCTCTGTTAACCAATTCTAGCAAAACTACTTCCTCAATAGCAAGGAATTTTTTTCACTGCTCGTCTGACGTAAAAATCACCCCTTTCAAATCCTATTGTCAGTCTTTCTACACATGTCAACATTGGACAGAGTATGCCAAAAAATCACACGATGGTATCAGAGTGACTTACAATAACGTTTTCAGGCATCTCATGGGACTGAAGCGCTATTGTAGCGCTTCAGAAATGTATACAGCAGCTCGTGTTGACTCTTTCCATGCCATCCAGAGAAAGAGAATAGCCTCGTTTATGTCCAGAGTTAACATGTGTAGAAACGCTATTATAAGGAGTATGGCAGATCGTTTGATCTTGTCAGACATGTACAAACGGTGGGTGGCTATTGCCACCTAGAATATTTTAATTTTATTTTCTTCTGACTTAGGCTCTTTCTGATCTGTTTTATTTTTGTTTTGTTTCGTGTATCAGTTTTTAATTAGTTTAAGTAGAATTGTATTTTAGCTATACTATGGATCTCGTGTCTGGAAATAAAGAATATATAATTATTATTATTAATCCTACATTGTGGACCCACCGCACACGAGTACGCTGTTCTTGTTGGACCCTGGCGCCATCCGCTAAACCTTGGCAGTAAACGCGCTAAAAAGTAACTCCACCTAACCAAATGCCAACTCACAGTCTCACACCATGTCTCTTCCAAAGAACGTAGATCCTCAATCCCCAATAGTTTGGACATAGTTGAATTTGAAGATGCTCGGAATTTACGAGTCAGACCCGTGGGCGCTCGGACCATAGAGTATTCTAAATTCTAGTCTATTGCTTGGCAACGAATATCTTAGTCAAATTACCTGAATAACTATAGAAGGAATATTTGTTGCGAGTGACCACTGAAGTTATAATGTGGATAGAGCTGTGATGGATTGAGGTGAATAAGTTTGTCAAGTTTCTCGGAGTGTTTAGTTATTGTGTCGATGGATCAAGAAGTGTTTTAGTTTAGTCCATGTTTATAATTACTCTCATAAGTTGAGAGTGCGATGAAAAAGGAGAAAAAGTAAATCGTAATGTTTCGTACCCAGTGTGTAGAACAGGTTGAGAAATAGGTATACGGAAATTAATCTTATAATTTTCTTTTATAAGATAATTCACACACTTCCCACATTTTATGTCGAAACATGTTTCGACGGCGACTAATCAGTTGCCGTCCATACTTGGACTCTTTCATTGAAAATGGGCTAGTTTACGATGCTGATGGTTATTCCTGTAGTTAGTCTTGTTTTAAATGTTATAATCCCAACTTATATTTTAATATTAGGTAAATACACAGCGAGTCTTCTCCCTTGACGTGGTCGCCCATTTTGACCACCTCTCACAGGATCTTGAAAACCATTTTTTTAGATTCTAGTAAGATGTGAAAAGATAACCGTGTGCTAACATCCTTCAATTCAGTTCTAGCCTGAAATCTTAACTCAATATTCCAACCACAAGTTTCTTATCTAATTAACCAAATAGCAATGCACATCCGAAGATTTCTCAAAGACGCTAACTTGAATTAGCATATTATATTACAAGTCTCGGTCAGTCGGAATTTAATATCACCCCATATACAGACGTCTCTGCTACAAACGTATTCAGCGCTCTTTGGTGGTTCATCGCTATACAGGGTGCTCTTAATTAAATTTTCAAGATTTTTGTTTCCATTGGCATTAAATAATCGTTATTCGAAGATGCAGGCAAAATAAAGGTTGTACAAAAAATAGAATAGAAAAACATTTATTTGGGCACAGATCAAAAATGTATAAAATAAATAAATGGGAAACAAAATTAACAAGGAGGTAAGTGACACAAAATAGTGGTAGTAAAAACAGGGTGCCTCCATGACCTTGCGATGAAACAGGGGTGGGTCAACGTGTGCTGAACATTTTGTACTTTGCCCAAACCGCAGCCTGAGTAGTCAACAAAGATCATCAGAGTAGCATAAACAAAGATGTACAGTGGATGAAGAAGGGCTTTTATGGCAAAATATGGTTAAAAATAATTAGCAGTGTCTAATTTTCCATGAAGTAAACCAAAATCTTTGTGTTTAAAGCACATGCACATGCATGCATTACTATGGTGGTATTGAAAAAAAAATTGTTTCGTTCAATGCTTTTATTAAAAACATAATTTGTTTAATAATATTATATACTTTGGTTACATTGTGATCTAACGGCCCGTCCATAATCCTTCGCTATTGGTTTTAGCAACACATTATTTTACAGTCTCCCTATACCAAGGCTTAATGCAAGGTTTTATGCACTCAGAACCACCCACTCTAAAAATATATTTTGCTTACATGACATAAGCAATATGTATTTTGTTAGTTACATTAAAGCTTAAACATAAACTAAAACAGTTCCTTCTAAAACAACCAAAACTGTTGCTACAGAATTAATTCATTGTTTACAATAAACACCCTGTACGCCAACATGCCCAAGGAATTGCTTGACGGTCAAAATATCTTAGTTATGACCACTCCTGTCCGGCACAAGCTAAGCTTGCCAACTTCCCCCTTTCCCCTGGGGCTACCCCACCTCCCCTTTATTAATAAATCTATCTGTGCATAACCAAAGTATTGAAATGGATTTTGAAGTTGGACGTTGGACAATTGATACTAGTTGGTGGGACTTGCTGTCAAAATCAGCTCTATTTTTTTAGAAATCACTGTGTATCGTGCACATTTTGTTTAATTGGATATAAAAAGAAATCTAAAAACATCCAACGTTGAGCATATCCATCAGATTTTTTTAACAATTTGATTAAAGTGGAATTTTCCTGTGCAGTGTCTCAACAGTCTGATAGGGGTTCTGGCTGACAGACATTGCAGTAAACTGCAAAGGCCTGATGTCAAGCCTGATCAACCCTTGTGTCAAACAAATTTATTATTTAAATTAATACTGTTATGTGCACCTTTTTGTTTATCTGAAACTGTGTGACTTAAACTACTCTAATCTATGGATCTTTTTGTTGTCTGAATCAATAAAAGAATTTAATTAATTATAATTTAAAGTCACTTTGAAGTGAGCGAGGAAGCATGGTTTTGTACCAGATAAATTTTGTAGCAATAAATTCTACTTTTTTGATTTTCGAGATCTAAGAATACTAAGAATATAAAGATAATAATGATATAATAATATAATCCTTTATAGATCTCACCAAACTTCTCATCGAGTCTACAGGTGATCGGAATGCTGTCTATTTCTGTCAACGAATTAGCATTGCCATTCAACGTGACAATACTGCCAGCATTCCGCCTGCGACGCAGGAGGTTGCGGGTTCGCATCCCGCCTTGGGACAAATTATGTTTGTAGGATCTGCAAATATTTGTTCCGAGTGTCTATTTATGTATTGTATTAAGTATATCATTCATCTAGTACCCATAATACCAGCTTATCTTGGGGCTAGATGATGCTGTGTGGATTGTCCAACATTATTATTATTATTCGAGGCAAACTGCCTTCTGTGGTCTTCATTCAATGTTTTATTAATTTATTTTATTATACAATTTTAGGAAAAGTAACAGCTAGGTAACGATATAACAAAAATGGTGTGTAACAAACGGCTAATTATAAGTTTCCACAAGAAATAACTAAATAAAATTATGACTAACAGTCGAAAAAATAAAGAAAGAAAGACGGCACGTTTGGTTGAAAATAAAAACTAATTACGTTAAATTCCTAATCAAAATATAAAACTCAACTTCTATTTCGGTCAACAAATTAGCATTGCCATTCGACGTGGCAATGCCGCCAGCATTCTGGGCACTCTGCCTTCTGGTGACGGCTTAGATTTTTAAGATATAGATATATTTGTAAACACTAGTTGTAATTGTTTTATTCTGTTATTGTATTTTTATAGAATCCTAATAAAAAGTTAAATTAAAATATTGTTTACGCTTAAATAGCGGATGTCCACAATATTCTAAGCACTACAACATTTGCAGGAACAGAATTTCGCAGAATCAGATGATCAAAAGACACGCAACCTGCACGTGATATACGTAGTTGAAATGGGGTCTTTCGAGCCGGATCTTACAAACTTAACCGGGGCATTTAGGAACACTTGACTGATCGATGCCAACTTAACCTTAAATTAAGTAATTTGTATACTTAACTACAGTTTGGAGATTCTTACTACGTCGTTTAAGTTGGGACATAGAGTTTAAAAGATGAAGAATTAACAACATTTTGCTAAGTACTACCTATATATTATATGTATCCTTTAAGAGAGCTTAACATAACTGACTAAGGTCCAATTTCGCCGTTGCAATTGAACGCGTTTAATATAAGATAAACTCAGTTTAGCGCTTTTAACGAGTACAGCGCATTTCATAGAAATAAAGTTAATCCGGATCAGTCTGAACTTAGTTTAACCTCTAAACGCCCGATTTTCGGCGTTTAGCCTATAGACCGAGTTCAAGAGCTTTCATGTCACACAATGTCAAACACGACGATAAACAGCGGACAGATTGACATTCATCCATTCAATGTAAACTTCATTTTCGTAAAAGCGAACAAAATGTAGCTGGTGAAATCGGTGTGAAGTAAACCGCGATCAAAATTAACATTTGAACTCGATTAAGCTGAACTTAGTTCTGTTGAACTAAGTTTAGGCAGCGAACGGTGAAATTGGACCTAAGTTATAGTTATAACCTTACATGCCAAAATTTATAAATTACGTCACACCTTAAGGGGAGGGGGTCGGGTCGACGAAGTGTGACATTGTGTGACAAGGGGTCATAACTTTCGTGACGTCACATCTCTAAATCTTTATAATCTAGGTATTCAAACGCGAGATTTTATATGTTAACGAAAAACTTTTGTAATTTTTTCAAATGTTCGTTGTTGATTTTATAGAAAATATTAAAATTGAAAGAGAACCAAGTTCTCTTTCCACTTAATCATTTCTTGGTGTAAAATTTAAAATATGTGACTAGGGTGTGATCACAAATGTGACCAGGTGTGACAAGGACGGGGGAGAGGGTCTAAAATCATAGAATTCGTGTGACGTAATTTATGGATGGCCCCATAGTCCTCGTGTCAATTCAGTTGGCACAAAAACTAAACGAATTAAAGAGCACTAAAAATTATGCCATCCTTTTTATTTCGATCAACATGAAAGGGACGACATCAGTCTTAGGCCCTTATTACCAAAGCTTGCTCAGACATCAATCTCTTCTTGAGTATCGCTATTCTATGGCATAAACGTAGCTTGATCTATGACAGATCAAGCTTTCATAATACGGGCCTTAGTGCTGTCAAACCAGTTTAGTTGCCATCTCAATTTTTCACCACTGTGTGTTTGTGTCCATTTCTATACCTTCTAAAGTCGTCCTGAAGTAGGCATCGACAAGAGTGATCGGAAGGCCTCGAGTGGGTCTCACTAACGACTCGCATCCCACTTCTCTTTAGGTGCCAAAGCTCGTTAGCAAACTTAGTTTTAGGTATATTATTTCAAGCTTTTGTAGAAGGAAAGAAAATGCATAAGCATTTCCTTCTTTCAATATTCCTTCATTTATTTGTAGACAACGGGACAATAACAAGTTGTGTACAAATAAATGATCTATATTTCTGTTTATCCACTTGTTATAAACAAATAAAACTTTCAGACAGAAGGTCATGGAAGGTTTCATGGTCAACACTCCCATTGGTTCTACAGGACTGTGACGTCATAGAACTGTTAACACTATTTTATCCCTGTAGTTCCATGGTAGAACGAAACGAAACCTGGCCCATTTGTTTTATTAAACAAATACATCGTAACTCCCGTTAAACGGATCCTCACAGGAGACTTAGTTGAGTAATGAGCAAAATCGATTGCAATACGTCTACGAGGCATTTTGTATCCAACTTTACCAACTTCAAATTCAGCTGGAGTAATACAACTTCACAAAGTTCAAATGAATGCTACACCGAATCTAATAACAAACATAACCAAGCCAGAAGAAAACAAAAAAGCCAGCACACGTGCACCCAGATGGTAAATTGCATCCGCGGTGCAGTCGACTCGAATAATTTATTTATTGTTGTTCTAATTCACGCAAAATCGTGGCGTTCCGACTCGTTACCGATGCCTTGGTGTACTCGACTGTACCATCAGTGAGGGTGCGACAAGGGAAAATATGAGATTCGACTTATCATCACTTTTCCTACTAGTTCCGGCGATCATCCTCGATTTTACCTGGCTGGGATCACCCCTTGGTGGGTGATCCCAGCCCTAGGTTGGAACGAAATGTAAATAACTTTTCGTTCTAATTTAGTGACCATGACTCGAAAAGCTTCGTCGCTTATGCGCCGCCGCCGCTGCAATTCGAAAGAAGGTGTGTATGCCCCCAAAGGTAGAGGTTTCTGTTCATATTTTAGCCCATTTTTAGTTAAATGGACTCTTTTTCATAAGTGTCATTTTCAAAATTAACTGATGGCAACGGTGTTTTACTTTTCAATATAATAGAACAGAAACGTTTATTTGTTACTCAGAGACATACACCTTAAAAGAATAGAAAATAGAAAAGAAATATTTTCAGTTTCAGTTTCAAATCGGTTATTGTAAGTGATTTACATAGGTAGTGAACTTAGATAAACACACATTTTTACAATGTCTTTAGGTGCATAATATTATATTAAACACAACATATTGGAATAAAGTGATACCTACTAGAAATATGTTAAAAAAAAAAAAATAACAAAATTATGAAAACAAATACAGCTTAATTAATTAGTTTAATTTCATGTGCCGAGCTCCCAGGCCCTTTCGTCATCCAGATAGTCTTAAAGACTGTAAGCTTTTTTAGAGAGTACGTTTTTTATAATATTTTTAAATTTATTTTCTGATTGATTTATTATGTAGTTTGGTAATTTGTTATATAATTTGATGCTTAGGCTTATAAATGACTTATTAATTCTAGCTAGTCCAGTTGATATACAGGTGAGTTTATTTCTATTTCTGGTATTATATGGATGCCCGTCGCCATGTTTTTTATGATGGTCATAGTTTTTTCTGACATACATTATGGTCATATAAGTTTGCTCGAGTCACAAAACGGTCCCTGTCTCAGCATGAGTTGGTTGTATTTGCGTACCACCAACGCTGGTCTTCCAACTGAGCCGTTTCGTATTTTTGAAACTTTTACAGTAAAAAGCACTAGAAAAAAGCGGCCTGATAAAGGTCAATAACAATGCATGCACTCTAACTCAGCGAATGTTCATAAACGTGGCTATTGTGGCAGCATATCGCGGGAACTACACATCGCTCTCCCATTCGGCCGTATTCATAGTCCGAAGTTTATAATAAATATTCTCTGGGGTGGTGATACTCCAGGGAAAAAAAAATTAACCACTTTATGATAAACAACTTACTTGACTAAGACGCGGTGAAGATTTAGTAATTAATGTTGATAACTTGCTCAAAAGCGCACTACGATCCTGAGGTTTGCAGATGTCTCGCCTCATGTGCCTGTAAATTGAAAGCAATCATACTCATCTTACCTCTTACCGAAACAGCAATATCGAGGCTAAGTAATTTGAATGCTGGTATAATAATGGATTTAATGATGGATTTAAAAGGTTTAACTGTTCAATCAGCATTCAAATTCCTTAGCCTCGTTGTTTCTGGTTCGGTAGATAAAGTAATGATAATACATAAGATAATAATGTAGGTAGATAAGCTTAAAAGATTGTTACCTATTCCAATTATTATACACTATTACTTAAGTACCTAACTGTTATGACCTCTTATTGAACCAGGTGAGAACTCTGTGTCTAGTTAAACCTAACATAGGCTTTAAGGCATTTCCTTTTTTTTTCAGAATAAATAAATAATAGTAATGGTTATTAACACTGAAGTCTTTTACAACAGAATATTTACCATGGTATGAATTTTGAGTTTTCCAATATTTCAGCACAGTTTCATACGCCATGATCAAGAAATATTGGAAAACTCAAAACTGAAATCATGGTAAATATCCCGTTGTAAATGATTTCCACAGTTCATCCAGCGTTTCTTCTTGGCTATAAATACGGCCCAAGTTTATGATAGCAGGGCTTTTAAGTGGCTCAATGTCAGTTCTAGACTTAAACACGAGTTTCACGATGCTTCTCAGTGTTTGCTATTAAATAGGTGTTTGCTTGAAAGCAGATTTGTTGCTGTGATAGAAATGAACCGTGCTTCCTCTTATTTTTTTTTAAATATGCTGGACTGTACGTGTACACACGGCGTCCTCTAGCCAGCCTGGGGCTTTGATATTCTTTTGTAAACTATAGTGTTTTTGATACGTTTCCATTGAGATTTGTCGGAGATAATGATACAGCTGCCGATGGAACGTAGATTTATATTTTGAGAGTTATTTCCATTTTGTATGGTCAATAGAACTGTGTTTGACCACAATCTCATCTGATGACCACCTGATAAAATGATTGGATGGATCGATGGAAAATAACTAGACTTTAAGAGTTTTTTAATTAAACCATTGAAATGGAACATAAATTAGAAAACATTATAACGCATGCATTCAAGTTGATAAATCTGAAATTGAAAGTAATTTTTACTACAGTTCCGAAAAAAAGTCCAAAAACATACAACAAAAACAAACTTTTTACCCTCTATTATGAGGGTAATAAGTTATGTTTTTGGACTCATAACTAACACCACTACGAACCAATTAAAATTACGTGCAATTCGAGATCTTATCATATTAAGACAATCATAACAAACCGCTTATGTAACCGCTAAAACTAGCTTACGTACATACTGTAACATTTGATGTTTTAATAAAGAAATTTTAAATTGACTTTAAAAACCTAACCGCTTCTAACACCAGAAGCAACCTTCGCATCATGACAAGAGCCCTAACTGGACACTGTCGCCTTAACAAGGACATGTTCAAACTGGATCTTAGCGACACACAATCCTGCAGATTCTGCGAAGAGGCGGAGGAAACGCCTCTCCACCTGCTGCGAGAGTGCAGAGCACTGATGCAAAAACGTAGCATCCATCTGGGCAAGCACCTGCACAGCCCAGACGAGCTACGAGCTATCACCCCAAAGAAAATCCCACAGATCCTAGCAGCTGCAAGGGTTAGTGGCGAACTATGAACGCCGCAGCTTCAGGGCTGAACATTCGAGTGGCGATCACAATAGGCCTATCATGGCTGTAGTAACACAAAAGCCACCTTAAGCCAATAAAAAAAAACTACTATAGTTTCTATCTCATAGACTAAAGTGTCCATCATGACATAAGAGCACATTTCTCAACAAACACTTTACGAAGCACCATTATTACGATATGAGCAGTACATGGAGTCATTACTGACCCTGGGGTCTACATCAGTTCGTCACGAGCTGAGCTGTGGTTATTTGTTCTGGATCACGAAGCATCAAGATGATATCTTTCTAACAGTGGGGGTTTAATTTTTGCAGTGGATTTTTTGTGTTTTAGTAGTCAAATCAAGGTTTTTGACGCAAGCTAAATTAGTTTTGAATTAATTTTGTAATAAATAATTAATGTAATATAAATTAAATAAAAATGGTTTAATTCAAGTACATGACTCATAAAATTACATTTCAAATACACAATAATAATAAAATACAGTGAAAAATGTATTAAAATGCAAAGTAAAATCAAATCGGTTAGAAAATTAAAATCAATAAACTATAATGTAGGCTCTAAAAATAAATAAATAGATATATAGACAATACTTTATTGCACACTTAACTTAGAAATCATTTACAAAATAATAATTATGGAATAAGCGACAATTGGCGGTCAAGAGCGAACTCTCCCAGACAACCTTGAATGTATACGATCGTTGGATTGTACATGGAGTATTTACTACTCAGAATATTAACAAATATCTATACTAGTATTAAAAATTCAAAACTGTCTGTCTGTCTGCAATGTCTGTGACGTTTTCACGCCTAAACGGCTGAGCGGATCTCAATGATATTTGGCAAGGAGGTAAATGGTATCCCGGGGACGGGACATAGGCTACTTATAAGCGCGTGCGAAGCCGCGCGAGGTGTTAAATCGAATCCCTACTAATATTATAAGTTCAAAAGTAACTCTGTCTGTCTATCTGTCTGTCTGTTACCTTTTCACACCTAAACGGCTGAACGGATCTTAATGAAATTTGGCGGGGACGGAAATGGTATCCCGGGGACGGACATAACCTATTTGAAAAACGCGTGAGAAGCCACGTTATGCAGCTAGTGGTATATAAACCAAACATTGCACATGCCAATTACACTAGAACAAACAAGATCCACATTGGCGATCGGATTCAAATCAGCGAGCAAACAGCGCGCGGTAATCACCCTCGACCTGTAACCTCCTAAACCATCCTAGACCACATCAGTGTGGCCGGTATTATCGTACTAAGGTTTTTTTGTTCAACGTCGGGTAATCCCTGAAAGTAAAAAAAATCAGCTAGCGACTTCATTCAAAACTTTGCTATCGACACGAATAAGGAGCCTTTCAAGTATTCTCAGAATAAAAACAGATACTTAACTTTAACAGATTTTTAATTAAAATTACATTTTTTTTTATTTTTATGTGTTGCTACAATACAATAAAGTAATCATTAATACAATAATTTTCTGTTTAAATTTTTTTCTAGTTGGTACAATGAAGTGAAAATCATTTTTCTTTCAACCATTAGGGCTTCTACTTGCGATGACTAAATAATTAAAATTCTGCTAATTTGCGAGGCATTTAGAGTTTAAGAATTTTTAAGCAAATATCATATTATAATGTACCTACCTACTGAAACTCGCTGTTCTCAAAAAAAGATTATTGTTGGAGATTCCAACGACGTTGATCTCAAAATACCATCAGTTCCAGAATACCACTCCATGGAATGTAAACATCAACTCGTCTCCTCAGGCGCCGTCTATAATTTCCTAACAATGCATCAACCCATCCAGAATACCCTGACACATCAAATCCAACCTCACCTCTCATTTCTTGATCAGGTTTTGTCCATCTCGAGAGGCAGGGAGTACCTGATTATACTGGATCTAGAATACACGCCCGATCGATCTTGGATCTTCGAGGATATTGCATATTTATCAACCTTTGACATGGGTAAGTACGGAGTAACATCTTCATAGGAAAAAGCAAAACAAACATGTTAGACTTGGTGGGAATATGTGCTGCAAATCGTACAGTCAGGAATTTAGCGTAGGTTTTTGAACTAGTTGTGAGGGTGCGATTATGGTGGGTAACGGGAGCATTCGTGAGAGCGATTATTTAACTGTTTTCATTAGTGACTATAATATTTCATTGGTTTCATTGGCATTTGCTATTATTATTTTAAAGCTGTCAAAAATCCACCATTTACTCCCGTTCCGTCCACGCCTACGCCACTACCTTTTCAAGGAGGGATCCAAAATACGAATCAAAAATGAAAAAAAATCTAATGATTTTTTTTAACGTTTGTATAAAAGTAGACCCATATTTTAAATTTACGCACACGTCTAAATAAGTTTAATAGAATTTTCAGTAGGTACCCTATTCAATTAATGTTCATGACTAACCACCATTTTTGTCGTTCTGCGTGTGGTTTGTTTATGTCCGAGTAGTTCTGTACAGAACTGCGGCACAGAACTACTGGGAATAAATAGATTCGTTCACCAAATCCTTTCATTTCAGTCGTCCAAGGTTAACTAAAACCTCGCTAAAACAAAAAAAAACCTATTTTCCCAGAATTGTGAATGTAAAGTGGTTAATCAGTAATGGTAGTGTGATTACAGCAAATTGGCCCGTGGGGCACGGCTGTGTCACGCTCGAATATCAAGCAGGCTTAGGCAACGCTACGCCACTTACTGGCCAATGCGTGATGTGCTGACTGTAGTAGGGAGAAGAGGATAACGCAGGATTTGGTGTTTCTGTACTAAAGTCTAAAACCGAGAGTCATAAGTAGTCATAACACTAGGAACCAGGCAATAGGCAATGCTTCATAACTTGATACCTTTTTCGGAAATATTGGTGCTCAATCATTTATATACCTAAATAAATAAATAAATGAACCTACCTGTCCTCAGACGATCTGTCTTTCAATGACTTTTTCTCTTGTCATATAACCCGTAAGCCATAAAATACTGTCCCATAAAACCACATAATGAAAACAACCAAACCACATCTAATTATTTCATTCATTATGTCAAACATAATCAAGCTTAGATTGGGGCTAGATGATGCTTTGTGAATCGACTGGGATTTTTTTATTTATTATTTATTGATTATTTATGTAATCTTTGGACTTTATGGGCGAACCAACACTTGGACATAAGTTTTGCGTAAAATTGGATAGTTAAGAAAAGTTGTTTTTCTTAGATATGATGTTTTGCCTACCTCATCAGTTGGATTGTTTCACCCAATCTGTCGTATACTGTATCTATCTATCAGTTCATGTCCGATTAGCATAATTCTTCAATAATTCTGGTCCGCATGAGGCTGAACCGTTTGCCTCGTAGTTACGGGGTCAGGCTATTATGTTCTTTTGAAATTTGAATTATTCAATGAACATTGGCCACGTCTAGCCACGTGGTGATGGTCAATGGGCAAAATCTATGACGGAATGGTGACTAAGATCAAGCTGAATATAACACTAAGAATTCACAGTAGCAGTCCGGAGTCTGGTAGTTTGTAATCCGCCTCCGTGCCTCGGAAAAGCAAGATAAGCTTAAGAGCCTACGCGTGACCTTTTCCAGGTCTTGTCGGTCTGCCGCTTCATCGGAAGCGAGGGAATAGAGAGTGCTCCTGTGTTTGCGCACACACTTGGCACTATAATATGTCCCGCGTACATGGATGGCTTGGCTTGAGACTGGTCGCCACCGTAGCCGAAATCCGTTTAGGAGAACATAATCAAGAGTAAGCCGAAGAAGTCATGGTCGTCCAAAAGCGCATTGGGTTGACGACATAGTCAAAGTCACTGGGTAAACCGGCTTGTCAAAATTAAGATATATTCGTAAGTGACACTTAGATCTAAGTAAAATTTTGTAGATAGGGTAGGTACGTTCTCCCAGCGCTCACTCAACAAATGGCCTGTGTTTTGTTACAACTAAACACAAAGACACTCTATTTAAAATCATTTGCAATATACCTGCCTAATAAACAACAAAGATGGAATGACGTACCTAGACCGAGTGCGACCGAGACCACAATACGCACGAGAAACACGAACACCGGCGGCGCCCCGGTCTGACTATGACTGTGGTAGGTGGACCTATTTGCACCTAATTTAAGTCTTCCACTTTCGAGAAGCAGTACCCAATCTCCCGAATTTTACTTAGATCGATGGTATCACATAAATTTTTTTCGCCATTTAGGTACATAATATTCTTTAGTTTTTGAACCTCAAAATAAAAGCCAATAAGGCGCTTACTAGAAGAGGCCTAGGTCCAGCAGTGGACTGATGGAGGCGGTTTTGTTGTTGTGGTGATGTAATCTGTTGTTTATACACTTGCGAAGCCGTGGGCAGAAGTTACTCTGAAAAATTGTTATAATGATTGTTCTAGTGAGAGAATTGTCGTCGTTAATTTGAAAATTGACACAACTAAAACTAAATTCATGAGACCAGTGACATATAATAATAATATTAAGGATAAAATTGACATTAATTACAATAAGAAAGACATTAAGGAAGTATATGATGTTAAATTTTTAGGAATAACAATTGATAGATATTTAAATTGGAAGAAACAAATAGACAATGTATGTCAGAAAATTAATAAATTCATATTTGCACTCAGAAGAATAATGGATCTTTTTAATATTGAAACAAAGACATTGCTGTGTGGCGCTGGCTTAGAACTTGCATCACCCCAACTCCTCCCGCGGGTGTCGTAAGAGGCGACTAAGGGATATCCACTGGGGGTGGGCAGCAGCGCCCCCTGCAGAACAATTCTACCACCGAACTGCGATCCCCAACCTGCATGCCCAGCGTGGGGATTATGGGCATTACCCCCCGTGAGATAAAAGCCAACAAGGCGCTTATCAGGGGGAGGCCTTGGTCCAGCAGTGGACCAATATAGGCTGTGGAGATAGAGAATATTGAAACGGCCTTAACAGTTTACCACTGCCACGTTTGCTCTGTTTTAAGATATGGCGTTATTTCTGGGGTAACTCTACGGATGCCCATAGAGCTTTCGTAACCCAAAAAAAGTGTATTCGGGCCATATTTGGTATAAAGCGGAGAGATTCGTATAGGCCTTTATTTGTAACGAATAAACTTTTAGCATTTCCAACACTCTGTATATTTTCGAGATGTTCAAATTTGTTAAGAACAACTTGTCATTGTTTGAGACTGATGAAAGTCAATACACAAAAGAAAAAGTGTACAAACCACTTATGGAGCCTCAATTTAGATTAGAATTATGTAAAAAGAACTGCTACGCAATGGCCATACGGCTATATAATAAACTTCCAAGTGACATGAGAAAACTGATAAATAATGAATTTAATCATAAAATATATAATTGGCTCTATCAAAATTGTTTTTATAGTATAGATGAATATTTGTAATTTAAATTCACATATTTTGAATTTTTGAAATGTACTTATTATTATGTTATCTAATATTCTCTATTTTTATTTTATTGACGGTTTTATGCATGTGTTTTTTAAATATATTATTTTTTTAGTATTGTAATAGCAAACTAAAAATAACTAACTGGTATTGATATGAATCATTTGAGCTACCTGTAGATTGTTTGCAACAGTCTGCAGTTAGCTTAATTGTTTCAATTGTAAATACTAGTTCTAATTTGTTTTTGTTATTGAATTGTTATTTTCTTTGTCAATAAAGATACTTACTAAAATGTATCTAAATTGCTAGGATTAAACATTTGCATGACTATGTAGTCAAATATAGTGATACTTAATATATTTTAAAACCATTGTTAACCTACCTATATTTAAGCAAATAAATACTATTCCATTTAATTTTTCAAATCGTATAAAATTTAAATCCTGTTATTGGCTGTAAGTAATATTTTTAGGTTTAGTTACTAATATTTAAGAGAGCTGTGGTTTTTGAAAAATTTAAGACGACAGATTCACTCTTTGGAATAATAAAGTCTGAATTGAAAAAAATCTTCGTAAAAAAACAAGTCTAACGAACCACATGGTAATCATAATCTATGGATAATAATGAATAAGGCATAATTATGTTCTTTGAAAAGATAATCGGAGAATTACATTTTAATTGACATTTGAGGGAGTTTTCATACATTTTATGTCTAAGTTCACCGACGAAGATGCTAGTCCATCATCATCATCAACCTATCTTAATCCACTGCTGGACATAGGGCTCCCCTAATGAGCGCCATATCACCCTGTCTTCAGCTTGCCGCATCCAGCATCAGCCTGCATTCTTTGGCAGATCGTCATCCCTTCTGGCCAGAAGACATACTACACTACGTTTGCCGAGTCGCGGTCTCCACTCGAGAACACGATCCATACTAATCCATACTAATATTATAAATTCGAAAGTTACTCTGTCTGTCTGCCTGTCTGTTAACTTTTCACGCCTAAACGGCTGAACGGATCTCAATGAAATTTGGCAGGGAGGTAAATGGTATCCCGGGGACGGCTACTTGAAAAGTGCGTGCAAAGCCGCAGGCAGCAGCTAGTTTAAACAATAATAAATAATACTGGACAATCAATACAGCATCATTTAGCCCCATGCTAAACAGAGCCTGTGTTATGGGTACTAGATGACTGATATACTTAAAAGATAGATATATTTTTATTATATACATAGAAAATAACCAGAACACCCGGAACAAATATTTGCAGATCGTACAAACATTTGTCCCAAGGCGGGAATGGAACTCGCAATCTGCGTTGCAGGCGGACGTTCGCTCGCCGCGCCACGTCGGTCTTTCTTTCTTGGACATTACTATTATTAGTCCACGCAACCTAATTCCCCATGCATGAGCGTATGTTCCTTATCGAGATCCGCGCGTGATTGTACCGTGGCGTGTGAGCTTGCGTGTAGAGCGGGCCTAATTCCGCCTCGTGTATAGCTGGCTTAATACAACGGAAGTAGTTTGGAGTGCGCTTCATTACTAGGCATGTGTGATGAAACGAAAATTAGGGGGTTTTAGTGAGTTTGACTTTTTGACCTTTTATTATGGGCCGTTACAGACGCGGCGTAAAGCTTTGCGTCTCTTGATCGTCTCTTGATCACCAAGCAGTACGCTGCGTACTGCACTTTTTATTGCTTTTGATAGCTTTCGTGTCTTTGTGACCATGATAGGCCTATTGTGATTGCCACTTTATGTGTTCTGCCTTGAAGCTGCAGCGTGCATAATTCGCCACTAACCCTTGCAGCTGCTAGGAACTATAGGATTTTCTTCGGGGTGATGTCTCTTTGCTCGTCTGGGCTGTGCAGGTGCTTGCCCCGATAGATTCTACGTTTTCGCATCAGTGCTCCGCACTCTCCTAGCAGAAGGAGAGGCCCAGGTACGGCCCCTAACCGCTGACGCAGACTTCGACAAAACAAAAAATCACTCCTAAAAATTAAAAAAAAAAGGGGTATTAATTAAATTAATTAATTAATACCCCTAAAATTAAAATAATTAAACCAACAATAATTATAATTAAATCATTTATAAACATTTACTATTTATATAATAAAATTATATATTAATGAATTCTAAAACCATTACATTTTTCCGTTTTTGAATCACTTATTGATTGATTGTTGTATGTTCAGCTGAAGGCGAACGTGTGCTGATGAAAGACCTGTTAAGTCTTGTACTACTCTAGTTCTAGTCTTTAAGTACCTAATTGTTAAGGTTGTGAGCAAAATAATATAAGTAAAATCTGTGATATGGTACGTTCTCCCAGCGCTTACTCAATATCTGGCCTGTGTTACAACTACACCCAAACACTCGCTCACAGTTACATTTCCAATCTTGTGCAATAATTATAATGAACAGCAGAGATGTACCGTGACCGAAGTGCGATGGAGAAAACAATACGCACGCGAAACACAAAAGGCGGCGGCGCCCGCGCCAGTCCGACTATGACTGAGGTAGGTGGACCTTATTGCACCTAATTTAAGCCTTCCACATTCGAGAGGCTGGTACCTCATCTCCTCTTTTTTACCTAAATCAACGGTTGTGGGTAAAGATTATAGCTATGATGATAAACCTATGATGACTTTTCTAGATGATTTAACAAGCAAGTACCCTATCTGTACGATATTACGGAAATTGAAAATATTCAAGAAACACATTATTATGCTCAATTATCTAAAAACGTTGAAAATTTACAACGTCCAGCAATTTTTGTCTCATTGACTGCACATAGAAAAACAAAGTGGTCAAAATAACCTATACAAAGACACATTACACGATACAAGCATCTAACGATGCATTCATTTCCATATCATCGTCTGATGATGATCGCCTTATAATGGTAATGAAAATGGTAATGAAACGCTTTCGATCGCTAAACGTGACAAAACAATGGAATGACCACCGGAATAATTTTACCAAACCAATCACTGGACTGTGGCAATGGTATCGTCGTATAATCCTTAGATGGAAATAAACTCCACATAGTACGTGCGGTGCTAATTGCAATGATAGATTGGTAAAATAATTCTAGATCAAACTTTTATAAACAGACAGAATTACAATCAATTAATTAAAACAATTATTAATTTATTCATTTGTGATACACAGGTATTTTAAGACATAAAGTTAAGAGTACAGGGATGTTAAGACATAAAGTTAAGAGCACTGTGATCGCGTTAAATTAAATTAAAAGTTAGGCGTGAAATTTACATAATTTAGCAATAGAGAAAAGAATTATAATATAGCAGTTCACAAAGGAAAAGTTTTAAGAATTGAAAATAATGCGTTTACTTAATTGAGAAAGAGTATCAACCACTCTGTACGTAACTACTATTTACATAATAATAAAATGCGTCAAAAATTCATGCAAGCTTTAAAAAGTCTTACTTAATAAATAATTAAAAAGGTTAGATTTAAATATTATGATGTCATTGCACTTCCTAGTGTCAGTTGGTAAAGTAATATAAATTTTGGGAGACATCACAAAAACGACTTCATCCGGCGGGCCTTTGTCACCGCTAACGTACCTACCAGCTATTCTCGAACCGAATGGTCTGTTGCGTGACGATGGTAAGAGGCCCGACGGCATGACACTAGTCCCATGGGAATTGGGGAGGCCCATTGTGTGGGACGCTACATGCGTCGACACACTTGCGCCTTCCCGTCTTCCGAGGACATCCGTAAGGGCAGGTGCGGCGGTGGATTTAGCCGAGGATCTCAAGAGACGCAAATATACAGGTCTCGACAGAGCCTACACATTTGCTCCCTTTGGGGTCGAGACCCTAGGTCCGTGGGGTACCGAGGCTCTCCGGGTTTTTAAAAAGTTATCTGAGCGTCTGGTCGACGCGACGCGTGACCCGAGAGATGGTGGGTATCTGGCGCAGCGCATCAGCATTGCCATACAGCGGGGCAATGCAGCCAGCGTCTTGGTGACGCTTCCGACTGGTATTGATATGGATCAGTTGAGCTACCTGTAGATTGTTTGCAACAGTCTGCAGTTAGCTTAATTGTTTCAATTGTAAATACTAGTTCTAATTTGTTTTTATTATTGAATTGTAATTTTATTTGTCAATAAAGGATATTAAAAAAATCACAAAATTAGTATTATTATATAGAGCTGTTTTCACGTTATTCCTTATTTGCAACCATTCTAGTCCCGGGTATCGTCTGTGGGTTTACCTTTTCAGTACCAAATGGCTAAATAGGTTTTATGAAATTTGGTACGGATATTGGTTATGGTAAGTTATTACAATACAATACAAAATACTTTTTATCGTACACCAGCAAAAATGCATTACGTATGACACAAGTATAACGAACGGCCTTATCGCAACAGTATATAGTATTTAGGCTATTTTTATCAAGAAAAAAGTAAGCATAGCCGGGGGGAAGAGCTAGTCCGTAATGAACTGATCTAGATAGAAAAGCAGGGACATGAAAAAGTCTGAAGCGCAAATAGACCTTACAGATACCTGCTCGAACTAGATTCTAAGAATAATTTTTCTATTTACAACACTTTCCTTCTAAGACGTAATAATTACGTGCTCAGATGTCCCCCGGGGGGCGGACAGAAGTGGGTGCATTTTTACAAATTGATACAAATTATTTGAGCGCGAGCTGCCGCTTTGTTCCAACGGCGACGCTTGTTACTGGAGCGGCGTTTTATTATTTTTTTTCCGGAGGCTGTACTTCTGGTAGGAATAGCGCTGGCAACACTGGTATTCAAAATAGAACTATTTTGAATCTTTTCTTCCACGGTTTGAAGTGTTCTTCTTTTGAATTATCGGATCTACTATTTACCCACTTACATCGAGCACATACTCAAAAGAGAGGAAATGTCATTTATTTTGTTTAACAAAAATTCCGCCAAATCTCTGCGGCGACCACTGCACTCCGATTGGCCGACTCAAAGTCAAGCATGACACTCGAGTTTGGCAAGCAAATATTTTTATCGATATCGATAGTCAATGTTTATAAACTATAAGCGTCGCGAAAATTATTTACATCAATAATAGTGAATTTGTGATTTTTAATGTTTTTGCATTTTTTACTATATCGACGAATTAATATGCAAAATCCCGGAGTTTTTATAAAAGTTACACTGATCCAATAACTTAATCAGACTGATACATTTACATGCTGATTTTACTTCTTGTTATATCGGTAGTATTGATATACATATATATGTACATGATTTTATTAGTAGGTATGCCAGCACAACACTAGTATAGCGAGCGAGAGACGACATTTATTAGTGAAAAAACATTTATCAGTTTCGGAATTCGAAAGACCATAATATATTTCCTCTATTGGTTAAGTGCTCGATGCCCACTTACCTACTTGACAGAACGTCGCGTCAGTTAAAGAGTTCGATATTCGAATATGAAATAATCATAACTTTCACTGTCAAAGTGTTAACACAAAGGAGCATTAATAAAGGAGGATGACAAACGTGATAGGAAGAGTATAGGACTCAGCAGTGGGTGCAATAAGGCGTTTTCTAGATAAGAAAAAACACGTTTTTAACTTAGAACTGCTGATTTTTCTCGGAAAAGAGAGGATGTAGTCACTCGAATGCAAACTAGCGATACAAGTCTCAAGTTGCGATTTTTTGACGGATTTTCATTGAATAAAGACAAAAAATCGCTACTTGATGTTTAAAAAAAAATCGGAACTCAGTTGCGGTTGAGTATTCGGCGGTTAGTTATTCTGTGGATATCATAAATTTACACACGGACCACCCATTAAAACTATACACTAGCCAAACTCAGTGTAGAATGTTTGTAAACAAACCACGACACAAATAACTAAAACACACTTGCTTTGCGTCGAGTTTCAGATATAATTGTACCCAAGCAATATTTATTGAAGGAAGGATTTAAAATCGACAAATAACTTAAATTGCGTTTAAAAAGACGTGGCAACAGAGTGAATATTGGGTTAAGTATGGGCGGTTTGTTTACAAACATTCTACATCGACTTGGCTAGTGTATAGGGGGTAGTGTATAGTTAATGTGGGTAGGTACCCACATAAAAAAAATTTCACATCCTTCTTTTAGCGTGTTTTCAGCCAAGTGTGCGTTGTCTTTGTCTCATTTCTTAGACCAAGCCCAAACATCTTATTCGCGCCCTCATAAAAGTAACTGCCTTCCGTTTTTATTTCTCAGTACCTGTACTGTACGGCCGCAGTATTTTAATAAAGCAAAGATTCACGGAATAATCGACCCTATTGGTGAAAAACACGGTCGATTTATGGGCGACAGTCTTTTGAAGAGGTTTCAAGAACCGGAATTTCATTTGTAATGACTTCTGTAGGTACGAGTTTTGATAATTGTAATTTCTGAGAAGTATGTGTCTTTATTTGTTGGTATGTTCCGTGACAAATTTGAGCTAAATGGGTAGCATGCGTTTTAAGATTTGAGGATTGCCATTTTGAACTATGGGCAACATAACCTATTTACTGTATGTATGGCCAGCGTTTTAATTTAAATGTTCTTCATAACAACAATTCTTTACAAGAAATGGAATAAAATTAGTATTAACCCATTGGTACTCATTCCCTTATCTACTTATTGTATTCTGGCTTCTGCCCGCGGCTCCGCACGCGTTTTTTGTAATAAAAGGCCTAATAATGTTATTCCAGGTCCAGATCTTTCTATGTGCAAAATTTCAGCCAGATCCGTTCAGTAGTTTGGAGTTGTCTTCTTCCATATACCTATCTTTTAGCAATTTTGCCTTTATGATATACATAAGTAGGATTTTTTTCTCTACTTTTTTCTTTATGATATGTTAACAAAAAAAAATTAAGTACTGACTTCTCTATAATAATCAGAAGGTAGAGAGTAAGTAGCGTTAGTACCTGTGGTTAGTACTTACTCTCGCTCGACCAATAAAGTAATTTATTTTTCCGTTTCCATCATTTTCTCATAAATCCCCGCCCACACAACATCAGGAAATTACCCACAAATTACGTCGACAGCTCGTTAACTAATCCAGATTAAAGAGTTGAGGCAAAAAACGTCGTCCACCGCAAAATTCTTAAACGCAGTCCTTGGAAATGGGATGATTACTTCATCAAAACACACTTTAAACGTGTTACGCAAATCTAGTACCGGCCCAGCCCACCCCTTTAAGGGGGAAGGGGACAAGGTGGCAACACCAACACCCCAAGGGGGTAAGACGATATGGGCGAACGTGAGCGCCGTCAAGAAAACCTTGATTGCTTTTTTAATTAGTTTTTTTTCGTTCCCCCTTTTCGCATCCCGGCGATCGCGGTATATGTATAATAATATGATGGTATGTTGTGTGTATTGATTGAAACCTCAGCATCTATTGATATCATTTTTGAGTGTACCTATTACTTATACTATTTCCGATGCTCATTGGCTGCATTTTGATTACGAATAAATAACAAAAGAAAATGAACGAATGAGTCATACACACGAATGCATCTGAATTGACCAGTTGGTATTACCAGAGACTAGTTTACTAGTCTCTGGTATTACGTAAGTATTCGTTGAATGCAATTACTGAAATAAGTCCGCCTTGGGACAAATGTTTGTACGATCTGCAAATATTTGTTCCGGGTGTTCTGGGTATTTTCTATATAAAATAAAAAAATATCTATCTATGTTATGTATTGTATTAAGTTTATCAGTCATCTAGTACCCATAACACAAGCTCTGCTTACTTTGGGGCTAGATGATGCTGTGTGGATTGTCCAGCATTATTTTTTTACTTTTATTTATTAAGTAAGTACATTCAATTTATTTATTTTATTTATTTATTTTATCAATGAAGACTTAAGACTATTCACAGAAGGTTTTCAATTGTTTCGGAAAATAAGCATACATAAATTTTATATCCTTTAACTTTACCTGAAAATTCTTATCAAAACTTTCGTTTCCCGCGGGACTTCAAGAACAGTACGGGTGTATGTCTGTCCAAAGTGGAACTAGTGATGAGCTATTTCACGTTAAAATCTTAAACCCATGTCGTAATCACATAAAAATCAATTAAACCTATTTATCATCTTCCTTAGATTCCTTAGAGAATTGAAGTAGGCACGTAGGTACAAGAATAACAATTACAAAGAAAATACTTCGAACACTAGAGACTGAATATTGTACAAAATGAGACGCAAAAGTCAAATGGGTCGAACTGACAATTTAAAATGATTATATCCATTTCTCCCCATCACAGTGTAAAATCAAGTGCGTAAAAACGACGAGGAATGTCCATTACTTCATAATATCGCTATAATGAGGGGAGAGCGGGCTAAATCAGAGACCATAGGACGTTCCGGCACGTACTAGCGGACAAATTAAAATGGCATTTGGGCAAATGTCACCATCGGGTAAAAAGTATGTCAAATTTATAATTTAATTAAGAACTGTGTGTTGTTCGGTTTTTCTTAATTATTTAGATCCAGTCAGATTAAAAATCTGGTTAACTCTGAAATAAAAACCGAAAACTGGAAACTTACATTCTAGGAATAATATCCACTTTACTTAGTGTTATCCGATTGCAGCCAAAAACGATAATTAGGTACATGATAAAATAAATTTTTGTCGCGTAAAATATATGAAACTCGATCGCACTTCAAATTAGTTAATTCCATAAGAAAAATAATTTACTCTCATCTGTTTTTGTAAGGTTACACACACACGCACGACATATTTGAATACACGCACACATCGAATTTCAAGTCTCCGTCCCCACTAATTTATACGTTCTTTCGCTTTCATTATAATTATTATTCTTGGCAATTTATTTTCGCACACGAGGGGGCAGTCTTCCCCCCTTCACCCTGCGGGGGACTTCTTACAAATTCTCGTTTTTCGGCAGAACTTAACGCACCCTTTTCTTGGCCCTTTTTGTTCTTCATTACATTAACTTCTGAGATGCTGTAATGTGTTGTTGGTATGAGGGTGTACATTTTTAGGGAAATGAAGGCGATTTTACATAATGAAAGGTTGTGAAGCCCGTTAGTAATCTGTTTGTGCCTTAAAATTTGTTTGAAAATTTTGGAAGTACATTTTATGTGCTTTGTTTCAGTAATAAGGCAATTTAGTATGTCTAATCAGTTATTTTAACTATACCTTATCTCTTACCTACAAAACGAAAGAAAACCAACTCAACGTCTCAATTATCATTTATTTCATCATCAGCCTTAAAAGTAGTCTACTGCTGGACGTTTGCCTCCCTTGATAAGCATCTCAATTAACTCAAGATTTAAAAAAAACTGTATCTCATTTACGTTCGCTAAGGAGAAGCGAAGAGCAGTATAACAACACATAACTTAAGCATGGAAGAACATCACAAACGTTCATATGCCAAGAAACTCTTGCAAAACAAAGCCATTACTAGAAGGTACTACTCGAAAACAAAACGCAATTTTCTCTTAAGAAAATGAGGGAACTCTTTCTCCCCATTGAAAAATCATCAACACCCGCGTATGTACCCCATTGGGGAGAGGGGGGTGAAAGATCCGACTTGCGTACGCTTTAATTAAAAATAAAACATAAGAACGATGTAACTGGATGAGCCGAAGAGCGAAGGAAAAATGAAAGAGAAAGCCGAACGTAGCCGAGCACCCCCGAGGGGGGGAACGAAGTCAGTCAGCGGGCGACCGCTGGGGGGAACACACCTCCCCGCCACAGGATGACATCACTTTTCTTGTCGCTAATGAAGAGAATGTCTTGGCTTTTTTGCCGAAGCCTTTAGTTGCGTCCTATTCGTTAATTTGTTTAATTGGCTTTCTGGCCTTTTTGGAAAAGTCTTTTCTTTTTCATGAAATATAAATTAGGTCCTACCAACCTACACGTAATATAAGAAGTTGAACGAAAAGCTCCAATTTATACCAAAAAAAGAAAAAGGTATTGGTAAAGTAAAAGTTTTTCCTACGTCATAACTATTTTAATATCCATCCCACAAGTAGGTCAAGCCCCACTCAACTTTAAACTAGAACTAGATTACCACACTTTTAGGTAGTCAAGACCCACCCATTTTTAAACTAGTCCGACTTTACATTAATTTGTACCTTACCTTTAACCAAAATAGGAAATTTTTAAAAACCAGACGCGCTTATCTTTTGTTTTTTCATATAATTCTCCACGCTGCTGACGTCACAAATCCAGGCCTCCAGTGCACGAAAAACAAACGGAGATCGCGTCAGCTTTTAAAAATGTATGTATCTATACCTACGACAAGAAACTTTCAACCCATTTTACTAGTTCATGTCATGTTAATCAAAGATTAACATGACGTCATGATTATTTTTGATGTAACTAGCGTTTTTCTCTAAACCACATGCTATCAAAAAGCGCACAAGGACCACAAAAAACAAGATCCTAAACGTCTAGACAATTTAATTTTCCCATCTTTTGCATTTCGCATTGATCTCTTTTCATCACTTCTCCCTCACATATGGAAGTCTTTGTACCTCGTTAGTACCACTAAGACCATTGATAGACTGCCACAGAGTTGCCACAGAGTTATATTTAACGAGCAGCAATGGAACTAACTTTTTTAGTTGCATATGGCCAAATATTGAGTTATTTTAAGCCTTCATTAAACCCAAAATTTAGAGACATACAAATTTGCAAGAATTAAATTAAGATAATGACTTGAATGACAGCTTTTGATGAACTGTTAAAAGAAATAAAACCTTTTTAATTCACACGAAAGCTACCAAAACTTTTTTAAACGCATTTGAAAAACGTTCGTTAAGTTTGTAGGACTTTAATTTTTCTTGTTAAAAAATCACGTACTTTATAGTACGTGTTTTTTTTTTAGTACTTATGTACTTGATTTTTTACCTCAAAACCAAATAACCAAATTCGTCCTAGCCCGAATAAATTCTCACCTAAGAAAAGCCAACGTTGTTTTATAAACTCTCCTACTTAACACAAACAACATAACACAGGAACAAATACATAAAAAGCCAGACTCACGCTCACACACTTATTCAAACAACCTGGTTAGGCATACCAACCTCATTCAATTTTCTAACCCATTTACGTTTCAGACTGGCTTGCATCGTGAAAAAAAAGGAAAAGAATAATTCCTCGACATTCGAATTTCGAATCGTGGATTTTCCGCGGTATAATTTCATAAGCAGAACGCGTGTTCGTTTTTCTCGGAGTAAGAAGATTCGATAGGAAGAGCTATCTGTAAATGTATGAATGTTGATAGTGCAATCTAGACTGATGAAACTATTAAAAAAACGTTCATGGTGCTGCAGTTTTCAATAATAGATTATACTACCCACTCTCATTATACCTACTTCCAAACACTCGAAAGAAAGATATGAAACTTAAATAGACGAAAACTACAATAAAATAGCAAATCCATTCATTAAGCATCTACCTGTAGGAAAACTGTCAGTTTTCCTGTGTGTATTTCTGCAGTTTGATTTTTGTATTCATACTCAGTGTCTTCTCTATAGCTAGTTAGTAAATCTCTAAAGTTTAACCCCGTGTTCCATTTGAATTGATTAGGTCGGGCTCATATCGAGTTATGAATGGAGTTGAGTTTTTACTTAGTTTTTTGCGCAATCGGTCTTCTGTTATGACTTAGATGTATTGGTTTGAATTTTTCATAAAATTATAGAAATGTTATGCTTTATTTATAAAATGAACTTACGTACCTACAGATATATATATTAATAAGTTTTATTAAAAAAAGTAGACAGTGCTCATGATAAAAATCGAAGTCAGGGACTAATCTTTATCTAGGTAGGGCGAAGTACCTACCTATGCAAAAAAAAAATGATACCTACTCAAAATAAGTGTGTGAATTCTTAATTTTTTTTATACCATGGTCTGTCTAAAACTTTTAAATTGAGTGTGAATGAATTGACGGATCGAGCCGTGTTGAGTTTTAGATGTATATTTTGTTCGAACTCCCCGTTTTAGAATCCCTAAGAACCCCTAAGAATTTCCTGAATACTTCACATTTTGTTTTAAAAGGGATATATCAGAGAAGTTCGAATGCAAGGCAGTTTTGTTGTTGGCATCGCCCTTTTAAAATTCAAGGGAAGTAACACATTATTTAAGACGGCGAAAGTGCCTGTTAGGGAGCTTTATAAGCGTAGGCTTAATGATCCAATTGCTGTCATGTACAGGAAAGGGTTAACCCCCTAAAAAACTTGAAACAAACGCCGCAAAAACCGAAGACGTTCTCTCTATCGCACCCTGCCCACCCTAGGAGAGAGGGGGGTAAGTCCACCCCCGTGAATAATTATAAAAGAAATAAGATAGACATTGACTTCGCCACGTCAGTCCGTAGATGAATAATAATGGATCTTTGTTTACGTGTGGTTTTTATGAGCCGTTTTACTTTACGAGTTTGTGAGGGATTATTAAAGTCATATAACTTGATACCGAGTTACTCTCATAATAGTTTAGCTTATCTAAGGCATTACTTTGTCCATGAATTTCAATGAACAGTTTCATATTGGCATTTTCAGTTTTGCTGCCAAAAATAAGCTGTTCTTCTGGCACGTGCATTCGACTGCAAGCATTCTATTTTCGCTAATTGAAAATATAATGAATTCATATGCAAAAAAAAGAACCGATAACTAGCAAACATTGTACACTCAAACATGCACGTAAATACGAGTAGGCCATTTTGCTCCCTCAGTCTACACAATTTTTTCCAAAGAGTTCTTAAACTTCTTGTCAGGTTACTGAGCAATCCCATGCATGACCCGAATAATGTCAACAATCCTAAATTCACTAGAAGTGTTTCTTTACACCTTACCACGTATTGTATGCAGATATAGTGCAAATGGAACCGTCGTCCATTGAACCGAGAGCAATAAATAGGCGACTAGCAATGCAATGCAAGTAGAGATGGGGGAACTAGTTGGAAATACTTACTTGACACTTTTTATTTGTATGAGTACTTATATTTAAAGTTTTTCATAATATAGTGCGTATATCCTCGCACTCAGGGTAATATCTAGCCACACTCACTCACACTCACTTCCTTGACCTCGTAACGCAATTGGCAGCGCATCCCGTACTGAGCGTAGGCTGCGGGTTCAAGTCCCGTCGAAGTCGATTTTTTTTTGTGTTAATAAATAAACCTATATTTTGTCTAGATGCTTTCGGCGGAAGATGAATATTTTTTCTAAAAGCATATTTTGTAAGTCACCCCATTATTACTAGTTTTAGTAAAAAAAACAAAGGTTTTTGATAACAAAGATAAATAACTACTATTAAACAAATAAGTATCTAAAGGCTGTGGATTTTGTGATGCCAATGAAAATAAAACAAATACGGTAAGCACAATGCTATTAGACGTTTTCGTTATGTCAAAAAATAGTTCGACCAGACTGAAAAGATAAAGTTACATTTAAATAATAAAAGATATAGATGGCGCTTTTAGTTTGAAATTACATAGATATTAAATTATATATTACATACATCATAGTTGACATAACACAGTACCACAACCTTTATTCTTCAGCGAAAGATCCGCGCCATCTATTGAGTTCCAATGTAAATATGGTTTTTCTTTTTTAGAAAACCCTTTATTAATAAGTGAAACCATTGACAGACTGTGTTGCAGCCAATAAGAAAGTTATAGGTACTTTAATAGCTTTTGAATTTTCAAATGAGTTGTTTATAGGGTTCCGTACCCGAAGGGTGAAAATGGAACTCTAGTGCTAAGCCTCCGCTGTCCGTCCGTCCGTTTGTCACAGGGCTCTATCTCATGAACCGTAAAAGGTAGACAGTTGAAATTTTTAGAGAATGTGTATCTTGCCGCTATAACAAAATATAATAAAAATAAAAATATATCCATATTAAAGGGGGCTTCCGTACAAAAAATGTGTATTTTTTTTTTTTAACAATTTTTGCTCTTCGTTTGATAGGGCTGTTTCTCTTGAACCACAATAGGTAGACACATGAAACTTACTTTAAATAAGAAACAGTTCAACTGTAACAACAATAAATACTAAAAATATAATAAAGTTGAAAATTTAAAAGGGTCTCCAAACCAGTGAAAAATAAATGATCTTTGAAAAAGTTGCTTGATTTTTACAATACGGAACCCTTCGTGTGCGAGTCTACTCGCACTTGTCGGTTTATTTAAGTATGTAGATAGTATACTGAATCTGTAAAATATTTTGTCCGATCACGCTTTCAGCAGTTGACCCTGGGTCACATTTTGGTCATGACTCTTTTCCGGCTTTTCTCAACATTTTTTTTTTCTTTATAGCAACAACTCTAAATGCAATGCAGGAAAAGTAATCACGACGAAGGTAACTTTGTTTGAGGCGGGCATTCCCGATACTGTCGATGAAATGTACCGAGTGAAAGAAATTGCAATGAACGGGTACGTAAATGAATTAAATTACTGTGTAATCAGAAGGCAGATTGTTGTGTGGATTTGTCACAGACTTGTTTATTAGAAAATGTCTTTGTACAAGAAATAAACCGCCAAGTGCGAGTCGATTCGCACACGAAGGGTTCAGTACCGTAAGAATCAGGCAACTTTTTCAAAGAACACCAAATTTTCATTTGTTTGGAGACCTCTTTAAATTTTCAACTTTATTTTATTTTTAATTGAAGTGTTACTTATTTATAAAAAGTTGAATGTGTTATTGTGGTTCAAGACATACAGCCTTGATTAACGAAGGGCAAAAAAAAAAAATCACGTTTTAATTTGCCCCCTTTAATTTGGATATTTATTATACATTTAATATTTGGTGTTGAAGCGGCAAGAGAATTACACATTCTCTAAAAATTTCAACTGTCTACTTCATGCTGTTCATGAGACCCTCGTGACAGACGGACGGACGAAAGGACAGCGTAGACTTAGTAATAGGGTTCTGTTACGCTTCGGGTACGAACCCCTAAAAGCTAACGGACCTCAAATTAAATGGTGTAGGTAAGAATAGCTCAATATTGCGTAAATATCATCTCCTCGAACTCAGCCCGTGGATGTGATGAATGATGATGAAGAGCTTAGGGAACCTATCAGAAGGGCAGCCACTTCCATCTACGTATTCTGACAGCTCAACTGCGATCACGAATCCGCCTGCCAAGCATAGTTATTTTTGTGTGACAAGACCCCATTTTTAGGGAGACGCGTGTCCAGCAGTGGACGCATGTGTGCTGACGAGTTAAAATAGCAAATTATGCAAAATATAAATCTATTAAATCCATCATGGTTGCCATTTCCATTAACACTAAAGTTACATAGCTTTGCATAGCTCAAAACTCAAATCATGTTATACTCGTTTGTCCCGTTGTAAATGATTTTATGCAAAAGATTTTAATTAGTTATTATAAACCCTTGATCATACATAACTACTTTGTTTCCACACTAATTTAAAACGAGATAAATAAAAAACAAAACGCAAAAAAGTTATCAACTTCCACGGATAGGCAGCTTAAAGGGGAGGATGGGGTAAGACGACGTCGAGTAAAGTGATTACGTGTAAAACTGTTAGCCGATGGGCGACTACTTATACGCGCCTCGCTTCGCTTAGCGATTCAATTTAGCACACGTCTGAAGGTTAAGATGGAAATGAAGTTAGCGGTTGAGCGATCTCACAGGTTGGGTGTAAAGGTGTCTAGCTGATTTGCTTAACAGATTTTCATGACTTTTGATTTGAAGCTTATTTTATTTTGCTGAGCTTAATATTTTTGTTGTTTCATTGACTCGATCTTTTGGCGCAGAAAAATAGCTCTACACACATGTATTATACAAATGATTATATCAAAGTTTTTTTATCAGTAGGTACAAAGCTTTATTTTTTCCCGTGAACATACTTACCACCCGAAAAACGTCTGCAGTCATGAATAAAACTGAAAATAACGAAGCGCATCCTACTTTGATGCTAAATCAAAATAATCAAGTCTCAAGTTCCAAAAAAAGTAAAAAACAATGTCTCGCTCACGTGTATAAAGTATAATTAAAGGCAAAATGAATATTTAAACATTACGAGTTCACTCCACAATGACGTTTGGGGTGCCCAAATCTAGGAGGATACGTATTTTTGGGAGTCAAGTTCCGCCTTGAGTTACACTGGGTGCGTAAGGTGCGTTTCAGACTTTATGAAGGTAATAATTTAATGATACTTCAAATATTTACATCTTATAATTAATAAACAAAATTACATCGTTAACTAACCCTGCTGGTTTACTTAGATGTCACAGTTGTAACTTATATTTGTTTGTACCAACTTTACTTGTCATTTTGTGGCACAGATTATATATTTTTACTTACTTACTGACGAATACATCTGAATGGACTTGCAGGTCTAACATACACAGTCAGACGGCATAATCTTCCGTGGCAGTGGGTCAAGTCTTAACCTATTCCAAACAGTGGGTCAAAGCCGGTAATTATCACAAGGTAATAGGTCAAAGTAAACACTTTTTTTTCATGTAGGTATTGTAGGTACTTTTTTTCATGTTTTAAATTACTTATGTACTTATTTAACCTGACGCTTTGCTAAAACCGGGATTCAGTTTGCCCGTAACACTCAACGTCTCTATGATGTACCTAAACGAATGAAATAAGATAATACATAACTTAAATATAATTACGTAGGTACATATAAATATACCTACGTAAGTTATTTGTTTGATTCATAATAATAATTCGAACACGAGTAACTATAATTAAAAAATAATAATAAAAAGTATTTATTTTTTGTAAAAAGACACAGTACACTTACATTCTAATGTCATATTATATCTAAAGAGTTATACAAACAGTGAACCCTGTTATAAACGTAAGTTTGAATCCTCGCTCTAACTAAGAGAATCTTGTAAGAAGATGCGAGGGAACTCGTACACTTATGAATCCTTTCTTATTAAAATATAAAAGTAATTCCCCAAAAAGTGATAAGTTGACACAAAGTTACCACCAACGCCACAAACAACGCGAAATGACTCCTCAGTCATTAAAATTTACTACAAGCTTAAAATAACAAATCAGATCATAAAACAATATTTCAAGTAAAATAGTTCACTCAGTGTATCTAATCTTCACTTCTCGCCAGCGGGACAAGTCAAAGATACAGATACACGCCGAGGGGTGGGCGAGTTTGCCAAAAATTATAATTTTAATTGCAGACCCCTTTTGCCCCTACTCACCCGGACACAGCCTGCACTGCATAAATGCTCGTAGAGTTGGTATTTAACTGGGGACTTTTTAAGTGAGTACTAGTGGAACGTTTGTAGGTATTCCCTATTATCATAGGTTATTATATGTTATACATAATTATGTATATACATATATACGTTGTCAGGAAAGCCATCATGGCAAGAAAATTAAATCAAAAATTGGCATGTGAAGTGTTTATGAAATTAGCGTGGTCGTTTAAGCACTATGGAAAACCTACCATCAGAGTGGCTAGTATAGGCTTGACAACACCAAAACGGAAAAATTTTTCGAGAACAATCACAGTTTATTACCGCTGATTTGTCAAAAAGTTTATTAGTCAAGGAAACTATTGGGTCGCTGTCAGACTACGAAAAGTAGATATCACGACGACCGACTAACCTTCACACTGTCTGTCACACTGGTGTGAAGGTTATAATAATAATAAATCATTTTATTGCCCATAAATAAAATTCTTAAACTAGAATTATACACAAAAAAAAAAGTTTCTAACGATAGGCAAAGGGAGTAGATTCAGCACTGTGCTGCATGCGAGGAACATGCAGCGCTGATTTTAAATCTACTCCCCTCGTTATAATGCAAACAAAAGTTAAAAGAATAAAGGAAGATATAAAAAATTCTAAATTAATGTTTATTCCTGGTTAGTCGGTCGTCTTTATCATAGTAGCCGGTAGGGGCACTGCAAGGCGCTAAATATATGGAATGAAACGTGAACATTTATAGTTTTTGTAAACTATGCACAACCCATACTAAGGTCTCAGCATAGAAGGTGTCGTGGTATATCCCCATCTGAGCGGCTGCATTGACCATAGCATGGACAAACTAATACTACCATAGTAACCCCCCATAAAACCACCCAAAAAATCCGTTATGATGGATAATCTAGTGGGGGACTCTTTTGATGTATTTTAGTGGAATTTACTCACTATTCTTAACTAGCTCCTGCCCGCGGCTGCGCACACGCTTTTTAAGTATATTTTAAGTCTATATCCGTCCCCGGGATACCATTTACCTCCCTACAAAATTGCATTGAGACCCGTTCAGCCGTTTTTGCGTGAAAAGGTTACGTACAGACAGACGGACTGATAGAGACTTTCGAATTTATAATATCAGTTCTTAATTCATTTGGTGGGTTAATAACTAACCAAATGTGTAGAATATTATTTAAAATTATTTTATGCATCTTCTTGCTGAACTTTCTTCGTACTTCCCAAAAGCAAACCCTTAAGTAAATCTCTCATTTCCTCTGGTGCCTAAAAAATTAATGACTGCCTATACAATATACACACACGGCGAAAACAAAGGGGTGGGTAGACACCCCCGAAAATACGCAAATAAAGCGTTGCGCTAACAATTTCCTGTTAGTCACGACATACTTTTTTTTTTATACAGCTTGTGTAGTGTCGAATAGTGGAAATAATTCAACTTAAGGATGGTTTATGGCCCAACGGGCTTGAGAACAAAAAATAATTATCTGTAGCCGTATAGGTATACATATAATTTGTTTTATTCGTGAAATGTTCAATTTGTGTAAAATACTTGACAAATATTTGAGTGAAAAAGAAATACTCGAAATCAACAGAATTTAGAAGAAATATCCAAATATCGACTTTTTTTATTCGAAATTTGGGTACTTTTCCTAAATGGCCATACACCAGCCTTAAGGTGGGTACACCTGACCGGCGTTACGGGCATAATGTAACGTGTTGCACAGCAAGCGTTCGTGCAGTCAGTACGTGGATAAAAAGTGCGCAACGAGCAACGAGTCATCTCGTTCCTCGTTTTTTTGTAGCACACGGCGTAACGTATCATGCTCGCTGCGAATGGCTACATTACGCCCCATAACACCGGTCAGCACCTACCTTTATACTAAGGCTTAATTCACACTGGGAAGGCATCGGGTAGCCACAGCAGCCAGTATAGATATATATATATATATATTATGATTCCCTAAGAATTTCTATTACCACAGCGTGATTTTAAGTTTCGTTAAAAACATCAAATAATTGATCATAATTATTTCTGATACTATCGTGTATTTCAAACAACAACAGACGAAAAGATTAGTACAGAAAAATCTATTCTTTGTTTTTGTATTGTTTTAGTTGTTTATTCCAAGTCTTTAATCATTATTTGCGAACTGCATGCAGTATGCAAAATAGGAGAGCTCGGATTTTGGACGCTCGAATTTTACATTTATTGTATAAATAATCCAATTTTATTAAACAATAAAATTCTAACATACACAAGCTTTTTGCCAGAAGTGGGAAGACCAAACTTACATCCAAGGATTAAAACGCCATGACTTATTCGTCAACTCGCGGCGTGCAGCTCGTGTGTGCCCACGAGTTGGCACCTTCCGATTTTACCTATTTTTTTTTTGTCGTTAACTCGCTTGATTGTGAAATCTGACGTATTTATGTACAGTCATCTACAAAAACCTTTTAAGAAATGTAATATAGGTGCCTACTTTAAATGTGCAAGACACATGAACCGTATATGTACGTGTATCCTCTGATTAATAACCTCTCGCTTTGACAGTCATTCTCACTTATTAGTAAAATATAATATGTACCTACTTACTACATATTTGTATGAGATACATATTATGTAACTCAATTTAAATTGTAAAAATAATTTCATTTGTTTCGCGAATTATGGGATACAACCATAATTCGCGAAATAAATGAATTTATAGTAATATGAGAAAAAAAAAATAATAAATGTAATTATAGAAATTATAATTAGGGACAAGCATTTAATACTGTAACGAGCACTGCCATAATCAGCTTTATATAATGCAAATAAAGCGAAAAAATAAGCGTAATACATATCCAAAAATTTCATATGTAGCAGTTCTTGGAATCATCAATTAAATGTCAGTTTTACTTAACTTACTTTCGGTAAGGTGGAAGAATCACCTCAATCTCTTGATGATCTAATTCATTACAACTCCTTCAAATACCGTCTCCAATAATCCCACAAACCTGAAATGAGATTGCAACTCTAATCCATATGAAAAATATCCGTAGAGTTAATCTAGACCGAGATTACGGTACGTCCTCAAGTGAAGTTAAATAGGTTTGGTTCCGTAGGTCGGGATCTCGGAGAGTAATGTAGGTACGTACTAAAGAAGTTGATAGGGTTGTGGAGTGGTGTGTCGATATCTATGATTTGATCGATAATCTTCATTATTAATGTCGGGTTAGCTACGAACCTATTTTGTGTTCAAAGACGGTTCGTCCACTAACGAGCTTCAGGGTGAGTGTTGTTCTAGTCGCGTGCGTTCGTAGATTCCTAATCCTATTATAACCGACATTTAGATCACGCTGCCTGCACCTTTTTTTCCGGCCAATTACTACCTAGGTTTCTTCAAAACAAGAGTGAATAGGTGTCTTCTAGACTTTTATGATACATCGTCGGCCATGCACATCGTTACATTCCATCAAGTAAAATTATAGTCAAACGAGGGTCTGTTGATAAAAAGACTTTGATTTTTGAATCTATTTCGCTTTCAATAGCAGTCATGCCTTTATGGTGGAAGCTAATATTTTGTAAACGGTGGACTAATTAGTAGTTAGTTGGACCGTAGCCCAACTGGGTGGTCATTTTTTTTTAACTTTACTGGGGGTTGGGTTAAACTCAAAATACCTACTTCTCTACCGAAAAGTCCGCTCTCTTTTCGTCGTTTTAGAAATACTAAGTACCTACATGACTCCCAAACCATTAAAATATATTTTGACAGCAGACTCTTCATGTTCGAATTAGCCATGGGATTAATATCGCTACTTTATCAAGCTACTTAATCAATAAACCTATCCTGCTTAATCAAGAATCAACAATTCAATATAAAAATAACAAATTAATGAAACAGGTTCATAATTTATATTGGACATTGTTGAAGCATCGTAACACAACAAAGAACACCTCAATAAAATTTACCAAAACACAAAAATCATTTCAAGTTATGACGTCTATAAAATTTACGGCATCGATAAAATCACAGCACTACAGAGTAAAGGCGGGTGGCTACTCATGCAAAAATCCCGTCTCAGGTAAAATGAAGTCACAAGAGTTGCTAAGACACGCCGCAACGGAATAAGAACAAAACATGGGCATTTTATTGTTTTTTCCGTGGTTATGTTTACCCCACCTTGCCCTGTTTTTTACTTGGAAGGTTTCTTTGTGTGCGAGCGTTCTTCAGCAAGGGATATTAGGTACCTTCCTGAAATTCCGACTACAAATAATAATGAGTAACATTATTTGTAGTTGGAATTTCAGGTTGTGTTGTTAGTGTGTAGTTGGGAGGTATTTTCAGTTCAGCGACTGGGTTATAAAACAGCCTTTGAAAATATGCGTTTGAGGCATACTAACAAACCGGATAATCTCGTAAATTTAGTCGAACTGATTCTGAAAAAATAATGACGTGAAAGATAGGCATCTCAGCGGTTAAAAGAGTTGAGATATGACTAAAAATAACGGCCGTTCAAAAAAAATTGTGTTTTGCGAACGCGTAAGACTACATCTAATTTTTTTTTTTCTGTTTTTTCATTTAACATGATCCATAATTTGTTAGTAGCAAAAATCTCTTATATTAAGGCGCTAACCCGACCCAGAACAGCGCCACCACCTAGTTTATCTTATTATTACGTTAAACAAAGGAATTTTCTAATATCCATTGGGCAGTTTGTGATATCTAGTATAAGCATTTTTTTAATGCCTCTATAATAATTTTATTTTGTATAGTTTAGACACATTTAGACAGAGATGTGAAAACAGAGTTTGGTGGCCAAAAAGAGCAACTTCGCATCTTTGCATAAACTATACAAAATAAAACTATTACAGAGGCATTAAAAAAAAGCTTATACTAGATATCACAAACTGCCCAATGGATGTTAGAAAATTCCTTTGTTTAACGTAATAATAAGATAAACTAGGTGGTGGCGCTGTTCTGGGTCGGGGTAGCGCCTTAAATGTTAGTATTACACTAAGAATAGTAACATCCTACCTACAACAAAGTTTATTAAGTTAAATACACACCCAATATACACACAAATATACACATTATCCTTGACTGGCTTGTTCCAGGTACCTACCAGCAAGCTAAGTCGCTGTTGGAAGCTAGTATTTCAGACATAAACCTCAAACTCTTTTATTTCAGCCTTGCATCTAGTCCAGCGAAAACACGAAGTTTGAAGGAGGCAGCAGTTCTTGAGACATGAATCTCTTGTCTTAAGACTGTGGAGTGGCCGATGTTTGCTCTTTCCTTGCAATACTCGAGGATTTTTACGAAGATTTATAAAAAGTTATATGTAAATGGCTTTTGAATTTGGAATTTAACGACTGGAGAATGTTCTTAAATGACCATAGACACTCCAACATCTAAACGAGTTCGTGCACGAGTTCCAACATGTCGACATATTCCACAAGCTAAGTGGGATAGTTAAAAGTATTTTAATATACTTATTGAAGTTATATATAAATTATAACCTAGATTTATAGTCAATAGCATAAACTAGTGAGTGAATGTTTTGGTTCTTACAGTGTAAACTTCTATCTTGTTTAATAAATAAATAAATGGAGGTCTAGTACATTTCGAAGAAGACATTTTAATACGATTGCACGATTTTATTAAGAACGCCACCCTAAGGCCCTTTTCACGTGCATACGGTCACGGCACGGACGCCACCCCGCCCCGCCGCGCCGCCGCCCCGTGCCATGTAAACTTGTAATGTATTAGCTAAATAGTCAGCTTTCACATGGCACTGCGACCGTGCCGTGACTGTATGCATGTAAAAAGGGCCTTAGGGAAATTAAATAAAATTAAATGCTTTATTAAAAAAGATCGGCAATATTAATAATAAGTATATAAAATGCGTTCGATTTCTTGTCAAGTACTTAGGTATAGATAGTGCCGTGTTCTTATTAAACTCGTTCTTATTAAAATTTTCATACACTTGTTCTGATTATCAAAGAACATCACCTTTAGTAACTAATTCAAGCAGGTAATTATGAGCTAACAGCTGTATAGATATTGACTATTTTGTGACTCAAGCAAGTTGTTTATTTCTGTGTCTTTTTATTTTTATTAATGTATGCTCCTACTTGTACGAGTGACAAATAAAAGACAAAAAGATAAAAAGTATTTATGAACATATTGAGGAGCTAATAACAGGCACAGGCAGCGATGCGACCTGCAAAAGTAAAATACTGTGTCACAGATCGCATCGCCCTCCTCCGGGAATTAGAGATATATGAGTTCCAACAGAGTGTAGGTACATAATTATATGATGTACAAGTAATAAGTTTTTTAATGCAGTAACATTTTTATATAAAACTAGCTGCAGCCCGCGGCTTCGCACGCTTTTTTCCGGAATAAAAGGTAGCCTATGTCCGGCTCCGGGATACCATCTACCTCGCTGCCAAATTTCACCGAGATTCGTTCAGCCGTTTTTGAGTTATAAGTAGTGTAACTAACACGACTTTCTTTTATATATTTGCTATAGGTACAACACAATTTTATTTTAGGAATAAAATTGTGTAGGTAACCTACCTATAGCAAAAATAAAAGAAATTAAGGAAATTTTAAGAAAATTAGATATATCTACCTAAGACTGGTACTCAGTGTGCGTGCGAGGGTGTGTGTGTGTGTGTGTGTGTGTGAGAGAGAGGGTGTGTGTGAGAAATGTTCTATTTCTATATATTCTGGAAGGGAGTTTTATGTCGTCACTGTATGCATCGATTTCGAAGGCGTCAATAGATCAAACCGTGTTTTATTTACGTTTTGTTTGACTACGTCCTAATTTCTTCAACAGACTAAATAATACAAAAATACGAATGTTTATTCCGTAATAAAAGATACAAATAGTTTTACCATAGTTGAAAACACCTTTTAAGTATAATGATATACTTGTATTAAGTGTTTTCGCTCTTCCACGTCTTCTCACGTCTATTAAGTAAATTTCGGTGGCGTTACATTTGTTAAATAACAAATATCAAAGTAATATTATTTGGTCGTAATACCATTATCGAAAATAAATTGAGGGTAGGACAATAATAAACCAAACTGGCCAACTCTGATCATAGTCTGAACACTTCTGAAAATATTTAACCATTGGTCAGCTAATTTTAAAGATGACCTGCATTCGCGAAACTGCGAGTCACACAAAGGTAGAAAATGAGTTCGAACACTAAATGTGTTATTATAAGATCGATAGCTTCACGCCTAATCAGCTGTCAGATGTGGCGGAACTATTAGCACGCCCTATCCGCCCTGCCGTGTTTTCCTGTTTAGATCTGCAATATTTCCCGACAAAATATTTGTACAAAATGTATATTTCTGACACTTATTTTTTTGTAAAAAGAATGAAGACAACCACACGCTAGCAACACAATACACTTAGGGAAAGTATTCGCAAGATGTGAGTTCCTTTTTAGGGTCCCGTAACCGAAGGGTTAAAACGGAACCCTATTAGTAAGCCTCCGCTGTCCGTCCGTCCGTCCGTCTGTCACAGGACTCTATCTCATTAACCGTAAAAGTAGAATTTGAAATTTTCAGATAATGTGTATTTTTCTTGCCGCTATGACAGCAAATAATAAAATAAAATAATTATCTAAATTAAATGGAGCTTCCATACAAAAAACAGAATTAAAGGGGTCTCCGAACAAATTAAATGTTGATGTTCATTGAAAAAGTTGCCTGTTTTTTACGGTACGAAACCCTTCGTGTGCGATTCGACTCGCACTTGCCGGATTATTTTAAATCATTTTTTTGCATATACCATAATAAGGATTTGTCTCAGTAGAAATTATTATAAAGGCTAGACATGTTAATTCGGTAAAACAATCATAATTCTCTTTTCATTTATTAATTTTGAAATCCCAATAAAAACTTAGAACAATGCACACACACGCGTAAGCAATTTTTTTGGTCTCGTAATAATACAATGTCAGTAGACTCGAATTTTCAGTCAGCCTTTGCAGTTTGCATTCATCAAAAAATAACCATTCAACAAGTGTACAGAACCCTGTAACTCTGAAACAATAGGTACCTGGAATAAATTCGCAAGATTTTAAAAATATGAAAAAGAATGCGTTCTTAAAAAAATTTGTTCCGCACACAATGTGTACAAAACTCCCCATTCATGGCACAATAGAGGTTTTGTGGCCTGTGTCGGGGTGCTACTCGACATGAGTTTTGCAAAATGTTTTAAATAAACCGCCAAGTGCGAGTCGACTCGCACACGAAGGGTTCCGTATCGTAAAAATCAGGTAACTTTAAAAAAAAAAAAAAACTTTCATTTATTCGGAGACCCTTTTAAATGTTCAACTTTATTATATTTTGAGTATTTGTTGTCATTACAGCTGAAGTGTTACTTAACAAAAAAAATATAAAAAATGTCATGTGTAGCTATTGTGGTTCAAGCGACACAGCCTTGACAAACGGAGAGCACAAAAAGCCAAAAAAAACACGTTTTTTGTATGGAAGCCCCTTTAATGTTTATTATATTATCATTATTTTCTGTTATAGCGGCAAAAAACATAGATACACATACTCTGAAAATTTTAACTGTGTACCTTATACGTTTATGAGATAGAGTCCTGTGACCGACGGTCAGACGGACAGCGGATGCTTAGTAATATGGTTCCGTTTTCACCTTTTTGTACGGAACCCTAAATAGAACACAGGATATTTGGATTGATAGCATTGATAAATTTTCAATTTATTCTTTATTACACATAATTAAAAATAATAGAACATAATACATAATACCCAATAAACAAAAGTAATGTATCTGAGAGAGTTTAATATCTAGATCAGATTTACACATCATCTACTTTTACTGAATTTATTTAATATGTAAAACCGAGAAACAATGGTAAAATTGAGTGTCATTATTTATATTTATTTATTTTAAATAGTACAGAAATATAGGAAGGTAATCATACTATTATTTTAAAATTCGAAAGTAACTCTGTTTGTCTGTTACCTTTTCACGTCTAAGCGGCTGAACTGAACTGAATTAGATTTGGCAGGGAGTCAAATGTTATCCCGGAGACGGATATAGGCTACTTGCGACGGACATACGCGTGCGAAGCCGCGGGCAGCAGCTATTTAGTTATAGTTTCAAATTAAAAAGAACCTGGACATTTTCTTAAATTTGTATCTATAATTCAGTTTGAATTTAACTTGTATGACTTTTTCTACCGATTATACCGATATTTCATCCAAATTTTCATAAAATAACAAAAGTAAAGTAGGCCTTTTCGTATAAATATAAAAAAAAATAACTTTTTCCAACAAACACTCGTTTCGGAGTAGCCCATCGAGTCGCATGACCCCTACAGACGTGTGCTCGTCACAATGCCGTATGGGTGCACTTACTGAATTGTTTCTATCCCTAGTTCATTCTTCCCTTCTTGAAAGGGTTGTCAAGTGAAATATTAAGATATTTTTACCCGACTGCGCCAGAATGGTTATGTTTTTCGAGAGTTAGGCATACTCTATCTTAGCTCACAGTATAACATACGTTCACACTCGTTTCGGAGTAGCCCATCGAGTCGCATGACCCCGACAGACATGTGCTCGTCACAATGCCGTATGGGTACACTTGCTGAGTTGTTTCTATCAATAGATCATTCTTCCATTCTTAAATACTCATAAATTAAACATACATGTATTGGAGTCCCCCTATAAGCAAGCTTGTATTAGAGGAAACCGCTCTTGCCAGATTAATTATTAACATTTTATAAGTTTGTGTACAAATAATATTTTTATGAAAAGTAACAAATTTAAACTATATAAAATCTTAAAAGGGTTGTCAAGTAAAATATTTCTATATTTTTGCCCGACTGCGCCAGAATGGTTATGTTTTTCGAAAATTTGGCATACTCTATCTATAGAATAGTTCACAGTAACACAATGTATGTTAACATTCTTTGTATGTATGTTTCCGTGGCACGCCCTGCAGCCTTAAATGGTAGATGGATTTTTCAGATATCATATTTTTAAGGTGAATGGATACGTTTGCATTGTCGTGACTTTTTTTAAGGCTGGTGTATGGCCCAACGGCTTTGAGGGCACAAAATAATTATCTGTAGCCGTATAAACAATTTATTTTATTCGTGAAATGTTCAATTTGTGTAAATTACTTTGACAAATATTTTAGTGAAAGAAAAATAATCAAACTCAATAGCGTTTAGAAGAAACATTCAAATTTCGAATAAAAAAATGTTTGCTGGCTTGTTAGCCAGCAAACATTTTTTTTTTTTTTTACTTTTTTACTTTACGTAGGACAAAGAAAATATTAAAAAACGCCAAATTATTTGAATTTCTCGTAAATCCGTATCCGATTCTCCAGGAAAACTGATTCTGATGGAATTAGAATAACCCTGCAGGTCTTCCTGAATTCTCTAGGTATTAAGCCATTTACTTATAATTTACTAATATACCAAAGCAACTGTCGTAGCATTTGGAAACCTAAAGCCACACACACAGATCGGTAATACAGGGCGTAACGTTCATTCGCAGCGAGCATGAAACGTTACGCCGCCGTGTCCTAAAATCCGTCTCGTTGCTCGTTTCGAGCGCTTTCTTTTCCTGTACTGACTGCACGAACGCTCGCTGTGTGTCACGTTACATTACGCCCTGTAACATCGGTCAGTATCCAGCTTAAAAAGAGCACCTGAAGTTTTCCGTCTGGCAACCCTTCGATAAAAGTATAAAAGGGGAGAAGAGGCACTAGCTTCTTGAAAGTGGCAGGCTCAAATTAGGTCCAATTAGGTTCGCCCACCTCAGTCATAGTCGGACCGGCGTTCGTGATTCACGTGCTTGCTACGACGTACTTTAGTGTGATTTATTGACTAATAGACTACAGCAATGCCCTTGTGTTTGTTCATTATAATTATTGCACAAGATTGGAAATTTTACTGTGAGCGAGTGTTTGCGTGTGTATTAATACTGGCCAGTTTTTGAGTAAGCGCTGTGAGAACGTACCATAGTTATCTACAGATTTTCCGTGACAACCCTACGTCCCCGCCACACATTTTATGCTAACCATAATTCCGTATCTTGAGACATTCCCTACAATCGCATGCTTAATGGGTATACGTTTTCAAGTTAAACGTTCAGGTTTTTTGCATACAATAGATGGCTGTAGTTAGAAATGGCAGTAAAATGTTGTGTTGATGTTCCCATAAGTTTTTAGTTTAGTTGCATTTTGATTGGTTGCCACGCGAAGGCTATAAATTATTTCATTATTACGTATCTAGGGTTGCAATATTAAATTATTAGAATAAAAAGCAATACCTATAATATATTTACTCAAGCCATTTTCAATGTACAATGTTTTTAAACAACTAAGAATAAAATAAAAAAAAAACGTTATTATGGAACAAAAACTATGGATAAATGGAAACGATGCTATCTGCAGAAGTTTTAAAAAACTGTGTCGCAGATGACAACGCCCTCCTCCAAAATTAAAGTGGAAAGAGTTCCAAAAAGTAACAACAAATTATCTTTCAGCGGACGGTGAACGGCGTCGAGTTTGAAAAATGATTGTCAAAAATCAATATGCATTAGGAAGGAGCTCAAATCGACGTGTAGTGCAAATTCTTTCAAAAAACAAAAACAAGAAAGTAATCTTAAATTTTTTTAAAACTTTAGTAACAATAAAAATTACAATTAAATAAATAATAGAACAAATTAGAACTAGTATTTATACAGTTGAAACAATTATGCTAACTGCAGACTGTCTTGTGTAAAAAGGCCTACTATAAAATATCAGATTATCTAGAGGATAAAAAAGCTTGGGACAAGTTTTGCTTCAACTTGAAAACTAACAACCTAACAAGGTAAAGGTTTCTTGTTCGCTTCTTTATTTACCTTAAAAATATTGAAGTGAGCATAAATCAAAGTGATCACTTTATTTTTACTTATGTAATTTGAATTTTGTCAGGATCCTTTAATAACATAGAAAATTACAATTAACTAAAAGAAACCAACTATTACAACATGTATTTATAATTTAAACCTACAGGTTGATTTTACAAATCTCAGCCCCGAAGAACTAAATATCTTGGTACCTAACATTTTTAAAATAAACATATCGAGTCAAATTGTAATTCGTCAGTATCACAAAGAATACGACCGCTATCCGTGTCTCTAAACACAATCACAAAATACTCACACTTAAGTAAATAAATAATGCTGAATAATCCACACAGCATCATACAGCCCCAGACTAAGCAGAGTTTGTGTTAAGGGTCACTGATACACATAATACAATACATTAAATAGATATATTTTATAATAAATAGTAAATATCTAGAACACTCAGAACAAATATTTAAAGATCTTTACCTCTACATAACATAAAGTGTGATAACTACTAAATTAAGATAGTATTGTCTTAGCAACCTCTCAAGATGCATGGCGTCCTAACAGGGCTCCTGATACCTGGCCTATAAGTGAAATTCTTAAGACCTCTCACATTGTATTAGGATTACAAAATAAATAAATATATAAATAACCTAACACTTCGTCTATGTGCTAATTAGGTACATTTCCTTGCCTTCCATGGTCTTGAAATTCTCAATTACCGTTTGGCGCACACCTACCTACTAATTAACAACATTTCCAGGCTTCCAGTCGTTTTTATGGTCAAGAGACCCAGTTTCGTCGTGACTTTTCACCCATTTTCACCCCATCGATTGACGCTGACGAACGCGCCCCCATTATCGGTCGGCAAATATTGATGCCTTCAGTTTACACTCGATTACGCTCTTTTTCCTTTTGCTGTTTTGTGCTGAGTGTCTTTTATTTATTTTTATTTGGTTTTGTGGGTTGTATGTTGTATCGTAACTCAACATTTTGATCGGGGGCCGTATAGTCCTGAGCTTGGACGCCTTTAAAAGTTTTATCAACAGAACTTTTTCGCATCCTTAGGCTGTTGAGTTATTTATTAATTGGTATTGTACTTGGTTAGGTTCTAAACAGTGTTTAGTTAATCTACGCATGTAAAACTTTTGTGTTAAATAATGAACTTAAAAAAACAAATACATAACAATTGGTGTCGACACAGAATTATACATTTTGGCATTCTACTTTACATGACAAAGTATTTGTTTTACTGTTACTGATTATTTAATTTTAAATTTTAACTTATGTTTTTGTGTTATGTGTAATAAAATAACATTCTACCTTAGATGTTGTAATAGTGTTTGACGTTTTGGAATGTATTGTAATTCTGTCAGTTTAAAGTCATGCTTGAATAAATAAATAAATGAAAGAAACTGTAGATGCCCAGTGTAGTTTCTTTCATCTAAAGTAGAATGTCAAAATGTTTCATTTTGTGACGATACTATTGTCGCAGTCAAAAGAGTCAAGGTTGAAACGATTCTACTTTTTTTTAACATTCTTTATTGACAAAGAAAATTACAATTCAATAATAAAAACAAATTAGAACTAGTATTTACAATTGAAACAATTAAGCTAATTATAGACTGTTGCAAACAATCTACAGGTACCAGTCGGAAGCGTCCTCAAGAAGGCTGCATTGCCCTGCTGTAAGGCAATGCTGATGCGCTGCGCCAGATACCCACCAGCTCTCGGGTCATGCGTCAACGATTCTATCACTTTCTACGTTCAAATAGCACCGCACACACTATCTAGAATTTCTTTCACCTACGGATTCTACCTAACGATTCTGCAACGATACCATTGTAAAGCGATTGGCGAGCAGAATTGCCTGTTCCCATGAAATGGCAAAGCCAAAATCTATAGAACTATTGTGAATGTATTGCAAATATAATAAACAAGAATGTAGAGCTGGATAGTTTCGAGAGTTAGAACATGAGATCTAATAATATTTTTACATTATGAGCTAGTTTCTGGGCAACATTATTAAAAATGTTTTTGGCTACTAAAAAGGCCTAAATCGGCAGACAAAGTTTGACAATTCTAAATACATAGTAAACCTTCTTGAACCCTTAGCTGCAAACATCAATACGACCCAAAGTTTTTATAATAACAGGTGTAATTTCAGAAAATTATAGGCACTTCATTTTGATAGTTCACACATAGGGAAAATGGCAGAAGTCATAAAATGTTACAGAGTTGTTATGATTGGTTCACTTTGAAAGTCTTATTATGTGTGGATGAAGTTGTCGAATAAAATTAAAACTTTGGCAATTATCACGAACACCAGCAACAAATTACTATCATGATTATGATATCTGGAAGACTTAAAAAAAAAGATATTCCTAAAATTCTAAGATAGGTGAGCGGTACTACAAGACTTTTATAAAATACCTAATCCATATCCACACTAATATTATAAATTCGAAAGTATTTATGTCTATCTTTTACCTTTTCACGCCTAAGCGGCTAAACGGATCTCAATGAAATTTGGCAGGGAGGTAAATGGCATTAAAGATAGCCATTAAGGATACCCCATGACCGTACATAGGCTACTTAAAAAGAGCGTGAAAAACCGCGGGTAGCAGCTAGTTTGATATTTTAATGATAACATGATATTGGCACAACATGAATTTGGTAAGAGATCCTGTACGGGACACCTTTACATGATAGAAATTATTTATTTATTTAATTAACACGGTTATTAAAACCAATTACATTAATTATAAGAAAAGAAAATTACATCATAAGTTACAGTGTACTGTAACTGATATTCTAATTCTTTGTCTGATATTACAGTCATCATACAAAGTATTAGAATGTCAGTAAAATTCATAAACAAAGAAAAATTAAATTACCTGCGACGTTCACATTATAAGAAAAGTATATATATATGTATATATATATATATTTATTAATTTGTCAATCAAATCCAAAAATTGCTGAACAGGTTCAAACTTCCCAATGGTTAGACAACCTATAGCTTAGGTAAGTAAATAATTAATTATTTTTATTATGACAATCTTATCTAATCGTCAATAATTTTATTGTATTTTTTATCTTATTTTAATTATCATGTTACATAGCTAAGATTTAATTTAATTTGATTTTATTGTCTGTATATATTGTGATATTGTTTACAATATGTTTTTATTTGTAATATGGATTTGAATCTGAAATAAATGCGTGAGTAATAAAATAATAATAATTAGACGTTTTTGAAGACATTCTTAGCAATGTTTATCGTTGACTTTACATAAAGGTACCTACTTTATTTCTTTTCATATCTGACATTTCTACTTTCCTCGTTTCTATTTCCAGGTCCATATCATAACAATTTTACAACATTGAAAAATATAAGGACTATGATGAAAAGCTGAATAATGAATTACCCTTTCACGACGCATGACTGTGAGTTGCGAATGAAAGGCTGAATGGATTACGAGTGTCGTTAAACGAAACTAAAACGAATGGCCGGGGTCGGCCCATCCGTCATGTGACGATTGTAACGAGGGGATAATAATATTTAAAGGTACGAGAAAAGCTTTTTCTACCACGGATACAGAACTGCGAGCACGGACTTCAACATGGCTTCGATAATCACCGATTTTGACTCTGGTGAAAATTAGTTCGGTGAGACACCAGAGACAAAATCGGTGTTACGGCTAGATTTAGTAAGCTGAAACGATTGAATATTATTGTGGCTAGCGTTTATGTAGACCATTTTTTAGTTAATTCTTGAATTATAATGCGAAAAAGGCGTATCATAATCAAACTAAAACGTAATTAATAGATAATAGGGAATTATATAAAGGTATATGTGTAAATACTAGTTTGTAATTTTCTTTATTTATAAATGCATAGGATAATAACGTTGCTCTATATTTAAGAAGTACCTAGCAAATTTTGTTGGGAATCACGGACATTTATTCCAAAAAGCATGCGACAAAATCCTAGATTATGTAGAGACACAAACAGACTGGTTTTAAAAGAAACCCCACATGCAACCAAGTATATAAAAAGCTGTTTGACGATTGATATATAAATATATAATAAGATACCAAAGGAACTAAAATTAATGAATAATTATTTAATTAAAACGAAATTGTTTAAATGGCTGACTGATAAGAATATTTATGATTTAAATGATTTTTATAAATCCTTAATCATAATTTTATTGCATGCGAGATTATAGTGAAACATGGGGACATTATTTATATTTAATTTTATATCACCTATTAATTACCATGTTTGATGAAAATAATCATCTTTGAATAAATTCTTGACCGTTTTTCGAATGGTTTGAGGCTTATCAACACTGTCCTTTCTAAAACACACTGAAGTTCCCGCGATCCGCACGCGAGCCTTCATAATGAATCGCAAAAGACCCTCATGTGTAGACTACCTAATTAACAACCGTGAAATTGCATACAATTAGCAAGTTAACCAATGAATCATGGTTGTTATTTCAAGTTGACCAGGTTAATAAGTTGTAAAACTCTTTTTTGTTTGAGTGAAATGATTTGAAAAGGTGAAACAATTTGTCACGTGACCGCGGACATAAGTGGCCAATATAGCCAATAGGTAGAACTATGAATTAGCCTTATCTACCTCTAGATATCTCTTATAGCTAAAAAAATTAAAAATTTGGCGCCCAACATGGTGTATTTAAAAAGTGGCGTCCAACGTGGTGGCATAACAATTTACATCCCTTTGAGTGTAAGCTTAATATTCAGTTTTGGATAATAATCGAAATTGTTAAAGATATCATTTTAACCACTCAACTCGGGGTGCGAAGGATAGCTAAAGTGATACCTATTCATGTTTGTCGCCCAACGTGGTGTAAAGAAAAAATTTGCTGCTGTCATGTTATTGAAGAATTAAATCATCTAAGTTGACTCACCGTTTTAATTCTTATCAAAATAAATTATTATTATTAAATAAATTCATAATGCAGCGCATCAGCGTTGCCGTATAGCGGGGCAATGCAGCCAGCGTCTTGGGGACGCTTCCGACTGGTATTGTGATATGGATCAGTTGAGCTACCTGTAGATTGTTTGCAACAGTCTGCAGTTAGCTTTATTGTTTCAATTGTAAATACTAGTTCTAATTTGTTTTTATTATTGAATTGTAATTTTCTTTGTCAATAAAGTTATTTATTTAATATAATAAAAAAATCATAATATATACCTAATGGCATTTTTATTCCCACTAACCCATCACCACTTATCAAATCAAATATTCATTCTATAATCATGCAATACTATGCATTCGCACCCTGATACTTCATGCTCAAACAGTTACTTAAGTAATTAACGAGTTGGTCTGCAAAGTCAATAATTATGTAATAGGGAAATCTGGAAGCTTCAAAATAACGAAGCCGTTTATCACGGACGTCCTTTACTCCAAGGTTTTTGTATTATTTTATATTTAATAATCCAAAAACTCTAACTACTCGCAAACTAAAGACACTGGATAAACTAACTTAGGTTTGTCTGTGTGTACGTGGTAACAGCCCGGTGCCACAGATACGCCAATGGGTATAAAAATAAGTCCTAAGTAACTAGGTATTAGCTGCTTATGCCATCTTTTTAAGTAATTAAGAGGTCTGAGGAGAAAAACACTTTATATCTAGAACAAATCCAATCCAGGTACCTAATCTAAGCCAGGTGTAGAATCAAAATGCCCGTTCGACTACCATTCGGAATTCAAAATAAAGAAATATACAAATTCAAAAGTCGGCACCTACCTAACGGTTTGTTTCCCGATTATAATATCTCTACTCCAATCCAAAATTCAACTTTATTAGTTAGACGCTATGCAGACAGAGCAACTATTGCAGCAACAGGCAACTGGCAACTATCTGTATACATAATTATAAACTTTATAAGAAGTTTATATACCTATTAAACTATTTATTAAAAAGTTGACAGTTGCTTCAACTAAAGTAGCTCTGTCTGCATAGCGCCTTAGCTTTGTCCACCTTTAATTTTCTTCGCAACCTAAGAATACTTCCGTAAAATAGCGCTATTTGTTTTATGAGCTCTTCTACAGACCTACGCTATAATGTTAGGCGGCAAAGGGTTAAGAATCAATTGTGTGAAACTTGACATGTGGGGGAAAATTATGGCATTTTGCGAGGAAATGGTGAGAATTGTTATAGACATAACTGCGTCGACCACGGATTAATAATGTTATTTTATTCAAAAACCCGCTTCATTACTAAAAACGATTTAAATTAATAAAATCTACAATAAAATCAAGAATAAAAACAGGCGCCAAGTCAAACCAAAACAATGATCTTCCTCTCAAAACAATCATAGTTCAAACTTAGAACACATTCGAAGCGTGTTCTAAGTCACGTGATCCGAGGGTTGCCACCGCAGACGGATTCGAAATTCGAACGATTTGAAATGCAAGGGTGAGCTCGGCTGAATCTGGGGAGAATACAATCTAGAGTTACCAGTACCTACCTATATCAGGAAGATGTCTGAATGCACAATGTCTTGTTACAGTGAGGATTAAAGTAAGAAAATTATACTTTTACAAGTTGCCTCAATTATAGAATAAAATAGCTTCAATTTTCATTCATTTAATTTCTCGATCAGATTTGTTGATCGCTTAAATGGCTGAACTGTAGGAATAATACAATCTAGAGTTGCCAGTAGTGCTTAAATCGGGTCGGGAGGAAATCTGAATACATAATTTCTTGTTATAATGAGGATTAGACTAATAACAATGTTACCTACTTTATTAAAATAGCACCTGTTATTTTTCACGCTTTCACTTCTGTGCGCGCTTTCACACATTTTCCCTAGAAAAAAATGTAGGACTATCTCTTTGCCAAATTTCTTCAAAATCCGTTCAGCCGTGAAAACAGGCAAAGTTTATTTCGTATTTAATAAATAAGCACTAGATTTTAGGTAATGTGATTTTACCTACAAGAATATAATTTTTCGAAGATTCAAGATTTCATTTCCAAAGATAATCTGTCAGGTAAGTTCTTTTACTTTATTAAAGAGAAGAGGTCAACCAATCTAGTCAACCTATTGTTTCGAACATCCGTTCTAATGTCGTTATGCAACCCACACACTTACAACTACCTACAACGTACTAGCGAATCCAGGCCAAATAGATGATATTAAGATGCGCAGTGGCCTGCTGTTTCAATTTTCTAACACGTTTTGAATTAGGAACGCAATCTCAATCTCTTAATCGAACGTGTTCACCACGCCCGCGACCTATTGCCAGTGATGTATGGGTTGCCAGTGGTAAATTAATTAGCTGAATAAAAGTAAATGTCAAAGAATTGTTGTTATTCTAAGGCGAATGTTTTGTTGCTTAATTTTGTAAATCTGGAAAGTTGGAGCCAAACTTAAAACAAGTATCTACCTACCTAAGTACCTATTAAGAGTTTTTATACGGTCAAATCAAAATAAAAATAATTTTATTGATGTCATGTTATAATGATAATTAGGTAGACGCAATAACGTTATACGAATTTATTAGGTACGTATTTGCACTTAGATTTTTTCGTTTGATTTAGCGACATGCTGCGATAAACGGATAAAATTAACAATAGGTTAGTAGAATTTCCTTAAAAAAAAAGAAGATCCCTTCTGACTTGAATGCTGTCATATCGAATAAATTCTGAAACCCCGATCTCTTTCTGGAAATAGAAGAAGAAAATTGGAACGTGTTCGAATTTCAATTCAAACGACACTTCACACATCACGCCAACACCTTCATTAATCGCGGCGCTCCAATCAACTCATTTGTAATGTAAGACTCGCGTTACTGTCAACGCTTTGACGTTTTGGTTTAGAAATTAGTATTATAGTTATTATATTATTATTGGTTTATTTTTTTACTTAAAGCACATATGTAAAACTTTAAAAGGAGAAGCCCTGAATCCTGAAATACAGCCTAGCCTAGGGTTTAGGACCCTACGGATTTAATAGCTCTACTGAATTGTGTCGAATCAATGATTTTTTTATGAGTGTATTTATTTAGTCCATTATTTATTTCTTCACAATGTAAAAATGTTGATTTTCTTATCTCACGTCCAATTTATAATGATTGACTTGATTTTATACCTAAAAAGATAAACTTGCCAAGCAATGCATTGCTTGCGGTTTATTTATAAGCTTACGTTTCTGTTTGTGTTCTATTTTTTACAATCAGTGAAATAAACAATGCTAATAGCAAACGATCATAAAATAGGATAAATCTTATAGCTTAAAATAATTTAACAACGATTGTTTTGCCTTCCAACATCTTATGTCTGTAATACCTCTGGTAAAAAACTATAACATTTTCAATCAAAACACCGTAGTGTTACTTAAAACTAAAAAGAGCTGTACTTTAGGAGTTTAATTATAAGAATCAAATGCAGCATCAGTACCGCGAATACAGACCCAACCGCAAGAGTCGTCATTCAGTCCCGTATGACACCTCATTAGGGGAATGTAGGACTCAACATGTGATTATGAATATCTATCGGAAGCAATGGTTTTATGGTTCATTATTACTACTGCAATCTTGGCTCGTTTTGATCGCTCGGCTGAAAACCTTTTTTACATTCCTAATTTAAAAGAAACTTTAGAGCCGAACGCCCATGATCAAAAGAGAGCGCATTAAGGAAGACGAAAAAGTAAAAAAAAATCCAATAGACCTAAACACAAAGGAAATGTTTGAGGACTCATCCGTAAGTCGAAAGTTGCGAGGTTTTAAATACGATTTCATACAAATACATTTAAAAAAATGTATAGGTACCTATTTAATTTTGCTAAATTAGTGTCAATGAATACATGTTACTTGTTCACGTCAACACGACTAAACAGTTCTGCATGAAAATGTACACAGACATAGTTCCATCGGAAATAACATGAAGAAGTGAAAACGTTTAATTGACCGTCCTTATATTTATACTAACTTAATTTTTGTTCGTGTTTTGCCGCAAAGCTTTTCTAAAATTCATAAATAAATAAATCATCACAGAAAAAGCCTTAATTTCATCCCGAAAAAACTTTAATCTAAAATCGTGGGCAAAAGCCTATTTCAATATAAAAAAAGCCAGACAACGCGGATTACCGCACACCTATAAATCCTAATTCAACAAATCCTCACACGGTCCGCGTGGGTTATGTATGTCTCATTTATACGAGGTAATCTCCAACGGGAGGGAAGAGGCACGCAACACCGCATGGGTTTACTTAGACTAGGATTAATATTTATACTTAAGTAAACATACCTAACTTTTTAGAGTATGTACTTATCAGAAATCAAATAATATCCCTAAAATTTTCCGACTTCGACGGGACTTGAACCCGCATCTTTCCCTCATATAAATTAACCCAGTGTGAGGCTTACGCACTATATTAATAAAAACCTATGTACTTATCTATTATTTATAACATACAAATTAATCCCTATTTCCTATTAATAATAGTCATTCAATTATAAGAATCACGCGTGAACGACTAGACCGATTTCACAAATTCTTTTTTTTGTATTTGTTTTTATTTATTTATTTAAATACTTTATTGCACACATTTAACAAAAGTATACAAAAGGTGGGCTTAATGCCGATGGCATTTTCTACCTGCCAACCACACATGGTAGAAATAAAAAGGCGTGCTATAATTAAACTAAGCTAGATAAAGTCACTGGACTTTAATTATAAAACTTGCACTATATAATAATACATATAATATCTATATATTTAAGTATATTATAATACGTACTTACAATGTTTTAATGAAGAAAGGTAGCAATAAAAATCACAAAAAGTTAAAAAGATGGTTGAGTTACCTAACTAGAAGTCGGGTAAAGATTCCTTATAAAATGCTCACGTGTCAGCATTTTAAAACTATCCATTTTTGGCAAGAGAAGGTTCGTATGAAAGAAAAAAATATGAAAGATACGCGGAAAATTAAAAAAAAAATTAAGAAAACATAACGACCAATACTTGGGGACGCTTCCGACTGGTATTGAAATGGATCAGTTGAGCTACCTGTAGATTGTTTGCAACAGTCTGCAGTTAGCTTAATTGTTTCAATTGTAAATACTAGTTCTAATTTGTTTTTATTATTGAATCGTAATTTTATTTGTCCATAATATCAATTCGAATGCTATATTCATAGAACAATGTCTGTCGGTTCAGCTAGTTTAGTTTATTTTTTACAAAATGTTATTAAAACTTGATGTTGCTCTGTAAAGTATTATAAAAACAAGTTTGGATTTCAGCAAAATGGCAAATAATAATACAATCATAATTTATCTGGGCGTAACTACAGGGATATGACGCTCATTGGGGGAGGCCAATGTCCAGCAGTGGACTAAGATAAGTTGATGATGATGATGATGAACTACAGGGTAGTACAAACGAACGTTACCTGGACGGCATGTACCCGAAACATTCAAATACCAGAGATTTTCAAATTTTACTCAAAGGAAACATTCCCTTATTTTTATAAACAAGAGGCACTGCATTCACAGATTTTTCAAAAATCTCTTGCCTTGTTACTCGAACCCAACCAAAATAAAAAAATTGCATCCTGTATTTTTATGACACCGATCGGTATAGTCAGTCATGAGAATCAAATCTGTCGAATAAACATTGCATATTAAATTAAAGGAAGACCACGAAATCCACTTGCCGTCCGGTAACGTTCTATTGTACCATCCTGTATACTTAATATATGGACGAATGGGCAAAGACCTACTTCGTCTCTTATAAAGCAATAATCAAATGTTATAAATCGACATTGGTAATAAAAGGGATTGAGAATGACGTTATCTCTAATGCTGTCCTGCTCAGTTCGAATCCATCCCAATCCCATTCTGTACGCCTCTAGTAGCAACGCAGGTTATACTTGTGTAAAGGAATGACACGGGATAGCTAATGTTCAAATATAGATCGCGTATTTTCAAAAACTACTCGTAACAGTAAGTACAGATAGCGGACTCTGAAATGGCACTCTTCATGCCCTCTAAAGCCAGCTCTCCACCGATCCGGCGACGGGAAACGACCGAAACTAAAATAATAACAAAAAAGAAATAAAAGAATAGAAAAGGAAAATAAAAAATTTGGTTAAGCGGCACACAACCCGAAACCGAAACGTTGGATTGCCCTCGAGATGGTAGGTACGGGCTTGGTTTGGCCACGAACTCGGACATGGCGATAGGAAAATGGGACATCTCTGAACATCGGTCGGTCAGATAATATGATTCTTTGGGTTGGTGCGACATTCCTGTATATGAATATTGGTAGGCAGTTGACAGGGTTTCCTCAAGTTGTCGGCGGGCTACTTTGGTGCGTACTCTTTTACGGCAAATCATTATAACAAGTTATAATAAAACGTGACGCGTGACCCGAGAGCTGGTGGGTATCTGGCGCAGCGCATCAGCATTGCCATACAGCGGGGCAATGTAGCCAGCGTCTTGGGGACGCTTCCAGTTGAGCTACCTGTAGATTGTTTGCTACAGTCTGCAGTTAGCTTAATGGTTTCAATTGTAAATACTAGTTCTAATTTGTTTTTATTATTGAATCGTAATTTTCTTTGTCCATAAATAATAAAAAAAAAGCTTTATTAAGATTATAATAACTTGAGTAAAAAAATATCTAAATAAAGAATACTGGACATTTCACAGATAATAATCTAGTTCTAAAGTAGAGTTTAAAAACTTTCGTAATTATCAGATTTAGGTAGAACAACTTACGATAGAAAAATCTTAAGAAAAACATCTTAATTATAAAAAAACAATTACTGTTAGAACCAAGCCTGTGTAGATACGGATGCCTTACTTTATCTAGAACTAGTTTCTATCCGCGGCTTTACACGCTTTGTTTCTATGGAAACGTTTAGAGCTGATTTATATAACTTAGGAATTGATTTATGGGATAAAAAGTAACCTATATTTGATGCTAGGTACAGAGCTACACCTATGCAAAGTTTAGCTCAATCAGTTTTGTAGCATCGGCGTGAAGATGTAACAAGCATACATTTATCCATCCATCCATTCAAACGTTCGCTTTGTAGTGTGATATCCAACTTCTTAGTTACCTACATTTCTACCGCTCACTCGCTTGTTTCGTGGCCCGCGCCTAACAAACGCTATGGCTGAAGCAATCCTTTTTTTGCGCTCTCCTTTACCGGGAAATGACTTTCTGACTCTTAATCTCTCGCTATCTCATTAAAAATTCATAACTCGAATCTGAGAGAAAATAAAATTTGTTATTAAACTTGGAATTTATTTATCTATTCAAATATTTAATGGTTTTGAAATGAAGGGCTAAAAAGTTCAGAAAATAATACAGAGAGCTTTAATTGCAGGGTATATTTAAGGGAAATATTTACTTACTATAAAACGGAAGCGATGTGTTAATTATTATTTGACTTTATATGATTGTATAATTTTTCAGATAGCTAATGACTACTCTTCCAGGCAAACTTTGATTGTGTATTCGAAGGTTAGCTGGCAGAGAAGCTATCTCTTCCAAGATACTCAGCGATAAAGCTGCCCATTGCACTTTTATGTTTTATTTGACCACTTTTTACTTATTTTTGATTTAGGCTTGACAGGCAGACAGACAGACTGAGTTACTTTCGAATTTATAATATTAGTATGGAAGTATGGTTAGTATGGATTCAAACCGTTGAAAATCCCCGTCCACATTCTCAGGCCGTTATGCAACAAGGAACCACGGTCGTGTTAATACAATAATGAGGCAATGCGACCTCCTGCTTCTGTGGAATCCCGTCCATATCTACTTAGTACCTGCATGCAGTTTACGGATTGTGTGTGACGCTTAACTATCCGTTAGCTGTATTTTTGCAAAATAACTTGTAAATCTTGAGTTTCCACAACGATGAAATTCTATAGTATTCTTGATTTGAAATTATTTTATTTCCGTATATATTTGTAAATAAATGTATAACTTTACAACATCATTGGGACAGCCCAATGCAACAGTGTGCAGACAGCTGCAGACTGTTGCAAACTTTTTACTTGTATTCCAATATTGCATTCTGCTTGAGATCTCAACACACTGTTCGTTATGGTACCACTGTTGATTTTGATCACCAATCATTGAATATTTAGAATTCCGAATAATTTCGTGAGCCTTTCCCGTAAGTAAGTACCTGCAGGATTTATTAGGTAAGCCATGTTGTGGCCCCATAGCTTGCACGCTCTATAAGTAGAGACTCTAAAGTGCCAACACAGCGGTCGCGAACTGTAATCAGCTGATAGTGAGAATTATTAGCCGGTATTTGCATGTGCCATTCTGTTACTTGCGTGATAAGTTGCTAAGTTGGTATTACTTGCTTACCCAATTACTTCCTTAATACAATGTAATGTGAGCAAAATAGCTAAAATAAAAGATGATCGATAATGAAATCAATTAATATCCCAAAACAATTTCGACTTCGACGGGACTTGAACCCGCATGCATCCCTTTCGTTTGATTTCTTAGAAATTACCTTGAGTGTACTTTCGCACTTTAATAACATAAATCATAGATAATGCTTTATTTCATAGATTTGTTGAACATTCAGTACATAATTTAATGTTATCCTATAGAAAAGCAATGCAGTTGGCGTCCTTATCGCTTAAAGCGATTTTCCCAGGCGACCAAGGTGCAAGAGAAGGTCATAGTATGGCAGTGTTTATGCACAAATTAACTAATAATATTATATCCGATCCAACACTGGCAGCTTTAGAGACTTACAAAAAATAAATGAATCTACAGTTGCTAACATAAAGATAAAATAAAAGAAGTTTCTCGAAAACTGTCAGTATTTATTTTCACACACACTCCATCTCAGATCGCATATTGTAGGCCCAAATACTCAAATGCAACTCAGTTTTAAGCACGTCTCAAGTGACGAATTTTTGACACATTTTCATTGAAAACTTGAGACGCGCTTAAATCTGAGTTGCGTTCGAGTATTCGGGGGTTACTCTCGCGTGAATATTTTAATTAAATAGAAGTCAAAAATTGTTTAATCAAAAATATTGATTATTTTCCCTATGAAAAACACTACTTAACTAAAAGCATTTCGACCTAATTAACCTTAAGTCAATTATGCCGATGCGCGATGGGCGTGCCTGTACTGAGCATTAATAAGGCGATCTGCCACGCATCGCTGCGTGTGCGCCGATCGGGATTAGGTACAGATAGAGAGAAAAGTGCAGAGAGTTTTTGGTTAGAATCCTACACACCACAGGCCCGCCGAACCGGCCGCGTAGCCGCCGCGCCCCCGCCGCGCCGGTGGTCGCTGACACAGCGTTTCGTAGTTCTGTGGTTGTTGGTGTTACCATTATACCTTTATGGCTAGAAGCACAGGGATTGTCTGTGGCTAGTGCGCAATAGGGAAAAATTGTAAAATCTTGAGAAGACTCAATAAACCAAATTATAAAAAATAATGATTAAGAATATATTTTATTTGAAATACTACAGTTTCGGCTGCGTGTGTATTTATTTACTAATGAATGACTAACAATTGTCATTAGTAAGTATTAATGACAATTGATTTAAATTTTCGGTTTCGAATTTAGACGTCGAGGGCTGATGTGTCAAAACTAACTAGGAAGAGAAAGAGATTTGTAAATTGATATCTTTATAAACTTTTCAATATGTTGTGTTGCACATCATAATGTGAAGAATTATTGTGTGTAGAAGTTTACCTTTGATTATTTTACTTTTCGCCAAACCAATTGGAACCAAAAACACGGGATAGGATTTGACAGACAGCAGTTACCAATTTTATTACTCACAATTCTCTCGACACACTAAAAATAAGTATAATTAATCTAAAAACCTGACCGCTTTTTAAATATTTACGTAAAATTTAAAGTTAAAGGCTTCCGAAATGTAGCGAAGAACCATTATAAGGGGTCTAGACGAGTATTTTGATACCGCAGGTTACGCTTCAAACGTTTAGATCCTTCGAGATAAAAAGGCAATCAAATAACCACCCAACAACACTTACAAAACTTATACTTCGCGGGCATACAGGATAATAAAAACAAAACACTATCAATAACTAAACATAACCATTGAATGAAAACAACTTGCACTTAGCACTTTTCGTCGCGACCGTACAAACATGACACAAACATGTTCGCTCTCAGGTACTTTTAATTACGGTGTGCACGCACCCTAATCTAGCGCAGAGCGTACCGAATCGCCTCCTGTGTGCGACTACCTTTAGCTTATACTCGATAACTGATAATTATTGCTGATTGGATGATGTTATGAAGGAAACCGACTTTACTTTAACAAGGGGGTTCGCTGTCATCATTGGATCCCGACTTTACTTAGGTAGGTACTATAAACGACGACCGATGTGACGTGCCAGGTGAAAGTCCGCCTGCAACGCAGGAGGTTGCTGGTTCGATTCCCGCCTTGGGACAAATGTTTGTACGATCTGCAAATATTTGCTCCGGGTGTTCTAGATATTTTATAATGTAAGTATAATCAAAAATATCTGTCTATGTAATGTATTGTATTAAGTAGTCAGTCATCTAGTACCCTTAACACAAGCTCTGCTTAGCTTGGGGCTAGGTGACGCTGTGTGGATTGTCCAGCATTATTTAATTATTTATTCTACTAGTGTCCTCCACAGTCATTGTAGCATTATTTTTTTAATACGGGAAAAAGCGCCTATTTTAGTAATCCTTCTACCAATTCTCGACTCGATCGACTCTCTGATAGAATATGTGTAGTATTTTGTATGTAGTATTTTGGGATCCATCCATATAACAAAGCGACGGATAGAGATACTTTCGCTTTTGTAATTTTTTTATGGAAAGGAGAGTCCTAATCTGCTGTGAAACACGATTCTTAAACAGAGTTTATACAGAGCTCAAAATAAAATATGTATTTAACTGACACAGATTTATCAGTCAACGTATACAATGATGACTAAAGGCTAGCGTCGACAGGCTTGCATCAGACGTTCCGCACTGACCGCATCGAACACATTTTTTGAGCGCAATGCCGGGTTGTGCATCCACTGAAACCGCAGCAACTGAACTGTCGACGCGACCTCCATTTGCAAACGAATTTTCAACGTTGACATCCCGATTTTCGTAGCAAGCGTACGAACTTTGTACGAATAAGAATGGCGAACCGGCGCGGCTGGAGCGGGAGTGCGAGTGCGTCCTCTGATCATCGGCATTCTGTTGGGTATGACGTCACTGGGTCTAAACGGATCGCCGGCATTTCCGACAGTCCGACACGTGTGTGCTTCCGTGTGGTATGTATCAGTAGACGCACTGTACGGTAAACCATAACAATAATACTAAAATCCATTTGATGCTGTCAGCGCGAGGCATCCAATGCCAGCATGTCGATGCTAGCCTTAAAACTCCGTTCTAGAATACGAGGTCTATAGCTTCGCTTTTAAAACAAATATGAACCTTCTAGTTAGTGTTGCTCTAAGAAAATATCTACCAAACACTTTTTTTTTATTTATTTTTATTAACAAAGATATTACATGTTTTTGGATAGTAGTGTCTTAAATCCTATGTTAGGTTTATCTAGACGCTATGGTTCTCTAAAAATAGCAATAAGTATAAATACCAACCTATGTAATTTAAGCAAATTTTTTTTTTTTAACGTTATTTAAGGTTAAAGTATGAAGCCACTTCATAAACTCACTGTATGCAAAGATCAAACTGTGCCTAAGTAGACCTTGTTACATCCGAGCAGGTCATATAATTTGAATTCGTTCATAACCATTGCATTTTAGTATCCATTCTTACTAAACTGAATAAGTAGGTGCTGACTTGAGCAAATAAACATGGAGTATTAACATTAAATTAGTATAGAAATGAAACTTATTTTTCCATGAAATTTCTAGAGCCAAACGGCTGTTTTTGGATGCACAGGGTAGGTATTCGCAATGTTTGACGCCATTCACATGGGCCATATGTAGTTTTTGAGTGGTATTTAGGTGAGACAAATACACTACGAGTAGGTACCTAACAAGAGCACAGAAAGTATGTTTTCCTAAGCAAAGTTTTTATCGTCCTATACTTTCAAGCCTTTCTCAAGGTTTGTAAACAGCTCACAACACAGAATCGTCATTTTGGCGTTATTTTTGAAAAATTATTGTCAGTATTGTGTATTGCAGGAATGAGCTCAAATCGGCGAACTCAACATCAACATCAGCCTGTATTAGTTCACTGCTGGACATGGACATAGGCCTCCCCTAATGATCGCCATATCTGTTCGGTTACCGCATCTAGAACTGCATGCATCTGTCTGCAGTCTTTTGCAGATCATTATCCCACCTAGCCGGAGGTCGTCTTACACTACGTTTGCCAAGTCGCGGTCTACACTTAAGAACGACTCGACTAACGAATCGACAAAGTAAGTAGTGCAAATTCTGTCAAAAACAACAAACAGAAAGTGATATTTAAAGTTAAGTATGGGGCAATGTTTATATACATTACATCTTGAGTTTGACCAAAATATACAGATGTATGTAGATTGACTAGACTATTTAGGCATTTTAAATGATTAAAAACCCACGATCCCGCGTCCACGCCCGCTGTCTTGCATAAATAAATAAATAAATCTATTTTTTTTATATAAAAGAAAGTCGTGTTATTTACACTATTTATAACTCAAGAACGGCTGAACGGATCTCGGTGAAATTTGGTAGCGAGGTAGATGGTATCCCGGGGCCGGACATAGGCTACCTTTTATTCCGGAAAAAAGCGTGCGAAGCCGCGGGCTGCAACTAGTATTATATAAATAAAAGCTTTATTGCAGGCAGGATATGTGGGTAGTATAATAGGTACCTACTGGAAGTTCATAAAAACTAATTAGATACCATATCCTGATACCTAATTGCGGTCTTATCCATTGCAGAGATTTCTACCAAACGACCGTATTTCAAGGGGCCCTATATCTAAGGGCACATATGAGCTAGCTACCGTAAAACCGAAAACTCAAAAAGTTTCACTTCTACACTCCCAACACAAACAAATAAATAAAACAACTCATAACTTGCTGCGGAACGTAGGCTACTAGAACGTTTGATTACTTGTGACAAAACCCACGCCTATTAAAAATGTTTATTGCTAACAAAATATCTCACTAAAAGATATTACCGCAGTATGTAGCGCTAATGCAATTTAATCTGCGCACGCATCGTGCTGCGCCCACGCGTGGTGGCTGCCACGGCGCTGGGAAGGATTGTGGTCCTGTGTGAATAAGTAGAAATATTAAAATATTTTTAGCTTGAGAGAGCTCAAAGAAACAGGGATATTTTTATCTGCTTTCTTTTTGGACTTCACTCTTCATTATAAGGCTGCTTCATTCATTATAGAGATGCGTAGCGAGGAATGTGTTTTTAACAATCAATAGAATCAATTCATTTACCTAGCCTCGCTTAGCTCAGCTCTGGTGGAAACGGCTCCGCAGAGGACGAAGGAGGAGGAAGGGAAAGATGTGTGCGAGGGATTTGTTGCGAGGAATGTGGCCATAGCCTTGCTCCCTTATCAGAAAAGAGACCGTTACACATCCTGGCAACTGTTAGCTTGCTCGCATATCTCTGGTGGAAACACTCAAGTCGTTCCACAGCATCGAGCACGTACCCATGTTCCACAGCCTCGCAAGGCTTCCTCACACCACTCAGCTACCTCGCACATGTCTGGTAGCCTTAAAGAGCTACAACAGTTGAAGTATATCAAAGGTTCAAATCAGCATCATCAGCTTATGCTAGTCCGCAGCTAAAGGCATATTTGTCCAGCAGAGGACTACCATGGGGAAAGCCTTATGATGTAAGCCTGTCTTCAGCTTGCATCTACCAGCAGTCCTTTGCAGATCGTCATCCTTTCCGCCATACACAACGTTTGCCGAGCCGCGGTTTTGGTTGGTTTGGATTTAGTAGAAGCTCAATTTACAATATCATGTGTTTATGATATTGTAAATTGAGCTTCTACTAAATCCAGTTTTAGAATGCGTGCTGCACGAGCCCGGTCGAGACTGTAACAAGGTTGGAATTATCTTTATTTTTAGTACAACATTGCATTACAACCAAAATGAGAGCAGACTTCTAAGTCGACATTTCGAAAATTTAAAATTATAAAATCAATTTTATGACGGTGCGAAAAAAGTTGTGCCTAAGACATTATAGCCTAGGCATAGAGTGTTCCTTAAGTTTTTCAAACACCACCGTCTATATTGTGCTCTTATGTCCAGTCCATCCCAAGGTTGCCTGGAAGAGATCGCACAAAGCTATAGGGCCGTCCTTTGTACTTCCTTGATTTTCAGCATTTTCTTCTTTTGTGTTTGTGTGTAAGGGGTTATCTATCAATCTAAGAGTGATCAAAAGAGAGGGTTGGGTGGAAAAGTCGAAAGCAGAAACTTTGACTACGGAACTTTGTTAGGTAAAAAGTGCAGAGAACCAAAGATGTAGATAATTTTATCAGCATTGTGTACTTTAGTTACAAATTCTTTATTGACAAAGAAAATTACGATTCAATAATAAAAACAAATTAGAACTAGTATTTACAATTGAAACAATTAAGCTAACTGCAGACTGTTGCAAACAATCTACAGGTAGCTTAACTGATCCATATCAATACCAGTCGGAAGCGTCCCCAAGACGCTGTAGAATTTGTATTTTATAAAATTTTCTATGACGCATCGCTTATGAGATGTAAAAAAACTAAAAATCCTTTCTGTCCCCCTCTCACCTCACTGGAGTGAGTACTTCTAGTATGTTTGTCTCTTAACTGTCTAAACAAAATTCCGAAGTCAAACTTTCTGCTTTCGACTTTTCCACCCAATCCTTCGTTGACCCCTAATAAGAACCAAGACGCTTATTAGGTTCATGATTCAAGACTGGCATCGGCTGGTGTTGTTGTTGTTGTGCCAAAGCATGTTGTATTCTATTAAATAATAAAAACAAATTAGAACTAGTTAGTACATATTTACAATTGAAACAATTAAGCTTACTGCAGTTTGTTGCAAACAATCTACAGGTAGCTCAACTGATCCATATCAATACCAGTCGGAAGCGTCCCCAAGACGCTGGCTGCAGTGCTCCGCTGTATGGCAATGCTGATGCGTTGCGCCAGATACCCGCCAGCTCTCGGGTCACGCGTCGCGTCGACCAGACGCTCAGATAACTTTCATTGTCTATCTTTTAGTGGAGTTCCACCCTCAACAAACTATGCACATGCAAATGTAATTTAAACAAATGCGCATGCGACAGTGTGTGAGAAAGCCTGAGATAATCGCGTTGACGGTCGCGCCTGCTTTATGGAGGAGATTTGTTAAGGCGTGGAGATGCTTTGCTGTTATGTGGCTTTACACTAGCAACAGCTACTCACTCAACAGAGTGAGTGGATTTATTTGGTACGATAAAGACATGCTAGGTTTACTAGATAGGTACTTCACTACAAGTGTTTTGTTAGGTAGGTGTACTTCGTGACCTGAATAGATGATGAACGTCACCGCCACTCTACATTTCGATATTCCTGCGCGTCACCGCTGCAGGTGGCTGCCATTTGGTAAGTTCACTTTGAAGCACCTAGTGCGCTCAAGTTCAGCATCAAACTTTGGTATGCAAGCCATCAAAGCGTGCACTGTAGCAACCAAAACCCTAATGACCCTTAGATGAGTCCTGTACTTCGAGTTAACAAGTGATTAGTTAAAAACTGTGTATAAGAAGATTTAGTTAGTCCTCGGTTTTTATTTTTTTTCAACAAATTTGAGGTGACGAGTATTTTGATGAGATTTATCAATATTGCTTTAGTCTTGTTGGTGCTTGGGGTAATAAAGAGAGTACGCAAACCACAAAGACGCGTCGCAGGTAAAAAGTCCTGTCCACAGATTTCCATAACTTTATTTCGTTAGGCGTACAAAATAAGCTCTTAGACAAGAAAAATCAACTTGTTCGACATCATAATTGAGAACTTTTTATTCCAACAGGATATAACAAAACTTCATGAGAGTAAAATGTTTGACACACAACGAGGAACATGAGCCTGAACCAATTCTACAAAATCGAGTTCATTATTCAAATTGATATTGAAACTATTATCGAAAGAAGAGCACCCTATAGCCAGCATGGCTCTTCATCTTGCAATGCTCAATCTTCGCAAACCATACACACTTTGTAAACCAAAGACATGACTGATGCTTTGAATCGACAGACTACATTCTCAATGCAAGCTACGTGGCCGTTCCATTCCTTGCGTCTTGGACCAGGGACAGGAATCTGCTAACCAATCGCTTCATTCAATGAAACTTCAGATAGTGCGTTCGGTGCTATTTGCACGGAGATTGATAGAATAGTTCTAGATTGGTTCCAACCTCGACACTTTTGACATTCGTTCCCCATCTGGATTTTTTTTCACCTAAAGTAAAATACCAAAACGTGTCTATGGTGACGATTCTGCATCGATTCCATTCAGTAAATTAGTTTAGCTGAATAGGGCCCTAGCTTGGACCGTACGCAATTCCTATCGAAAATATCATCAAACATTTGATGCAAACATCTTCAAAGCATTGATTGAGAGGGCTTTTTATACTGTTTGCTTTGGGCAAATCTATGAAGAAATGGTGAACAACTTTATCGGGCTCTAAATATGCCCGGCTGCACGTAAATAAGCAATTTACATGCAGCCGAGTACATTCGTGAGTGTATCACGCATGCTATTTTTGCCGCTTATTGGCTGCATTCTGAATACGACAAAATCAAAATAAACCGCCATGTGCGAGTCGACTCGCACACGAAGGGTTCCGTACCGTAAAAATTAGCCAACTTTTTCTTTTAGTATTTGTTATGTTTGTTGTATTGTGGCATTTGAAGTGTTACTTAATTATAGAAATTTTCATATGTCTACATATTGTAGTTCAAGAGATACAGCCTTGACAAATTATGAGCAAAAATAGCCAAAACAATCACGTATGTTGTATGGGAGCCCCCATTATTTTGATATTTTTTTTTTTATTATTCGTTGTTATAGCGGCAAGAGAAATACACATTATCTTACGGTTCATGAGATATAGCCACGTGACAGACAGACAGACGGACGGACGGACAGCGGAGGCTTAGTAATAGGTTTCTGATTTCACCCTTCGGGTACGGAACCCTAAAAAGAACCGATGAGCATCGAAAATTGAATGCGTGCCCTCACGAATGCACGTAAATAACCGGGCAGACATAACAAAATAGGTTAAAGTCGTTTTTGGCAAAAATTTTATTAAATTAATGAATGATATGTTAAAATAAAGACCATCCCTCTTACATTAAAGAAAAAACCTGCCCTTAATTATGTTCCTTCGAAATTTGTCTATTTGGCACCGCGTTGGTCACCAGTTCAAATTCAATTAGCGTTACATCAATTTCATAAAACCCTGCAATACTCAAAAAAAACATTAATACTACAAATATTTGTGGATTAATACCGCCCACCCAAAAGAAGGGTTATTCGTCTAACGATCTGTAGATAGGTGACAGGTTGATATTTTCTAATTGGGTGGTATTCCACGACGTACTTTACGTAATTTCCTTTCTCAACTTGTCTAATAGTTGCTAAGCAGTGTCTTGTAGAATCTTGTAAGAACTAGTCTCAAAAATGTCAACAAATATAACTGAGAGTTTTATTTAGGTATAAGGGTTTAACAGAAAGAATAAATAGACCCATGTGAGACTCTTTCTTTCTTATTTGACTTTTGTTTCTTCTATAAATTTTACACCCTGTAAGGGCAAAACAAGGTCAAACCCTCCCTAAACTAAAATCACGTCTGCAAATGCATCCCCGTGTGATATGTAAATGTATGGTAATATATCCACAGCCCATGACTTTCAGTCCCAACTACTAAGTTTTGCGAATTGCTGATGTGGGCTTAAAATTAATATGTTTGGACTCAATTATCGAAATTTGCATTTACACGTGTAGCTCTGGAAGTTTTGGGTTTGGTAGGTCTATGTGTAATTTCAAATGAAGTTTTCTATTTGCCTTTATCATCATTATCATCCATGGAGGTGGTGTAGATGTGGGTGCTTTGCTAACCGTTGTAAACATTTCCGATATTGATCCGAGTACCAATTTCCGAATCAGCAAATGCTTGAAGGCCAGTATCCGAATTAGGACGAAATAGAGCTAATCTTCATTTCAGTTGATATTGGAACTGATTTCCAGAGTGAGCACCTACAGATTGAGATGGTCTTGTGATTTGATATATGCAGTGGAGTTATGCTTATTGGTAAGTAAAGATATTCATAAAACCACAGGTGTACTTGGGTACATTCTCATAACTTCCAACACAAGAACAATATCGGATACAAATGCAGAGAAAAGATCCACAAACAAAATAAACCTACACGCAATCGCGTAAAAGCTCACTGAATTCTATAAAACATAAAAAAATAATTTCAGTAAAACACCCCATGCAATTCAATCATAAAAAAGCTGGAGGCGGGAACTCGATATATTGTAGTGATGTGAAACTCGATACATCGATATCGATAAGGCTTTCCTGCCGGCTATCTGTATCCATATCCGAATTAATAATATCGATTCGGTGCGAATAACTCGTTACGTGTGCTCTGCTGGAGATCGGGGTGCGAAAATTGGATGTGGTTCTGCATAATATATGGCATATGGGCAATTTCTTACTCATAATTTTACATCTTTTCTGAGTTGACTAAAGCACTGGCACACTCCATTTAATCTTTCACTTGACTTCATTATTATTCCAGTCAAACCCTGTTTTAAGTTGATGTGATTCTACATAATTATTCCACTGGAATCCATCAATTTCAAAGCTTCTTCAAGTAATTCTTACTACCTAGAAGAACATGATTAATTAATTTCATCAGGAGATGGGCATCTTTCGACAACTAAAAAAGTTTCTTCCATCACTAATCTGCTTGCTGCTGGTGGTGATAATTTTAATTTATTTATTCAATTCAAACTATGAAAAATTACAATTAACCAACCGGATGGTTTAAATTCAAGTGAAGCTCATGTTCAAGATGTTTTCTTTATACAGTAGTCAAATTCCCATCATAACCTCACCATATTGCCACGTCCATTTATATAAATTTCGCAGCTGAACGTGCAATAATATTAGATGGATTCAATTTCCGTGACAATCGTGTATCGATGTGTGATATCACCGGCTAATGTGTTTTAAATGTGTTTTGTTTATTTAGTTTCTTCCCTTAGTCATGGGAATTTGATTTCTGTACTTTTCTGCCAAGAAAGTACCTAGGTGGAAGAATTTGTAGGATTTTTGTTGAAACGATTAGGTCTAGGGACTAAACCTCACCGGCGGCGGTGGGTGTTACGACAACGAAACACAAATACTAGAAACTACCACAATACTAGAAAACTAAGTACAAACTTTGTTTTCTATGGACTCTAAGCAAGACACTCCCATCGATTGTTATCCCTAAAATTTAGCATAAGGTACGTTACGATGAAGTTATAGGATAACCTACTTCATAATCAGAGTTCATCCATAGATCGTAGATTACCTGTAAGATTTAAAGCATTTAAAAGGAGAAAGAGACAAACAGCTGATTGACTCACAAGAAGTTCAGAGATTTTTCATAGAACATAATGATGATACTTAGATAACTAAGATGGTAGGGTAGTCCAGCAGGTCGATTCAGATGATATTCGTGAGAAAATCAATCATAGTATTTTCCCCGCTCGTTGGCAGCATTTTGATTTCGAATAAAAAACATAAGAAAATTAACCATTGAATTATGTTCTGTGTTGGGCTATGTTCTATCTATGTTCATGACTTTTCCTCTTGACTTTTTGTATGATTTTCTGAGTCACACTTATTGAAGACATCAAAAACTTTTTGCTGAAGAAACACCTACGTGTCTTCACGTCTATTTACATATCCTCAGGAATACAGGATCAGCTCACAACTGAGCTATCGAACCCCAGATTACAGGCGTGTGGGTGTGTTTGTGAGGATTACCCGATCACGTGATCGGATCCGAGGCTACGTGTGCTAATACACGGTTTGTGGGTTACGGTCCGAGTCATAAGATGACGGGAAATTATAAGGAACTGATTTTTAACACAACACTATTCGCGATATTGCTTTGTTTTAAGCAGAGTTGGCTCGAGTATGGAAAAATTAAAGTTAGTGTTTTGTTTTACAAACGAAAGTAAATTGGGGAATTAAACATTGGGAATAGTGTCGAAAAGATAGTTCAAAAGTAGTGCCTAATTATTGCTGATTCCGCAAGGATCTATTCATAGTTAAACCTTTCTTTTAGTAAGTGATTTCTGCTAGGGCTTCAACGATTTGGATGAGCTACCATTTGATTACTCCCTAAGGGCTAGATACTATCCACTCTTATCTCTGGTAGGCTTTGAACTTTAGAACTCCAGAACTTCGGAATTTGACTGTAGGTCAAAATTTAGACATGTTTGTACATCGTGAAAGGTCTTTGAAAGGGCCAAAGATTAAGCCGAGTTTTAACTTGATTCCTTTGTCTTAGTCCGCACCGATACCCGTATAATTATAGTGTCCCTTGTTAGAATTAATCTCGGTTGCGACATCTGTATTCGACAATTATGTTCATGTGTAGCCTACCTTCTCTATTTACATGGAAATGAACGGGATGGGTATACCTTAATGATCTATTTTGTTATGTGTAGGCTTATTGGGGTTTGTTTTAGCACGTTTTGGTACAAACCTTTTTGTTTGTTCTGTGAGTTTGTTATGTCTGCGTGATACGTGATTGTTTCGTGTTTCAAGTTTCATTATGTGTTCTTTAAATTTAAAGTGACAAAAAGGTGAAACTTTTTGTCGCTTCATTTAGTAATTTCATTCGTTCAATGAAATCAAATATCCTTTTTACTGTGTCTGTGATTTGATTATTATCAGAATATTCATTTCTTTCATCCTGAAGTTATTAATTTAGCGGGTCTATTCAGATGTATTCGTGAGTACACTCATAGTAACGTCGCCGAATATTTTCTTAAAAAAATAAAAAATTGAAATGCATTCATTGATCGCCAAAAATGGTATGAGTGATATAATAACAGAGAATATAATAATAATACTAACGTATATAATGGACACTCTTCGCCCCCCACCTGTCCGAGCTTCCTCACCCCACCGCCCCTAGTCGAGTTCGGTTTGCGTTCTAAATGCACGGGATGTACGGACCCACGGGACGCAGATGGCATGTAATGATTTTGACAGACGACGCCGATGGTGTTCGATTATTTTGTTTTTGATCATGGACATACGAATTTTTTTCAGTTGTGTGGCCAATACAACTTCATAAACACAAAGATAGACATAGACATTTTCAATGATAGTGCTCCAAAATTTAAAAGTATACTGCTGGACCATTTCCGGCATCCTGTAGAGGATCCGCCTGACTAAATATAGTTAGTCTTAATGTTAATAACAATGTTTTTATTTCGTATAGTTTATTTTTTATTATATTATTTAAAAAAAAGGTTATTTAATATTTTTAGTAGATTTGTGAATGACGTGTCACGTGACAAATGTCGTGTTTACCTGTTAGCAACATGCTTATCAGAACAAGGCCTAATTTTAAGTATGTTTTAAATGATTGATATGTATGTGGTTGGTAAAGTTTTTTAATAAATAAATGAACTGTCTCATTCGCACGATATAAATATTCATCAAGTGACACTAGACGTCACACACACAGTTGCATGTGTAGCGCAACACAGTTGCGCATGTATGTGCCAAGACGCTACTTTTGTATGGAGAAATGGGCGAGGTCCGGGCTGTGGTGATACTCTAACAAATACATTTGAACCAGCAGGAAAAACTTTCTAGGTAACTTTCTAGGGGAGTAGACGTTGGAGTTGTTCAGGACTTTGGCTTACTGCGTGACTGATTTTCATTGAACACGTTCAAATCCGCTTCCACTATACTGAGAATGCACCCAGACTTGCGTTTGCACGACATCATACGGTACTCTAAGTGGCTAGAACTGCGTTTAAACACTTGAATAGTCCTCTCCAAATTAGGTAGCGCAATCTTCAAAGCAATCGATCTTCAGCTTTAGCGATAAGTACTTAACTTACACATTCCTGTACCCATTTATCTGTCTCATAAAACAGCTCGTATCATAGCGGGTACCGACAAAACACATTATACACAAACAATGGAATAGCCAACTTGGCTGACAAGGATGGTGGTCGGAGTAAGAGCGACAAATAGGAAAGTTGGGTCTTCAGTACCAGTTAGATAGCGTTTTCACTAAAATGACTGACATGGCAAAAGATTGAACTTGTTTGACTAGCTAATGAAACAAAACCTAATAAACTTGTTGGTTTGAGTGAGTTAACCCCTATAACATGGGCGTTGCTTTGTAGTTAGTCCAAGCCATATTCTAGTAGCCTACGTTCCGTAGGTCCATCATTCAGATGACAGCTTTGAAGTATGTAGATATAAATTTGATATGGTTAGTGCAGATAAAAAAATCAACGAATGAATGGTCAACAACATCCTAGAGCGATATGAAAAAAATTGGGTCGGTCAGTTGAAGTAACGCAAGAGTAAATATAAATAAAGAAAAAGTTGTTGGCTGTTTCGGATCGCTTGCCTATGCTTATGCTAATACCTACTCAAAAGAAAAGAGCAGAAGAGTAGAGTCTACCCCAACGCAACATAAAACTAAAAGAACTAAATCGCTTAAACACCGACCATGCCTTCTCACTAAGAAGCCCAATTAATCAGCAGACGGTCTAATGAGCGAATATTTCATTGTCCAGCTTCTAGCGATAGCGGCAAGGGTTGCCAAATGTATACACAAATAGGATGGATAGAGACAAGAAAACTCAAATTCTAATTAAGTTCCTTCTCATATTTAGACGACTTCGAAAGGAGGTTCTATGTTCGGCTGTATGTATATTTGTTTTATATATGTTCGTCAATTTCTCCTACAATTTATAGACCGATTTGAATGATTCTTATACATTTATTTGCCTTAGGAGCACGATCCACACTTGGTTACGTCGGCTTACATTTCACTTAATATGCTATTGAGGTATATGATCCCGAGATGTTTCCAAAATATTATATTTTTTATTCCCGATAATATTTTTTTGTATATCTCCGGCAAAATTTAAAATACAGTTTAAAATTAAGGGATTCGAAGCCGGATTTTAGTTAATTCAAAACAAACAAATTATTTCACCCCAACTTAAAGATAATTAATGTAGTTTTAAATGCATTTGATTTCACACGTATGTTACCATAAGTACCTAGTATATAATAAATTGCTTATAGTCTTGTTGTTCCTTGAAAGGCTCAGTCAAGGTATATATATACAGTACTCAGTTCGTTTTGACGTGAAGAAGTAACATTAATCTAATAATTGATAAAAATTTTTGAAGATTTGTGAAGAGGTGTACTTAAAATGACGAAACATGTTGTGACAGAAAACTGATATATACCGCTAGCACAGACTTTACAATACTAGCCACTAGTAAGATGAACGTTACTATCACACTTTTAGCAACACAGCTAACAAAAAAATCAAATAATTGTGATCTAGCTTTCTATGTATGCTTTTTAGCTCAAAGGACCTTATCAGAACCAAAGTGACAATATGGTTTTGATAAACTCAAACTGCTAAACAAGTTATCACGTATTGACGCATAAGATACTAGACAAGACATCCAAAGTCAATTTTCAAGTCCAACGCCCCAGCTTAATCAATACCCAAAGGACAAGTCAAGTCCAGTGTAGAAAATTCAATGAAATTATAGGTTGTATAGATACGAAACTACATCAGTATATTAGCCGAAAGTTATGACTTCGTCTGACCTTTAATTTCACTAGAACTTACTTCGATTGTGGTTGATGCCACACACCCTCACACAACCACGCTGGAGTCAACAAATGTCATTAATCCTAAGTTATTAGTTTTAACTTATTTTTTTTTTACTTCTTTTTTTGTTTTTTACATACCTATCAATAAATTTAGGCGTTAAATTCATAGTTAATAAGTTTTGTTCAATGTATGTAAAACTAGGTTACTATTACACTATAGTAAATTCTCATCGCCCGCGGAGTGAAGGGGCTGGTGACCTGTATATTATTATATATTATTATTATTATATATTATTATTATTATTCTTATTATTCCAATTTGCCCTTCGTTTTTCAGGCAGGTACTTCTCTTATGACCAACACCGCGATTATGGTTCTCGATAGTATCGATAAGAACCGATTTCGTCTTTGGTATTATAATAAAACGCTACTCTTTGTTGTACACTAATAAAATACATAGACATTTGTATAAAACACAAAAGTACAACGGGCGGCCTTATCGCTTAGAAACTTTATTTATAAAATTCGGTAAGAACGATTCATACTAAACTGTTTTGTTTGTGTAATAAATTATTAAAACAAAAAGGTCGGGTAATTCAAAGTTATTCGTGTATGTTATAATCAAATAACATACACGAATAACTTTGAATTACCATAATGCAACCCATTCACTATTACCTTATTTTTTTTCCATGTTGGTGCTGCCACGGCAAGCCTAGGCCTGTACAATGTGCCAACACAAAACTTATTTGTGATGACTCAACCAAAATGTATGGTCTTCACGCACTTTCTTAAGGCGTTATTATGAAAGCTTGCTCAGTCATCGATCTATGCTTAAGTAACGTTTTTCTATGGCATAAACAAATAAACGTCACTCACGCATATATATATAACTAAGCAAGCTTTCATAATAATGTGTTTTAGTTTCAGTTCTCCACTTTTTACCCACTAATGCTAAACCTATTTGAATAAGCCCACATCTTGCGTCGGGTGTAGTATAGCATCAATAATTCCTTCAGACTCACATACGACAATCGCAGGTATAATGTTATTATATTACTGACGTCTGCGGCGGACAACCCTGTCTTGAGACGACTGTGTAGTGCAAGAGCGTGTGTGTTCTCATACGCAGCTTGGAATTGGATGATGTTTTATGCTATACATATTATACGGTGGCTATTAGATAGATAGATATAGTCAAACAACCATTCTCAATTTAACAATTAATGCATTGTTACGGCATTCTACTAAATTAATATTGCTCATTTTTTGTTGTCAACATTGCCAATACAAGGAAAAACCAAGAGATAGGTTAGGTATTGAATATGGTTTAGCGTAGGCGTAGCTTGTAAACCTACTACCTCGAGAAAAGAAGAGTCTACGAGGACTTTGCAGCAAACCGGAGGCTTTAATGCAATGGCCTGTCTAGGATGTATTTTCCCGTTTCAGTACTTTCTAACTTTTTATCAAATCAATACATGTTTGGTAAATGATTTTATAAATTTTGATAATGCATTATGATATTAACTATTTATCGATCTACCTGGCTAGACACACACACTTAAGAATGCGCTTTACAGTGTACTGCCACGTGCACCAGCAATGTTCTTCTAATTTAGGGATCTCCTCTTCTCTCAACCATATTCTTGGAACTCCAACTCCTGAGCTAAAAGGGTTGTCTTAATCGAAACATGTCGTGGCCGGAGGAGGGTATTCGCAGCATATGCCGGCTCCTCTCGCAGACAAAACATTCACTACGTGCTGATTGGGTAGAGGTATGTTTCTTAGATGAGGGTGTCTTGATACTTGGAGACTGTCTCGGGAGATTTCAGTAGAGGTATCACAGCCAGGCCGTGAAGAGCCTAGATGTTGGCAATAAATTATTAAAAGCAAGCAATAGGTAATAAATTTATATTTTATATAGTGCTGCAAGAAGAAACAGGAAATTGCGAAAGTCACTATTTTGAAGAAAAAAACCTTAGGTACTAAAATTCTGAAAAAGATAAAAATATATATTTCAAAATATAATGGGTTTTTTAAACAAATGCAAAATATTTTCAATCAGATAGCGATTTGAACTGAGAAGTTGCACCAACATACGTCGTTGCAAGTCAATAAAGAACGAAAATAAAGCAGGGAATATTTGGATTTTTTAAACTTGGTTAAAAAGTCTAAGTAGTAAAGCGGACTTTTTCAATCCCAAAAAAATCCTCACTATTTTTATAAAGGTAGAGTATTGATTAGGTGGGTAATTAATTAGTCAAACAAGTATCAAACCTCTCCACCTCTTCTACAATAATGACCACAGTGAGTTGGCGAAGTAGGAATCTACATATTGGGGTGTGAGCATTTCTTGCAGCCCCGTCTGAGATATGTGTCTTAACCCGGGTCCGAATGGGGTGGCACAGGGGCGGACTTGGCAAATTGGACCGGTTTAACTTAATTTTACAGATGATGACAGGTATGAGGTAACCTTTGAATGAAATAAAGTTTATTTAAAAATTATGGTTTCTAGCTACAAACAAAAACAACAAAGACCAAGCCTTATGCGAAAGAGAAACAAATGAACAAATAGTAGGTGAAATAAAAACGTTATGGCTCACAAAGTCCCTCACCTGTTTAAAAACCTAAACAAAAAAAAGAATTGAAAATTGTATAACAACAGAAATGAAATGTTCCATAGTTCCTTTAGTAGCTCAAAAGTGGAGCCGGTTTAGAGAATCATTCATAAGCTATGATTCATAACTTAAAAAGTTAAAAATGCATGCCACCGGGAAATTGGAACGAAAATCATAGCTAATTTTTGGCAAACACAGATATCTTACTAAAGTTTGAATCCAATTCTAACGTAAGTGTGCTAAGACCAGCTGGTCAATTAAGATGTATTTGTGAATACTTAGTACTCATGTTATTTTTTTTTTTTTTTATTTTTGGGCGCATTTATATTACGAATACAAAACAAAAGAAAATTAATAATAAGCGGCGAATATAATATGAAACTAAAAAAAAATCTTTATCATTACAGGACTCGTAGACACCTGAGAATTTCAAATAACATAAAGAAAACTAGGAAGTTAAGCTTAGATTTAAGTAAAATCTGTATATATGATAGGTTCTCCCAGCGCTTACTCAACATCTGGCCTGTGTTACAACTACACCCAAACACTCGCTCACAGTTATATTTCCTGTATATTATACAATATATTCCAGTATAGTATAATATACAGTATATTTCCAATCTTGTGCAATAATTACAATGAACAACAAATATGGAAAGACGTACCTAGACCGAAATGCGACCGAGACAACAATACGCATGCGAAACCGGCGGCGCCACGCCGGCCGGTCCGACTATGACTGAGGTGGGTGGACCTAATTGCACCTAATTTGAGCCTTCCACTTTCAAGAAGCTGGTACCTTATCCCCCCTTTTTTACTTAGATCGATGAAGTAAAGTGAACTCACAAATATATCTAAATTCACCTGCTGGTCAACATGTATGTAGGTCCACAAACATAAAACTATCCACCTCGAATCCGCTCCCCAAATAAATGTTGAAGGTATGCAGATGCGGTGCCGCCGTGATAAGTTAATTCCTACTGGCGATCCCTTTACCCGTATCAAAATTATAATGGTCGGGTTCCAATGTGTGCCTTATTGAAAACTTAATGGCAAGAGTTATAGCGGGTATTGTACGTTTAAGGGAATATAGCTAGGTGTATGGTGTTGACTTTTGCTAGCCGATTGGCTCTACCTGCCTAGATTAAAAGGAGACCATTGCCGTTATTTTTTTTCCTGTGCATGCCACAGGAAAAAACTTAATGGCAACAGTTATAGCGGGTATTGTAGGTTTGGGGTATAGCTAGGTTTTGGATTTTGCCCGCAGATTAGCTCTAACTGCCTAGATTAAAAGGAGATGACATGCACAGGAACTATGCTAGTAAAGAGTCGAGAAGGCTTCCTGGCTGGCGATAATAATGTGTTTCTCTGATTATACATAACATATGTACATGAATATCAAATATCAAAGTGCTTTATTTCCTTTAGACCTTACATAGACACGTCATAAAATTTTTATTACATAAGTTAGTAAAACTAGGAAATAAAGTTATCACTTTGACTTTTTGTTCACTTCAATCTCTTTAAGGTAAAGTAAAGAAGCGAACAAGAAACCTTTACCTTGTTCGGTAGTTAGTGTTCGAGTTGGAGCAAAACTCGTCCCTAGCTTTTTTATCCTCTTGAAGTCTAGATAATCTGATATTTTGTATTAAGCCTAACAAACCTAACAAAGGGTATGTTTGACAATTTGTACATTTTTATGTTGTGTAAATGACAAAAAAATCTTGAAACACGCTCTGAGCTGCGAGGAGAGAGATCATAAAATATAACGAATGGATTATTCGTTATATGATCTCTCTCCCCGCTGCTTGATTTTACTGTCTCAAAATACGGCAGGCCACATGCTGGCAGCTCGTAATGTAACGTATAGGATGATTATCTTACCATGACCGTAAAGTCTAATGTGCTCTCACCTTGGACTTTACATTAAATAAAAGGAAATATGTTTTTGACCTGAAACATTTACTTAGTGAGAATCTTCTTAAAAATTATTTTATCAGAGCAATATAAATATATATAATATAAAATCACTACATTAAGGTCTATTATGGTTAGAAACGTCCATATGCAGGCTCGCGGAAGTGCAGTGTTCACACGTCGCGGCCATCTTGCGCCCTTTGTGCTGTAAATATGGACATGGGGTCTAAGGCTGTGGTCTTAGGCGCGGAAATAAAACATGTATTGCTGCATTTTAGATTGAATAAAGTTATAAATTGAGATATAAATGAAGAATCATCATCATTAGCAGCATATATGCAGACCGGTGCTGGACATATGCCTCCCATAATAAACCCCGTTTGCCCTGTCTTCAGCTCACTGCTTCAAGCATCTGCAGTATTTCGTAGTAATTATGTTTTAGTTAAAAAATGTAATAAACTATTTTTTTATTTAAAAAGTTACAAAACAGTATTTTACGTAGGTACACTTCACAAGGAGGTGAGTAGCCAAAACATATTTTAATTTGGAGGATAAAAAAGAACAGATATTTATAAACAGGGATTTCTCTGGGATTGCATAATGGTGGACAGCCTCCGCAATGTTCAAAAACATGCAGTGTTTTATATTTTCTCTCAACTGAACTTTTTATTCCTGATCCTCCTTATTTCTTAATAATTTTCAGGCACTATGCACACAGCACTAAGCACAGATAGGACAACCCGTGGGTGTTACGTGGGCGCTAGAAAGCTCCACACTTATTGCCTACGTGGCAAAATCTGACCAAAATCTCCTGACCCGCTCAAACTTCACTTTCTAAACATACCTTGTAAGGTTTGCAGGTCTTGATCATTGGTTTTACTGTTGATAATCAGTTACGGTCTCTGTAACGTTTGTATTAATGATGTTTTTGGGATGTGTGGCTTTATCGTAACTCAAACTAATGTTAGTTCGTGTTGTAACTTCAGATTTGTTAACCATGTACGATCAATGGAAAATAGCGAAATATCAGCCTACATCTAAGGTATAATAATAGGTACCAACTGCACCTAGGACCTAAATAAATCAACTATAGTAATTCAATCGGGTATTTATCGCGTTCCTTTTGTTTTATTTTCCCCTACGTTCTTCAATATGTTCTATGGTCTTTAATATGTTAACAGATCGCGAAAGATTAAAAAGTTTTATAGTAATTCGGTAACTCATCTGACCGAGTTTTCTGCCGACTTGCGCACTTTATGTATCCAATATGATGGCAGAAACCAGTAGCCATTTTGACATTAGAAAGTTACTAAAGGTACTTTTTACATTAGTACATAGCGAGGCTCTCCGGGTTGTTAAAAAGTTATCTAAGCGTCTGGTCGAAGCGACGCGTGACCCGAGAGCTGGTGGGTATCTGGCGCAGCGCATCAGCATTGCCATACAGCGGGGCAATGCAGCCAGCGTCTTGGGGACGCTTCCGACTGGTTCTGATATCGATCAGTTCAGCTACCTGTAGATTGTTTGCAAAAGTCTGCAGTTAGCTTAATTGTTTCAATTGTAAATACTAGTGCTAACTTGTTTTTATTATTTGATTGTAATTTTCTTTGTTATGAAAGTTACTTGATTTGGATCATTATCATCATAAGCATATACTAGTCCACTGCTGGACATAGGCCTCCTCTAATGAGTGACATAGCGTCCTGTCTTCAGCTTGCCGCATCCGGCATCTGCTTGCAGTTGATTAGGATAGTTTTTGAATGACCAGTGCAAATATCTGATATATCTACCCTCAACAAATCATTAAACAATATTCACCCGTAGTCCAACTTATGTCCACCCAAAGCGAAATTCAAAATTCCTCCCAAAGGGAGATCCACCCCAATCCTTAAGGAACTTGCCGGCACATGTGTCCCTAATACCCCTCCATTTGTCAGACTGTAATTGCCAAGTGATTCTACTTTCACTGTCCCTCTAAAATCTTAATGTCAGTTCTCTGTAGTTGAAATTAAGTGCTCTTGGAGCCTCTGAATTGTGTTGATGTATAGTTGTCTTGACGTTTTTGGATACAATCAAAACCAAAGAATTTTTAAGTAGGGCAAGTAGACAAAATAAATACTAATAAAAGACAGATTAGTCATGACTAGTACCTATTTATTTTGTCTTTCTGCCATCTAAGTAAGCAGGTACTTTTTAATTCCTAGTCATCATCATCGCTAATTATAGCAAACTTAGAAAAAAAACAAGGGGTTTTCTTCGCATTATTTTCCATACTTTCTTAAATCTTTTCCATATTTTTTGTAAACTAGACAAGATGGATGTATGTTTATAAAGCAAGTAACCATGACAATTTATAATATTAAAAATTTAAACAGCTTTTTTCATAAAATACCACAAAAAGATTAAAACAAACCCAACCGTATACCAATTCACTTACACAAATACGTACGTAGTCAAAATGCTGACTGCTAAATTGCAGTCAATATGGTAGCCATGTTGGCTCAAAAATGGCGGGCTCAAACGTCAAATACGTCAGCAATTTTTATACGCGATTAGGGATGGGATGATGCTTTTTGCCTTGAAAAGTACCTGATAATAGCGTATTACCTATTTCGTTGTAAACATTGTCATAATGACTACTTTTGTGCGTGGCAAGAGAAAAAGGTAAGATTTTATGAAATTTCTTTTAAAATTTTTAGAGAACTTCTTTTTGATGAGCTATCAATCAGATTTTCTATAATTAGCCTGTTTAATATTATATCTTCTATTGAAGCCTTTGGTAGAGAGTCTCTTAAAAAAATTATCAATAACTTCTCACATAACCTGAAATTGTTACAGTTTCTGATAAATAAACGTAAGAGATCACATCTCTATTTTATAGCTCAGCGAACGCTGGCATACATTTTGTTTGCAATACAAATATACAGCCGGCTTTTGAATACACAATACATTTATTTGATTTTCTCTGTTATTTGATGATTTAATAGGGTAACAGGGTTATTCAACATAAAATTACGTATTTTGATTCAAGATGGCTCATAAATAAATGGATAAAGTCTTTAGGGTAGGTAGTTAAATTGTCCTAGGTAGGTAGCCTATGAAAAGCAATGAGTTGCACTAAAAAGAGTGCAGCATAATATAAAACCAAAAAAGAAAGTTTCAAAAACAAAAACACATCGAAACTCGTCGCATTCTAAAACTTTTTAATTGCCTGCGACTAAATTCGCGACCGTTCGACAAAAAGCTCATTGTTCGATATTCGAATTTAAATTCCCAACGAAACTTTCGATCGGAAGCAACTTCACTGCGTCATAAAAATTTCTCGAGTGTACAAATTATTAATAAACACTTCGATTTTTTGAGTGCGTGTAGGTTCGGGTAAATTTTTAGAAAGCTCTCGTTGGATTTTCGTTCCGGTTAATTAACAAAGTTAAACAAAAACTTGTTAAAAATGCACGAAAAGCCTTTTTTCCCCCTGTTCAGTCAATACTGAAACAAACGGCAATTTCTGGCCATTTGACAAACTTTCAAATAGTGATGACCACTTCAAGTGTAGAAATCATAATCTTATCGATGAATAGGTAGTAATATTTTGTAAATCGAATAATCCGTAAAGCCCTGATTATACCCCTCACAAAATGGACGTTACCGACGTATTGTTCGACTCGTGCGCACTATTTCTAAATTATACTTGATAAGTGACTCCTAACTTAATTATACGCATCGGACACGTGTTCGATAACGGGTGTTAGTGCGGCTAGGGATGGGACATGGTACGATGAATTCTATCGTAATCGATTGTAAGGTCTTGATAAATATTTTTCATCAAAAGAAATTGAAGACGAGTTCATAATATTTATTAAAAAGGGTATGTACTTTAAATGGTTTACATTTTCTTTGCTTGCTTATTCGTCCGTTAATAATTTGAAATCGTCAAAAATAGGCACTTAGCTTAGTAAAGATTAAAATGTATATTATATATATTTTTATTTAAATATTATTAGTAATACTTAATAATATGCTTGCCAGAGAGTAGAGAGACCATAGAAATGTAGGTATATTAATACATTTATGTGGTGAAAACCTTTATCAATCAGTCGGAACTCTGAATGCATCAATATATCCAGATAAGCCCTTTCCCAATAAGCTCCTATATCGTCGATAAATTTCCAATCCCTATTTCTCGTAATGCAATAGTTGGGCACGCGAGACGAAGCGAATGATACATTAGAATCGATATTATATCGAAACAATGATACGTTTGGAATAATTTCCGGATAATGGTAGTGTCAATGTGGTCCATTCTGTGAGGAAATATTTAATCTATGTAATCTGAATGTCACAAAATATGACAACGGTTAAAGAAACTTAGGTTTTGTGTGTTGCTTTCGGTGGTTCCCATTTGGATAAAAAATTAACCTGTCCTTCCATATCAACTACCGTTGCCGTTAAGATATGGATTTTTAAAGCCTTATATTGTTTTATTATAATTAAATAACACTTTGAGTGCCCACGACGACGCACAGGTCGTAGACGAGCAGCTCGTAGCAGTAGCGGACCCCCCGGGTCGCATTGTTGGGGCAGTGTATGCCTTACATAACCGGTCGATTCATTCACCGCCTGCAAAATGTTTGGTATTTTTTCTTATAAAAGATGCTTTCACTAGCAGCGAGATGACGGACGCAAGCTTAAAACTACCTCAATATCTGTACTCACTATTGCTATTTGAAGTTGAATAAATTTTTCCTCAAAAAAAAAATCTGAATTTTGTCTGAGGTGCAATAGATTGCAAGCATTTTGACCAGCACAGAGGTTTATATGTATGATTACTATTTTATTACACTTTGTCTTCATGTGATATCTCAACGTAGCATTAATAATTTAGGATAAATTATTTGTCCCTTAAAAAATTTTGAATTTTGTGTGATGCACCAGAATGCAAGCATTTTGACCAGTACAGCGGTTTATATGACTACAATGCACTTTGTCTACGTTACGACACTACCTCTGCTAGCTCATTATCGTCGAACAGCTCCCCCGCGACTACCGCGATATTGTTAGAGAATCAGTTAGTAATTAGCGAAGATAATAGAGATTGCAGGTAATATGGTTGTAATTTAGTTAGACAAGACTTGGTGTGATTTGAGTTCACGCCAAATTGGTTGCAAACGCTTTTATAGGATTTATGTATAATTAAAGTCTGTAAGATCTAATAGGAATCTTTCCAAAACATGTGAAGGAGTCAGCCCAATGATACTCAGAATTTCAATTCACGTAGCAGCCCGGAGTCCGGTAGTAGGGGGTGTCACACCCCCGTGCCTCTGAGTGCACGTTATAAATAAATAAATAAATAAATCATTTGATATAGATAACTTAGAAGATAGATCTTAATTTTTAATTTATTTATCTTCTAAAAGATTATTACAATATAAAACTAATAATAACACCTAAAAAACACAGAGGTTTGTAAGGGAGTGCTATTAGTGAGTCAATCTTGTGATAGGTACAATGTGTGATTAAGTGGTTAAGTGATTAACTGTTGGTCCTGCGCCTAACCTCTCCCCGGTCGTGTCGGTCTGCCGTATCATCTGCATTACGAGACTGGGGGAATAGAGAGTATACCTGTGTTTGCGTATTATAGTATCACCAGCTTATCTGGCTAGTCTTCGTTGAGACTGGCCGCACTGTATCCGAATTTCGGCAAAGAGGGCATGATCATCACTCAGAACGCAATTATTTAACAATAGGACTGTATTTTTTTTATAAACCGATAAGTCAAACATGTACCTTTAGTAAATATTATTATTTATTCGTAGCATATACCTACATACCTACATACCGATACTACAGGGAGTTTGGTATTGCGTTCATCATAATTTTTTTAGGAAGTTGGGGGTAATGTATACTATATTTCTTAGGTAGAATCAATGTCCTAAGTGCCACGGTTCCAGAGAAAATATTTTTAAAACTTTTTTTCCAAAGCGGTCAAAATCCCGCCTTTAAAACGTCATATCTTTTTTGTGGTTGTAATGTCACAAAATTACTTGTGATGATTACTTCTATGTATTATTCTTAATAAATAACTACTTGATACAAGTTACATAAAAAAGAGACATGTTACGAGCATTAAAAGTCAAAAATCTGTGTAAAAGTAAGTGAATTGTTTAAATCAAGTTATATGGATAGGTATATACAGGTAGCTCAACTGATATGGATCAGTTGAGCTACCTGTAGATTGTTTGCAACAGTCTGCAGTTAGCTTAATTGTTTAAATTGTAAATACTAGTTCTAATTTGTTTTTATTATTGAATTGTAATTTTCTTTGTCAATAAAGAGTTAATATCAAGTTATAATTTATTTAGAATACATTTAAAAATACAGCACGAGTTACTTTGTGGCATTACAACCATAAACAAAAAAAAAATTAAAAAAAACTTTAAAAAATCATATCTCAGCAACGTGACACTTATGTACGACATTGATTCTACCGGAGAAATGTAACGCATGAGCCCCTCAACTCCCCAGTAAATTGTGTCGGTCGCTATATCAAACACTCAGTATATTGTGGAGCAACAGATAATACACGAAAAATGCAACGCGAGTAATAGAGCCCGGTTCTTTTTAGAAACGGTCAACGATCACTCTCTTTTTAAACAGCTGACAATCGTACATTTTCTGTTCCCGTGGCTCAGCGACGACAAAAGGACCTTGGCCTCCGCCACTGTAAGACTTCTACAGGCATCTCGTTAAGAACCGTTCTGTATGTGGCCTTTCTTAGGAATTGCTATTTGGTTGTTCAAAATCTTTTCGTCATCCAATAAACGTGATAGGTTACGTTGGTACAGCCCCACACACGAGCGTTGTCGAGTCATGCTCAAATCAGCAGATTCCATTACGATATGGCTACAATTGATATTACAGTTTTGGACTTTATAGACTGCCCGCTGTCCAGCCCATCGTTTGATTGGTATGATTTTTAAAACTGAACTGCCAACATGCTAAACAAAGACAAAGTATTACATTTCAGATTTCTTTTTAGCACTTTCAGAAGGATATTGTAAATAGAAGAGCTTAGCTCTTGTGTTGCTTTCCACTTTTCTCTTTCAAAAGCTGTCTCTTTTACTTCTTTATACGACATGACAACGGCTTTAACCTTGATCTGACTCATATAGTTAATTCTTGGTCTTCCCCTTCCTCGTCTTCCTTCTACTTTTCCTTCTATGATGGGTGTTACATATGAAGGTGTCATGTCGTATATGATGTCCAATCATTATCTCTCTTCTGTTTTATTTATTTATTCAAGCATGACAAAAATGTCAAATAATATTACAAAATCTAAGACGCAAATAAGAGGTAATCTCATATGTACCTACGTAAGATTATACTACTTACAAAATTAGTTAAGATTTAAGATCGGAATTATCTGTAAAACAAATACACATAGACATATTATAATAGAAGGTCAATTGTAAAGTCTATAATATGGACATGTCAAAAAATTTATAAATTACATCATTTTGAATGTTGTTCATAAGAAACATTTTCTCCTCAACGGTTTTCAGCACCTCATTACCTCCTCCTCCTCATTCAAGAGCCGAATAATCCAAGGCGTATTAAATTTAGAGAAGGTAATTTGACCAATTTACTTTTTACAAACAATAGTCGGTTGCGTTGATAACTCGTCAGCTAAGGTGACGAGGTGAGAAGAGACGAACTAGCTAACTAGTTCGTCTCTTCTCTATGCTTATTACGCCACTACATATTTACGTCTTTTTTCCTTGATGTCGTTAGTCTAAATCTAACCGGAAATTATTACAAATATCATTGTTTCGATATAACATCTGACTGTCAATCTTCTCCATTCAGATGAGTAATATTTTGTGACACCTTATAACTTCCACTCCAAAAACAATTTTATTTAAATCCTAACTTAGGAGTCATGTAATCCACCACATCAAAAGCCTACTAAGCAATAGGTCAATCAAAATTGCCATTCTACTGTATGACCTCCACACAAAAAATCAATCTATCAATCGATCTAACAGTCATACATTACCTCTAAGAATGCTCATGCGCACGTTCCCACGTGCCTTTGTCGGCCTACGACAAAGAGACGCCGACAACAAGCCATCTCCCATCCAACATTACCGACTATCGACCTTATTATTGTTCTGAAGGATTTAATTTTCATCGAAGAAAAACGGAACCAATCGGAACCAAACGAATTTCAAATGCCGAAGCGTACACGATGTAAAATCAACCATAAACCGTATGTGTTTTGCCTAAGGTGGGTTTTAGTTTGATGGGTAGTTGACCCCTTATTTAAGGCAGGGCAATTGTTTATCAATATGTATGATTAATGTAGGATGTTCTCGTGATCGCGAGTGCGGTCGCCGGCCACAATTAGTGCTGATCACGATGCAGTGATATGTGGTAGTTAGGAAGTTGCTAATTTGATAGTTGGGCGGAACGATTACCAACTTAGTATGTCTGTTTTTGGTAGGTGGTTTTGCTTTTGGTACGGTTATCGATGAGTCTTACTATAATGGATGTAAAGTGGGTGAATATCGGGATCGGGCGTAGAATAACTTGGATGTAAAATACCTACCTACTTTGTACTTCCTTGTTTCTCAGCATTTTCTTCTGTATTATATTTTGTGTTTGTGTGGTACAATAAAGAGTTATCTATCTATCTATCTATCTACCAGTTAACCTATATTAAAATGGCTTGATAGCTTAAGGACCGATGTCGAAGAAGTTCATACTTAGGTTATGAAGTTATCGATTGCGGCGATGATATCGCTGTATGACACTAAAGAGACCCGAGCATAAATAAATAAATAAAGAATGCTGGACAATTCATTCAGCATCATCTAGCCCCAAGCTAACCAGAGCTTGGACACACACAGAGTGGGGCTTTTATGAGGTGGAAACTATCGCTCATGGAGCTCAAAACTATCGCTGGCGTTAACCTCGTCTATGGAATTGTTTCCCCAGGTACAAGAGACATACTCACCAGTATGTGCAATCCCATACTAACGTTCTGAAGGCTGTTTGTCTACAAACACCGCTACTTCAGAGTGTATCACCAAAACTGTCCGTAGCCATCGAAACAAGGGATTTTGACTTGTATTCAAGGCTCGTTATTTATTCGCTGTACAAATGTATTTGTATTTATTTATTTACCATAAACATAGGTCGTTATACAAGGCAAGTCAGAAATTGTACAATTTGAAAAGACAAAACCATTGTTCACCATAAATAAATAATTAAATAAAAATTAAATACAATACTAAAGTTCAATTAAATCAAGATCATAAAATTCAATATCGTGTTTTCATATTATTTAAAGAAAGGGATTGTATTAAATTAGTACTCAAAAATTCACTGATGCTGTAGAATGCATGGCTTTCAAAGAAATATTTGATTAAATTTTTAAAATGTTCAATGTTGTCTTTGTATGAGTAGTTTATTTTTAATGGAGATTCTATGTTGTGCTGTATGTATTTTTTTAATTATTGTTCGTCAATTTTTTATTTGGACAAAATCCCACATGAGTGTTTAGCTGTGGACTAATGTGTGCTTATTAGGATTGGGAAGAATCCGTTAACAACTTCAATGTTTTCAACGATCAAAACCGCTAGATCCCTTTACAGAATGATATCACAGAGCGTTGTCAACGTTGTCACTGCACGCATTACGTGTGAAATATTGTAGCACTAACTAGCGGTTCCGTACATTTCGATTTATTTCATAAGGAACCCTAAACGCCCACTATGATGATTTCTGAGGCAATGAATATTCATACGGTTATATTATTGTAGTTACGAAGTTTTGAGAACGTGAAGGTTCAAGCCGAGTTTCAAATGTAAGGTGTAAGGTCTACTTCTGCCATTCTTAGAAGATTTTTTTAAACAACATAAAATTGAAAAGGATATACACCTGTCAAGGCAGGTCTAATATGACATTTTTATTTTTTAAATGGTTTTTGACTTATTGAAAGAACTATGCCCAAAAGGACAAGATTTATTAATCAGGTTTGCCACTTGCTATAACTTTTTTTTAATAATACTTTTGCCTATTTGTACCTATCTACATATAAGTCGTTAAATTAGCACCATAAGCTTTGCAAAAAGTTACAAATACTTATTTCCAGTACGGCAGTTTATTCCACATAATACAATCACAAACACGCCTTTTACAAATTCACATGGCACTCCACAAAACTCAACGAAAAAACATCCTAAATAGGTATTTCCCACAAATACCTGTGAAACCTTTAGCGACATTTGACTTCAACAACATTTTGTATCGCGATCGTGTTACCCAAGCCCTCAATACGCTGTAACACTGGCTACATAATCAACGTGTAAGTAAATACGTCAGGCAGGTCTCGCTGGACACGACTTTGGAACACAGGGACCGACTCAGGATGAACTTACGGGGGTATCGACGATGTTTTGTATCGCAAGCCCTCAATACGCTGGAACACTGGCTAAATAATCAACGTGTTAGTAAATACGTTAGGCAGGTCTCACTGGACAATACTTTAGAACACAGGGCCTGAATCAGGATGAACTAAGTAGGTCTGATAGACATGGGATAGGAAGAGGAACACTTCCAAGCTCCTACGTTAGAAATTTTGATACCTCAATCTAGTTAATCTTTAGCAAATTCTGAATTCTAGACAACATATTTCAAAATATCAAGTTAATTTTATTGCGTCATCACATTCAATCTCGAGACCTAAGGATATTTAAATCTTTCAAAGGGATTCTACACTTCTTAAACCAAAACTTTCAGAATCCATACGTAAAAGGCAGATCCCGCAACTTTTCTACCCCAGTGTCTTCAACCATGGGTACTTTATGGGTGAAACAGCTAAAATTTTTTGCCGGGTGCAAAATATTCCGATTCGAGCTTAGCTTTAAAATTTTGATATTTCAACTGAGTGTATGTACCCATTGCCTATGTATCTTCAGTCCTGAATACAGCCCTGCACACCAGGACAGCGGGCCTCGACACGGACCTGCGACACACAGACACTACCGTATCGGGTTACTGATTTAGAGGTAGATGTCGCCACAATGTGTCCGCGAGATGCTGTTTTTAGCATAGAGAAGCGGGTTTTGTGCTAGATTGATTTTGATAATGGCGCTAGATGTTTATCGTAGCTAATAATTATCAGGCTAGTATTTAATAATACTAACTAATAGACTAGGTTTAGTTCAGTACACTTAGGTGTCTCTGCATCTAGTAAGTACCCTATCATTTAAATTCTAGTTACCTCGGACGCATAACGGATAATGACGTAGTAACCAATAAAAAAAATTGCGGTAAAAAGAAATTAAGTACAAGGCTTCAAGGCAAGGATAGCATATTTTCCGTTTGCATTAGTAATCGGTTTTTGACTCGCTATTCCTTGTACTCAGTCCTCACCCTAAACCAAGTGTCTTGTAGGAAACAAGGCTAAACGCTGTATGTGATAGTTCGCTTCACTTTATTTCTGTAGGTTGTGTTGTGTTGTCACATGTGGACATTTACAGTTAGTTTACGCTTTTTGGCACGAAACCGACAGCAAAAAATAAAAAGTTCTCTATTTATTTATACCGCACATTTAGAGTCTGAGCACTTATAGCTGTTGTACTCTGTGTAGGGTACTTTTAGTAAAAACCTGTCTTAATTTTCTTATGGAAATTTATTACAGGGTGCCACGTTACATGTGTACTAAGCCAAAAGGGGGTGATTCTGGACCCCAAAGAGATCAACTTGTGAATAATTTTATTTTTTAATTGTTTTTTTTATCCTAAACGTGTTATTTTACACCTTTTATTGTATTATTTAACATTTGAAAATATTTTGTATTTTTTTTTTCAGTAAAACCAGTGTTTTGTCATGACATTAGTACAAAAAAAAATGTGTAAATCCTTTTAAATTTCAATACAATAATAATAATAATGTAAGAATACATGTGAAAAAATACGAATATGAAGAAAAAATCCACAAATTTTCTCAAAAACGTAAAAAACAAACGTTATTGAAAAAATCGTCGAACAAAAGATTATCATCCCCTTGAGGTAAACCCCCTTTCCGCTATGTACACATGTTTCATGGCACTAATAGGTCCCATTTACAATTAAAGACGCGATAAATTTATAAAAATGTTTAATTCATACTCTACACTACTTACTCGACTAAAAATGCTTACTCACATAACTTAAAACATTAAAAATTACAACATATCAAAATATTTTACATCCATACCTACTCTAACATAGAATAGTTTACTCACTAAACTTGCCACACTAAAAGCAACAAATAAACCCCTCCAAGCCACATATCGCGAAAGGCACGTTACCTGACAGATGCCTGACAAATTTATGCGGCAGATAATCTTATCGAATCAGACAACATATGGTTTTATTGCCAACTTTCGACCCACTGTCACAGAATAATACAAACCATCTTGCTTTCTAGTCGACGATACGAAGGCATTCGGGTATCTTAACTGGGCCTATAATTCGCGAAACAGAGTTGTTAGAGGCCTAATGTTAAGATAGAAATTCAGGACTGTAACTTTAGTGTACAAAATTAGATCGGAAGAAGTCTTTATATTGCAAAGCAAATTTTGAAACACACTTCATGTAACATTGGTTTTTAAAGTTTGTAGGCTATCAGTGGCTTTCAATAATCATCCTCAAACTAATTTATTTAATTTTCATAAAATGTTTCGATACAGTCTAAGCCGGCCGATGTGGCCCGGCAGGCGAAGGTCCGCCTGTGACGCAGGAGATTGCGGGCTCGATTCCCGCCTTGGGAAAAATGTTTGTACGATATGCAAATATTTGTTTCTGGTGTTCTGGGTATTTTCTATGTATAATAAAAAATATCTTTCTATGTAATGTATTGTATTAAGTATATCAGTCATCTAGTATCCATAACACAAGCTCACATCAACAACAGGGGCTAGATGATGCTGTGTGGATTGTACAGCATTTTTTATTGTTTTAAGGGTGGGAATAGTGGGGATCGCTGATAGACAGATGACAAATATGTAGTAGGAACAATTCTCGCGTACTTATCGCGTTTATTTACTTTACCCGACGTTTCAACAGTCTTACACACTGTCGTGGTCACAGGATGACTAGAGCACAGTATTGTGTCGGATAGTAACAGTAAGATTTTAGTAGCTATGTAATAAATTTAGATGCATTTTTTTTTTCTCAATTGTCCCCTAGATAGTTTCCAGGATAAAATAACTTCAGATAAACCAGGTATGCCACGTGAGATAAAAACACCAGGAAACCTCAGTTATCATGAACGTTTCGCCAGCTCATGAGTTAGAGGTGCATTAGCGACTCAGATAGGATATCTCAACGCCTCACCCTCGAGACGTGACGTAATGTTGCTGAATACAGCATGTTTGCCGTCTGTTCGGACTTTTCGTCACATTCGTGAAGAACTTTTTACTGAGGTAAACCACACCAGTTATAAATTCCATTAAAATACCTATAATATATGTTAAAATTACAATAAAGCCAAAACGGGTTACACAGATAATATAAAACAAAGAAAGAAACAGCAAAGATATGTCAATGGAAAGTCGAACGTCAATGATACATTATCTCAAAATATAAAAACCAATTATGTATAACAGAGTTAGTATAGAATAGAAATTCATGACATCTAGACGAAAGAGACAAATGATCATCTTAATAATAGCAAAGTGAGGTGAGACAGTAGAGAAAGTCCTTGAATTTGATTTTAAAAGTGATAACCAGACTAACTTTGTTGGCGTCGTATTGGGGTGGACTTGTCCAGCTTTGGACGTTTTAGGCTGAACCACATTTACCACATTTTCCCGCCGGAAGCGAAACCTTGTTTAAATATTCTGAATTTACTTAAACGAGTCATTTGCAGCACTAGATTCTGAAAAATACTATAAACTCTAAAATTGCGACGCTAAAAGAACTTACTGGTATTGACGAAGGGAAATGAATAAGCTGGTAAGACATGAGTGATGGTTGAAAGATGAAAAGTCTTGGCAAAAATACAAGCAAGCAAAGTGACAAAGCAAAACTAGTGTAGCATAAGCTTAGTTTTGATAAATACCGGTTGTACACTGATTTCAGATCTAGTTCATATTTACGAGGAGTGATAATCATGATTTGTCTATTATTCAGTTGTGAACTATCGCTGGTAATGATTTGTTCGTATTGTAACGCATATCGTTACACTAATGCTGTAGGCGTCTACTCCACAAAACGATATCGAAAGTTTCAATAACACTATTGATACTATTTCATGACAAATCCTGGGTAATATGCTAAGATACATTATGGAACCCTTAAAATAATGGGTCGCATCGGTGGACATGGACGGAAGTGGGTAAGGCAACGTTTCACAGTATTGATTATAATACTGTAAAAAAGTTAATTTAATTATCCTTAAATATTTTAATTATTCAGAAATCTAGGAGTTGGGCGTTGACACTAACCACATAGTTTGTAAAGCTTCAGTAGTCCTTTATGTAAAAGTGCTCGGAATATAAGATTTATACCATTATTTTATTATTATTATTCATGTAGTAAACTCGTCACATTATCTAAAGCCGGGTACATACCATGTTACGGGCGTAATGTAACATTCGCAGCGAGCATGATACGTTAAATTGCCGTGTGCTAAAATCCGTCTCGTTGCTCGTTGCGAGCGCCTTCTTCCCCCGTACTGACTGCACGAATACTCGCTGTGTAACACTATATTACATTATATTACGCCCCGTAACGCCGGTCAGTAATATGAAGTTATATGTGACATCGTAGGATGGTGGGCAAAATTTCCATTGTCAAGGATCAGCTGCTGCAGCCGACTCTATAATCTCTTCAACGAAGGTATGATAACATTTGAATTAGCTAACTGGGCAACTCTGTCGTTTTGCTCCGTATATATCGCAATTGATTTACGTAGTAGACGCGTTGATAGATTTTGGAAATATAATTCAGTTTTTATCTTTCTATTGAGTTACTCAGGGCACAAGCTAAAAGACAGAAGACAAGATAGAGAGTATAGATAAGTTCTGTAAAGTGCACGTGCTCCTAAAAACACAAGGCAATGATAAAATAGACCAATCAATAATAAACGACAAATAAGAAAAGCTGCCAAAAGACCATGATATGGTAAAGAGTTTTTTTACAAATATAAACTTGATTATAAGACTGCTCTATTTCTCATCCAACATTTGGTTTACCGAGTGGAAAAGTGTCCCTACACTTTTTAACACAAACATCATCCTTAACACCACTTACAAAAACCACGCAAATGCAGAAAACTTAAAACCAGACTTCCTTCCACACATTATTCTGCTGCTATTACGCACGTCATAATACCCGGGTATACCTACACCTACCCGGGTATAACTCACCCGGTTTCACCCAGGTTCATAATGGGCCGTAATAGACCCTCGTCCTTCAGGTGTTACGTATGAATACCCTCTTCAGCGCTGCTGCTAGAAGTTTCTCACATTTTTGCGTGCTAAATAGAACAGTTAGGAACGTGCCTTTAGTTTCACAGTTGGGATGTTTGAGGAGTGGTGACTCTGGTGAGTTCTTAGCGTAGTGTAAAATTATTTGGACGAGTAAGACATAAATACACTTAAAACATATGTACTTTTGTGCTCTTTCAAACGAAATCAGTTGAGGATACGCATTTGGTTTGTTCAAGAAATTGACATTTCTTATTAGCATTTTACTAATAATTTTTGGGAATAGGTATTTGCATTTATTTATTAAACGTTCATATATTTGACGACCGATGTGGCGCGGCGGGCGAAGGTCCGCCTGCGACGCAGAAGGTTGCGGGTTCGATTCCCGCCTTGGGACAAATGTTTGTACGATCTGCAAATATTTGTTCCGGGTGTTCTGGGTATTTTCTATAGGTATATAATAAAAAATATCTATCTATGTTATATATTGTATTAAGTTTATCAGTCATCTAGTACCCATAACACAAGCTCTGCTTACTTTGGGGCTAGATGATGCTGTGTGGATTGTCCAGCATTATTTATTTATTTATTTATTTTATTTATTAAACGCAGACAACGTAGTCCACTAAATAATACAGTATGCATATGTATACATAAGAATAATAAATGGCTTATAATTTTGCTGTTAGTCTGCAAAAATGATACCGAAACTATGTTTTTTTTACAAAAATCCCATTCATTTTATCTCTCCGGGCTGATAATGTTCCTCTCCGACTGGACCTAGGAGTATTTATTGATAAGTTTGTGCTAACAACCCATGACTCACCTCATTCTTAAACTCAATCCCAGTATCCTTGTATCTATCCAACAGGTCTTGAATCTCCGCAACAGCCTCATAATCGTAGGATTTCACGAGTCTACATTCAGCTCCGTTAGCTGTCGTAATGTAACCTTGTGTTGTTAGCATGATCTAAAAGAGCTTGGTCTTCCGTGAAATAACCTACCTGCGATAAGAAAAACTACACCTTATTATTAAATTATACGAAAACCCACAAATAAAAAAAATACTTGCTTGCACCAGGTTTTCCAAGACAAAGTAGCGATTCCACGTCTAGAAATCAATGAAGTTACTAATAATCTAGAAATATACATACCTATCTAATGCAAAATTTCTAGATCTATCTTTTGAGTCAGATTGACATGTAGAAGAAGTAATAGACATTTCTGTACTGAGTGGAACGTTGTGGGTTTAAACCGCGTAAATAGAAGTCGTACATTTTTGGAATACATTTATATACATATGTAATTAAACATCTTTCTCCTATCAACTTTCGAATTTATAATATCAATTGCTGTGATTTTCTGTATTTTGTTTTATCTAACCTTATTTCCACTGTTGAATTCATCACCAGCGGCGGGAGTCTATCAAATTCAATAGTGAAATGAACTAACATTTTATTAACTGGTCAAATTAGACTCGAAAATATTTCCATTCTCTATTCAAGACTTTCACCCGTGGGTGTGGTCCTTAAGATTCATTTGAAGCCATCTCGTTACTTCTGTAACAGATTATAAAGTCGTTTAAAACATTTTAATGTTTGCCGCTGTATCCATTCAGGCATAGAATTACGCTGAAACGGTAACCGAGAAATGTAGGTAGGAGGAAAAATATGTAATGTTTTAATATGCCCATCTCTCTTTAAGGCACAAGTGAAAGCGTTCTCTTTGAAGAGAAATGCTTGATTCCTGTTTTTCATAAAATTCAACAAGCTTGCATACAAAATCGAAGCGGCACTTTATGCCAGACATCATGTTTGTTTATTTAATTTTGTGTTGAAAATAAAGAGTTAGGTATGTATTGTATCAAAGGCCTGCTGCTGCTGTTTACTGATGCATAACAGAAGTGAAGTTAAGCATTCTTGCCGTTGACAAGTTGATTCGACTTCACGATCATCTCGCTTATTCCTTTATCCCGTCCATGAAGTCATTAGTGATGATTAGTGAGAATATTGATTATCGTCTTAGTCGACCAGTGAAACTCGCGATTTTCACATGTCAGACATGTCAGTCTTGTTTGCACGGTCTGGATATTCTTCTGTCTCTTAGATTTTCTCTATCTGGCTACTAAATCAATCGTCTATTTGCTGATGACAATTGGAAATCTCGATTCATGTGCGTCAATCGTCACTTCTCCCAAAGAAATGTGACGAGGGGACGTGTTGCATAATGAATGCTGAGCGCTTATGCGTCATTTAACTGATGCATTCATTACATCGTCTACTATTTACTTTTTCCAGAGGACTTGTGTTGTGTTTACCTAAATATTTGGTTGGTGTTTTGGTCTGGTCATGATACATTAATTCAATTATTGCTCGTCAATATCAGACTTCACGTGCGTCATTCTGGCTACACTATCAAACCCGCTACTGATGATATGCATCATCATCTTGACTATTGCGCGTCACTTGTCACTACACGTCCAAATAAATGTGACCTGCGGACGTGTCATTAAGTCATTTGTCACCTGATGAGTGCCAAGCGTTAATGCGTCATTCAAGTGATGCGTTCATTTCATCATCGTCTATACAATTTTAACATTCACTTGAGAATCTTGATTATTGTCTGCAATGGTAAGTATGTAGAAATTTTGATTCCTTTTCGTCACTTGTCACTTTGTCCAAAGAACTTTAATGTATTACATATGTACATCATTCATTACTTAGTGGCTATAAATTTTTGATTAATAAGATTATTCGTCAACATCAGAATACACGAGCATAATTGGCTACACTGTCAATCCTATTGCTATACGTAGAAATTTTAATTCGCTCGTCCCTTGTCACTTCGCCCAAAGAAATGTGACGTGCGGACGTGTCATTAGTCGCCTGATGAATGCCGAGCGTTAATGCGTTATTCAAGTGATGCGTCGGCCACGCGCTGAGCACTTATTCTGCTATCGCTCATAATTTATGAAGGTGGCACGTGAATTTAAATACTGTGGGCGTGGAAATACGGTGGTTATCTAGATTTTCACTAAGAAAGCACGTGGTCAAGTGCAGACGGTTTTGTGTTTTCTGTCCTTGTGGGTATAATGTTCACTAGGCAACTGGGGTCATTTTTCTGCAAATGATTATAGTCAGTTCGAGTCAGTTAAAACTGAATCAATATTCCGGAGACAGGGCATAATGATGAACAATGGGGTGCCTTTGTCCAGTGGACAGAAATATGCTGAATATAGAAGAAAATAAATGGGAGATCTAATTAAGAATTATTGAAAGCCAAGTATACGATTCCTATAGAGTGTGTCAGTCTCTTAAAACACACGAGGTATGAATCTTACTTTCTCCTGAGTGATACATAGTGCTTTATACTACACCTACGAGGAAAATAAACCATATTCCAAAAAAGAAGTTGCACTCTTCTCGTTTTTCCAATACACGAAATCTTAATAAATTTTGTATATATTTTTCTTGTGTATATTATTGGATTTCTCGGGTAATAGGTTTACAAGCACTGCTTGAGCAGTTTCTTTTATTACTGGCTGTGTCATAAAATCTTCACTATCGCTCGACGACCTAACTCAAATGTAAATTTCGAAGAAATCCCGCGAATGCCTCAGACACTTGGTTCTTTCTTTGAATTACTGTTCCGAGAACGAAAGAGGCCGATATCATATGGCGCTTTTTGTAGTATAACCTAATATGAAAATAACCATAGCTAAAGGCTAAAATCTCAGAAAATAAAAAAATAACACGTTAGAAATGGATTTCTATACATTATTCTCTCCCGGCAAACGCGTAAGAAATGATATTCCAGAGTTTTTCGACAAGCATTCTAGTGCGCCTGCAATAACGTGCTTTCTAGCTCAAGTTAGGAAAAGGAATAAGTCACTTTCCGAGCAGGTGTAGTGTATAAATCGTTTTCTCATCTCAAAGTAGCCAGATATGTAAAACCACTGAGCGTGAAAGATCACAATTTTATATTTCCATCTCATTTAACCCTTTCCTATCAGCATTATGTTCAATTAAACGTTTAATGTTCAATAAAGGTCCGTAAGTGTAGTTGGTGCACTGAGATTGGCTAATGAATGACCTAGAATCCGTGCAGTAATCAGTACGGGTAAATCTTTGCCGGCTGGACTAAATCTTTACTGTGGGGCTTGGGCTTAGAGCTCCTGGAAGAGTCTATAAGGTGGAGTTTGTGATATAAAAATTAAAGAATACCTTACGTGTTTGTTCTCTTTTTAGAATTTTAAACCAAACAAAAATTATCGATAGTCAACCTGAACCCACTGGTGAACATAACTGAATTCACCAGCAAGAGATTATTCCCTGATTTTATAGGGTGAATTTGCATATGAACTTGTGATTTTATAGTGGTCAATGTAAAAGAAAAATAGAAAATAGTAAATTTTATTTCTAACTCAAAGGACAAATAAGTACATATATTAATTAAACAACAAAGAACTTGCTTGAGTCGCAAAATGGTCTCTGTCTCATCATATGTGAGTTGGTGGCTTTTAATTAGCAGCAATAATAGAGATTATGACGGATCTAACAACCCAGTGTGGATAAACTGGAAGGCTGTTCTGGATAGCACCCAATCCAGCATAATTATTTTTATTTTACAATTTATTTTAAATTGGTGTTTGTCGATCGTTGTCTTTTTTAATCGACTTCAAAAAGGAGAAGGTCCTCAGTCCGTCTGTATGTTTTTTTTTAATTTTTTGTATGTATGTTACTTGATATCTCCGCCTATGGTTAACCGTTTTTACTGATTCTTTCACTTTTATATAGAGAATGATCCCGAGGTGATTCCATAAAAATGTTATTCCCGAGGGATTAGTTAAAAAACAACAATATTTTGGAAGAATCACGACTAATGGATTCCATTACAACGGGTGTCAACAGCTCAATACATGTGTCATTAAACTAAATTAGACTTGAATTATATCTAGATGTCGCCAGTATAAACTCAATTTTTTTGCACGTGAACATAAACCTTCGGTCTGGGAAAGCACAGAGAAAGTAAGGCAGGGGTGATTCCGTTCGTCCAAGATACTAGATGAATATTATCTAATCTATTATCTAACGGAATTTGAAATCGGTTTATAATTATTTAAAACACGCCAATTTATTTAAACAAATTCTAGAGTTTAGTTTAGAGCCATCGGTGTATTCATCGACAGATCAAATCGTTTTTCGTTTTGATTGTGTTTTATTTCTATCACCGGTTTACCACCATTTTAGAATAGTTCAACTTAATGTGTATTTTTATTGCGGTGAAGGGCGAATCGCTTTTATTGCAAACTTGTAAGATGAACTGAAAAATATTGACTGAAGAGTTGATTAATATGAGCTTATTTGATTGTTATTTTTTTTTTTGTTAATAAAGGCTAACCTCAATATGAGCACTACTATAACTATAACCTTCTGCACTCTATCTGTAAAACCTACGTTTTTAAATTATGGGATTCAGAATGACATATCTGTCATGCTGTCCCGCTCAGATCAAATTCACGACGAGCGGGAGAGCATGAAAAATTACGTCACTCTCAACTCCATTCTTTGAGTACGCAGGTTCTATCTGCCATCGCTTTATAGCTGTCCAAAGTATCCCTACATACCATAATGCTATAACATCCTGCAATCATTATAAAACGTCAAAATGCTTTATGTGACCAGATTCTGTCTAATTGTACCTAATGTGCGCAGAAGTGTACCGATTTATCTGTGGGCCTGTATTGGACGAAAGGTGGCATGGAGCGAAGTGAATAAATTTTAAGTGTGCTAAATGCGCGCTATTTTGTGAAAAGGATAGGCATAGGATTTCGTGTTCTCAACAGCGGGACAGAGCATACGTTTTTGGAACGGCATAAGAGCAAAAATCAAGATTTTGCTTATTTTCAAGAAAACTACACTAACTTATAAGAGTACTGATAAGAAACTGGTTCAAGGAATCAAATAATTAGTAATGAATGAACAGCGAACAGCGAAACACTTTCATGTTTTTTTGTATCGTATTCTTTTTGATCAATCGTGTTTTCATATTCTAGGAACCAAAGAAACAATGTTGAATTTTATGTAATTCGACTTTTTTACCGGGATCCCGTGAGTACTGAGATCTAGGCCAAGGTTGATAACCAAACCCGTTAGGTTCGCCTCTAAAGGTATTTTCGGTTGGAATAAGCAAGGTTGTTTTTGCTTTGTAGAGAATACATTTTTCATTGATAAAAAAACAATACAAACACTATAATAAAATGGTGGACATGAGATTTCCACACATAAAAATTATCGGTTAAAGAATTCTCGCTCAGTAAAGTTATTTATTAGTTATTGATTGTCATTATTTTAACGTGTTTTTTTATATCTCGCCTTTTGTATGGCGCGAGGTGAACAGTTAAGTCGCATGGGTAATCTGTGTGTATGTTGGTAAATTGTTACCTACTCCTACAAAAACATAAATAGAAGATACCCCAAGACAAAAAAAACGTGTATAAAATACAGTAAAAACGTCTCCACACCTTTTTAAGTCTCTCCCATTGTCCAGTCCATCAGATCGTAGCTTGGTTCACTTTGCACAACTCATACAATCCATTATTTCGATAAATAGGTGCTATAACGCTATTCATCAAATAAATCTTTCTAAAATAAACCCTAACCTTCAACAATTAGGTGTCAGGATAGCGCGGTCAGCTTATGTTCGAAGCTTAGTGTGGAACAGCTGGGTAGGTTATTATATTGAGGACAAATCAATTTTGTTTGAAACTATGAATAAAATATGTAGATATGACTTAAGTGTAGGCCAGTGTAGCGAGAATGTAGCCCTCTAAGAGGTATATTAGCTCTATTTTTATAGTTGATAGACCTTCGTTTCACCACAATCTCACCCGATGAAAAGTTATGTCACGTTTAAATACGTTAGAGGTCTACTTCCTCTAGGCAGGCCCCCTACATTCTTCGAAAGTCATTTTGCCCGGATCTATCTGAGCGTAATACAAGTAATTACTTAATTTTAAACCTTTTCAGAAACGTTCGTCTTTGCTTCATTTCACGCAATACAAACTGACAAACATGCAATCATAACCATCTTAATAAATGTTTATTTTTATTTTATCGTTTCAAAATAATATCATGAAGGAACTATTGGTCCAAACCCCTTCCGGTTTGGACCAATAGTTTGGACGAACTAGAGGCGCACTTAAAAAAGTGGACCTCAGTTGCGCAAAATATAGAAGTGTGGAAAGAGGTAAGGGAGGCATTTGCCCGTGTTAGACAGAACAACTTATAAAAAAACAGCCCTTATAATAATAATAATTTATTCAAAATAACTTAAGACTAAAAGGATAACAAAGTTCATCTAAAATTTAAATGGAATTAGAATAAATTCATTTAGCCACGCAAAGTAAAACTTAAACATTCAGGGAACGGTTCTTATGTGAAATGAACTAATGGTGCAGCGACGCAAAAAATTAAAGCTTTCTAATAATAATAAGTCAGCCTGTAGTAACCCAGCGGTTTTCCCTCTCCCCTGTGGCCGGGTGTCGTGAAACTTGTATTTTATTTTACAGAGGCTGACCTCTGTCTTTGTGTTATGAAACCTTACCTGTTTGTGAAAACTATTATGCTCCTTTGATAAATTATTATTGTTACGAATATTTGCTCAGTTTTGAAAGAATATAAGCTTGCGGGGTGTATTTTTGCGGTTTTTGAGTTTTAATACAATCTTACATTTGCATAACGTACTAAGTTTGTTTTTTTGCTGGTTTATTTAGGTACCTACTTATTGAAAGTTATCAAGATTAGTAGGATATTTATAGGATTTTCGTAAAAAAGGTAAACTGGACTCTATCCACAGATCTCTATCGAAATAGATTTGAGTAGTTTAAACAGAATCTTACCGCAGTTCCCTACCTATAGTTTGTGACAGTTTAATGTTGCGCCTTTGCATTGCAGTCAGATATATTTAATGCTGTGATTTTTTTACATTAATATTTTCTAAAATTAGACCTTATCATTATTTAAAAAAACTCTGTGAGATCGCTTCTAGAAATTTCTTATGTCCGAGTAGATAGATAGCAATAGACGCGTATGGTAGTAGCGTCAGCAAAACAGAGAGCGTGCGTGCGATAGTAACACGCGAATAACTCGCCGTTTGAGATTAGACACCGAATAGCGGTTACGGTAGCGTTGACAGAAAAAGTTAACATAATTTCATTTATTATGGTTTAGGTAGGTTCACGTGTAGGATATGAAAGAACATAAGACTCCCCAGAGTACAAAACATTTAATACATTTTAGTATCTTAGTAAGGCTTCCTTAACCAGTTACGAAGACTATTATATTTTCATTTTTATTTTAAGTTAGGCACCGATACCAGTGACAGGACCAAATAATATTTAAAATTTATATACAAATTTAAAACTCACAAACAAGGCATCAGCAAAACAGCCTAGCAGAGATTTGGTTGGACCTATCGGCGAATGGTGTACAAACTTACACAGCCTTCATTGACTTTGAAGTACCATCAGCAAACAAGTACCTACCTGTCTAAACAATACTTCTCGAACAAACTCACAAGCAGAACTAGATCAACCACAATAATTAATACAATCACCATATTGCCACACGAGCATAATCGAATTCAAATGAAAACAAACCAATTTGTTATGCATACAGTACCTATTAAGGCTCCATACAAAAGTAGCCTAATGAACAATTCATGTATCTTATCCCATTTGTACTTATATACCGTTTAAATAGTGTGTAGTGTATCTTAGGCCTCCTATTCACTAGGGGACGAGTCGGCGCGACTCGTGTTCCAGAAAATGTCGGGTGAAGTTGAACTATGTCGTAATGCCATGCCAAAATGAATGAATGAATTGAATGAATGAATTAACACTTTTTTCACTTAAAAAATAACATAATAAACGCCTTATATCTACATGCAGACTTGTTGCTTGGCAACATTACGCGACTCGTTCCTAGTCGTGTTTCTTATTCTTTTTGGTGTAATCCTACTCCATACTGTAAGTCTGTCTGCCTTGGAACCGTTATGCTCGCGGACCGTAAAGTTCATGAGGAACTTCGTCCTACACTCAGGTTGTGGATGATCTCCATGCCGAGGTTTACTCCACGGATATTTTATGGGGTCTTTCAAATAAAGCAATGTAAAGAATTTACAACGTTGGCAGTGCGCGTATAACGTCTCCGATATGATGTTGCAGGCGTCTACAAACTGCGATGACTGCTTCTCATCAGGCGGACCGCACGCTTGTCTGCCTTCTTTGTGGTGAAAATAAAAAGCAAGCGATACGTGTCGCGGGACATTTGTCTCCTAGTGGATACGAGGCCTAAGTGAGTCCGTATCTTCATGGATGCTCTAAGTATTCAAAGTGTTCAATGAAAGTTATCTTTGGCTATAGAATTTCAATTGGCTTACTTTGTAGCGATTTAAGAGCTAGTTGGAGAGTAGACGTTATTTGTAGATGAAGCCATTTTCTTTACTTTATGATTTCTTGAGTTTTAATAGTTTACCTATAAAGGGCCGACAAAAGTGTAATTGGCGTTTATAGCAAAGTCATGATAGTAAAAATGTTAGCACTAGGTACATATCTAAATGTATCATAATACGACACAATTTGCTCTCAATATTGAGAAAAAATATATATATAAACCTGATCATAAATATTATAAACTGAATCAGAACTTTGAACCTATAGCTAACTTCGAGCAATATGTTTCTGAATTTATTTTTGTATATTATAAGTATTTTAACTATAGTCTGCAGTTAGCTCAATTGTTTCAATTGTAAATACTTGTTTAAATTTGTTTATATTATTTGATTGTAATTATCTTTGTTAATAAAAATATCACTTAATAAAGTATTTTAAACGTAACAGTAAATAAAAAAGCGTTTTATTCTTATCAACAACTTGTAGAGGCAACTCTCCCAGAATCAGACTCAATCTCACACTGATCTAACGTAACGTTAAGTAACATAATCTCTCCCTGGAGGTTCCCCTACCCTTATCACACATTACGTTAAACGTTCACGGTGTTACGTTGATTTACGTGATACGTGGTTAATTAACTTGATTGCTGTGTAATTTGTTGAGGATGACGGGTAATGGGAGTGCCAGATTATGTTGTGTGAACATTTCGAGTTGAAATACTTTGACGATTTGTAAGCATAATTGTAACGTGACTTCAAAGTCAAAGTCAAAAACTCTTTATTTCCATAAATACAATAAATGTATACTTAGAAAAGGTCCAATTCTTAACAATTAAATACTGACACGGAAATAAATTGATATTTTTGATTTCAGTCGCTTCGGTATGTAGACAAAAGTAAAGAAGCGACGAAGAAACCGTTAGCCTGTTTGTATGTAGTTATTTTTTTTTTTGTTTCAGCAAATCTCAACCTTTTTTATCCTCTAGATAATCTAATATTTTATAGTAGGTAGGCCTTTTTACACAGGAAGGTTTTGACAATTTGTTTGAATTTATTTACTGATAATTTTTGCAACTAACTAGGAGTTTTGTTGTAGAAGCGTATACATTGCCCTTTAAAAGATACATTAATTTTGTGTAAAGCTTGTGATGTAGAAACCAAAGTATTACGGTTGATTAAGTTTTTTTTTCTAAATAGCGCGTGTTTAATGTTTGAACAGACGACTTTTATTCTATAGAAAATTACCACACCGCTGTCTTATTAAAATTTACTTAGTTTATTTTATCAGTTGAGCTACTTCTAGATTGTTTGCAGTTGTCTTTTTTTTATTGTATATAGTACTAATTCAAACTTGTTATTATTATTAAGCGTGTTTTTTTTAAGTAATGTACTTAGTTCACATACAAAAGGTAGTCAAGGAATAAATTTGTTTCCTCCAAACCCAAATACAAAAACATTAAGCCACGTCAAAAGCATAAACCCACGTCCTCATACACCAGAAACCATAAAAGCATTACCGAATAAAGGCAGTTTCACATGCAGTGCATAAATCTGATATATCACGACTATAAAGCGGTTGTACATTGGAGTATTATGGACTAGACTGAGAGTGCTCGTAAACCTGAGGGTAAGAGCGATGCACATGCACTTCGATATGAACAGAAACGGATTGTCAAATAATGTGTTCAGTTCATACACACAGTGTGTTACGGAACATATTATTCAGATGAGGAATCATAAAATGCATTACGGTTATCTTGTGCCTACAATACAAGCTCTGCTTACGTTAGGCAAGCTCATGTTTTGTGAAAAAGTCATGTATTAATTATTTATTTATTACGTAATCCCTGGCCGTGTGGTGCCGGATTAGAGTTTGTAGCCCAGGGGTACCCTACGTAAGGGATATCTACCGGGGTGCGGGTAGCAGCGCCTCCTGCAGAACAGTGTTATCCCCAACCCCCATGCAAGCGTGGAGATTATGGGCATACATAATCTCTTAAGGGGTGTAACATCCCTATGATAAAAGCCAACAAGACGGAGGACGGAATCAGGAGGAGGCCTACGTCCAGCAGTGGACCAGTACAGGCGATAGGTGACCGCCTCTTTGAGGTCACCTTGTGCTTACCTATGATTCTCTCTTCTAAATCGTTGCTCTCAGCTCGTAAGCTTGTTTCGGGTCACCTTGTAGAAATGATACTATCTCCTACATTGTTGCTCTGGGCTCGTAAAACAAAAGTGAGACATAAATCGCCCTTCATGACTGTACGCATCCGGGGTTTTCCGACATGTATGAGAAAATATTTTCCATTCTTGGCAAAGGATTTTCGTTGGCAAGTATGCTCTGCTCTAATTTTCCACACAAAATTTACGGGCTGATTTGTAAATATATTTTTTATATATTAAAACTTTTATTAAAACAAGCTTATACGTCCTCTAGTATCAAAGTGCTTGGGAAGACCAATCCAACGAACCCAAACTCGACGGGGTTACGTCGTTTCGTTTAGGAGTTCCTATGGCCACCTTCTGTCTCCATCATAAGACCAGCTCGATGGTCTTATGATGGAGACAGAACAACTACAAAATTTTTACTTATATAAATCAGTAAATAGATAGAAATAACTCAGTTATAAGGAAAAGAAATCCCACTAGGGTTTTATTGCCCCCACACAAAACTGCACTGAGTGGGAAAAATTGTTCTACCATGACTGTAAAAGTATATAACAAAATTCTTAGAGATACATATAAGAGTACTGCCTACTAGTAAATTTAAGACAAAACTGCGTAGTTGGCTCTTAGAAAAATGTTTTTATGACATTATAGAATTTTATACTCAATAAATTACCTAGTTACATAATTTAAATATTATACGTCCAAAATAATGGAAAAACTGTTCCTCCTCCTAGCTTTTAAGATCTTTTTTATACACAGTTTCAACAATAAATTTCATATCATTTCATTGCATCGTCACCGAACTTACATTAGTAAGCCGAATTTCAGCTCAATCAGTTGAGGATTGCAACTATAGTACCAGTTGGTACTAAAGTTTAGTTGCAAGATTTATCCCACACATACTAACAGGGCAAGTTAAATGAAAGTTTGTAAAATTGTGCTTCTGCCGGTGTATAACTTACGTTTTATCTGAGAAAAACACGTTCTAACCTCGGGCTTATAACTACATCATTTAAATATTTTTTTCTCTGGTTGCTGTCCCTTTGCCGGGAAAAGGCCTCTATTTTCTCGATCCACTCCTCGCAATTTAACGCTGTCACAGGCCATGTTGGATTGTGCGTTATGCTAGGTACATACCTAATGTAAAATTTCAACTTAATTTGTTCAGTAGTTTTGGAGTGAAGTTACAATAACTATCCTAAGCAAACAAACATAGGACATACATTAAAAAAATTACGGATAACAGATAACAGACAAGGACCAATTTTCAAGCGAAAAGCACAAAGAAAACCTGCAAGTAACACTGACATGACTTTAAGAATAAGGTACTCCCGGTTTTACTTTAAGGTGGTTAGTAGCTCTGGACAAAAAAATCGGGCTTTACTATTTTCTAGGTTCTACAAGTAATTTATATGGCAGATATGTAGTTTTGCGCACGTTGTGAGTCATTTCCTAGTAACCTTTGCTAGAAGAAAGTTTGAATCATTTGTAGTTTTGGAGTCTATCGACATAATGTTGATTTTATTGCCTGTTTTTTACGGAACCCTTCGTGTGCGAGTCGACTCGCACTTAGCCGTTTATTTAAATACAAGTTGTCACTTACCACCTTAAATTCAGATCAATTAAAACACCGACCAGGCTTTAATTCTTCAAGAAAACCTTTTAAAGGTTCTGTACGTAAACCATTTCCAAACAACGTCGAAACTTTTCACTTTCGACGTTTTCGGAAAACCTGAAAGTAAAGCAACATATCCCAACATACCACCGTTTAACCCTACGGGCAACCACCTGTTGCCCACACGACATCACATCCTACACGTGCATACGCACACACATACATAAACACATACACACATAGGCCGGAACGGCCCGGGACATGGGACCGAAAGATTTCGCGACGGAAAATTAAATTTATTTCACGCTGAAAGGTTTATTTTCGGTTGGCTGCTGGTAGGCTGTTGTGGGTGAAACTTTTACGATGTGTAATGGGTGAAAGGTGTTGGTTTGATGTTTTGTTGACAGCTGGTTTGGGGTGTTGTGTGATTTTGGGTTAAAATCCCGTGCTGAAATTCGCTTGAAAGTTAAGCTGGTGTTGATATCCTGCTAATATTATAATACCGAAAGTTTGTTGATTTTATTTTGTTACCTAAGATCTCCAAAACTACTGAACAGATATGATTATGTCAACCATTAGAATTAATTGCGTAAACCTAAATGGTGGAAATGCGATGTGTGTAGAGGTTACATGCCTGGTAGATATAGCTTCTAATCGCTTATAGCTTAGAAGCTATCTCTACCGCCCATTGACCTTGTCTTATGTAATGTCTCTAGCGGTGTATAATATTTAAATTTTTGTGTACATTTTTTGTGTACTTTTTGTCCTTGTTTTACGCGGATGTCACAGCTGCTGCTGCTGCGTCCTCCAGGTGTCGCATAAAAGCAGCTCACAGTAGCGTCATCGTTACTGGACATAATGCTGAGCGATGACCTTATTTAATGTCACGTTGTAACATATAAATATATTTGTTTGTACCAACTTTGCTTGTAGTTTTGTAACACAAAATAAATACTTTTTACTTTACTTTGTAATGTTGTCTTTTTGGTGTACAATAAAGTTTTTTTTAATTATGTCTTTTCGTACATTCTTTATTACTGTGCACAGGTACGTAACAGATCGATTTGTAATTTTGTACATCTCTATTTAAAGACCTACCCTTATTTATAATGGTCCGCTGACTTCAAATACTTGCTAAGCAATGTTATTTCTCACTCTGACTTATGTCAATAGATGAAGACTATAAAAAAGACAATAGAAGAAGAATTATTTGGTTCCTTGTACCAGTTTCTTTACAACTTGTATAGTTTTCAAGTAAATAAGCAATAAATTGATTTTTGCGCTTACGCCGCCGCCCCGTTCCAAAAACTTATGCTCTGCCCCGCTCCTATGTACGCGAAATCCTATGCATATCCTATTCACAAAATTGCGCGCATTGCGCCCTTTTAAACCTATGCTCTACCATAAAATTCACTTCATAAAAAGAAGCGCCATCGTCTTCCCAACCTATCAGATCAGATTAGATCTTAACTACTAAAATATTCGCGTCACACGTTGAACACGCTCCCAAAAAACCGACCACACGTATTCACAGGCAAGGGGATTTAGCTTCCCATACACGTATTCCTCTCGTGACTGTTGGGTGGTTTTAAGACTAGTTTCTTTCTGCGACTTGACACGGCACTAAAGTCAAAAGTGCTTTATTTTCCTAGGGCCGTCGTACAACAGTGCCTGTTTTAAATTCTCCAACACGAAATTTCTTGTTTCGCTTTGGGCAATTGGTGTACTCTAATACAACGAATATGAGAAACAATTTTTACAAAAAAAAACAAATCGAAACAATCGATTGCGTATTTTGGAGAATTAAAACGGGCCTTCAGGACCTCTGTTAGACCATTCAGTACTTACAGGACAATTGACCAACACACATACATATTTCAAATTTTATTTACGTAATATAAACAATAGGTTATATTAGGACGTACACATATCATTGGTTAGAGAATATTACAGTAATGCTAAGTTCTTACCTTTTACAATATCTACTTACTCAAAAAATAGCTAGTACCCATACCTACTCATTTAATTATTACTGAGTAGAATAAAATTTCAGCCCGTATTTTCCACCGTTTTCAAAACGTTTGCCCACCGCGCAAGATCCTTTGCAAAGTAAAAAAAAAGAAAAAAGTAAGCTCCCACAGTTTTTCGAAATAGCAACATAGGTAATAAACAGAAGGAGCCCATCCAGCCAAATATTTGGCCATTTAATAGCACTTCGCTGTATATGCGCATTGTGCGTTTGCGCACTCTTTAGTTCACATTTATCTGGCAACCCTAGCTAAAGGCGACCGCACACGAAGCTAGGTACTTGGCTACCACTAATTCTAATGACGGTATTATACGAATGTGATTATGTGGATTATAATAATGTATGTCAGTCGCGTAATGTATGAGACCTTTCGGTTGTGTAGTCTGGTCAGACTAGCTTGATACTTGTTATGGTTTTAACTTTGAGCTAAAAAAGACATTATATCCATTAAAAAAATATTTAAATTCAAGGAGATTGATGTCAAATGGTAAAAGTAGGGACCAATTATAAAAACGGATGCTCTATTTTTATATTATTGAACGTATCACACACCTATTCAAAAAATTTAATCAAAATTAAGCCTCTATAGCCTCTATGCGTATTAATAAAACTTATCGTTTCAGTCAATAAAATAACATTTCATTGCTTAATGTGAGCAAAATACAATAAACTAACCCTTTGAAAGCCTGCCTAACCCAAAATTACCTACTTCATAACAATTATCCCCAGATAAACCTCCGTCCTTTGACACAAGTATCAAGACGGGGCACCCGCACCGCACTACAGATGCTATCACCTCAAGCCCATACGACCAAAGATCAAGAAGCGCCCAACTTATCCTTTCAACAAACAATGGCGCTAGTGTTCAGTATTTTACTTAAATTTAACTACTTTTTAATAAAGTAAAATTTTTGAAACTATTATGGCGTTCAACCCAAAAAGAAGAGTCCATAAAACAGAATATTTATCTGATTTGTGTTGTTTAACGTTTTCTTTTATTTGGCAGCGCTATGACACAAAATAATTATAATCAGTTGCGATTAGTTGCGATACATAAAAATCTGCCCCAATTTTCTGTCTTTTTGGAATCACCTCTACTCATCATGGTAAATAATTTTAACTTTAGTAAACATCCCGATATATTATTTTTAGAATCAAAAAGTATTTTTCAAGTCGCACTTTAGTTCCGATTTTGACCACCTGAATATAAAACTTGGTGGTATTTAGACCTCTAATGTAAGTAACTGTCACCAGCTCGAATGTTCCCACAATCGATCATAACCCCTTATCTCAAACTAAAAGGCTTTTATCAAAGAGCTGCTTATACGAATCACTTTATAATGTTTTTTTACAATGCTACAAGCTTTTTGTTCTTGTGTAGAATGTGATGATGGAAAGCTGAGAAGTTTAGGGGTAAATTCACTTTTGTAAACAGTTTTAAACTGATGATGTAGATCAAGAGTTTAGATCTCGATATAGTATCTAGGTATCCAAATAGGTAATGCCTCACATAACATAGAATAAATAAATAATGCCGGACAATCCACACAGCATCATCTAGCCCAAAGCTAAGCAGAGCTTGTATTATGGGTACTAGATGACTGATATACATAATACAATACATTACATAGATGGATATTTTTATTCATAGAAAATACCCAGAAAACCCGGAACAAATATTTGCATATCGTACAAACATTTGTCCCAAGGCTGGTCATAGGCCTCCCTCAAAGATCACTTAATTCCAAGATAAGATTACCTAGTCATCTAAAATCTTTTCTTTTATCTTGAAAGGCGCTCGCGATAGAACAGATATCTACCTCTCTGTCGCTTCTAACTTCATTTGTTTTACTACATTTCAACAATTAAATGTTAGCCAAATAATTTGGCGTGTTTTAAAAAACGATAAACCAACTTCAAAAATCCGTTTATAGATAATATTCATATATGTCCCGGACGAACGAAATCACCCCTCCCTTACTTTCCCTGACCGAAGGTCTGATCAGATCACGTGCAAAAAATTGAGCTTACACTGGCGACATCTAGTTATAATTCAAGTCTAATTTAGTTTGACGACACATGGAAACTGTTAACGCCGTTGCCATGGAAACCATTAATTAGGTGATAATGAAATTATCATATTCTGAAGATTTTTTACAAACCTACGTTTTATGGCGCACATAGCAATTCCTCGAGAATCAAACTTATAGGGGACCACCTAAAAATCATTTTTTATACAACGACGAAACAATCATAAAAATCTAGGTATTAACAGTTGACGCAGATATCACCAAAACTGTTGTAGCTAGTCGTGATTCTCCAAAAATATTATGTTGCTTTTTAAGTTTAACGGGATAAATACTAATCCCTCGGGAATCAAATTTTTATGGGACCACCTCGGGATCATTCTTTATACAACAGTAAAAGAATCAGTAAAATCGGTTACCTATGGGTAACCGATTTTATGATGATTTTGGCGGAGATATCAAGTGACATACGTATACATAAAAAAACATACAGACGAACTGAGAACTCTCATCCTGTTTGAAGTCGGTTAAAAAACAGGGATATTGTTAAAAATTGCTAGTTATCACAATACAGTATTGCCTAGATTCTGTGTCACATTCTTTTTATACATATTATATCTTACGTTGAGTGTACAAGCATAATAATGGTCCAGCTACTGTCATCAGACGCATCAATTATAGCCACTCGAGTCACTACTCGGGAGCGACGCGCTGACAACTGACAAGAGAGCTTAAGATCATATCGGGCTGGAGATACAGGATGTTCGAAATCAATTAATTCCACAGAATCGTAATTTTTTTCTTCGTAGGCGCCCTGATCTGATCCTTACGCGAGCGGAAAAAAATCAAGCGATACATGTAATAGGACTTTTTTGGTACAAACACACAAATAGTAAGGAGAAAAACTGACAATGTGATAAGTTGATGATTCTGGAAAGTTCTAAGCAATTATTATTCTTCAAAAGAATTTATTTATTTATTAATTTATTTACACACAAGTTATATAAAAATAAGGGTAATACACAAAAACATAGGTCTTTGGATTTAAATTTTGTACATAATACAATAGCATGTAGTAGAGTCCTAAGGGTTAAAAGAAAAAAAAATTAGTCTTTCCTTATCTATGCGCGCGGCTAATCAGGTCCAGCCTCAGCTTGTCGTTATCCACAGAGGTCAATAACGACGCTGGTCTTATAATTATATGTATTTTATACGACGAGTGTACAAGCATAATAATGGTCCAGCTACTGTCATCAGACGCATCAATTATAGCCACTCGAGTCACTACTCGGGAGCGACGCGCTGACAATTGACAAGAGAGCTTTAGATCATATCGGGCTAGAGATACAGTGTGTTCGAAGCTTGTAAAAAAAAGTCCAGAGAGAGAAGTGGTGGATTGTATAAGCTAGTTATCAGATAGGTAGTTTTTTGTTATAGGAAATGATAAGGAATAAAAGACGGGGCTGTTTTTGTGTGCAATTTTTGTTACCGTAATTTTGGTTTTGTTACCTTTATCTTTTGTATGTGCCATGTTTGTATATGGTAAACGAAATTAACGCATTTTACTTATACCTGCTTACTTTACATAGTTAGCTAACCTTTATAAACACTGAATTTATTTTTCAAATCTTCTTCCTTGGCTTTTTCACCTATTTTACTCATGGACACGGCGAAAAGGATTGTTAAGAGACCACCTACTCAATGGACCGACGACATTGTAGCGGGCCCAGGGAGTCGATGGATGGAGGCGGTTCAGGAAAGCTGTTTGTTTCGTCGGCCAGCCGTGAACGTACATATGTGAGCTGATATGATGACTCATGGACTAAATAATAATTTCTAAAACGTTGTTTGTAAATTTCTTAAAGGTTAGTCCTTTTGTAAGAACCATCTGTCCCAGGACTTTTTAAAAGAATCACTAATTTGGCTCTATAACTGATCCACATTTTGACCACATAAAATTAGTCGGTCAAGTTAGTAAGTTAAATCATCCTGTATAAGCGACCGTTACACTACTTATTGGCTAGGATGCAGGGCTTCACTCCATTGTCTAAGATACAAGACAAATAAAATGAATGGCTGCCCATCTTGTGAACTCTACTTTTTTTCTACTACTGTACGTAAGTAAGTAACTTTTAGTAACTGTGTTTTCATTCCTAGTTTGAAGAGTGATTATGTGAGATAAGACCACATTTGCACTCATTTGCATTCGCATTCACATCTTTAAGAGACACAGACATAGATAGATAGATAGACAATGCTTCATTCATCACCTTATAAAACAGATAGTAGGTTAAATATAATGACACAGATACGAAGACGGTGATGATGTGTCATCATCACCTTCATATCAGCCCACACACAGCCACTGCCGGATATAGGCACAGACCGACACAGACATTATGTATGTCAAATTCTATAACGCTGCAATGATTTTGTACACCAAATATCAGTACCAATTTATGACTATTCTGACAACATCCTCGGCTTACCTATGTACCTCGAAACGCCTCTCTTAAGCTAAGGGTTCTCAGTTCAGTTCTTGTTTTTGTCTAATAATGGTCCTCGCACGAAGGCTAGTCATCTTTTATACTTAAAAGTTATGCGAACGACGAGAGGGAAGAGGAAATGCCATAAAAGCCTGGCTGGTTGTACAGCATTACGACCAAAAAATCCACGTTTGGAGACATTTTGTTTTTTTGAAAGCGGTCAGTATTTTTACACATACACTTCCCTCCTGCTGCCGCTTGCATCCTGCAGGAGGTAGGTACGCCTAGAAATAGACTAAGCCCACGCCACGTTACATACGCGACGCATTATGAGATCTGGATGCTTGAATTTGAATGAAAACAGAGAAATACTTATCGGACATCTCGCTATCCGATGTTTCCTACATTTCGTCACTTATGTTCCTCTGCTACTGAAAGTGGCCCGTTATTCCGAAACCGTTTTTGTAGGTACATACAAACAGCGTTATTTTAACCCAAATAAGTAACCAGACAATAAATCAAAAACCCAGATTTAAAGGCGTCAAATCCACCTCGATTAATCACAGGTTACCGGCAAAGTTTGAACTATGGACGTGATAAGATCTCACCAGTATGAAATTGTTAGTTGGCGAACGCCTGATTTGGTATTGCACTTTGCGGGCTTGTTTATTCAAACAAATAATTTAAAATTGTGTAATGTTTAAAATTGATGTGTTCTTGCTGGTATCATATTTAAGGAGATTTTCAAAATATCAAAGAATAGAAACAAATTAGAAGTAGCATTTACAATTGAAACAGTAGAGCTAACTGCAGACTGTTGCAAACAATCTAGAGGTATCTCACTGATCTATACCAATCGGAAGTGTCCTCAAGACGCTGCCTGCATTGCCCCGCTGTATGGAAATGCTGGTGCGCTGCGTGCGGCAGATATTCACCCTATCATAATAAAGACTATTTGGAGTAGTAAAAGTTGTTTGGGTTTGATTTTTAAATGTTAAATTAATTTACTTGAGTTTTTCACTACGTAAATATCACACTTAATATTAATGCATATTCATGCTCGAGTCACAAAAATCATCATAAAGGACGTTTGAGTTGAGAAATAGCAGCCTGGAAGATATCGCGTCTAAGCGATAAGGCCGACCCGAACTTATGTATCTTTGCTATGTATTTTTGTTGGTGTACAATAAAGCGTTCTTGTATTTTGTTGTACTGCCCCTAATGCCACACATACAGGGCCCTCATATAATCCTTCCATAATTCTAATAATTTGACCTTTCAACCCATATCATCCAGTGTTCGATTTGTAAATATTATTACCTATGTACTTTTGTGCCACCCCGTGCTACCACACTCTACTGAGGTAGTTCCTGTCTGAAAACCAGCGCACAAGCTTAGGCTTAAAGCCGCATAATGCTGAGACATGAGCTTTTTGAACCCCTTTTATATAATGTTTGTTTGTTTCTGGTTTTGTATATAGGTAGTAGGTATTTTTTATGTACATTTGTCTGTTTTTTTTTGTATGTACCTACTTGTCGTGTTTCTGGGGCCAAATAAAATTATTTTCTTTCTTCCTTTCTTCTTTTTTTACATATCGATATCACAGCCGTTAATCTCCGCCCTGTAAATCAACACCAAAAGCAGGAACAATACCAGCGAAACTATCTCATCTCAACCTCAATTCCGCGACACAAATAAATAATAACGTGTGCTGTATCGCGACAAATAGTCGCATTGGCGCGTGCGACACCGCTGAGTTATGGGACCTGCGATGGACTGGAATAGCGGTAGTAGTTGTTATTGATAGTAGCCCAGGTTAGAAAGGATCTGTTTTGAAGTTGAACTCTGACGTTAGGTTCTAATGAGAAATGTGTAAATATTTTTAAACTTACGCGATCTATCACTTATTAGTATTATCTGAAGATATTGGGGGAATTGCGTATAGGGGGCTTCCTTTCCAAGTAAAACGTAAACTGGGTTATTAGATTGGTTATTAGCAACATTTGATGACCTCTATTTTGTCAAAGATTGATTAGGAAAATAATTATGAGTTTCTTCATCACTTTCAGTTTCTCATTGTAGTTCTGAAGGTTATGTGCACCAGTTGCCATAAAAATCAGCTTCGAAGCGTTTAGATAGATAAATAGATAGATAGAATATACTTTATTGCACACTTAAATCTAATATGAATATATTAGATTAAATTAATTAATTATTAGATTATACCATATCACACCTTCCAAAAACGCTTTTAGCTAAAGCTTGACTCAGATATGGACCGCACCACTTCCGCACAGCCCAAAAATGTGCATTCAACTATGGCCAAAGCCCATAAATTTAATGCACATTTTTGTGCTCTCATAATATTTGGAGGCATTTTTTTTTATGCGTTATTTCTTGACGGACAACAGACAGCTCGCGGGTCACTCGCTTGAGGCTTGCAGTAAGTAATACTTATTACGAGTTCAATTCCATTGAATGGTTATTGTTGTGCTGTCAAATGTTAAAAACTCTTTATTTCCATATATACAATAAATGTATATTTAGAAAAGGTCAAATTCTTAATAATTAAACACTGACACGGAAATAAAGTAATATTATTGATTTCAGTCGCTTCGGTATGTAGATTAAAGTAAAGAAGCGACGAATAAACCTTTAGCCTGTTAGGTAGTTGTTATTTTTTCAAGTTGGAGCAAATCCCGTCCCAAGCTTTTTTATCCTCTAAATAATCTAATATTTTATAGTATATAATCTAATATTTTTACACAAGAAGGTTTTGACAATTTGTTTGAATTTATTTACTGATAATTTTTGCAACTCATTAGGAGTTTTGTTGTAGAAGCGTATACATACATGTGCGGTAGCGGTGCTGGATGTTTGTGTTATGTCCTTAAGACCTCATTCACACTGAAATTATAGGTTTGTATAACAGTGTGATCGCAGCCTTAATGGTTGTTCAAATAAGGGTGCGTTTGAATTCGACAATCGAATCAACCTTTATGTTGTTTGCCTTTGTGTGTCGCGTAATTAATGAAGGTTTATTAATGGTAATTGAGTTATAGCTGGTTTGTTTGGTTTTGAGCTCGATGCTCTATTTCTTTAGCAAATAGGTGGAGCAGGAAACATAGTATTTATCTTACTCAGAGATTGTGCAAAGGTAAAGGGTACATAGATAGTTGTACTCACTAGACATACCTCGGTATTGCCTTCGAATATTTATTCATTAAAAATTATATTTTTTTTTAAATTATATATTGAATATATTTATTTAAGCACGAAAAACCGAGGAAATGCAAGAAGCAAAATAATGGGTTACAAACAGAAACCGAGAAACCTACCTGTTGACTACGCGAGCAAAACCGCGGGACTAGATTGATAAACATTAGCATTTTTGTTTTGTTCATTGGCAGTCAATCTATTATAAAATTATATCCTTTAGTTTTAATCCTTAAGTGTGATCGTCACGGCTTGGGTCGAGATAATTTTTTTTTGTGGTTTCTAATGTATTTCTGCGTTCTACAAGGAACAAAACTAACGGAAAAGTAATTTGCCGCAAATCGTAAACTATTTTCTACCAAACCTATAAAAAAACTAACTTTTGTTCACTGGTATTTTTACAACATTTGGGAAAAATGAGAATTCGGGCTAAAAATCAACATTTTCCCAAATGCTCCCAAATACAATTGAATCGAATTTGGCTTTATCATGGGTTCAGAAAATATTTGACGATTTGCGGCAAGTTACTTTTCCTTAGTTTTATTCCTTGTAGAAAGCAGAAATAAATTAAAAACCACATTATATAATGCTTATGTATTATTGTGTACAAATTAATTATAAAGAATTACAGTATTACAGAAATAAAAAAATAATCTCGCGCCAACCCGTGACGATCAACCATAATCTAGTTCAAAGACGCATGCATCAAATGTCATCAATCTAAAACCCGTTTACAAATAATTCGAAAGTTCTCGAAAAATAGACTACAAAAGCATATTTGCAAATCACGGGTGGTCCGATAGCATCGATAGTTTGTTATTACTCGACTAGTCGACTATAGTCGATATATTTCTCGATATATTGCGATTCATATGGAAACAATAAAATATAGGGATATCTAGCCGCACGGTGAGTAGACAAAAGGGATAGGGCTTGTATCTTTCTGTAGTATATGAATGAAAGGCAGATGAAGCTATAAAATGAGGTTGAATGTGGGAGAGATAGAAATTGCTCGTTGTTGTGGTAGTTTTGTTTTCTGTACGGTTTTCGTAAGCTGTGTTTTAGAGATATCACGTTGGTATGGTTAGGTATAAAGAAAAAAGTCACAAAACACTTGGTGTAAAGCCAATTCCGGAGTTTTAAGTTGTAATCTTTTAGTAAAATCATAGCCGAATCGGTACCTATATTAGGTAGGTACTATTTCAACGTTTAAAACCAAACTCAAAATAATAACGTTGACTTAGGTGTCAGTGAAGCTGTCATGAAATGCTGCTGTCATGTGTATGTATCACTTTCAGTGCCGTCGATGCACATGTTTAACATCGTCTCCGTGTAGCTGGGCAGTGAATTCCTAACTGGCTGCACTAAGGATGGAATATTTGTCGGTAAAACAGAGAAAAAGAAATTCGAATAAAATCTGTTTTAAAAATTTCAATTGTATGTTTTGTTTTTATTACACAAAAGACCCGATATATCTATTCTATATCTAATTAATCGAAGGACTTCAATTCATGAATTTTTGTATTTTTTTTAAATAATTTCTGTATTTATCGAACGAACACGATAAGGAAGAGCGGGGTACTCTAACACAAGCATATTATGCTTAAAAGAAGAAATAAATAGAAATAAACATTTTTCATTTTCATTTTCATCTGAAAACCAAGCTTATACTATATTCCTCCCATGCATGATCATTGAAATAATCTATAAAATTGTCAAGCATATGCCTGGCAGATAAATAATACAAGCCAGATATTCTGTCGCACTGCAATAACATTATTGCTGTAATCTTGGGTTTTGTCTTATAATAACCTACACTATGAAAGCGATAGCAAATGATACTGAATTTATGAGGTTATGTTTTGCATATAGATAAAAATCAAAGAAATATAATTCGCATAATATTTGTTTTGTCAATTTGTAATTTTTACAGTATCTACCTAACAAAATCTATTTAGTTGACCTACGGGTGGATGTTATGTTATCCTAGATGCTAAAGTTAATAGAAATAAACCGCCAAGTGCTCGCACACAAAGGGTTCCGTACCATAAAAATCAGCCAACTTTTTCAAAGAACATCATAGTTTCTCTTGTTCTGAGACACCTTTAAATTTTTAAATTTATTATATTTTTAGTATAGTATGTTGTTATTACAGTTATTGAAGTGATACTTATTTGTATAAAGTTTCATGTGTCTACCTATTGTGGTTACACTATACAAACGAATAGCAAAAATAGTCAAATAAAGCACGTTTTTTGTATGAAGGCCCCCTTTAATTTGGATAGTTATTTTATTGTTCTTATTTGCATATTTGTTAGAGCGGCAAGAGTACCTCTTACGGCTCATGAGATTGAGCCTTGTGACAGACGGACGGACGGAGGGACAGCGGAGGCTTAGTAATAGGGTTCCGTTTTAACCCATCGGGTACAGAACCCTAAAAACTATATGTCTTCTTACTATCTTATGAAGTGAACAAAAAATCAATATGAAATTTCTGACGTCCTTGTCCTGTTATGTCACTTTGAGTTTTGAGTTTTAAGGGAATTTGAGATTAAGCATTTTGGAATTACGATTGACCTTCGGCCGCGAAGGTCTATTGGGTCGAAGGTCAGTCATTATGGTCGAAAGCCTTGCCATCGTTCAAAGCGAATTTTTCAATTCACTTAGGTCAGCACTGCATGTCATTATTATTATCATCAACAGTCATCATATTAGTCTAAAATCACCCACGGCTGTATATACAAGCTAAGCAGAGCTTGTGCTATGGGTACTAGATAACTGTGTACATAATACATTACATACATAGATATATATTTTGATAAACAGAAAACACCCAGAACAAATATCTGCAGATCGTACAAACATTTGTCCTGGAGCGGGAATCGAACCCACAACCTCCTGCGCCATGGAGGTCCTCATATAAGTAGGCCTGCTTCGGCTTTTACAGGACTCCTCAATGCTGTATTTATCACATCGACACCCAAGTGAGAGTCCTGTACCTACTGTGTAGCTATGTAGAAAATCTTCTTCCAGGCAACCTTTCACAAACAATACATGTAATTTAATGATAACATAAATAACCTATTATAACTGTAACAGATTCCATTATGAGTAACAACACGATTGTAAATGCCAAACCGCTTGGAAGCATTTACATAGAAAGCATTATAATTACGCTCATATAGAAGTAATATAAAAAAAATAGGTAAGTTTCTATCGGATAAAAAAATTAGTAAGTAGTTTTTTTATACTCAATATACCTTCGTGCAATAAGTACGGAAGAATATAAATTTTATAACGGCTTAAACAGTTCTTGACAAGCAAATATTACAAATGTTTGAAAACTTCCTTTGGACCATTACAATCGTAAGTTAAACATTATTACCAACCTTAGAACGAATGCCCCGACATTCATCAAACTTAAAGCAATCTCGATGAAATCACCTTTCAAATAAAAACTTGATCCAAATCGGTATATCTGTTTGGGAGCTGCGATGCCAGAGACAAAGATACACTCGTGAAACCAAAATATAAAATAACTACGTAGTACCTACAACTAAGTTACTTGTAGTAAGTACCTATCTTATGAACATAAGAAAAGAACTAAACCTCATTCTGAACCCTCTGCCTGATTATTACTGACAGCATTTCCTATCGAAAAATAGAATCTTTCTGACAGAAAGCTCACAAAAACTTTCTGCAAGCTCTAAAGTCATTTACAACGAGATATTTACCAACCATGATTTCAGTTTTGAGTCTTCCAATATTTTGGCACAGTATTATGCGCCATGATCACAGAACAACTGAACGCACTGAAATACCTGAACAAAAATATAGGAAAACTCAAAACTCAAACCATGGTAACCCGTTGTAAATGACTGATGGATTCAAAATATTTATTCTGCAAGCTTTCATTGTAAATGCGGAGCTTAGCATATCGGCAGATCTAAGGCGGTGGTCAAATGCACGGTGACGAAACCACCGGCCACCGACTACAGTATACCAGGTGATCTTATTTAGATCCTTTTACTAGTCTAGGAACCTTCGACTCGCGAGCTATTGCGGGACCTAAATCTTTTAATTAATTATTTTGTATATAAATTTAATAGACGCGTGACCCGAGAGCTGGTGTGTATCTGGCGCAGCGCATCAGCATTGCCATACAGCAGAACAATGCAGCCAGCGTCTTGGACTAGTAGATACGGATCAGTTGAGCTACCTGTAGATTGTTTGCAACAGTCTGCAGTTAGCTTCATTTTTTCAATTGTAAATACTAGTTCTAATTTGTTTTTATTATTGAATTGTAATTTTCTTTGTCAATAAAGATCAACGATAAAAAAAATAAGCATAGGAGAAGAAAAATGCCCAGTCAAATTGTCGTGTCTAACATAGAAAAGGAATTATAAATATTTTGCTAACTTGAATTGATAAGAAATTGCATATGGATGGAATCGATTGAGTATTACAACAACACAACAAATGAATAAATGAACAAATGAATTTATTATCTGGCTCGGCGCAGACGGTATGCACTAATACAACTACTTACATGCATTAAGTAGACTGTATTCCATTTTTATATATTTTTTATTTCTTTTCGTTCTTCTATTTTTAATGCTTCTTGTTTCAAACTGAGACAGACTCTTGACTGTATGATTCTATTAAAAAAAGCTTTACATTACCTACAGCAACAACAATGCTAGGGTTGCCAGAATACAAAATTCTATTCGTAGATAAGAAGCCTTTATTTAATATCGCAGCGTGAAAGCACCTTAACCTTTCTAAAAGAACAAAATCGGACCACCAATTTCAATAAAAAATAGTATTAACCTCGTATGTAAAAGGTCACTCTAATCCGACGCGTGACCGCCTGCAGAAGGACCGACCGTTTGTAGCATAGATTCGTAATTCGAATGTTTTATTCTTCTTTGTGTGCATGAGTGGCCAGTGTGATTGAAATCCAAATTTTGAAATGGGATTGTTTTGCAATATTTGTGGCTTATAAATTCGTAATTCGAACGTTTTGTTCTTTTTTATGTGTGTCTGGCCAGTAGGTAAGAATAAACTTTAAATTTCGATTTCGGAATATTAGAATAGAACCATTGGAACTTATCGAGATAAATCTAGAGTACGTCGGGTCAGGTATTTTTGGAAAATACTATTTATTAACTATTTTTGTCCAATATTATGAAACTCAGTTAGAAATGGAAATTATCTGGAGGTAATGGCAAAAATATATTCAATTTAAATTTGAATTATATACTTACCTAAAAGTTCTAACAAAGATCCGGCGCCAAAGACCCCAATCAGATAAGAGTAACTCCTAATTAGTGATAACAATTAGCATTGTTTCGACATACTACACGGCACACGCGCGACATGCGAAATGTCAACTAGATACATGCTGTTAGCACTCTGAATGCTAATTAAAATCAACACATAGCTTGAAATGTGCAGTGAGTTAACTTTACTATGGCCTATTTGTTAGTAGTTCATCCAAACCGCGATTCGTCCAAATCGCTTTTTGTCCAATACGCGGCTCGTCAAGGATCCGTTACGCAGTTCATCCAATTCCTACCTATAATTTTACTTTAGAATTTTCAAGTTTAGTTTATATTTTTACAATTGTCATCAAGATTTGCAAAACCTTCAAGTAAAAATATAAATAAAACAAATGACTATCATCGTGTTGTTGTCGAAAAGACTCGAACGGCTTCTGTTTTCTACGAACTCTGTAACGCTATCTAGCAGCAGCCTGAAACACAGAGCGTTGCGCGTTCGACTCGTGGTCTGGGGGTTTTATTTGTAGGTACCTATACCATTTATATTAAAAAAAAATACTTATCAGTTATGTAGCGGGACACACCACCTACATCAGAAACCTGGTATCCAGAACACGAGCTCTGGCAGTTATGTGAATTTTCAAGCATTATTTTATTTATTTCGCTCGACTGCGGAGAGGTTCAAAATTTCATGGAAAAGTGAGACTCTTTTCTTTTTTAATTAATATTACTTACTGGATTTTATCAGCTGTGTGAATAATCTTGATCTACGAACAATAGACGCATGGAAAGCTCGAGTGTCCTAAGGACAGCATGTAGGTCAATGAGCTAACAAGAGGGTTTGCTTTAAAGGCGGGTGACAATACCTCAGGAAAAGAAGCTGAAGTTTGTGTAGTTCTGGTGCTGGAATACCAGGCCTAGGAATAATGGCCTAGGCTGACTCATACAAAAGTATGTCTGCGCGTGGATGTCTAAATATTTGTGTCTAAATATTTTTATAGATCAGATCTGTAGGTCTTGTTGTCTAGGGTAGAATATATAAAAATGACATCACATTGTCCCACATTACGTAAATTATTGGAGTTGAAGGAATAAATTTATGGAATAAATTTTCTCCGGCACGGGGGTGCCAAAGGGGGGTGTGTGGGGCTTGAAACCACTAAAAACCCACTCGTGAACAGTCTTCGCAGTGGGACAAGATCGGGTCGCGCTGACATTCACAATCCTGTCCCAGCGGTATGCCCGTAGGTTCATGGGTCTTGGCCTATGGAAGGATACATCGTTCACAAGAGGTCACTCTTCAGACATGTGAGGCCGTGCTAGCTGGCCGAGAGTCCCCCGACTCTCGAACAGTGACCCTACTACGGGGAATGGAGAAGACGGGCAAACTGCCTACTCCGTCCTCCCGGTCGTCTACGCCGGATCAGGTCAGATCTGGGGTCATCCTCTCTGAGCCGCTCCGAGGCCTACTTCTGTGCCATAACTGCTTTGCAGAAGGAGACCTATGCGTCCCACGATCTCTTACGGCCGAGCATGTCATTTACCACGCTCGGTAGAGAGAGATCCCGGCCTTTCATTGCCACCATGAGCTCGTGCCGCTGTGGGCCCCATGCGGCACACAGCTCCTGCTTGTGGACTGCCGTAACTTCCGGAGCTCCGCGCTCGTGACAGACCGGTGTCAGCTCCCGACGCGCAATCTGGTGCAGATACTTCCCGAAACAACCGCGTCTGGATTTCACCAGGCCCGGATTAGCCCCTAGGCCCAGAAGGCCCGGGCCCAAATAATAATAGTTAGGTAAGTAAATAGAAAGATCCGTCAAGTGCGAGTGTGACTCACACGCCGAGGGTTTCAAACGTTTGTCAAGTATTCCTAGAAATAGATATAACCGCCCTCCTTTCGTTGTACCTACCTCTATAAAGTTTTTTTTATATTATTCGTTATTTTGTATTTTGATCTGTCATTTATCGAAACAGGAATTGCGCTCCGAATCGGGGTGCATGTCGAAATATTGTAAGGCAGGGGGGCCCACGTATGCCTACACTGGAGCTCTTAATCCGGGCCTGGATAGGACCAGCACCAACAGGACGATCCGAATCGCCGCCTCATCCACCCTCAAAGGACCGGGCGGCTGGCGTCTACCGTCCATTGCCCAGGAACCAATCCAGCCAGGTCCTCCGTCCATCGTTGCAGCAGGGCATCCCACGCCAAACGTCGATTGCGCGTGATCTCGTCCCACGCTCGCTGGGGTTCTCCTCTAGATCTCCTCCGTGCCACAAAGTGGTAAATTTCTGTGAGGATCTCCTGTATATTCTACCCTAGACAACAATCCCTATGGTTGACCTACTGATCTAATCTGAGACTGAACACATACGTGGTAGCGTGGTAACAATATAGTGGAAATAATCAGACATTATTCCCACGCACACATATATCCACGCGCAGGCTTCATAAACCTGAAATTCTGGAAATTGAAGTCGGTTTTCAGTTTTTCTAAAAAACTTACATTTATTTTATACTTATGATTTCTTTGGTACATTTTAAGCATTCGTCCGGCTCGCTTAGCGCTATGTATCATACTTAGGTACTACTTCATACAACGAATTTTAAAATTAAATTTCATAAGCTGCATTAGGTCAGAATACGTGTGTTCAGCTTCAAAACAACATGAGATGTTCATTAAATACCAATGTTATACAGCAGGAGACGTGTTAAAAAATCTTAAATAAAATTGTACCAGTCATGTACTAATAAACAGTTACATGTTAAAGATGATACGATTAGAAAGTCATGTGAATTATTATGTTCTTTTGTTACAGTCAGCGGTGTTGGTGTGGCACGTTAAGATACAAGGATCCTGCCAATGGTGAACGGCACCACAGGGATTGAACGAAATGAGAAGTCATGTAATTCAAATATTCTTTCACACTTTCCGTGCAGTTTCTTGCCAATGGATAGTTTTAAGAAGATAAATATTGGGTGCTAAAATATTTTTACAACTGCTGTTAGCTGGGCTACAAGAATAATCTAGAAGAATGTAGATTGTCATTCTAGAATGTTTTATTTAGAATAGAAGAGAAGAGAATATTCATAGGGTCACAGACAGGAGTAAAATTTGATTTGAACAAATGAACAGTTTGTTTGTGTAGTTTCATGATTTTGTTTTATTTTGTTTACCGTTTCCTACTCACCTTCTATATTGGTCCGCGGCTGGACGCAGGCCTCTCTTTGAAAAGCGCCTTAGAGGATTTTATCTCATGGGGGTAATGCCCATAATTTTCACACTGGGCATCTGGGATCACAGTTCGGTGGTAGAATTGGTCTGCATGAGGCGCTGCTGCCCGCCCCCAATGGATATCTCTTAGTCGCCTCTTACGACACCCGCGGGAAGAGTTGGGGTGGTGCAGATTCTAAGCCGGCACCATAGGTACACAGCAAAACTTACTGTTTGCTTGTGCCAAAATAGTTTTTCTTGTCACCTACCTTGTCTTTTCCCTTTAGCGCCACAGAAACAACCGAAAACTATACCCATTAAGCTTTGTTTTCATCGACTTTCACTTTTATCATTATTCGTCCTGAGATGATAATAATGTTGAAGACGGTCAAACAGATTCCATCATCATCATAACCAATAAATCAACAAGTATTCAGAAAAGAGACCTGTGTTTGCGCACAAACATGGCAACTATAATTATGTCCTGCGCACATGGCTAGTCTCCATTAAAGATGGCCGCAGTGACCGAAAAAAAAATGATAATGACGCAGCATAGACAATCATTTATTTGCTACTCAACACCTCACACAGTAAAAAACAGATATAAAAATACATTGTGAAAAAAAGTGACGCTGCTTTTACCATCTCATAGATTGACCCCATAAAAAGATAAAATGCAACAGCACTTGTCCCAGGATTGAGCAAGTAAATGAACATACTTACCTTGGTTTGGTGACTGACAATAGATTTAACTGGCATAAACACATAGATAAAGTTTGTAATAAATTAAGAGCAGTTTTAGCAAAATTCTACATAATCAAATGTAAAGTTCCTTTTAACATACTATTGATGATGTATAAAGCACTTGTTGAAAGTATTTTGTCGTACGGTCTTACTAGCTATGGACGTACCTATAAAACGTACTTAGATCAGGTCTATAATATACAATACAGAATTCTAAAACTGCTAGTCCCTTTCAAGATTAAAAATAAATATAAAGAATACCCTGAACAACTTTTTGAATATAAATAAAATCACAGATTTTATAAATCATAGCAAAAACTCTATGTTTTTGGCACCATCTACACCTAACGATATATTCAAAATTATCAAATCACTGAAAAATACCAACAGTGTGGGTTACGACGAAATTTCAACAAAAATAATAAAATCAGTCAATTCGTATATATGCACCCACTTATCTTATATCTTAAATTTATGTATATCGGAGGGTAAGTATATTGAACAATTAAAATTATCAATTGTTAAACCTCTTTTTAAGAAAGAAAACAGAGAATTGATGTCAAACTATAGACACTTATCTCTATCATATCCAAAATATTCGAAAAATACTTACATGGCGAGATAAATTCATATCTTGAAAAAAATAATATGTACTGTAAAGAGCAAGAAGGTTTTAGGAAGAATAAAAATATAAACATGGCTATTTTTGACTTTTTAAAGAACATTATGTTAAACGTTGACAAAAGAACGGCAATCTGTGCTATCTACTACGATATGACGCAAGCATTTGACTATGTGGATCACAAGATACTGAGTCAAAAACTTGAAGCTTACGGTATTAGAGGAAATGTACTGTCTCTACTTCAATGTTACCTCACAGATAGAAAACAGATTACCAAAATAAGTAAAATTAATTTCGATACAAAATGTCAAGAAACGCATGCATCCTCAGAACGTAGTCTAGTCTATGGAGTACCACAGGGTAGTGTATTAAGTCCGCTGTTATTTTTAATCTACATTAATGACTTGCCTAGAGTGACATGCCAACCAATGACCCTATTTGCGGACGACAGTACCTTAACTGTAGCTTGTAGAGACCATGCATCATATGAAAATGACATTAATAAATCTTTGACATCTATTATTTCATGGCTTAGTAATAATAATTTAAAAATTAATCTCAAGAAAACGAACATTATGCATTTTAGTCAAAGACCTAATAATTTATCAGAAATGGACATACATTTTAATAGTCATTCCGTAGCCGAAGTAGAGACGGCTAAGTTTCTAGGACTAATAATTGACAAAAGACTCAATTGGAAAAGTCACATTGAAAGCTTATGCAAAAGAATGAGTAGTGCAGCTTATGCTCTACATAAACTAAGCTCCACTATCAACACTGATGGGCTTCTAGCCGCCTATTATGGATTAGCTGAATCTTTGCTCTGTTACGGGATTATTTTTTGGGGGAACAGCACCGAACACAACCAGGCCTTCAAAACACAAAAACGTTGCCTGAGAGCAATGTTTAACTTAGTTACTGTTAATAGTTGTAAGCCATACTTTGTCAAGTACAAAATTCTTACTCTACCAGCTCTATATATTCTAAATGTACTGTTTGTGAAAAATAACCTACATTTATTTAAAAGTTTCTCCGAAGTTGTGATATGTAACCGACGTAACAATAACAATAATAGACTTTGTGCGCACCCTTCACAAACTGCCCTAATACGTAAAAGTGTTTTAGGTATGGCACCCTAAATATATAATCATGCTGTAAAATGTTTAAACAACAATTACTCTGACACTTCAAATGTATTTAAAAATAGACTCAAGAATGTACTCATAGAGAAATGTTATTATAGCGTTAATGATTTTCTGCTTGACAAATTTTGATTTTATATACCTACCTACTACAAATTACACAAAAATTAATTACACAAAATTACCACAGTCTATAAGACTACTGCCGAATATGGAGTTTCAGAGAAAGATAAAAACTATTCTTTCAAATAAATGTTATTATGCTATAAATGAATTTTTAACTGACAAAGATTTTTCTGCTTCATGATGACATTCTTTATTTTTAAGTTGTTTTTATGCAACATTAGTTTCAAGTTCAGTTTTATTTTATTTTATTGTAAGCTTAATTAATTAGATTGTTATTATTTGTACACAGACATTGCACACCGTAAAGGTAGGAATACATTGACTCACATAGACATAAAAACACCTGTACCTACATGTATTTCAAGCAATAAACGATACTTTACTTTACTTTACTTTACTTTACTTTACTTTAATATTGTGGTATTATTCCTATACATAAAAAGGTCAAACTTAACCTACTTATCGAACAATACTTCCGCACGGACATCCATACTCCAATAAATCACCCGATCACCACTAGGAGCATCACGCATAAAATGTTAACAAAACCCAGATTTAGTAACATCTACGGCCAAAGAACCTCCCAATATTTAATTCCCCATCTCATTAATGAACTACCTTTAGAAATTAAAAATAAGATAAATATTAAAACATTAAAACTATTTTAATGCAATATTTTCTATCAAAAACTCTATGCTGAATTGGAGTACCCTGTAGATGATGGTAATAAGCGGCGATAAGCGCTGAATGAATGAACTTTGCAACATTCCAGTCGTAGATAAGTAAATGCATAGAAAATAGTTACCAATGTGTGTGTTTTATGACTGTTATCTTTGATTGTTCTGTTTAAGATTTAGGATTATTTATATAACTACGCGACGCGTTTAACCACAGTAGGTAATAATAAATTCGTACAATAAAGAGAACCCAGTGCTTAGACAAACCTAACATAGGCTTTAAGGCATTGCTAACCAATTTATGTAACTAATTTTTATGGAATAAATGATCTACCTATCTATCTATCTATGACTCCTTTCACGACTTTTCTATAATTCTCATGGTTTCGGAATTGGTCATCCACTCCCATCTCAAAAAAACACACTGTATAAATCCAAAACAATTGAATTTCGGAAGCACACTATTGACCACTGATCACTGGCTACCATCAATTTGTAATAACTAAAGATTCTTTCATACTGACCACTTGACTACGAAGACAAATGGTGCCTTCAGGCATCTATGTCTAGGCATACATCAACCTACGTAATTAGCTACAAACCCATATTTCTGTGAGGTTTGAATGTCGCCGGCCATGTTTGCCTGAGGGAGCGGGGCCATTTCGAGCAACGACGGTTGATCCCCACACTAATCTGTACGAGGTCTCTAGTGTTGTGTATGCTGGACATTTCACACAGTGTCATGTAGCCCCAAGAAAGTAGAGCTCGTATTTTGGGTACCTGATGTAGGATTAGGATACTTAAAATATGAATAGGTAATGTGAAACTCTTTCGCAACTAATTTATGTCTAAAATATCAAAAAAGTTTATAAAAACGTATGTTTGGAGCATAGCCCTCTATGGATGCGAAACTTGTACCATGATACAGCGGGATAGAAAGAGGATTGAGGCGTTTGAAATGTGGTGCTGGAGGAGGATGTAAAGGATTAGCTGGACGGAGATGGTTATTAATGAGGAGGTGCTAAAAAGTGTTGAGGTGAAAAGGTTTTTGATGAACACCATTCAAAACAGAAAAGGTAGAATGATTGGACATCTTATATACGACATAACAACTTCTTAAGTAACATCATAGAAGGAAAAGTAGAAGGAAGACGAGGAAGACTAATAATTAGCTATATGAGTCAGATCAAGAGGAAAGTCGCCGTCATGTAAAAGACATTGCACTGTGGAGAGAAAAGTGGAGGAAATGCAATTTTCCACCGATCTAGGCTCTTTAATCTTTAATAATAAAATGTAAAACAATAAATAAATTTACTATAAACTCAAAATCAGAATGTTTTATCAACCTTACAGGCTTTATGTAAATTCTACCTCAAAATTGTTACACCTTTGTAATGGAAATGAATGCAATAAATAAATAAATATGTTGCTGCTGAAGGTCGGATTCTACCAAGCAAAGTAGAGTCACATGATCACGAGCGACATGACATGAATTAGATTTGTTGTTGGTTGCTTTACAAATCTCTCTAACGGAGAGAATCGAAAGCTTCAGATGGCTTATTTTAAATTATCCAACACGCAAGTTGGTATTTCGTTTCGGCCAACTGGTGTACTCTAATACACCAAGTTAGAGTACCAATTTACACAAAAAAAAGTTAAATGAATCAATTTATTGCGTATTTTGAAGATGTAAATAGCGCTTCAGGCTATTTACCACAACAATACCAGGTTGTCTGGCAGAGATCGCTCTTGAGCGATAAGACCGCCAATTGTCACTTTGTTATAATTGTTTCTTTTTGTTAATTGTTTCTTAGTTATAAGTGTGCAATAAAGTATGTTCTATCTATCTATCTATCTATTTTAATAAAGAAACAAGCAAAATGCACAGTGGTTAAAGGATGACTCACGTTAGATCGTGTCGAGTATGAGCCGAGTGTCGGCCGTTAGTTGACCGTGCTACGGCCGACACTCGGCTCGGACTCGGACGGTCGGTCAATCTTAATGCGCATATTCGAGGAAAAATTTAACTAAAACTTTTTAAAGTTAAGTTTCAGCTTAAGCTTGAGTGAGAGTTAGTATTCCTTGAATAGGCCCCAGCTCTCGGGTTCCTTTGATGTATTTTATTGAATTCTTTAAAGGTGGTCGATTAGAACTATTTGGAGTAATGATCTGTAACTCTGTAATATCATGAGTAAATCAAACTCGAACGTGTGAAAAATAAGGTGGGTATAAGAATGAGGATTAATGAGTTGGTAGGTGATTTTAAATATTAAAGACATTTGTCTTAAAAAATGGAGCATATCGAAAATTAAATGATTTATTGATGACCTAATTTTCATCTTGTAGCAACACTTCTCGGAATGCCACTCCATTTTGTGAATTTGCTTCGGTCTTAGATTTTAGGTAAATAGGTAAGTACCATTTGAAAAGAAACACTAACTTTGGAAGGTCTAGGTATACTCAGTTCTTAGTAAAATGGTGCTGTATGTGATTTAATGACTAAGAAATGAATGAACAGTTCACATCTATTGATTGCAATTAAAAAACACGATCTTGCAATATTGCTTAAAACCAAACTCATCAATGTTTTCGTTGCTTAATAATGAAAATCTATTTATTATGCTTACAAAAGTAAATAAAAAGTAAGGCACTATTTTTATGGCGTGATCGGATGAAACTGTTTGGCGCCGTTTGCCGTGATCGATCGCAACGTGATCGGTTCCAGCGTGATCAAGTGGGAACTACCCGCATATTAACATAGTTCATTTCCACTTTCTATTAAAAATAACTGATAAAACTCAATTTTGTATATTACATTATTTTTATCGTCAAACGATACCTCCCCGAAAAATAAAGTGGCGGAGGAATAAAATGACACCACTTACCAACAACATACGTCACGACAAATTGCTAGCAAATAGAAAAAGATAAACACGACTTCCCCTTTCGATTGTAGGGCATTAAGGGAAATAAATCGACATGCCCTTATGTCAATGTAGTGAGTTAGATGACCAGATTATTGTGAACTTTGCTATAGAGTTTTCCCTTCTTAAAATCGTGGGAATTTTCCAAATAACCCGCTTTAGGCACCCTTCAGGGCTTGTTACCTCCTGAGTATGCGAGAGACGAGAAAAAGGTGCGAGAAAAAAATACTGGCAACACAGAAAAGAAAATAAAAGTCGTATCGTGCAAAAGCGTTTAGTATTTTATTTCACTATGTTATGTTTTTTCTTTTTCCCCTTTCGTCACTCGCTTATAAGGTCTTAACTAAGAGCCTATAGGTAGCTGGTTACGAAAACGTGGTAACTCAGTTACCGTTGTGTAGGGGAAGCTCTTATAGCGATCAAGAAGCGTGCTAAGAAATACTGGGATACTGGAAAAAACCGTAATAAGTAGGTATGAGAAAGTGAATGAATTGACCCGTGACTTATCTCCTGTCAATAATTTCACAAAGGCCCGTATTATGAAAACTTGCTCAGTCATATATCGTTGCTTGAGTGACGTTTATGCCATATAAAAGCGTTACTCAAGCATAGATCTGACTGAGCAAGTTTTTTATGCCTATTATTAGCTCTCTGTGTCTATTTTAATTTTTTATTGTAATTAGTTAAGCTGATGGCAATCCGAATTAAATAAATAAATGAGTTTTCATAATAAGGGTCTTAGATTTAAAAAAAAGCATGATGCCTATTCTCAGAACAAGACGATTCAGCGAATGTAGTAATCCCACATTATCTACCTCAAAACCCGAAAATTTAGCACGGATCAACCTACATTAGCCAACTCGAGTTCAGATTTGTCGCGGTTAAATCACGCGAAAAATCCACCGATAAACGTCTATATCCGATTTTCCCACATTTTCGCGTTACCCTCTCATGTGCTCACTTAATATGACGCTGTTTGCCTTCTCTCCCCTTTAACCGCCATTTTATCCTTCCACCCCAAATTAAACTCTCCTAGCACTCAAATAAAGCTTACTTTTCTTTACCCTAAAACTTAGAAAAATAAAAATGCGCGTTCTTTTCCAGAAATTTTCTCGATTTTCTTTATCCATCTCTATTTATCACCAGCAAAAAGTTCAAAATACCTTGTCACAAAATTTGGTCGTTATGTTGGTAAGGTGTAATAGGGTAAGTGAGGTGACATTGTTACACAGTGTATTGCACATTATTGGTGATTGAATGGTTGACGACAAGTTTGATAAGGAGCCCTCGTAGGCGTGAATCCAGTGTCAGTTTGATGGATTTCTTTGGGGATATGTTATTGGCCCATAAAACTAAGTGTTTTATTGGTGATATGGGAAGACACTTATCGTTATTTGAGCGGGTTTAGAGACATTTGTCGATATGTGAGGAAAGTGTGAGAAAACTCGAGGGGTACTTATGTAATTTGAATTTTGTGACGTGTCGAAAAGTCCTGTAAGGTCTAAAGGAAATAAAGCACTCTGAATTTAGAATTTTAAATTTTTGTTGTGGTTAAAATTCTTCTTCTTCTCATTTGTAACATTCTTGGCAGAACGGTACGGAACGGTGATATATCGTAAGCGTAACGTATATCAGCCCATAAAAAAAATACACGTTCTGCCAAAAGGTTGACATACTCTAACAATTTTGTATTTTGTATTTGTATTTATTGAAAACACTTACATCTTACAGGATATTACTTAATACAATAGTGTATTCCACATTATTAACAGGCAAAATATTTTTTTTTTTTTTTTTTACATTTAAATATTTATTGACAAAGAAAATTACAATTCAATAATAAAAACAAATTAGAACTAGTATTTACAATTGAAACAATTAAGCTAATTGCAGACTGTTGCAATCAATCTACAGGTAGCTCAACTGATCCATATCAATACCAGTCGGAAGCGTCCCCAAGACGCTGGCTGCATTGCCCCGCTGTATGGCAATGCTGATGCGCTGCGCCAGATATCCGGCAAAATAATGAATTTACATCAAAAAAAAAAAAAAATTACATCTTCTCTCGTCGTTCGCATAGCTTTTACGCATGGTCATTGAAAATCACCACAGAACATTATATCCTTCACTCTGCCCTAAACTTTCAACCGTCCTTTTTCGCCGTCGGTCGATTCGACTTTCGTTGGCCACGACATACATAATGGTTCTATCACTGCTTGTAGCCGAGGCGGAGCGGCCTTCTATTCGCGCCGCAGAGGCTGGGCAGTTAAAGCGTTAATTGTAAAAAAAGTTATTCTTAAGTCACGTCCAAAGATCCTAGCTATTAATCGAACCATCTACCTTACAGCTAGCTTATGGTTTACATCCAGTAGTTACAACGTCAATAGCCACCTACAAGGCCCTAGGCTGGCCGTAAACAATGGGCTTGCAATAATTGATTGCAATGCAATTATACAACACTAGACGTATATTGCAATGGGGTACTTAGTTTGAAGCCTTTAAACAAGTAAAGGTTTATTTCTTTGTTTCTTATCCGCTTTTTTTGTACATACTATTTTTTAGGTACCTACTTACGACGAATTTTGCATTGGGAACTAATTATGATAGATAAAAAAATTTTAGGTTAGGTTCACACACAAACAGCACAGGAAAAAATAACAGATGATTAAGAACCGTACACAACTATAACAAAATAATAGAAAAAAATAAAATTAGGTTAAAAAACAAAAGCAAAACAACTAAATTATATTAAATAAATAATAATATTATATAATTAAGAGCACTGAATGATTATTATGATTAACTAGCTGCTGCCTGCGGCTTCGCCTGCTCTTTTTCAGGATAAAATGTAGCCTAAGTCCGTCCCCGGGAAATCATCTGTCTCTATGCCAAATTTCATTAAGATCCGTTCAGCGGTTTAGGCGTGAAAAGGTAACTGACAGACAGATAGACAGACTGAGTTACTTTCGAATTTATAATTATTAGTATGTATAACTTTTTACTTATGTAATTTGAAGTTTTTGGACAATTCACAGATTATCTTTATAAATTATAGCCTATGTGTTATTCTTATGTATAAGTACATTATTGTAAAATTTCATTAAAATCCATTCAGTAGTTTTGCGTAAAAGAGTAACTAACATCCATACATACATACTCACAAACTTTCACGTTTATATTATTAGTACGATACGATATGAACACTGAAAACGCCTGTTTTTTTCGCATTAGTCTCGGTTCTGACTCTACAGAACAGATGCAAGAAACTATTAATGAAACTAACCAAACTTAGTTTTAATGATATCTGATTGATAAAACTACACAGTCACTTACATGAGAATAGTAATTTAGCTTAGAGTAAAATTATCTAAAAATCTGCCAACGCTTCCGACTGGTATTGATATGGATCAGTTGAGCTACCTGTAGATAGTTTGCACCAGTCTGCAGTTAGCCTAATTGTTTCAATTGTAAATACTAATTCTAATTTGTTTCTATTATTGAATTTTAATTTTCTTTGTCAATAAAGAATATTCCAATGCATAAATAAAATTATATAAAAACTTAAACTTCTGTGTAAAAAACCTATCGTTTATTGGAATAAACGATAGTTATTCGACACGATCGAATTACTACTCGTAATACGACTGGATGGATCCGACTGGATGGATCCAGTCGTATTACGAGTAGTAATTCGATAATCTTTACATTGTTTCAAACAAGTTGCTACTGTACCTATCCTACCCACACTATCTAGGTATATACTTAATGAATCCGATAAATGCGAGAAGAACTCAAAGAGAAAATCCTTACTATTATTATAAATTCGAAAGTAGCTCTGTCTGTCTGTCTGTTACCTTTTCACGCCTAAACGGCTGAACGGATATCAGTGAAATTTAGCAGGGAGGTAGGTGGTATCCCGGGGACGGACATAGGCTACTTTTTATCCCGGTAAAAAGCGTGCGAAGCCGCGGGCATCAGCGAGTCATTCATAAACTGACACCACTCATTAGCTGTAGGTACTCTGAATACGCGAAAAAAAGCAATGAGCGGTGAATAATGAGCAAAGCACTCTCTGTATGACATACATTGACATATACCTACTGAGCAAAGGCCTCGTCCATTTTTTACCACCCATTTCAGTCCACTTTTGGAAGCAGGCCACCCCATGATAAACGCCTTATTGGCTTTTATCATATGAGGGTAGTGCTTATAATCCAAACGCTAGGCTCGCAGGTTAGGGATCGCAGTCCGGTGGTAGAATCGTTCTGCTGGAGGCGCTTTTTGCCGCCGCCCGGTGGATATCCCTTAGTCTCCTCTTTAAACACCTGCGGGTGCTATTGGGGTGGTGAAAAATCTTAATCCATCACCACACTGCCAACATGCTATCTATTGCTTGCCACAAAAGCTTATAAATTGAATACGAAACACGCATTTAAGCTGTTCCAGTGGCCTTCTGAAAAAGATTTGATCGGCTCTAAACCCGAGAACAGAAGGTAATAAAATTTACCACTTTATTAAGCATCAGTTCATAGCTCAATACAATGCTTTGTTACATCAGATACAAAAAATTAATAGCTTTAGCATTACTCTGTCGTGGATTCACTTTGGATCTAGAATATTACATTTTATGTTACGACGACTAGCATGTGCCCGCGGTTTAATTGAGGTACGTGATATATACGTTATATAGATAAATTTTTAAAAGCTGGTGCGTTTTTCTTTTAATTTTTCATACAATTGTATATATGTATACTCTACCCTAGTTAATTTTATTCTGAAACCTAACTTAACCACATGAGCTAATTTAATCGTAATTTAAGTTTTTACTTTAGTTAATATATTAGTGTCATTATTAAGATAAATTTGCTGCTTATTTCATAATTTAATTTAGAAACTATGTGTAGGAGGGAAGAGTGGTTCTCTGTAATACAGTTTAAATCAAACTAAAACGGAAACCAGGGATACCTGTCACTTGTATTGTAGATTTAATTTTGAAATAAATGTTTTTGATTTTTTTTCTAATTATCAAGGCTGACGTCACACATCCGAATACGAAAAATATTAGGTGACCGCCACAGCTTTTAAAAATTGACCATACGTAGTGATATCTGGATAAAAAGCCTATAGGCTTTTTTAGTAGACTCAGTTATACCCAGGGATAAAAGTCAAGAAAATTTAAAACATCCGCCCGCGACTTTGCACGCACTTTACCGGGATAAAAAGTAGCCTATGTCCGTCCCTGGGATACCATCTACCTACCCACCAAGTTACACTGAGATCCGTTCAGCCGTTTAGGCGTGAAAAGTGAACAAACAGACACACAGAGTTACTTTCGAATTTATAATATTAGCATGGTTTAGTACGGATTGGAACAGAGTAGTCCGGGATTACCTAATTACAAACCAACATACCTACAAACTTTCTAATTCTACCTCATACTAATGTAACTTGACTGAACATCTTATGGTTCCTCAAACGCATTCCCATCTTTGCGGGTAGATTAAAGCCACCGCTGAAAAGGCGGAAGTGGAATGATCCTGTTTCGATCTACCTCCTTGACGTGTAGGTACCTACTATTTTTCTGTGGACCCATCTTGCTACGCTTTGCATTTTTACCATTAACAACCCATTGTAAAAAAGTTAGTAAACCAATGCTTTATTTTTCGTTACAATAACAAACAGAAAATAAACCGCCAAGAGCGAGTAGACTTGCACACGAAGAGTTCCGTGCTGTACAATCAGGCAACTTTTTCAAAAAACATCAAATTTTCTTTTGCTTGAAAAACTAAATGAAATAGTATTTATTAGCTTAAATATAGGTTAACAATGGTTTAATAGTAGATATTTGACTACATAGTCGCAAATGTTTAATCCTAGCAATTTAGATACATTTTAGTTACTTTTAGTTTGCTATTACAATACTAAAAAAAAAATTTAGAGGTGCATAAAAACGTCAAAAAAATAGAGAATAATAGATAAAATAATAATAAGTACATGTCAAAAATTAAAATTATGTGAATTTAAATTTCAAATATTTATCTACACCTACTATTAAAACCCTTTTGATAGAGCCAATATATCATTTATGATTAAATTCATTATTTGTCAGTTTTCTCATGCACTTGGAAGTTTATTATATAGCCGTATGGCCATTGCGTAGCAGTTCTTTTTACATAATTCTAATCTAAACTGAAGCACCTTACGTGGTTTTTGTACAAACTTTCTTTTGCTTGTTCGGAGACCTCTTTAAATTTTTCATTTTATTATATTTTTTGTTAATACAGTTGAAGTGTTACTTATTCATAGAAAGTTTCACGTGTCTACCTATTGTGGTTCAAGATATAAAGCATTAACAAACAAAGAGCAGAAATAGGCAAAAAATACGGTTTTTGGATGGATGCCCCCTTTCCCTTAAATTTCAACTATCTATCTCTTACAATTCATGCATGAGAAAGAACCCTGAGACGTCTGTCACAGGGCTCTGTCTCAAGCACCACACACACATGCTCCAGCCGTCCTTCCGTCCGTCTGGACGGAGGGACGGACAGCGGAGTCTTAGTAATAGGGTTCCGTTTTCACCCTTCGGGTACGGAACCCCAAAACAAATCAAAGACAAATCAGTGACAAAAAAAGGAGCATAGCTCAGTATGTGCGCAGAAGCGATGCACATCGCTATGCGCGCTGGTTTTATGCGACTCCAGTGAGCTCAAGAAGCGGCTGTGCTGTGACACTCACTTACAACATTGCTAGATAACGGCCTCCCGAAGCCCCTGCTGCCTCTACCCCTCACCAGGGTCCAGTGTCAATGCCAACAGAATCTTCTTAGCCGCGTGATGGCAATATACGTAATATTATTTATTTGGCGGGCCAACCTGCTGCCACACCATACCTAATCTGCGACCATTCGCCATGCTGCTCAACTATTATCATAGCAGCCCATTACCAAACCATTAACATTACCCTATCATGGAGTACTTTCGAATCTCGAATGCAAAAGCGACGTGTTCGGTTCGAGTCGCGGCCGCAATCGGACGATCGGCCGCAACAATGAGATCTTGTCACACACGTGTGTTGAGAGGGCGGCTATTCTGGTAAAGGGAAAGTTGGTCAATGTCGAAGACAAGTCCCAAGTCTTCGACATTGACCAACTTTCCCTTTGTATTAAGTATTAATAACACTTACTAGACTAAAATTTTGTATTAACACTTGGTAGAGATTTTGGTATCTCTTGTAGGTTTAAATGGCCTGCGCGTCAAGTCAGGCAGTGGAATCCCATCAGCTTGAGGAATCGAGGCAAACCAAGATCTAAACACCTTTGCTAGAGCACTGGTCCAACTGGCTCAGGATCAAGACAGGTCTTTGGCCAGCAGTGGGATTTATCGGGTTAATTTTAATAGGTCATACTTACCTTTCTCTACCGCTACGAAAAACTGTAAATGCTAACTTTGATTAAAAATAACATGGTACATATAGGCCTTATCATAGGCTTAGAAGCCTGTGCTAGGCTGCTAAGGACCATTTTTAAGTTTAGGATAACTTAAAAATGGGCCTTAGCGGCCTAGCACAGGCTTCTAGGAACTGAAAAGGAACCCTCAATTTACGCGTCCACTGCATCGGAATCAGAGCGTACGTAATAATACGTGGCGTCAGTATTCTCAATATGCCGGTAGGGAGGTGCGGCTACTGCTTTTGGATTTAGCATCGGCAATATAGTATTTTCGAAGCACTCGAGTATGTTGATGACGTAATCTGCAACAATATTGTCTTAGTGACTAGAATATAGTTGTGGACGACGTCATCGGCAGAAATACCGGTCTCTGGCATCAGTATCAGCAGACATGCCGATCCAGTGCACACTGTACCATAGAAATCAATAATAATAATAATTTATTCAAAAAATACTCAAGACAAATGTTTAACATATAATAAAAGCAACAAATCCGTATGCACCGTACGTTCCGATACCGATCCAGTGGACGAGTAACTTTATAGGATCACTTCCTTGTCTGTCTGTCTCGACGCTTTTTTAGATACTAGCTGCTTCTCGCGACTTCGCACGCTTTTTTTTCGGGATAAAAAGTAGCCTATATCCGTCCCCGGGATACCATTACCTCCCTGCCAAATTTCACTGAGATTCTTTCAGCCGTTTAGGCGTGAAAAGGTAACAGTCAGACAGGTAGACAGATAAACAGACAGACAGAGTTACCTTCGAATTTATAATATTAGTATGGATATGGATGTTGACTGAAACCTTCGATCAAATATAACTGATCGAAGACTGAAACAGACAAAGTTATATCAAACATTTATCGATATTTTCCATCTAATCCGAGAATAGGCCCCTACCACGCCACAATGTCCTTTCCGCGTCCCAATTGCCCGCTCCACGTATCGCTAATTGCGATCTGCTGTCATTTTACGGTTACGCATTAGCATTATTGCAATGCACCTATCGATTTGAGCTAATCTCGACTTGGGAAATGCTTTGTGAGATACGTGGATGCCTTGCACCTGTGGCAGTGGATTTTATGTTTTAGGAGAGTAGTAGAACCGTTTGGGCGATTGTGGGCTACGTTTGGTTATGGAGTAGTAGGGTAACCGGCATCAAATGGAATTAGACAGACTAGGATAGTGTTGAAAGGATAAAATTTATTCATTTATTGAAATATTTGCCTGGAAAACTGCACTCGACATTATCAGATTAACATGATGCTGTAGAAAAAAATCTCCTGTAATGTGTTCCTACACAAACTCAATCACATAATTGCGGTTCACGCAAATAACGAGGCGGGAATCGGGTCCGATTCCCGCCTCGTTATTTGTGTTACCACTGCTACTCGAAAATGTTGTCACACTTTACAATTATTATTTGTGCATATTTTGATATCGTAGCCTCGAGGGTTTGGTTACTACTTCACTCAAAATGTATTCCTCAAAACCGTGCCTAGAATTCAAGAGCTATAAGCGGTATATTCTAGAATAAATAGTCCAATGAATATTCCCACAGGACTGGCCGCTCACATTACGTACTGACACACGCGTGCTTTTGTTACGCAGATCTACAAAGTTATAGAAGTGATTGCATTTTAGCAAACTTTTCTTCAACTTTTCTATGTAGGGGTAGTGACCAGCTGTAATTATTTTGCATAATTACCTAGGTACTATTTTAATTTATCGGGGACGCTTCCGACTGTTATTGATATGGATCAGTTGAGCTACCTGTAGATTGTTTGCAACAGTCTGCAGTTAGCTTAATTGTTTCAATTGTAAATACTAGTTCTAATTAATTTTTATTATTGAATTGTAATTTTCTTTGTCAATAAAGACTTTATTAAAATTTATTTGCCTCTTTCGGCTATCACGATGAGCTTAGTGTGATGTGATGAAGTAAGCCTGCATACATTCCTATCGTAATATGATCAAATTTGATTTGTTTTTCCTGTCTATAGGTTTAGTCCTGAACATTATTAAAATATAATTATTTTTATTATGATTGGGCTTTGTGCTTTGGAAATTGGATAATGGAATTATTGGACTGAAGAATAGTCTTTGTGTATTTTACAGGTGAGTTTACAGGTGTGATTGTTTTGCTTAGCAGTAGCTCCGCAACCTGCAGTGACGCATCACTCAAAGATCATGGAAAAATATAATAATCTTCGCAGTCCACAGCTCGAGCCAACCAGTACCAGCAAACCCAAAAACAGGAAACAGCAAAACATGTTGCACTTTCCAGGTAAGCAGTCACTCATAGCCGTATCTATACGTTTGTAAATCACTGTCGATCGACAATAGATCCTCTTCTACCCCGGCGGCGCACGACTGCGCGCACGATTCAGATTAATCTATCGAAAATCGTTTTACAACATATTATTTATAGAGCGCATGCGCTGGCAATGATCATCAGTCCGTAGTGATGCGCGCGTATCGATAACTCATCTATCGATTTTATCGATAAGCGATGCTTTAAATGAGTCGACTCATGCTTCCTACAATTTACGCGCTTTTCACCATATCACTGTCAATCAATCGAAATTGCAAAATAACAGCCGTTATTGCATACATAAATTCAGTCATTAAGTGTCTAAAACAAAATTGATTACTATCGGTGCTTAGCATAGGAAACATAAATTACTCAGTTGAATTGAAATTAATAATTTACTAGTTCGTAGCTAATCTCAGTTTGATTGCATCGGACAGTTCAACTTCATAACTCGTAAAGTGGGGGTGACGTCGTAAAAATAAAACCCACGATTCTAACTCCAGTCAACAATTAACCTCGCTGTAATGAAACTTCCGAACTAGCCCCGGGTAAGGATGCCACTTGGCTACGTCTGGCGTTAGACGGTTGAGGGTAAATGATGGAGGTAATACCTACTGCTTTACGAGCTGGTTGCTTGCAGGTGTTATTGTTGGTCTACTAATGCCTGACATCCGTGCTCCACTTTTGCGATCTTTTATTCTAATTTGGTTGATGGATGGATGTTTATATGGGTGCATGGATGGGTATATGTTCCTTCTCTACGCCAAAACTACAGAATGGATTGGTATGAAATTGAGCACATGTGTAGTTCTGGGTCTAGAATAACCACAAACTGGTTATCTAGAAAATGCGCTTGCGAAGCCTTGGGCAGAAGCCAGGTAGATCATAGTTATTCGGTAGTCACCGCACAAAAGTCCATGAAAGTCGTGAAAAAAAATTTTAGACAAACAAAATTATGGTAGAGAAAACACTAATTTGACTGGTTCCACGGATTTTTTGATTATCAAAAGCTTTTTTTGCAGTTACCCACCCTCCGGCTTTCCACATCGTCCCTTCCCTAAAGCCTAGCCGTCGCACGACGTGGAATCGCGCAGCCTATTTTAAAGACATTGAATATTTAAGAGAGCTAATTGAAATGAGCGCGACACTTTGGAGTGTCGCCAGGATAATTACCCACCTCCTAAGATGAGATTTAACGTGCCCTAGCTAGCGAGCTTTTGATTTTTCACTTGGAGATTGAGTTTTGGAAGCTTTAAGTAATTATTAGGTAGGTACAATAAGATACTGTAATATAATAATGTACTAAGTTTGGGAAGAAGCTGGATATCGGGCATCAGCAACAGGACTACATTATATACCTCAAAAGGACATCAGAAACTTTATTTTGAAGCACATATTTTAGAAATACCTTCTTTTAGGTTTTTGTAAATGGGATTAGGGGTAGATGGCGATTTGTAATATTTTATTTACATGATCCTCTGCCTGGCATAGGGATCACCCCTTAATAGGAACCAATAAGATGCTTATTCAAGGAGGCCTAGGTCCAGCAGTGGACTGTTATAGGCTGGTATTGTTGTTGTAGTTGAACAATATTTACCTAAAACACCCAACAAAAAAATCGATACCATCAATCAATCGATAAAATCTCATCGACACATCCCACCCCTACTGTCGTCGTGTGATGTCGAAGGTTGTTGCCGGTCTGCGCGAACCCTTCCGGTATCGGACACTGCTATGTTAATGGCAGCTTGTTTGCTCTCCAGAACGTAATTTGAGCACCTCTTAGCTACAAATTGATAGAACGAGGAGTAAGGTGTTCTAAGTTTCACGTTAAGGTGAGCTTTAGAAGTTATAGCTGATTTATTATTGCTGCGTAATTGTTAGACTAGAATAATATAGGGAAGAGGCCTCCCTTCACCATCTCAGACCAGAATGTATAAAATCTCTCATCTCTTCCATAGGCTGAAATCAAAAATATCACTTTATTTCCGTGTCAGTGTTTAATTATTAAGAATTTGACCTTTTCTAAATGTAAATTTATTGTATTTATGGAAATAAAGAGTTTTTGACTTTGACTTTGACTTAGGTAGCCTAGTAGTGAGGTCCAACAGCGTAGGGTATTTTTTTTTTCAGCTTTTGTGTCCACTTTTAAAGAAAAAGTCACATTTATAGTAACATGATTATGGTGATAACACCATAGTAAACTTAGGCTTGCTCAGTGCTGGTTCAATGTATCCAACGTTCATTTTATTCGGGTTCATTTTCAATCACAAAATTTCAGCTCGGGGATGTCGTAAGAGGCGACTAGGAAGAGCAGCACCTTCCTTCTGTGTATTTTTAACACCTCCACTGTAGTCACCAACCCGCCTGCCAAGCGTGGTGATTGCAAATCTCCTTGTTTGTGGAGACATGTTCAGATGTGTACGTATGTGTGGTGATAAAGTTTAACCAAATGAATATGATGGCTATTTGCATGTGAAGGAAAAGAATAGCTTGATAGAAAAACAGATAGATAAAAACAAAGCTTCAGACAGAGATAAACCTAGTAAAAAGGATCACAAAACTTAACCTCTTTTAAAATGTAGTCGCATCAGTATAAACCATCAATTTTATATCAAAAATTCTCTTTACTCCTTAAGTGGAAACTTTAAGCTCTATAAAACTTTTCAAGCGTGCTTCACATAAGTTTTACGTTCAATACTGTAACTAAAAACTTTTTTCTAGCAAGAAAACTCACACCACCCGTATGTTTTTACCATTAAAGTTGAAAATACAGTGAATTGACGGTTTTTGTAATATTTGGTCGATGTGTGAAGAGGCATAAAATGCAAGAATGTTGGTAAATAACCATAAACAGTTGCTCAGTATGCTAAGTTTTATGTGGTTTAGCTTTTTGTAAGGATGTTATGAATTAAGTGAATGATATTCGTTCGAGAACTTATCAGTAGGTATAATCCACAGAAATTATCAGATCCTATTATATTCAGCAGGCCGCTAGAGAGAGATAATATGACGACCGATGTGGCACGGCGGGCGAAGGTCTGACTGCGACGCAGGAAGTTTCGGATTCGATTGAGACAAGTTTGTACGATGTGCAAATATTTGTTCCGGGTGTTCTGGGTATTGTCTATTCATAATAAAATATATCTATGTAATGTATTGTATTATGTTATCATCAGTCATTTAGTACCCATAACACAAGCTCTGTTTCGCTTGGAATTAGATGACGCTCTGTGAATTAACCGCATTATTTATTTATTATTATTTATTAGATGTATTCGTTAAGACTGGCCGCTGTGGTCAAAATTCGGCTAAATAGAAATCATCATCACATCCAGCAGCAGGATTTTAACTAACCTAGGTATTTGTAGTAAGTAGGCTTTGAGCGGTTCTTACGCCGCATATTTTCAAACTCCACCTCCTCCACCTCCACAGCCTATATTGGTCCACTGCTGGACCCCTGATAAGCGCCTTGTTAGCTTTTATCTCGAAACAACTTTATCTTTAGGTATGTTTTAGATCTTCTTGCATCCGAAAACGATGGCTTGACACGTATTTTTTAATATTATATTGCTGTAGAATTAACTTTATAAAAAAACCTTACACTTTGGCGCAAAAGCCTTCCCAAATCCTTCCATCTCTTTTGTTATCTAAGTATAAGTAGGTAGGTAGGCTAAGTGTAGGTAGATAAGATTACGTTGAAGTGATTCATCCGAATGTTGCAATAGTAGTTCAAGCCAACAAAGAAATCACCCAGTTGCTTACTCAGAGTAAGTAGACATAAGGAATCTCACCCCACAATGCAATGCTAACAAATAACCCCGCGCTATAATTGTTAATTTCGTGCAAAATGCCCGCAATGGTCGGCATGGTACTAACTAACGATCCTTTCCTAGATGCCTATCAGGTTTCTGCGCATACTTGGAGCTGATTGCATCGAATGGGAGTGTTAGATAAACCGCCGGTTAGGTTAGGTTAAAAAAAATATGCTTTGGTTTTAGTAAGGATTTTTAAGTTCTTTCTTAAAATATCTACTAAATAGAGATAATTATATTGCAGGTGGTAGGTATTCGTTAGTCATTTTATGATTGAATGATTTATTACAGAGATATTCACAGGGTGAACATTTTTGATGATCACTTTTGTCTTAGATTTAGTTATAATAATTATTACTAAATCTAAGCCTATACAGTCCCACTTCTGGGTTAGGTCCTCTCACCTTATTCTGGAATTAATCATTTAATATATAAAATATTGGAAAACAAGATAAAAACATTATAGTACATTGAATATGAAATCGAAATGGTAAAGGAATTCAACAAATAATTAGTTGAGATATGATATTATACAATTAAATAGTAATCAATACATTACTGAAGCTGTTGAAGTTCTGAAGCTTCGCTGTCTGTACATTTATAAAAATATTATTGCAAGTTAATTAAAAAATATATACCAAGCTTAATCTAAACCAGCTCAACTTTAGGGGAAAAAAGAGCTTTCATTTAATATATAATTCAATTAAATAACAGATGGTTATATAAATGCTACATTTGGGCACATGTTTAGACCAGCCAATACTATAGCTGGTCCATCTGTGGTACGGCAACCCCAAAGTATTTTTTTTTTCAATCAACTTCACTCACGTGTTATTCAAAAAAATCGAGCATTAACTGATAGAATACAGTAAACCAGAAAAAATTTACTAGACTTCTAGAATACATTTTGACAAAACATCAATACATTTTTACAAAACTACCACACGTTTCTAAAGCTTCATTTTCTGTAAAGTTTCAAAACGTAATATTTTAAAGCTTCTAAACCAGCTCAAAAAATAACCGTAACTAGACGTCAGTGCAAGCCACCCCAGAATGCGTCTACATAATACATGCGCGCACGCACGACAGATCGATGGATCGCATCGATTCAAAGCATCGAGTCGTGATCGCCGGTTTACTATTTATTTAAATGGAGCTTTATTGAAATTGCTTGTATGTTTAGTGTAATTGAACTCCGCGAGAGTAAAGTTTGATTTTACAGTTATGAATGGAATGGTTTTACGGTTTACGGTTTTAGAATTTTATTTCTAAGAAGAATATATTTCGCTTAGAGTTAAATACAGGACTAACATGCGCAGAACGGCCAGAATTTTTTGGAAATGTGGTATACATTTTAACACACCAAACATAAAGTCAAGTGAACGATTTATGACTAAATGCCATTAGACCTGATAAGACCATAAGGCCAAACACATGTCTTCTTTTGTATTGTATTCATTTAAGTAATTCAGATAATTAAATAAACCTTATTACACATACACAAAATTAAATAAAATTCAAAATTACACAGTCAATAAAATAAATTAAATAAATTAGGTTACTTTTTAGAATAAATTAAATTAAATTACATTATACTAAGTTACATATGTACAGCTAACATCCAATCAGGCATCATACCCACAGACTGATACAAAACATTTAGCTAAATGTGTCCACATGGGAGACAGACAATGCTCCGCCAGGGTTTTTAGGAAGCTGTTGTGACTGGCCTTCGTCATGCTCATCAGAGATGCTGTTTTCTTCTGAACGATGGCATGGAAACCATCAATTCGATATTAAGCAAACATCTCTGAGGCGCTACAAAAACGGGGGAGTCTCAGCCGCATCCTAAAAGTATTATTATACTGGACAGCAGGGCCTCCTTTGATACACTCAAATGATGATGATGTCATCCTAGTATTTTTGGCCACAGGGCGGTAAGTCTCAACGGAGACTATTCAGGTGCTTAGAACATTATTAAAGTAGACAAAATTTTATCACAGAGTAAAGTAAGTGTTACCTCTATTTAATGGTGTATTCAGCAATTTGTTAGTATGTCCGTTGTTTATAATTTTTCTAACACAAAAACTCAAAAAAATCATCAATTACCTGCTATAACTGAAAAAAACCATGAACGATTAGATCACGCATGTCACAATGTCTTAACAAAAATAATAGAGTTCCCTAAAATAAGAAAACGCTTGGGAACGTTTGACTTCCGTGACGGAACCACTCGAGTGTAAACAGTGTGTTGAATGTAAACCATTAAAAAGAAACTGTACGGGTAGTTTGAACTTACGTTCTTTAAAATAGATTTACTTACATTATCTGAATATTAAACGATTAAATTATAAACAACATACAAAGAAAAGTTTTTTTTAAACTTACGAGACTTAGGTATACAGTTCTTTTAGGTTATGTTGTCCCACTGCTTGGGTTTAATGTTAATCCTGGTCTAGAACTACATTTATGTAAAATGTAAGCTCGATCCGTTCAGTAGTTTCGACGTAAAGAGGTAACAAACATGTAAACTTTGGCATTTATATTATTTGTGTTACTTATGTAACAAATTGCCTTTTTGATGTACTGCAGCACACACACGTTTTACTTAGATTGTTATTATGTTATTATTTGTTTTTATTATTTAGTCAACTGTATTTTTATTATTGTTTCTTTTTTACTACCATCCTGTTTAATTGTTATTGTCTGATATGTATGTGTGTGTCTGAAGTCTTAAATAAAAACCTTATCTATCTATCTATCTACAAAGTAAAAATATAATATACAGATGTTGGCTTTTTGAGCTGGAAGTCTACTCACCATTGCTAAATTCCAAACTATGAGAATAAAGGCTCGATTTATTTGATTTCTTTAATGACTCACCCTGTATATACTTAAACGATGACTTATAGAATGCTTTTACTCGTGAAATTGGCAATAAAACTATCATCCTATATAATAATAAGGTCCGCCAATTAATAGTCACAAGAAAGCTTAACATTACCATCTTTTATCAAGCCTTTTCTATATTTTATAAGCTCCGATTTCTAAAATACTTTCTCACCCCACAACATCAAAGTTTCAAGTTTTGTCATCCACGTCAATCGTAACCGTAAAAACAGTTTCTCAATGCAACTCGGTTTATGAATGAAATAACATTTTTTTCTGGGCGAGACGAATACGTGCTTTCCTTTAAAATGTACTGGCAACGTGCATTCAATTTGGATTTACTTTTTTTTATTTATGCTCACAGAAATAGATATTGGTCTGGGATATTTATCGGTAAAGTTTTAGTTGTTAAAAAATGTAATGCAATATTTTGAAAACCTTCTTTGAGCAAAGTCGACCTGGTTTTCGACTAAGCGCCAGCAAAGTTTATTTTTTATGTATATTTTTCTCTGTATGTTCTGGCAAAATAAATATATTTTACTTTACTTTACTTACAAAGTTGTATGAAATTTCATTGCAGCCACCGGCAATTTTCAATACCGTCTAGTTTGCCTTACAATAAAAAAAAATGTTCAATAAACAAAGTCACTTTACAAATTTTAATGCAATAAATAATGCTGGACAATTCACTCAGCATCATCTCATTAACATTGACGACCGATGTGGCGCGGCGGGCGAAGGTCCGCCTGCGACGCAGAAGGTTGCGGGTTCGATTCCCGCCTTGGGCCAAATGTTTGTACGATCTGCAAATATTAGTTCCGGGTGTTCTGGGTATTTTCTATATACAGGGTGGTTTTTTGAGAAGGGCGGTGATGGCCAACTCTGAAACCACGAGAGTTAGGGAATAGTCGTGAAAGGAGTCATGCCCTCGATTTATAAGAAAACAATAACTGCATATTAAAAAAGTGAAAATTTGCTATTTCCATTCATTTTTAGTACAACATTTATTTGCAAAGATTGATACTTATCAGCAACAAAATCGATTAGTTTAATAATACAGGGTGTATTTTTTTTTCAAAAATCACTCGGATCCATTTCCGTCAAAAGTAAAAGATTTTTGAAAAAAATAAATATGCAGTTATTGTTTTCTTATAAATCGAGGGCATGACTCCTTTCACGACTTTTCCCTAACTCTCGTGGTTTCAGAGTTGGCCATCACCGCCCTTCTCAAAAAACCACCCTGTATAATAAAAAAAATATCTATCTATGTTATGTATTGTAAGTTTATCAGTCATCTAGTACCCATAACACAAGCTCTGCTTACTTTGGGGCTTGATGATGCTGTGTGGATTGTCCAGCATTATTTATTTATTTATTTATTATCTCATCTAGCCCCAAGCTAAGCAGAGCTTGTGTTATGGGTGGGTACTAGATAACTGTTATACATAGATAAGTAGATATTTTTATTACACATTGAAAACACTCAGAATACCCACAAATATCTGGAGATGGTACAAACATATGTCCCTAGGCGGGAATCGAACACGAATCGAAATAATAAAATAAAAGAAATCAAAACACAAAAATCAACATGCATAACTTTCTATTGTCAATCAGTTTCCACTCACAGACCAATCTCGTAAGTAAATGTGTTGCTACACCCTGTATAACCTTCACTAATCTAACACGTTCACAGTTTTCGACACCTCCACGATGCGTAACGCGGGTACCAGCTCATTTCATGCCTTATTGTGGACTCTTGTGAAAGCGGCTCTTTTTGTCGGTCTGTACGGTAATAAAATAATGACTGCTTGTTCTTCAACAGTTACTTAGGTTGCTCATCAAGAAATGAACGGATGTTTTTTATTTGAATATTTAAAAAGATTGGTAAGTACATATCGATTCGGTTTAGTAACTTGCCTATGACGTTATTGTGTAAAACAAGTTTTTTATTCGTTCGCGTCGATCTAAGTAAAAAAGGAGAGATGAGGTACTAGGTTCTCGAAAGTGGAAGGCTCGAATTAGGTGCAATTGGGTCCACCCACCTCAGTCATCGGCGTTCGTGTTACGCGTAAATACGTGCTTGCTACGACGTACTTTAAGTGTGATTTATTAACTAAAAGATCGTCAATGCCTTCGTGTTTGTTCATTATAATTATTATTGTACAAGATTGGAAATGTAACTATAAGCAAGTGTTTGCGTGTAACACAGGCCAGTTGTTGAGTAAGCGTTGAAATAACGTCACATACCTACACGCACCACTCACACATACTCTCTCTCACACACCACACACACACACACTACACATACACACACCACACACGCACGTTACCTTGTTATGTTTAATCTAGATTAGTCATTTTTTAAGTTATTTTTTATATCTTTAAATGGAACATAATTAATTTGCTAGCGGAGGAGGGCGCTGACTCTGCTACACAGTTTTTAACTTTTGCGGTAGTCAGCCCAGAATTGTACCCTAAACATTAAGTTCTGTTCTTAATAAAGATTTTTGTATTTTGTATTTGTACATATCTATAGATTTTACTCAGATCTATGATCCTTCGGAGACTTCGCGTATTAGTGATTTCATTAAATTGTATAAGCTCTCTGATAATTCTGCAAATTCGACTATAGGTACTATACGTCCTTCAAAACATTACAGCATTGTTAATAAGATTGTGCCGGAAAAAAAAATTAAATAAATCAAGAGTTCTATGAAAATTAACTGGTTAATGTACCTTTATCATATAAAAAAACTATTAAGGGACTGCAATCTAAAAGTACCACATACCTTTCCCTACCTTCATATTCTTACCTATTCCCTTACCTTTTCTTTGTTTCACGGCATTATTACCTAGTGAAACAAAGAATTACTTATATAACATTTTGAAGTGATTTCGGACATAGGGATGTAGGTAGTACCTACCCAAAGAGTCCCATTGAATATAATTCTATATTATTATTATTCTTCATTCTACATCTGTATAATTTTGTTATTCATTACCGTCACACACTACTATACCCTAGGGACATCAGGTAACGGTTAGCGAAACTGGCATAAACACAAACGATAGCTCACTCAGGAATAATCACGATTGCGTAATGCAAGTCGATATGTTTTGACGTGTACGAGTCCACAAATTGCTACAATTATACACAGAAGTGTGTCAAGTGGCGGGGGGAGGTAGGGGTTAGTTTGGACTGGGTGATTTCCGTGAGGAAGTTTAATTTTCCCTTTCATATACATACTCGATCGTAGAGCCTTTTAAACCATTAAAATCATAAATAGTAAATCGTCGAGGTGTTGATTTCTAAAATTAAAAAAACCTTCGAATGTTTAATTAATTAATGATCAAATCTCTTGTCAAATACAACGAAATCAATCAAAGTACAACGGGATATTGATTATGATCTTAGTTTTGAGCTTTCCTATATTTCGGCACAGTTTCATGCGCCATGATCACGGAATAACTGACGGTGTTGCGTGTGTTTTTATTGGCAGACATACCAATCTACCCTCATCGTTTGTCGTTTGCTACGAACGTTACTCCTGAAAAATATTTTTCACTTGACGGAGTTCATATTGACGACCGATTTGATCATTGATTACTATCTTAGTTAATTTAAGAGATGTGATTATAGCGTAAGAAAAACTGGCCACCTAAAAATACTGAAACTGGCTGGTAAGCTGATATACTAAAAAGTGTTGAAATTTTACGCTCCAGCAGGATTAATCATGAATAATTAGGTTTTACCACAAACAAAACAAATTTAAATATTATACCATCCTAAAGAGGTAAACTTAAACAGTTGTAATAAAATATATATCTCGTCAGAATTATTTTATAACTACCCACTTTTATTTTTCTTGTCCTGTCCTAAACATGAATAAACAATTTCTTGTTTGAATGTGTTGATAGAAAAAAAGGCCTACTATAAAATATCAGATTATCTAGAGGATAAAAAAGCGTGGACGGAATTTGCTCCAACTCGAAAAATAACAACTAACAGGCTAAAGGTTTCTTCGTCGCTTCTTTACTTTAGTCTACGTACCGAAGCGACTGAAATCAAAAATATCACTTTATTTCCGTGTCAGTGTTTAATTATTAAGAATTTCACCTTTTCTAAGTATACATTTATTGTATTTATGGAAATAAAGAGTTTTTGACTTTGACTTTGACTTTGGCTACCAAAGTACCTACCAATTTAGACACACTACTTACTTAGTTACTAACTATTGTATTTGCGCTCGTCACCCAAATTTAATTTACTTATTAGCAATAATTAGCCCCAAGTTCTCATTTTAAGTGAATTTTTGTTATTCGTGTGACCATAAAGTTAAAAGCATAAAGTTTATTAAAATCATATATCGGCTCTAAAAGGTAAACAAGATAATAAACCGATTCAAAGACGAGCTTGTCTTTTATTACAGTATTCCTTAGAAACGATCAGTGTAAAAGAATGTGACAGCTTGAATATGTATAAAAGCAGACTAAAAGAATATGTACACACTTTATAAAATATTTAGTTTCCAAAATTTACCATGTTCTCGGATTACGTTTGCCAAGAGTATTTTTCCTGTATAAATAAGTCTATGACACTATCTACAACTACTTCAAATGACTGATTATAAGTGTTCCATTATAAGTACTTATTTACTCTTAATAAATACCTATTATTTTCTAAACATCTCAGAGGTTACACACATTAAATTCATAAGTTTATCTCATTGTTAATGAACAGTTTGTATAGTAAAAAAAGTTCTTTAAACTTAAACCACCCATAGCCATCTTTACCCAATCTCCCCCTGATAGCAAACACCGCCCCAAGCCACCGCATGTGCGTACTCGTACCTATCATTACAAACACAAGCGCATTACCTGATTATATATTGTATGTATGAGTTGATTATACATTGTATGTATGAGTGCATAATACCATCTAGTTTGCAGATAGCTTACCAATTACGGTACATGACGGAAGGCACGGGCAGATAATATAGCCTTGCTTACGGATGGAAAGCTGATTTCTACATGCAACATTTAAATACGATTTTGCATGAGGTGATAAATGTGGAAAGGAGGCGGAAATGTGTAATTCGACTTTTTCCGTAAACTATTTTCCGCTAAGCTCACGTACATATTATATTGAAGGCATCCTTCTGATAAATAACTTTTGTTATGACGAAGCGAGACATACTGTCATGTACTTATTAAAAGCAGAAGAAAAAAAGATTTTGTTTAGTGGTCAGCTAAAATCTAAATAATCCATGCCATACAATTTTTGTAGTGTTCCATCCAATAATAAATATATCATATCTTGGATCAGCGTTAACGAAATTAACAAACATTTTGTGTCCATTTTATTTACCATTTAATTAATTCAGGAAATTCTGATCATAATCATAACTTATAAACTTATAAACAAGACAGAATGGTCAATAAAGAATCGCCGCGTGCGCATCAAAAGATTCATAAATAAGTCGCCTGCGCAATCTGTGTCCATCGCGATCGCCGCGCCGCTGTCAATTGTTGACAAATTGATCGCCAGGTTGACAGATGTGAAAGATCTGTATTGTCAATGGTCGGTTAGTTGTAATGTCTTTGTTAACTTGTAGGATATTCGTATATTACTGTTTTTAGATAGATAGATTATAGCTTTATTGCACCATCAATACACTTATAAAACAAGAACTTAATACTAATTATATCTAATGTGGCACAATCCGCTGATTGTGCCTTATCGCTAACAGCTATCTCTTCAAGGCCAAAGGTTGCCTTAAAGAGATCGCTGTTGGATCAGTACGTATTGAAGCTGACGGTGGCGTAATTGATGAAGTATTAAAAATAATATAAGTACTTTAAAAACAGAAACTACAATAACTAACAAAATAGGGCAAAAAAAAAACAAGAAAACAAGAGTGTTTACATAATAAAATAAAAATAATTATATCAGGAAGACTTATCAAGAGTGGACAGATAGTGATGATGAACCATACTTTTGATTTTTAATAAACTATCATGTTCTTGAAAACATTTTTCGTTATGATATTTTGCATACTCATACTAGACGTACAGAAGGTAACGAAATGGTTGCAAAGCTATGGGCTGAAGCTTGTTACGCTTATCAATATAATTTGAAGACTTATTTGCCCAAACTCTAGTAAACCCCTTTAAAAATTTACTTCCAATCACTTCAAAACAGATTTCTCTAACACGAGCGTCACGTCTCGTGATCAATTGGAAATAATATTTGCAGAGATATAAAATATAGCTAGATGTGATAAAAATCATCGTCTATGATTTTGATCACAACTACTAGCACAAAAAAAAAGCCCTCCGAATATTAATCGGCAGATGCTCTTTCAACTATGTAGATAAACGAAATTGTTTGTTAATGGCGTCGAAAACTCTTGTGATATGAAAAATTTTAAAGGTACCGGTTTATTTGCCACGGTTTTATATTTTTAAATGCAATCGCTCCTTGTTGCCTATCGTGGTCGAAAAGCGACAGTCGCCAAGGGTAATTTCGTGGTTGTCGATACCAGTAAAAAGATTAAGTGTTCTTAATATTTATAACTAATACTTTAACAGATGCCAGTAATATAAGTCGTCGGTCCCGCGCCTAGCCTTTCCCAGGTCGTATCAGTCTACCGTCCTATCCGATTATGAGAGTAAAGGAATAGAGAGTGCAGCTGTCTTTGCACACAAACTTGTGCACTATAAAATGTTCTGCGAACATGGCTAGTCTACGTTAAGACTGACCACCGTAGCCGAAATTCGGAAAAGAGGATATCCATGTCATATCCATTCGACATTAATCTACGCCAGTATCGCACAGTCCGATAGACAGAATCGTGGCCCGACTACCGTATGCTGTTATTGTTCAATATGTTTTCCAATAATCCAGTTAGCCGTGGATTACTGGAAAGTACCGTTTCTTACATAGAAAGTGGGTCTACGTGTAGACCCTTAAATCACTTCCAGTCTTTAAGTGCGTTCTATTTATAGGTTAGGATCAGTTAAAATGGTATTTAAACTGTCTTTAAATAATAAGTCTGGCTTTAAACTTGTCTAGCTCATGGCTTAGCTATCAGAAGAGGTTTGAGTGAATAAATTAACACATTATGTTAAACATAGAAATGGATTAAATTAATCTGTAGAAGAAGTGGCTTTAGATTTTGACGAATTGATTCAAGCAAGCTGATTTACATAGTGATAATTAATACTCAATGTTTTTTTCAACTATGGTTCATGTATTTAACTTTAATATGTTAAGATTTTATATAAGGAGAGCCCTTTGTTGAGGGACAATCTAAAGCTAATTTGCTCATATTTGATTCAATACAAATTTATCCTAATAAAAATTCATGACACTGAACTGATCGATAGGTTTTTCTCCATAATCACTCTGTGATCTTAAAAAGATGTCCGTAAATCAGCATAATATTCAGCAAGTCATGATCATGTGTATAGAGGTCCTTTCGCTATTGTAATTTCAAAGCAACTCAATTAAAAAAAAAAAAAAAAATATTTAGTAACGAATTTCATGGTTGTAGTAACCAGGCCCGGATTAGCCCCTACGCGCACAAAGCCCAGGCCTAGGGGCTTTGCAAGCCTAGGGGCCCTCATAGCGGAACATTCCTACTCCTAAAGTCTGGCTTTTTAAATAAAAATGCCAAAAAGAACGATGTCTAAGTAGTGAGTCACATTGTAACAAGCCAGGATTCAACCTGCCTCGTTGATTGCAAATATAAAAACAATTAGCCATTAACTACATTTGGCAACACTGAATGTGGTTGGTTGAACGAAAAGCGTTTCAATTCACATATTGTTTTGTGAACAGAAGAAAATCTCAATAATAAAAATAAATATTATATCCATTTCAATGTACCTATTTATTATGCCAATAAATGTACACTACTCAAATGATCAAAACCTGAATTATAATGAGCTTTTAGACGGAATAAAACATTTAAATAAAACATTATTCAAATAAAATCACAGGTTAGGTTACTTTGATGTAGCACGAAACGTTTTGATAGTGATGCCGAAGATTTAATCTAAAAAGTGCAACGTATCGATGATTTCCAATTAAAATTTACTCTCGTCATGGTTATCAATTTACAAGGATTGCTTTTTCGCGTTCCGTACCCGAAGGGTCAAAACAGAACCCTATTACTAAGCCTTCGCTGTCCGTCCGTCCGTCCGTCTGTCACGTGGCTGTATCTCATGAACCGTAAGAGGTAGTATAGTTGAAATTTTTAGATAATGTGTATTTCTCTTGCCGCTATAACAACAAATAATAAAAATAAAATAAATATCAAAATTAAAGGGGGCTACCATACAACGTGCTCTTAATTTGTCAAAGCTCTTGAACTACAAAAGGTAGACACATGAAACATTTTATAATTAAGTAACACTTCAACTGTATTAAAAACAAATACTAAAAATAAAATAAAGATGAAAATTGCATACACAAGTGACAATTTGATGTTCTTTGAAAAAGTTGCCTGGCTTTTACGGTACCCTTCGTGTGCGGGTCGACCCGCACTAAGCGGTTTTTATTAAACCTTATTTTCTATTAGATCCCTAACTGTTTGTGTTATCTTATCAATTATTCAAGGAAATTTTTAAATTGTTGGTTGAGGTAGATATAAGTTCAGTACTAAAAGTATTATATTAAAATTTCTGTAGTTTACCACATGGAAGAGACGGACGAAGGTGATGAACTGAATTTCAGTTAGGATTTTACTTACTGTTTTACCTTTATAATTCGATAAAAGTCATAACGAATTCATTAAATAAAAAATCTAATTTCTTTTTGATTATTTATTTACCGATGTTTTTTAGGACATCTCTAGTATAAAGTATTCGATTAATACAATCCTTATTAGGTTTTGCTTCATTATTAAGGTCTCCCACTATTTACAAAGTTTGAATTTAGAACTTTATCTTGAGACGTCCTATCAGCTGACACACTAAGCTGCTAGTTGTCGCATATAGATTGCATACTCCTAGGTTTACCCCGATATCGATATCGATAAAACTCCAGCAACCAATAAGACTGATTTTAGGCAATCGATTTTTTTACTAAGTTACTTAAGAAGGTCTCCCACTATTTACGAAGTTTGAATTTAGAACTTTAACACGTGACAAGTCAACTGACGTACTGAGCTGCTAAAAGAAAATTACCGCCCAATATTTAATACGTTACGATAAGACGATAAGGTGCATAAAAAATTTACAATAAATGATATAAAATATTTTAAATAAATTTAAGTCAATAATAAATCGTGCGGTAAATAATCTTACCTTTCATTTGAGCCAGGAACTGCGTGTCTAGCAGGAGTAGTTTCCAAGATATGGCCGTTTCAATTTTGACAGCTGTCATCAAAAATGTAGATTTCGATCTTACCTTCTGTCATCAAAAATTTAGAAAAAAAATGCAGTGTAAACTGAACCACCTGGCCCATGGATCAGAGTGGAATAGTTTCAAGCAGTGGAAACTGATCCACCCGGACTTTGGAGAGTGGACAAAAAAGGTGCAAACTGATCCATTAGTGGATCTGCAAAGTGGAATGGATGGATGAATGATGGATTATGCAGCGAATCCTATTGCGTACACAGAGTACACAGCAGAATGGTAATTTTCAGCGCTTAATAGAGTAGGTAAAAAACTACATGCATGAGATGTACCATAGAAGAGAACAGCCTTAATTCACTATATATGTTAAGTCAATAGACTGCTTTATTTCTGTATATGTTATGTACAGAAATAAAGCAGTCTATTGACTCATCATCATCATCATCATGACGATGACGTAATTCGTTCTTTTGCAGAGAAGAAAGTTCGCCATATCTGTCTTATAGATATTTAACTAAATGTATTTTTGTTGTTGTGTTTTATTGTTTAGTGCAATATGACAACAGAGGCTAATGTCTATCTATCTAGTGACATGTTAATAAAGAAAAGCGTAAGCAAAGCTGCTCTGCTGATAGTATATTATAAAAGTCGATTAAAATATATAATAATTGAAATATTGTAATGCAGGGGCCCCCAAACACCAAGTGCCTAGGGACCCTGGATTCCTAGATCCGGCCCTGGAAGTAACTATTGTAATTCGAAGATGGCCGCAGTAGTTTTTAGTAAAACTGTGCCGCAGACACCAACGCCCTCCTCACAGACAGAGTGTTCCGTTACATAATTTTTCAAATAACAATAATCGGTCCAAATAAGTCGAATAAGTCGGTCCAGTACGTCTCGCAAGAAGTTTTCTATTTCGTTCAAGAACATTTAATATTAATTTAGTAAACGACACACGACACTGCAGGCCACTGATTGGATGTTATCACGCTGCGTGCGACATAAACTACGCTGTTACTTCTCATTACGTTCTCGAGACACCACTGGTTACGAGTGTGAATGTTATGCACTCAGACCCGTGCTAAGTTTTTCTATGAATAAAAAGTTTTTTTATATGAGATCTTTATAGTTGACTAGCATCAGCCCACGGCTTTTCACACGTTTTTTTTTTTGCTATATTTATATAATTAAAGGATTCTTATGTTATTCTAGGTCCAGATCTAGATATGTGCAAAGGGGTTTGAAGTTTTTTGTATGGCCCTAACATGGATTCAAAATTGCGGCACACAATTAATGTTATGAAAATGAAAATGAATAAACATGTTTATTTCTGTACATAGGTAAGTTACATTATCATGGGTTGGAGTTCTCTTTGTGTTAGAGTACCCCGCTCTTCCTTATCGTGTTCGTTCGATAAATACAGAAATTATTTAAAATAAATTCATAAATTAAAAAATTTAAGGCCTTCGATCAATTATAATTGATCGAAGTTTAAGTCTGTTTAAAAAAATACTGTGAGTTCTGTTTGGTAGACCTGAGGACACCGGTCTCACATGAGTCCGGGCAACAGGAGCTACCAAACAAAAGTGAGTACGTACATGTGTGTGCGTATAGGTAGCGTGTGAGCGTAGTATGTGTTGCGTTTGGTAGTCCCGAGAACACCGGTCTCTTAAGACCGGTGTTGTTATATATTTTTGGATAGAGGATACAAATAAAAAAATTATATACAACATAATGTCCTACATCGTCAGGTTTCTGAGATATTCACAGGTGAAAATAATTATTGCTCCAAATGTTTTTTTCATGTGAATACTATTACGAAGCAAGAGTTGGTTTCTGACGGTGTTAAAAGACTGTTAGCAACAAAGATTATTGATGAAGATATAAGTTATTTAGTATGGGTAGAGTACTGCGGCTATTTTATTTATATTTATTTATTTATTGTATCTCAGTATTTGAACCACCCAACTGTTGCGAAAGACTGCAAGCAGATGTTGGATGCGGCAAACTGAAGACAGGGCACTATGCCGCTCATTAGGAGAGGCCTATGTCCAGCAGTGGACTAATATAGGCGGATGATGATGAACTGGCTGTTCATAGAAATGTCAAAAAAAAAATCCTACGTCCCAAAAACGTAATTCAATTTCATTTTGATCGCAAAGAACAACTATATATGTACGTCTTAAGGGATGTGAAGTCGGTTACTTATTAGTTTTTAACCGACTTCAAAAAGGATGAGGTTCTCAGTTCGTCTGTATGTTTTTTTTTAATACAAGTTTGTTATAATATTTCCGCCTATGGTTAACCGATTTTACTGATTCTTTCACTATTGTATAGAGAATGATCCCGAGGATAAAAATTTTATTCCCGAGAGATTAGTATTTCGTTAAACATAAAAAGCTACTTAATATTTTTGAAGAATCACAACAAGCTACAGCAGTTGGTATCATAATGTGTCATCAAACTAAATTAGACTTGAATTATAACTAGATTTCGCCAGTTAAAACTAAATTTTTTGCACGTGAACATATGTCAAGTCTTCGGTCAGGGAAAGTAAGGGAGGGGTGATTTTGTTCGTCCGAGACATAGATAAATATTATCTATCGGAATTTGGAGTCGGTTTATCGTTTTTAAAACACGTCAAATTATTTCAAAACAGTCACATTATGGTATAACCTACCATATACATGAAATCAATGGGCTTTCTAAAACAAAGAAAGGAGGTTACAGTTATAAATCCTAATAAAAAACGCGAAAGTTTGTGAGTATGGATGTTTGTTACTCTTTCACGCAAAAACTACGGAATGGATTTTAGTAAAATTTTACAATAATGTAGATTATACATCTTAAATACAGAATCACATACGCTATAATTTATAAAGATAATGTGTGAATTGTCCAAAAATTTCGACGACCATTGTGGCGCGGCGGGCGAAGGTCCGCCTGCGACGCAGAAGGTTGCGGGTTCGATTCCCGCCTTGGGACAAATGTTTGTACGATCTGCAAATATTTGTTTCGGGTGTTCTGGGTATTTTCTGTATATAATAAAAAAATATCTATCCATGTTATGTATTGTATTAAGTTTATCAGTCATCTAGTACCCATAACACAAGCTCTGCTTACTTTGGGGCTAGTTGATGCTGTGTGGATTGTCCAGCATTATTTATTTTATTTATTATTTAATTTCAATTTACTTAAATAAAAAGCTATCCATACTAATATTATAAATTCGAATGTATAACTTAGTTTGTCTATCTGTCTGTCCCTTTCACGCCTAGACGGCTGAACTGATATCATCTACCTCCAAGCCAAATTTCATGAAAGATCATAATGAAATTTGGCATGGAGATAGATGATATCCCGGGGACGGCCATAGGCGACGGCCATAGGACATAGGCCACTTTTTATTCCGAAAAAGAGCGGGCGAAGCCGCAGACTGCAGCTAGTACTTAATACAGGAATAACATAACAACCAGAAGAAAACCAACCTCATAATTATAATTACCTCTACATGACTCCCTGTGTTCCGCGCATGAATAACGAAATGCGACTGGACTAGCTGTCCTGTGATTATCTCATAAATCATTGGCGATCCAACCGGTAATTGTAGATACATCGGTTAGTGGACTAGCTTTGGTAACTGGGTTCGCTTTTGTTTTAGAAGATAGGAAATATAACTTCTTAGGCATCGTCCTAATAGAACGCGACTAAGCGATCATCGCAAGTTCGCGCGATTTTCAACGAAATAAAAACCGGGCGTCTTACACGTCCATGGTTAGCGCCGATGCCATGCAAACTGCGAAGAGGGCTTCACGGCCCGATCGCGACGTTTATCGCGTGATAATAGCGTAATCGTGTTTATTTCGTGTTAGGACACCTAGTTTATGTTATCGCGCGACCACATGATGGTCGCCTCGCTTACTCGCGCGATAATCGCTTAGTCGCGTTCTATTAAGACGATGCCTAATTGTTAGTTGACGAACTCTGTGGTGTAGTGGGCCCTTCGCCCGCTTCTTATCGCCTGCAACGCTAAAAGAAAGAAAGAAAATAATTTTATTTACCTTAAATCTACTACACAACACTTAAGACAGTAAATTAATTCTAGGAGGTTGTGGGTTCGATTCCCACCTCGGGACAAATGTTTGTAAGATCTGCAAATCAGATGCTGTTCAGGGTGTTCTGGGTGTTTTCTATGTATTGTAGATAGATAGATAGATAATACATTATTGCACACTTAGAAATAATTTACAAAATAAAAATTAGGAATAAGCGACAATTGGCGGTCTTATCGCTCAAGAGCGATCTCTCCCAGACAACGTTGAATGGATAGGATCTTTGGATTGCACATGGGGTAATATCTGTGTACATAATAATAATATAGGTATTTACTACGTAGAATATTAGCAAATATATACTATACATATCAAACTACATATGTATTATAAATCTTGTATTGTAAATGTCTATATATAAATGTGTTGTAATGTATTAAGATTATCAGTCACCTAGTACCCATAACACAATCTCTGCTTAGCATGGGGCTAGATAATGCTGTGAGGATTGTCCAGTAGTATTTATTTAATAAAGTTGCGAACACTTCCATGCGTTGTTAATACACAATCATGAAGTTGCCGCTTTTAATCATATTAGAGATTTTTAGTATAAATAAACATATTATTATTATTATTTTAATTTTTAAAGTACTGCAGAACAAAAGATAAAAATAGCAAAAATAATGGCAATGAAAACGGTCATTACTCCACTAGGAAAAGAGTTTTCATATCAGATATTCTGTCTAGTCTCTAGGCAGGTTATCTGATAGGTATGTTAACTCTAATGATTGCAAAAAACCCAAAAGCAGTAAGTATTTTCAAACAAGGTACATAATATAAAGTAAAAAAAAAGCTGCAAAGCTACATAGCATTCAAACAAAATTTTCGTCTTAGCGTAATGCCGCAAATATTGTATTAGTTTAGAGAATATTAATATATACGGAGAATATTAATATTATATTAATATTACGGAGAATATTAATATTATATACGGAGAATATACGGAGAATATTCCAAAACCATTTGAACGAACAAACAGTCACTTTAACTCTCATTTACCGATCGATATATCGATGGACAGCGACCCGGTAGTTCAGTAAATTAAACGCTACCTCAGTTATAATTTCATGTGAAATGTGTGACGGGTTATAAATTCAACGGTAGTCGATGTATGTGTGATAAATGTGAAACTGATCCATATTATTAGAGAAGGAGAATTCAATTTACTTAAAGTTTCACACGGTTTTGGATGAAAGAAAAAGCTCTAAAATTGGTAGCTTACACCTTCTGGTTACAATGGAAGGGTACGTATCTACGTACTGCTTTCTTTAACAAAGACTGTATCATAGAAAATTACAATAAAATAATAGAAAAAAAGTTGTACTAGTATTTACAATTGAAACAATTGAGCTAACTGCAGACAGTAGCAAACAATCTACAGGTAGCTCAACTGATCCATATCAATACTAGTCGGAAGCGTCCCCAAGCCATACAGAGGGGCAATGTAGCCAGCGTACATTGCCCCTTTGTATGGCAATGCTGATGCGCTGCGCCCAGATACCCACCAGCTCTCGGGTCACGCGTCGCTAGAAGATTTTTTTAATGACCCATCCACATGTTGAACGGGAATATGTGTGACAAAGGACGTTTGCATGGACTCGAGCATATTGTGGTCGTACCATGAAAACCTCTGCAAAAATACCCAACTATTTGTTTTTACTTGGTGACGTAAATGCAATGAGGTGTCTTTAATGTTTTAAAATGACTCGATTTTTAATACAAATATAATTTAAGATTGGCCACAGCGAAAATCAATGGTAGATAGAAGACCACCATTTCTTAATTCGATAGCTCTGATTTCACATTAGAAGTTTGTTTTTTTTTACGTTTTGTAATAGGTACAACCCAGAAAAACTCCATACTTAGAAAACTCCTCGCAAACTCATGTATAAATCAATATAATAACCTATTTAAATCACCTCAACTAAGTTTTTCTATAAGTGTTCTCCCTAATCACCCAACATTACTTTACACATCCGATTTAGATAAATCGATAGCTTACATATTTATTTAATCGAGACGCACGTAAACACGTCTAATCGAATGCATATCGAATAATCGATTATAATAATCGATGTGTCCCTGATGGTCCCTTTACATACGTTTATTCGAGCAATTTTCTCCAGTACTCGATTTGCAAGTCACAATGACATATCGGCAGTGGGGTCAGAAAATCAGGTCCGTAAGTGGCACTTTCGCCAGTTTTTCGGGTACAGAAATTGAGTGCCTCTTGGTCGAGCTTTAACAACATATAAAATAACATCCTGCGTGTTAATTTCTTAGAAGCTATGTTTAGAAGATTAATTATCTATTTGAGTATAATGATCCTACAAAAAGCCACTAACACTTTGGTATCAGTAACAAAGGGTTAATTGCTTTTTGATAGAAAACTTATACCTAATGTTGTACACTGTATTTTATGTGACAATTTTTTTTTTACTTTTACTTTGCGTTACTTTTTACCTAAGTACCAGTTTCGGAACCAATGTATATTATGTTAATTCCTTTTGTCTTGTGTCTATGCAGCTATTTTATAAATAACTAGCTGCAGCCCGCGGCCTCGCACGCTTTTTTCCGGAATAAAAGGTAGCCTATGTCCGGCCCCGGGATACCATCTACCTCGCTGCCAAATTTCACCGAGATCCGTTCAGCCGTCCTTGAGTTATAAATAGTGTAACTAACTCGACTTTCTTTTATATATATAGATAGATTAAACAATTTTATCACGTTAGATACCCATGTTTTGGAAGCCTTAGCAGTTAAGTGAGGAAAACAACTCATATCATCGTCAAAAAATGTCTAGTTAGCACTTACTCCACTATCCCCAAGGCATCTAACAAGGACATAGTAAAACCGTTACAGTACCCCTAGTTTTGATAGAATATGTCATCGGCAGCCCCTCCAGGCACAATTACATGGTTCCTGTCCACCGTTCAATGATTTATCTTAACTGATAGTGCGCTCTCGGCGGCGATTTAACATAAACACTGGATGGCTGATCAATGTGTTTTACTGTTAGATAGTGTACTGTGGTTGATCGTGTTTGTGATGGGTGGGTTAATTCAACGAGTGTTTTCATCACAATGTTTTCTCTTGTTCTATAAATACAAGCTCATCGTACAATTAGAAAGAGGTTAGAAATGTTGAAACCCTCTACATAATAGGTAAGGACAGAGTACTGTACCTACTAAGTACCTACAGATATCAAATAGAACGTAAAAAAATGTGGTGGAGAAATTTTAGACCTAACAATACATATACGTCAGTGCTGCCAACCAAACGAACATTACATAAACCTTCCTACGTGAATATTAAGACCAATGATAAACCCTAAACTAACCTAAATAAAACAGATTTTTTTATTTACTGCCGTTGCACCGTTGTGGCTTTTTAAAGCTTTCAAAAGTGTAAATGATTCTTTAACCTGAGACTTTTGCCTAACTAATAAAAATACCTAAGCAGGTATCTTTATTAGTTAAGAAAATTACAATGAAATAAAAAAAAGAAAAAAAAACCAATTAGAACTACCATTTACAATTGCAACAATTGAGTTAACTGCAGACTGTTGCAAACAATATACAGGTAACTCAACTGATAAATATCAATTCCAGTCGGAAGCATCCCCAAGACGCTGGTTGAGTCCACCTTAGGTGCTATGCTCAAAGAATAGAATAACCCTCTTACGCAGCCTGGTAAAATAGATAAACAATAAAATGTAAAAACAAGATCTGTCAAGTGCGAGTGTGACTCGCGCGCCGAGGGTTTTGAACGGTTTTCAATTATACCAATATGTACTATAGGTATATATATATATTCTCAGTTTGTCTCACAATTTGTTCTGGAAATTTTCATTTTCATTTAAATTTTTTTTTATAATCTGTACAGGCGCACGAAATGTATTATTATTTTAAATTTCACGTCATTTGCTGCTGTAGTTGCTGAGTTAATAAAGACGGAAAAAAGGACAAAAAAGCGAGACCATAAGGGTTTCGAAACCGATCTCCGATCTTCGAAACCCTAAAAACATACAGACGAACTGCGAACCATCCTCCCTCCTTCCTTTTTAAAGTCGGTTAAAAAGTGACATGCAACAACATCCAATAAAACACTCAGATACAAAATAAATCAAACAAGTGCCTTGCCTTGAGTAAGTACATATCAATCGAAACTAAAAGTGACTGTCGACAAAGCAATGACACACTTCAACACCTATAGTTAATATAAACATACGTACGAGCTACATTCTGTAATGAGAGGGTACATTCATAATTATATTCCTAGTTATGTTACTTACGAAGAGGTTGAATTGAAAGTAAAAGTTCTGAGAGGTAAGCTAGAGTTTGTGAGAGATGGCGCTACCCCGACCCAAACTACCGCCGCCACCAATTTTAACCGGATAAAAAACGAGGAGGTTGTCAGTTCGTCTGTATGTTTTTTTATGTATGTATGTTACTTGATATCTCCGCCTATGGTTAACCGATTTTACTGATTCTTTCACTATTTTATAGAGAATGGTCCAGAGGTGGTCCCATAAAAAAATATTCCCGAGGGATTAGTATTTATCCCGTTAAACTTATAAAACAACAATATATTTAAAGAATTGTTCGATTCAGTGGCAACGAGCGGCAACAGTTTCATCCATGTGTCATCCGACTAAAATAGACTTGAATTATAACTAGATGTCGCCAGTGTCAACACAATTTTTGCACGTGATCTGATCAGACCTTCGGTCAGGGAAAGTAAGGGAGGGGTTCGTCCGGGACATATTATCTATAAACGGGTTTTTGAAGTTGGTTTATCGTTTTTTAAAACACGCCAAATTATTTGGCTAACATTTAATTGTTGAAATGTAGTAAAACAAATGAAGTTAGAAGCGACAGAGAGAGAGGTAGATATCTGTTCTATCGCGAGCGCTTTTCAAGATAAAAGAAAAGATTTTAGATGACTAGGTAATCTTATCTTGGAATTAAGTGATCTTTGAGGGAGGCCTATGACCAGCCTTGGGACAAATGTTTGTACGATATGCAAATATTTGTTCCGGGTTTTCTGGGTATTTTCTATGAATAAAAATATCCATCTATGTAATGTATTGTATTATGTATATCAGTCATCTAGTACCCATAATACAAGCTCTGCTTAGCTTTGGGCTAGATGACCTTCGGTCAGGGACTTAGTGCTCTAAGGTCAGGGAAAGTAAGGGAGGGGTGATTTCGTTCGTTCGGGATGAATATTATCTACCGAAATTTGAGGTCGGTTTATTGTTTTTTACAACACGCCTAATTATATCTTATTACTTTAAAGAAAGGAATTTTTAATAAGCTATTGGACAGTTTGTGAGGCAAATGCATAAGCTTTTATTAAAGACACTGTAATTATTTTAATTTGTATAGTTCATGCAGAGATGCGAAGTTGCTCTTGGTGGCCACCAAACTCTGTTTTCGTATCTCTGCCTAAACACTCTTGCCACTTCTTTATTAAATTAAACAAAATAAAAAAAATATTCTTAACGGTCAAGTCGTTTTTAAGTTTTAGCGAGACTGAACCAGCAACAGTTTTTTTTTTATATACAGATTATGATAACCTTCTTACGATGAACGTAAGCGATAGGTTTGCCGCATTAACACATGACATTATGAGAGAATGTTGATTACAAAGTCAGTTGTAAGTGAATTAACTATGTAAAGATCACTTAGAGTAAGATACATGTAACATACTAAATTTAATCGTAACATACCTACGGATGTTGTAAATATTACGGTTTTAGAAATTTATTTCTCAAAAGAATATACATTCACTTATAGAGGTAGAGAAATACAGGATTATCATAATTTAATTTAACATGCAGAGCGGAATTATGTATCTAACAGTTAGTTGGTGATGATTATTCAACATTAAAAATCAATTTTTATGGAAATATACCAGATTCACTTTGTGTTTAACAATAATATTGTAAGTGCGGGTAGACCGGAGTATTATTTCGTTCGTCGCTATAACTAAAACAATGCAAGTTAACAATAGCAGTTGCTCGAGGGCGGTTCTATTACGTGTTAATTGGCAGTTGCTTTGAGAATTAGGTTATTGGTAAGTGGTATGATTTGTACAATATGGTAGTTATCTAAGTAAGTTGGTTGTAGTAGGTATATGACAGATTTAAAAATAATAATTTGAATTTAGTATTTTTATTTTATTGTGTTAGTCAGTGTTTTTTTTTTTTTTATATAGTTTATGCAGAGTTCTTAAATTCGGAGAAGTCTTGTAAAATATGGTGTTTTAGTTTCTTTTTAAATAAATTGAATGAGTTACCTTCTTTGATGTAATTAGGTAATTTATTGTAGAGGTCGGCTCCCTCGTATAATATATTCTTCTTACCGTAGTTTGTTCTCGGTGCTTGGAGTACTAGATCATTTGGTCGTCTGAGTGACCGTTTAATGTTGGTTTGTGATATTTTTTGCATATTTTGTGAATATTTAACCTTAGAGCAAGAATAATCAGCTAGAACCTCATTATATCGTAAATAAATTGACAGGCGGATTGGTAATCGCAGTAGAGGTGTTAAAAATACACAGAAGGACTACTACTGCTACTGACGTTCCTCTGGTAGGTTCCTTTCGTCGGCTCTTACAATTTTTTATCTTATTTTGATTAATTAGGTTTGACGAATTTTATTTCTTAATAATATGAAAATGTAATATGGTACTCTATTGCATTGGGTACCTGTACCTGTAAAAATAGAGTACATGATAAATAAATAAATAAATATTAATAAATAACATGCACGCGCAAGAGATGAAGGGTTGACGAGTTGAAGGGGCCTCCGCCGTGATTAAATGCTGGACCATTCACACAGCGTCAGCCAGCAAGAACCAAAGTAACAAAAAATCCTACTCGTAGGCGTTAGTTTTCAAGGTACAGTAGGAGTCTGCCAAAAAAAAAAAAAAAAAAAAATGTAAAGCCTCCCGGGCTTTGATAATGTGGTTATGGAAGAAAGTGTGTTATTGACAGTTTTGTCCTTCCGCTCCTTGCCTAGCTGTGGTATTGAAATAAAGCTGATACAGGCTAAAACCAATATCTAAGCCTCTTTAAAGTTACGCGTCCACTGGGTTGGAATCAGGCGTACACAGCGTACGGGGCGTCGGTATTTACAATACGCTTTCGGTTTTTGCATCGGCTAAATAGTATTTTTAAAGCAAATGTATTCGCCTGTGCATGTGTATCCGCATTATGGAGGATAGTGAGGAGGATATTCACTGCGTATGACGTCATCGGCAATAATATCTGTCTCTAGCATCGGTACCTAGCGACAAATATGCCGATTCATTGCACGCTGTACCATAGAAATCAACAATATTTTTATTAAGATCCTATTACTTTACATGGTTCTCATTTAAATATTTTTATACAACTACAGAATATTAACATACATACTTATTTGTAGGAAATTTTATCGAGAATCCAAATATATCAAGGTCAAAGTCAAAGTCAAAAACTCTTTATTTCCATAAATACAATAAATGTATACTTAGAAAAGGTCAAATTCTTAATAATTAAACACTGACACGGAAATAAAGTGATATTTTTGATTTCAGTCGCTTCGGTACGTAGACTAAAGTAAAGAAGCGACGAAGAAACCTTTAGCCTTTTAGTTGTTATTTTTCGAGTTGGAGCAAATTCCGTCCCACGCTTTTTTATCCTCTAGATAATCTGATATTTTATAGTAGGCCTTTTTACACAGGAAGGTTTTGACAATTTGTTTGAATTTATTTACTGATAATTTTTGCAACTCACTAGGAGTTTTGTTGTAGAAGCGTATACATTGCCCTTTAAAAGATACATTAATTTTGTGTAGTCTAGTTGTGGGCACAGCGAGTTTATGTTTATTCCTTGTATTCAAATTATGTACATCGCTATTTTTATATCGATGTTACCAGGTATTACTAGAAAATAATCAAGAAATCTGCGGATAATGCTGCATGCGCATGCTTCGTGGCGCATGCGCGTGCTGCATGTGTCATTTGAAAGGTTGTGCCCGCGCGGGCGTTCACCCAGCTGAGAGATTAAGTTTCAAGTTCATACTCTCGGACGATTTAGACTCTACCCGCTATTTTAACTCTGAGTATCAAACTTTTATACCTCACAAGCGATTATTGGTCGATTACACAGTAATAATGAAGCGATTATGTCTCATAAGTGGTGATTTGTTGAGCAAATAATGTTTTGTAATAGTCTTATTTATGTTGAGATAATGTTTTTATGATTTTGATTCTCATGTTGGTGTATTTGGATTAAAGGTTTGTACTTACGTTCGTTTTAAAACTACACCCTGACAATAATATTAAGTATTTTTTTTCTGTGATAATTTGACGGTGGTCAACATGGAATGTCTGCATGTTCTTTTTTTCTAATAATTAATAATACTGGACAATCCACACAGCATCATCTAGCCCCAAATTGAGCAAAGCTTGTTGTTTCACAGTATGTTTAGGTAGGTAGGTATGCATATGACATGCGTCTATGAACATCGAGATTTATTTCTATGTATACCTCTATATAACCCTGCCTATTACTATCTCTCTCGGCATGCTTTAGTTATTGTACTCTCGCTTATGTAAATTTATTCGTTTTTGCTCCCAGTCGCATTGCACCACACAAAGCAAAAACGAAGCAAATAATCTTATTTCAGACTGACTTGTACCAACAGAAACAGCTATAAAATTAAGTGATAATAAAACTATCAAACTGCACAAAGCAAACATTTCCGAGACATAATTACATGAAATATCACCGCAGATAAATTAACTAAAACCCAACATTGATTCCGGTCGGTATACACTAGAATAGTTTCATACATCAACCTGTCTAATTCTGCACCAATTGCTGTGTTCTGAGCAAAAGGTGCGTTCGAACATGTCCCCACTCTAGAGGTAAAATTCCACATGATTTCGCAAGAAACGGGTACGCCTTTAGCCCACCTATTATAGCTACCGAACAGCCTTGGTTATTACTTACTGACCATTATGCGAAGCGTAAGCTTGACTTCGTCACCAGAGGCTGAAACCCCGTCGACAGCTCGAATTACGTTTAGAATTATCCTACTTTGCGTACGGAGCCTGCAGCGAGCTCTAACAAGCGCGGCGTCAGAGACTGCTCCCATATTTCCTTCCTCTTATAAACCGATGATAGTCCTCGGTTGTTCTAAAAAACGGCAGGGGCTACATCATAGTTGCAACGCGGAAGTAGACTGCGAAATGGATAAGGGACTTGCAAAATGTAGTGTGGTTTTTTAGTCGTACTGTACGTTGTGAGAGGAAAAGTAGGAACTAAACGTATCTAATGAAATCGATAACATTATAAGGAAGGCAGATAAGAATAGGACCTAGAAGGCAGATCACGGTTCAAATTATTGCCAAGAAGATGCTGCATAAAACTAGTAGGTACGTATGTAACGTTTGAGTATTTTTTTAAAGACATCGCTGGCTATTGCTGTTGATGGCACAAGCAGATTGACCACCCAATACGACAGTTCGGTCCAATTTTACCGTTGCAATTGAACGCGTTCAATATGAGATAAACTCGTTTTATCGCTTTAAACGAGTTCACCGCATTTTACTAACATAAAGTTGATCCGGTTCAAACGCTAAACCGAGTTCAAGAGCCGTCATATCGCACAATATGTATTACGAATTTGAACTCGTCAAGCTGAACTGTTTTCACCTTTTGTTTTAATTTTATCCATTAAAATAATAGAAATTAGAATTAATATGAACTTAGTTTTGTTGATCTGAGCGTCTGCTCGAAGCGACGCGTGACCCGAGAGCTGGTGAGTATCTGGCGCAGCGCATCAGCATTGCTATACAGCACGGCAATGCCCCGCTGTATAGCAAACAAAACGCAAGCCAGCGTCTTGGGGACACTTCCGACTGGTATTGATATGGATCATTTGAGCTACCATCTACAGGTAGCAACAATCTGCAGTTAGCTTAATTGTTTCAAATGTAAATATTAGTTCTAATTTGTTTTTATTATTTGATTGTTAGTTTTTGTCACTAGTAAACTTTTGTTGATCTTATTATTATCAGCAAGCGGTAAAATTGGACCTTAGTCGCTTACCATCGCTGATGGTTTCACTACACAGGGTTAAAAGATGCTGTTGATGCTGCACCTCCATTCTTCCCACATCCCTGTCCTCTCAAAGCGCGTATAAATTCTAATAAGCGTTCATCCAGCGCCTCCCGGCAACAAAGCGCCTAATCTCGACTATTACTCTTACGTTATTTTAAAACCTCTAGTAGTTGTGGTTAATTTTTAGTTGCCTCCTACGCTGATAATAAATCGACCGGATTGATGTGAGTTCGGTGGCCTGTCGCCTTTCAGAGTTCTGTTGGGGAATGGGAAAACGATAGGTGTCACTGGTGACATATGTGGCGGTGAAACATTAAGTGTCCTCATTTCTCATGTTATTTTCCTACTTCCGTTATCTCGAAGCAGACCTTTGTGTACAGGTTATCAAAAGTTTCAAGCCTATGTGATATGATTTAGCACTACCACCACCCCGCCGTGCTGAATTGGTTTAGCACTGGCTTTCGTACAGGTTCGTTTACAAGTCCCGTCAAAAGCGAAACTTTTGACGATCATTTTCAATAGGGATATCCTCAGCAATATCCAAGAAACAATCATGTTGTTCGTGGTGGATAAACCATGCTAGTTACCCGGAATTTTCACATACTGCTATTTTTTTTAATAGTGAATATATCTTCGTTTGATCACATTATCACGTCATGCTAAGTGGTCGAAGATGTATCAAAATTCAAAATTCAAAGTGCTTTATTTCCTTTAGACCTTACAGGACTCTTGGACACGTCACAAAATTAAAATTACATAAGTAAAACTAGAAAATAAAGTGATCTCTTTGATTTTTGCTCACTTCAATATTTTAAAGGTAAAGCTAAGAAGCGAACAAGAAACCTTTACCTTGTTAGGTTGTTAGTTATCGAGTTGGAGCAAAACTTGTCCCAAGCTTTTTTTATCCTCTAGATAATCTGATATATCATGAAGGTCTAGAACACACACCTATTCTATTTATTTATATTAGAAGACACCTATTCACCCTTGTCTTGAAGAGACTCAGGTTTTAATTGGCTGGAATAACAGAAGCAGCGAGTTCAAACCTTAACGGTACGAATGAGAAAGGAGCTATTATCAAAAACTGTCACTTGCTCTGTGTCTAATAGTTAGCAATCGAATCAACTAAGACTTATTACAAAAGATATACTATATACTATAGAACACAGTTCAGCTCAGTCTCTTCTCTCACTTACCACCTCCCCAAACTTCCGTGTGTCCGTCGATCCGTCACGGGTAACAGATAATTCATATACGCGGTGGGACAGAATTAATCATCCACTTAGATACATTTACTGTCTTGTTAGATTGCCGTGCTCTGATAACGTTAAACGTTTTCAAAAGGAACTAAATAGTGGAGATATGAGGTACGGTAGCGCTTTTTTGTTCTTTAGTTTTGGATTATGTAAACTTGATTGGTCACAGTTATATTGAACTTTAAAACGCTCGCTATGATAGGCCGACTATAGCAATATAAGAGCTTCTAACTTAAAATTATTTGTTTGCTTAGAATATGGGAAGATTATTAACGAAAAGATACATTCCACCACCACAAGATACGTTCACCATACTCTATTATAACAGTCAAAATCAAATCAAATCATTTATTTTAGACATAGTTTACACACATAGTCCATACAGCAAATAACATTTTACAACACATTATTACCCAGAAACCAATTACTATAACATAAAATAAGTGAAATTTATCCTTTAAAACTAACGGAAAATATGGGCTCTCGTCCAGTACTACGTGTGCTATGACCTGCAGGTAGCTGTTGACACTGCCGCGCCCCCTGCGCATCAGTGACGCCGTTCTCTTGCGCAGGATCGCAGCGAACCCGTCGACCCGCGCCATCGCGAACATTCCTGATGCGCTACAAAAGCGCGGCAGCCTCATCAGCCACCTGAAGGCATTGTTAAAATTGTCAATATTTGGATAAATCGAACTGAGATCACATTTTTATTTAAGGCTGGCCTATGCCCCAACGGCCTTGAGAACTCAAAATAATAATCTGTACCCGTATAAATAATTTGTTTTATTCGTGAAACGAAAAACGGATTTATCTTCTAAACACTGTTGATTATGAGTATTTTTCTTTCACTCAAATATATGTCAAAGTATTTTACACAAATGGTACGTTTCACGAAAAAACAAATTATTTATTCGGCTACAGAAAATTATTTTGTGTTCTCAAGGCCGTTGGAGCAAAGGCCAGCCTTAAGGCTTAGTTGTAAAACTTAGTACCTACCTACATTAAAAAAAAACAGTTGCTTATACAACTAATAATAGAAAATTATTATTTGATTGTAATTTTCTTTGTTAATAAAGGTTTTTTACTAATAATCGCTCCGAATACAAATCAAATACATTTTGTAAAAAGTTTTCTATCCGTTTTGTTTGCGTGTTGATACAATTACTTATCTGAGTTGATGGCGGCAGTAAGGAAGCTGGGGCACCTGTAACACAATATCGCGGTATAGACTGTGGGCTTGGCCAAGAGTGTAAATTCGCTATCAGTTCACATGGAGCTGATAAACTGCAGAGGGCGTGGATACGGCATCTAGAGGTAGTAGATTGTAGGCGTGCTAGGGGTTTCTTTTCATATCTTCCGCTTGAAGACAAAATTTGTAGTGAAGAGAATCAATTAACACTTTATTTCCTCATTACGGATGTAAGCGGGTTAACTATGAATCTTATTTGTGTTGGAGGAACACCAACGTTTCATCTCTTAACGGGGGACTTCATCAGAGTGAGTGCGGTTCGTGATTTTTTTTCTTATTTGTTATTAAATAAATAAAAAATGAGTCGCCTCAATAAATAAAACTTTTTTGATTATGATAAAGAGTGGATTTATTGGCAATTTATTTTTGTTGTATGAATTATACATATCATATTTATACTTATCTTCAGCTGACATAAACCGTTAATCGGTTTGTCCGTAAGCCTCAGTCTTTATGGTAAGTATAGTAATTAATACAACATCCCATACACTTATCATAAGCAAATAAATACAATATTGCAGCGTGCAATAAAAAAATCAAACGAAACTTCGATCGAACTGTCACTAAACCATTCGATTCCGACTTGAGGCTCTGCAGTAGGTTTTCGTACCTATCAGTAAATAAATAATTAGTTTATCAAGCAAATTAGTGACAAAAAACTGTTAATTTTATAGACTAATATTTTCAGAATTATTTATTTATTTATTCATTTATTTAAAGGAAAACCAGCAGCACATACAAAAGCTTAGAATTAGGAAAATAAAAACAGAGGGCTATTAAAAGGTTTTCACGAGTAAGAAGAATAGTAGATACATAAAAAAGTGTGAACAAGCAAAGTGAACAGATCACCTACAAAATTACAATCAACTTAGTACACACAAAGAAATAATATAATAAATGAGAGAACAACAAAAGAAAAACTAATTATAATAGCAACAAAAATGCAACAAAAATGTTGATCGACCATCCGCACTAAATTACTGATGGGATATTATAATATTATGATACAATATAATATGCTAAAATCATCATCATCATCATCAATATATCTTAGTCCACTGCTGGACATAGGCCTCCCTCAATAAGCGCCATAGCGCCCTGTCTTCAGCTTGCCGCATCCACCATCTGCCTGCAGTCTTTCGCAGATCGTCATCCCACCTGGAGAGCCGAAGGGCGTCCTACACTACGTTTGCCGAGTCGCGATCTCCACTCGAAGACACGGTTACCTTAGCAGTTGTTGGTTCTTCGTTAACTATTTTACATTTACGTTAACTATTTTCTTTAACTATTCTACATTTTAGTGTGCTAAAATGTAATTTTTATTTATGATTTCATTATGATAACATTTGAATAACTTGTAAGATAATATCAATACTAAGCAAAACACCAGATAAGCATTATGCAGAAATAGAACAGAAGATATTGTCTTACCACATCATTACCTTCACAAGCCTGGATCCCATCAGGAAGGCGTTTGCGTAACGTATATCCTGAAGGCAACAATTCTCACTCTCGTCCACAGAATTACTGGCTATACACTTTGTTTATAGCAGCTCGTATTCATAGAGATTACCAGCGGATAGATAAAATAATTTTAATGTACGAGTACATACTCTAAAGAAAATTACAACTAAATAATATAAACAAATGAGAATGAGTATTTTACAATTGAAGCAATTAAGCTAAATGCAGACTGTTGGAAACCTTCTAGAGGTCCATACCTGATAGATATTAATACAAATCGGAAGCAACCCCAAGACGCTGGCTGAGTTAGCACATTATATTAATAATGTTCAAACTTTGATTGGTCTTAAAACTGAGAATTTGTCTCAGCCGTTTGTTCTTCCGGACGCACAATAAATAAAAATAGTTGATTTCAGTTGAAATTAAGTTTTCTTAAATATGTAGTTGCCCTTGCAATCACTCGTCTTCTTCTTATTATAATATATAGCACATGCTTTAGTAAAAAATGCAGTTTCTGATTAAAAATCCTGGATAAACTACTCTATCTTCACTGTTTCCTAGGTTATTTACCTGGGACAGAGTGAAGATACATCACAACAACATTTAGCCTTATCTTTTAACACTCAGCAAACCTACTAAATAAATTTTAGCAGTGGTCGTACTATGTGTGCTGATGATGTGATGCTGATGTTTCTAGAGTTGTTGCCCAGTGTTGGAATGTCTTTTCCACCCATCCTTTATGGTGTTTTGACAGCATTTAGAGAATCGATGGTTGGCGGGCACCATCGATTGTTTGGTCTGCCACGGCACCTCACGCTGAGGTTCCACTGAGTGATTTGGTCCTTCAGGTCTTCAGGCATTCATTCAAGCATCTGTTTAGCTTTACAGCATAGGTGTAAAGAAGCTAATACTATATGATTTTTTTTAGATAGATAATTTATTGTAACAAAGGCATACAGGTAAAATTAGGTAAGTACCTTAGTAGAAGGAATATTTGTAATATCGATGAACAACACACTATTTCTCAACACAAACGTGGGCTCAATACAGATTTGCAAACTATAGATAGCACCATACAAACAATGTTCCCCTGAAGGCATGATCCCATATCTTGACCATACACCTTTGCGAAGTCGGCTAAAAGGTCTTACGCCACTCTCTCTATATGGAGAACAGCTGTTAAGGTCCGCGTTTTCGCATTGTGACCTATTTATCCGAACAAAGCCATTAAATATATGAGTTATAGGTCATAAAAGCTATACAATGTCAAAGCAGAGCATGTCTTGGTCATATAATTTTGTAGGGCAATTTCTCATCCATTATTTGGCTTGCTATTTTCGCGTGGTTCGCTTTGGTTATTGTAGTTTTTTTAAGAACTGTAGGTTCTAGCGAGTGAAAGCTATCATCTTGATATGTACAAATTATATTGTGATAAAATTATAATTTATATTTCTTATGCTTATAGGTATTTTATAAGTGGGTACCTATTAGTGTTTAGTGTTTAATGGTGTTGGTCATTTAATATTTTTCATTGGGGACGCTTCCGACTGGTATTGATATAGATCAGTTGAGCTACATGTAGATTGTTTGCAACAGCATACCTAATTGTTTCAATTGTAAATACTACTTATAATTTGTTTTTATTATTGAATTGTTATTTTCTTTGTCAATAAAGAATTCATATTTTTTAGTATATTTTAATGTTATCTTTTTAAAGTTACTAAATGACTGTCTTACCTTAACTTAATATTATCAAAGTTCTTGTTTGGTGTCCGAAATAGATGGGAGCCAAAATCATCTATGATGATGCCTCCGTAACGACAGCTTAGAATATCATCGGTGTTTTCCTTCTTGTTTGTAAAGTAAGAAGTAAGTACCTACTTATCTAACTAGGCATACAATGCCATGCTTCCTTGAATGACAAATTGCCCATATGGGTCAAATAGACCCAGGGCTATTAGTCAGCCTCGTCATGGTGTGTTAACCGTGTCTAAACGGATCGTGTGCGATAGCCAGATAATATCAGATCCAGCTGATAAGCTTCGGTATTTTGTACAGATTGAGTGGGTGTAGGAGAGAATTTTTTTTTTGTTTCTGTTTTGATTACTTTTATTGTATAACTAAGTATTGAAGCTAACGTTTGATTCTCTTCATGAATAGTTTGTGTTTCGTAGTATACATTAGAGCCATATATAATTTAGAGAGTACTCAGTCTTTGCGGGATGTTTCCAAAAACAATGATATTCTATCATTAAACAGGATATTAATTTTAGAGATTTGCTTATTCATAAAAAGTAACTGAATATTCTTCATTGATTAAGTTAATAAGTCTGATAACTTGCGAAATAACCTATGTATACCTCAAATCAACAATTCAATGTTCCACAAAAGCACATATACAGAGTAGATTTCTGAGACGGGACAATAAGGCCAGGTACCATAACCGTTATAGTTACTGGAAAACGTTCCTAGGAGACAATTTTTTGAGATATTCTGAAGTGTAGATCTGTGAGTGTGTGTAGATTACCTGTAGATATAAAACAACTTGGTGGAAACATCTTTAAACTCAATACTACAATTTAAAAGATTTTTTTGGCATTAGGTAGGTAAGTATTTTATCTGCCTAGATTAAGATTGTATGTCCGAATAGGATCAAATTGTTGACTTGCCATACGAATAAGAATATATGAATAATTTTATTGTAAAATTGTGTGAATCATAGTTACACGAAGGTCTTAAGACCTTTACAATTTTACAATAAAATTATTCATATTCTTATTCTTATGGAAAGCTTCGTTACCACGTGTGTCTACACGTGGGTATTTATGGGTGTCTTTGTCTAGTCTACATGTCTCTGTAGACTAGACAAAGACACCCATATTATGTTGGATGGTGGTGGCCCTGGACTGAACACTCAGCTGTACTCAGCAGTAGGTGCACACTGAGATAACACTGAGATATAACGCCTATTTATTCACCCTGCCACTGTGTAGCCAAAATTAAATACGGACATCGTCATCAGGTAAATCTGACAGCAATCCTTTTTAGAGTAAAGTTCTCTGGGAGGCTGACCTATTTGCCGAAAGTTTTTCGACCGACAGTTGATATTGAATTGTTCTGTCCAAAGTTCTTGACAGCACCACTGGCTCTGTTAGGTTTTAGTACGAATGTTAGCAGGATGCTGGGAAACATAATAATAATAATAGAGGAATAGGGGTTCAGGCTGACAGACATTGCAGTAAACTGCAAAGGCACTGGATGTCAAGCCTGATGAACCCTTGTGTCAAACAAATTTATTATTTAAATTAGATATTTTATGTGGTGTTCCCATAATGTAAAAACAGGATGTACCTTTATTGTTTAATTATATGAAATTAAATGACATTTACTACTCTTATCTATGGATCTTTGTGTTGTGCGAATCAATAAATGAACCTAATTTAATTTTTCTAGACCGTTTTATCCCGTTCAACTGGTAGGTACCGATACCGACCTAGTCTTCTAGTTTTATCTTTCTGCATCAGATACTCTGCCGGAAACCAGAGCAAAGCGACACTATAGACAAAAGAGTGTCCATAGCAGAGACAGTAATAAGTTACCGTGCAGGTTGCTACCAGAGTGTCGCTTCATCCGTGATACCTCATGGAAAGGAGTGGAGTAGATTTGTGCATGTTTTAATGTTTTTTATAGGTTTTTTATTTCAAAAGTATCAACAGACAATATTTGTTTGAGACACTGTTGGTTCGCTTCAATAAAATTGTTCGTGGTTTGTAACACGATTTTTCAACGTATTTTTGTTAAGATCTCAGGAACCCTGCGGTCTCTCCTACGTAGACTTAGACACGTTCTCAGTGACCCCGTTGACCCAATCACTGCCGCTAACCCGGAGGTGACGGCAATCAGTCCCGATTCATTTATGCACACACCCGACCAATAACCGACCTCGCCGGATGCTGGGTCGAAAAATTCCCCGCTTCCGCCCTTAGGTGCATTCGTGCACCTAGACGAAACCCCCATTTCTCCTTCCATTCCTCTTCAAGCATCTGGCAACAGCCCAAGCCGAGTTTCGCACCTAAGTGGTGCCCTCTGCCCCCGCCTAAAGTCCGGTAACGCTGTCATGGCCATCTGCGGTCAACAGCATTATAGTATTTTCGAAAAAAACAAGGAACCGGGTGGAATGCGGTCTATTGAAATGACTGGTTTTCATTCGTAGGTTATTCTTGATTATTTGGTTCCTCTAAGCCAGTTTCCTAATTAATTGTGTAACTTTCTTGTTATATTTAATTATTATATTATAAAACCTACATAAAGCACACAGATCCCCTTGTACTGTCCAATGATTCTTTCCATCCATGGTTGTCTGGTAGAGATCGCTCTTGAGCGATACGACCGCCAATTGTCACTTAGTTTTTAAGTTGTCTTGTTGTAAATAGTTCATATTAAATTTAAGTTTGCAATAAAGTATATTATATCTATCAAATAAATGGAGATTTTGCGCTTACGCAAAAAATATATGTTCGCGAAATCCTATTTCTATCTTATTCGCACTAATGGCTGCATGGTGCTCTCTTAAGTTTTGTTTAAACCTGCACTATCAAAATTTCTAGCACAGTTCGACTCCACAAATTCCCACCACAACAAAGACATGGCAGCGGGCGGCTACCATTCATCACCGACCTATCGCTATCGGAGGATCTGCGCGAGCGGCTATGATTAGCTTGCCTTTGTGAGCATTATTTTAATAGAGACAATTTATAGGGAGCCGGATACGCGAAATATTAGTTATCGGTTCGTAATGGGCGGTTTAGCCTACAGGATTTAACATTTTCAGAGGAGATTGAGGTTCTGCTCTAATATCTACTTTACATTAAGGTTTTACTTCAAATCTACTTATGTTTACTTCACAGAGATTAGGGTGAGGAACCATAGTTCCTCATGAACCAATGATTAATATTTGATTTGCGTCTTTTTCGTGTTGTAGCCATATTTTTGAAAATTGAACTTAAAAAGGTAGTGTAATCTGTTCAGTAATGTACTTTGGCATCCGTATTGTTAGGTATTTTGGTAAATAAATCGTTTAAACATAATAATTTATTAGCTTGACTTCACCCACTGATGGATGAGGCATAAGAGCACTCATCCGCACACGGTTAATCGCCGTAAAAAATCTACACACTGATCCGTACAATACTGACGGCCGTACCTTCACTCAGCGCCGTAAGCCGTAGATTTTAAGGTTAAAACCCGTGTGTAAACAAGAGGCCAAATGTCTACGCCACTCCCTCGCAACTTATTAAAAAGTATCATCAAAGTTATATTTAAATCACCTAATCCAAAACCATGAAAGAGCACGTGATGTTCCGACAACTCATTCGTCAGCCACTCCTTGCATTCCGGGCACGGTGGTCATTGGTCAACTCATCCCGCTGTGAGTCTATTTGTCACCCACATGCCAGGTACTGTCCGAAATGCTGACAAATTGCTTTGCTACGGACTGCATTGGATTGGGTAATTAGGAAGAGCGAAATATTATGTTACTAGCTTCTTTAGCAGTCTCGCAAAAATTTCATAATGTCACAACGGCACCAACTTTCGCCTATAAAATACTAGTAGGATTTAAGGTATAGCTGGGGGTGCAGTGCAATTCAGGGTTGCCATACAGCGGAGCAATGCAGCCAGCGTCTTGGTTTTTTTTTTATATACTACCGAGTTGGCAAATAAGCATGAGGACGCCTGATGGAAAGCGGTTATCGCAGCCTATGGACTCCTGCAACATCAGACACATTACACGCGCATTGCCGACCCTTTAATTGATATGGATCAGTTGAGCTACCTGTAGATTGTATGCAGCAGTAGCCAGTTAGCTCAATTGTTTCAATTGTAAATACTAGTTCTAATTTGTTACTATTGTAATTTCTTTGTTAATAAATATTTATTGGTTTACCCTAGCTATAAGCACACTTATTCCAGTTACGTAATTCAGCAGCGGAAAATAATAAACGAAAAGCTGCAATTATTTTTATAATGTAATTTAAAAGCCAAAAGTAATTAAAATATAGGCCAATCCTCTCAACTCACCCCTTAGGGAAAATAGGCGTATGTAGCTTTGAGAAGCTCACAGGAAAGCAATGCGAAATTAATTTATTTTATCTCATAGCTAGAGGCGAACAATAAACATAGGTTTTCCTGAAAAAATACCAATGATAATGAAAATAAACATATTTAGTAGGTACTAAATATGTTTATTTTACATAATTACATGTTTATTTTACATATTTAGTAGTACGAACTAAAATAAAAATTATATAGTTATGTAGTTCACTAAATTTAGTCCGTAGAACCAAATATGTGAACAAAAGATTGCTAACTTCATCTTCTTGGGAAATGAAACCCTCTTGGCGATATACAGGTTGGCAAAGATCAAATGTTTTATCAAAAAGAACGAGCCTTCATGTGTCAGCTTGCAGGTCAAGTCAGACCTTTAAGCCGTGTACTGACCGGTGTTACGGCGCGTAATATACCATTCACAGCGAGCATAAAACGTTACGCCCCGCCGCCGCCATGTACTGAAATCCGTCTCGTTGCTCGTTTCGAGCTCCATCTTTGCCTGTACTGACTGCACGAACGCTCGCTGCGTGGCACGTTACATTACGCCACGTAACACGGTTTAGACTAGACTTACTATAAAGAAGAAGAAAGAATATCCGTATTATGAACTTTTGACAATAAAATGACTTCAGTTCACCACAGATCATCTACATTTAACTTCTAAAAGGAAATTATTAACCTATAACTACGTCCATTTCTGAACAACCCAAAACCGAGCAAAACTAAAGACCCATCCCAACCAAAATGACTAACTGGCGGCCGGAAACTTCAATTTTTTCCGTTTTAATCCTTCAGGGAGCTCATTTAGGAGAGTTTTAATCTCAATCTCACCTCATTACCGTTCCGCGAATACTTGGAATAGCCAATTTCGCCATTAATTACTAGGCGCCCCCCCTAACCCTTCCTTTTTCGAGTAAAAATAAATTATAACTCATTTATCGTCGAGCTCTGTCGGAATAAATAGCAAAGTGTCGCGTTGTCATAGAGTAAAATATATAAAACAGAGGTTCTATGACGCTGAAAAGGAGCCTTGAAATATGAAGCCTCAGAGAGACTATTGTAATTAACATTAGTGCAAAATTATTTTGCATTAATTTTACTTTTACCAACTCTATTTCAATATAACCTTGCAAACTACATTAAAACTACTGGTGGCTACATATTTTTCCAACAATATATACACCTACATATACCGGAGTAAGTGTTTAACTTCACACCGAGACGAGAAGGTAGGTACTTTACCTTCTCATTTTTGTAAGAACCATCAGTTTGGACCTCACGATACAAGCTCGGCCTAGTGTGAGATCCATCATTAAAATTGTAGTCTCTAAGCCCTCAACAATAACTTTTTTATCAGTTTTATAGGCCATAATATAATGTATCTTGAAATGGTCCGATAATATTAACTCTACCTGTCTATTATGATGGTTTTTGCGGCCAATTAATTTATTTTATGTGTTTTTATATGTTACGTCGTGATGTTTGACTTCCATATTTCATGGCAATAAGATGCAGCCAGAAACCTGTAGGTACATCTTTAGCGAGACAATTCAATAATATCATTAATGATTAACGTTATGTAGAAAAGGTAGGTACCTTTTCTTTACTGTAATAGTCACCTACTCCCATTTATTAAAGCACATTCTACCTACCCCATTCTTTGCCCTTTCCGCACACAGAAGTAACGTGACGCTTTTCGCTTCACGTTAACGTTACGTAAACGTAACAGGCCACGCCTACGGGTTACGTCATGCGCAGTGCACACGCCTCGTGTACCTCATGTGACCACGTACGTCACGTGAACGCATGTATGTGTACAATACGAGCGTGGGTGGGCGTGTGTTGTAGGCGTGCCGATATGTGACAGTAGGAGGGTTAACGTATGTTAACTGTTGCCTACTCATGTCTATTGGGCGTGGAGGTTTTGTGGAGCGAGGTTTTTGGAGCAGAGGTTGATGTTTTATTGAGGTTATGTAACCTCGTTTTATTTTATGTATAGATATATTTTTAAAAGCTAGCGCGATCCTGTTTTGTTTTTCTTTTACTGGAGGCCCGGATTTGTTACGTCAACGCGGATATTTGTATAAAAAAACAAAAAAAACAAGCTTTTAAAAATTTACCTATATGCGTACTTTTCCGAAGGTGGTGCCGAAAATTTAGAACGACTTTTTAAAAACTACAATCTCTTTCGTCAACATACGCACACACAACAATCATTAGTACTACTTTTTCTCTTGGACACGAATGAAACCTCACCATACATCATTAATAACTACGATGGTGTCTTTTATAAACCCTATGTGCCCATACTCATTTCTTAACTCATACAGTCATAGGTAGATACAATGAATTTAATCGAACCTTTTCACACGCGCCCTCAGCAGTAACAAAAAGGCCCAGCGAAGCAATAAAAGACTAAAATTAAACCGCAGAAAAAAGCAAATAATATTACCACCTGCGGCCGCAATTATCGGCCAAAAGCGCGCGGAATTGCGAAAACGGCAAACTGACACTACGAAACTTCGACAAAATAAAAACTTTGGCAAAGTTTAACCGGAAAAGGAAGAAAATGCGAAAATAAAAAGGCATTGACTCCGCCAAAAGTTCTGGCCTTTTTGACATCGCTGTGGAATCGAGGCGGTTATAGCCCCAGGATTATTGTCGTTCGACAACTAATTAGAGAAGAGAAGAATAACTACTCTATGCTCGATGGAAGTGCGCTTAAGCTGATGTTTTGGTATCGAAATAGTAGTTTTTTTTTCGATGGCAAATTATTTGAAGTTACGTAAATCTACCGAAATAAAAGGAACTCAACATTACATAATGTTCAGTTTTGTTAATGGTTTTTAAATGCCATTAACAAAAATGCAGGTTCCTACATTTGCATAGTTCATATAAACACTCAAGTGCCACATGCATACGTGATTGGCATAACTCACTAACTTTTTCCCTCATTATTATTTTCTCAACTACCGAACAAAAAACAACCTTATCCGAGCAACTCTCAAGATCTTTACTTCTCTACCAACCGAACTCAACATAATGAGCGTTTTTGCACAAAACAATATGGCCGAGGCAGATCAATAATATATAGGCTAAGAAACAGAGCAGAGAAGTCCACCCGTACATAGACGCGGAGGAGTGAAAACAAATCAGAGCTGGGTGGTTCAAATTGAGCACGTACCCCAGCTAATTTTATTTTGCAATTACACCCGCCGCCCCCTTGCCTTAGTACAACATTCTTGGCGACACAGTTCGCGCTGTGCAAATGTAAATTAATTTATAGGCAATTTTTACCGATATTCTTGGTTTGATGGCACGGAAAAAAGGAAGTGTTTTAGTGGTGAACCACGACGGGCACGATATGTGTGGCTTCGATTGTCGATCTAGGACTTCAATTTGGATAATCTGTTGAACTGATACGACTTCTGTCTTGTGATGTTTGTTGAAAATTTTGAATTTTATACCGAAGGATGTTTATCAAAAGGGGTTTGAAGATTTTAGTATGGAGGGTGGCTCTAACAATTGTATTTTCTTTTCAAAATCGTTAAATAAAAATCTTTTTAAATAATGTCCTAAGCGTCAGGTTTCTGAGATATTCTCCGATGAAAATACTATATTTTTTCTTCATATGTGAATATCTGAGAAACCTGATGCTTCCTAAAGCATCAGAAAATATAATTTCCTAAAATTATATTTTAGAACATTTTTTATTTGTTGTAGTGTCCGCTGTCCAAATATATAAATTTATTTGTGCGCTGCGATTTTGAAAAAGAAACAAATTGGTGACCGATGTTAAAGCCTAAAGTTTCAAACCCCTTATCATGACTTCAGAAAACAGTACATATTTCTTGAAGATCCTTAAAAAGCCAAGTCACAATCATGATTACAGATTTCACTCGTAGATTCCATGGAAGTGCTTTTCAAATATGTAGTACCTATATACGATGTTTCTTCAAGAGTTTTAATATTTCACCAACAGATCCACGTCGTTGGCAAATTCGCAATTTTAGGATGCACAAAGCATAAGTAAAAAATACTGACAAAAGCAAACGGAAACCATCAGTTGCCCCACGCTACGCTGATGACCTGATATAACTCTTATATTATGACGAGGAAGTATTCATACAACACTACAGCAAGAGTCACCCAGCTCTGTGACTAGTTTAGCATTTGTTTTGAAACTTGCAACTTGATAAATCTAAACCTAAAACAAAATGAATACTGAGATTTATTTCCACCAAGTTTAAGAATGATGGTGATTCCTTGTCACGCTTCAAAACATCGCAGAACGTAATCAAATTGGAAAATACGCCATTATAAAATCTCTTAGCAATTTTCAATACGCCTGAAGTCTCTGCAGTGTATTACTCTGCACCCCCCTTAGTAAAAACGTTGTAGGTGGACACCCCCGGGCGGCGATCGTCCCCGCAACCCTTTCGCTTTTACCCCCTCGACAGGATGATGTCAAGATTTCTTGGGTGTTGGGTACTTTTTTCATCCCGAAGACCAACGACCAATAGGACTGCCAAAAAGGTTAATCACCTAACATTTATGTGTGAAGAGTAGCAAGCATAGTTAGTGGCTAAATATAAATAAATGTATTCTTGGCTTGCATTATGTAATAGGCCCACCTGATGTTGGGGGCCAATAAAGCAACCGAGCATAGCATAATAAAATTACCTTCCTAGAAATCATGTCATCTATAACGTCAGGATGGGTCTACCAGAACAAGATGGATATGTTAAGCATGAGCAGACAAAGCAGAATGAAAATGAGAAGAAAGACAGACGAAAATGAGCACACAAAACATGAACAGGACATGTTCTGTTTTCAGCAGACCAATCACACTAAGCAAGGCTTTTCCGACCAAGTTTTTTTACTAATGAACTGTTATTTAAGAACATCCTGTACTTGTTAAGCGTCTAGCATTTCTTCGCCGCTTCTTAAAGTGTTTTACATACAGCGCTCGCCGTTGTGTGAGTTAGTAAATATTCACGCAAAAGTGTGTGCGTCGCTACGCATTTTTGCACCCACCCCCTTCCTAAGAAAAATACCTTACTCCTTACCCCTTTAAGGGTGGCTGTACCTCAGGCCCTGGCAAAGAAGATATGAGAGTTTTTCAAAAAGCTTAATTTAAATGAGACCGTGGAGACGTCTGAATGAAGAATATTCCTTAATTTAAATACTATCTTGGGGATGTTTTAATTGGTATTGAATTTCGATTGAAAGACACCTTGTCACGGTTTTTTGTGGGTTTATTTTGAAAGGGTTGGGAATGTAGGTAGGATTTAGTTTTTTGGTATTCAGTTTTAAGTGTAAATTTTTCGTTTGTATTTTTTATGCCTTCTCAATTTGTTTACTTCAAAAGAGGAAGATCTACTTTTCTTTAGGTACACACATACGTATGTAGGTATTTTTATCTTTAACTGAAAATTTTAGCAGAACTTACCTAACCGTTACTTGGTTTCTTGTATGTATCTTGTAAAGGTCGCAAGGTCGCATTTGGCCATAGACAAAATCCTACGTTTTTTTCATTGTGTATGGTGTCCAAATCTTTGCTTACTTTGGTGATGCAGCGTGAAAATGTCAAGTACATAGGTAGTTTTAATTTATGTTTGAATGCTTGATCGGTAATGAGCAATTATTATCGAGAAAGAAACAACGACTCATTGAGACTCATTTATATAATGATATTATAGATAGATTTTTTTCTTTTTTGTATAAATTCTTTTCTTTTTTAGTTATGTACTAAAGTTGTGTAAGTTGTGTATATGCTTAGACAAACTTAACATAGGCCTATGTTAAGTTTGTCTAAGCACTAGGTTCTCATCTATGTTACTAATGGAATATCTTTATTAACAAAGACAATTACAATCAAATAATAGAAACAATTTATAACTAGTATTTACCATTAAAACAATTATTTTTTGCAACAGTCAACAATCTACAGGTAGCTCAACTGATCCATATCAATACCAGTTGGAAGCGTCCCCAAGACGCTGGCTGCATCGCCCCGCTCTGTATGGCAATTTTGATGGGCTGCGCCTGATAATCACCAGCTCTCGGGTCACACGTCGCTTCGACCAGACGCTCAGATAATTTTTTTCAAACCCGGAGAGCCTCGGTACCCCATGGACTCGACTCAAAGGTACCTAAAATGGGTAACTAACTTGAATTTCCACTTTTACAAAATATAGTTTAAAAACTTACTAACATATAGCTATTTCAGTCGAATAACAATTATTTTCGTGCCCCAGAAGCCATACAATCATTGTTACCAAATGAAACAAAACAAAAGGGCCCTAATCAATACTATACTAAACAATTTAAATCACCAAATCTCGCCCCCAAGCAACAAAGATCCGTCTTGAGCATGTTTCTTGCGATTTATTTCTCGTGAGCAAAAATTCTAACTCACACAAAGATAGCTGATAACTAGTTGTTGACTGCGGGTTTGTTTATGAACAAATAATCTAGTTCGTTCTTTTTTTTTAAAGGACTTACGACGTTTCAAATGAAACGTCAATGGGAATGTCTAAAATAAATATAAAAAAATAAATAAATATAATATAATATGTATTAAATAATGTATTTCCTCCAAATATTAGGAAAATTTAAAATAATAGGTAGATAAAATTATAGACGCATAATTAATGAGGTTTGAATGTGTGCTTCTGATGCTTTCAAAACTTAGAAAGATTAGCCCTAGCTTTGCTATAATAGCTACATCTAGCTATTATAGCAAAGCTGGGGCTAAAAAAATATCAAGTTATTTTCTCTAAAAATAAATAAAAATTAACAGCCAGACAAACCGTTAAAACCATTGTAGAATGAATTCAAAGACGTGTACAGGTGGGGGTGATTTCGCACCCCTTTTTCAACCCTTTCGGGGTCCAAACGTTTCTTCTCCTTCTTTACATTTATTTCTTATGGCCTGTTTCTTCTTCTTAAATTATAAAGCTCGCCGTGGACCGCACGGTTTTGATACTTGCTTTTGAAAACCAGTTTGTTTAGAATGCTGATATGAAAACTGCTAATGTAAATACCAATTCTGACACCTTTTGTGGTTTGTTAATTTTTGTAAAGATAATTTTGAAGAGGCAATAATAATAATAATAATAATTTCTTTATTGAGACACAAGATCCATAAACATTAATAATTTAAGCTAGGTACATACTGGTGCATAATTTAAAATACAGAATGTACTAATACTAATTAAGATGAAACTGTTAACTGTGTAATTATTACACAGAATCTCTATTATAGAGATTCTCTAACTAAATTAATCTTTAGTGGTGTCATAACCAAATATATTCACGAAAAGAATTTTATTAAGAAAAAGCAAAACGTGTTAGGTATCAATTTCACCCAATATATAGAGAGGGCTTAACAAACATACTTTGTTCTTTGATAGTCTAGGTCTAGAAAAATGGTTTCGTAATAATTTAACCGTTATTTAACTTGCACGAAAATATTGCTATTTGTATGTGAGCCCTGAGTTCGTCAACCCTCAAGTTGACTATAGTATCGAGACGTCATCGAGAACTTTAATTTTTGTATGAGATTTTCGTAGTCCAATGTCCGCACGATATAGGCGCGCTGTACCAAACCCCTTAAAAATGGGACATCACGACGTTTTGTAAAACCAAACCGTTTGGCTCTGCCCTTGTAATAACTAAATAAACAACGAATAACTAAGAAAATATCCTAACAAAACACAAAGGCAAGTACCAAAACCGTTCCCCGCAGTACACCGGCAGCCGAAATGATGTTACAAAGGCTCGGAACTGGGCTAACACAAGTTTTCTATATCACTGTGCGTTCCCCCTCCACCCAAAGGGTTGCCACCTTTGAAGATGCGCAGGCTCCTATAATTCCTCCGCTCGGTAAGCGATTTGAATTCACAGGCCTCCCGGGAAAGTGGCGCACGAATAAAATGGAAAATATTGTGTCTCTTGATAAAACGCAGAATCGCTGCTACACCATATGGTTCTCTAGATTATAGCGACCTGTAATTGACTGAAATCTTCATTCTCATGGTGTTTATGTTTAAAATAGTACGTATATTATGTATGCGTGTGTCTGTAGTAACAAAAAAATGTTTTACCTATTTAAAAAAAAAAACAAATAATTCATCTCTCGACAAAATTACCTATCCCTGCTTGTACGAACTGAAATAATGGTAAAAAAAATGGTGATACCTGAAAAAGCCTGGGCAAAATCGCTTTTAGCGATAAGGCCGCCTACTTATCTGTATTGTTTATTTTTTTTGTGTGTGGCTGTTTTGTTTGTATTTGTTGGTTTTGTGTGTGTGTGTATTTGTTGTGTTGTGTATTTGTGTTTTTGGTGCGTGTTGTGTTTTATATTTAAAGATTTTACCTTTTTGGTACGTTTTCAGGTAAATAAAGTGTTCATTCAATCGTGCTTGCTCCGACGTACTTTAGTGTGATTTATCGACTAAAAGACTACAGCAATGCCTTTGTGTTTATTCATTATTATTATTGCACAAGATTAGAAATGTAACTGTTAGCGAGTGTTGGACACAGGCCAGTTGTTGAGTAAGCGCTGGGAGAACGTATCATGTCTACTGATTTTACTTAGGTCTATGCCCCTAGCCTATTAATTTTGCAGTTGTTATGTAGTTTAATAACTCACACAACAACGGCTTGCACGAGCTTTATAAGTAGCCTATGTCCGTCCCAAGATACCATTTACCTCCAAATTTCATTGAGATCCGTTCAGCCGTTTAGGTGTGAAAAGGCAACATACAGACAGAGTTAGGTACTTTCGAATTTATTATATTAGTATAAACTATAACTGAGATATTTAATAAAACCATCAGTTTAGCTAAATAAATTGCGAGTGACAAAACAAAAAGACACATTGGTTTATTTTCTTATTCGCATTCAAAATGCAGTCAATGACGCGGAAAATAGTATGAGCGATACAATCGCGAATGCATGTGAATAGTCCAGATGAATAGCTTGATAGGTCTTCCATATTTTTTTCAGGGAACTGGCGCTGCTTTACCACCATGTAGCACCATAAGTCTCGAATTTATCTCGAAAAATAATTGTCTGAACCGATTTTCGCTTATTTCGTGGACAGTTTTTCGGCCTGTGTAAACGTAAAAGTGACTTAAAAATTGTCTTCGCTCTTCTGGATACTTTTTCACTTTTGCAAGGTTGAATGCTTTCGGAGGAATGTTTCGTTTACGCCCGTTGTTTTTTGTTTCTTTAGATATAAATTATGTTGACGTAATGAAGTTGTTTTTACTTTGTCACTGGTCACGGCATAAAGGTGGGTCAAGGGTACAACGACGAATAATGTATTCATGCAGTAATGTCGATTCGAGTGCGTTCAAGCCACATGATTTGATCATCGTTATTATCAGAACGGACAGGATATGCAGAGAGAAAAAAAGAGAAAAGGACCAATTTAAAAGAAGGGAAGATGATATTAGGAAAATATCCAGTCCACTAATGGATCGGTGCAGCAAAGGACAAGATTATGTAAATCTTTAGAGGAGGTCTATGTTTCGACATATGAGAGATAAGTCCACCGATGGATTAGTTTCGACTTCAAGTTCCACTCTGATCCGCCGATGGATTAGTTTCGACTTCAAGTTCCACTCTGATCCGCCGATGGATTAGTTTCGACTTCAAGTTCCACTCTGATCCGCCGATGGATTAGTTTCGACTTCAAGTTCCACTCTGATCCGCCGATGGATTAGTTTCGACTTCAAGTTCCACTCTGATCCGCCAATGGATTAGTTTCGACTTCAAGTTCCACTCTGATCCACCGATAGATTAGTTTCGACTTCAAGTTCCACTCTGATCCACCGATGGATTAATTTCGAATACAAGTTCCACTCTGATCCACCGATGGATTAGTTTCGACTTCAAGTTCCACTCTGATCCACCGATGGATTAGTTTCGACTTCAAGTTCCACTCTGATCCACCGATGGATTAGTTTCGACTTCAAGTTCCACTCTGATCCACCGATGGATTAGTTTCGACTTCAAGTTCCACTCTGATCTGCCGATGGATTAGTTTCGACTTCAAGTTCCACTCTGATCCACCGATGGATTAGTTTCGACTTCAAGTTCCACTCTGATCCACCGATGGATTAGTTTCGACTTCAAGTTCCACTCGGATCCACCGATGGATTAGTTTCGACTTCAAGTTCCACTCTGATCCACCGATGGATTAGTTTCGACTTCAAGTTCCACTCTGATCCACCGATGGATTAATTTCGACTTCAAGTTCCACTCTGATCCACCGATGGATTAGTTTCTACTTCAAGTTCCACTCTGATCCACCGATGGATTAGTTTCGACTTCAAGTTCCACTCTGATCCGCCGATGGATTAGTTTCGACTTCAAGTTCCACTCTGATCCACCGATGGATTAGTTTCGACTTCAAGTTCCACTCTGATCCACCGATGGATTAGTTTCGACTTCAAGTTCCACTCTGATCCACCGATGGATTAATTTCGACATCAAGTTCCACTCTGATCCACCGATAGAAATATTCGTACTCACTCTAAATTCTAATCTTTTCGTGTTTCCACATGACTTGAAGATAAGGGCCACACTGGCTATTATAAATATTACCACGCGACCAAAGCATCATATCTATCAGCCCAGCCAATTATAGAACAATTAATTATGCGGCACTGAGCAATTAAGGCACCTACACACAGGGCGGGAAACGTGCGCTGCATAGGTGCCGCTGACAAGCGCTGAGGAAGACAGATTGTCGGAAGACGTGGTTAATTTTATGGAAGTGGCTTCTTATTATCTTCAAGGTTAATTTTTAAAGCTCAATAATTGGAAAAGGTACCAAACCACTTTGTGCTGTTCCTAATATTCAATATTTATCTACTTTTGTATATTGGTTGTTTAATTGCGAAAAAAGAGTCAAAATTTACAGAGATCAGTCAAATTTATGGTTAGACTGAATATGGGAATGGGCTGGCTTTACTTATAAAAATCTCTTCAAAAAATTTAAAAAGATCAGTCAAATTTATGGTTAGACTGAATATGGGAATGGGCTGGCTTTACTTATAAAAATCTCTTCAAAAATCTCCCTTTATAACACCTTCACAGTGATCCTTGAACAAAATTCTTGAATTGTCATTCAATAATTTATTCACCTCCTCAGAAAATAAATTGGTGCCCCACTCGTGAATCATTAAGAAGCCCACTCCACACCGGAGCGCTCCTTGATGACGTCGGGCACACGCGTGTTTTATCTACATCGCGGTTTGTGTGTGGCTCCCTTTACCGTCATTTGCATTCTGTTTTAACGTACCTTCTTTTCTTAACGAAGATGGTAATATGTACAGGCCTATCGAAGTAAAATAAAATAAATTATTTTGAGAAAATTATTTTACCTTGGCTGAGGCCGCTAGTCGTCGTGTGGCACAACAGGCCCTATTTTGTTAAATGAATCGCTGTACTATGACAATGGTTTCATCGCAGAATGACACATTTTTTATTCTACCTTAGATAAAAGAAACTGCAAATGGAGTAACGTACCTTAAAAGTTACCTTTAAAGAAACTCAAGCACTTGCTTGAGTTTCTTTCTTCCATCGAAGGTTTCTGTGTGACGATTCTGTGACGGTACCATTGTCACAGTAAAGCGATTGGTCTGCAGATTTGTTTATGACACGAGTCACACAAAACTTTAAAAAAACGCCCGTTTAGCGGCCTAGCCTAATCCATTGCAATAATTCATATTTATTACGATGATATTTTGATATGTATAAGTAGGATTAAATTATCGAACAACAGAAAAGTGTCAAAGAATATGAGAACGAAAGTCTGGTGAAGTTTTAAACCTAGATTTTTAATGCTACATAATTCATATATATATATTTTCACCTTTTTGATGAATATTCCACATATTTTACAGTGTTCAATAAGACGTATTCCGCAGATGTATATAAGACAATAATGATGATGGCCTTACTATGTATTCCTCAGCAAGATCATTGCTAAACGTGTCGCCCTCAAATAAGGATTTTGCCATATTCAAAACCATCGGTGATCGCAATGTAGGCGTTAAATATTAAGCCAGGACCATCCAGGTAGTCTCGTTCGGAAACTTCACAAAGTTACTCACCAAGTTTCATGAAAGAAAACCTTCAATTTCAATTTATTTATTAATACCACTCACAAGCAACACTTAGTCTAAGTATTTGACTTAGATTAATTACATTTCAAAATCACATAACATTCAATCATAGAAAATTACTTTATTGACAAAGAAAATTACAATTCAATAATAAAAACAAATTAGAACTAGTATTTACAATTGAAACAATTAAGCTAACTGCAGACTGTTGCAAACAATCTACAGGTAGCTCAACTGATCCATATCAATACCAGTCGGAAGCGTTCCCAAGACGCTGGCTGCATTGCCCCGCTGTATGGCAATGCTGATGCGCTGCGCCAGATATCCGCCAGTTCTCGGGTCACGCGTCGCGTCGACCAGACGCTCAGATAACTTTTTGAAAACCCGGAGAGCCTCGGTACCCCACGGACCTAGGGTCTCGACCCCTAAGGGAGCAAATATGTAGGCTCTGTCGAGACCTGCATATTTGCGTCTCTTGAGATCCTCGGCCAAATCTGCCGCCGCACCAGCCCTTACGGATGTCCTCGGAAGATGGGAAGGCGCAAGTGTGTCGAAGCATGTAGCGTCCCACACAATGGGCCTCCCCAACTCCCATGTGACTAGTGTCATGCCGTCAGGCCTCTTACCATCGTCACGCTACAGACCATTCGGTTCGAGAATAGCTGGTACGTTAGCGGTGACAAAGGCCCGTCGGATGACGTCGTTAAGGCTGGCATGACGAGACATCCGACCGGCGGCCCTAGTACACGATAATCCGTGATGACCAAGCTGTTCGACAGCAGTACCGCACTGGCATTGATGAGGCGCGCAACACATTGCACACATATTATCATAGAAAATAATAACAATAAAAAATTATTTGACGTAGCTGCAATAGCATTGGCAAAGTATGTAAAATGTAAAATTAAATTAAAATGTTAATGTTAGATTAAATATCAATAATCAAACGTGAAAATAACCTTAAAATTAAAATCAATAATCACCCATTTTACATTCCGACACACACAACGAGATCCACCCCTGTCTCCGCGCGATAAACCAAAAGTGACAGCCCTAATGCTATAGCGTCTCTAATTACAAGAGAATTTCCAAAAACTCGACGTCACCTTCTTAACCCATTAGACTTTGGACTTTGAACCGCCTTTAGGAGGTATTTTTTCTCTAGGCATTACTTGAGTGTTTTTTTGGCAAAATTTATTGTAAATTAATTACCTATCGAAGGTCACTATCAGATTAATTAATTCACGATGTGGTTGACTTTGGAATTTTTCGATACAATGTACTATGTACTAATGTATAGAGTATATCTATTTTCTATTTATAATAAAAAATATCTATCTATGTTATGTATTGTATTATGTTTATCAGTCATCTAGTACCCATAACACAAGCTCTGCTTACTTTGGGGCTAGATGATGCTGTGTGGATTGTCCAGCATTATTTATTTATTTATATCAGTTTTCAAGCTCTGCTTACATCAGGCACAGATTATGTAATGTAATGTAATGTGATGTTGTGTGGCTTTTCTAGAATAATTTGTTTATTCATATCATCACGTCACAAAACAAACAGCAACAAATAAATTGAGAACAATCCAAGGGCCTGCTTCTAGCATCGGTAGGGAGGAAATTTTACTCGTTGTATTTGTTTTGTATGGTAAACAATTACCATACAAAAATCCTTTGCTATACATACACCAACAAACAGAATTTACAAAAGACAATAAGTACCTAACCTACATACAATGAAAATTAAAAATAATTATCGTAAATTCATACTAATATTATAAATTCAAAAGTAACTCTGTATGTCTGTTATCTTTTCACGACTTAACGTCTGAAGAGATCTCAATGAAATTTAGCAGGGAGTTTAATGGTAGCCCGGGGACGGACATAGGCTACTTGAAAAGCGCGTGCGAGTTTGCTATGTTTGTAAGTTTTGCAGATGTTCCGAGTGTCCTAGGTATTTTCTATATAGTATAGTAAAAATTTATATATGTAGTGTAATTTATTGATCAGTTATCTAGTACCCGTAACACAAGCTATGCTTAGCTTGGGGCTAGATGATGCTGTGTGAATTGTCCAGCATCACTTATATCATAACTACGTACCTACGTCTCACTGCGTAGGCGCGTAGGTGCGTTGTGTAAAGATTTACAATGACTAACTTTACCAAATAATACATTTTTCATATTAATGAGCAACCTTTATAGTTTGACATTTGGCAACTTATTCTATACCTAGTATGTAATAGGAAAAAAATTTGGGTATTTTCATTTTCTTTTTCATTCAATTTTTAAATTGACTAATAAGAAAAATTATCCCGAGAGAGCTCTCTTTGACGCTAAAGAATTCTGCGCAACAGCCAGTTAGTTATAAAAATTAAGATTCAGGACTAATGTAACTTGTTCCACATCATTCAAAATTCAATTCAGTCGTGAATAACTTCACAAAACAAACAAAAACAAATCAAAGAAATTGCTAAGCCAGAAACTTATGTTACTATTTCTTATCAAATTAATGTAATTTTCTCTATCCAATGGTAAAAATCAAAGGCACAGCAGCGTGGCAGTACTTACACAAAAAATTACCATTCAAAATGCTAAAATACAAAATGCAAACAGAGAACACTCGAGTTTCGTACCATTGGGCACACATTAGATCTCCCCTGCTTTGCCCCTACATCCCCACATCCCTACATCCTGGACCTTGTTTGTAAGAGGGCTCTTTAATGTCATATTCCTAAGTAGGTACCTATTTGTATGTAGGAACTTTCTGATAATAAAAGTGCGCTTACAGTGAGAAGCCGAAGAGAGCGGCCTTCAATAGTTACTGTATGGCAATAATAGAAAATTACAATTCAATAATAAAAACAAATTAGAACTAGTATTTACAATTAAAACAATTATTAACAATTATTAATTTTATTCCAAACCTATTTTTCGAAAAATAAATTAAATTAAATAAATCTGTGATGATTTTAAGATCATCAAAAACTGTGTTTACCTCTCCACCTAATGTTCCGTCAACCAAAAACCAACATTGAGCTTGGATTGGAGAGGTTGAATTATCGGCTGGATGGCAAGCCTAAATATGGCCGGACCAAGAGGGTCGCCCTGCTGACATCCAACAGCGGACAAAATTTGACTTGCTTTAATCAAAATATCACATTGTAAATGACGTAACGCGCTTATTAGAAATCAAAGGGTCTGAAGAAATTATACACCTCTAAGAAACCATACAATGTTTAAAGACTCTTTGTTTAGAACAAGGAAATAAAATGATTGTAATTGCTTTGTAAACTTACATAGACACAATAGAAAAAACATTGTGGTACAGGCCGAAGTAAAAGCTTCAGAAATCTCCTGCAAAAATGTATGAGTGTATTCAGAATCCAATTAGACCTACATAGATTCTCTGTAATTAAAAAAGCTTCAATGCGTTCCGACATATAGGTAAATTTATCCCTCGGTGTCTCATCAAGGGATCCCCACATCCCTAATGAATCACTAAAGGTACATAATTACACTGAACACGGAAAAATCCAATCTTCACTCACACACACAAACGTTTTTTGCGTTCTTTACGTCCCTCTTAATATAAATTAAGAACCTTCGGTATATATGTATGTGTTGGTATTGTAAAGTCTTAAAAATGAGACGGGATCTTTAAAGGGTAGGACTTAAGTGAGGGTCACCCCCCTTTCACCCCAAAGGGTGTATGCGCGAACGTTTTATACGGCCTACTGGTTCTTAATGTCCGTTGTTTTGGTTCAATCTTAGGACGGTAGGCTAAGTGTTATTTTAACAAATTAATTTTCGTTTTGTTTGTCGTATTGCGAGTTTGGTTCTGGTAGAAAAGATAGATATTATATAATAGATCACAATGAATAAGATAATAAAATGTTTATTTGCGCTTCGAAATTACAAATAGCTTAGTTCCTATGTCAGTCACAACAGTTGATCCTGACTTTATTAGTTGCCAGTTTTCTGAAAGAAGAAAACTAAATTTTTCCTTTATGGGTCTGCCTGCGACGCAAGTTGTGGGTTCAATTCCAAATGACAGGGGGACTCGGGACAAATGTTCCTACGATCTGCAGATATTTGTTCCGGTAGTTCTGGGTGTTGAATATCTATATATAAAAGAAAGTCGTGTTAGTTACACTATTTATAACTCAAGAACGGCTAAACGGATTTCGGTGAAATTTGGCAGCGAGGTAGATGGTATCCCGGGGCCGGACATAGGCTACCTTTTATTCCGGAAAAAAGCGTGCGAAGCCGCGGGCTGCAGCTAGTGTTTAATAAAAAAAATGACTATGTAATGAGCAGTTACCTAGTACTCATAACACAAAATATGTTTCTTTGGGGCTATATGATGCTGTGTGGATTGTTCAGCATTATTTGACTTAGTTCTAAGATATTGTAAGCAGTCTCAGTTTAAAAATATCGTGTTGAAAAAACTACTGTCGCTACGACCTTAAACTTCCTACGATGCAGTGAAGCCTCATACTTAAAAACTAATTTAATTAAATATTCTCAGACATAAATTCTCAAATGAATTATACTCGCGTGACATTGCACGGTTCTTAGCAATTTATTAAAAACTCTCCAAGTTCTTCGATCAAAGAACCTATTTATTAAAAAATAAAAAAAACTGTATTAAGCAGTTTAATGCATGGTAATGAGACCGTACCTCGCAATAGGTACCCTAAACCGAATACCGCAAACTTTCGAACTAGACTTAGCTTGCATTCACAATATACGTTTGTTCTTTACGTACTGTCATTGTCACGCACATGGCTTCGCCGTTCCATTAAAGAACTATATCAGAACCAACTTATCAATACCGGTATACCACCCCGCCGGTATAACAACCAACATTAGTTTCATTGCGATAAAGTCGAAAGTTTCTGTCGAAGGTTTTCTAGGGTTGTGTGCATAAGTTGGCTGAGTTACAGGTTCATAATGACATTTATTAGAAGCCGTATTTGGTACATGACAATAATTAAAATCTATGCACGAACCGCTGTGCCATACCGTGCCTCGCACGTGGTGCTTTTAGCATAATATTAACTTTCAAATTATTGGGCGGAAAAATGTTCGGTGTATGTATATTATAATGGGTACGGCTTGCTTACGCTTATGGCTTACCATTTAAAGGTTACGTGGTGAATTTATATTCGAAGTTAAGGCGGAGTTTACTTGTTCTTAAGATATGGTAATAGAGTAAATTTTTATATAAAATGTTTTCGTTGGAGAAGCTTAAAAGTGTTAACAGACGATAGAACATGGTGCGACCGTACCACCGCACTGTGCAGTGCTGTGCAACGCGCATTCCCGTACTGAGGCAAGGATGTGGGTTCAAGTCCCGTCGTAGTCGAACTTTTCTTGGGATATTATTCGATTTATTAGAAATTACATTAAGTGCGAGGACTTACGCACTACAAGGTACGCAATAAATAATCATTATTTATACTAGAATTAGATCAGTTTGTTGATTAATTGATAACGTTTATTGCTGTTGGATTGTGTTCGACTTATGATCACGCTTTCAACTATTTCTCTCTCTCTCTCTTCATCAGCCCACAAACGTCCATTGCTGAACATGCCTCCCAAAAATAACGGGTGGTTTTGCCATAATCACCACGTTTCAGGCGGATTGGTAATCGCAGCGAAGGTGTTAAAAAATACACAGAAGGAAGCTATCTTTCCACTGGACATCCATGGGCTAAGTTAGAGTGGTCGATTCTCACGACTCTGGTATATTCCCTTAGTCAGCTTTTACGACATCCACAGGCCAAGTTAGAGTGATCGATTTTCACGACACGACTGCCACGGCTTTTAAATAATAAAAAACATAGGATGCATTTTTATAAACACTCCAAAAATCGCGAAAGATTCCGTTTAGCTGTATTGAACATATTTTTATGCATTGTGAAATCTGTATCCAACCAATTGCCCAACTAATGCTAGGATCAACTAGCACGGGTCAGTTGAAGCAAACATGAGTCGCAGCCAATTAGCGGTACAATACCGCACTGGCCGCGAAAAAGCGGTAAAAATGCGATAAAAAATGCGGTACAAAAGTACGCTAGCCTCGAGAGCAGTATTTGTTCGCGTTCGTTAATATTTTTGTTTGTTAAGCTAGTTGGGAGTTTTGGAGTGTTTGTGATATTTTTATTTATAATTGTGGAACATACACAAAACTGTAGGAATAGTTTCACTGCAGAATGGCTGTAAGCAAGCGTACAGGCAACATTGTTAGAAGATGAGAAGTTTTTTCTACAAAATCAACATCAAGACAAAGATATTTTAAATCTGTATCAATTTCAAATCTAGGATAGTTTCTACATTTTCCTAGAACCTTTAACTTTTAGCGTTTGGCTTTGGGTTAAGTGTACCAAAATCAATCACCTGAGATGTAGTACTAACTTATAATGTATGTTACTATTGTATTAAGTACCTAATCTGTGCTATGAGTGTAAAAACGGATCTTAATAAAGAGCAGTCATCATCTAGATTTCAGTGGTTTCACTCGCCTCCGTCGTCAATCCTTACATGGCGACCCTGCCAGCTCCTTAAATGTCAAGACTTAAATTAGTATTTCTTGAGTGTACCAAATCTACAAAGTGAAACTTTAAATGAGGGTTAACTTAGCAGCCACCTATTTATAAGTACAGTCTATTCTATCAAGTTCAAAATTTCTGACCTGAATGAACCAAAAAGTGTTTAGGTATTCTTTCGATAAAGTAATGTACAGTAAAGTAAAGTAAAGTAAAGTAAAGTAAAGTAAAGTAAAGTAAAGTAAAGTAAAGTAAAGTAAAGTAAAGTAAAGTAAAGTAAAGTAAAGTAAAGTAAAGTAAAGTAAAGTAAAGTAAAGTAAAGTAAAGTAAAGTAAAGTAAAGTAAAGTAAAGTAAAGTATCGTACTATAGTATCGTTTATTGCTTGAAATACATGTAGGTACAGGTGTTTTTATGTCTATGTGAGTGAATGTATTCCTACCTTTACGGTGTGCAATGTCTGTGTACAATTAATAACAATCTAATTTATTAAGCTTACAATAAAATAAAATAAAACTGAACTTGAAAATAATGTTGGATAAAAACAACTTAAAAATAAAGAATGTCATCATGAAGCAGAAAAATCTTTGTCAGTTAAAAATTCATTTATAGCATGAGAATAAATAAATAATGCTGGACAATCCACACAAGATCATCTAGCCCTAAGTTTTGCTTGCTTATGTTATGGGTACTAGATGATTGTTATACAATACATGGCACAATTAGATATTTTAATTATACATAGAAAATACCCAGAACACCCGGAACAAATATTTGTAGATCGTACAAACATTTATTGTCCCAAGGCGGGAATCAAACCCACAACTTGTTGCGTCGCAGGCGGACCTTAGCCTGCCGCGCCACATCGGTCTTCATAAAAAATATATAAAAATATATAGAATACAAATACAATAAATATATACGTATCATGGCGCCAGTTCCAGGGCTGTATCCACAGAAATCTGAATAAATATTATTCAGATTTTTGAGGGGATGTATCCAACTATATGACCATGTCTTAGCTCCTCACAGGCAATAAAATAAATCAGTAAAAGATCTATTATATTTTATCCCACCATATCGAATCGCCAGATGGTTTTCTTTTGTGTACCGACCTTAAAAATAAAGAAGAAGTCTTCCTTTATTCTGTATCATTTTAAACAATTCGCAAGCGGACTTTCACCCGCCGCCGCTCCGTAACTTATGTTTAACAAGGTACCTACTACTAAAAAGTGAAAAAACTCCAAATTCATTAGTACAGTCAGCACAATACGTGTCGCGAATGGGCTCCACACGTCATCCACCCCTGTTTGTTTAACACTGTAACTTCTGAATACTAAACAGTACGTGAGCAACACTTTTAAATCTGAAGTGATTTTGAACTGTTTTGCGGGAAAAATCCTTGTTTAAACATTGTACTGCGGTTTTTGGATTTTGCCGGATATTTAAACCTGGGGTTAGGCAAACGTGGTTGTTCCCAGGGGATTGTTTTTGGCGTATGTGATATGTGATTCTAGAATACTTATTGATATGCTTTGTCAAAATAACCTGGCACAATTCGCGTTTGATCATGGTAGGATGGTTTTGAAGACAAGATTGTCGGCTATCGTGAAATAGAACTGTCCCACGTTTACTTTTTTTTCCATTTTTTTATTATGACTATATTAATAAAATAATAATTAATTTCATTTGACTTTCAATAATTCATCTAATGCGGAATACAATTTATGCGAACGTGGCCGCACTTGAAATTTGATAACTTCTATGGCTGTAATACATAAACTGCATGCGTACAGCGTGCTGAAAAGGCGCAATATCAATGAAGTTTGACTACGTGGAAGGACCCGTTTTTTTTGCCACCAAGACAACCTTTGTAATTTTACTTGGACTTTTGCCTGTTGTCCTTATTTCAAACCTCTACAATAAACGAGAAAATTTAAACTTTGTGTGAGAATGTTCGTAACCGTAATTATAAGACCGTTGTGCACCAATTCATAATTTATTACGCACATCTCCCCTTTCCCGAACTTCCAAACTCGATTACCCACAAAGAAAACTTCGAGAACTTTGAAAAAATCAGTCTAAATTAAGATAAGGCAAAAACTCCAGCAACCTTTGTAATCGCATCAGCAAACCCAGGATTGTTCCCGTTAATTATTGATAGAATGAAAGTTTTATCAAAACTTCACCAGCAGAAGCCGAAATTATTTGAAAGCGAGGAAACCCTTCATAATGCCTGCGAAAATATTAAAACAAAGCCAAGGTGCCCCGCCCGGACACACTGACTTAGGAATCCATAGAGCTGTGCATACCGCATTACCATTTTTTTGTTATCCTTAGGGAAATACGCACGCATATCGTACTGCCACGGGGAGACAGTACGATTATGTGGGACTCCAACACCACCAAAACCCTCAGGGTGTTTCAGCCTCTGCCGCTTGTGGTGGAAACGTGGGGACGCTATTCTTCCACGAACCCACCGCGGCTACCCGATATCGGGCCCCTCACTGGGGGTGTGGAGCACCCCTCTTTACGACGTGCCAGAAACACATGACGCGTCGCGACCACCTCGGAGACCTTACCCAATTGGGTAACCCAACACTTTTTTCTATCAATTCAGTCAACCTTGAAAACCTCCGAGTTTTCCTCCAAGGTGGTATTACCAGCTCTCAGCAAACCACCGCGAAAATCCTCCAAGACGAATTCGCGCGGGTGGTGATTAATACAACGCATCTCCCCAAGGTTTAATCGCTCGCTGGCAACATTTTTACCCAATTTTTGGGAGAACCCCCTCTCTCCCTAAAACCCTGCCCACCCCTTTCTTTCGTTAAGATAAATTATCCTGTGATCAGGATAAGAGTGTAGGTTAAAATTGCTGCCTTTAAATTCTCCGTTCGGCCTCCTTTGTATTCTTGCTGGACTAGTTGATTCGCCCGGCTTTCTTCGACTAAACTTCTTTTACATGACTCTCTATAAAATAACTGCTGGAAAAACGTCATTACACGATTTTGGGGAGAAGTTTTTGTTGTACTTTTATTTTTATTTATTTAGATAATTTTACAATCCATTGAAAAAGTAACAAATAGGTTAGATGTAATGAAAAAAAAGTTATATTAGTTTTATTGTACCATAACTACATTGTAATGAATTCTACCTAGAGCCTGCAGTGTGCTAAGAAAGCTAGCTTCCATCTTTCTTTAACCTAAGTAAAAAAACAATGATATTTTGTTTTTCTGGCCGAATTTCACCCACGGCCGCCAGTTTCAACGGAGACCAGCCATTTGCGCAGATATAATGCGTGCACAAAAAACTTTACATTGCGTATTAACAATATTGCTCCAACATCGATTTTATGAAGAATTTGCTGCTATGACGGCACTGAGCCGTTTATTAATATATTGTTTCCGAGGCCGGTAAATATCAGTATTTAGACTCACTCCTTTTAATGATTTCTTTGATATCTGAATAAGGATTCCTTGGGAGGGAGGCTTCGTAAAACAATATTTTCTTGGTTTAATCAAAGCCTTGTAACACGATAGGAATAAATTCCGTAGTAATTAAGACGTCGGCGTATTTCTTGGTCTCCATATCAGTGTGTAGCCGTGATTTTTAATTAACAATTTTTTTAAAGCTTTTGTAGTTTAAAAAGAAGGGCTTTTGTGAAAAGGATTCCGTTGGGTGTTTCCTAAGAACTGTTTCGTGTCCTATTTGTAGACGTAAGATAAATTAAGCAATGTTTAAAATAGTAGGAGTATTGGAGTCCTTAATACCCGTATTATAATTAATATACTTTTTTCTGCATCAATGTAATCCTCGTTTTATACTTCTTAAAATGTCACCCGTTATTTATTCTGGTGTCATCCATTATCTCAGCCACACACTGGTTAGGTAAGCTACGATGTTCTTGAAAGAGGTTAATATCTAATTTTCTCGTATCTAGTAGAAGTCTTTTTTTAGTGTACTGTAGGTGAGTGTAGAATTGAATACGTAGAGAACACCACAAATACTATGATCAATTACTAGTTATTTTCAATACGTTCTATAAACTTGAGCTTCGGTTCTTTGAGTAGGTACTAATCCAGCTTCAAAAGGTTGAATTCTGGAGTATAAAGTTATGGAGCTATGTCTGAGCTAATTTCTCAAAGATCTCGGTTTCCAGCGACTAAAAAACTTTCTCATTTCATAAATACTGGGAATAGTTCATCCCAAGAAACGAACGTAGCGCATCTTTGAACGAAAACTGAAGTTCTAGGAATAGAAAATAGCGGCACTTGTAGTTAATATTTATGATTTAATATGATCATGAGGTAATTAAAAATAATACACAATAGAAAATGTATATTCTTTTGTTTTTATTGTTTCACTGTAACTTTGCCACACAGGCTCTACAGAGACCCTAGGTCTCTGTAGAGCCTGCGACGAACCGAGCTCTGCTGAGGTACATTTACATATAATCAAACCGGAAAAATCTTTCAAGATAATATTACTTCCAAGTTAAGTCTAGTTATGTAATTTAATTATGTACCTTAAAACTTTTTGATTTGTGGGATTGTGGTCATATCCACCAAGATATTTTTATTATTTTTAAAAATTTTGAAGGAGCATTGAACTTACAAGTAGGACAAGAAAGACGCGATTATGAAAATGCTGAGACCAGGGCCACCTGCAAGATGGTAGGCAGGCATCTAGGTCGGCTGGTTACTTAGCTCCCAGCTAGGCGCATGGCTCCGAGCTCAAAATACGGAAATAGACATCAGGCAGCTAGATGCTGTTATCTCATCTACCATTCAAAAAAACATTCACAGTATAGCCGTGGTCAAGAGATTACAAAATGTCCGGTGTTTTAGATGTGACAATCACACCTTACATAAAATTATATAACTAAAACCTCTGCTCTTCGTACAAAACAGAAAACAAAATCCACTTCCAAATGAGGAATTCAAATTACAGTTAAATTGGCATCCGTGCCAATACACAGAAAAACCGCATTATACATATACAAAGTCATATACATGTAGTATATGTATAAAAGATGTAGTATAAGGAAGAACAGAAAACTTCCGCGAAATTTGCTCACCCAAATGACGACGCTGGTTTTTTGTAGGTGCTTGCTTATGGGATGACAGGCTGTTGTGGATAAGACTATGGTAATTAACGCATTTTTTATACCTTAAAAATATCTGAGACAAAATATCAAAACTATTGATTTTACTAATGAATGCATCCTTTTGGAATATCACCATTTCGCACCGCTAAGGTTTGGAACACTCTGCCTGCTTTTGTGTTTTCGGTCAATTACAACCTGACCCAGAGACGGTCAATGACAATTTGACTCAGCTTGCTTGTAATTGACCGTTTTCTAGACCTCCGTGGTACATCATCAGCTACATCATCACTTTCCATCAGGTGAGATTGTAATCAAACAAAGGTCTGTTGATATTAATAATACATTAAAAAAAAAAAACTATTTTTTTATTAATTAATCTGCTTCTTTTGGCTTTATAACAAACAAAACTAGACTACAGTAAAAAAAATCTAAATAACATATAAATATGAATAATCTACAACAGTTTTTCAATAATTTCCTTTTCATGTTCATTTTATAAGATACATAACTATAAAAAAACCGCTACACTCGTAGCAGGTTTCGTAGCATCTGCTACGAAACGTAGCAATCGATCAAAAGACGTAGAAAAAACTTAAACGCGTTCGAGGTGCTACGAAATTAATAAACATTTTAATGAGTTCTACGATGGTAGTTTTGTCTTGGAGACGCTTCCGATTGGTATGGATTTGGACCAGTTGATTGTTTGCAACAGTCTGCAATTAGCTCGACTGTGTAAATTGTAAATTTTAGTATTTGTTTTTCCTATTGAGCGTAATTTTAATTTTATTAAAGATTTTTTAAATTAGTTTTCTACGTAATAATTTGTTCATACAATTTGATTGATATTTTGCAGAAAAAGAGAAGTTGGTAAATCATCCTATATTGTTCACTTACTATATTAATATATATTATTATATTATAGTATTGATGGTGCAATAAAGTTATATTCTATTCTATATTAAAACAAAGGTCGTATCCACGCTTTCCCAGCGCACCCTAACAAACTTATTAAGATTTCTTTTCTTTTTACTCCGCACGCGGTTAGCGACGTATGACGCAAGCTTAGGGGGGTTAAATGAGGGGGGGTGGGCCCCCCGCACGCATGGCCGCTCTCATGATTTAAGCACAAGGATAAGAATGAAATTAAAAATACATCCTTGCTCCTTGGGGTGCTAGGGAGACATATATGCAAATGGGCACCCCCCTAAGACGGGGGGGGGGGGGGGGCATTTTTTGTTAGGATGCTATTAATTTGGGGTGTAACTCACTAAGTATGAGCGTGACTGTACGCATACTTGTATGAGGGTAGGTATTCTTTCCCTTATCTCTAAATTATGTGGGGATGTGAAAAGAGATTATGAACAGAATTTTAGGTGTAATTTTTTCGAGTTTTGTTTTGTTGTTTTCCGAGTACAGTTATTTATTAGTCATTTGTTTTTGGTGTCTCCAACATACTTCTGGGATACTTACTCCCCTACTTCTGTATTATTGGAATTTTAACTGCATAGTAGGTATTTTAGCGAGAGCCTTAGTTTAGATTTTAGGTACATTAGATGCAGCTTGATTAATGTATTGGTCTATGCTGTTGTGAAAAATCATAATCATATAAATTTAAGGAACGATCCTTAAAATATCGGGCTGTCAAGAAGGCGTATGAGGGACAACCATCGGGGCGTAGACCAGTCGGCTGCCCTAGGCATCGCTGGATCGACGAAGTTGAAGCTGATCTCCGCAAACTCGAGGCCCATTGCTGGCGAGAGACAGTACCGAGATGCCTGGAGAAAATTAGTGCGGAATGGACAAGATACACTTTAGGTCGCTGAGATCGCACACACAGGAGTAGGTATTTTTAAAATAACTAGCTACAAGTACCGTCTTAAATGTCCCAAATATCCAAAATACCCCTCACTTTACCATTACAACTTCACAACACATCCTCTGAACAAGGTAAGCATGTTTCTAAAAGGAAGCGTCATCAAATTCTCAATCATTGATCAATAGCCTATTCACACAACAATGTGTTAGATCGCTTAGCGATCGCCTCGGGGTGTGTTCGGGGTAGGTGGTGAGTGGCTGACGTCATACATACGTTTAGCGATCAATTTGCCTTAAGGGGATTTATAAATTGAAAACTTTTAACAAAGATATTAAAATGTAGCACGTTGTGTTGTTCTGTATTTGACTTTTTTGGTTTTGTGTTTGTCCTACTTGGTGTGGTGTGTAAAGGGATTTGAAGATGTTTTTATGGAGGGTGGAGATAAAATTGGCCACCATTTTGTGCCAATGTTAGGCGTGTGGAAATAACTATTGCTCTAATGAATTTTTTTGATCGCTGAATCAAATATAATATATCTCTCTCAAAAACCTGACGCTCTTGACATTATGTTACATGACATTTTTATTTCTATAAGTTTGCTCTAAACAAATATATAGCATAGATAGTGTAACGCGATTTTGAAAAAAGAAAAACAAAGAGGTGGCCGATGTTAGGGCTAAAATTTTAAACCTCTGATAGATATTGTAAAACGCTTTGCATCGCAAATGAAGGAGAATATTATATTGGATGTAACACATTTTTCATATCCGCTAGAAAACTAGACCGACCTTAAATACACCAAGCATTTTTTTAGTTAGGCTTAGTATCTTTTTAAGGTTTTGGAGTAAATCCTAAAATGTTTTTTAGGTTTTTTTGTGAGTAATATTATATTTAAAACCCCTAAAAAAGTGTTTGACCTTTCATTATCCATGTGTTTATTGCTTTATAAGGTAATTATCTAGAACCACATTTTCCGTCGCATTAATAATATATCAAACTATTTAATATCCGGTCTGTTAGACTGGATTATTCATTTAAAAATCAGATTTCATATCTGATTTTTATATCAATACTCCAGTCTGCAGAAGCAGCATACAAAAGTAAAAAACACATTTAGAACATCATAATGTCACAAATAGATTCAAATAAAGACGAGCCACTTCCGTGATTGCCTCTGCACCACGGTCTGTACCCTTGTTTCCACATTCGATACTCGCTGACATGATTCGGCATTTATTGAGGTAGAAAATAGGGTTGCTTCCAGTTACAGCTGTAAATTCTGCATATATCGAGTTATTTATTAAAACGCCTTTAAATTTCTTACAACAGGAGGTAGATGCTGAATTATTTAGGTAGGTATTGTATTTAGCAATATTTTCAGTATACGTAATGACAAAAAAGAAATCCGGTAGTTCTAAGGTGTGACATGATCATCATCATTGGTGGCCCCTTTCTTTACCCTAATAATTTGACTGCTAGCGCACTACAATAAAACACCTATTTATTTCAAAACTAATCTCTATTCGTGGCAACATGTTACTCGAATAAATCGTAATATTTGTCACTTAGGAATAGGGGTTTATATTCAGTCAAGTCCGCTCATGGATCCGTCAACGTACAGTCAAACAAAACAAAGACTACTGGGCAAGTATTCTGGATTATAGGCAGTCGAAGAAGGCCTTTCCGGCTTTAAACCCGAGATGGTCCCGAAACTCTTCAATCAGAAACGTGATTAACTCCAGCAAATTGTCGGTATTGTCACAAGACACTGCATGCTTAACAAACGCCTTTTTAATCTGGGTATTACGGCTCCTATGCAGAGGGTGCATGAACGCAGAATAGACGGCCGCGCATGTGCTTGTAGAGTGCGATAGCGTAGCGTCTCAACGACTACACTACCTCGGGACACCGAGGACGCCTAGGGAGGCATGCACCGGCGTCAGCGAGCTGCTGGCTTTCCTGGAAGACATCGGGTGGTTAGACTAACAACCCCCCACCCGACACGCAAAAAGGGCCCACCTGTGGCCTAGTTGCGGAAACCAGTCCTGTTTCTGAACTGGTTTCCGCAACTAACGTTATCCCTGAGTAACACTCAGGGATAACGTATCCATTTATTTAGTAAAATATTTTTTAAATAAAATAGATCAGAGTTCCTTGTAACTCTTGTACAGACAAACAAAGCCACTCTTTATAATAGGTACTTGTGTCCATAAAGTTGCTTTTTCTATGACATAAACGACACTCAAGAATAGGTCTATGACTGAGCAAACTTTCATAATACGGGCCTTGCAGTCATAAAATCAAACTCGTAATCAAAGATTTGGTGTTCTTGCAACACAAACGAGGTTCGTAGCTAAGGCGCTTACATTTTTTTTATGATTTTGTTAATTTTGAGTTAGTTGGCAATGGCCTTTACTAACAAAAAAATTACAATCAAATAATAAAAACAAATTGGAACTAGTATTTACAATACAAACAATTAAGCTAACTGCAGTCTGTTGCAAAGAATCTACAGGTAGCTCATCTGATCAATATCAATAACAGTCGGAAGCGTGCCCAAGACGCTAACTGTGACTGTTACCCGCTTACATTCATAACGAAAATATTATCTCTTCCAGTGGCGCACCAGGCCAACACATTTGCGTGGATGTGAGGGGATCGATGAGGATTTATTTGTCTCGAGTGTCGACATCCGACAGCAAATTGGATAATACGCGGCGGATTTTGTAAATATGCCTCTTCGGCTGACGCAACCGATTTTGTTAATACGCTGCTTTGATATTTTCATGAAGGTTTGGTTTTCGGTAGTGATGAAGTTTTTGGGCCTTGTTGAAGCTAGTTTTGAGGACCTTGACCGAAACTTTTATGTGATATATGTATAATTTTAATATAACATAATATACATAATTTTTCTACGCGTGACCTCTCCCTGTAGTGTCCGTCTGCTGTCCTATCGAATTATGAAAGTGAGGGAATATAGTGCACCTGTGTTTGGGCACAGATTTGTGCGCTAATTTATGACCTGCGCACATGACTGGTCTCCATTGAGACTGGCCACCGTGGCCAATATTCGTCTAGGACGATCAACAAAGCTTCTGTTCCATTGACAGTTTCTCGTATGAGTAGGTAACCTTATTTTAGTTAGCTGTGTTATTTAGTTAGTGAAAATAACAAAGTAACTGTAAATAGTCCGTAACTTATTTGTTTCTATTGACTAATTAGCGATTAGGCAACGAAAAGTAGGTAGAGTGGTGAAACGGCCCGATTCAAGATAAACGTAGCCAATCTCAAATTAGACTATGCAGGTAACTAATTTGTTTCTAATAGAACCAAAACAATCCTTAAGAAACTATCAAAGTACCTACCCGGTCGTAGCGACGCGTGACCCGAGAGCTGGGTATCTGACGCAGCGCTCCAGCATTGCCAACAAGCGGGGCAATGCAGCCAGCGTCTTGGGGACGCTTCTGTTATTGATATAAATCAGTTGGGCTACCTCTAGATTGTCTGCGGTTAGCTCAACTGTTTGAATAGTAAATACTAGTTCTAATTGGTTTTTCTTCTTAAATTATTATTTGGTCGTTTCTGCCCGTCGCTTCGCACGCGCTTCTCAAGTAGTCTAAGTCCGTCTCCAGGATACTGTTTACCTCCCTGCCAAATTTCATTAACCTTTAAGTACCGACGTGCCGGTTTTGTAACTTAAGTACCGACGTGACGTCTGCTAGACCACCATAGTTTTACTATAAAAAAACAGTGAATCTCTTTGTATTAGTTGAAAATAATTACTTCTAAGCATTGTTTATATATTAATTATTGTATAAATAAAACAAAATACAAAGGTCTACATATTAATTTCTAATTATAAGCATTAAAATCACAGACGTCGATTATTTGGGAGAAAAAATGTACCTTAATATTTATTATATACGAATTAAACTTTTTTTTAACCTCAAAACAAATGATTCCTAAAGATTAATAGCTAAATAAACTATGATAATAAAGAAAACATAAATAATCAGCCGTTTTCTCAAAAACCACATGGCATCAAGTTATATAGGAACTATCAAAATCTACAAACAGTCTTTGCATACAGGCTTGCTGCATTGAAGGCACACATGTTTCGTGCAATTGTCGCATTTGTCCTTCTTGTTCAGAGTCCGTACTATGATCACTCTCCGCCACCGTAAAATTCGGTTCAATAACCTCAGAGTCAGACTCGGAGCCGTCATTTAGCCATTCCGCCAAAATTTCTTCGTGTTCTCTGTTTTGAGGCCGTGTTTCATCTTTTTCGCTTATGGCAACACTGGTATTGTCGTTTGCAATTGCCCGTTTCATGCCCGAAGAACCTGGCTGAGTCATTGTAACATTTGACTGAAAATAAAAGAGAAAAATCATATTATCTGAAATAAGTCTAAATCAAAAAAAGTTACATAAGGGCCGACGAGTGGTCTGACAGACCACTCGCGATCTTATAACAATCATAACTTACCGAAATCACACGCGCCAACACTGCCACTCTCCACAAACGCTGCCGGGCGACTGAGCGAGGGGTAGGTAGACGCGCGAGGTGACAGGACTACGCTAACATAGGTAACGGGAGTTTTTGAACGCGTGAAGTGTCTGTCAGACCACACGTCGGTACTTAAAGGTTAAGATAAGTTCAGCCGTTAAGGAATGAATAGGTAACCGACAGACACAACTACTTTCGCTTTTATACGAGTATGGATTTTCGGGGTTAAAAAATATTTTTCATTAAAAAAAATCCTAAGAATTGATACTTTACATCCGATTTCTTACCGTCTTCCACACTTGACACCTCAGCCCACCTCCACATCATGAACTTTAGCTCACGCCTCGCATACTAAAGGCCAGATCGATGCTTGTCAAACAATAAATGTCACGTCCATACCCTATAATTTACCACCTTACCTTTTTCCTAAAGCTCACACAAAAATCACCCCAGACTCTGTAGCAATAAGGCAGGATGGAATGAACGAGAGCCTTGGGGGATTCCCGATTTTTCCGAGGTGTAAACGCTGCCCTAATTTTTGGCGAACGTTATGGGATATTAAAAAACGTAGGAGAAATGGCGGCTTATGAGTCTCCCTTTGATATTTTGCACACGATTGTTTGCATTCTAGACGGCAGAGGGAATAAAAATGCTTTATACTCGTTTCAGATACCTACTCTGCCTTTAGTTAGATTTGCTGATGATGCAATACAATTTTTGAGGTGATCCATACTTATATTATAAAAGCGAAAGCCGGCCCATCGGATTATGAGAGTGCACCTGTGTTTGCGCAAACACTTGTGCACTATAGATAATAGTGTCATCCGTACATGGGTAGTCTCCGGTGGCTGTAAGGAGTACATCATCACAAAAGCGAAAGTAATTTTGTCTGTCTGATACCTTTTCACGCTTAAAAGGCTGAACAAGACTTAATAAAATTTGGGCTGGGACGGTATCCCGGAAAAGGACATAGGCCACTTTATCCCAGAAAAGCGCGTGCGAACCCACGGGTTGAAGCTAGAAAATTAATAATTTTGTTACAGAAGAAACCCATTTTAATGTTTTCGATTGTCCGTCCTAATCAGAATTCAAACGATTGATTTAAAAAAGACACCAAGTAGGTATTCCATGTATTTCATATACTAGTACATAATTCTACAGTTTGTGAAGTGTAGGTTCATTATATCTTTGTCTACCAATCCAGTTCTCGTACAATCATAGTAATTTCACAATTATTTTCACTCAATTTAACGCAGCAATATCCGAGCCATTGTAAAGCTTAGCACCCACGGATGTCGCAAGACGCATGACTTATGGCAGTTTGTCATATTCGCAATCAAACGCATAGAAAACCGGCATGTCTCCGATCTTTGATTAATGTATTTCTTAATTACTAAGTTATCGAGGGGTGATACATGTGTCTCAAGCTTAATTTATTGACTTTCGTGGCGTGTTTTTAGGGTGGGTTTGATTAGTGAAGTTTTTTGGGGTGTAGGATTTACATGTCGGGTTTGTTATTGCCTTGCCTTTCTTTTGTTTCTATTTCAAACAACGTATAATGTACAATGTTAATGGAAGATCATATTTTATTTGATATCTTGATTATTTCGAACGGTAATTTGCTAATTTCATCTAAGTATCTACGGTGGTATTTATATTATTTTGGTGAAACATTATTTTATTTTTGATCTAGAGTTTGATGGATCAGTCAGCTTTATATTGAAGTTAAATCGGATATTTACGGCTCATAAATAACGGTCGCTGTATTGCGATCTGAAACGTCAAGAAATAAAAACAAATGTAAAGCGATAAATACCTGATAGGCTATTAATAACCAGGTACCATAGATAATTGAAGTAGTTTACCTTAATGTTAATGTTTATTAGAAGGCCAGTAGGCCTTTATTATGTAGGCCTATAGGTAGATGTGTGCTGGATGCTTTGCGATTGAAGATGTTTATTTTCTTTTAAGAATTATACTTCTAATTACCTATATCGAATGTTATAAATAATGAGTTACGTAAAGCGTGCAGCATACATCTAGCTATACATTAAGCCTACGTACTAAATCGACCATCATCAACAAAAATCCCCAACGATCACATAATCTAAAAAATTGAGGCCCTCTTAAAACTGTCACCTTAAGCCTAATACACACTCGCGTCACGTCCCGCGCTCATTTGGAGTCCTCCATCGATCGGAGACAAAGCCTCACCAGCGCCGATAAACGAATTAAGGAAATGGGAGATTTTTTATCTGGGCCGAGGGGGGCGGGGGGGACACGCGTCGTAAAACGCACCAATACTTTCTTATGCAAAGTCCCTCCCGATAATTAGAACGCGCGTGTGTGCGCGCCTTTATGGCGTTTTGTTTTTAATTTGGGGTGACGCGCGCGTTTTTTTGGGGTAGTTCATTGACATCTAATTTCTTTAATGATTTTTTGAATTTGTTCACAAAAAATTATGTTTGTGAAAATGTCGATAGAATTCCTAGTTGAACTTACTCCAACTTTTTGCTCGTCTTTGCTTGCTTTAAATTTTCTCACTGCCCTTGCAAATATTAATTGTAATTCTTTTGTTTGTAGTGTTCTGTATTTTCAATAACGGTTAGTTATTATTGTTGCCAATTATATCAGTCATTCGCCTTGCCTTGTGAAACTGTGACCTACTTTATCTTTTCGTGACCTTAAAACGCCGAATCTGTTGAAAAAAGGATTTAGCCTTTCAGTGTCAATCATAAAATAGACACAAAACATGGGGCCTAAGAACCAAGTGAAGTACCAAAAATCTCATTTCATAGGCACATTTTACGATCGCAATAAACGGAAAAGAAACGTAACATCCCAAATCCCTCATACTACGTAACCAAATCCACGTAATATTTTTAATAACCTCCCGCGCGCCACAGATAAGAAATTACAATCGTTCGTAAATGAACGAGCGGGAACGATGTCCTACGCACAACATGTCTTAGGGATATACTGTGCGGGAACGGTCTTGATACTTCGACGAACTTATTTGCTCTATTTACAAGGCGTGGATTATATTTTCTAGTGATCCTATGTGGTTGGCGGACACTCTCTTCTGTTTCCTCGTTTATCGCGTTTTGGATAAAAGAGGAAGCAAAATAGTCGTTTGGTCTTTTTTAATGGTTCTTAGCTTCATTTTGTAGGCCTTTTCCCTCTCATTTGGCGAAAAATTGTAAAAAAGCCAGGACCGAGTCGTGTTTTTTATAATATTCAATTAATCACTTGTTTTCTTTCAGAGAGCCTTCGAACTTAAAATGATGTACAACGGCTTCACTAACTGTTTAGATATAAAGATAGGGTATTTATTCAAGTATGTATTGTGATTTCTTAATTTAGCCATCGGACCTACCTACCAACACCCCAAGCTATTTTGGTTAGGTGGAAAGTTCATGCAATATAAATTTATTGAGTGTTTTAAAGTAGGCCAATAAATTTTTGCAATCAACTTTTGTTATTAAAACTAGTTTAGTGTAGTTAGCATAAGTAACTATTTTAAAGCATGCACCTTCGCCTTGTATAGTTAATAAGTTCTATTTGATTATTTTATGTGATGTTAGAACTCTTTTTGCCTGAAAAACAGGTTTTTACTTAGTTCAGGCACACACATTATTTAATACCATTAGAATTTTATATGAACTTTGTTATCTTTTAGTCGTAAGTTATTTTGAATAAAATATTATATTATATATTATTATTAATATGAACTTTCCACCTAACCAAAATAGCTTGGAGTGTTGGTAGGTAGGTAGGTAATCAGAAGTAGGTAAATAGTTTCTTATTTTAATTCATTATTTAACTTAGGTCATAAATTAGTTTTCAACTCCAGATACTTCCTTGAAACAATTTCAAACAATTTAGCTGCATCCTTCATCTCACAACGAAATCCCATAATTACAAAATTAAATATACAAAGCAAAAATTCCTATAATTACTAGGTACGTCTCAAACCCAAAAGCGAAACCAAAATAAAACACTAAGAAATAAAATCACTTATCTATAAAAAGAAACGTCTTCCAAGCATCAAAACCGATCGCCCCCGCACAACACTTTTAATTTTCCCTCCTTAAAAAAGGGAGGGCAGTGCTGCGTCCGTGTGTGTCTCCCCCACAGGGGGGCGCGGTAATCAAGCCACGCAATCTTCGGCGAACCCTTAAAAACTTTAAAACTCATCGCCGCCTTCGTATACGCACGTAGGTATGTGTGTGTGTAGACCTTTATTAATGCAATCTTTACGGGAGGTTCTTTCGGTTCGAGAAATATGGCTAATGTTTTGATTGCTTGAGATAAAGTCGTTATGTATTTAGGGAATGTTTGTGTAGGTACTTATTTATGGGTTAGGCGCGAATTTTCTGATGAAAGTCAATGATAAATAAAGAAATCATCACCAGCAGCACTTGTCTACCCACTGCTGGGCATAGGCCTCTATGTTTATGTCATTCGCCTCGGTCCTGTGCTTATCTGGGCCGATTTATGCCATATTCGTCCCGCGGTAGTTCGGCCTACGTAAAAGGAATCTGCTTTCGTCCCACATTTGCCGTATTCAGCCCATAATATATTTTACATTAAGAAAATCTTATTTCACCATACTATTCAGCTCCACATTCGGCTCAATATTTTTTTGTTGGTAAATTATAACTATTTCAGTACAGTTGACGCAATTAGTCTTTACATGACTTTTATATGAATAAGGCTAAGTTCACATGTAACGCGCGTTGACGCGCGTTGACGCGCGTCAACGCACGATCAAATATAAAAAGTGTTCATATGACAAGCGCTAACGCGCGTTGCGAACACTCGTCACTACTCGTCAGTCTGTTAAAAAAGTACGTGGAAGTGCGCGCTCAACTGAACAGTCAACGGACGTTACATAGTTGCCAAACCGCGCGTCAACACGCGATCGCCTGCGTCTAGAGACTTTTTCTCTGAGCGCCGCATCAACGCTCGCTGACGCGCGTTAACGCGACCCATAAATAAATACTACTGGACAATCCACACAGCATCATCTAGCCCCAAGCTAAGCAGAGCTTGTGTTATAGCTACTAGATATATTGCATTATATATACTACATATACGTTATATATATTTATTTATATTTTATAGATTTTGTTTTATTCTATCTACATAGAAAACAATTCGAACATTATATCTGCAGATCGTATAAAAACTTGTCCCGAGGCGGGAATAGAACACGCGACCTCCTGCGTTGCAGGTTGACCTTCGCCTGCTGCGCCACAGAGGTTGTCTAATAATTATTTGGTTCGGAGTAGGTAAACCTCAATTATCATACACTAGAATAACCTAGTGCGTATTGCTGGTCCTCAAAAGTTACGTCGATAATTGACAGTAGTTTTTTTTTATATGTCACCAAATAGTGTACTAGCCAAACTCGATGTAGAATTTTTGTAAACAAACCACGAGACAAAAACTAAAATTCACTTGCTTGGCGTAGAGTTTCAGATATAATTGTAAGTAATACCTATTTATTGAAGGAAGTATCTCAAATCGACAAGTAATGTAAATTGCGTATAAAAAGACGCGGCAACAGAGTGAATTTTAGGTTAAGTATGGTTGGTTTGTTCACAAATATTTCACATCGAGTTTGGCTAGTGCAGCCTGCTCAAACTAAACCTCAGTAACTTTTGAGTACTTATATCCACATAATAAAGGGTTAGATTCTTTTATGGACTAAATTAAGGTAGGGACTTGTCACTTTTCATTCAACCAACTTATATGAAAGGCAATCTTGATTCAGTAATTCGACCATCCACCGTTGATTAACTTTTTCAACAATTCATTCTTCAGTCTTACGCAGAAGGTTACGAAATTACTAAAAAACTTTTGATAGAAATGTATTAATTAATTTGAAAACGTGATCGTCTAAAAAAACGCAAACGATGTCACGTTTTGCGTAACCAAAAACAAAAACTGCTTCTGAATAGTTCATTAAACTCTTGTGTCTATGAGTAATTTGCATACGTGTGGGTTACGCACACATGTAAGAATATACAGGGTTAATTTTTGGGGGTTCTTTAATGACACTTCTTCGCATCGATTTTTGCGTTTTTAGAGGGTAACTCTTTTGTTTTGTTTTATTGATTCGTTTTTTGTAAGTGGTGTGCATACGTGCTCGCGCTTGCATGTTTACTCGCGAAGGGAACGTCGGAAGTTGGGAAATTAATTGTGACGTCATCGATTTGAGCGGCCGAGGTGCGGCAGTTTTGTTTTGGTAGGTAAGTTTGGTGATACAACAATGTTCAAACCATCAAAAATTTGTGAAAAAAAAATACTGCATTTAAACTAATTTGAACGCAATTGCACACTTTTAACCAAAATATTTCATTACATAGGCAAGTTTGATAGAAAATTAATCAATTTGGTTCAAATTATGTTTTTATTAAAACATTAAAAAAATTTAAACTGAGCAAGTTTAAACAAACCCATTGAGGAAAGAAGGAAGCATAATGTTGTGTCGTAATATCATGAAAGGCACTCTATAATCTCGGACCAAACGTTGAAAAACGCGTCCAATACATCAACATCTACCCAAAACAAAACACGATACATTAAAAACACAAATTAAAGAAGCGAACTTGGATAAAGACGCGCCAATGAAAGGGGCAAGTTGCCCCCCTAAACACCCCCTAAAAATTTAATTCATCACGGCACTGAGACATATCTCCTTGGTGTCCCTTCCCCTTTCTTCCGCCATTCTTTGCTTTCTTGCAAGCTTTTTCCGAGAGCAAGACGGATAACCTAAACAACCCTGTATATCTCGCATTCCACCCCACTCAAATCTCAACCTTAACTCGCTAAGACTAAAGTCTAGTTTTATATAATGCTGAGGTAAAGATAGGTTGTATTTTGTAATACGATACACGTAGCCTGTTTCATTCGTTCGCATTGAAAGCTTAAAACAAATAAACCTACGGCCAGATAAGGTTTTGTCGGATGCTGAGGTGATCTGACGGCGTCTTATCGGCATCGTAGGCAGTCGTCATTAACTTCGGTTCTGGAAAAATGTTGGCTTCTTTTTTGAGTCAGGACAAGGCTGTTTTCGTTTTCTTGCTCCTTAGTTACGACTTGGTAGACTGAAAATTGAATCATCTTCGTAGGGGATAATTATTTTGTGCATAGATTCGTTCTAGGGTTAGATCTAGAGTCACTGTAGGCAACATGGTTGTATTATCGCCAAATATCTCAATTATATGGATTATGTATGACGAATATTATACGTCATCATCATCATCAACCTATCTTAGTTCACTGCTGGACATAGGCCTCCCCCAACGAGCGCCATAGCGCCCTGTCTTCAGCTTGCAGCATCCAGCATCTGCCGCAGTCTTTCGCAGATCGTCATCCCACCTGGCTGGAGGGCGTCCTACACTACGTTTGAGTCGTGGTCTCCACTCGAGAACACGTTTACCCCCGCGGTTGTCGGTTCTTCGCGAGATATGGCCAGCCCACTGCCACTTTAGCTTGCTAATTCTCTATAGAGTAAAATATTATACGTATGTTACATAGAATATTATATTAAGTTGTAATAAACATTAAAAAGTAGGTAAGTAAAAAAGTGCTGAAATAAGGTCTGGCAACAATGAGGTGGTTGTTCCACCTGTGCTGAGTAAAGACTTTGAAGTATGTAAATAACAACTTTTAGTAATATACCACTTTAAAAATAGTCATGAGTAAACTTCAGGCTGCTATGTACTCGTACTAAATGGTAAAATAAAAATAAAATATGTTTAGCACCTAAGCCAATTTTAGGTATTAGATATATTCAAATATTCTGTTTCTAATTCCTGTGAGTTAGTTAAACATTCTAAAATGTTGTAATAAGCCAGTTTTTAAGAAAGTAATTCCATTAACCCTTAAATCCGATCTTACAAAAAGTTGGAAACCGCCGCCGCTGCGCGCCTTCTTACGAACTTCACAACTTCCAGCTATTTTTACGTTTTCGAAAAATCAAATGGCTACCCCATCTCAACTCTTATCAAGAAAGCGCTTTCAATTAACCAGTAAATAAAGCCTTATGTACCTACTCTTCACATAATGAGTTAATAACAACACACACGCGCAATCGCACACATTTACACACACAGAGACAATTTCCGTACATAAAAGCGTCTTTCTTCTTGTATTCTTAATTAGCGTGTAGCTGCTTGTCTCTTTCGCTCGCGGGGTGTTAATTAGAAGGCTGTCTCTGTCGCGCTTTCTTAATACATTCTTCCTCTCGTCGAGTTTCTTTCGGTTTTTATTTGTGTGCGTGCCTGTGTGCGGTTGTGTTTAATTTGCATGTACTTGTATGTCAGCGTATCGCGGCTGGGGAAAATGGATAATGTTCTAACACTACAGATTCTTTTTTCTTAGGAGGGGAATGCTACAAGCATTCCCCTCCTAAGAAAAAAAGAGCAAAAATATTCATATGCTTGTAGTTAACTACAAGAATAGAGTCTGCTAGAGATTGTAATGCTGTGTTTGCGAGATAAGTGAATCAGTAAATCATGGAATTGATGATAAATAGGTATCTACTCGAACTGTTTTTATGTTTATTAAAATAGGTTGAATTCATAAAATGGCGCGGGACATTGATAAAAAAAACTCAGGGTTTTTTTCATGCACAATAGATCTCGAAACCAACAACTAGTAAAAACCAGGTTAAATTTCATGGAGAGGAAGGTTTAATTAGATATTATATGTATATATAATTAATTAGTAGGTACTCTATTACTTATGGTAGGACAAATACAGGCTCTTTTCCTGTAACGTTCCTTCACCTAATTCCACCACCGCCTGCTTCCGATCCGGCGCGAATGTGGGTATACGCGAAAGGGTGTCCGCGCGGGAAGCGGGGGACTGTACACATAAACACTTATAAAGTTTTTTGACAACAGGGGCCGCCACCCTACGATTCACTAATTTATGTTGCTTTTTTAATCAATACTGCTGTATGTTATCGGCTGGCGTTGGGTTGATTGGGAGTCGGTTTGTCGGAGACATTTTGCGTGTCTTTTTATAAGACTTTTCTAAGGTACTTATGAAAGACACGCAAATGTCACAATTTCATATAAGTATTTTACTTTAAAATCTTTCGTAGTTTGACGAACCCATTATGCGAACTTTTTTTTTATTTGTATATAAGTTAATTATAATTAGGTAGTCTAAGACATTTTAGATATTATATTACATTACGTAGTGTAGGTATATGTAATTGTAATTAAGTTTTTCAAACGCCACCGTCTATAATATATTATTGTTCTCTTATGTCCAGTTCATCCCAAGGTTGCCTGGAAGAAATCGCACAAAGCGATAAGGCCGCCCTTTGTACTTTCTTAATTCTCAGAATTTTCTTCTGTAGTATTATTTTTTGTGTTTGTGTAGTACAATAAAGAGTTATCTATCTATCTATGCAGTTCTAACACAAATTAGATCCACAGTTAACCCGTTCCATTCATAATGAATGAAGTAGGTAGCTAGTGTTTTAAAGGTCTGCCAGAGAAGCAGACGTTTGCAGGACCAATTCTTGCCGCGGGATAAATTTTTGTGCGATCCATACCTTTTTTGTCCACCTTCTTAAGACTGGCCTATGCCCCAACATTTTAAAAAAATATTCGAAATTCGGATATATCTTCTAAACACTGTTGATTTTGAGTATTTTTCTTTCACTCAAATATTTGTCAAAGTATCGTACACAAATGGTACGTTTCACGAATAAAACAAATTATTTATACGACTATAGATAATTATTTTGTGTTCTCAAGGCCGTTGGGGCATAGACCAGCCTTAAGTCTCACCCATAGGCTTAGAAGGACGTAGTGAAAAAGTCTTATGTCTTTGGTCTCACCACTAAATTAAGTGAAGATGTGCCTTAAGATGAAGCACGCTTCCCCAGAAGAAACTTATTCACTTTGGATTTGATGACTCCGAGAACACACTGGACCACACAAACATTTGTCCCGCGGCGGGAATCGATCCTGCCAACTTCTGCTTCACTTCAAAGTCAAAACAAAAAATTAAAATAATTTATTTCTTTAACTTAATCTATTTATATACATCTTTAATTGCTTTGGAAATCCCCTTTTAAGTGTAAAGATACCTGCGTTAGGGAGTTTCGCTCCTGCCATTATAAAAAATCGCTTTTACAGATTAATTTAATTTAATGCATGTACTTAACTTATGTTTTATAAAAACCAAATTGTAATTATCTTAGCTCATTCCACTCTCTCCCCATGCTTATTGTAAAATAAGAGCATATTTTTTGGTTTTTACATAAGTATTGAATACTTATACACCGACCGATGTGGCGTGGCAGGCGAAGGTCCGCTGCGACGCAGGAGGTTGCGAGTTCGATTCTCGCCTTGGAACAAATGTTTGTACGATCTGCAAATATATGTTCCGGGTGTTCTGGGTATTTTCTATGTATATAAAAAATATCTATGTATGTATGTAGTATAATGTATTAAGTATATCAGTTAAACTACCCATAACACAAGCTCTGCTTAGCTTGGGGCTAGATGATGCTGTGTGGAGTGTCCAGCATTATTTTTTATTTATTTAATTTACAGAGGTACTTATTTATTCAATTTCTGGTTGTGTTCGATGTTATGTATGTATGTATGTTTTCATGAAAGTTTGAGAAACTTAGTAAGAATGACCATTCTTACGTGTTAACGTGTTAAGTGTTAACCCGTACCAGTACGGGTTAACACTTAATACGTTAACCGTGCACATCACACTTTAGGCTTCAGGGCCCAAGTTTGCATTCAGTGAGCACGAACGCATTTATAAATAACTAGCTGCTGCCCGCGGCTTCATACGCTTTATTCCGGAATAAAAGATAGCCTACGTCCGGCCGCGGGATACCATCTACCTCGCTGCCAAATTTCACCGAGATCCGTTCACCCGTTCTTGAGTTATAAATAGTGTAACTAACACGACTTTCTTATATATATATAAGATATGCATTAATATTAGCATTAATAAATAATATGTACAAGATTCACGCCGTGTGCACTATGCCTCAGTGCATAACTCAAGCTCTCCCTACTTTGGGGCTATAGGTGATGCTCTGAAATGTCCAGGACTGGACAAGTGTTCCACCAGAGTGGGACCAATGGGACCAATTTAGAAGACCGAACGGGTTAACACTCAGCACGTTAAGCATGAGCATCACACTTTTAGCCTTCAGGGCCCAAGCGTGCATTCAATGAGCACGAACTAGCATTAATAAATAGTCTGTCCGAGATTATTTATAAATGCCGCCTACCTGCACAGCAGTATAACGTCTGCTGCTAATCATGCCTCCCCAAGCAAGGGGAGGGGGGGGGGGGGTTTCGTCATAATCTCGACTTTCGGCAGGTGGACCGGTGATCGCAGTGAACGTGTTAAAAATACACAGGAGGAAGCTGCCGCTATGTCTCTAGTAGGACTTCTTAGTCGACTCTTACGACACTCACGGGCTGGTTAAAGAGGTCGATTCTTACGCAGCGGCCGCCGCCAGGGTGGTCCACGAGCTACCGATATTTACGCCGTGTGCACTACGACTAATGAGAGCAAATACACGGGCGTGGCCGGTAGCGGTATTTGTAATTAACTACGGAAAATCATTTTAGATGAACCAATCGCTTTTTTCGGTGTTTAATTAGGTTTTTATTTTTTATCTTTACTTTAATACGGTTTTAGGTGAAATGAGGTTTGCTTTGTGATAAAAATATGAAGATAATTAGTACAAGACTTATCGACAGGTATTTTTATAAGTTATCTAGTTACTTATTTGCTGATAAAAAGTGTCAGTAATTCCGGATTCATTCGTTATGTTTTATTCTACAATATTGATGTAGATATAGCTAAATAGTTCGTAGAAAAAGACAAAAAATGAGGTTAGATCGGTATGTCTGCCAATAAAAACTCACTCGCAGTGCCTTCAGTTATTCCGTGATCATGGCGCATGAAATTGTGCCGAAATATTGCAAAGCTCAAAACTCAAAACTCAAATCGTGGTAAATATCCCGTTGTAAATGACTAGGTATAAATATTTTTATAATACAAGAAAATCCCAAAAACCCAGAACAAAATTATCTGCAGATCGTATAAACATTTTCCCAAGGCGGGAATCGAACCCGCCAATTCCTGCGTCTTTCTTGCCACTGCGCCACAGAAGTCATCATTTTATTGTTTGAGATATAGTTTAATTTTTAATAAGAAAAAAAAGGCAATTGGTGATATACATGTGTATTACAATGTCTCTTAAACCTTATGCATTATGAACAGAACGCTTCAAAATATCTCCGCAAAAAGAAAGTATAAATCACATCCCTGACGTTCAAAACCTCAGCGTGACAGATACGTCACGCGTGAAGCGGGCCATCCATCACGCAGTGTGTTAACAGCCTTACAAACACACTCCTGCACTCACACACAACCCTATCTCTAGTGGCTACGGTTCAAATTCCAATACCACTCTTGATTTTTTGTAGTTGTATTTCAAACGTGTCACATTTTTTTTGTTCAGTTGGTGTTGATCCTTATTCTTTAGGTAGTAGGGTTGTTTTTTCGTTGCACGTTTGTGGTTAAGATTTTTCGCGTCACACGTCCAAAAGGGGGTTTGCTGAAACGGAAAATTGCGATATAACTTTATTTTTTGGGAAGATTGACAAGTTTAAGTAGATTTACGAGATTTCGGAGATATGTGGATTATCTTATTATGTTTATTGGTGAGGCTGAGGCCCTAATATTATATGGGTGCAAATCTCATAGAAAATCGTGGGAAAATTAGGTATGTTATCAGTCGCCTGAGGCGTGAGTCTGTCAAAGGTATGTTATCAGTCGCCCGAGGCGTGAGTCTGTCAAAGGTATGTTATCAGTCGCCTGAGGCGTGAGTCTGTCAAAGGTTGATGGAGACGTCGACGTCTCTTTGAATACCTACTGTAACAGGCTCAAGTGGCTACCCATTCGTCTTCGCCGGAATGTGTATGTTCTTAATCTCCTTTACCTCTTTTACTTAATTTCTTTTGCTTCCATCTACACCATCTTATCTAAAAGACCATTATGAGTTTCTGCATCAGTATCAGAGGAGCAAAGTGATCGTGAATGGGAATTCACGATCACTTTGCTCCTCTGATACTCTTCTTTTAAAAATTCTGGGAACTGGGAAGTGTGTGATTCTGATTACTTCCCAGTTCTATGGTGATTTCTGCACGTTGCAGGCCGCCAGACTCTGGAACGCCCTTCCTGTTTCAATCCGACAAGCTAAATCCCTTCCCATCTTCAAATGTATGGTTCATCAACACTATCTGTCCACTCTTGATAAGTCTTCTTGATATTCTTTTTGTCATTTTCCTCTCTTTTTGTAAATTATTCCAGTTTCTGTTTTTTAAAGTACTTTTAAAACATTTATAATTTTTAATACGTCACCAATTATGCCACCGTCAGCTTCAATACGTACTGATCCTATCCATCTAAAGGTTGCCTGGAAGAGATCGCTGTTAACGATAAGGCTGCCGATAGTGCCACACTAGATATACTCGTAGTTAGTATTAAGTTCTTGTAAGTAAGTATTAAACAATTAGTTTTATGTATTGATGGTGCAATAAAGCAATAATCTATCTATCTACCACTAAATAAAAATACAAAATTGTGGCCACTAAATGGTGGCCACTAGTAGTCCATCTATCCTTATTGCCGTCAATATAATTGAAAGCCCATAGAAACTGCACACTAGAAGCCATAACAGGCCATTACGATAGCATCGCAGAACAATCGCAATTGTTTTGCACATTAGCACCGCTTTGTTTGTGTGCTCAATGCAGGGGCTGATAACTGATAGTGGAAACAGACCTTGACTTATAACAATTAAGATTGAAATTGCCTTATTGTCGGCTTCTTAGAATAAAATACTTTATGATTCGAAAAATGGTGTCAAAAACATCAAGTATGATAGAATGATAAAAACCTAATTTCGAAATTAACTTTTGAGGTTTTTAATATAACGAACTAGAAACGACAACAAAAACCGTGATTTTTTAGCGTTTTTTGTATTAAATAATGTACCTGAAAGGTTCAGAAACTTTGAGGTACGAGATCGACTCGCACTTGGCAGGATTTATTCCTACAATAGCCCTGTAAAAGAATCTTGCAAGTGAATCCGCAGCGGTAAACTTTCTGCCATGCAACCGAAAACCCAGCAAAGGCTATGTCGCTAAGATTGTTTTTTTTTAGCTACTGTAATATGCTTCTATTTTCTTATTCCACCCTAGACCTAAGACTGTTCCGTTTAAACTGTTATTTATTTATATATTAAAGGAAAACCAGCAGCACATACAACAATTTAGAATTGAGAAAATAGAAACAGAGGGTTATTAAAAGGTTTTCACGAGTAAGAAGAATAGTACAGAATAGTGTGCAACAAAAACATTTACCATTATACAATCCGCACTACATTACTTGCATGCCAAGATCGAGTCATCCTCATCATGCTCGCCGGATGATGAGAAAAAGTCAGAGCTCAACCGCCGTCTCACGGAATTAACGCTGCTATACCCTACCTAAACAATACAGGTGATAATAACCATCCATCGCCCGGACACCACATTGCAGCAAGATTCCTAAATCTAGCCGAGCTCCAGTTTTCATATAACATAGTTATTGATAATAGAATCTTGAGGCAGGTATTTTAATAGGAGCACTGGCTGGTCACGTTGTAGGCTGATCTTAGGGCTGTCACTATTAAATCTAAAGTTCGTTTCTTGATTGGAGTTGAGATTTGTTTTTTTTTTGTTTTACATTAGGTAGAATAAATCTTAACTCCAGCTCCATTTGTAACAAGATAAAAAAAGTCATGAAAAGAAAAGCGTCACAGGGCAAACCTGGATCAGACTAGAAGAAGTGACACAAAAACTTGGAGGCATATCCATCAGTGCGTTACTTCGGGCTGTAAACGATGATGATGAAGAGACAAGTAGAAAAAATTAAGTACCACTGTAACAAACTTGTCTCTCTCTCCCAATAAGGTTTGCTGGAAGAGAACTCTTTTAAGGGTTAAGCTCGCCTTTGCCATAATCTCTCTAGTTTTAAGTTTTACATGTATTTGTTTTTTATTAGTGCAATAAAGAATTATAAATTAAGTATTGGGTAAAGGCCTGACCCCTTCCTCTCTTTAATCCATTCCTTCTTCTTTCATAAAATAACCTTATTCGTACTAACATTTTTTTTGGGGCTACGACGTCACTGTATTTGAGAAACCAGCCGGCCCCTGGGTCCGAATTCTGCTAACCAATCGCTTTACTAAAGAGACTAAAGAAAATCGTCCATAGATGAATGAAACTCATGCAGAGTTTCATGCGCGTGCGTGCGGTGCTATTTGCACAAAGAGATTGATAGGTTGGTTGAACCTTGACACTTTTAACACGAGTCCTATCCTCTATAGTTTCTTCAATCAAAGGTGCTTTTTTTTTATCTAATTTATTGTTAAGGACTTTTACTATGTAAAGTATGTCAGTCCTATCATAACCTAAACTTAACAATAACAAACAAAAGAAAAACAAACAACAAAATCAAACCTAATAGTCAATTTGTAGGTAGCTATATACAAAGGAAGTCACTGATGCATAAAGATTTTAAACAATGAAATGGCCGTTATTGAATTTGGTAAAATGTTAATAAATGTTCCTAAATCTAATCTATTTAAATTAAGTTCAGTCATCAGTGCCTCCCTTTGATCTTTGAACTTGCTGCAGTCCATCAAGATGTGGTGCACATCATCTAGGACTTCACAAACTTCACAGTTTGGAGAGTCTGTTTTTTCATAAGGAACCCGAATTTCCTTGATGGATAATGACCAGATCAATCAAAGATGCTAAAATGTATCATTCTGAGACGACGACGCCATTGTTACGGTGAAGCGATTAATTTAGTGGAATTCGGCCCCTGATCCACAATTATTTTAGCTAGTGCTTTTAAGTTTAAGTTGCGTCATAACATTTTATAATTCCTGTTAAGTCTTATACAGTTTAGATTTCGTGCCTACTTTGGTATTTTATATCAAACAACACATTTTATGCTCACAGTTTCACCACCATTGTTGTGGCAGCCCTGGACAGCCCTAGCCATGCGCGTGCGCCGCCGAACTGCATCGGACCGGTTGTTGAACCCACTACCATACGGTACAATATATTGCAAGGTTATTATAATAATTAAATTCGTGATTGCTATTATTGGCCATTCCCTAGTGGGAGGTAAGATTAACTCGCCTAGCTGACCGAGCTAGGCGAGTTAAGCTCGCCTATCAGTTCGCGTACGTAAGGTTATGTGATAGTGGTCCTGCCATTTTATATGCATTAGAATTCGAGGTGACTATAGTTGTGTGGAGTTGTTTCGATCAAGATATGGTTTAGAATTAAATTAAAGCTAATGGTCGCATTTGTCATAAGTTGAAGAAAGAATCTTAGGTCTTCACCAAAAACAAAACGACAGTTGCGAGAACGCAAAGTAAACAATCTTAAAAGCACTGAACAAGCCCCCTTGAGTTCGTTCTGTGGTATCCAAGATGCTTCTAATTGAAGTCACCATAGTCACTCTGGTTTTGGTAGCAGTTCATCAGTTCACTCGATAGCTATCCAAAAGAGAGTGGTGTTGAGTTCCTTTTTTGGCCAATTTAAAGTCGCACTCTATTTTAATAGTCGTAGTAAGTAAATTTTGACAAAATAAAACGATGGTACGAGTAAGTACGTTTCAAATAGTGATTTTGCAATGCGCGCCATTTTGTGAAAAGGATAGGCATAGGATTTCGCGTTCATAGGAGAGGGACAAAGAAATCTAGTTTTGTTTAATTACAAGCAAAACTACGCAAAACTGGTTCAAGGAACCAAATGATTAGTAATAATCTACGAATCGAAGCATAAGTCATTTTAATAGACCGCAGAGTTCCTGAGATCTCGACCAAATTAGGTATGTGCGAAACAGTGCACTTTCATGATGTTTTTTAACATAGCTTTTTTTCTCAATTATATTTTCATATTCAGGGAACCAAATAAAATTTGTGAATTTTATTAAATTTGAGTTTTTTACTACGGGGATCCCGAGAGTACTGACATCTACGCCTAGTTTTACAACCAATCCTGTTAGGTTCGCCCGATAAACCTAATTTGCGTTTTAGGTCCTATTCGAGGGTCCAACTGTCAAGCTCATTTTCAAGGTGAGCAATGAAGAAGTATAAGAAGTTACAGTTTTTTAAACTTTCTTCGTATCGATTTAAGCATATTATAATAACAATGCAAAGTATAAAAAAATACCCTTAATAGTTATAATGTGAGGGTAATAATTGCATTACCAAATAGGTCTACAATTTCTAAACTATTGGTCAAACGAAGTCTGTGGTCTACAGTCTACAGTATGTATTCAGTTAATAGCCTCACTCGGCAATAGCTCAGCACACAATCAGTGACGGGCTGCGCAGACGCACGAGTCGCGATATACGCTCGCTCCAAATAAATCACTTCCTACTAGATACAATATGGCGTAGCGGGAGGAAAATCTAGAGGGCGCTGGGTTTTTTAATAAAAAGATATACATTTCTCTCAAAATTTAACTGAAAAAAATTAAATCAATTAGTTTTCTACAAAACGTCTAGCGCATTAAGTTTACTATCTATTTTTGGTTCTGTTTCTCTGAAAAGTAGCAATTACATTTTACTTATTGATTCAAAAACATAAATTTACTATTATTTTCATCTCGGAAGAAATCATCATCTTAGCAATCGCTGGTAAGGAAAAAATAGATTCCATAAACTTTGATAACGCCCTTTAAGCAAGGACACAGCGTTGACGCTTCTTATCATAATTTAAAGTTCATGAAAATCTCAGTATCTATAAAATGTTAACTTTTTTTTTTTTTATTCAAGTTTTACTACTTTTGAACAACATGTTCATGCCAGTTAGGTATACAAGTAACACAGGAAAATTCTTAAAAAAAAACAAAATTAAACTTCTGGTAATTACAAAACAAAAGAGAACATTATAAAAACTAAAATCTAACAAGAAACCGGCATTTCTAAAATTATGTCCCAATACAACTCAATCGTGTCATAACAAAAACAATCGTGTCATACACACGTAGATCGTGTGCCTTCCACCTCTATATTTCGTAAGTCTATGTTCGGTCTATAAGCAAGACGTCCGTATGGAGCGTGATATATCGCGACTGTAGCGTTAATAAGCGAACACGGGACTCGTGATCGCCGAAAGCGAAGCAGGGTTTGCTGACAAGAATCCATACCACGTTAAGAATAGGCTAAAGTAAGTACGATTCTTGTCGATGCTCGATAAAATGTTATGGACACCAAAGTCGGCGTACCGCCGACAAGTTAACACTGTCTCTGCCTACAATATTCATTCTCGGAAATGTCGCAAAACCCGCCGAGCTGTGTCGCCAACTTTAGTGTACACATTTATTGACAAAGGGTGATATAAAGAGATAATTGACTCTATATCGCGAAGTTGACATAAACACGTAAAGTTCGACCTATAGTCAGATGATATCGATGATATGGCCTAAAGGAAGACTTGAATGCAGTTAAAAAAAAGGCCTATTTAAAAATACTGATACCTTTATGATGCATTTCGTGTCAATAAACCCAAAAAAAATAAAGTTAATCCCAGGCCAAAATAAACTCCCTAAAAAACCTCAATCAAGCATAAAACGTTAATTCTCAACGCGAACCTTTTAAATTATGAAATCTCGTCAATTCTCCGTAAGAGACCCGTCCCCGATACATAAATAGGTCACATTCGGGCGAATACTCCATGTTTGGACGAGCTGCGCGAGCGCAGTAAAATAGCTTTATTTACGAAGTTCCTTGTCTAATGTTTGTTACTGGCATACTAGGCCTAATGGCGTTTAAATCGTTTGTAAGAGGGGTAGAGCCCAATATCTGTGCCGAGAAACCGTCGTGAGGTAACTTGTAGTATCGTTGTTGATCTATTGACAATACTTTATAGATGATCTAAGAAAGCTTGATAAAATTTTCATTCAGCCCTCATTAAAGTTAACTCATTTAGTTGATGCTTCTATGGAACTTCTAACAGGAGGAGGTTCTCAGTTCGTCTAAATGTTTTTTTTTATGTATGTTACTTGATATCTCCGCCTATGGGTAACTGATTTTACTGATTGTAAAGATACAGATTAAGAATTTATTGTTGTAAAAGTAGGTGTAACATTACGTTCATATTGGTCTTATGTCAAGTAGTATGTCAAATATATTATAGTATCTCTAGTCTGCCAGTTAGGCGTACAATATTGGTATGTACTTGCAAAATACATACCAATGTTGTAAGCCCTTCCCTTCTTTCACCTATTGTATAGAGAATGATCCCGAGGTGGTCCCATAAATATTTTAATCCCAAGGGATTAGTATTTATCCCGTCAAACTTAAAACGCAACATAATATTTTTGGAGAATCACGACTAGCTACAACAGTTTTGGTGATATCTGCGTCAATTGTTAATAGATTTTGATGATTGTTTCGTTGTTGTATTAAAATTGATTTTGAGGTGGTCCTCTATAAGTTTGATGCTCGAGGAATTTCTGTGTGCCATAAAACGTAGGTTTGTAAAAATTCTTCAGAATATGATAATTTCATAACAATACTACAACAATAGGTGATAACCACGTGATAACCTAATTAATGGTTTCCATGGCAACGGGCGTCAACAGTTTAATCCATGTGTCATCATCATCAAACCAAATTTTAGACTTGAATTATAACTAGATGTAGCCAGTGTTAAACTAAATTTTTTGCCCGTGAACATAGGACTTCGGTCAGGGCAAGTAAGGGAGGGGTGATTTTGGTCGGCCGAGACATAGATAAATATTATCTATAAACAATGCAGCCAGCGTCTTGGGGACGCTTCCGACTGGTATTGATATGGATCAGTTGAGCTACCTGTAGATTGTTTGCAACAGTCTGCAGTTAGCTTAATTGTTTCAATTGTAAATACTAGTTCTAATTTGTTTTTATTATTGAATTGAAATTTTCTTTGTTATTAAAGGCCAATGCAAGTATATTATGCAATATAGGTGTGGAGAATACAGAATGGCAGAATCAGGAGCATTGATTCAGCCTACTTAGCATCAAGAGCCATCCATAACGGGCTAGTGACGTCACAATCCGACTTATATGCCGATGTAGGAGGTAACGCACAAGTGTGGAGTTTATTCTGTGTGGGTTACAGACGAGAGACTATAACTACATGACATGTGTTTTTTATGAGTCTTAAATATGAACAAACAAAACGTAAATCACTCACTTAAAATATTTAGGGTTAGTTCTTGTGATAGGTAGGTACCAGTTTTCTTTAACTGTGTGCATTAAGCGGTGTAAACCTACTCATTTTTATTTTTTTTTCGTTTCATGGTTTTGTATATACTATATCAACACCGTTGTATTTTCTTCAACATGTTTGTCTTTGTTTGTACCTATATTCTATACTCCGTGACGTCACGAAACGTCTCAATTGGAAGACCAGCGTTGGTTGTACGAAAACACAAACAACTCATGCTCAGACAGGGACCGTTTTGTAACTCTAGCAAACTGTCTTCTTTTCTGTTTTTTTCTTTTTAATTGTATGCGTCTGAGTTACAAATAAACGTTTCTATTTTCTATTTCTATAACTAACATTCTTCGTATCACAAAAAGTTACCTTCTACAAAAATATTGATAGTTACTAGACTTGGCAGGGCCACCACCGTGGCCGCTGATCAAGCCCTGAACAGGCCACCTCAAACAGAGTTGAACGCTTTCAATTCTGACTGAATTTTATAGCATTGTGAAGACATGGATGGAACGCAACGAAACCCAAAGCTCAAGATAGGTCGAGTTTACTGTGGAACTCCTCCTCTGCCTCTGTGGTGCGACCGTAAGAAGCGCGCCGCAGCACCAGCGAAGTGACAACCTTCGGGCGTCATGGGCAATGAAAGTGGTAAGTAAAGGAGGTAGTTTTGAGACAAGTGGCAAGTAGGTGTCTCGTTTACCACTGCCCTATGATATATTCTATGATCTAGGTACAGTTGAGCTTACTGTCATATAATTGTGATTAATTTCGCGTGAGCGTGTGGCTGCGGTCAACGTAGGAATGTCGTTCTTGTGAGGTGCTGCTTACAGTGGAGGTAGGTGGTGAGCGGAGCGGGTAGCGGACAGATCATGGTTTTTAATACGTCTAAGAGGAGTCTAGACTCTAGAGCCATGATAAGAGCATGATGGAACTTCCTCTGGAGAGTAAAAAGTAAGATCTAAGGGGTTAGTTGGAAATTTTCTCAATGAAGTCTTTGCCGTTCCCGTTGTCCACCGAAAAAGCACTTGTACAATAGTATCTCTCCAGCCTAGCCCGCAGTATATTTTATAAATGCATCAAGGTCTATGCACGTCTTGATACCATGTTTATATCAAGACGTCGTCCTATAGCACTTATATACACACACATATAGAACAGCACAGTACAGTTAATCCCATATTATACTGCGTTACACTGCTAAATATTATCAACACAACCAAAGACGATGTATTCAAATCCGTCAGACTGAAATGGGTTTGAATCGAACACGAGAGCTACATGTCTAACAAAATGTGGGCAAAACAGCCACGAAGTTGTCCCTACATACAAGAAGAACGATATCTCAAGAACAACACAAATGCTGATTGAGGGATCAGCAGCCTATCTGACTGCCGAACTTTTGAAGGAACCCAGCTTTGCAATCCAAGTGTCTCATTAATTTAGATTAGATCATCGACAGCGGCATCACCAATCATGCAATTTTTTTGTCAGTAGCTAAATAATCGTCTTATTTCACACATTACAGTGGCCAAGTATAGCCTTAAAATTTCACATTTTACGGTCGTGCTATTTGGTTGTTTGTTGATCGCCCAGTTTAACACTAAAACCCTTTCCCTAAACCACATTTCCTAATAGAAATCTCCTGCGCACACTAGAATTAGGCATATTTCAGCCCTCTGTAATTTGGCAAAACTTACGACATCACGACTTTTGTTTATAATTTGTAATGTAATTTGCGAGTGAGGTCGCCTTGTGATTGTAATTAGTATTTTTGTTGTGTGAAATTACAATTCCACTGTTGTTTTGTGCATCTAAATATAATAAAGATTACGTTTTATGGGCACTGACAGAAACATAAATTTCAAATCAGCTATGTATCCTGAGACTCCAGTGTGAGTTTGCTAAATACCAAAACGATAAAAGTTTTGAGAACTTACTAGTTTACTAGTGCGTCCTTGTCAAAGAATTTTAATTGAGAAACTATTAGATCGACTTCATACCACGTAGTTCCTCTCAGTAAGTATCTGGTAGAGGCGCTGTAATGGCGCTAAATATACGGAAGAAAACAAAAACTTTATAGTTTTCGTAAACTATGCAAAACTCAACCTAAGATAGTGTGTTTTGGTTTGTGTATCATTCAAAAAGTTTGCGAAAAAGCGAAATCGCCATATTGTTTAATGAATTAAACCTTTTGCATGTTCCAAAATATCTTAATCATTGTCAGGTCTTCTGATACTTTTACGCCAATTTTGGCTGTTCGGTGTCGTTTTTGGCCTAAACCCAACCCATCACCATAATAGAGAGATCTAAGTCAGCTTTGTTTCGTATTGTTTGTTCGCTATCTAATATTTGGTCGGTAAGCGACCTCTATTACTTCAAGATGCCACAAACCAATCTCTTGAAACCATTGAACAGCACTCATAGGTCCACTGCTGATCGTGCCTCCCAAAACAAAAGAGATCCGTCACCAACCCGCCTGCCGAGGCAGATTGGTGATCGTAGTAGAGGTGTTAAAAAATAAACAGAAGGAAGCTAATGCCTTCCTCTGGTTTCCTTAGTCGGCTCTTACGACTATCCAACTCAGCCAGAGTCGGGGGGAACTATTCTTAAGAGGGCGCAATGCGCGCCATTTTGTGAAAAGAATATGGATAGGATTTCGCGTTTATAGGAAATAAAGCTGAAGTTAAAGATAAAGATCATTAATTTGCATGAACATGTGTAGATATAAGATTGTACAAATAGGTATAAAGGTATCAACATGTTTTACCGATTACGTTGTTCAAATTGTGAGAAATGACATGCAGTAGGTAAGTAAAATAATAATAGAATTATTAGAAACAATGTCAAAAATTTAAAATACGAGCGATAAAAATAATAGGAGCGGGACATAGCATAAATGTTTTTAGAACGGCGCAAGCGCAAAAATCAAGTTTTGTGCTTATTTACAAGAAAATCACACAACTTAAGAAGTAACTGGTTCAAGGAACCAAACAATTAGTAATAACCTACGAATCAAAACATAAGTCATTTATTGAAATGACTTATGTTTTGATTCGTAGGTTGGCTTGCGGAGACCGCTGGGTTCCTGAGATCTCGCCCAAATTATGTGCGAAACGGTGCATTTTCATGTATTTTTTTATCGTATTTTTTTTGTCTCAGTCGTGTTTTCACTTTCAAGGAACTTTATTCGAATCCTGTGAGTACCTATGAGTAGGTTCGCCCCTCAAGCCGCAATTTTTAAAACCAATGGTTGGACTTTAATTCGGACATTTGTTTTTATTGTGTTTGACCGCGACCTCTGAGTTTAAAACCGCCGTTCTTTCACTGAGCCAACACAGCTTTATAAATTAAGAGAGTCATAAATAAGAGTACTTTTCCAATTGAACCGTACCTGCCTTCGCACTTGCCGAACGTTATAAATGTGTGACTGCATTTAGATTTATAGCCGGCATGAGCTGCTACTTAGCCTACTTGAAAATACAAGGTTATTGTACCGCGGAGTGAAAATAGCAAAACACTGAAGGTCTGTAGGTACCTACAACATTGACATACCTTCTTTGTTCACAGAACAAAACAAAAATATTTATTATCCTGTGTATATGAACTTTGAACTGGTACCAGTGCCAAAATAATTAGGCGTGTTTTAAAAAGTGATAAATCGACTTCAAATTCCGGTTTCTAGATAATATTCATCTGTCGAACTGACTAACGAAATCACTCCTCCCTTACTTTCCCTGACCGTAGGTGTATGTTTACGTGCAAAAAAATTTGTTAAACACTGGCGACATCTAGTTATTATTCAAGTCTAATTTAGTTTGATGACACATGGATGAAACTGTTGACGCCCGTTGCCATGGAAACCATTAATTAGGTGATAATGAAATTATCATATTCTGATGAATTTTTACAAACCTACGTTTTATGGCGCACATAGTCCTTTCCTCCAGAATCAAACATATAGAGGACCACCTCAAAATCAATTTTTATACAACAACGAAACAATCATCAAAATCTATTAGCAATTGGCGTAGTTATCACCAAAACCGTATTAGCTAGTCGTGATTCTCCAAAAATATTATGTTGCTTTTTAAGTTTAAGGGGTAAATACTAATCCCTCGGAAATAAAATTTTTATGAGACCACCTCGGGATAATTCTCTATACAATAGTGAAAGAATCAGTAAACTCGGTAACCCATAGGGGGAGATATCAAGTAACATACATACCTCTACATAAAAATAAAAAGTGTTTGAAGTCGGTTAAAAACATACAGGCGAATCAAATCAAAGCAAATTCTTTATTTGCAGCCAACAAAGGTCCATCGAAAACACAACATTACAGACAACGTACAGTTGCAACAAATAAAATTATACAAAAAATACTTAATCTAGGTTATAACTAATTTCACCCAGTGGTGCAGCGTAGGACAGTCATATTTTTCACATATTACTTTCAGGATGCTGTTGTTAGAAAGAAAGAGAGATAAAAAATAAATTTATTTGGACTCATAATATAGGTACTACACAATACGACATTACAATAATAGGAGGTACAAGAAACACTTAAGATTATAGCTAAAAAACAAAAAAACGGATACGAATATACAGTGTGTTACTTAAAAAGGTCCCAGTCTCAGCATTATGCTGCTACAAGCCGAAGCTACTAAGTGAAGTAATCGTAGTGTAGGACGCCCTCCAGCCAGGTGGGACGACGACCTGCGAAAGACTGCAGGCCAATGCTGGATGCGGCAAGCTGAAGACAGGGCGCTATGGCGCTCATTAGGGGAGGCCTATATCCAGCAGTGGACTAATATGGATATTACCTCCCACTTTGCTCATGAATGATGCGCTTCCGCATAATTGCCGCGAAGCCCTTTTTTTTTTTGAGGTCGGTTAAAATTAACCAGAAATTAACTGAGTTTAGTTTGGTTAAATTGACCGCTTTATAAAACGGAGTTTATAATTATGCAACTAAGGATCCGAATCAGTGTTTTGTAGCTGTTTTGTTTGCGTCCCCTGACTAGACTGACGATTATTTTGGTAAAGTTTCAAGATTTCATACACACTTATTATGATGTCTTCTGCTCCCTCGGTGCTTCCGCTTTAAGTTTGTCGGAGATTTGGACTGCACCACTGCCGTACAATACAAAAATGTGCATTCAATTATGGGCTTTAACTCATAATATTATTTAAATGCACTTCACATTGACGGCATCCGCTTACAGACGCCGCGCTGGATTGAAGCTTCCGGTAAGCCACTTTGTTATAGTCAAATCTATCTTAAAATAACGAGTTTAAGCCCATATTTTAATGCTTTTTGTTGTGCCGTGCGGTAGCGAAGCTGGATTTATTTGCTAAGTCCTTTACGGATTTAGCACATTCAGCCCGTTTCCTCTCCTACTCGTACTTCTTTGGCTGTAGTCTTCATCCCAGCTAACAATTCAAAGTTCTTCAAACTACTCTCTAACATGCCCATAGCTAGTTTTACCACTCCGCACCAGGTCGTATGGTATCGACAGCAGATAGATAGGAACTGCTTCATTCCGAGGACTTAGAGTTATGTGACGTTCGTGAGATGTCGCTGAAGGAACTAGTGGTTGTAGGGAGGTTGCTCAATGGTGTTCGGTTATCGGAACGAATAACTAATAAATATTATCTATGTCCTATCTGGTTTTCAAAAACCATCACATTCCTAGCGCGCATCTCTAATAGATAGTAGTTTTTAATGTAGTATTTTATAAATAACTCGTTGGAAACGAGTTACTGATAAAAAACTACCTTTTACTTTTAAACTATTAAAAACAGATTTGGATCACTTTTTTCGCAATATGCTACAAAATGTAGCTGAGAATAATGTAGGTATCAGTGTCAAAAAGAAATAAAAAAAAAAAAAAAATCTAATTGTTTTATTTCCTTTAGACCTACAGGACTCTTGGACACGTCACAAAATACAAATTACATAAGTAATACTAGAAAATAAAGTGTTCACTTTGATGTTTGCTCACTTTAATATTTTTAAGGTAAAGTAAAGAAGCGAACAAGAAACCTTTACCTTGTTAGGTTGTTAGTTTTCGAGTTGGAGCAAACTTACGAATATTTTAATACCACATTTATCAAAATCACTTTAACCGTTTGAATTTATCAAGTAAATATAGAGTAGGGATAACCACAAAAAACACTACAAAATAAATATAACTTAAACATAACATAAGCTAAGTTAGAAAAAAATAAGTAGATATAAACAATAGACATAAGATAAATAGAAATACGTTTAAATAAAAAAAGATTGTATAAAATCTCTGATTAAGTTATAGGAACAAGAATATTAATAAAAAGACAACCCTCACACTAAGTTGCTAGTTTGGATGTTCGGATGTATGAATGTTTGGTACCTCATCACGCCAAAACTACGCAACGGATCGGGCTGAAATTTTGCATACACGTAATTTTAGGCCAGGAATCAAACCTATGCTACTTTTTATCCCGGAAATTAGTTCCGCATAGAAATCACCTATAAACGTTTCAATAGAAACAACGCGTGCGAAGCCGTGGGCAGAAACTAGTAATAAATATAACAGAGAATAAATACAATACAAAACACATAATATAACAGCATAGACAGTAATTGGAAATCTGCGAGCAAAATGATTCAACACAACAATTTTGCCGGTTTTCGCAACACTTGCACTGGTACAAAGTTCCGGGTGCTAATTTTGATAACAATTACAACTTAATTTTTTTTTATTCTTAACTAGCTGCGCCCCGCGGCTTCGCCCACGTGGAAATTGATTGCACACCCAAGTTTTGTAAAAATTAAAAATACGGTATTATTTATTTACACCGAGTTTTGAGTGAATCGAACCAAGGAATAATAATTTTCCATAGAAACTTTACCACCCTTTTTAAACCCCTCAGAGATATTTTTTTGAAAATTAGATTACCTAGCTTACCTAGCTAGTGTTATTCAAGAACTTAAAATATCTACATAACAAATTTTGTGGTAACAAACACTCACACGAACTTTTGCATTTTTTTTTGTTATTTATATAATATTAGTATGATTTTGTTAATCGTTGATCGATTTTTTTTATATATTTGATTTAAAATCATTGATCAAATTCTCATTTAAATTTTTTTTGAGCATTTAGAGAGATTTATATTGGCGACTGCAATGAAACCTGCTTTAAAAAGTAGGTAGTACTCTAATTTGCAAAAACTTGCAATCCTAAAAACATTAATATTGGTTCGATCCGATTACAGAATTGTCCTGATCCTAACCTACCAGGGTCTTAAAGAAACCCAATCCCACGCAAAACTTTATCTCACCACTAGGTAATAAAGCTCAAATTTCCCTAGCCAATAAATAGGTTGGACCAGCCTGTCTGTCTGTTTGATGTGTGGCTGGTGCGTGTTGCGGACTCCATTAGGGAGGAATTATGGTGCCCTGTCGTGTTAAGCTATGCTTAGGGCACCTTGTGGCGACCACCGACTATTTTTAACTGATTGAAAGTAGGAAAGGGAATTAATGTTTAGAAATGCAATTGCAATGGATGTGAGATAGAATATCATAGTTGTGCTAGATTTAATTTATTTTTGTTTTATTAACCGATTTCAATAAGGAGGAGCTTCTCAGTTCGTCTGTATGTAATGTATGTCATTGATATCTCCGCCTATAGTTAACCGATTTTACTGATTCTTTCACTATTGTATTGAAAATGATCCGGAAATGGTTCCATAAAAAATTTATTCCTGAGGGAGTAGTATTTATTCCCGTTAATCTTAAAAAGTAACATAATATTTATGGAGAATCACGACTAGCTACAACAGTTTTGGTGAATCCTGCGCCAATTGTTATTAGATATTTTAATAATTATTTCGTTGTTGTTTCAAAGTTCATTTTACGGTGGTCCGTGGTCCCCTATAAGTTTGATTCTCGAGGAATTGCTATGTGCGCTGTAAAACGTAGGTTTGTAAATTTTCATCACAATATGACAATTTTACTATCACCTAATGGTTTCCATAGCAACGGGCGTCAACAGTTTCATCCATGTGTCAAACTAAATTAGACTTGAATTATAACTAGATGTCGCCAGTGTAAACTACATTTTTTGCACGTGAACATAGACCTTCGGTCAGGGAAAGTAAGGGAGGGGTGATTTCGTTCGTCCGAGACATAGATGAATAATATCTACCGGAATTTGAAGTCGGTCGGTCCGTGACCAAAATGGAACCCATATCAGAATACCAGCGGTTCAGCATGGCGATATGCTGGAGCATCAATCTGAGCTATGGGGCATTTCTCTGCCACAATAATATATTACTTAATTAATAAGTACCTACTTTGAAGCTACTTTGGTACCTACTAGAATTTCGAAATTTAATCATTACCTCTGTATTATATTCTTTAGTTCTAAGTAGTTTTAATTTTGAATCTTTGGTTTGATTTGTATTGTGGTTTATGAGAAATAAATAATTTTTATTTAATTTTAAACAGTTTACTGTTGTAAACTATGGTGACCATTAATGACCAATTGGAAAGGACGCGTCTTAATTGTATTAAATTAACCGTGATGTGGATTATAATTTTATGGACACTAATTCAGCAATGTAGTCTGATTATTACAACGCTGCATTTTGACTGACAACTTTGGTTGTCAAACTAGGCCTAGATCTCAGTACTCACGGGATCCCGTGGTAAAAAAACTCGAACTACATAAAAATTCAATTTTTTTATTTGGTTCCTTCAATGTGAACACAGGATTAAGAAAAAATATACGAAAAAAAACATGAAAGTGCACTGTTTCGCACATAAATTGGTCGAGATCTCAGGAAACCTGCTTAATATTTTGCTTAACGAAACCAAAACGAAATGTATTAGATTTATTATACCTAATGTTAAACAAGTTCAGGCTGATGTAAATGTAAAAGGAGAAACGCTAAAAATTGTAGAAAGTACCGTTTTTTTAGGAATCACCTTAGATAATAAACTTCAGTGGGGCGCACACATAGATAAGCTATCGAAGAGACTTAGTTCTGCAGCATATGCTGTCAAAAAATCCGTCATCTTACAGACGTGGATACATCTAGACTTGTTTATTTCAGCTACTTCCATAGTATTATGTCTTATGGTATACTACTGTGGGGGAACGCTGCAGATATTAACACCGTATTTGTGTTGCAGAAGAGGGCTGTTCGTGCTATCTATAGTATGGGTCCCAGAGAATCCCTACGTGATAAATTCAAAGAAATAAACATAATGCCAGTACCATGTCAATATATTTATGAAAACCTATTGTACACTCATATAAATATCAATTGGTTCCTTAAGAATAGCGATGTACGTAATTTGAATACAAGAAATTAACATAAACTCGCTGTGCCCACAACTAGACTACACAAAATTAATGTATCTTTTAAAGGGCAATGTATACGCTTCTAAAAACAAAACTCCTAGTGAGTTGCAAAAATTATCAGTAAATAAATTCAAACAAATTGTCAAAACCTTCCTGTGTAAAAAGGCCTACTATAAGATATCAGATTATCTAGAGGATAAAAAAGCGTGGGACGGAATTTGCTCCAACTCGAAAAATAACAACTAACTAACAGGCTAAAGGTTTCTTCGTCGCTTTTAGTCTACATACCGAAGCGACTGAAATCAAAAATATCACTTTATTTCCGTGTCAGTGTTTAATTATTAAGAATTTGACCTTTTCTAAGTATACATTTATTGTATTTATGGAAATAAAGAGTTTTTGACTTTGACTTTTACTTTGACCTGCGATCTATTGAAATGACTTATTTTTTGATTCGTAGGTGGTTACTAATTATTTGGCTCCTTGAACTAGTTTCTTCATAAGTTGTGTAGTTTTCTTGTAAATAAGCAAAAACTTGATTTTGGTGCTTATGTCGTTCTAAAAACGTACCTTTGCTCTGTCCCACTCCTATGAACGCGAAATCCTATGCCTATCCTTTTCACAAAATGGTGCGCATGGCGTCTTCTAATGATACATACGTCCACTGCTGTTCGTGCCACCCCCAAATAATGGAGGTTTTGCCATAATCTCCAATTTGGGTCTGACCTATCTATTACGGTCTCCAACCGTGAGGGATAGTAAAATATAGCGCTAATATCAGTGAACAGAAAAAACCTGGAAGCGTTCCTTCAAGGAAAACATCCGCGAAACTTGATACAAAATTGCAAACAAAATTACATGTCAAATACATATCTTACACTGATTACTTAGTTAACAATTTGTTAACACTCGGAACGCTCAGTACAAAGTCAACTTTATTCCCTCGACTTTAAGATTAAATTGCCGTTTAACGTGTAAGTAGCGTAGGTCTTTTTCTACAACACCCTCCAATTGCTACCACCAGTCTCTTTGAGAATTAAACTCGTTCGCAGCATAGTTTACAAGCGCCGCCGCCTACCACAGCGTACTATGCTTTTTGGTCATTTTCTAGCGCAGGTATGCTTCTATGTTTTTTTCGTTCACTGGTTAATAGTATAGCAGCGTCCATCCACGAGTGGATAGCAGGTAGTGGTACTGTAGCGTTATTTTCTCATTGATTGAGCCCATGATTCCTTTTCACAACTTTTCTCTAACTCTCATGGTTTCGGATTTAGTAGTGTAGCAGCTCCTTTGAAACTAAAGAAACCACTGTGACAATAAAGTATCAGTACCTATACACTTGCCAAACTCGATGTAGAATGTTTGTAAACAAACCGCTCATACTTAACCTAAAATTCACTCTGTTGCCGCGTCTTTTTATACGCAATTTACATTACTTGTCGATTTGAGGTGTTTCCTTCATTAAATATTGCTTACAATTATAATCTACAACTCGACGCCAAGCACGTGAGTTTAAGTTATTTGAGTCGTGGTTTGTTTACAAACATTCTACATCGAGTTTGGCTAGTGTATAGTTCCTCTACAGAAACAGTGAAATGTACCTACTGGTTATATTAATCCTAAAAATGTTAAAACCTAGAACGTATGTTCAAAGTCTAGTTTCTCAGAGTTAGGTCATAAACTTGAGGTATTTAGGTCAGGTCTAGCTTTTATGGAGGCTGTTGCACACAGGTGCTTGTATGCTAGCTTTTTGTCTAGATTTGTGTAGACTTTGAAATTTATATAATTGCTTTTTTTGTGTAAGTTATTTATTATGTTTAGTGTTCAATATATAAATTTCTATAATATCTGTGCTAAAATGCCATGTTTAATCCCAATTTCGCCTGAATTATTGCTACGGCAGTTATGGCACAATTTTCCTGGTATTTTTAGAAACGATATCAATAACAATAAAAAAGCATGCTTATTTTTGATATGGAAACGACCTTCTTATTTGCATTTGATGAAATTGAAATTTAGATTAGGATCGAGTTTATGCACTCATAAGGAAACCACCAAAAATGCACTTTGTAGGGTGCTCTTCATATCGTCGTACTGTAAAATCGATTAGACATCAATTCCGGGGGATGATTTCAAACCCGACTATCTTGGAGATGATGAACCTGTGCGTACCGGATGAGTACGTGGGGACTTGGGGAGGCGCAGGCGGCCGCCTCTGTTTGTAATACCTCGCGGAAGAACTAACCTGCTGAACAAGGCGCCTCTGACGCGCACTATACCTCTACAAGGTCTAAATCTGGTAGCGGCGACCATTGACGTTTTCAACTGTTCACAGAGCGAGTTCGCAAGAGCTTTACTATTTATTTCGTGTTATGGTAAATAATTTTTAACTTATACCTACTTGAATTATTTTGCTAAAAGACATGTGTATCAATTAATTTTATTTTGCTTATTGACATTTATTGTATCTAATTTTATTATATCTATTCTAATCTTTATTTGTATCTATTGTTGCTATTTTGATTATTGATTTTTTTGAATTATTTTGCTCATTGTGTTATGACTAATTAATTATTTTACCGGTTAATATAATATAATGTGGACTACACTATTGTATTAGGTCATATCCTGTAAGAATAGATGTGTTTTCAATAAATACAAATACAAAAAAAAATTAAATCGATTATTGGTGGGATCCCTCCCTACCTAGCTTACATTCATGTGTACATTCTATTATATCGTTCGACGATCCCATTGGCTCCCATTGGCCCATTGGCCCACTTGGCAGTTGGGATGGTCTACTCGTTCAACGCGTACCTACTAAGTGCCTTTTTTCCGTCGAATAAATGACTATGTGAATTCCTACAACTTCTAATATACCGAAATTTTACTATAAATAAGGGATTTTTGATAAAGTAAAGTTCTAATTAGTGCAAAAACTGCTAGCACCACTCCCTTATAAGTAACAGAGATTATTGTTAGCTTGTTTCAACGACATCGGAACCTCTTAATTATATTTCGATACAGTTTTAATGAAACACAAGGAAGTTTAAAGGCGCGGCGTACATTGAAGCATTGTGATAAGATCAGTGTTTGGAAATCACTAGATATTGGGTGGAAAAACAGATGAGGCAGTCCATAAGCACAAGAGATAATTTTGCCATTTTAACCAACTTAAAAAAGGGGATGTTCTCAATTCGGCTGTATGTTTTTTTTGTAACAGGCAAATTGTGTAAAGATTGTCGTGAAGTCAAACGCAAGTCAACGATAAAGCTAGGAGAAACAATCAGATTTTGGTCATGGATATGTGTTAGTATTTTGTTACCATATTTTTTTAGATGTAAGCTTTTAGAAGAAACCTACGCTGCCCACTCCCCCCCTGGTTTTGACCTTCACCGGGATATCGGTCCACCATGTAAGGAGTCTATTAACATCTCTCTATTTCATGGATTATGTACCAAAATTGTGTTACCAAAATTCAAACATATACATATGTAAAATCAGTAAACATGATGATAATACGTTCTCCTAGCGTTTATTCAACAACTGGCCTGTGCCTGTTACAACTACACCCAAACACTCTCTCACAGTTACATTTCGAATCTTGTGTAATAATTATAATGAACAACAATAATGGAAAGACATACCTAGACCGAAGTGCGACCGAGAGAAAACAATACGCACGCGAAACACGAACGCGCCGGCGGCGGCGCCGTTCCGACTGTGACTGAGGTGGATGGACCTAATTGCACCTAATTTGAGCCTTCCACATTCAAGAGGCTGGTACCTCATCTCCCCTTTTTTACTTAAATCAATGCCAAAATAACATTGTTTTTGAACGTATTGTCACATCTACCTGTACATAATCTGTGAGTGTTAACAACACAAGAAGCGGTACAAACAAGTCTATATCTTGTATCTCCACCGCACCTAGCTCTGTTCGCAAACTAATTCATTAATTAAGTGTAAACTAAAGGAAAATGTAGGTAGTATGCGTGGGTAAGGGCCCACGGACATAAGGCGCTGTGATTATAAAATAGTGTGGATTTTTACTTTATAGGTAGCTTGGTAATTAATAGAGCTTGCTTGGTAAGTTTATCCGGAAAAACAATATTTTATTTGAAACGGGAAAAGTAATCAAAGAGCTTTAGTCACGTGAGAAATTTCCAATAACATTATGTGAAACTAGGAAATAAAGTGATCACTTTGATTTTTTGTTCACTTCAGTCTTTTTAGTTAGGTACAGTAAAGAAGTGCACAAGAAACCTTTACCTTGTTACGGTGTTAGTTCTCGAGTTGGAGTAAAATCCGTCCTAAGCCTTTTTATCTTCTAGCTCTGATATTTTGTAGTAAGCCTTTTACAAAAAAATTGTTTTGACAATTTGTTTCAATTAATTTACCGATATTTTTATCAACTCTTGACCGGTTTTATTAGTTTAACACTTTAATGTCACTCCACTACCACAGTATTTGGTTCCAAATAGCATAAATAACGTATGCCTATACTAATTAAATTTTCTTTTTTTTATTTATGCTAGTTTTAAGGAATATTCTACTATGGACCGTAGAATAATTTAAATAAGATGTGTAATTTTTTTATAGTCTGTAATAAATGAATAATTATATTATTATAGCTCAGTGTGCGTCGCCCTTTCTCCGCAATTACGCACAATGCCCGCATGTGCCGTATTCTGGGCCTGATTGTGGAATGTTCTCTTTATGTTACACTAATTTGCTGAACTAAAGTGTCTGGTAAAGAGCCGTGTAGTGTGGGTGCGGTGTAGGTAGGTACTTAGATTTTTGAAAGTGCTAGGACAGGACTTGGATTGTTTAGCTAAAGGTACCTACATACTTTATAAAATCCCTTTCTGTGCTAGGTAGAAGATAAGGTTCAAAATCAGAACTAATTAAAAGAGGGTCATACAAAACAGGTTTGAAAATTTTCAGCGCCTGTCGCTCGCGACGACGCAACAGCCCTGTTTTTTTTTATATAAATCTATTAACGTGTACCTATATTATATTAGTCAAGTTTTTATATTTTATATTTAACCTATATATTACTATGGACCGTAGATTAAGTTAAAGATCTGTAACTTTTCTATAGTCTGAAATAAATGAATTTATTATTATATATCTAGAATTATAGATACGCACAAAACCTTGAAACTAACTATCCTCGGTTTTTCGACTGGAATCAATTTTAGTTCTCTAAAATTAGTTTAGAATACTTTTGGCGACATCTGAATTGACACCATTGTGAGCTTTGCCCAAATACGCGGCAAAAATGGTCCTATCGAGCTTTCAAAACTTGTTCTCAAGTATTTTTATACCGAACTACCTAAACTTATGAAACATTTAATTTAGTTGTTAAAATACCTACCTTTTTAACTAAAATTGTTCTGATGAACCGAATTTTCCGTTTCAGTGAACTCCGTTCACTAATAATGATGATGAAGCGAATGTACCAGGCGATCATGCTTTATAAGGAGTTGGCAGAGAACGCATGAGTTTAATCGACGCCGCGGGACCCCGGCGAACGGGACATGTGAGAGATGGCAACGTGTGGATATGACTGAAATTCCCAATTATGCCGAACGATAGGGTATTATCAGAGGGAGACGAGAGTATACATATGAGAGATAGAAAATATTAAGCCCATCTCAGGGCATAAAACACCTACAACAATTGGGTAACTTATTCTTGAGTGGAGACTGCGACTTTTGGATGATCTCTTTAATACCAAATGCGCCAAAAGTAGCATAAAATCGAAGTTTTTTATCTTTCAATTCTCGTTTATCTGAATTTTGCGCGAGTCTAAGTCAGATTCCGATCGAATTAGAATATCCCTGCTAGTTTAGATAATTCAGCTCATCTCAGGGCTTAAGGGGCTATCCACACTATCCAGCCAGGCAGTTGATTCACACTGCTTTGTTTATATCTTCTACACTAGATGATTCAGCGTATCTTAGTGGGGCAGTCCACACTATCCAGCCAGGCTATGCTAGAATGCGGCAGGCTACACCCAATCAGACAATGGTTGATTAACACCGCTTTATTTTTATCTTCTAGCTAGATAATTCACCTCATCTCAGGGCATAAGGGCCTGTCCACACTATCCAGCCAGGCTACGCTAGAATGCGGCAGGCTACACCCAATCAGACAATGGTTGATTTAGTCGCTACCGCGTCCGTTACGCCGGCCCACGCACCTTGCTGCCAGTCCTGAAACATAGTATGGGTAATGCAGAACCTCAATTTGTGTGTATGAAAAGAAGGCAGATGTGTTAAGACACGGTACGAGTAGGTCAAGGTTATGGCAAAAGAACTTCAGGAACCAGATTTAAAAGATATTTGGTCCATTGTGTTTAGGTCCAGTTCTAATATTCCACTCGTTTATTATTCACTCCTCCATCCCGTTATATCAAATTTTGTTTGTTTTTTATAATGCTGTGTCAGCTAGTCTTTTCATGCTAAACATGTGGGATCTCTAGCGAACGTGCATTTTGTGTCCTGTGATAATTATGTAGGATAAATGGAGCTTAATATTCGCGGTGTGTTTTTATACTTTTTACTAGACAGCAGGTGCGTTGTTAATAGACAATGGAAGTGGGTTTTTGACCTGTTTTAATGACTGTAAATCGGCACAATCTCCATCCAGCTAACTTCTTCCACGGAAAATGTAGACTCACGATAAGCTGATATACTGGATACCTAGTAAGCTGACATACTGATTTCCCCCCACACTGGTGCATGTCCGTATGTCCGTATACCTTGCGCGGGCGCACGATATGTTAAATTGGACACACGCCTCTCGACATTAGTGTTCCTTGTGTGTACTGTTATAATATTATAGGCACAGTTACTGTTCTGTAGATTCTGAACGCGATAGAGATTTCTGCTAGTTTGTGGAATTCATCTGCGTAATAGAAATATTGGACGGAAATGTGGTGGTAATCTTATGTAGCCCTGGTAATATTGATGTTGGTCTGATTATAACTATTTGATGTTTTATTGTTAGTATACTCTACCTGTGTATTTTCGACGAGCAGTAGTACGAACCTACGAACTTATTTTTCACAATTTTAATTGAATATTTGTTTGCCATGTTTGATATTTTAAATTCTACTGAAAATGCACATAGCCTGAATAGCCCACGGGTAAAATTAACTTTTTACTTGTTTTAATTAATAACCAGTTTCACTTACCTGCTGGACCTCTCACTTAGATAACGGATTGCTCTCTCGCTCAACGGCCACCATTACTAATAGAATTATGCTAAACACCAGAAATAAACCGTCAAGTGCGAGTCGACTCGCATACGAAAGGTTCCATAGCGTAAACATCAGGCAACTTTTTCAAAGAACATCAAATTTTCATCGCATGCAAGGTAGAACTTGTTTATGTATCACAAGGCTGAGTGGAGGCCATGTTTACCCTGAGCCCGAAAAATATGTTGTAACGATTCCGTTCGCGCTGCTTTAAATTGAACTTTCGCGCCGCGCACCGCGTCCTCCGCGATAAGTTGGCAACAGTGCGTCTATGCGCTGCGGGCTTGTCTTTGACTGAGTGAGAGGTGACCTTTCCTTGACTTGCGGACTACAAATTTTCAACACCTTTAATTGTTAATTGCTTAAATATTAAAGAATTCAAAGTTAAATTGTTATAAATAGTGAACCCCATATCGGGGTTCCATCCTGCGGGTTATCCCTACACAACCGAAGCCGCCATTCTCCGGCGATTGCTCAACGGTACCACCGGGAAGAGCCGTAACGGTACCACCGGGAAGAACCTTAACGGTACCACGGAACATTAACCGCTGCACTTCTCTTGCCGCCGGCCTTCTCATCTGGATCCACTTGTCGCCCTACCGCGTCGGACCTCTCTCCAGCTAAGGCCAGTGGCATTCATTCCAAGAACCTAACGTATTTCGGAGACAACGAACGCAGACCCACTGCTAAATTCCTTTAATATATATTGTAAGCATTTTCTTCGTGTTTTCTTTGGGCCAAGCCACTCTCCAGCGTAGGCAGGTCACTAGAAAACCACAAGTGTTTCACTGGCGCCCAATACAGGTAACTTTGTCTCCGAATTACGTTACTTTCTGCATTTTTTTGGTTTCTTTGGTGTTGGCTATAAAAATCTTAGTCCTAAGTTTGATTTATGCTATGTCTTACCTATATGTGGTAGTTTTATTAGTCAAGCTGTTTTAATTTTTAATAATAATAAGTGTTTTGTTTTAGTTGAATATCACATTTAGGTCCGACTATTTAAATATTAAGTTCTTGCTTACAATCATTGTAGTTTTGAAACTTTACTGCAACACACACTCAATATGGCGTTTTCCATTAAGTTTTTATCCCTACAAAAGCCTGAATTAGAGTATGAAGTTGAGCTGCGCGGAGGCAATAGTGGATCTGTCCAGGAATTACGTAAACAGATTATCCAACTTGCACAAGATTCGCCATCAGAGGACATTCTTGAGTCCTACCTCGAACCTGATAAGGATTTAATGGGAATCCATGACGTTCAAGTAAAAGCGCAAGGCAACTTAACTACACTTAAGCAAAAATTTGATAAAAATCTTTTTTCACGAACGGAAACGTTACTCCACCACCTTTACCATAGGATTAATAGATTAAGTAGCATCGAATCGATTGCCGGTGGGTATCAGTCATGCCGTTCCACTTTTGAAACCCTCTACAAGGAATTATCTGCACTAAAGCCACTTAATCCCCAACCTAGACCTACAAACCTGAGTGCGACCTCTGAACAAATCGCACCTGTTCTTTCCGTGACATGTGAGCGAAATACTGCTGCGGACATTAGTAAACTAAAATTTACGGGTAAAACTTGTGTGCGCTCTTTCATCTTAAGGGTAGAAGAATTTGTTCTATCTAGGGGTATTTCTTATGAGAAAATTTTATCCTTGGGCTACGAGATTTTCACTAATGATGCTTTACATTGGTATCGCTGCAATAGAAGTAGGGCCCAGACGTGGGAAGAATTGTGTAAGCTTTTAATTGAAGACTTCAGCAGCAGTGACTATGACTACAGGCTTGCTGCTGAAATTCGAACTCGAACTCAAGGTGAGACGGAAAACATAACCATTTATCTTTCCATAATGCATGGCATGTTCTCCCGGTTGAGTAAACCTCTATCCGAGGATGAAAAATTAGAGATTTTGCTCCACAACATCAGGCCATGTTATGCCAGTACACTGTCCGCCTTTCCGGATATTAGGACTATCGAGACTCTCAAATCAGTATGTCGCAGTTTCGAAAACGTACAAGCGCGGTTTGCCCATTTTCACGAACCACCAAAGGCGTCTGCAAGCACTATCGCTCCGGAGTTCGCATATATGGGTAAAAGCGAATCAATTACAAACACTAAAAACTCAGGTGTCTCCTCCATACAGAAAGAGGAAACAGTAGCAGCTTTAGCGTCCAAATCAGGCGTATCTAAATACTGTCCAAGGTGCAGAACTACTGATCACTCTTTAAGGTATTGCAAAAAGGAACGCTTTCTAATTTGTTTTAGATGCGGAAAGAAAGGTTTTCGTATTGCAGATTGCCCCGATTGCAACAAAAAAAGTTCCACTGAACCTGATAAAGAGGATCAAAAAAACTAATTGGGCAGGATTGTAGGGTACAGCATAAAAATGTTGATCCTTCCGAATGGAAGAATTGGCTAAAATTCATCTCTTCTTTCTCTACTTACAATGCTGTCTCTTCAATCCGGGCTAACTCTGTAGTTGATAGATCTCGACCTTACGTTGCAGTTAATCTGAACAACAAGCAATTGATTGGTCTCCTCGACTCCGGCTCTTCTACCACTATCTTAGGTAACGGAAGTCACGAGTATCTGTTAGACTCCGGGTTCAAACTAGAACCGGTAGAAAATATTAACTTCATTGCTGCAGGTGGCAATAAACTTAAGTCTATTGGAGTTCTAAATCTTTCTGTTGGTTTTCAAGACCAAACTCACATTCTAAAGTTTTTTGTGGTACCTGGTATCAAGCACTCACTTATATTAGGTATGGACTTTTGGAGGACTTTCGGTCTTTTCCCTAAGTACCTAGATCGTATCGCATATTATAAAGACTCTGATACTGTCCTTGCTGTCACTGATGTAGTTCCTAGTGAAATCCATAATCTCTGTTCGTACGAGCATCTATCGGTTGAAGAAAAGGCTGTAGCCGATCAGATGATGTCTCACTTCCATGACATCTCTTATGAGAAACAAGGCCTAGGTCGCACTCATTTAATCACGCACGTCATCGACACAGGTGACACCCCTCCTATTCGACAACGTTACTACAGAATGTCACCAGAAAAACAGCGTATCTTAGTCGAGCAGCTGGATGAGATGCTTAAAGAAGACGTCGTCGAGCCATGCGAAAGCCCTTGGTCGTCTCCGGTCATTCTTACACCGAAAAAGAACGGCGAGTTACGGTTTTGTTTAGATAGCCGTAAACTCAACTCTATCACTAAAAAAGACGCGTATAGTCTTCCTTACATATCAGAGATACTGGACAATCTGCGTGATGCTAAATATCTTTCTAGCATAGATTTGTCTAAAAGTTTTTGGCAGATCTTAATTCAAGAAAATGATAGGAAAAAAACTGCTTTTTATATTCCTTCTCGGGGAACCTTCCAATTCAAATCTATGCCGTTTGGCCTAACTAATGCTCCCGCTACTCAACAGAGGCTAGTAGATGCCTTATTTTACGGGCCTGAATTTGAGCATAGAGTATTTGTCTTTGTCGATGATGTCATCGTTGTTTCAAACAGTTTCGAACAACACATGTCCTTGCTTAAACATGTCTTGCAAAAACTGAAGATGGCTAATCTAACGATCAACTCTAAGAAAAGTCAATTTTTTAGAAAGCAATTAAAGTATTTGGGGTATATTGTTGACTCTAGTGGGCTGCAACCAGACCCTGAAAAGGTTGAATCAATTCTGAACTACCCAGCTCCAACGAATCGTAAAGAGGTCAGAAGATTTCTGGGAACAGCCTCTTGGTATCGTAGGTTTATCCCAAACTTTAGTTCTTTGGCTTCCCCTTTGAATAAACTCACTTCTCAAAAGAAAGATTCACCTCCATTTGATTGGTCCCCTGAAGCAGATGACGCTTTCAAAAAACTAAAATTTCATCTCGTATCTGCTCCCATTTTATCATGTCCAGATTACTCCAAGCCCTTTGAAGTACACACCGATGCGAGTGACTATGGCATTGGAGCCGTACTCACTCAAACGTTGGATGGAACGGAAAGAGTCATCGCTTATATGAGTAAGTCACTGTCACAGCAGGAGCGTAATTACAGCGCAACGGAACGTGAAGCACTCGCCGTCCTTTCCGCTATTGAGCATTGGCGTTGCTATCTCGAAAATGGTCAGACATTTACTGTATTCACAGACCATGCTTCTCTGAAGTGGTTCCTCAATCTAAATAACCCGACTGGAAGGTTAGCTAGATGGGGCGTACGCCTATCAGCCTATAACTTCGACATCAAACATAGAAAAGGTTCCGAAAATGTTGTTCCCGATAGTCTGTCTCGTGCGGTTCCTGTTGCTGCCATTGACTCCACTACACCTTCTTCTATAACAACCAACGACCCTTGGTATTTAAATATACTTGATGGTTGTCGAAAATCTCCCACGTCATTTTTGAACTATCGTTTGGAAAACGGTAGGTTATTTAGGTACATGAAGTCCTTGAATCCTCTAACTAGGGAATTCGAATGGAAAGAGGTAATACCAATGGAAGCACGTCAAGATGTCATTTATAAAAATCATTCGGAACCAACATCAGGCCATTTTGGCATCTTTAAGACTCATAAACGTGTAAGTTTAAAATACTTTTGGCCAAACATGCATAAAGATGTGGTAAATTTTGTATCTAATTGCGATAGTTGCCTGTCTCATAAACACTCAACACAGCCCACGCTTGGAACAATGGGTCGGCCTAAAGAATGTGATCGCCCATTCCAGATGTTAAGTATGGATTTGGTAGGGCCCTTGCCTGTCTCTAGGAAGCAAAATACGTTCTTGTTAGTAGTTACTTGTTGTTTCTCCAAATACTGTATGCTTTTTCCTATACGGCGAGCAACTGCGGAGATCATTGCTCGAATTCTAGAAGAACAAATATTCTTGGTGCACGGTATTCCGAGCACACTACTTATGGACAATGGTAGGCAATTTACTAGCAATACTATGCGGAATTTACTAGCTAACTACAAAATACCTAACATTCACTATACACCACTATACACCCCGCAGGTGAACACCGTCGAACGTTACAACAAAACTATTGTGACTTCTATCTCTACTTTTATTGAGAACGACCATCGATCTTGGGATATCAACGTTCCAAAAATTCAATTCGCTTTAAACAGCGCTGTTAACGAAGTCACAGGCTTTACTCCCGCATTTCTTGTTTTCGGGCGTGAATTAGTTAGTTGTGGATCTCACTACCTTGATTCTGACTTAGGTAACGATATAGTATTTTCACCACGCGACTCTTACGCTGAAAACTTGGGGACTCTCCAGAAAATATTTGATAAAGTACAACTATCCCTCATAAAGTCTCACTCCCGGAACAGTACTCATTATAACCTTCGACGTAAGAAAGTTGAATTTGAGGTAGGTGACATAGTATGGAAGCGAACATTCTATCTCAGCGACAGGGATAAAAGGTTCTCAAAGAAATTAGCCCCAAAATTCATTAAGTGTCGCATTAAAGCAAAGAAGTCCAAACTGGTGTATGAACTTGAGGATATGTCCGGACACAATTTAGGGTCATGGCATGTCAAGGATTTTAAACTGACCTAGTGTTCTTAGCTTTGGATTTTACTCAGGAAAAATCCTAACCTAAAAAGGGGGGTATGTAACGATTCCGTTCGCGCTGCTTTAAATTGAACTTTCGCGCCGCGCACCGCGTCCTCCGCGATAAGTTGGCAACAGTGCGTCTATGCGCTGCGGGCTTGTCTTTGACTGAGTGAGAGGTGACCTTTCCTTGACTTGCGGACTACAAATTTTCAACACCTTTAATTGTTAATTGCTTAAATATTAAAGAATTCAAAGTTAAATTGTTATAAATAGTGAACCCCATATCGGGGTTCCATCCTGCGGGTTATCCCTACACAACCGAAGCCGCCATTCTCCGGCGATTGCTCAACGGTACCACCGGGAAGAGCCGTAACGGTACCACCGGGAAGAACCTTAACGGTACCACGGAACATTAACCGCTGCACTTCTCTTGCCGCCGGCCTTCTCATCTGGATCCACTTGTCGCCCTACCGCGTCGGACCTCTCTCCAGCTAAGGCCAGTGGCATTCATTCCAAGAACCTAACGTATTTCGGAGACAACGAACGCAGACCCACTGCTAAATTCCTTTAATATATATTGTAAGCATTTTCTTCGTGTTTTCTTTGGGCCAAGCCACTCTCCAGCGTAGGCAGGTCACTAGAAAACCACAAGTGTTTCAATGTAATGAACCTGTTCCTACATAGAATTTATTAGTGACATAAGTTATTGTGCTGTGTAGTAGATTTAAGGTAAATAAAACATTTTTATATCATTTCACTTTTATAAGTTAAGTCGTCTACTGTTAGATTTTATTTCTGTATTGTTTTCTCTATCTATCTACAATCTAAGTTTTAGTGCTAACACCGCTCCATTCCACTCTGATCCACTTTGCTAATCCATGAATGGATCAGTTTCCACTTTTTTTCCCACTCTAATCCACCGACTGATCAATGCTTATCTGTTTTTATAGTCAACAAACCTTCGTTTGATCGCAATATCACCTGACGGATAGTGACGACGTGGCTGACGATGCATCACGACCTGGTTGCTTACTTCAGTACACAGGGCTACAAAACATGGATTTAATAGTAAGTGCCTACTACTTAGGAAGCTGTGAAGCTCTGTATAGGAAGTGCATAGAGGCAAATTGAACTGTCTACAGAACGACAAATCTCTATAAAACGCTCAGTAAGTGACCTCAGGGAAATTATTGAAATAGGGTTGTCCTTAGGTTTTGCTAGTGTTTCTTTCTTCGGTGGTAGCCAAGTACTAGGATAAAAGTGTTTGGGAATCAATCATACTATTTATTTATTATATTTATATATTATGTGAACTATAAACATGGTTATGATTTTAGTAGGAAATATAACAACTTAATAATAATAAGTAATCATTTATTTTAGGCAACCATTAGTCTAGTACAGGATGTAAAATACTAATAATTAATAATGTTAGACCCACAGCGTAGTACACGGAGTAAATAATGAATGAATGAACGCTTTATTGTACATACAAAATAAATAAAATATCTTATATCTAAATTAATAAACAAAAAAACGTACAAAATGCGGCCTTATTGCTTAAAGCAACTTCTACCAGGCAACCTTATATTTTAAAGATATAAGTATATTAAGAGTGGTAGTGCACATGGAGAAACAGTAGTTTTTTTATTAATATAATACATTACAAACGATACAAATACAAACATGTCTAGATTATTTACATACATATTAAACTAACCTAAAAATTTACCTAAAACAAAATAATAACAATGCAACGATAAGATCAAAGTTACAGGTTAAAGCGAATAAGTAAGAATGAAAGCACAGTTTAGACGCTGAAGATGAAATGGGAAAAAGAAGGTAATGGAAAAGAAGGAAATGGGACTTGAGTTGGGATTTGAAAGAGTTGATAGAAGGAGAAAGTCTTATAGCGACAGGCAGTTTGTTCCAAAATCGAACAGCCTGTACACTAAAAGAGTTGCCATAAAAGGATTGGGAATGGGTGGGAAACTTGAGTAGTAAGTTATCTGATGACCTAAGATTGAGGGATAGATAGATAGATATATAGATAATTCTTTATTGTACCACACAAAGACAGAAAACAATACAGAAATAGATGCTAAGAGTAGACGAAGTACAAAGGCGGGGAGGGAGTTAGAAGAATGAAGGAACTCGAATCTGTTTTTGAGGTACGCAGGCGAAAAAGGATTAAAGAGAATAAAAAAGAGAAGAGAAAGAACACACAGGTCCCGGCGAAGTCGAATAGGGAGCCACTTGAGCATGGTGCGAAAAGGTCATATTTGCGTAAACCAAATACGAGTATGAACCTAATGCTAAACTTTGGAGACGCTCAAGTTTATCCATTTGCTCCTCAACGAACCTTAATAGCAGGAGTCGGCATAGGCTAGTAAAGGGAAGGAGAAGGGGCTGGGCCAGAGCAGTTTTTGCAGCGATCGGTAAAAAGTACCGCAACCTTCTCAGGGAACCTACTGAAGCATAGATCTTCTTACATACAGGTGACTTCTAGCTGAGGGCGCCATGAAAGTGTACGATCGAACGTAACCCCTAAGTTCTTCACAGTAACGCTGTAAGGAATAGGTATCCCATCAAAGATAACTTGGGGTACAGACTGCCAGTCTAATCTATCTATCAATCTCGAGCTCCCAATTATGATAGTCTGGGTTTTGCCTGGGTTGATTTTTAAACCATGAGCTCGACTCCACTCAGCGATTCAATGTAAATCCGAGTTCGTTATATCAACTGCGTCGCCAACACTATCCAGCTGAGGTTAAATTTAGAGAGATAGAATTAATGAATACAGCAAATAGCAGAGGAGGAAGGACACCGCCCTGCGGAACACCGACAGAAATGTCCCACCATGACAAGACAGACTCACCGAGGCGGACTCTCTGCCGGCGGCCATGTAAGTAATTGAACAACCAGTCACCTACCCCCTGGAAGATGTTAAGACAACGAAGGAATGCGAGGAGAATGTCGAAGTCTACTGTGTTAAAGGCATTGCTAAAATCCAGCAAGGTCAAAGCTGTAAGTTGTCGACTATACCCAGGCGTATGTCAACCGTTATGTTTACAGTCACCGTGCTGTGTCCTTTACGGAAACCGGACTGCAAGGGTTTAAGTACGTTGTGCATGGAGAGAAAAGAGTTAAGCTGGTTGTGGTAAACATTTGTGGTAAAATGTGCCCGTGTGATATATAGCACTGTTGAGATTAGTTTACATTTTAAATACTAGAAGTACATTGTAAACTTAGAAAGTATGTATAATATTAATATATAAAATTTGGCTAAACAATATTTAGATAAAGATAATTTTAGTTATAATTTATTATAGGTACCAGAGGTTAGTTCAAATTTAGTTAAACCTAGATTAATTTGTTAATGTATCTCATTTTAAGTTATTTCTGTGTTTGTATGAGAATAAAGTTCTTTAAACCTATGTAATAATGTAATATATCGGAGGATGATGTCCAAAAACTAGCCGGGGTTACTTGGACGATAACCCATAACAGAAAATAATGGTCTAGGGGAGGCCTATGCGGGGACGCAAGACAATCTAAATACCGGTGTCAAATAATCAATAAATAAATAAGTTACTGTATAAATTACCCAGTTATGATTATCACTTATGTTTAGTAAAATGGATGAATAAAGACTATTATTATTATACTCCCAAACTAGTATTGAACGATAAATGTTTTAAATCCATCATGGTTATTAACACTAAAATCATTTACGTTGTAAATGATTGAACCATGATTTCACTCGCAGTGCCTTCAGTTATTCCGTGATCATGGCGCATGAAACTGTGCCGAAATATTGGAAAGCACAAAACTCAAATCATGGTAAATATCCCGTTGTAAATGACTTTAGTAGTATTAAACGGACGAGCTTCAATTTTGCGTAGATATTGACCTAGACTTGGAATAGCCTATAGGTCTTTTTTTGGCCAAAAAATTTAGTGTAATAATTGTATTTTTGTGATGATCTATAATCGGTCTATGGACGATCCATAATCTTAAAATACTTTATAATTTTAATGTCAGTAGTAAAATTTGAAAATTTTACTGTGTAAATTTTTAATAGGCATACCCAAAGGTACCTAGAATTAATTTTTGAACCGGCGAAAAAGCCAAGTCTTTTGAGAATTTCTCTCATAAACAGTTCAGCATTTTTGTCGCCAACTGTACATTTAAACCAACTTATTATTTCTCATATAGTATTCAGATTGAATTCTGACCAAACCCAAGATTTATCTCAGTAGTAGCAGTATCCAATATCAGTTTTATATCTGCTCGTATAATAAGAAAGGTTACAGTGAATGGACGTGGACATAAATTTACGTACCATAACCCATTTAATAATAAATACAAGTTTTAACCGGATATCTGGACAAAGTTACTACATTCATACAGAAACACCAGAACTTGATAAACAAGAAAATATCAATACCAACCGGAAATAATTGGATGAATGTTGCAGGATACAGAGATAAATACGTCAAACTGGGCCTTTACCCAAAATGGGGTTGCTGAAGTTAGTGCAAAAGAATTATATATACCTACATATATAAGAGAATAAAAAAAAGCAAAAATAGTAGAGACAAAAACAGGCTTATAAGTATCTGGATAAATAAATAAATAAATAAATAAATAATGCTGGACAATCCACACAGCATCATCTAGCCCCAAAGTAAGCAGAGCTTGTGTTATGGGTACTAGATGACTGATAAACTTAATACAATACATTACATAGATAGATATTTTTATTGGATAAAGAGATCTAGAAAATTACTTTAACTTTTAAAACAACTAGTTTGTGTTATTAAGTTCCTTTCAAAAATTAAAAGCAGATACTCACTTTTATAAAGCCAAACTTCTCGGCCAACAATTAGATAAAAAAAAATATCATACCTTTATACATAGATACCAACTAGTATTCGAGAAAACTGTACGGTATAAATTATTTTATTTTAATTACTTCAATTTTTAATGATCTTATCTTCTTGGGTTATTTTAGCTATAAAATGTTATTACACTTTGAACCGACCATTTTACACTAATTTCAAGTGGAACACGTTTCAACGTCCTCCATATAAATGCGTACAGTCCCATAGTTTTACGATGTTATGTCAATAACAGAATTTAATGTGATCTTATATCTTATAGTTATACATATATTACGTAGTTATATACATTGTATTTACGTAAGTCATAGCATAACAGTTAATTTGACTGTAAAATATGTAGTCAGAAATCCCCTTAAAATCAAGAAAAGCTGATTCGTAAGTGTTGTTAACAAACGAATAAGGGCTCGTCCATTAATGTGTGATGATTTTTTACAACTTTTTAGCAGAGGATTTAGAGTTAGGGGAGCGGGAGCGGAAGGCGCTGTCTGTGCGAGCGAATAATATAAAAAGAGTTGCCCGGAGATTTGCGCGTAGCTCAGAGAAAGTAAAGCTAACACGGTTTCGCGCATACTGCATCTCTCTGTATACGTGCAGCCTGTGGGTGAGGACGCTCGCGACATACAGCGCCATCTGCGTTCAGTACAAAAATGCGCTCAGAGTGGTGTTGGGGCTGCCCCGCTACTGCAGCGCGTCAGGGATGTTTGCAGCGGCGCGAGTCTACGATTTCCATACCACCATGCGCAAGCGCGCCTTGTCCCTGGTGCGCAGGTTGCGGGCTAGCTCTAACACCGTCCTGGCAATGGTAGCCACTATGGTGGACTGCCCGTACACTGGGCACAGCTGTGAGAGACACCTGCCCAGCAATCTAATTAGTTAATAAATTCCATTTCTATAATGAATTTTACAATTATAAGTTGAAATAAATAATTTTTATTTTATTTTATTTATTTATTTATTACTACTCCCCCTACCCAAATAACGCGTATTTTGTTTAGAGACAACAAAGTAAGTATTTACCAACTATTAACTACTTACCTATAAAAAAATCTGAATACCAGGTACTCACGAGTATAATCTAATTATGCAGCCACCGTTATAAAAATGTGTCTCTGTGCGGTATAGAATTCGCGCGTTCAATAAATAAATATACACGTGATATCTCACTACACCTTGTGATATTTCGTGAGTTTTCCGACGCCCCTTTCGAGCCTCACGTGATTAATGTACGACCCCTAAGTAAATGGGAACTAAGACATCGTATGGATATAGAGCTTGAGATTGTCTAGTAACTTGGTTAAAGACTGACATTCAATAAACGAAAGCCTGATGATGATATCAAGATAATTTTACTGTTTTAAAGTTACGCTGGACAAATGACGAACGATGTGGCGCGGCGGGCGAAGGTCCGCCTGCGACGTTGCGGGTTGCGGGTTCAATTACCGCCTTAGGACAAAATGTTTGTACGATTGCAAATATTTGTTATGAGTGTTCTGGGTATTTTCTATGTATAATAAAAATATATATCTATGTAAATATAAGGACGAAAGATATCCAGTAACATTCCGCAAAAAAAAAAAAACCATCTCCAATAAGATCTAACAAAAAGTAGTCCGTGTAGAAGACCACACCAACCACAAAATGAAAGAACATCTATCAAAGCAAGTCGTCAACTAGTTTCACTAAGGAGGAGAGACGAAACTAGTTGACGACTTGCTTGCTTCCTTTACGCGGAATTGTTACTAAATATCTTTCGTCCATATATTTACAATGGATTTCCGCAAAGCAACGCCTGAATCTATTATATATGTATCTATGTAACGTGTTTAATTAAATATATTAGTCATCTAGTAAGTACCTATAACAAAAGCTCAGCTTAAATAGATGATGGTGTGTGGATTGTCCAGCACTAATAATTTATTTATTTATTTGGCTTAATATCGCATGGCAGTGCCATGATGTTAGCTTATTTTAATAATAATGGTTGATAAATTCGTAATGACTTAATATTCTAGTCTAACTCTAAGAGCGCTATTACTTTCTAATCTGGCACTCGTGTCGCTTTGGACTTGCTCGCAAATCACCAGTGTGATAAAGCCCTTAGTATCTAGTTTTACACGATCAAACTAAATAAACACATCAAAAGACTAAAACGAAATCCTTCGAACTTGCAACATACATTCCTATGAATATACAATCACTTGCATAAATAACTGCACTAAACATAAATATACATAATATGCTATACCTAACCACGGGTACTTATGGAGTGGAATTCAGTCCAGTCGCGATATATGAGTTAAAATCGGAGGTTTAAGAAAACTGTGACCGATTAATGGCGTCCGTAATGATATCAATCATAGATTCAATAATGCAATGACATCGAAAACTCAGTATATGTAGGCATACATTTCATTTAATTTATTCATTTTAATATGTACATAGCTTAAGATCTAATTAACTGGAAATATGGCCATCGACAGTCACCCATTGGAAGCCTGAGGACGAGTAGCAACGCCGGTGGCAGCGCGAAGAAGAGTCACGTCTTCTTCATCGACGTGGATGTCTTCCATAGATAAGCATGTGACTGCAAGGTGTGGAAGGAAAGAGGGGTAAATCTTTGCTCTGTAGTGTACAAAACAAAACTTAGAAGCCTACAACATCCGCATAGGCCTTCCAAACGACGTCACTGATAGCGGTCCTGAGCCGCCTACATTTCTAGACTCTGAGACTAGACCTAGACCTCCCCCTCCTAGACTCCTTCTTTCACAGGGGTTACCCTGTGTTGCATAAAGTTTTTGATAGGTGTATTGAATATAGAAAACGGACGTCATATAACGGTAACGCTATCACAAAAATCGCAGGCTTTACCGGGCGCCGGGGCTCAGCAATTCATGAGTAATGCTTTAGACCTCGCGAGCCATTTTATTTATAACTATAACTGTAACACACGTAGATAAATGCGTACACTGCAGGACAAATGAAGTGCACATCGTTAGGGGAATGAAGACATTTGTCAGTTGATTGATTTGAGTTCTCAACGCGGGGTTGTTTTCTTATACACAGATTTGCCATGTATTTCTAAAGGTAATTTTGCTTTGGTGAATTTTACCGTAAAGTTCTAAATATGAAAATAAATTATCATCTCAGACAATGGACGTCCGCAGCTGGGCATAGGCCTCCCCAAAAGATTAAAAAAATAAAAATTCACTTGTGGAAATGGCGGTTCTATTATATATGGTCTCTATTTTATCTTAGTCTTTAAAAGTATAGACGGCAAGATTATATTGATATTATGTATGTCATCAATCACCAATTAACTCAGAAGACTCTTACTAGTCGAAATAAAAGTCTACTTTTCTGAATGTGGAACTTAATAATTGTAGCACTTCACTTTTCCGTCCCCCAAGTGTACACAAGCACCCATAACTCTATAAAGGATAGCTCCCGTACCGGTAAGGATAAATACCGGCACGCGCGCTTGTAGTAGCATTACACTTCATGTTACTGTTTTCTACTCCAGCAGTGCACCGCACTATTTTCTTGGCAGACAGTGTACAGGTGTTTGTATGGTTATGCTTTAGCTACTTTAAAGGATGATGCTCATCTCATGTTACTGTTTTCTGTTCCAGCAGTGTATTGCATCTTACAATTTTCTTGGCAGACAGTGTACACGTGTTTATTTGGGTTTGTGTATGGCTAGGCTACTTTGTATAGAAATTTGCTTGCGTAATATGCCAGATTAGAACGAGATGGTCGGCTAATTACTATTAATAGAAGATGACATTTTATTGGCCTTTACAATGTTTTTTTAGTATCATGCTTACCTACATTACTAAATGTAATATGGATTTTATAGTACCTGCTATTATATTTAATTATAAACCTCAGGGGTGAGTATATTTGACGTTATTAACGAGACGTGATGGTGACGTCACCTTTTTGTACGGGAATCTGTATGTTCCCTGTCGCACGATGTAGGCGCTTTACCAAATTGTATGGAAAAAGGAGACGTCACGATCACGTCTCGTTACTAACGACATATAGACTGACCCCTCTGGTCAGAAAGACGACGAGCAAAGGTTTCTTTAGAAGTGGTAGGTAGGTGTATGTAATTTTAATTTGATAGTAAGTGTAAAGCATCATAAAACATGATGGAAACATAAATGTCATGCTATGCGAACATAACATGCAAAGCATTACATAACCATTCCAAATTATCGCCGATATGATAAAATGTAAAAGTTGAATACGAGCTATAAGCTGAAAAAAACCTTTCGGACCGAAATTTACTTTGTAAAATCCACGTGCGATAAGAAAAGGATGGAACCTCGTCAAAGTAAAATGTTCAAAGTTTCAAAATTGCCGTTCTCCAGCGACGTAACGTTAGCAATGAAATTCTGAACAATTAAGTATACCACTTTGTATAAATGACCTAGAATCCTAACAAAATAATACTTAGTACAAACGTATTATAAAATCTGTGGTACAAACTAAGTAGGTATATAAGGTAGCCTACTGGCTGAGGATCTATCTTCGTTGCGGATCGCAACATCATTTGCTCTGACAGCCCGCATGTCTTTACGTTGGTTATTAACTATCTGCGCCTGGGCAGAGTAACACGTTTATAGGAATGTAAGGTTCTTTTAGATTTCAATTATAATTCATCATCATCATCGCCGTGGACCTATCTTAGTCCACGGCTGGACATAGGCCTCCCCCAATGAGCGCCATAGCGCCCTGTCTTCAGCTTGCCGCATCCAGCATCTGCCTGCAGTCTTTCGCAGATCGTCATCCCACCTGGCCGGAGGGCGTCCTACACTACGTTTGCCGAGTCGCGGTCTCCACTCGAGAACACGTTTACCCCAGCGGTTGTCGGTTCTTCGCGAGATATGGCCAGCCCACTGCCACTTCAGCTTGCTAATTCTCTGAGCTATGTCGATAACTTTGGTTCTCTGTCGGATGTATTCGTTACGAATCCTATCCTTCAGAGAAACTCCGAGCATAGCTCTTTCCATAGATCGCGATAATTATAATTATACATTATATTATTAATACTCATAATAATGTGTGTGTGTGTGATAGAGCGTAAAGTAGTGATAGTCGTTTTAGTGGTGATACGTGCCCCCCTGCCAAAAAACCTAACTTATGCATGTTATATCTGGTTTCAATAAACTAATTTAATTTAATTTTGAAAATAGCAATCCAGTGTTGATAAGTCAAGTATATAACCGAATTTTTAGGGTATGAAAAACTAATAACGATTTTTGACAGTGGATCTCGTTCTGGGGCGTCAATCCAGACACTGTCTATCTATAGTTTTAAGTAATTTAAATAAAGCTTGTAGCTTATAGCCACAAAAAATATATCAAAAGCTGGGATTACGCAGCTAGCCACAGACATTTTCTGCCAAAAACTTCTGCTAAAGACATCGATCAAGGAGGTTTCCGCGCCGGAATACCTGATCGAAGGCTACAGACGACAAAGCCAACATCAATTCTAAGAAGTGGGTTGCTCAGACGTAAGGTACCATTTAAACTCAAAGGGGCATATTTCATGTTCCGGTCCTAACTATTATGTACGAGTAGGTAGGCACGGCACACTCCTGGGTGGGTAGGTTTACTTTTGTGTGTACAATAAGGATATTATTGTGTTTACGTTTCTTTTAATAAAACAAATTGAGTTATATAATGATAATTGAGTTCTTGATAATTTATTTATTTTCTGCTTTTTTGTATCTACTAGATCTTCCTAATTTACTGTTAATTTTATGTAGGTATTCCCAATTATTCTGCGGAGTAAGGCCCTGCTGACCCGTACCACAGGTTACACAAACCACTCTCGGGCACCAGTCTCTTACAAAACAAGATAACTTAATATAATCAGCTTAATCCAAAAATTGTAAACTACTATCTTCTGTAAGAGAAAATAAATATATTATTCAATCCAAACTGAATAAAAAAAAAACACCAATGAAATAGAGGTGTCTATATCTTGTGTATGTATCCTTTGGATTTTCCAATGCCACATTTATGTTGGCATTGGAAAATCCAAAGGAAAGATGTATGAGCTTTATATTTACCTATCTAGCCGACATCTGCAGATACTTCTTCCCTGGTCTTAGTTTTTTCTAGGATAAAAGCTGAATGATTATCATGAGGTACTCATATAAACCAAGCTGTACTGACTATGCAACTAGACGATTTTCTTTGACTCTCCAACATTAGCATTATTTATCAAACCCCATGTAGAATAGTTACGATTCCACACATTGAATTCAAGCCAGCTTTCTCGAATCAGCATAAAGGATCACATTTGATCTGGCAGTGAATGATGCCGCGATACATTGCATTTCATTTGCATGTGCGATCGTGGGCGAGGTATGCGCGAGATATATAGCCTGTTGATTTACTGAGGATCGTTGTGAAATTAGAACGTTAGGTGTGACCAAGATAATTAAAATAATACAATTTATAAAGACTAGTCAGAGGAATAACAAAGACGATATCAGACTCGTCATTTAAAAAGCTGGGTAGATCAATAACATATACATACACTAATATTTTTTAATGGGTTTGGTAGTGTTGACGGAAAAAGTTTTCAAATAGTGTTTTTTTTACACCGAAAGTGCCTTTATTAACAATTAAAATTACAAACAAATAATAAAACCAAATTAGAACTAGTATTTACAATTGAAGCAATTAAGCTAACTGCAGACTGTTTCAAACAATCTACATGTAGTTCAACTGATCCATATCAATATCAGTAACAATAAGAGTGTTTGTTTACCAATCAATGCTACCATTACATGACCAGTGAAAATAAAAATGGCTTAAGAACAATTAAATTTCACTTAGATGTACGATGTGTTGTACCACCTGATTTATTATTGTCCCTGTCAAAAATGTGGTTTTCATGTGAACATAGGGATAAATTCCATCCCGATCGTAATAGTCGAGTGGTGTGCTCGACTTAGTATTTGAACTTTATACAGACTGTGCTGTATTAAACATGGCTATATAGAAAATGTTGTTGATTCTACAACTTCATTCAAATGACATATCTATTAGCTTCCACCACCGTAACAGACATATAAAAAGCAATCCTACTTTAACAGCCCTTATCAATGTACCTCTATTAATAACCACGCTCCATGGGCATAAGTGTGTAACTCATAAAAATGCATAACTGTTCCTAGATCAAGGAACCAGTTGCAGAAAGTTGCTCTCTACATTGCAATCTGGTGGCGATCGATCGCAGGCAATTATTTAAATCAGCTACATGCATTGTCACTGTGAGCCCGATTGCCGATGATGAAGTGCAAGATTCTAGAATTTCCTATCGTTGTGTGAAATTGTGCAATTTTTGGTGGTTGAGTTCATTGAAATGACGGTGAACTATATATATTTATACCTTATATACCCAAGAGTTAGATAAGGGTAAAATATAAAAAAAAACATTATTTACACACGACAATTTATAGTTATGAGGTACAATTAGGTACAAAGACAATGTGCTAAATCCGGGCAAAAATTTTGCTAAAAAAATTAAAAATTTTGAAAACTGCTTGACATTTTACTTATTAGTAGCAAAATTCAAATTCAAGCGGGTTGAATCGACGCAAAAGAGCTTTGAAGAAGGCCAAAAAGAAGGACAAAGATTGTTATATTAAAAAAAACACACAATACGCAGGACCATTGCAGGACATTCTTCTTCTAATTAAAATTTAGAGGTCCCGACAGCCACGAAATTCAGAAACCATCAAACTAAATTAGAACCTCATCACAATTTGTTCTGCAAAATCTTTGTTTTAATAAAAAGTTATTGATGTATCAAAAATTCCTCACTATAACCACATCCCCGTTAATATTTTGCGGCGCACATTAAATCAGCCGATGCACGATGGTGCGCGGCGTCATCAGTAAAGCATATCAGATCAGCTCCTATGTGAGCTACGTTATCAGATCATGCGCAGCGCATGTGAGCTTGCATACCGGCTCCCGTTCACGGGTTTATTATGCATGTTTTATGCATTTGCTTGTGTATGCATGTGACTTTGTCTGTGTTTTTGAACTCAGGATTATTAGTTTGGTTTTTCAGATTCGGATGAACCAAAGTTTATTTCGACGGCGACATTGCTTGCAGATTTTTTAGTGCGACTAGAAAAGGATTAAAATCAGTCAGGTTTATGGTGATTTAAGTTTCCTGATATTATTTTGTTAGTACATTCTCATTCTTTACAGCCAAAACACCACAAATGATGGTAAACCCTGCATCCCGCGTAAGCGTCATGAGTGCTTTTAGTATACGAAACCATGTCAAAAACATCGAGCGAACGTTCCTCTTATGATGACATTCCTGCTTCTAGTAAAATATTTTCTGGTCTAGGTTGTTCTTCTAAAATTCTAAATCTTAGAAGTGATGCTAACTTTCAGCAATATCAATAGATCAATTCAAAATGAATCAATGGATATTACCTTATTTTCCAAACCCAAACTTGTGATCGTGATAGTCAGTTCGTCAGTATTTTTCTTACCATAGATTTTAGATATTCAGATTAGGTATTTCAATGTAATTTATTCGGAAGTCACCGTTGCTTCGATTCTATCGCGTACTAATGAGGGAGTTAGTGCCGCTCGTTTACATTTCGTAATTTTCTTACATCTGCTTCGATAATTTAGTTGCTGTCACCTAAATTATCGAAAGGAGAACTTGGCTCAGTGGCATACGATGCCTTATACATTAAATAAATCATCACTCTAACTGAGCAGCGCTACAACTTCTCAAAATATATACTTACCAGATTTGATTGTGCTATGCAAAATCATTATTTGAAAGATTCTGTAGGCTTTAATGGAGTTGCCAGACATGAAATTATTTTTTTAACATCAGGTACGGTGTTTTCAGAGACGTTTATGTTTTTGTTGTTTTCAAAGTAACTATTGTTTTCCGTAGTATCAAGAAATACTTCTTTTGTAACATCTGCTACGAGTATTATAGGTTCATAAACTTGCTCTAGTACTTTTCGATAAGCTCACTAAAGATAACAACCAACCTTTTTGCATATCACCTCATTATCCACTATTCATGCATGCTCTTTGAAGACTCCGGAAACCATCAAACGTCGCTGCTGCTTTCTACCGCTTGCTAAAAGATCTCATAACTTTTCTGTATCAAGCTATCAAGAGCTATCAAGCAATTGATTGCTTGTTTCGCTTGCTAACAAGTTACCTGCTTGCTATCTGATAATCTACCTCCTATTAAAGCTGTTATTAGCTCGTATGTAAATGATGACTCATTGAATTTGCAGAGTTCATTATAGACGGTTTTAAGAGCATGGTTGGCCTTTAAGTTTTGGTAAATTAGAAATGCTAGGTTAATGGAAGTTAGGTGATACATTTAAAGTAGGTTTTTACAATGTAAGTTTACAATATCACTTAGAAATTCTATAGTCGTAGTTTATATGAGTGAAGTTTTGTCTACTCTCTACACAACAATCATCAAAAAATATGATATTTAATTTTTTTTGACTAAATCCTCAATGAAATTCCAAACCTTTGAAAAAGAGACATAACTCTAAGAATTTATATAGCCCGAAAATAGGTAATAAATAACTCACGACACAAAAATAACTAAAGCCTCAAGCGGAACTCTTGTTGTGGGTAAATACTGTGAAAAAAATAACCTTTGAGATCAGAACACCTAAATAGGATAAAACACATTTAGTAGAATTGACTTATGAATAATAGCACTATCAAGAACAATAATACAGAACAGTAATACTCAATAAAGGCCATAACAAAAAAATAATAACAGAAAATGTAGCAAGACTGAAGAATAAGAAGAATGTAGCTTTAATTTGGAGCTTCCAAATTCAAACTAAATGCTGAAAATTCACATCAAAACGATATAAATCATGCTACACTAAAACGATATTTCTAATAACCCCCGTTCGATTACCCATCTACCTCTACATCAGCAAGGCATACCATCCCAGTGCATGTTTTAATTAGAAAATCTTATCGGCCAAACGACAATCTCGGACGAGACAAACCAGAATAACCTCTCGTTTTTACGATATTTTATTGCCCTCACGTATTATCCTAATGGCTTATATGCGAATAATTATTTAGACTCATAATTAAATGATTATTGGTTCCTTGAGTACGTAATGACGCGGTCGGCGGAGTAGGCTTTCATGTTGAAGCTCAGGTTAGTACAGTAAATGATACTTGATTATGTATGTAGATGACTGCTGGACATGTAGGTTGAGCTACCTACACGGTCAGTTTGTTTATCAAAGGTTCTTATTTGATTTATATTAACTTTGCAAATCCTATTGCTCTTACTTTATCATTCCCTGAATATGTGTTGAATTGCAGATACTCTAAACGGTTATACAGATCTAATAAAACGATTCTTATAAGTCGTCTAGATAAATTTTGGGATAGAAAATGTAATGCTGTCCTGCCAGTATTCGATTTTCGGTTATTCAGTTTTCGATTCCAATCTTTATCTGAACGACTTATACAAAAAATTACTTAATGACAACAATCTGGTCCAGTTTGCCCGCATGTCCTGAAACTTCACGCTCAAATCATTTTATTGCGTACATTATGTGTTATTTAAACATCATGCAAGCATGTTTATTGCGCCCACTTCTTTTTCAAAGGGAAATAAAAGACAACGCGACGTAACTAGAGTACCTACAACCTATATAGTAGCGATTAACCACACTCCGAAAAACCAAAAAAGGTAACACACTTCGCCAAACTAGAGAAATACGCAAAGGAAAAATATCTTACTGTTTTTACATTGTAGATAATTGAACGGGCAGTGTAAAGCAGGAAAAGCTCGTGAGTAATGTGAATCGATCGGATATAATGGTAATCACGCCTAGGGACAGGCTTTCCTTTGCTTCGTCTATCGTGTACTCATTACAATGCATGCACCTACAATTCATATAGAAAGTTTGCGATGGTTGTACGTAAGCTTGGGACTTGGTAAAATTTGTAAACTTTACACTTAGGACATTTGGAAATTAATTCAAATTCTATAGTTTTGTTTGAAGCTAGTACAAAAACAGAAGAGATATCATATTTCTGCCCATTAATGACGGGTTTTATTCGTTTTCCAAATCTAGAGGAAGAGTCGAATTTCTTTGCTACAAAAATGATTTCTTGACAGAAATCTGAGCTTCGGAGGGATTTTAAGCTGAATTTTCGGTGGACAGTCGAAGCTAAAAAGTAGAAGAGGACTTTTGCTACCGCTGTCTTCTAAAAACTGACTTGTAGTTTGAAGGTAAAATACCATTTGAAGACGCCTACTCAAAATACAAACTGATAGACAAGGACATAATGAAACAAGTACCATAATAGAGTTTGATCGATGACTGATTTACGTGATGACGAACTTGTCCTTCTTTTTCACTTGTTCCACTAGTGAACAAAAATTTGAAGTAAAGATAAAATTCATCGCACATCCTAAAACCTAGTTCAAATTTCTTAGACTGTGTGGCGATATAAATCGCCTGTGGCAACATCTATCCAGAACTAGATCAAGAAACCAACATCTTCGAGAAATACCGATACGGCATCGACAGTCTCTTCGCTAAAAATTTCAAGGAAGTCCGCTTATTATTTATTTATACTTTAAATTTTTACTTGTCTAAGTGGTTATTTTGTAAGCCAAAAGAAATAAAGTAAAATTTATTTTCTCATAAGAAATACATTTCACTTATCTGAGAAAACATCTTAAAGTTAAGTATATAAAATAAAGCTTCGTGGAGCCAAACAATTTTTGTTACCTACCTACGTAAGTAGATTACAGTTAAAAAGTGTGTAACAAAAACCAAAAAACAAAAGTTTACAAATACATATTAACATAAATAACAGAAAGAATTCATAGATTTAGTAAGACACCAAACATTTTTAACACTACCCGCAAAATCCTGCACATTTATTAACTCCTATTGAAATCGTCATGCAGAGTCATTCGGCATTATCATGCATGACACAGTTATTGCCTTCCGACTTTTGAACTATTCAATAAAACTCAGGCTTATTTTAACAAACCGTAAGTTTAGAAAACCAGTGACTAGTTACCGCGGTGTTAGAAAGCCGCTGCATCGAAGTGGCCAGACATCCTGCACAATGTGTTGCGCATCTAATGACTCTCTTTGCATATTGGAGCACAGGGCCAGTCCCGGTCCGAGGGAAACTGGAGCCGTTTATAGATTATCTTTTGATGGCACCCTTATCAAAAACAATAAGACTTTTATAACGGTAATTGAATTTAATTGCTCCAAAAAACATACCATCCTGAACCTACTTGATTGCATAGTATCTTTGGGTAGCTTCTTGAGTCACTAAACACTTGTGACTGCTTTTCGACAGACAATGGTAGCAGATTTGTGACAGCTGTCAAAGAAAATATCGCATGCGTCTCATTGCGGTCTTCGATCAGGGAGTCTAATGGATACGCTATAAGACCTTTTTTGAATAACGTTGATGAGCGTTGATGAGCGTTGATTTTTCATCGATGTAGATGTCATTTTGTAAGTCAATAGCGATAGCAGAGAGATTAAAATACTTATTATACTAGCTGAATATACGCAGCTTTACCCACGTGGTCGATTTAATATAAATTCATACGAAAAATTGAGCTTCTAATATAAATCAAATCATAATGGTGATTAGCTGAAATGTCACAAGACAATTGAAGGCAGAGTTACTTAAAAATTATGTTTATGGAATATTTTATTTACAATTAACTCATAGTCCCTTTGATGCATAAGGTTGTTATAAAAACACATGTCATCTTTGGGGTTTTTTTTATAATTTATAAAATTGATAAAATTCAAATATGTACAATGACTACATCACTAGCAACTTTACATCAAATATTGGTTACGCTTATACAATGTCAATCTAGTACATTTTGTATGGCATCACGTCTCCTTTAAAGACTAGATTTTTTTCTCGATGATTGCGGTCGACAAAATGTACAATTGTCAAAAACCTGTCTCGCTCCCCAGCTTAGAAAGAACAAGCTTAGTGCTGCGCTGTCGCAGATTAAAAGTACGTAACTATAGATAGACAAAAAGGATAAAGAACCAAGTGTCAAGTTTACGCGTGACATCTAGACCAATGTGTTGCACATTTAATGACTCTCTTTACATAAACCAGGGCCAGTCCCGGTCCAAGGGAAACTGGAACTGTTTTTAGATTTATTAATAATAAATTATTATTGGCTACTGGATTGCAGCCGTAACTTGAGTTACAATCTTGTAATATGCATGTAGGATAGGTTACTCAAGTTTATGGATGATATACTCGTAGATGTGTGATAGGTACTTACGAGATGGGGTAGCTGAATTTAGCAAAATTTTTTTTGTATTAGCTGTAATTTTTGACATTTAGCTGTCATTATGACATATCTAATTTTCTGTCATATCCGGTATTCTAAATTTACTCATCTATAACGTGTTGATTTTCTGAGCAACTTGCGTTGAGCAATGGGGAACAGAATAAGTTCTTTATGGAACCATTACTCAATTACCTCAACTGAGTTGAGCAGAACTCGTGAAAAGTTTTCCTTGGTGTAGGTATTAGTATTTTTATTATTACCTTTAGTAGGTATTATTATAATAGGTACACTTCATTTATTTAAAATCTCGTTAAAAATACAGTTTTTACTATAGTAAATATACTTTAAAATATTATAAAACTATTCTACAGTAAAAAAAATAACAAAACGGTGGATCACCCGCCGCTGAGCTATAGCATCAAGCGGCCGGTGACTAGGGCTGCAGAGAGAGGAACTTCCTGACGATTATTATTTATTATTATATTATTTATCATATTTAACTGAGTACTACACTCAGCCTATGTGCAGGTGCAGCAGATGATGAACCGGCTGATCTCTTCTCTTCTTGTCTCGCCATGAGCCGATCGACCAGTCGATCTGCCAGCAGTGTGTCGGTCCAGTTATATCCTACTTATAAAGAATAGAATAAAGAATAAGGAATTTATTCATAGCCACACACACACGTTATATAAAAAATAAGGGAAATACAAAAGAAAAAACTGGTACGTAATAAACAAAAACATAGGCCTATGGATTTAAATTAAGAACATACAACAGCAAACATGCTGTTCCTTTTTTAACCCTTAGGACTCTACAACATAGAGTCCTCAGGGTTTAAAAAGAAAAAATTGGTCTTTCCCTATGTGCGCGGCTAATCAGGTCCAGCCTCAGCTTATTGTCGTTATCCACAGAGGTCGATAACGAGGCTGGTTTTCAGTCAGGACGTTAATTGGGTGACATCGCGTCCCGAGTAACGGTCCACTGATATAAAGTAAAAAGTCTATCAAAACAACGGTGTGTAAGTAAGGATAACAACAGAGAGTTGGACAAAAATCAATGTAAATAAATAGTAAATGGCGCTAAATCATACTTCAATTATTTATAAACCGTATTCATACAATATTATCAACTAACAATAAATATTTATCTTTACGAATAGTGCTCTTGTTTGTGTGTTCAAAACATTTTCACACCATAACTGCTGAACGGATTTAAATGAACTTTAGACAAAATATAGTTAGCATCCCGGGGCGAGTTTTTCCCGGAAAAACGCGTGCGGTACCTATATGTATAGTACACATTTATCTCGGTTCTATCCTCTATCTTAGCATGTATCAATTTAACTTACTCACCAATAAACAAACGTAAACAAACCGACAGAATAAATCAAACATGCTAACACTTTCACTCGCACGCGACCGACCGGCCGACCGGTCCAAGGTTCGATTCCCGATAACAGAACTCTAATGAGAATACTAGAAAATTAATTTATTGGCACACAATATTGTAATAAATGGGTGTTGCTATTGCTACATCAATGTTAATTCTACCAAGTGATTTTAGTGATTATCGGAAAATCATTTGGGCGCGTAAGATTTTCCGAAAATATGTGTCGCGTGTCTGTAAAAGTTTGTTATATTGTTATTTTTATTAAGCTTTAATTATAGCTAGACCTTTTTGTCTGACAACAAACGGCGGATAACCATCACAGAGTTCAAACCTGCTTGCCAAGTTTTTGACATGACTGGCCTCAAAATGACATCAATAATGTGGTATGACCCTCGACTGCTGATAAACATGCTCGTAGCATAAATAAGTAACTAATGAAAAAATCAGTGGATTAACTTAATCTAATCCGATTATGTACCAGAAGATGATAACCATCTTCCGGTTCTTATACGACGGATGTAGGGGCGACCCAACATGTATTTTATATTTTAATTATTTATTTCAAACAAGACCATCCTACGTGAAAATCACATTTAGGCTTAATAGTAGGTACACTACAGCATCTTATGATCTATGTGTTTTCAAACATAAGGGAAATAAAGAAAGAAAGAAAATTATTTATTAGACACTACACACAAACAAATATATGTACAGAAATAAAAGACTACTTAGTACTAGATAACAAATAAACAGACAAAAACACAGGAGAACATTAATTATGTAGTACTAACCTAACACAAATACTGGGTACTAAGTGGATGGTACTAAGTAGTCAACTCAGCAAGCATGGGAACGGGCGATGGGACGCCGCAGCGTGCACAAAATTTTTGCTCAACTAAATTAATCATAGTAAAACAAACAGCAAAGGTAAACTTAAATAAGTGAGATCTGGACATGAAACGAACTATAATTAAGTTTTAGCGTGTGATAAGAACTTCCTAAACAATGAGTCACACAAAAGAAAAAAAGAAATAGAAGAACAGAAAAGGGTAGGTAAGTAGATATTTTACTTTCACTATTCCTTTTCAGCCGTCATCTCCATACTCCACCTGTTTCATCTCATCTTCTTGTCACTGTCAAAATCTTCTGAGCACTAATAATACATTACGTCCAAGGCCCGTAATGGGTGGGTTGCTGGCCGCGGCTGAAGATGCTGAAAGCGAAGCGTAGCGCAGGTCCAGGCCATCACAGCGCGGTCAGCATTGCACCGCTTGATGTCCAAGCTGAAATGAAGGCCGAGACCGAAGTTCGAGGCCTTTATAGCGCAGATCATATGACCATAGCAAGCTTAGCTTGAGGCCAGCTTTTCGTGGCCAGCAGGGCAGTCATTGCGACGGCCCGAGGCTTGTATAGTGCTTTACTCAAACAATGCGAGTAATTTAAAAGTCATTGAATTGGAGGATTCGTCGCTTGAAGTGTTCATTTTCACAATTTATTCACGAAAATTGATTAGAACGTATCATGCAATAATTTTCACCGCGATGCTCTTATGTCAGTTTCCGGTGTTTTCTTTTTTTTATTCTAACCAGCCAGTGAAGCTGTACTGCTCAGTATGCATAAAACCTTTATGCACCTAACTATTAACAAAACAAAATAGAATTCAAAATACATTACGGACCGCATAGACAGTAAAAATATTATTGTCCGCCTGTTCAGGTAGGCCCGAAATATCGACTTTGCTCAAAAAATAATCAACAGATTACATGCTATGTTTGAGTAAAGTCATTTACAACGGGATATTTACAATTATTTGAGTTTTAATCTCGTTGTAGATTACTTTAGTTTTGTTGTAGATTTAAAGAGACCGCAATGCGCGCCATTTTGTTAAAAGGAAAGGCATAGGATTTCGTGTTCATATGAGGACAGAGCATACGTTTTTGGAACGACATAAACGCATAAATCAAATTTTTGCTTTATTACAAGAAAATTACACAACTTATGAAGAAACTGAAATAATAAGTAATAACCTACAAATCAAAACATTACTAAGTCATTTCAATATACCGCAGGGTTCCTGAGATTTCGACCAAATTATGTGTGAAACAGTAAACTTTCATGATATTTTTTTTTTTATTTTGATGTATTTCGAGTTTTTTATTTTGGGGATCCCGTGAGTACTTATTGAGATCTAGGCCTAGTTTGAAAACGAAACCCGTTAGGTTCGCCCCTTAAAAGTTCTAAGCCCCCTGAGTAATAAATTAATCACCGTGAATTTATAAAATAGTGTTATGATTTACGACTATTAATAGAGCCATTTTAGCAATCAAGTAATATTCATTTAGAGTAGAAATTTTAATAGAGGTAATTTATAAAATCTAAAACTAGCAAGATGTAGGATGGTGTCGATTTAATATCGAAACTGTGTCAGTACTGACGTAATAAAACCTGTTATTAAATCATCTATCAACAGACTACCTAATAAACAAACCGATTTGCAAAAAATTATAAGTAAAACGCAGAAATTTTTACCATTTTTTTTTTCAGATTTAGCAGACAGATTTAGCCTGTGGGGTGGGGCTTTTGTACACATTCATTTTTTTTTTCGCCGTAAAAAATCGATAATGGTCGTCAGTGTTGTTTGGTTCACTGTGGAAGTTTGTTGACGGCAACGTAGATTTTTACTTTTTACGGCAAAACAAGCGGTGTGTCAACAAGCTTCCATAGTGATCCGTACAACACTGGCGTCCATGCCTTCACATGGCGAATTACCGCCCTAAGGCCCTAAGGCCCGAAGGCTTCAGGCTTACAAAATAATCATTAAGACAAATTTGTTCTACAAATTATTATCAAATAAGAAATAAATTGCTATTGATTTTTCTTCACTTCAATTTTTTGTCCACGAGTGGAAGAAGTACACTATTGTATGCAATTAATGAGTCTGGCCAACAGAAAAAATTTAATCCAAATTGGTCCATCCGTTTGGCAGATACGATGCCACAAACAGACACAGGACTGACTTATAAAATCCCACTTTTTTGTCGAATCATCTAACTAAGGCTTGAGCGGAACACATAGTTTTCAATTAGGTTTATTTTTATTTTTGTGGTAGTTTAGAGACCAAAATAATGAATAATCTCTGAACTCAGGCCAAACTTGTATTATATTTAAATTATTTATTTATTTATCTAAACATTGAACTAATCTCGGATCTATCAGAGAAGATACCGAGTAATGTGATACGCCATTGTATTGTCTGGAACTTTAACTCGTAATTAAACGTCGACGGATCTCAGTTTCAAACTGATAAACAAATATCCTGTATAAACATTATCTAGCTTCTGAACTTATAAATAACGTTGAATTTTAGAAATAGCGAGTTTAGGTACCTCGTACCAACCTCTTGAATCTCTAGCCAAAGTTTTCTAACAGTCTAGAATAGCAGAGTGTATCACTCATACTACTTTCGCCGCTCATTATTTTATTTCCTTTGATTCATAAGGTGAGTGTAGACTAGAGCATTTACTAGTAACAGAACATCGAGCATTCGCTGTGTTTAAATTAACTCGAACCACACTTCGAACATGACGCCTGATTTTAAAAAAGTAACGAGCGTTTTGGTGTAACATTTTATCGAGCAAGAGCACGAGCTCAAGTGACGGGGGATGCCGGGGAAATTTACGGAAGGTAGAAATAAATGTCACAGGTGCTCACTCGCCGTGAGCATTACGTCGAACACAACGCCGAGCATTCGCAAGAATATTACATTACATGGAAATGCTATACGAAACTGTACCTTGTCTTTTGTGTATTTTACCATTCGTAAGAACGTTACATTACATTGTAATGCTCTAGCTAGCAAACGCTCTAGTCTATACTCACCTTTATTTATAATGCAGCAAATAAGCGGGGAAAATAGCATGAGTGATTCACTCACGAATACATCTGAATTGACCAGCTAACCGACGCTAGTGATTTAAAACTATTGATGGGATGCAATAAGTCTGAGCGTCAAATGTACATTTCCGTTTGTATACAAACACACATTACAATTTATTTAAACTTAGATTTAATAAAAAAAAATGCGGAGATTGTTTAGTAAGTAATCGATTTAGTAAAACGTCAAATTAACTTACAATGGAAAATATTTCAATAATAGAAATTGAAAATAGTGGAATTTCATAGAATTTCATAGTAGATAATGAGAAAAGTGGACATTCATATCCTACCTTTGACTTGATTGATACCTACTTCATAACTGCGCTAAAAAGGTCGAAAATTTTAACCTACTACTAATAAATAAAATCATAAAACTCTGGTGTTTAATAATTAGGCAACAATTTAACAGTCCTTAAACAAAGATACTACAAACAAGAAATTATTCAAGTATAAAATTATAAGTAAAATAAGTATATAATTATAAGTAAAATAATTAACCAAACAATACTAATAAATACTACAATACTAATAAATATACCGCACCCGTCACCATATATCCGATTCTAGCCTTTACTTTTACGAATTTCTAAACAATTTGCTATGGGAAATTAAGTTTTATTGCTAGTTAGTTAAAGGTTAGAGATAAAGGGTATAAATTGAGAGTTGTCATGTGGAGGACAATGCAATGTCTAATGTCCGGTGGAGTAATTGAGGGGAACCTGTCACCTAGCTAAGCCTTGGCTGGGAGATTTTTTATGCACAGTGGGAAAGGAATGGTCGAAACTGTTGAATTGAAATAGTATAAGAATTATTAGGGTACTTGAATACCATTAAAGAAAGTGCTCGTGTCTTTAAAAAACTGTACACGAAGGTCTAGAAGACACCTATTCACTCTTGTTTGAAGAGACTCAAGTTCTCCGAACTCAGATCAGAGGAGTGAGTCTATTTGATGGTAGTAACGAGACGTGATCGTGAACACTCCTTTTTTCATACAATTTGGTACAGTACTTGTATCGTGCGGACAGGGGACTACGCAAATCCCATACTAAAAGAAGACGTCTCGATCACGTCTAGTTACTAACGTCAAATAGCCCCTCTCTGGTCTCGATCCTGTAAAATTTAATATTTTTTTAAAGTAGAAAGTGATTACTATAAAAAATACCAAAGCTTTCGGACCTGGAAATATCACCTGAATACTCGTTTGAAATTATAGTTTTTAATAATTAGATTGTTATAAAAAAAATAACTACTTTGTTTCCCCTAATTTTACACTATTTTTGAGCTTTGGGGGACAAATACTAATCCCCAGAAATAAATTTATGCGAATTTTTTTTTCAAAATAGATCGTTAATTGTCAAAGAAATCGACAAACATACATAACATACATACAGACAAAAATAACCTTTTTTCGAAGTCGTTTAAAGAAAAATGCGGTTGTTGTTTTTTACTAGGTACTTAATTTACAATAGGTATAATTAAATTTAAATGTTAAAAGTACGGCTAACATTATAATTCAATTTCCTGTAATAAATTAAAAAAAAAACTTTAATACAAGAACGGATTGCGCACAATGTATAAATCGCATGTCGCAAGATATGTGAACAAAATAAATAAATTTAATGCTTTTGGGCATTTAAATACTAACGTTCAGGAAGTCCTTAAAATTCTATTACCTACCTTTATTCATAAACATTTAACATCCTGCGATTGTTTTAAAACCCTAGTCTGAAATTATAAAAGAGATAAAGTAAAATTTACTATAAAGTTACTTTAACTTCACCTTAAAGTAAATTAATTAAGGTGGTATAAAAAGCTATAATTAACTTTAAAGCTAACTTCTAAATTTCGAAATAAAAAAAATTAAAATATGTCATGACATATTTTTTATTAGTTATGAAATAATAAGAGGAGTTATGAATTATTAAGACAAAATAATCTACCTCCTCAAAAATAAAGTTATCGATAGATCCACACCTTCGCAACCGAGAAATACAAATCTATAAATCCATCATGGATCTAGTCAATACATCTAACGAGATTCATCAAAAATTTATAGGAATTTGTGAATCGTATTTTTGTGACATATTTTTGTAGCAAGCGAGTTATTTTAATTCTCATTTGTCAATCAGTCACGCAACGACTTCACAATCAAACATAATTAATGAAGCTAAAATAATCACACATACACATTTTCTTGGAATTTTCGAATCGTATTTATGTGATTATGGTTTTTCTCCCAGTAGCAAGCGATAAGACCGCAGACTCCTTATTTCAATTCTCAGTTGTCAATCAGTCACGCAAAGACTTCACTCACCGGGAATCAAAACCCACGACATCCCACGATTCGACTCAAATCAAGATGGACCCAACCTGATTCTATAAATTAATAGAGCTTCGATTTTCAAGTGTGGTAAAAGCATAACATCTTATAGGAAGCCAACCCGACCTCATTCCTTATCATAGGACTTGTATATGCAAATGGCTTGGTCGACAGCATCTAGGCGTGGATGAACAAATACTCTTGCATAGATGTGTATTTTGTGTGGACATGTGAATGAGATTTACCCATCTCCACTCTAATCGACACAGACACTAGCCGGTCCTTTAATTGTCGATTAAAAGCATTTTGCCACTGATTCGGCATCATTAATTTTATTTTAACAATATTCAGGAAAGCCGTTAGGGGGAAGCACATTAATTCGTGGAAGTACTAGTATGTATGCTGACGAGGAGGAATATACAAGATATGAAGAACAGTTGTAGTAATGTAGGTATGTGTTCAAAATTTGTCTCTAGAGGGCTCAATGTGCGCCATTTTGTGGAAATAATAGTTACATAGGATTTCGCGTTCATAGAAGCGGGACAGAACATACGTTTTTAGAACGGCGTAAGCGCAAAAATCAAGTTATTGCTTATTTACAAGAAAACTACACAACTTATGAAGAAACTGATTTAAGGAACCAAACAATTAGTAATAACCTACGAATAAAAACATAAGTCATTTCAATAGACCGCAGGGTTCCTGAGATGTCGATCAAATTATGTGCGAAACAGTGTACTTTCATGATTTTTTTTTACCATATTTTTTTCTGTGTTGATTTCACATTCAAGGAATCATAGAAAAAATATAGAATTTTATGTAATTCGAGTTTTTTACCACGGGGATCCCGTGAGTACTGAGATCTATGCCTAGTTAGACACCGAAACCCGTTAGGTTCGTTCCTTAACCTACTTGACTAAAAATATTTCGCCTACAAGAGTGAACTGAATCTAGTAGAAATATATACAATAATAATAGAAATTCAATAATAAGGATGCGTGACGGCCGGCACTCAATAGGAAGTAAAACACAGTGAAATTAAGAAGGTATTCTCATATTCATTTCGCTCGGACACACCTCAATCGGTGAATTGCGTATCTAAGCATAATTACCTAATACATGATCTAGCCTTGCGGACTTACACTATAAATAACAAAGTTTTGATTAGAGAAAACCCTTTTATGTATATTCATATGGATATTAATTAGAGTGCGTTGAAACGAGTCGCCGTCAGGTAGGAGGTAAATAGTTTAGATTCATATTATAGATTTATTATAGAGTTCCTGTCTGCCTGCGGCTTCGCACGCGTTTTTCTTGCATAAACATAAATCTTGCATAAAATAAAAAGGATACTATATGTACGCATGCCAAGTTTCATTAGAATCCGTTTAGCCGTTTAGTCTTGAAAAGTTAACAGCTTTCGTATCGAATTTCGAGGTAGAGTCAACGACAAAAATCTTTGCACAGAATCAATCTTCTAAAGCATTTTTAGATGATGAACCAATGAAAATATCAACTAGAAGGGTATGGTTTTGGAGATAGTCAATGCGCAATAGCTTTTACTGACATATTCGCTACAAAATCGCAAAACTAGCAACGTTATTTACAAAATATCTTATACCTTCCAACAAGCCAACATAAACACGCAGCAGCACGCACTAAACATCAAAATCTGCTCAGTAATTATTTGCGCAGCCCTCGAGGAGGTGTTACTGTCAAGGAGCACACGTGGGCGTAGCTTTATGATGAGGTCGTGAGTTGCGCTTCTGTATGTTACAGTTTAAATTACTTTATGTTACTGATGAGGCTACTGTTTAAAAATATTTCTGTTAAACTTAATCATAGTTTTGTTTGTTTGTTTTTTTCAAGGCCAGTCTTGACTGAACTATTCTGAGCTGTAAGCGCTAAGGGAGCTGAAATAAATGATGGATCCTAATGATTCCTCCAACTCAGTCCTGGTTGAACCTAGAAAAGGAGGGCATGGAGAGGAAAAACTCACTAGTTCTTCCTACTCCGTCTCACTAGATAAACAACAAATAAGATGTAAGGAAAATTATGTCACTAAAGATAGCTGGCAGCAACTGGACCCTAACTACCCAAAAAGAAACCGAATTGGCTTACACCAGTTTGCCTAGTGCTTAATATGACTTAGTACCACAAAACTAAAAGAAACTGAAAAAGGTCTACATCAACTTACGTTTTGGATAAAAAGAGCAAAGAACGAATTCAGATTCATACCTTACACCATTACACCATTACTTAAAATCACCGCTGCTACATTCGCTTCAATAACGTATCCCATTCCAATCTGCAAGTCATTTATACCAACAGACTCGATATTATTTGTGTGCACGTCAAATCAGCCTGTCGTCAGTGCTATGAGTTAGAGACTGGATGTCTAAATTATGGTCTCTCTATGCATATGTGTCGACCGGACTCGTTAGCAAGAAAGTTACAATTGATTGATGTGCTCAATCAAAGGGGACTGTATTCTGAACAGAAGCGACGGTTGAATGGGTTCTGGAATATGGTTGTGGTTGTGATACTTGGGAATGTATTTGTTTTGTTGAGATATTTGTTTGATATAGTAGGGTGAACCTGGTGAAAGATGGAGCAAAGCAAAAACTGATTGGAATGGACAAAAGAAGCAATGGGCGACCAGTTGCAAAGGGCGACGACGTAGTACGCGTCGCGGGGCGTCTTTGAAGGCGGCTAGCACCGGACCGCGGTAGATGGCACAAACTTTGGGCGGGAAGCAGTGTCAGCAAGCAGCGGGTGTCAGCAGTGGGTAAAATACGCCTACGGATGATGATGATGATAAATTTGGATGGAAATTAGCGCAGGACCGTGAGGAGAAACAAATGCTTCTCCAATGGATGATGTCGGTTTCTGGAGACTGTGCTGAGTACAACATGCTTGGAGGCCTAACACGGCAGAGGGTGAAGATGCCGCTGATGATTTTGTGATCATTTCTGAAGTATAAAATGATTTGGGCTCTCAAGCGTAAAGATACAGAGATCTCAAAAGATTTTCCTAGCTTAGGTTTATTTGGCCATTATTCGTAGTAGTATGAAGTTGGCAACTTCTCATGTCTTGCTTCCTTAGTACATGATGGCAGAGTCATGATGAGTCTACGCTTGAATAGGCTGAAATATATCATCACTATAAAAGTTTCCTAGGTCTCAGCCAACATTAGCTGACCATACGTCTCGTCGTCATTGGTCACTCAAAAGCAAACATTATAAGAGGACCACTGAGTTTAACACTAACCTAGATGAAAACACTTTAATGAAAAATTGGATTTTTTTGTACAGCGTTATCTGGCCAAATGGTACAATTTTCGCGTTATCTCATCTGTACACAATACTCTAGAACCTAATGACATAATATATTCAAAGGATATACGGTACAGATGCACTGACAGGCGGACATACGTACATTTTTTGTATTTATGTGAATGTGTCTGCATACATCAAATGCTTTCGAACCAGTTTTGTATGTTTGTGCGAGTTTCTACTGAATAATAGACGTTTCTAGGTTTAGCGGCTATAGTTCTAGATCTTCTTAAATTATACAGTACGTAGATACAAAGTTATTGCGTCCTGCAAAGCTTCTACAGCTACTCCTTTAGCAACGGTTTTGTCCAGAAATAATAATTATTATTATGGTAAATAAATGTACTTAAAAGGTGAGATGATTGGAATTTATGGGAGAGGCCTTTGCCCAGCAGTTGGACGAAATAGGCTGAAAAAAGGTAAATGTTCCTAGTACCATGGGCTTAACCTACAAACCCCCCTGAGAACTATCCCTTAGGGAAAACAAATAAAACGTCAAGTGCTAGTCGAACTAGCCCACCTAGGGTTCCGTATAATTGTAACCCCTAGTTTCTTGCCAAATTTCATGATTCAATGGGAAGTAGATACCCTAATAGGTATTGGTCCGTAGCGAGAATCAAAAGTATTTTTTTTTATCAACAACAAATTTAGTGTTACGGATTGCTTCCTTTACATGTAGTGTAGGTACTATAAGACCATGCTTCTTGTCAAATTTTATGATTCTAGGTCAACGGGAAGTACCCTATAGGTTTTGGTCCATGGCGAGAATCAAAAGTTTTTTTTTTTTTGTGAATAAACTACAAATTTACTGTTATTGAATTTTTCCTTCACTTAAGACCTTGCTTCCTGCCAAATTTCATGATTCTAGGTCTACAGAAAGTAGACCTAGAATCATGAAATTTGGTGAAATTTGGCCTATAGGTTTTCTGTGCATGTGATTCCCTTGTAAATTTCAAAATCTTCGGACATAAACGGCTGTAACATTTGATTGCGTTGACTTAGAAGTTTTATTTATATTTTATTATTTGACGTTAATATCAACTCGGTAATTCCAAGCGTTCCTGAGAAAGGGAGGTTGACAGACGGACAGTCGGAGAGACGGACAACAAAGTGATCTTATAAGGGTTCCTTTTGAGGTACGGAACCCTAAAAATCATGAGACAATGATAATTAGGCATGTATTTTTCGAAATGTTGTAGTTTGATTAGTCTGCAGGTATGGAACTCGCGAACGAAGTCGCGGCTACAGCTAGTATAATATAAAATATAACACTAAAATCACTTAACATTAATATTATAATCATCTAGAATTATTTATTAATTTATTACTGTATACTAATCATGGTAAATACCGTTCTAATAGATAGATTTTACAATCTCTACATAAAACCCAGTTACATATAGCTTATTTATGCTCCGTTTATACTATCTATAGGAGGTCTAAGTGTAATTATTTCACAATAATCTTGATACAAGTGAACATATCATAACATGAATCCTTTCATAACATAACATAACGAACGAGCCAGCCGGACGTGTCGATATCTCTCCACTGATTGGAAGAAATAACTAGTAGCCAGTGAAAATATATCTAATGCAAATATCTCTCGAGATAGCAAGAATAGGTATCTCTAAGAATAATACGGAATGTTTCCTTTTAGACTTTATTGACAATGAAGTGATTTCTATAGCATCAGCGAATTCAGGTAGGTTACTCTTAACTCACCTGGAATAAATATATAAATGTAGAGTTTAAACAGCATAAATTAAGAGCTCTTTTAGGCAGTATTTTTTTCAAATTTTTCCTCTATATTGCAGAAAGCCTACTTTCTTATTTATTTATTTAACACGAGAAATTGTTAAATACAATGCCAGCTAAAATTAGAATATAAAAAAAATATTTTAATCTACATTGTAGCATAAAAATATGTGTGAACAGCTGAGTATAGTTTTTCTTTCGCGCGAAGACCTATGTAGTTTTATTAAACTGTAAGAAATAAGCTCTTGCTCATGATATGTCTAAACTTATGCACCGCCCACACTATCTAGATTTCTAGAGTTTCTTGCATCTTAGGATTTTACGTAACGATTCTAAGACAATCCAATGTATGATAAGCACATACATTGGATTGTTAGCAGTTAGTCCAAAACGCGATTCCTCCAAATCGCTTTTTGTCCAATAAGCGGTTCGTCAAGTATTCATTACGCAGATCGTCCAAATAGCGATTCGTCCATAAAGCAGTTCGACAACATCATGATTCTCTCGAGGGTAGTCCCTCGAACTGCGTAACAGAGAATCTCCTCCTAGAGAGGTACGTTTAGGTACGAACCTGGTATAGTATCAAACTCCATTCCCTTCAAGGCGGTGTCATAACCTGTCATTCCGTGTCAGATACAGCACCCATATCGTAAGCTGTATTGTGCTGTGTTGACACGCTCGTGAGCTAACACACACGCTGTGCATTCGTATTTATCTAAGCATTACTAGCTTTTGTTCCCTGCTTTGTTTGTTAACTTTGCGCATAGCATAAAATTTATAAGGGCTCGTTTGTTATTTCCTAGGAACTACTGAAACTGATGCTATTTCCTTAAAGTTTGTTTTATTACATTATATTTTAAATCTTTGTGTAATTTATCCTTTTTACGTGTAAGTCTTTGTGATGTTTTTTATAAATCTTTGTGTAATTAATCATTATGTTCCAGTTGAAGTTAAGTCAGAGGTCCAACATTAGGTTCGAATATATAATAAGAATGATAACACAGTTATAAAGGCTATACATACAGGGTATACAGATTCGTGTGGGCGACCGGTAGCGCCCACGGCTTGAAGGACAATGTACCGTATACAGGGTTATTTTTAGAACACACTCAATGAAAGTGTTATACTAGCGTACAAGTACGCTAGTATAAAGGGTGAGTTGAAAAATAAAATGTGCTGTTTTTAATCTTGTAGGTAGTACTCTAATGTTTTACATTGATGCCGGAAGACATACAGACATACAAGACTATTAGTATTCCTATTATTCTTATTATTTGTATTTCTATTAGGTGGTATTGTCTCAGTGATTGTCATGTTAAGTAGATCTGCAGACACACTAAAATAAATAAAATTCAAAAAGATTTTTGAAACAGACTTGACATCTGAATTACTTAAATTTCACTTATAACTTCTAGTAATAAATAAAAATATCCCTGAAATATACCTGACTCATTTAAATAAAGTTAGCGTACATTATTTATTAAATTTTCGGTTATTTACTCAATGGATGACTGACTAAATAGCAGGAAAGTAGAAATTAGTCGATAACAAACTGGGAATATATATATATATATATTAGTGAACAAAGGTACATCCTGTACTACCCTCCCGTGTTACCGTTTGATACAGGGTACCTGAGAGGTATTACAGGTACAGGGTACCCTATAACACCTACATATATAATATACAGGGTGGTTTTTTGAGAAGGGCGGTGATGGCCAACTCTGAAACCACGAGAGTTAGGGAAAAGTCGTGAAAGGAGTCATGCCCTCGATTTATAAGAAAACAATAACTGCATATTTATTTTTTTCAAAAATCTTTTACTTTTGACGGAAATGGACCCGTTTGATTTTTGAAAAAAAATACAGCCTGTATTATTAAACTAATCGATTTTGTTGCTGATAAGGATCAATCTTTGCAAATAAATGTTGTACTAAAAATGAATGGAAATAGCAAATTTTCACTTTTTTATTTTTACACGGAAGAAAACTCACCTCCTATTTAAACTTTTTGGTCGTTATGTGTGAAGATTTGATGGAGGCCTATTTTTTTAATTAGATCTGTATTTCCAGCAAGACGGGGCCCCAGCTCACAACAGCCGTGTGGTTAGAGATATGCTGAATGAACATTTAGGGGATAGATGGATTGGCACTCATGGTCCGGTGAGATGGCCGGCAAGATCACCCGATCTCACACCGCTTGATTATTTCCTATGGGGTTACGTCAAGAACGAACTTTACAAAGCTCTTTACGATACAGTTGAGAGCTTACAAAGCTCATTGCTTGATATTTGATCGAGGATAAATCCTGTCATGATATCAAATGCAGTTAAGTCTCTAGAGAGACGTATAAACTTATGCATTGGAGTCAATGGAAACCATTTTGAGCAACTTATTAGTTAGGTAAAATTGAGATACTAAAAGTAAAATATAAAAATTTGCTATTTCCATTAATTTTTAGTAATACATTTATTTGCAAAGATTAATCCTTATCAGCAACAGAATCGATTAGTTTAATAATACAGGGTGTATTTTTTTTTCAAAAATCACTCGGGTCCATTTCCGTCAAAAGTAAAAGATTTTTGAAAAAAATAAATATGCAGTTATTGTTTTCTTATAAATCGAGGGCATGACTCCTTTCACGACTTTTCCCTAACTCTCGTGGTTTCAGAGTTGGCCATCACCGCCCTTCTCAAAAAACCACCCTGTATAACGTAAGATACGAGGTACCCGGCAACACCTGATTATCTGCATTGTCCGGTGCGCACGAGTGCTCTACATTTGAATATTGGCCGATCCTTTTGCGGAAATTAATTAATTTTACTAACTTTAGTTTGCTGCTTCGACCAACTGCTGGTTGGGGTCAGTACTTCAGTAGGTGATCAACTATCTTATGTATTGATAAATGTATTAATTATTTTACGTTTTTTAAAACGGCAATGGCCTTTATTAACAAAGAAATTTATAATAAAAACAAATGAGAACTAGTATTTACAATTGAAACAATTGAAACAAAACAATTGAACACACACAATTGAGTTACTTTCGAATTTATAATATTAGTATATTTTTATTGACAAAGAAAATTACAATTAAATAATAAAAACAAATTAGAACTAGTATTTACAATTAAAACAATTAAGCTAACTGCAGACTGTTGCAAACAATCTACAGGTAGCTCAACTGATCCATATCAATACCAGTCGGAAGCGTCCCCAAGACGCTGGCTGCATTGCCCCGCTGTATGGCAATGCTGATGGGCTGCGCCATTGTTACTTAAATGACTAGTATAGTTTAATTATATACACATATTATATAACATTATTATATAACATATGTTATATGTTAAATTAAACTATACTAGTCAAGCTGCAGCCCGCGGCTTCGCACGCTTTTTTCCGGAATAAAAGGTAGCCTATGTCCGGCCCCGGGATACCATCTACCTCGCTGCCAAATTTCACCGAGATCCGTTCAGCCGTTCTTGGGTTATAAATTGTGTAACTAACACGACTTTCTTTTATATATATATTTTTTATATGTATATGTCATATTATTATAGATTATAATAATATGACTCGCTTAATATTTGCACGCCTGCGTGCAGGCTGAATACATTTACTAAAATAGTTAGTAGTATTTTTCCGGTTAATAAATCGCTACGTTTTTGAAAATATGTTGGATATGGTTTTACAAATAGACAAACTTCCTTTATACGAGTACATATACATACATATATGCGAGAGAAAGAATCCTAAAGTTCTTGACTCTTCTTCTTGACACCTGAATATGTGAAGAAGCATAATATGTGACTTTAACGCATTACGTACTACCTGCAGCGCTATTTATGGAATCCTAAAATATTGTCGCATAGATACGTCCAGTTACCGACACACAGTTTGAATTTGGTTACGGAGACTTTAAAATAACCCTACTGTAATGATACCTATCTACCGTTGAGAGCCTAATGTGTACGTGCATTAACTTTAAGTTACGGCTCATAAAAGTCATATCACAATCACATGGACAAAATTGAGCGTAATATCAGAGCAGTAAGCAAAGTGGCTCATACACGACGCTGCAATTACTATTAAGCATAGTCAGATTGGAAACAGCTGATGAAGTTTAAAGATAGATTTATTTTATAGTTTCTTTATTGCACCGTCAAAATTTCTCAGATAAATTAACAAACAGAAAATACTAGCTAGATATATTTCGATAGGCACAATCGGTGGTCATATCTCTTTCAGCGAGCTCTTCCAGCTTTTGTGCAGTTTTAAGTTAATGTAATAAAAAAATGAGATTAAAAGGTAGACTAACAGTCTTATAATTCCTATAACTAACAGAAGCTTTGCTTGCTTTAAAAAAAACAGTATGAAAAATTTCTAGTAGGTAGTTACACATTTGTAAAAAAATCCTTAATGCTTTCTATAGTGGGGTTGTTTCGGTATGTCAATAGAAATAATAGCCAAAATAAATATAGCCCAACAAAAAATATATTCTATTCTATTCTACATAATACGCTACTTATTGAAGAAGTAAGAATAGTGTTGAATTGCATATATCAATTCAACACTATTCTATACATGTATACTAGTAGTTGAGAGCATTTATTTTCTGCCGTATTTCATAACTTGACAAAGGCTTTACTCTGATAAAAGATTTTATCGTTCTGTAACAAGCCGCTAGATAGGTAAGTAATTATAAGGGAGCCTATTCTCAGCGACAATGCTGCCTATTGTATTGAGTATGTGTTAAATGTAGATATAAGGTTTTTATTATGTTATTTTTTAAGTGCAATAAAGTGTTCATTCTATAATTCATTCATTCATTATACAGGGTGCTACGAAACATGTGTACTAAGCCGAAAGGTGCTGATTGTGGACCCCGAGGAGATCAACTTTTGTTCTATGATTTTTTTTACATAGAGACTCTTTTTCTTCGTATTCGTTTTTTTTACGAGTATTCTTACATTATTATTATGTTTTTGAAATTTCAAAGGATTTACATAATTTTTTGTGATAATTTCATGACTAAAATGTGATTAATTTCATGACCATGACATGGTTTTGCTGTAAAAAAAGAAAAAACATTTGTGAAATATTTTATAATGTTAAATAATGTAAGAGTTTGTAAAAGAACACGAATAAACAGAAAAAAATACAAAAGTTAAAAAAAAAACGAACTCCAACAATCCTTACAAGTTCCCTCACTCAGACTCACAAGTCCCCTCTTTCTGGACCCCTCGGGGTCCAGAATCACCCCCTTTCGGTACACATGTTACGTGGCATCCTGTATAGAACCGATGAAAAATGATGTTCAATAGAAAACTTTCGAAACACAAGCTCTCCAAAACTAACCTGGATGTTCTACACCTAGCTCAAAGCTATCTAGCCACTATTGTCTTAATACATTGCTCTACCTGCTTTAGTACTAGCTCATAAATGAACCTACATAAGATATTTGTTATTATAGTGCCCAAGCCCTCACACTCAGGGTAATTTATATAACTTTCTCTTTTTTTTTTAATAGGAGCTAACGGTGCTAAATTCCGAAGGAAGTCGCAAATTTTTGCGACTCCTACGTCACTTGACCTCGTGGTGTAATTGGTTAGCGCATTCCCGTACTGAGGGAAGGATGCGGAATCTCAAGTCCTGTCGAAGTCTAAATTTTTTGGGATATAATTCGATTTCTTAGAACCTACAGTATTTAGGTACGTAAACGATGTTTGTGGTTAGAAAATTAGTCTAGGAACTCCGATAAATATAAGCGAAAGTGTATTACTAATGTTAACTTTAGAGTCGTGTGGTTAGGTGCGGTTTACTGGTAGGGCATTTTAAGATAGCTTTTGCGCTATAGATTTATATAAGAAGAGAACGTATATTTCGATAAGTAAACAGAGGTATACATATTTTTTCTCATATTGCAGAGGTCTTTATCTGATTTGCGTGGTCTTGTTTCATATGGTCTTACAGGTGTTCCTGTCGAAAGGGACCTGGATTATTCTTTGATGAAAGTAAAGAGATGGTAAGCTACCATACCTCTTAATATTTGATAATCTATTGTAATTAGTATTATTTAATGCTTTTATTTACCAATTTTGTTCGACGTTTTTACAGATTTACACACAGTTGTGGTCACGGGATGACTCTTAAAGTAATGAGAGTCATAGTCCCAACGTTCCAACGTTGGGAATAGGTAAATATACGCGATAAATGCCCGTTAAATAATAAAAAAATATTTATTTTATAATCTAAGGTATTTACCTACTTTACCAATCCATTGTTTACTGGTCAATTGGACAATTACTGGACAATTACAACTAGTATTTACAACTATATCTATTTCTTAAAAATCTAAGCTGATTTGATATGACTTGACCTATTTCTGCCCTGTGAAAAAGTTATATATTTTAGAAATATCATTTATTTGCCAGCACAATACACACAATATAAATTAACAATATTGAGATTAAAATTGAATACTAAATCACCTACTTATTACATAATAAAACATAGGAACAATACGTTGAAAAACTAATTAACATTAAAAAATAACATCTTTATTGACAAAGAAAATTGCAATTAACATAAAAACAAATTACAATTTAAACTATTAAGCTAACTGCAGACAATCTGCAGGTAGCTCAACAGATCCATTTTTTTATATTTTTTTTTAATAACTTCTTTATTGACAAAGAAAATTACAATTAAAATAAAAACAAATTACAATTGAAACAATTAAGCTAACTGCAGACTGTTGCAAACAATCTAAAGGTAGCTCAACTAATCCATTAAAAAATAATAGGTAAGTAGATGACCAATGTGTGCTGCAGTAGCTGAATGGCCTAGGCTCAGCATAATGCCGACTGTTGTGAACAGAAGGCGCTGTTATTCTGCCTAGACCACAACAAGAACAAGAACAGGACCCTGCGATCACAAAATATTATTCAATATTAAATATTATTTCTGACATGCTCAGGTTTAGGAATTTTTTGAAAGACTAAGGCAGGTGACCGCTACTGTTCTCTAGGCAAGTCGAATGCTTCTTTTTAAACAACTGGTTTTGAAATTTAGTTGCCAATGCGGCCGGAGCGGCTGTATCCGCATATTGACGTCCCGCGACATGTACTTTGTCGTCGACCCGCCTCGCAACTGTTAACACTAAATTAATTAATGTAGTTTTTTAAGGTATATACTGTACATTCCATTCCACCTGCCTATCAGCACATGTCCACTAATCTGCTGCAGGAGCGGTCACGACGTAGCGTCAGATCAGCTGATTGCAGTTTTCGCGTAAGTCCAAAGATGTAATGGGGCCTGGGGGTGATACGGATTTTTTCTGTTTTAGTGTTTAGTGTGTAAAACGAAACTAAGCTTTTTTCTAGTAGTTAATCGTACTGACTTACCCGATTTATGCAAATATTTTTGTACGTATTCATTTCACTTTGTATGAAAACGAAGCGAAGTGTTTTCTTATTCGTCAAACCCAGCGATTGCATAATATATTGCCGATACTTTTATGGCGAACACTTTTGACCTGAAAAAAATACTTTCTTCTATCCGATCATTTGTACAGCACATAAAAAGACCCATCAGAAACCATAATGTACTATCTTACAGTTTTTGAAGTACCTGCTTCACTCATGTACTAATTAATTTGACGGACGACCTATTTAAATTATTCGGTAGGTACCAATTTTTGTTATCAAATAACTTACAAAGTACCTTTCTATTATACAACTTTATTTATGTTCCTGTTAGTTCTAAGCGCAACTTTTATTATTGTCGCATTCACAATGTTATGCAATGTAGTCACGAGTTCCGTACGTGTGCACTCTTATCTTACATATTTTGGCTTATCGGGGCTTTATGGGCTCTAATGATATGTGGCGGTGGGTTTGGCACATTCGTTGCTTTTATAAATCTTAAGATCGGAAGTAATTTAAAATTTCACATGCATAATACTTTTTCTTTTTGTACAAACACGCTTGTAATGAATTAAGTTTACATTTGTACAGTGCACGATTGCCTCTCGCTGTATGTGTAATTTCTCTTTTTCGTGCTCCTCTTTCTTTCTGCCATCTACCACACAAAATTGTGTCAGTAGGTACTTCCCATGAGATTTTCATCCTCTCTCACAATCCCTCTAATATTTCTTTAGTCTATCTCTAGAGTTATTTTCATCATCATCATCCTCATCATCAACCTATCTTAGTCCACTGCTGGACATAGGCCTCCCCCAATAAGCGCCATAGCGCCCTGTCTTCAGCTTGCCGCATCCAGCATCTGCCTCCAGTCTTTCGCAGATCGTCATCCCACCTGGCCGGAGGGCATTCTACACTACGTTTGCCGAGTCGCGGTCTCCACTCGAGAACAAAGTTATTATAATGATAGTTGTTTCAATTCTTTTTGTAATTATGACATTATTCCTCCTCATAGTCTTTCTAACATAATCGTTACACAGCAGTTCACGACATTCCTATCTAGCAATAATTATAGTGGGCAGATATACGGAGATCTGGCGGAAATTTCGAAAGCGGCTGACTTATAAACCACTCCACACTCAAGTATATCTAAAACAAGTAAGTTCCTAGATAATATAGCTTAAACGTGAAAGTGCAAACTAGAACAATACACGGCGTGTATGCGTAGTTAAAGGGAATGTTACAAAACAAATTGGACTCTTGTTGCGCGGGCGCAGCTAATTGCGAATGTGCGGGTTAACAGTTTACACAATTCTATTTTATTGGTGTTCCTTGAAGATACATATTAGATAAGGCACCACACCTAGAAAGTACGTTTGATCGTTATCAAGCAATGGCAACTCGTAATCGTCCCAAAGTTGGACACTGCGCCTACAGGGTGCTACAGGAAGGTAGTTTACAAAAACGTTTGAAAGTGTACCTAATACTGAAGCCTTAGAGATAAGTGACCCCCTTGTCTCGGAAAGCACGTTAAGCCGTTCCTTGGTCCTGCGCCTGACCTCTCCCCGGTCGTGTCCGTCTGCTGTCCCATCTGATTATGAGATTGAAGGAATTGAGAGTGCACTTGTGTTTAGCCACACACTTGAGTACTTTAATAGCTAGTCTCCGTTGAGACCGGCCGCCGTGGCCGAAATTCAGCTCATCACGAGTACTCCAAATGCCGAAAATCTTTGAATATAAACATCAAGAAAGTTGTGACTCTAATAAGTTGACAAGAAAATACTGCTGTCCGCTGAGTTATTTTAATACATACAATAACCAAGGTTTGAATTAGAGGGTTTGTAGTAATACATACAATAATCCAGGTTTGAATTGGAGGGTTTGTAGTAATACATACAATAACCCAGGTTTGAATTGGAGGGTTTGTAGTAAAACATACAATAACCAAGGTTTGAATTGGAGGGTTTGTAGTAAAAACTGTAACAAACCTCAAACAGAAAGTTTTCGCTGTTTACATATTTATGCGCACTAAAGCATTTCATCAATTTCCTGCAACATCTATGCGTCTCAGGAAGCATAAATAATTTCCTCATGATACATCATGACGGGTAGAGTAGAGATAGGAGATCAGAAGCCGATGGACTGTGTTGGCGGCTGCATTTAATTAGAACAGACCGGGACAGGGCGGGGTTACCGTGAAGTATCTGCACAGCTTTGGACTTGTATTTTCACTAAGCACCTCTATATTTTTAACCGACATAACAAATCAGGAGGAAATTCTATGTTCGGCTGTATGTGTGTTTGTTTAAAACCAATTTATTTATATGCATTGATTTTTCGTCAATTATGGATTTTAATGATTTTTAAAGGCGATGGCCTTTTATAACAAAGAAAATACAATCAAATAATAAAAACAAATTAGAATTAGTATTTACAATCGAAACAATTAAGCTAACTGCAAATTGATGCAAACAATCTACAGGTACATTAGATTTAGATTCTTTTGCTATTGTATAAGATATGTGTAGAGAATAATCCCGAGATGGTCCAATAAAATATTTTTTCCCGAGAGTAGGTGAGTAAGTATTTATCCCGCAAAACAGTGCAAATATTGCGTAGACTGCTCGCTTGAAGTCAGTTGCGATGCGATTTTTCGGATCTTTGCCGACAGCGAGCTTGCTGCTTACCGTAACTATGCCGCGTGGACAGCGTGCGGTCAGCACGATTTGAGACGGGACGTATGCGATCAGCACGATTTGAGGCGGGCTCTGTGGGAGTAGTGCAGCCTATGTATGCTACACCCTTTTCACCTAAATAAATGAATGTTGATCTGACAAAAAAATCACAATCAAAATAATAGAAACAACTCAGAACTAGTATTTACAATTGAGCTATCTGCAGACAATCTAAAGGTAGCCCAACTGATCCATATCAATTCCAGTCGGAAGCGTCCTCAAGACGGTTGATCAATATTGTTTTTTATTTGTTAATAAATAAGTATTTAAATGCTGGATGCGGCAAGCTGAAGACGATAAAAAGTAGCCTATGTCCTTCCCCGGAATACCATCTACCACCCTGTTAAATTTCACTGAGATCCGTTCAGCCGTTGTATTGAGGCACACACTGTGTAGACATCACTTCAAACACTATTTAGGGCTAATTACATTCTAAATTTATTTATTATTGATTACATTACTGAGAGCCTATATCTACTGTCGTATGGTTGTGTTAGACGAGAGCGACTCAAGAAAGGGGTAGATATATTTAGGCTCAATCCTAAACAGACGGACAGAGTTAGTTTCGAGTTTATAATATTAGAGTGGATTTATTGAAAATATTTACACACAAGGTTAAAACGACATTTTAGCAGTAGCCCCGCGCATGCAGCCTTGCAGTTAACTACACATGTCGGTAGCGATAACGGTGCTCAACGCCTTATAAACGAAACGTTTAATCGCTGTACCTATATCACGGGAACGTATGTGATTGGATTATCTAGTTATTACAAATAGTAAGGATAAAGTATTCTGTTGCACGTTGATTATTGGTATTTTCTTGTGAGTGTAACTTTATTTGAATGCGCTGACGGAATGGAATTATAGAAGTCGTGTCGAATTGTTTAAAACCTAGCCTAATTACCGCGCCGCCGAGTCGGACAAATCGTCAGAATTCGCATTGTCTAGTATATGCCACATGGCATCTTTCGAAGATAGAACTTATCTTCGAAAGATGCCATATTGTGACCTATAGGGAATGTTCCCTATACAACGTAAATGTTCCCTGTGCAACAGTTTCTGTTTTCTGCGTCCACAGATTTGTGACGACAGCGTTGTCACTTCTATGAGAAAACAAAAGACGATCGCCCCAGCTTTAAACAACCGAGCACAGATAGATACATAGAATATTTTCGGCCGATAATGTATTTATTGAAAACTGCAACCGTCAACTACTAACTCCAAAAATTTTTCTTTTGTACTCGGGAGAATGGTGCTTTCATTTCCTTTTTAGGGTTCCGTATCCAAAGAGTGAAAATGGAACCTTATTACTAAGCCTCCGCTGTCCGTCCGTCCGGCGTCCGTCCGTCTGTCACAGGGCTCTATCTCAAGGACCTTAAGAGGTAGACAGTTGAAATTTTCAGAGAATGTGTATTTCTCTTGCCGCTATAACAACAAATAATAAAAATTAAATAAATATCCAAATTAAAGGGGGCTTACATACAAAAAACGTGTATTTTTTTGGCTATTTTTGCTCTTCGTTTGTCAAGGCTGTATCTCTTGAACCACAATAGGTAAACACATTAAACTATCTTTAAATAAGTAACACTTCAACTGTATTAACAAAAAATTCTAAAAATTCAACTTGAAAATTTAAAGAAGTCTCCGAACTAGTGAAAAGTTGATTTTCTTTGAAAATGTTGCCTGATCTTTACGGTACGGAACCCTTCATGTGCGAGTCGACTCGCTCTTGGCGGTTTATTTACGACATCCACTGGCTGAGATGTAGGGATATACTGAGACCACCATTACATTGCATAGCACGTTTAATTTAAAATACATGCTTCTGTCCATGGCTGCGCTCTCGTAGCATGTTCCTGGATAATACGCCTAGCTTATTAAGCAGGGTTACATAATGTAAATGATTCGTTTTATTTGGATCAATGCCGTGGGGTACCAAACCACTCTAGGTTTTCAAAATATTATGAGAGTCAAAGCTACGCGTGACCCGAGAGCTTGTGAGTATCTGACGCAGCGCATCAGCATTGCCATACAGGGCAATGCAGCCAGCGTCTTGGAGACTCTTCCAACTGTTGTAGATGTGGATCAGTTGAGCTACCTCTTCATTGTTTGCAACAGTCTGCAGTTAGTTCAAGTGATGTGTTGTTTCTATTGCTTAGATGTAACTTTCTTTTAAATATTAAAATTGATTCAGGGAATTTCGTCTGATGTACTTTCAACATGGACCATACGTAAGTACTCTAAATACTATAAATAAACAAATAACAAACTTACAAATCTTCCCTCTTTATAACAAGTAGAGATTCTATTTTTACCATGTAATTCCCAAGTACCGTTTCCCATTGGCTCCGACACGTTGGTACAAAGTTAACCTGACACATTTCATCCCGCTCAGAGTTATCTCTGTCATTTATCTGCATATGTTTAAACAGGATCCTGGATATGTGGGATTAGGTTTAGACTGCTGCTTTATCTACGATGTGCTCAACAAATCATCATCACCATCATAATCACAATAGACGTCATCAATAGACGTCAACTGCTCGACATAGGCCCCTCTAAAGTACTCCACAATGACCGATTTTGCGTCCGCGTCCAGCGATTTCCCGCGACCTGAAACAGGTCGCCAACCGCCAACCCACATTGAGCCTGAAGTCTGAATAGAAGGTATAGGTTAATTTCTTTTGAGACTTAATATCTTTAATTTAAATAATTTTGTTTAAATAAAGTTGAGTGCGAATGAAAATAAATATTATGGATACCTTATAAAAAAAATATAATTTTCCCGGTTCCGTTCTGGAAATAATCGGTAATCGATTATTTGAACTTTTGTCAATTATACAAATACCGAGGCTCTCCAGGTTTTTAAAAAGTTATCTGAGCGTCTGGTCGACGCGACGCGTGACCCGAGAGCTGGCGGATATCTGGCGCAGCGCATCAGCATTGCCATACAGCGGGGCAATGCAGCCAGCGTCTTGGGGACGCTTCCGACTGGTATTGATATGGATCAGTTGAGCTACCTGTAGATTGTTTGCAACAGTCTGCAGTTAGCTTAATTGTTTCAATTGTAAATACTAGTTCTAATTTGTTTTTATTATTGAATTGTAATTTTCTTTGTCAATAAAGATTTACAAATATGTATATGTACTATAGGTACCGACAGATTTCGGTAGTTTAATGAATACCTTAAGTACTAGGTACTTTAAGTACTGTTTCAGTTGGATCGCTCTGCAAACTTCGGAGACAGGGGGGGGGAGAATAGTAAAATTTTCAACTTTTTTCTAAATATTTCACAAATATACAGAAATTTCAAAAACTGTTTTGAAATGTACAAACGATACCTTTCTTTTGGTTCAAAGAGGCTCCCTTTTTCCAAATTATTCGTCCCTTTTTAACAATTTTTCAAAAAATGTTTTATTTAGAGACTTCTCTATATTTTTCTGTGAAATATAGATATGTATGTAGATAACATACACTACATACATTTAAGATGGATCGCTGTGCAAACTTCGGAGATAAGGAAGGAAAGGTAAGATTTTTGTAATTTTTCTAAATATTTCAAAAAGTATGAAACCTACAAAAATAATCCAATACTATTTTGAAATGTCCTTTTTTAATGTATTATTTTATTAATATTTAATCAATTTTGAATCATAAAATGTATTTCAACACCGATTTACCAATGGTGACTTATAATAATTATTATGAATAAATGACTATAATGACTATTATGTCTGTCAGTCTGTCAGTCAGTCAGTCAGTCAGTCAGTCAGTCAGTCCGTCAGTTAGTCAGTCTGTCTGTCTGTCAGTCTGTCAGTCAGTATGTCAGTCTGTCAGTCAATCAGTCTGTCTGTTTGTCTGTCTGTTTGTCTGTCAGTTAGTCAGTCAGTTAGTCAGTCAGTCCTAGTATCCAACAAAATGCTGGATAAAAGCGTCTTGCCTATAAATTTTAATCATGACCAAATTAGATGCCTCCTTTAAAGAGATAGAGAGAGTGTGTTCACGCCGCAAAGCGTGACAACTTCACATCACTGCTGAGCGCGGTGCGCCTCCAGCCGCGGACGCACACCGCTAAGAAGATTCCCCTACCAGACGCAGCGCCGAACGCACGCGCACAATCTATACCCGCGATCTCGATACATCTTGTTACCTACCTGTAAAGCTGTACTTACTTCAATAAACCCGAATCGAAAATAAACTGAGTCTTTTCAAAACAAGACCTTGCTATGCATCTACTTCGTCATCTGGCTGTGCGCCGCCACCGCTCCTCGGTAAAAGCCTTTTTTTAACTGACTGTACAATGCAGCTATTTTTAATGGTGTCCGAATCGACAGTAACAATAATATTAAAATCAAAAGTGTCAATTGGGACACTGTGTCCCAATATATTTTGTCCGAATCGACAGCAAGTCAAAAATATTAGGTAGACGTTTCTAATCATAGCTAAAATGTAATGCAAGGAATAGGGTTATAGCTATTTTAGCCACGTTGAGTTGTTTTAGATCTGTCACCCTAATATTAAACCTGCCAGTCTAATTTTTGAAACATAGAATAGCTTTCGTCTATTTGACATTCCTTAATCCTAATTTTACCTAATTTTAGCTAATTCTAACAACAGAATCGACACCAACAGCTGCAGTAGTTGTTGAGATATTAAAGAGGGAAAAAGGACAAATAGAGCGAGACCGTATGAGATTCGAAACAGATCTCGAAACCCTAAAAAGTGAACAATTTATACCTATGAAACTTATCAAATCTGCTGTGTTCTTGGAATTTCGAGCCTAGAGTCTATAAGAGTCTAGACGAATACGACCTTTATGTAGTCAGAGTTAAACAACTTTTTTTTATAAATTTTTGAGTGTGACGATTTGGGCGTACGTTCTTCGAAAGTGACTCTAAATACTTACTCTACATGGAACATTTTACTTAAAAGGCACTAAGTTGTTACACTAATATTTGGACATAAAAAATATCAAAATAAGTTATTTAGTAAGTAGGTAAGTACTTACTTAACATTTAGCCCCCTGGCTAAACTTTTAGGTTAGAAACCAATTGAAGGATTACTCTATTATGCGCTGCAGAAAGCTCGCATTATTAATATCTAGAACTATTATGTCAGCTCCGGTCGTAATTATCGACAATTGAATAAGTAATCACCGTTCGAATAGATTATTCATCGAAATCTGCAAAGCAAGTGACAGGTGCGTAGCCAGTGATCGGCAACCTTCGGCTTCTAACTCCTAACTCAATAAATCCCTGCGCGGCGCCACCGTCGCTAATAGGTAAGCTCCAGCGCACCCGACACACATTCCCCCTCTTTATTAGCAATTCAGATAAGCAATATTATGGTCATAGAGCTTACTATCAATCGCATCGTTCCGTTTCACCCAGATGTTATTACCGATAGCCGGTTAAATAAACTGTCAGAATAACACAAATGAGCAACATAAAGTCAGTTGACATAATAAGCCAAGAGTTTCATATATTTGTCGTACAAATCGATCGTTTTGCCGCATTACCGTAAAGCCTTATTTGCATGTGGTATTTTGCTTTTATTGAGAAATTTATAGTGAAATTACAATTCTACTTATACAAAATGTGCTTAAGGTAAGTACGTGGTATGTGCTTTGCATATCAATACGATTGTCGTAGCTATAAGCAGTATCGTACTAATTCTTACTAAGAAATGTATTAACTAAGTAACTTTGTATGTTTTTTGTTACCTACCTAACCGCACCACAGCCACTCTCAATATGTGGTTGAAAGGAATAATTATCATTATTCCTACTTTAGTCTGAAATATTTAGAACAAATTTAAATGGATTATGGAAGGGAATGACTTAGCGCAGCTCTCTACATTGCAAGCTTGCAAAATACATGTACTCGTAGGTATCTTGAGAAACCGCACGTTTCAGTCCAAATAAGATACGAACATGACACGTATTTCATTATATTGTTAATAATAAAATTTATTTAATTTAATATAACCAGAATAATGTAGGTGTGTTTACCACATAAAATCAATACCTAAGCTACCAAACTTAGATATGTACTCGTAACTACTCAAGCGTTAAAACCTAATTCAGCTCCTACCTAACAATGTTTTACTCACTCAACTAATCTGTTGAAATAATTCCGCTTGGACAAGTTGCTTTGTCTGATCTCCGACTGATATACTAGTACTTGTTTACGGTTGTCCATGCCAGCAACATGTAGTTTCCACCTTTCACTGGATTTATATGAATAATTCTAAAAGCCTTTGTTATTTGCTTTTGCTGTTAAAATTTGAATAACGGGCTTAAAAATATCGAAAGATATGTTAATAAATCTGTATGTTAACTTGGTTACATATTTGAATACAAAAATAATAGTACAGTAACTCCATTCTGAAAATAATAGGGTAGGTACCTAGAGCAGGGTATTTACTACACAAAAGATATCGATGTATTGCAAAGAAACGAATTGGCATTAATTGATGATCAAGTCAGCAGAGAAAAGTGAACTTCTTGGCAGCTCTGTTGTTTTCTTCTATAGTATCGCAATCTTTTCGCGGAGTAGAGCGCCCTGAACTCAAAATATCTATAATACAAAATAGGTTTCTATATAATAGTTTTCATTGAAAATGTGCTAAATATGTGTGCATGAGTATGCAGCGTTTATTCAAATAAATTACCTATATTAAACACAATAAGTAAGTTTAAGGCAGCCATGTAGCAAAGCCTACATTATTAATGCATAGGACCTTGACCCACATAGCCAAATGTTGGCGACCCCTCTATATTCATTAAGATCCGATCCAATGATTGGTCCGCAACCGGGCATTGATCAGATACGAGCATATGCAGATTTGAACACACCCCCTCTCTAAATATGGACTCCTAGTCCACTGCAACTGGCTTCCAATAAACATAGCTAGCTAGATTATGGATAACCTGTGCTTAGATCTATAATTACAAACCATACCGTTGGTAGGCAAAGATCCAAATCCATCCTAGTTTACGAATATTGGATCCGGAAAACAATACAGAATAATTTTATATCAACCATGATAATTAAGGAAATAAATCTTCAGACTTTCACTGCCCAGTCTCAGCGGTGCGACCCGCGTAAGCGCACTGCGGCTACAAGCATTGCTAGATCCACATGTGAGCCATGGGTGATGAAAGTGTTAGCCTAGACGACATTGGCTTGATTTTACAGGAGCTGTTTTTGAAAAAGTAGTTCAACCTTTTGAAGAAGTAGTCCGTTCTCACTACCTACAAACCTAATCCATCGGTGGATCAGAGTGGAACTTGAAGTGGAAACTAACCTAACGGTGGATCAGAGTGAAACTTGAAGTGGAAACTAACCTATCGGTGGATCAGAGTGAAACTTCAAGTCGAAACTAATCCATCACCGGATCAAGCTGGACAAAAAAGTGGAAACTGATCCATTAGTGGATCTGCAAAGTGGATGAGAGTGGAATAGGGCACTTTTTAATTCTAAAATTTACATAATGTCCACTTTCTAACGACCTGTTGTCATCAAAAGTTTTGTACAGGCAAAAATTGGACTCTTACAATACCTCCACGCCAATCACAGTCACAGTTCAATCTAGAAAAGGAAATCCTAACATGCTTGTATTTTGACTGACATTTCCTAGAAACCTATACGGTACACGCCGTTTCCTAATTAGTACGTACATTCAGATTGATAAGGCTTATCCTACGATGTAGTGCCAAGCCACAATTAATACTGGTTTTCCAATCAATTCCTTTCAATCAACGGTAATCTAGTAGAGTCGCCAGTGCAAATAGGTTTCACCTTGTAAATTTTGCTAGTGAAGTAGTAATTATTGCATAAATGACTTAAAATAGAGAAGATCAAATATAATGGTGCATATGTTCGCCGAGTCATCACAAATTAAGTTTTTCTAAAGGTGAGTACTAGAGCATTTGCTAGACATTTGCATTACAATGTAATGTAATGTTCTTACGAATGGTACAATACAGACAAATACTCAGTTTCCTAAAACATTTCAATGTAATGTAATGTTCTTGCGAATGCTCGACGCCGTGTTCGACGTAATGCTCACGGCGAGCGAACATTTACCTGTAACATTACTTTCTGCCTTGCGTACATTTTCCTTCGGCCCGCGCACCTGACTCCCCACCGTCTTCAGTCACCAGCGTTCGTGCCTTTGCTCGATAAAATGTTACATCAAATCGCTCGTTGCTTTTTAAAATCATGTTGTAACATAACATCGAGCGTCATGTTCGAACTGTGGTTCGAGTAAATTTAAAAACAGCGAAAGCTCGATGTTCTGTTACTAGTAAATGCTCTAGTCTAGTCTATACTCAAACTTAAGTTTTACTAAGCGAGTGAGTCTGGTAGGCGTGACGATCGCAGCGTAAGAATCAACTTTCGGCATTTTCGGCACGCGAGGTAAATAAACTATTTGCTTCTATCTTCTAGATATATTTCTGTGATTCATATTAAAAACGTACACTGCGTACGCGCCGATTCCGATTCAGTGGACACACAGCTCTATCATCATCATCATCATCATCATCAGCCCGAACATAGGCCTCCCCCAAACAACGCCACAAATAGCGGTCCTGAGCCGCCTCCATCCATCGACTCCCTGCGACCGCTACAATGTCGTCGGTCCATCAAGTGGAAGGTCTTCACACACAGCACAGCTTTATAGTGACTAGATTATCCCTGAGGAGGTAAATTATTCATGTACCTCATACAAAGCAGCGGGAAGCTATTCAACGATATTTTTTCACCTCCACCTTCCTCCAGCTCATTACCGTAACCATGTTCTAATGGGTCGATCAAATCACGCAGTGGACTGAAACTGACCACCAAGGATACGCAAAAACTGTAAATGCGCTTTTTGTTGGGTTAGTGTGGTGTGGTTGTAGGTACAGATAGTGTGAATGCAATGATTTTTGATTCAGCTATATTATATATATTATTTTTAAAAGGGTTTGAAGATTTTCGCCCTAACATTAAGGTAAGTTAGGTTATTAAGGTTAGAACTGTTTAGATATAAGGGCTGTTGATTTTGTTAAACAATAAAAATAAAAATAAATAAATAAAATAAACATTAGTTACCAGTTTGCTTTTTTTTTCAAAGTGGCCGCACTTTATAAAAATTACATATTTGGATAGAAGACACGAAAACAAATAAAAAATGTTGCATAACATAGTGCCCTAAAGCGTCAGGTTTCTGAGATATTGAAGAAAAAATATAGTTATTTTCATATGTGAATATCTCATAAATTTGACGCTTTAGGACATTATTTTATAAGGTACTTTTTATTTCTTCTAGTGTCCTGTATGTTGTTCTATATCCAAACTAGCTGCAGCCCGCGACTTCGCACGCATTTTTCCGGAATAAAAGGTAGCTTATGTCCGGCCTCGGGATACCATCCACCTCGCTGCCAAATTTCACCGAGATCCGTTCAGCCGTTCTTGAGTTATAAATAGTGTAACTAACACGACTTTCTTTTATATATGTATATAGATATATAACTTTTATTGTGCGCGGCGGTTTTGAAAGAAAATACAAACATTAGGGCCACCCTATACAAAATCTTCAAACCCCTCAAATTTTCTTTCCATATGGGAAGCATAGAGCAGTTTTCGGCTATCGACAAAAGGAGCCGAAAACTGCTCAATGCATATGGAAAGAAAAACTCGGGTGGACCAGGTAATAGCTGATCAAGACACGGGCAGTTGCAGTGCAAGAATTGACCCCCCCCCCCCCTACTTAACCCGGGGATGTCGTAAGAGTCGAATGCACATTTCCAAGAAGGACGGAAGGCCCGTGTGTTTTTTAACACCATCTGCGATAATCCGCCTGCCACGCGTGGTGATTATAGTAAAACCCTTGTTTGGGGGGGCACGTTCAGCTGTGGACAAATGTGGGTTAATGAGGATTGATCACTACAAATCGCAAAATAAAATAATCAGAATAATAATGCATCGCCGGCATCGCCATAAAAAATACCCATGCTAATAAATTGATATAAACCACTCCCGATAAAACTTCCATTTATCATCCTTTTATAGCAACCTATGTGGTTTCATATTCGAAGGTGTATTATTCTTCCAAAAGACAATAATTCACGCATTCAAATTGCACTCTGCCATTTTTTTTATCGCGTGTGTTTCGCGCCTTCTTCTACTGTGGGCGCGTCCCTAATAAAATTAGGCTTTTTGTGTAGCTATAGGAATTATTAGATAGGTGAAAAAATTGTTATAAATTAACTTTAGAAACAAAACTTCTAATTTGCCTAGGTTAACGAAATTTATAAAGAAAATAACAATATTTTCTTTATTAATTTCGTTGTCTTTCAGAATTTATACTCAGTACACTTTCAAGATAACATTTTTGAACTTCAATTAGAGTTAAAAAAAATCATTTTTGAACTTAAATTAAAGTTAAAGTAAAGCTTATTAATAAAAAAAATTGTTTCAAATCGTAGACTAAATACGAACATGAACTGCCATTAAAACGCAAATAATGGAAATTAATACTGAAACAGCCTGTTCAGCAACAAATTCTAATAAGATACTGTAATACTTAAAGGGCTTCAGGACAGATTCTAACGAGAAATACATCAAAAGTGATACGCTTAATGCACTAACGAGCTAGCCGTACAGCGAGGCTCCATTACACAAAGTCGGCGACGACAAAGAATAATATGACGTCATTTGCGACTCTACCCTTTTGCAGAGTAAGCAATTTTAACTGTAGCCAGCGGTTTAGTGTTCATGCTAGTGGGTTTATTTGGTTTTTATATTTCATGATAATAATGGTTATTGCATAAACTAACAGTAAATAAAAGAAATCACGCTTAAAGCCGTATGCGTACCCTTAATTAATTACAAGCAATACATCTTTGATTTCCATAGTTTCTAAGGTGCTGTAATTTTAAAATTTTACTTTAATTTAAAATTTTTAGCACATTTTGTTTATGTCAGGATAAACATTCTACGATCATGGTCAAGTCAAGTAATCAAGGGTAAATATTTTTCCCCTATATATTACATATTGTTTGCCGCCTCTAGCTGCTCGTAGGTCTACAACACACGGACCATAAATTGTAGGATTCGTTTCTTGTCTTTGCCTCCAATGTTGATTTAACATGGTTTTAGTCTTATTGATTCTTTATTACGTAAATATACGTGTATTGTCCTATCGCACGCAAATGTTTAATTAATAAAAGGTGCTGGATTTTTGTTTTGATGTTTGGGTGTGATGTGGTAATGTATTGTTTATTAACTTCTGTTCCTGGCTTCGCACGCGCTGTATTGGGGTAAAATGTAGCTTTATGTTATCCAAGGTTCAGAACTTCTTGCATTAAAGTTTGAGCCCCATCATCAGTTCAGTTTTGGCGTTATCTGGTAACAACATCACATTTCAAAAACGTGTGAAAGCTATGAACATCGATGTAAGTAATAATTTGGCGTGTTTAAAAAACGATAAACTGACTTAAAATTCCGGTTGATACACATCTATGTCTCGAACAAACGAAATCACCCCTCCCTTACTTTCCCTGACCGAAGGTCTATGTTCACGTCCAAAAAATTTAGTTTACACTGGCGACATCTAGTTATAGTTCCAGTCTAATTTAGTTTGATGACACATGGATGGAACTGTTGACGCCCGTTGCCATGGAATCCATTGTTCGTGATTCTACAATAATATTGTTGTTTTTTAAGTTTAACGGAATAAATCCCTACTCTAAATCCCTCGGGAATAATTTTTTTATGGGAGCACCTCTGAATCATTCTTTATACAATAGTGAAAGACTGAGTAAAATCGTTTACCCGTAAGCGGAGATAGGTATCAAGTAACATACATACATAACTATACAGAGGAACTGAAAACCTCCTCATTTATAAAGTCGTTTAAAATAGGGGAGATGAGGTACTAGCTTCTCGAAATTGGAAGGCTCAAATTAGGTGCAATTCGGTCCACCCACCTCAGTCATTGTCAGACCGGCGTTCCTGTTACGCGTGCTTGCTACGACGTACTTTAGTGTGATTTATTTACTAAATGACTGCAGCAATGCCCTCGTGGTGATTTATTATAATTATTGCCCAAGATTGTAAATGTAACTGTGAGTAAGTGTTGGACACAGGCTAGTTGTTGAGTAAGCGCTGGGAGAACGTACCATATCTACAGATTTGACTTAGATCCAGAAATTTTCGTATTAGCATTCATAATCATAGGATTATGAATGCTAATACGAAAATTTCTGGACCTGAAAAAATATCAAGTTACTTTTCTAGCTATCCTATAAGACTCATGCTAATAATTCTGTTAAAAACTACTTTGTCATTATATTGTCTTCAGGCCCAAGAATCGGTATTCCTGGTAAAGTCCTGTGACGTCATAGTTTACGAAACAGTTGCCAATTAGTCGAACTTCCAGCTGAAAGTGCCGGTAATAAATCGAGCGTAATTTTCTGGTTGTTAGCAAGTCGTGTCTATTATCTACGTACATCTATGTGGCGTTGTACAAGTTTGGTTGAAACATCTCGTTTGGTATGTGCCTGATTTGTTTCAAAGAAGGAAGTTAACAAGGGAGAATTTTGGCGGAGAAGTGTCTATGTTACAACAATTATTATTAAATAATTAAATAGGCGGCGGGAAACAGCGCAGGACAGAGAAAAATGGCGACTTCTCTTACCGGAGGCCAAGAAACACTTCGGGTCGCTGATTCATACGAGTAAGTAGTTAGATAGGCAATAACTACTCTTGATTTCCATTGATGGAACATTGCGCTATATCCATATATTTTAGAGAAAATTTCTTCCTCTCGGTTTTTTTACTGATAATAATAAAACGGGCATTTTACACAAACATTTTTTGATGGCAATCGATCCTGTTTCATATACTGATCAAGAACTTCTATCGGACCAACTGAGGTTGGAGGACTAAAAAGTCAAAAATACCGATTTGACTTTTTAGTTTTTTAGCTTTTACCGAAACGCTTTTTCCATACATTTACTCCCCCCCCCCCTTACTGTCCCGTCCAAAAAATCCACCCCGTATACAAGTACTCAATGACAAAAACTGTGATTCAACGAGAAAATAATTTCAGAAGTTGCATTTAATTTATTTTCACCTCTATCTTCATAAATAAAGTTAGGAAAGTTAAAAGAAGAAAGATAGAAACGAAAAAAACGTCCTCCTTAGATACATCGATATTCGATCTAATTCGCCTTCTGCTCAAAACCTTTAAAAATATTGCGAATTATATTTTATGTTAACTAACTTCCGATTGTTATTAACTTGTCTACCTACACATCTACCATCATAATGAAGTAATTTATCATTTCCCGTAGGTACACATTTCCTATTCATTAGCCAAAGGATCTGCAGGACCACAATCAGGCGGCAACAAAGAGACGTCCCATACAAATCCAGTAAACGACGGGACCAACGCCACCCATATTTTCAATATAACGATGTTTTCTAGATTTAGCACCGGGAGCATTGCGCTGCCATTCACATATCCAACTTACTAATTAAGTCAACATCCACGAAGAAAGCTGTAACTTTGACAATGTTACCCATACGTAACAGGCATGCAAGAAACCAACGAAGCAAAACCTATCAGAACCAGATACTTCAAACAAAGTAACAGAAGCTTATCCAGGGAAAGAGGTCTGGAGCTCTTGGGTGGTGTAAAAAGCGCGCCGCGGTCATAGATCTATGCCTATTTAGACACGTCCAAATGCGCAGCAGTGGCGCCGCCATATAGAGTGAACAATAGTGTACCAGTGACAATCGCGGTCGCTCTAACCTCATTATTGTGCCATGTGTGACTCGACTCGCTCGCTTTAGGAAAATGAGTTATGAATAGGATGCTGGGTATTGGTTAATTTATACGTAGATGTGGAATTCACGCTGGGTTATTGTGCAGGCGCGCAGCTATGTTGCGATCCAATTCCTAGTATAATTTATTAGTACCATATACTAAAAAGCTATCTACTGTATTTTCTATAGAAAATAGTTTCTTAGGACCATTGGATTTTAGTTACCTCTCATTCTCATAACCAGTAAAACTCAAACAAAGCAGTACAGAACACTAAAGTGTACAACAAAGAGCATAAATTCATCGCCATAAACCAATGAAAATTTCTAACACAGAATAAAATTGCATACGCACAATAAAACCATCGAGGAAAAATATTTTTTCCTATAGCAAAGCATAAATTTCACCCAACGTACTTTCACTAACGACTTGATAGTGTACTATCTCATTAGGCGACCTCACTGCGACAGACGTTTTACGTCATTAAATATGTAAATAGTTGGAATACGGACGTCTATTCAACTGACATGTCGACGTCGGCTCTGTAGAGTTATAGATCTATGGTAGCTGACGATTTATTTTCGTGCGGTTCTTGCAGAGAAATTGTGTTATTCTATACTTACCTTTTCAAGTATTGAATACTTGCGAGATAATTCAATACATCATAAAGAGATTAAAATTAAATTCAGCTTAATAGTTGTTATATAATCGTGCTACAATATAAATCACATCACACTAATAAAACAGATGCGAAAGTATGGATGTTGGATGGATGTTAGTCATCTCTTCACGTCAAAGCTACTGAACAGATCCGGCTGAAGTTTTGCATACAGTTAATTCTAATTCTGGAATCAAACATATGCTACTTTTTATCTCATCTGTTCCCATGGGATATAAATCACATTTAAACGTTTCCATAGAAACAACGCGTACGAGGCCGCAGGCATATACTACTAGTAATAAATAAGTCGGTTAAGGTGGTTAGCGACGCTTCACAATCTAAGAATCAATTGTAATTTTTGAGTCTATTGACATTAAGAGATTTTTTACTAAAATCAACATTATGTCGATAGACTCTAAAACTACAATTGATTCAAAGTTTCTTTTAGCAAAGATTCATAACAAACGGCTTCCAACAATGTGCGCAAAACCTCTTATCTGACATCTAAATTACTTGTAAAATCTAGGAAATAGTAAAAGCTATTTTTTTATCGTCACTGCCCCTGCTGCACAATACCAAAGCAACAAAAAAAGTTTTTGGCGCCTAAACTATCAGAAGTAAAATTATTAACAACTAATATACTAATACAGATACTAATATAATATGGGGGAAAAGCCTATGTTAGGTTTAACTAGACACATAGTTGTCACCAGGCAGGAATATTATAAATTCAAAAGTAACTTAGCCTGTCTGTTTGTCAATAGATAGAGATCGAGATAGAGAAACATTTATCAACGAACACAACCCTCATACAGCACAGAACAAAAATAGTACATAACTTACAAACAATAAATTAAACATAAAATACAAAAATACCTACATGAGAAAAAAATACAAATTAAGAAGAGAGTAGGCATCAAATTGTCAATCTGTCTGGCTCTCTGTTACGTTTTCACGCCCAAACGGCTGCACGGATCTTAATGAAATTTGGCAGGGAGGTAGACGGTATTCTAGGGACGGATATAGGCTAGTTTTTATTCCGAAAAAGTGTGGCAAAGGCAGCAGCCAGTTAGTTTATAAGTAGCTATCTAGTTAAACAATGGTATATCTCCGTATATCTGTGTTGATAGTGCAATAAAGTTATAATATAACTATCTATCTATTTATATAGGTAGCTTATAAATATTTTTGAAACGCTATTCCTAAATTAAGGCGATTGTTTGCCGCACACTAGCGCCGCCACCTATTTTTACTTATTATTACGTTAATCACATGAATTTTCAAAAGTCCATTGTACAGTTTGTGATACCTATCTAAAAAATAGTTAAGTTTCGTATAATTTAGACAGAGATGCGAAAACAGAGTTTGGTGGCCACCAAGATCAACTTTGCATCTCTGCCTAACAAAAGAACAATATTTTATGGACTTTAAAAAAAGGTTATGATAGTATCACAAACTATACAATGGATTTTTGAAAATTTCTGTGTTTAAAATGGCGTCGTGGGTTGCATTATTATCTAAGATCATCATATTATTATATATACCTAATCTAGTTATATAACTATACATTTTGTAGCTTTTCTTGAAGAAATCAAAATTTATTTAACGTAATAATAAGTAAAATAGGTGGCGGCGCTAGTGTGCGGCATACAACCGCCATAAACTGTTTGCCTCAACATTATATTCGTAGATCTACACAATCCTCTATCTCATTGACTATAATCCGAGTCGTGCTCACAATTTTAACAGATATCTCAGTATTAGCCGTGCATTGCCTGTTTTACGTCGCATGTAGTCGACTAACGTATTAATACATCCTGGACATACACATAGTAACTAGACTTAAGAGGGCGCAATGCGCGCCATAAGATTGACTCATTAATAGCACTCCTGTACAAACCTCTGTGGTTTTTAGGTGTTATTATTAGTTTTATATTGTAATAATCTTTTAGAAGATAAATAAATAAAAAAAAATAAAAAAAAAAAAAAAAAAAAAAAAAAAAACGGGGTAAATGCAAAAATGTAGTGTTTGCTTATTTATAAGAAAACTAAACAACTTATGAAGAAACTGGTTTAAGGAACCAAATAATTAGTAAGTCCTACCTACCTACGAATCAAAACATAAGTCATTTCAACAGACCTGTTCCTGAGATCTCGACTAAATTATGTGCGAAACAGTGCACTTTCATGTTTTTTTATCTATCTTTTTGTCTCAATCGTTTTTTTACTTTTTAGGAACCAAAGCAAAAATGTAGAATTTTATGTAATTCGAGTTTTTTATCACGGGTATCCCGAAAGTACTGAGATCTAGGCCAAGTTTGATAACCAAACCCGTTAATGTTCGCCCCTTAAGGTCATCCTAGTTATAGGTACTTATGTTATTATACGGTATGTTACAAGCATCCTGCTTAATTGTAAACTATAACACCCTAGCTGCTGCCCGCGGCATCGCACGCTTTGTTCCGGGATAAAAAATAGCCTGTGTCCGTCCCCGGGATATTGGCCTAGCCTATAATAACATAAGCCTATAATTCAAAGAAATAAATATAAATAATGCTAGACAATCATAGCAAATGAGCTTGTGTTATGGGTACTTCTAGATGAGTGATATACATAATACAATACATTACATATGATATATATTTTTTATTATACTTACATAGAAAATACCCAGAACACCCGGAACAAATATTTGCAGATCGTACAAATATTTGTCCCAAGGCGGGAATCGAACCCGCAACCTCCTGCGTCGCAAGCGAACTTTCGCCGGCCGCGCCACATCGCATATTACATAACTTACCTAGAACCCGATAATAAAACTACCATTTAAATTACGTTAGTATATTCATAACCAACAACAAAGTTAAACGGACTATTTAATTAAACGTCAATATATAAACAATTTGATATATGCAGCGTTATTTATCAGAATTGTATATATTAAACTGCATAGATTAGCTTACACGATGTGCAGTGCAGTTTGTATGGTAATGCTGTTAGTATTTCTATTACCCACAAATACCCACAAATGTTGAGAATGCCATAGCTTAGATTAGATTTGAAGGCAGTTACTATCTTAATATATCAACAATAACAAGGGTAAAGTCCGGATACCAGTCCGGATGTACCCTAGGGTACCTACCCTAGGGTTTTTGGGAGGCATCATCCCCAGGATTCATGTCCAAAAATCCGATTAACCAAAAATCGCGATCAAGTTTGGTAAGATTCATTGGTAACCTAGAAGTAAAGTAAAAGTAAAAAGACTTTATTTAGGAACTTAAAGGCGCAATAACAGAAATAGGAAGCGATGCGACCAGCTGAATTGGCAGCGGGACAAATATCACCAGTGAAAAAAGCTTAGGGCAAAATCCGGATAGTCACCTATCCGGATTTTGCCCTAGGCTTTTTTATCCCTATGTCCTATTTACCCCAAGGCCTTTCCTGAGGTTCAGTCCCAATTTCATAAAGATTTCTTCAAATAAGATTCCTATAAGATTTCATTTAGCCGTATAGGCGTGAGAGACATCGGCCTATAAACAGCCCCGGTTTGGTATAGCGGTAGTATGGGCCTCCCCTCCGTTGGCGTCATTCTTTGCAGTCTATCTAGGCTAACCCTATAAAACATATGTATGTCTAAAAAATCTAATAATTCTTCTAATAATCTCTAATATTTTTTTGCTGATTTATATGCGTCATCCATCTTTATCGCTTGACAAGTTGACGAGTGCCTCGAAAAGGATTATTTTTAGGTACCATTTTCTTTGTCAATAATGTTAGTGTAAAGTCTGCAACGTTTTTATTACCCTTTCCACAGTGTCTGTTCTTAAGGTCGATCAATCAATAATCGTATCAACTGTTTTTGTGGGCATTTAGAAATATGTAGATTTTTAGCCCAGTCTCTTATTTTCCCAAATGTTCCAAAAATTCAAATTGAGTTAGTTTTTTCATAATAGAAAATGGTTACAATTTGCGGCAAATTACTTTTCCACTAGTTTTATTCCTTGTACCGCAGAAAAAAAAATAAAACCACAATATAATTTGAATCTCGCGCCAACACGAAACGATCAACATTAATGAGCCCATATGTGGCACACGAGACTGTAAAACTGCCACAGCCTTTTATCTTACGACCCATGTTCCAGCAGTAACATATCAAGGCCTATATTTCCATCAGCTCTATCGCCCATAAATTAAGATAGAACATTCTAGAGGCGATAATTAGTGCGATAGAGACAGCTTAATGTACTGTACTCGTTTAATTTATTCTGTCCGGCATGAAAGTGTCACTTGACTGGTGCCTACACGGTGGGTATCGCGTGGTTGTTGATACCCGAGCCTATGGGTAGTAACCTGGGGCCAAATTCTGCTAATCAATCACTTTACTATGGCTAATGGTTGGTATCGTCCCAGATTTGTCCAAAGATGAAAGAAACTCTAGATAGTGCGTGCGGTGCTATTTGCACGGAGATATTGATGGAATGGTTTCAACCTTGACACTTTTGACACGCGTCCCTCCATCTGTAATTTCTTTCATCACAGATAAAATGTTAAAATGTGTAATTCTAAGACCATTGTTATAGTGAAGCGAATAATTTAGTGGAATTAGGGCCGCGGAGTGGAGCCCTATGGTTCGTAACCAGCTAGGTACATGAGCAGATTAGTGAAAAAATTGTTTGGCATGATGCTGGTCAATCCAGATGAGTGTATGACTACTTTTGCCGCTCATTGGCTGCAGTTTGATTACGAATAGAAAACAAAAAAAATAAACCAATCAGCGACGAAAATCGTAGGAGTGATACACTTACGAATACATTTTAATTGACCAGCTGTGTGCGTAATGAGTTTTTATGTTGTCTTTTGCGTTTGAAAGTCATCACGGATACTTGTATGGATACACGGATTCCACACGTACGTATGCGTCGAGTGATGGAATAATTTTATGTTCTAGCTTAAGGTATTAACCATGATGATATAGGCAGTAGGCGGCAGTGAAAGAGGCCATGAAAAATGCAATTTATGGAAAGAAAGGTAGTAGTTTTTTCTAGAACTTTTCCCCACGTGTGAGATTGCATTCGCTAACTGTTAAAATTCAGCTTTTACTCCCGCTGCTGCTGTTCACCCAAAATGCTGCCTAGATGACAACATGTTATAATACCGTAACATTGTGACAGAAAATAACGTAGAGTAGTTGAACTCACGTAAAGGCCGCGGAATACGCAAATTGCTTTACTCAACCAACTCAACCAGAGGCGTGGCCAGGATTAGAGTACCGCAGGAACTAATAAAAACGCAGGCCGCTTAGTTCACAGGGAATTGCCTGAAAATTACTTGGTTCCTCAGATGTTTTTGTTTGGTACAGTACTTGTTACTGTATCAAACATAAGCATCGTGGGGTAAAACCACAAGTTGTTTGTCCGTGTTGACTGTAGCAGTACTGTAGTACTTAGTCAACACTCATCGTCATCATCTACAGCTGGATTTTACCCACTGTCAGCCAAAAAGCCTTTCAAAATTACTGGCGTCCACCACGGTCCTGCGGTAGCCGCATCCTTCCGCCCCACGATGTTTACTTTGTCACACCGGACACTACAAGTCTTTAAACGCATTCACTGCCCAGCCTCGGTGGAGCGCAGAGGCGCGCTGGCGCTACACGGAGCTGGAAATGGGCAAGTGTGTCGTGGGCTATGAAAGTGTTAGTTTAGTTTAGTTACTCGCTATCGCGTTGCTTGACACGTCATCACCACGCATGTCAATGTCCCACCTCCACCTCCACCTCCACAGCCTATATTGGTCCACTGCTGGACCCAGGCCTCCCGCTGCTAAGCGCCTTATTGGCTTTTATCTCACGGGGGGTAATGCCCATAATCCCCACGCTAGGCATGCGGGTTGGGGATCGTACTGTCAATGTCGGGACATTGACAGTCCTCCGCTATGTTTAAGTTCCATGACCTTAGTTGAATATCGTATAGTGACGTCCATCGTCACTAAACACTTCAATGGCCGATTCTTTCTAGAAAAAGGTTGTTGTACCTACAACAACCTTCATATGCTGCATCCGATTTAACTTTAATATCACCTCAATACTGGCACATGCCTCTAAAAAATTAGTAAAAAACAAATAAAAAAACGCCGTGCATTTTTAAATTCAAAATTGCATTCAAATTTTCACTTCAAGAACTCACTCTTGACGATTTTTTCTCGGCTAAAATTAGCCGCCGGATTGTTATTGGTTAAATTATTCCAGCGGCGTTCGTTGGCGATAAGTGAATTCCTCGATCGGACTACCTTCTGCTGGCGTGAAGACGTGTTTTTATATTATTTACTACTTGTTCATACTCTACTGTGTTTAAGAAGTTCACAGCAAAGTTTCAGAGAGAACTACGAGACCGAAACAAAAAACGGTATATCAGTTATTGGAATTGAATCTAAATCCAGTATTTTGAAAGCTTGCTCAGTCATGGATATATGCTTGAGTGACGTTTATGCCATAGAAAAGCGTTACTTAAGTATAGATCGATGACTGAGCAAGCTTTCATAATACGGGTCTAAGTATATATGTTAACTCTCCCACTTTTACTACCTAGTTGAAGTACCTACCACGTTAGCTTGATAACCTTTGTGAGAGAAAAAAAAGCTTTATTTTCCCACTAGCTTTACTATCTGTGAGTTCCGCACCTTTCCTAGATAAACGAAGTCTTTGCCCTTCACACCCTTCATTCGATCGTCCTCATTGCCAAATTTCGTCAGGATCCGTTATGCCAAGAAATAGCTATCTATTTTACCTTTCGTTAAACTGATTCAATATCGATTGTTGTCTTTATTGTTATTGTTATTACGCTCACTTCAATCTAGCGTTTCTTGGCAAAAAACTACTAAATGACAAGGAAATACGATTGCTGCCGTAGGAATTACAAATTAAATCTAGAGTGGCTAGTAGTTGTATTAAAATGAAGGCAATTATCTATAATTATAACATACTCGTAGTTACCGACCACTTTTAACACCTTTTCATAGCATAACATATCACCCAATTTACAACCTCCCCTCAAATTATCCATCCACTAAAATTCAACCCTATACCAACTGGTTTAGAGTATAAATTTGCCGGCCATCAATTTTAGTTTTGTGGCACAATAAAATAACTATTTAGAAACAAAACCGCAATTTTGATAGTTTGGATGAGTTAGTAACGTGTTATTTTCACGTTATTGTCACGTTTCAGTTAGTGGAGTTAACGAAATATTTATAGTTCTCTGCGTAAATGGTTCTATAATTCCTTACAAGTTACAGGAAGTTTGTTTGTTCGAATCCTAAACATTGGTTACCGTGAAATACCGTGTAATCTTAAATTATTTATTTATTTTATTTATTTATGTAATTAGTACGGTCTTAGGCCAATTATACTAATTACAGGGCTATACTAATTAGGTTTTAATATTAAATATGCCTAGTTAAATTAAGTAGGTCCATAATGCTAGAAATAGTGCATACCTATGTCAAATAATAACAATGATCAAGCTTAATTAAATTATCCTTAGAAAGATTTAAGTCATTAGATTGCAGTTATATAGATTTAGGAATTAAATATGTATATGTTAAATAGGACAAAATTTAAAAATAAAGTAAAACATTTGTCAAAAATCACATTCACAAAAAGTTACGTAAGCATTATATTGATGTCAGTAATGTCGCTAGATAGTTTTTAGACTTTTTGATTATTGTCATTATTATATTTTCTCTAATAACTAACGAGATAAACTAAACAAATAAATGGTGTCCAAACATGTGCCCAAAGAGGGGTAACAAACCTCGCTAAAAATAATGATTTAAAAAAAAAATACCTCGCTAACTTTTTACTGTCAACTATTTTCTCTCTCTACTTATCTTCCTAGTGTCTTATGTAACCCCGTTAAATAATACACCTTTGAAGGCCGAGTCCACTACGTATCTGAGACGTGACATGAACCAAGTTTTTGAACCCTATTTATGAAGACGTTTCTATGGAACCTCGCTCGACGCGGCAAGTCTGACGACTCACCATACGGCATTTGGTTCTATCAATTCCTTCAACTTTATATTCTCAAACCGAATGGTCTGTTGCGTGACGATGGTAATAGGCCCGATGGCATGACACTAGTCCCATGGGAGTCGGGGAGGCCGGTTGTGTGGGACGCTACATGCGTCAACACACTTGCGCGTTCCCATCTTCCGAGGACATGCTGGAACGGCGGCAGATTTGGCCGAGGATCTCAAGAGGCGCAAATATGCAGGTCTCGACAGAGCCTACTTCCTTTGGGGTCGAGACCCTTGGTCCGTGGGGTACCGAGGCTCTCCGAGTTTTTAAAAAGTTATCTGAGCGTCTGGTCGAAGCGACGCGTGACCCAAGAGCTAGCAGCAACGCACCCAGCGCGCCTTGGGGACGCTTCCATCTGGTATTGATATGGATCAGTTGAGCTACCTGTAGATTGTTTGCTTAATTGTTTCAATTGTAAATACTAGTTCTAATTTGTAATTTTCTTTTTTAATAAAGGTTATTCATTGCCATAGTCCAACTTCATTAATACAAATGCGTTCAACTACAGAATCGGCTTAGTTTGAGATCCATCAGTAAAATTGTGTTCTCTAAGCCCTCAACAAAATCCTTTTTATGAGTTTTATAGACCAGATAATATATCTTCAAATGGCCATATAATGTTACCTCTATCTATTAAGAGTCTTATTTGCTGCAATACGATTGAAAAATAAATAATATAAACATATTTGTTTTTTTATATTTTATGTAAATATATGTAGGTAGCACTGCAACCCCCATGCGGGCTCTCCCGTGCCAATAACTAATTTCAAATCATGTTAACCATACCTCTAAACAAAAATAAACATGCAAAAGCGATTAACCCGAAACAGAGCAGAGTTTAAACAAGAAGTACTATAAACAGACAATACACACTCGATCGCGTGTCTCATATCGTAAAGGCGAGCATTACCGAAATACGGCTAGCACGTGTATGCAGCACAAGCCTTATAAATTATAGCCGTTAGGCTCTTGCACACTGATGCGGTATGCCGTCAATATTTAATTTGATTACTAACTCTATCGTAGTGGCGCATGGCGGTCGCGGCCAAAAAAAACATTATTGAGGGAAAAAATAGCACTTTTTTATGCGAACCCAAGGGCCGAGGGGTCGTCACTCCTCTAGTTGAAGCTGGGGTAAAGAGGCAAAGCCTCGAGGCCCCCCTCCGTGCCCCCACAAGAGGCCGAAAAGAAATTCAGTAGGTCAGTAGGATAAGAATCGACCACTCCAACAGCCCGTGGATTTCGTAAGGGTTAACTAAGGGAACCTACCAGAAGAACGACCGAGCTTATATTTATGACGACCGATGTGGCGCGGCGGGCGAAGGTCCGCGTGCGACGCAGGAGGTTGCGGGTTTGATTCCCGCCTTGGGGCAAATGTATGTATGATCTGCCACCGGGTGTGCTGGGTATTTTCTCTGTATAATAAAAAATATCCATTATGTAGATATATTATGTATTGTATTATGTATGTATTGTATTATGTATATCAGTCATCTAGTACCCATAACGCAAGCTCTGCTTAGCTTGGGGCTAGATGATGCTGTGTGGATTGTCAAGCATTATTATTATTATTATGCAATTTCACACCATCACTGCGATCACCAATCTGCCTGCCAAGTGTGGTGATTATGGCATAACTCCCAGTGTTTGAGTTGAGGGTTTAATTTTAAGCAGTCAAAGTAAGTGTGATGGAGACTGCTACTACTAACTTGAACTGCCTCAGCGGCTGAGACGCAATAAAATTATTTAGGTTAGTTTTAGATATAATTTAGTTTTAAATAGTAGTTAGTTTGTGAAAATACGGGACTGACATAGTCATACCAATGACTCAAAGTCCCTTATAATTAATTTAATTTATAAATTTTTTTTTTTTTTTTTTTTTAATTGAGAATTATTTTTTTTTCTTTTTTAGTTTAGAATAAAACAAGAAACAAAAAAAAATTATGAATTTCAATAAATATTCACGCACTCGCATTTGCATCAGCTCAATGAATAATAAATTACAATGTATTTTTGTACGTGCTCGATAAAAATCGGAAATCATTGTCTACTCTTTGGTGTCTGCAATTATTAAAAAATAATTATTAAACCTTTTTTAAAACAACAGCAGGTTTTTCAGCAGCATATCGTTAATTTAACAAGAAATCATCAGCGTTTTAAGTTATTCTATTTGAATTGGCGGCCTGACGCGTGATTTGCAACTTCGTGTGATACTACTTCGTATTAATAGCAAACCCTTCCTTGGCTTTTGGGTGTAATTAATAACGAAATCGTACGATAACATCTTTTAAGTCTTCTACGTTACGACACGCACGGATTTTTCAATGTGATTGTACCTTTATGGAAAGTTCTATGGACAAAAATTAATCGCTTTTTAGTCTGACTTGTAGGAAGAAATATAAGTTTTAAAAAATTGTGCCTCGAAGGCACTTTCGAACATTTTATTCATGCGTTGCGTTGCATGTTGCATGCATGTGCACAAATTAACAACATTTAGATGTTTTTAAACTCAGATTTTATAAAATATAATATAAAATATTTATTTGAATACATAATATGTATTTAAATAAATATTTTATATATACATATATATTTTATTTTTTATACTTTTTATATATTATATAAAAAGTATTTATAAAACTAACAAATCGGAAAACAAAAACAGTAACAATACAATACAAATACTCTATTGCCCACCAAGATAGAGAAACACAGAACCGAAAAACACAAACACAGAAACAGTTGCACAATGGGCGGCCTTATCGCTAAAAGCGATTTCTTCCAGGAAACCTTTGGATGGACACGTAACTATTGTACTGATGTAGACGGTGGCGTATTATAGATAGAACATACATAAACAAATACTAATATATAAATGTAAATAAATACCTACTAAGTATAGACAGTATATATGTGCATAGATAAAGTAACATGGGGGTATCAATCGTGTTGATAAAGATTGGGATTGAAAATGTCATGCTGTCCTGACAATTATGATCTAAGCGGGACGACCACGGCGCGGGGCGGTGGAGTGCCATTTTTAATCACAATGATACAAAAACGTGGTATAATAAAATCTAGCTTTGCCTCCATGACCCTGCGCGCCCTGATTTTCACAATTGTGAAAATCTAGCTTGACAACAAGGGTTGGAAATAAAATAATATCCCAAAAAATTTTCTACTTCGACGGGACTCCCATCCGCATGCTTCCCTCAGCACGGGAATGTGCTAACCAACTACACCACGAGGTCGACCCACGAGGCCAAGTGACGCATGAGTCGTAAAACTTTGGGACTTCCTTCGGATTCTAGCGCCATTAGCTCCACCTATAGGGGAAACATTGAAGTTTATCCAATCCTGTTCAAAGACTAAAGCTACATTTCGTTCGTTTGACGAGAGGTGTCGCGCTGCTCAATTCTAACTCACTACAATAATAAAACTTAACAAGGGTTGGGCCAAATTAATTAAATATTAGTCAACAGAACACCTACAAAATGATATTCTTCACACGTGCCACCAGCTGGCCAGTTATCTACGAAACAGTCGATCGGCATTGGACCGCAAATTTCCTGTGATGTGATTGAGGAAACACGGTGCGCGCACACACCTGCTGCGGCTTCGAGGAAAAAACGATCTTCGATGGGTAGCTGGAGGTACGCCGAGATATAGCCAGCCAACAACAGCATGGATTTCTTCAAGACAAAAGTGAAAAATATTTGTCCTCGTACATATAGGTGAAACTGTGGTCAAACCGAGTCTATTTCTTTTACAAAAAAATATATATCTGTGAAACGGTCGAAAAATCATGAGTCAGAAGTGATAATTGAACAACATAAATAATAATTTACAATTATGTTGTCTTAGTGGTATTAGGTGTGCTTTTTTCAAACACTATAAGTGTCAATATTATGTGATAATAATAAAAAGAATAATAATAATATTTTATTTATTTTGAAAATACTTTATTGACAAAGAAAATTACAATTCAAAAATAAAAATAAATTAGAACTAGTATTTACAATTGAAACAATTAAGCTAACTGCAGACTGTTGCAAACAATCTACAGGTAGCTCAACTTATCCATATCAATACCAGTCGGAAGCGTCCCCAAGACGCTGGCTGCATTGCCCCGCTGTATGGCAATGCTGATGCGCTGCGCCAGATACCCGCCTGCTCTCGGGTAACGCGTCGCGTCGACGCGATTAATAATAAAATAATAAATTGTTTATTGACATAAAAGCACACAGACAATATGAGTCCATAGGCTCCTGAACTAGTTAAAAACTGTGTTTCAGGAGCCAAATCTTGTTTTATAAGTCGGTTAAAAACAGCACAATATCCTATACTACCTACAGCTTGTAATAACTATTGGCTGCGATATCAAGAAACAACACACACACAAAAAAAACATACAGCCGAATTGAGAACTTCCTCCTTTTTTTGAAGTCGGTCAAAAGGCTGTATTGTCAGTCTGTGGTCTCACACAGAACGATAAACGTGTGAATCTACCACTTAGGCCCGTTATACACGACTACTTCATGTTTACTTTGATTTTACCTTAGTACTGCGATAACTTAAGAGAGTGCTATGATTTCGCAGACGATATTGAAGGTAGAGTGAAGTAGAGAAGATTAACCAAGGAAAATGACTCCATCACCATATGGCTAGCTAGAAATTATGGAGAATGCTTTATTTTGCATAAAGCAAAATAAAAACAGCGATAGGACCGCCTATTGTTATGTTTATATTTTAGATATAGGTTTTATTTTTTGTTATATATACAAGTAAAATAATACTTAGGCCCGTATTAAGAAACTATACTAACTTTCTATGGCAACAGCGTTGTTCAAGACTGTTAACAACGCTTTTGCCATAGAAAGTTGTTACCTACTCAAGCATAGATCGACGACTAAGCAAGCTTTTATAATACGGGCCTTAGTTTCATTCATACAGCATTTATTCATAAAGCAACCTTGCCTCACAGAACAACAACCTTGCCTCATAGTATTCATTCATACAGCAACCTTGCCTCATAGAACAACAACCTTGCCTCATAGTATTCATTCATACAGCAACCTTGCCTCACAGAACAACAACCTTGCCTCATAGTATTCATTCATACAGCAACCTTGCCTCACAGAACAACAACCTTGCCTCATAGTATTCATTCATACAGCAACCTTGCCTCACAGAACAACAACCTTGCCTCATAGTATTCATTCATACAGCAACCTTGCCTCACAGAACAACAACCTTGCCTCATAGTATTCATTCATACAGCAACCTTGCCTCACAGAACAACAACCTTGCCTCATTGTATTCATTCATACAGCAACCTTGCCTCATAGTATTCACTCATACAGCAACCTTGCCTCACAGAACAACAACCTTGCCTCATAGTATTCACTCATACAGCAACCTTGCCTCACAGAACAACAACCTTGCCTCATAGTATTCACTCATACAGCAACCTTGCCTCACAGAACAACAACCTTGCCTCACAGAACAACAACCTTGCCTCATAGTATTCACTCATACAGCAACCTTGCCTCACAGAACAACAACCTTGTCTCATAGTATTCATTCATACAGCAACCTTGCCTCACAGAACAACAACCTTGTCTCATAGTATTCATTCATACAGCAACCTTGCCTCACAGAACAACAACCTTGTCTCATAGTATTCATTCATACAGCAACCTTGCCTCACAGAACAACAACCTTGTCTCATAGTATTCATTCATACAGCAACCTTGCCTCACAGAACAACAACCTTGTCTCATAGTATTCATTCATACAGCAACCTTGCCTCACAGAACAACAACTTTGTCTCATAGTATTCATTCATACAGCAACCTTGCCTCACAGAACAACAACCTTGTCTCATAGTATTCATTCATACAGCAACCTTGCCTCACAGAACAACAACCTTGTCTCATAGTATTCATTCATACAGCAACCTTGCCTCACAGAACAACAACCTTGTCTCATAGTATTCATTCATACAGCAACCTTGCCTCACAGAACAACAACTTTGTCTCATAGTATTCATTCATACAGCAACCTTGCCTCACAGAACAACAACTTTGTCTCATAGTATTCATTCATACAGCAACCTTGCCTCATAGAACAACAACCTTGTCTCATAGTATTCACTCATACAGCAACCTTGCCTCACAGAACAACAACCTTGTCTCATAGTATTCACTCATACAGCAACCTTGCCTCACAGAACAACAACCTTGTCTCATAGTATTCACTCATACAGCAACCTTGCCTCATAGAAAACAGGCCTTAAAAAGTAATTTGTACGCATATTGTGACCACAAAGAGAACATGCGCATCGGTCCGACTCGTTTATTGCAGGTCTATGGCCAATTTGTGCCCACTTATATTATTTTATTGCCGCTGACTACTGGCCCTTATTATGCGGAGCTTCTGGTGTGAGATTTTAAATGGAAAATTACTTCTGTTTTACTTTTTATGAACATTGAACAGCTATAGAAATAAGTATTATGGACTAGCTGATCCGACAGACGCGTAGACGTTGTCCTGTTTTTACTATGAATATTGAATTCAAATTGGTATTATGGTCGTTAATTTTTCTTAAATTTTCTAATTTTCCGCGCAACTTTTTTATTTTTTTCTTTCATTAGAGCTTTCTGACTAGGTATAATAAACACAACAAAAAAAATAGTGAAATCGGTCCAGGCGTTCACGCGTGATACCGTGACCAAGGGGAATAGGGATTTATTTTTAGGGTTTCGAAGATCGGAGATCGGTTTCGAAACCCCGGCTATCGGCCCCGGCTATCGGGGTATCGGCTTTTCTGTAATTTTTCCGTCTTTAATATCTCAGCAACTACAGCAGCAAATAACATGAAATTGAAAATATTAATACATTTCGTGCGCCTGTACAGATTAGAAGAAAAATAAATTTAAATAAAAGATAAATGAAAATGAAAATTTTCAGTACAAATTGTGATGTCGAAATTTTAAAAGAGACCTACAATGCCAATGTTAAATGATAGGAATCAATTTATACATTACTAAACAGTTTTTGAAATTTCTGTAGGTTTCATATTTTTGAAATATTTTGGAAAAAGTGGATAAAATACCCATTCACCCCCGCCCCCCTATCTTCGAAGTTTACAAAGCGATTTATCTGATAAGTTTGTAGCGTTTGTAGATATTACAATATATTAGATCTATATTTGAAAGGAAAAATATAGTAGACCACTTTTTAAAAAATGGTCAAAAGGGGGGGAGGATTATTAAAAAGAGATCTTTACATCTCAAAACAGTTGTATAAATTTCTGTAGATTTAATTATTTTTGTAATATCCTGAAAAATCTTGAAAGTTTTACTATTACCATTAATTTTAATAATTTTTGAAATATTTTGAAAAAACTCGAAAGTTTTAATATTACCCTCTGTACTCCGAAGTTTGCAAACTGGAAATGGAGATACCCTTAATTTTTTGGTATTCATCAAATATCAAAGTCTCTAACCAGTACCTATAGTACATATTGGTATACTTGACATCGACAACCGTTCGAAACCCTCGGCGCGCGAGTCACACTCGCACTTGACGGATCTTGTTATTTAAATAGATAGATATTAGGTATCATTGGCTTCCGAGGCACAGTGAGTGTATTACTAGTTGTGATTTTGTAACGCTAACGCTGGTTCAATATTCGCTGCAGGACAAAGCACTGCCAATAAATATCCAGTTATTGTTAATAGTTACCTGGGAGGAGTTTTCCACATTGGTCACAGTTTTTCAATGTTTCATGACAGTTTCAGTGCCATGTTCAAAAAAAAAAACTGTATCTTATTATTCCGTCCAGATTAAGTAACAAAACATGTTATAAAACACAGATTAACATGTTTTATATTTAGTAGTGTGTTATTGTTAAATAATAACACATACATTTGACGACCGATGTGGCGCGGCGGGCGAAGGTCCGCCTGCGACGCAGAAGGTTGCGGGTTCGATTCCCGCCTTGGGACAAATGTTTGTACGATCTGCAAATATTTGTTCCGGGTGTTCTGGGTATTTTCTATATATAATAAAAAAAAATATCTATCTACTATGTTATGTATTGTATTAAGTTTATCACTCATCTAGTACCCATAACACAAGCTCTGCTTACTTTGGGGCTAGATGATGATGTGTCTAGCATTATTTATTTATTTATTTATTTTTTAATATTAGATAGATAGATAATACTTTATTGTACCACACAAAGAAAGAAAAATAATAGAGAAATAGATGTAATGAGTAGACGAACAACAAAGGCGGCCTTATCGCTAAGAGCGATCTCTTCCAGGCAACCTTGGGATGGACTGGACGTGTAAGAACAAAATAGACGGTGGCACTCGAATAATAAAAGAAAACAATAATAGTTAAACTACATATTATAATAGGTACCTACAAAACTACAAACATAATAAACTTACTTAAACATAAAAATAAGGTTTTCTAACTTTTACAAGGACAATTATATTAGTAGTTATAAGAGCTTTAGATAGAACCATGAGAGTTTCAAACTTCTTGATATGTTACTGTGTCTTTAGGATCCCACCTGAGTATGCAGATAGCTAGTTACATAGATAGATAAAGCCTTTGTACCATGGTACCTCTATGGACATAACGATAGAGCGCAAGCGGATTGTCTATAGCTGTTGCGCACGAGAGAAAAAAAAAACTTGAGAACACAGAGTAAAACCAAATTAATTAAAACATCTTTTATTTGAAATACTACAGGTATGTAGTACCAATGTAGCAAAATCAAAATAGCACAAAGGCTTAACATACCTTCGCAACTCGTTAAAGCCGGAAGCGGTTCGTAAAATAAAATTCCTCAGGCCCGAGATAGCTGCGAAATTTTCTAAATCTGGCGCGGAAAACTTTTACGATGCATTTTGGTGTGATTCCCTTTCCCCTACTAAAGTTTTCTTGAGATTTTTTCTCGGCTGGAATTTCAGAGAGTGGGAAATTTTAATGAAAATTAGTGAATTCTGTCCTTGCCCTAATATTTAAATCAATTTAGATATCGAACCACGTATAGTCCTCTTACAATACAGTTACCACTAAAAGTGTTATTAGGTATGTACAACACTATTTGTGCCTCCATTATGCAAAATCTTCAAGCCTTCATAAAACAAAAGAAGGCAGAACTTCTAATATTTATCGATATGTAACGACATTTTTGGTGTTTTCTCTACGAAAACAAATGAAAATCTTACTGAAGTTCTCAACGAATCTAAGCGTTATGAATTAAATTAAACAGCTGACTCAAGCAAAAAGTTAACCTAAAAAGTCGCTCCAATAAGAGATATCACCACTTTGGGTCTCAAAATAATACTGGGCAGTGGACATTTGCACACATCAAAAAATTAAATCTTGCAAAATTAAATCCCACAGTAGGGGTACAATCGCGGACAAAGCATGTTTCCGTCAGGCGCGAAGTATTTGTGCAAATTTTTACATTTCCACAATGCGCGGACAAGGCACGAATGCTTGCACATGGAGTTTACTTTTATTCCATTTTTAAACGCTCCTGTTTTGTCGGGTCAAATAGCTTGGTAGACTGTTTAGATGCGCTTTGCAATTTGAATGTGGAATATTAGATTTGCTTAGCACTTTGAGCAAGGAGGTAAGGTTTTTTTACAATACTATTATATTAAGTATTCATTATAGTCCCTTTCAAATATAAACCGCGATTCGACCATAACTATTATATATTTGATGACGTTTCCAAATGATTCTGAGCCATGACAAACGAGGTATAAAATGTTTACCTACTCCAAATTTTGCTAAAATTTGTTATATAAGTTTTTGTCACCTGATCACGCAGCACCAAATTTTCTATAAAATGAGACGTACGTAAGTTACTTTAAAGTTTACAATCGCTTCAACTTTTTCAAAGCCGACAACAGTTTCAGCGGTACTTTTTTTAATTAAGTACCTACCTACCTAATTGTTCGGTTTTTGTGGCGGTCCATGTTTTCTAGAAACATCCGTATCGGGGTTAATGACACAACCGACAGCCGTCGAACTGTTGATTTGTGTGAAAAATGTGGTAAACATCGGTAAACGCATCGGTTACTTTGAAAATTAGGCAATGTCTACATCGAGTTTCAAGCTTAGCATGCCTGATTTCCAATTATTTAAGAAAATTGCACAAAAGCGAGTTTCCTCAAAAGATTTCATATCATCTAGCCGTACACACCTAAACAAACAAAACATACCAAAACCTTCATCCGCACATCAAAGGACTTAATCCAAAGAACACACGGATACCCCAAAATCTTAAAGCACCGTACACAGAAACCTATACAGGCATAGGTAATAAAGGTAGGCCTACACACCGACGCCTCAAGAATTAAAAAGAAACTCGGGGTGCGCAAAGTCCACAATGTCAAAAAAGACTCCGTCAACAAACAAAGTGAAAAGAAAAAATACTCCACATTCTTAATTTAACTTGAGTCACTCTTACCCCCACTCGGTTTTTGCGCCAGGGTAACTTGGACTGGGATTCTTAAAATCAGGTAGCCTATGAATTTTTAGTAGGTTTTTGTTGATGAGTGTACTACCATCCAGTACCATCTGGACAAAAGAGGATTAGAATTGAAGAAAGGTTGAAACACAATCAGTGTACTTTATGAAAATCCAGAACTTGGCTTATCGTTGATAATATATTTGCTTGCATCATTGCGTTGTTTTTTAGTTTCATCTTTATTGAGAATGAACATTATCGTGCTCTTTCCAATATTGTTCGATAAAAATAACACACACTACAAATACTTTTTTCTTTTACATTATTTATTTCTTACTTTTAGAGCCTATGTTTTCCCAATCCTAGGCAAAGGCCTAGGTACCTCATATCTCACCACTTCAATTGTTTCACTTTAAATACCTATCATAAAATAATTTTTCAAGTCTCCAAAGCTCAAGCTTCACTGGACATATGACAAACAGGGAGGTAAGCAAGAAAGTCGTCCCTTAGGGCGATACCGCATTATGTGTGTGTGATATCATCCGATTCAAGCTACGCTGGCAACACCGACACGCCGTTTGCGGTGCTTTACACGGTGGGTTACAGGTTTATTTTATTACGGAAAATAGGGAAAATGACAGAGGTACTTGTCTCCTTTTCATGATGTGAGGCATGGTGCGGTTAATCAACCTACAGGTATTTTAAAACATCACAACACTATCTGTATACGACCACACGATTGCAAATAAATAAATTTAATAAGTAGGTAAGTACTTGTTTTCTCCTTCAAGCTTCCTATTTATTCAAAGCTATACAATTGGCAAAAATCGAAATGTTTGAAAGTTACTTTTGTTAAAAGTGCTCTATACATATTTGTAAATGTTTTTTTGGGTCAAAATATTTCGTTATATCTTCCATCTGTTGTAAAGGGTTTTAGTTACCATAATGTATGGCAGATGTTTTTATTTTAGACGGAATTATTATTAGGCCACACTTATTGCTTTGCAGAGTACCTGCACCCCTTATATAAATACAGCCTGTTTATATAAATACAGCTTGTATATAGATACGGCCTGTACTCTCAGACAGCATACTCACAGAAGTCTGCTATAAACACGATTTATGGTGATGGAATCTCACTAAAACACAGCTAGAAAGAACATTACCAAAAACCAACCTCCTCGCATAAAACACATGCAAATCCCAACTTACGATCAATAAGACAAAGACCCTAATTTCGGTCCCTTATCAACTGTCATATAAAAAACTTAAGCACCCCACCCACACACACCGACGCTCATTATAAGGGTAACTAATCAGTGAGCTGTGGAGAAAAAAACGAGATTTTTTTATTCATTAACCACCCTCTTCTTACTTCGCTGTCCTGAGAACAGCGGCGTGAGTGGAGACGGCTACAAAAGTAATTGCTGTTGATCGGTTTAAGAACAATGAAATGATTCTAATTTTTATTTCCAGCGCTCGAATAAAAACGTATGCAATGGTAAGATACAAAGATAAATTAGAAGATACAAACCTGACCTAACTAAATTGCGTAGGAGTAAAATGTGATATCTGAATTTAATATTGTTTTTGGTTCGGCGATCTTTACAAGTCGAATCAGGTTAGCTATTGGTTTGTTCGGTCTCTGGAAATCACTAGTTATATTTCTTAGACTCTTAGGGATTTCTGTTTAGGAACTCACTTGAACCCCCTTAGATGTACGTAAATTTTTGTAAAGTGACTTCAAGTCTTACTACATTATAAGCTGCTCTTACCAAAGATTCTTAATTAGGTATTATTTCATAAAAACCATAGAGATGATATCTTTCGGCCTCTCCACACCTTTTTCATCCCGTCTCTGCATACGGCACACTCCCCGCTATGATTTGCATATCTGCTCACTAAGTGCAAGAGCTTGTTGGTACGCACTTCACATTCTTACTGAGTTTCATTCCCGAATTGTTAATTAAATGTTATTTCGCTAAATACTATGCGAAGAAGAGAAAGTCACTTTGAGATTTCTTAAGATTTCCTGTGTTTGCGAATGTATTTCGGCCTCTTAGGCAAATGTATGAGGATGTATTGAAATCTGCACAATTGTATTGTACTTTTCAGTGTTTCGTTCAAAAATTATTGTCATAGCTATCTTACAAAAGTTTAAAATAATTTATTTAGTTCTTCTTCATCTCGCGTATTTTTAGACGACTCTACCAAGAAAAAAATTCAAAATTATACATCATTTTCCAGGGTGTCAAAAATACAACTCTTAGATGTACCCATTCTCTTTATGAAGTTTTTTTGTGTAGAAGGAACACTGCCCGTAACTAATAAAGGCGTAGTGCGAAAAAGCTCCGAATTTCATTGAAAATGAAAGCGTACAAAGGGGATATAGGGCAGCTGTCAAACAAACGCTTTTCTTAAGCAAAGCATCGCCTAATTTCAATATCCGTGAACGTGGACCGTTCGAAATCTCTCCTCGGGGAATAAATTACCCGGTCTATTCAATATTTCATCGGAACGGGCTTCAGTCTGAATATTCAAAACTAGAAGGGACACGTAAAGGCACGCGCGAACCATTTTTCGCGCCTATCATCTCGGTAACAAAACGCACTCGTAATTACCCCCTCCGCCACCCGACCCCCTTTACCCCTCCCTTCGCGGGGGAAGGGGCCGCCCAGTGACAATTATTGATCAAAAATTCTCTCTCTTCTTTCGCAAAAGAAAACTTGGACGGGTTATGTGTCAACCGGTATAGCTTGATCGTTGCAATTAGATATTTTCAAAATATTTCTGTTAGAAAAACTGCTTACACTGACGCTCTATTTCGATTGGTGTAGGTTGGTATTACATTGAATCTCTGGTAGTGAATTTACTGTTTTCATGTTAGGAAGAATCTTATGAAGATTTTATTAAAGGGGAAAAATTGGTTCGTGGTTGAAGTTACCCATTAGGTGTCTAGTCTACTAATAAATTGGCAACTAAATACTAAGGAGTTATATAAATTACTATCATGCTAGCATTCTATACGAATATAAATGCAAGCTACTTCATTGCTTATGGGGTAGTAATAATGTTAATTTGTAGAGTAAGAGAATCATCTTACATAAAAAGGCCACTTCACATGAGCCATAAAGAAGCATGTTTATTTTTGGTCAACAAACATGGTAATGTTCTAGGTACCTCTGCCTTCTGGAGTAGTTTTAAACATTGTTACAGAAAGCAGTGTCTTGCCAATCACAAAGTTTTATCTAACCGTTAGAAAAAATGTTTAAAAATAAATAAAAAACAAAGATCCTTCAAAGGACCGAGACGTCACAGCCGCAGTATACGCGGCCGCCTCGGCATATTAATTGCACGCGGTCCTACCGTCGGGAGGCAAAACGCGAGGTCAACCGTCGCAGCGCCATTGTTTTGTGCGTGCGACTGTACAAATCTATCTATCTATACTTTGAAGAATTTACATCTTTGCGTAACCTAGTTTGTGTGCGATTGTACTCGAACTGGGCTGGGTTAGGACGTTACTTTTGCTATTTGTAACGCCCTTTGGTGTTAGCTGTTTAGAAAACGTTGCAAATGTTCGGAAAATCGATAATATTTGACTTACCTACTTTGAGGTTTGGATAAGAAAATGCCAAAGATCATAGAGGTAGATGCCAAACATCATCTATGGTACACTGCTTAAAAAAAATATCACTATGAGGGCTTAAATGGGTGCTTGTGGTAGGGTGACATTGGCTTATAATTATAATAACTGTAGACTATATTTATGGTAGAGTAGATAGATAGAAGGTACCTACCTAAAGACTACAAAAGTACCTACGATAAGAAGTGATTTTCAGTGCATTCGGCCGCCCATTATAATAATGCAGATGTATTTCAGCCCGATCTATTTACAAAGAACAATCTAGATTCAGTTATTCATATTCCATCCAATAATCCTCCGAGCGGATTGTTTTCGCCTGCATACATTATGCAGCTGTGTGCAGTAGAATACCTATAGGAACTTACCTACTTGCTCAACGGAAGGTTTAGGAAAGTACAATCGAACCGATCGCGTCTCATCGTTTCTTTCGATTTTCCGCTCTGTCCATTATTGTGTTTGTGAGCGAACCATGTATGTAAATCATTCAATCCGCGCCGCACACACAAACATCTCCTATCTCACTCCAACTTGCTGTAAGCCCGCTGCTCGGGAAAGGATACGATAATCCACGGTGTTAATTTACGTACAGTTGGCAATTATAATTTTCGTATTCGTGTCCGTCCCTCTCTTTCTCCGTATTTTTTATTGTCTGTCCTTGTCGGGGTGGGGGTTAAGATAAAGCGAAGACGCGCGAGATATGTAGAATTTTTAATAAAAACCGCGCTTCAGTGTGCGCTAAGTGATATGGCGTGTTCTTTTTAATTTCGTTGCGAATGTCTAGAGATCATCTATCATATTCTTTTCTTTTTCGTCTGCGTTGAAGATTTCGCATGGGATATGAATATTGATTGTTTCGCGTCGAGTAATGAAAGCTTGATTGGTGTGCACTGTTGATGCGTAATGAACCCGAGGGATGGGGGAGCGTAAAAGGTTTTTCTGTATAGTTGGAGCGTTTTTACCGACTTTGCGTTTTTAATTGAGTATTGCGTGATTTGAGAGATTTGCTCGTGATTTGAGAGATTTGCTCGTGATTTTCTACTGATAAGTACACTGCAGTTCTATTTTCACATTAAATCTAATTAATTTTCAAGTTTGTTCTACCTGAACCCTGTATAACGAATGCTCTGAACAAAATATAAAACGTATTAATCAGTTTCCACAGTCATAAGTGTTCGTAGCAGTCACGTAGCACTTCGTAGATGCACTACACACGTAGCCACACATGTAGAAGATTTCAACGCGTGTCTTATGCTACGAGATTTTTTATATTGCTACGAGTTTTTCTTTACTGGTGCTACGAATTTTATTGAGGCGACCAGTTATTTATGTGTTAACATAAAACATACAGAGATGTTGAAATACCTAAAACACAAGTTAACAAGAAAAACTGGAATAACCCATGCATAATCACCAATCCGTCTGTCAAGCGTGATGAATATGGCAAGACCCCCTTTTGGGGGGGGGACAAGCCCAACAGAGGATGTATGAGTGATGATGATGCTATACAATACACTCTCGTGTAAGATACGAGTATGAATGCAGATCGCAACTCTATCTGCAAAGTTAGAATTAGTCATGGTCCAAGAAAACAAGGTCTGGCACTCCGGGAGTGACACATATTACGTCACTGTCCAGTTCCCACTTATTTCAACTAAACATGGAAGTCGGTAAACAAATAGTCAAAAAAAGACATAAAAAATATCAATCGTCTATTTTGTTTGTGAGATCAGTCAAAACAGTTTTAGTTAAACACCAGTAATTGTGATAAATAATTGGTTAGTACAAAACCACATAGTTTTATCAGATTCGTACAGATAATTTATGGAGCCCGGGGAGTTACGATCTTACGCTACTGGTAACACCAGAAAACAGATTCGTCTTTCTTATTCGCCGATGGCGTCGATGACGTAGGGCTTGTGTCACCCACGTGACCGTGATGGCTCGGAATGCCATACCTTGTGTATTTATTATACCGTGGAATAAGTGTTACGAATTTTTCTTCACAACTGCTACATATTTTCCACGCTGTTGAATGTTTTGCGAATGTCGACTGTTTTTCGCCATGCGTTACGACGCATGGCGAAAAACAGTCGACATTGGTAAGTTGTGACATTGTGTGTTGTCGTTGGTAAGTTTTTTGGAGTTACGACCTTTGGCTACGGCCAAAGGTAGTAACTCCAAAAAACTTACCAACGAGCTTTACAAAGATGATACCTACCTACCTATTATTAGGTTGTGCGTTGTGTAGTAACATTACCCAGACATTATGTCCAGCAATGGACGTTTATGGGCTGATAATTATAATAATGATGTAATATTGTAAATACTACTTCTAATTTGTTTCTATTCTTTGCTATAATAAAATGAAAATACATAGTTTTTTTTTGGTTTTGCTTACAAAGTACGATATCCATTTCAAATGAAAATTAAATAATAAATAACTAATGCTAGACAATCCACACAACGATTTTACAAAACAGAATTTGATTAAACTTTACATGTTGCAAAGTGTAAGGTGAAATTCTCGTTAGTTTAATTTCAAATCGTAATTTAGTTTGGAGTTGGGCGAGGCCTATCAAAGAGAACTTTCAAGCCTTTACGGGTAAAAATTAAATTTGTTCCTCATTCCTTAATGTCTTATGAAACTTTAATTTTCAATATGACTTTGTAACTACAGATTTTTTTAAACAGATGACTGAATTGTATGTAACAGTTTTAGAGTAGGATACGCCTATTTTTTTGATAATATATATGGTTATCTATGTAGTTTTTTTAAGGTTAAATCCAAATTGACGCTCTTGGAGGAACGCGTGCATCACTGCCAAAAAACGAAGGAAGGCTCCCATAAATTGCAAACAAGTTTTTATAGGCTCAATAATTATATACAGACAGGAAAACACACGAAATATTTAGCCTACCACCACTCCATTGTGATATTCAGAAGTTATATTTTTTGCCAGTCGGGTTCGTATCACAACTATGACGACTGGCCAACTTGTTACTTGTTCTCCATAGGCACCCGATAATCATTGTCTTATACTTTATTTTAGGTAGATAAGCTTAAAATATTGTTACCTATTCCGATTATCATATCTACATGTTATAAATAACCTCTTATTGAACCAGATAAGAACTCTGTGTCTAGTTTTATCTTGCGCATGATGGCATGAAAAACCATGTTTATCACATCACACTCATATTATAAATAATTTGGATTTATATGTGTAGGTAATACGTTAGATGGATGGGATGGATGTTCGTTACTTCTTCACGCCAAAACTATTAAACGAATGGGGTTGCACAGATATAGTTAAACCTAACATGGCTTTAAGCACTTCTAACCAAAATGTATATGTTGTTTTGTTTACCTGAATAAATAATTATATTCTATTCTATTCCCCTACTTTACCCTATAAAACGGACCACCATCTCACCCAAGTAAATTAAGATCAGGCCTAAGATGGAGCACGCATTCCAAGAAGCGACCTATTCACTCTGGATTTGATGATTCCGAGATCCGAGAAAACAGACGCAAGTAAGCAGGCTCTCGCAGGTTCCTATTTGCCGGTACTTACGAGTATAATGAAAGAAAAGCGGAAAAGTTTGTGACATTTGTTTGTTAATTAGCTAGTTTTTTCCCGCGGCTTCGCTCGCATTATGTCGAGATAAAAATTCAAATTTTTGAATTTTTATCTCGACGTTATGATTTTAAATCTTTGATTACGCATAGAGGCCGGCCACCGGGGGGTTGTTCCGTGGGTCGTCGAAGCTCGACAACCCCACATAACCGTACTGCACTCTACCTACTTGCTGTTTAATGTCTGTTTTCAGATCCTGCCCTCAAAAACAAAAAAAGGTCCTAGAACTACATCTACGCAAATTTTAAGCCTAATCCGCTGAGTATTTTTGGCATGAAGAGGTTTCCAAAATTCGCTTAAAAAATTATGGTGTGAAGTATAAGTAGATAATAATAATAGTTTATGGCAAAAAGAATCATTACATATAATTATGTATTAGCCTCAGTTGCCTAAACTATGTAGACTAAAAAGTCTGTAATACAGGGAGCTGTGCTCCCCCTACAATGTTGCAACAATAAAATAATGGTGACGTCTTCAATGATAGAATAAAACATTATTTTTTAAGGGTTTGGTTACATAAAGATTTCCATGATTCTAATCTTATTATAAATATTTTTATAGAAAGATTTACTAAAGATTACTTAATTGTACTCGTTGTTTTTCCATCTTTCTATCCAAGCTCGGTACTCCACAAGGTAAGTACCTACAGGTACCGCCAAGTATGTCGTCATGGCCTACCACACACCTACCAGCCCGGAACGCATCTGCTGAATGACTCGTCCATTCCTTACCCCCACCACTCGCGCGTGAACGCATTGGTAACGCTATGACAATAAACTAAAAACCTGTCTTATAACGACCACATACTATCCTTTTTACTTTGACATCCTTCTTTAAATTTCCCGGCGATTCCATGACAGTATATCAAAGGAATTTGTGTTCTATTCAATTGAATTCTAGGTTGATTTTTGAGTGGCAGCATGTGGTGCGTTCTGGTCTGCGTCCGCGACGAATCGTCTTCCGGAGTAAGACGTGATTTCTTGAAGAAAGTTCGAATTTCGAATCAATGGAACGCAGTGGACATTGGCCTCCGATTGTATTGGATTGTGGCTGTGAAATACGCGATAGGAGATTGTAGCACAATGTAATTGGATTTTAAATCCCATTACTTTTTCGGTTATAATTTAAAATATAGCAGTCACAGTCAAAACTATTTGCGACTTCCTATAGGAATATTTTCACCAAAATTGTGAATCAATGAGGCATCATTGAAAAAAACCTAACCTTGTACAAAACAAAAACTATTTCCCTACTAAGCGCTTCACTTCATCTAACTAATTGAAGCTATGTCACAGAAATCGCTTATTTCATGGCCCCATCTTGTTAGCCACTGAGAGAGTCGAGTTGTAACTTTTATCCCGTATAATACAAAAATCGATTCATAATAGGCTTTTATTGATACTTTCTTGATACTAAAATAAAAGTGTCACTTTTCGTTTATCATTTCTCTTTTTGTTAATTTGTCCTCCTGTTGCTACCGGACATTTCGATGGGAACCATTTTTACTTAAAAATTACATGAATGAAATTTTTATACCGTGTAAGGTTAATGGATGTTCACTCGAGTAAAGCTCAACAAAGCGATCAATTTGCCAATAATTAAACAAAAAAGGTCTGTTTATACCCAAAAAGGTTTAACGATCTTCAAAAATAGAACTCCACCGCTCATAGAGCAACGCCAATTCCATTTTTAAAAGTGCTAAGTGCCAGTCCTTTAATTTTCAATAGTGGGGTCGCGAGCTCAAGGTCGACTCGACTAGGGGACGCTACAATCAGCTGATATTACTACTATTTCATAATCTGCGGAAGGACTATTATTTTAATCGCCCTAATATTCGGTCTGCGAGTCGTAGTTAGTAATATAAGTAATATTTATTATAGGTGATAACTGTGATTGATAAGTAATCTATGCCTCCCTTCGTTTTCTTTATCCTTAAATAGGACCTTTCATGATCAAAACTTTGCAATCGTAAAATTATCTTGATTGGAATTGAATGCAAAGGCATGTGAATTTCTTTTATTGGCTGACGGTTATAATTGTATAAGTTTCGTTGAGTTTATTTTTTGAGCTGTGGTTTTTGTAAAAAATAAAATTTAAAAAAATTACTTAAACCTACGCGACATTTGAGATAATGATAATTTCACACGGATTTCGCTTGCTTTCGGGATTGTTTTAGTTGACAATACCTACTATCGCGTACCCACTCCGCTTTCGATACCCTATGAGCAAATACCGCGTAGGTCTGAACAGCCTTTATAAAGTACAAGCCCATAGGGTATAAATTTACATAGCAAGACTAAGAGGCCAGTAGGTCAATCGCCTCTAAGGCGAAAATGGTATTATGAGGGGGGTCAAAAATACTAGCAGCTTGTGCATCTTCCGAAAAATAAGTGACGCACCTATATTCCAGCCAAATTCAATGTAAAATGTTTGTAAACAAACCACACATACTTAACCTAAATTTCACTTCGGTGCCGCGTCCAAGAGTCCTGTAAGGTCTAAAGGAAATAAAGCACTTTGAATTTTGTTTTTTTTTTTTATTGTTGCATCTTTTTATACGTAATATTCCCAGAGGTCCATGGCTCTATTGTTTTCAAAAAAAATTGGTTCATACTTTGGGTCCCAACGGGTCGACGACATTTTAAAATAATATTAGGTAATAGTCGATTTGAGATCTTACCTTTAATAAATATTGCTTTCAATCTTATCTGAAACTAGACACCAAGCAAGTTTTAGTTTTTTGTGTCGTGGTTTGTTTACAAACATTTCACATCGAGATTGGCTGGTGTATCACTTACATAGGTAGGTACATTTTGTTTTTTAACTTTTCATCAGCTGGCATTTTTTTGTTTTGCTCTTTTAATTTGACTTACTCGTAGCTCGAGCGATTTTTTAATAGTTTATTTACTTCGATCATAGTTTAACAGTTATAATGTTGGTTTTCGATGGGAGAGATTGGAGTAGAAAAACCAGAATGTGAGTGATGCTGGGTCATGTCCGTCTCATAAAATGGAATTGATTTTAGTTCGTTAATTTTATGAAGAAAACTCTATTCTTGTTATATTTAGTAGAACCCGTATTCTTTTTCAATAGCTTGTAATTTCATTCGATGGCAATGCGATGTAGCATAATATTATGTGAGTATCATTTTCAAGCCATAAGGTATGTTATTTCTGATTGCCTTCATCACGTAATTTTTGTATTGCCACATAAGAAAAAAATAAAAACATTATGCTCACTGACTCACAAACTAGTTGAACCAAAACAACGTTGAAATTGCGAAACTTTTCGGCAACTACCAACCTCCAAAAAAAACCATTGCGTAACTTCACGAAAAAGTTTGAACACTACCAACCAGTTGCACTCAAAAGTTTAGGGCTCGATAAAAGTGGCTATAAACCGCGGGCACAGGGCAGCGGGGTGTAGGGGGGTGGTCATCTGCCCGTCCTGCCCTCTCCCTCCCTATTTTTATCTCCGCAAGTCAAGGGCGCGTGGGGCAGGTCCGCCGCCGGCTATTGACATTCTGTTTTCAAATTTTTACCTACTTTTTTCCATTGTCCGTAACTTTTTAATACAGGGGTCGACGAACCGAGTGGCCAGTGAGTAGCCCTATTAAATTAAGTGTTTGCAATTCCGGTATTTGAATGTCGAATTGTTGTACCCTTGGCTTATTAGACTTTACGGCCGCAAATTGTTGCTATTGTTAATTTTTGTGGGTTTTTATTCAGATTTTCCGATGAGAACTTTACTCTGCTTAGATCATTTCTTTTTACAAGTTATAATAGTTTTTTTAAAGAAATTGTACGAAATCTAAAATATTAAATTTAATGGCGCTAGTTTTTTTAAATACGAGGGATGGGCAAAGTGTTAAAGTTCCTTCATTTAACATGTCGATAAACCGTCATTGTGCTGTTATCCTAGATCTGGACTGCTCGAAATAGCCGCGATATCTGTCATCTTACACAACTTAATACCTATACTATCGATATATTACCATCTGTTACGGTTAAACTAATATTTATTTGATTAACTAGGTATAGAAAGATGTTTTAAGAAGTCGTCCAAAGGCATTCAAAAATTAATTAAAATCCATTAACAAGCAACCTCACATATCAACTCAGTTTCAATGGAAAAATAAAAAAACTTACCAAGAGAGGGAAGTGTCTAGTTATTAAGAAGGCAGTAGGTAAAAGTACCTACCTAAGTACCGATGGCCACATTGAGCACCTATTGGTGGTCAGTAGTGCTTGGTGCGTTCTCAGAAACAAAATAATATATTACTTACAATAGGTACTAAGTTAGACATGTTGTTGTGCTAATATGAAATTAAAATCAAATTAGAATTGTCCTAGCAATATTCAAAACTTCCAATAAGTCCAAACTACCAGCAACATCGGTCGATATATCAGACAAAAACCCCGAAATGTTTGAGTGACAGGACCGCCGTTGAAACGATGTCGATTTATCGATTAATCGATAAGACACAAAGCACCCGCCAGCCCATCTCTATTGACAAGGCGGGCTAGAGCGTGTGCTATGTGTGAATGTTATCGATAATCGGTATAATCGAGATATCGGGACGATTCGATGTTCTTGGGAACCGAAACAGTGGATGGTGTATGGATCGTGGTGTCATACGTTTGATGATTTGTATAATTTTCCTTATAAGACTGGAGATTCCTCAGAACTAAGCACTTTAAGAATTAAAAACTATAAATTTTAAAAGTTTGGAGATAATTTTCAGGTTTGTTTTCTTTGGTACCTACTAGAGTCTGAGATGGGTAGGTAAGTACCTAGTAATAGTTTTCAATCTGTTTTAGATACCAAGCTTCTTCTGCGTTTTTCTTTATCTTAAATTAAACATTGCAGTAAATTTATCCGACTTATTCGTCAACTCGCGGGCGTGAAACTCGCGAGTGCCCGCTAATTAGTCTAGCTAACGGAAACGCAAAAGTCTTGTCCAAGGAATACCACACATTTGGCACTGGTTTGTTACCATCAACCATAAACAAAATTTAAAAAAAAGTTTCTCCAACCCTACTCAATAAGTCGATAAACAAACAGAACTACCACAAAACCATTCGAACATTCGAAACTCAAATTCAAAAGTGTTCGTTGAACCGGGCGCGTGCCATGACATATCTGCCAGTCATAATGGCGGACGGTACAAAGCCATCTTTGAGATATATCTCAGGATTGCCTTACACTATTGTGTACGCTATTCTGTGCCTACTTTGTAATGAACTCCATCTTGACGCTTACAGATGTATCAGTGGCATGACGAAATTAAAGACAAGAGGAAAAAAATACAAGATATATTATTTTATGGAAGATGTAGATACCATCTGCTTAGATTGAGATGGTATGAAAAGTACCTAGCCTGCAGTGAATAGTTAGGAAGGTGCCTATTAGTGTCTCTAGATAAACTTAGGCCTTAGGATTATAAAAGAAAGTAAGTATAAATCATTTATTTGTCACATAAAACACACATACAATTTGTTTACTCATTCCAAAGCTTGCTCAGTCATTGATCTATGCTTGAGTAATGCTTTTGTATGGCATAAACGTAACTCAAGCATAGATCTATGAATGAGCAAGCTTTCATTATGCGGGCCTGTGTCATGACATGGATAGATACCCCATGTGAAAGAATCCATTATCTACCTAACTCATTGCCTCCCTTTACAACGACGAAATATTTCTCAGAAAAATTACGTCACAATCAGGTCTTACATCATCAATGTATTTCTATTAAGAAACCAAATCCTAAACGTTCCACAGAGCATGTCACCTCCCATCAACAAATCAACGAAATAAAAATCAATTTAGCAATCTGAGCGCAATAAAATCATTTCGTCGCGGGGGCGTGTGGGCTCATGAAAAAATCATATCACTCCCACTTTGAATGGTCACTCACAATCATACCCAGATAGTCATTAACACAAAATGAACCTTATTAGGCGGACATAGAGTCTTTGGTTTCGGAGAAGTAACTTTGCCAATCCGCAATAGACATACCACGCCTCGACACCCGTCATTGGCAGAAATAAAAACGGCGACCACGCGTAACTCGTCACGTTTCAACGCCAGTGAAATCGTGCGACCGGTGACAATGTGTCAACTCGCCATTTCAACTGGACCTCTCACCGTCATGTTGAACCGAGCGAAAAATTGCAATCGCCAGGTCAACGTTCACTGGACGTGTATAGCTAGACCTGTATACAATCAAGTCGTGCCTTATGAAACTACAGTTGAAGCTTCAATGAGCAAACGTTTACCCGCAAAAGGAAATTTCATCGATCACGCTCACAAATTGCTTCCTAACTATCAAGATGTAAATCGCTTATGGCTACCGTTATTTTCAAAAATCGATTGTTGGTAATCGATTCGATACAGTTGCGTTGAGTTTACGCAGCCTGTCCCACGGTCGGTCCATGCGACACGACACGACACGACTCGGCACCGTGACGACCTGACGTTTTCATGCGAAATAATCGACTAGAAAATCGGTTATGAAGGACTGTTCAATTTTCGCGTTGTGTCAACATTTTCAGATGCTATGTCTCAATTTTGACATTTTCATCAACTAGCGTTTTCTATCGTTAGCCTTGAGCTATCACTGAAAAAGAAACGACAATTTATTTAGACCTAAACTCATGTCCAAATGTAGATGTGTTTCTGATTTCAAAAAGAGAAAACTAGAAATAACGGGTCCCTTCGGTTGAAAAAGCACACCTCTAATCAAACTCTACCTACACAAATAAGCAACATCGAAAAAAAAATTCTAATTTTAAAACCTAAAACAAAACACGACTCGAACCGCTCAAAGTTCCCGCCAAATTAGCGGAAGCAATGCACCCGAAACATGAACCATCATACACGACATACGTGAGACAGACTGCAATTATACAGGGTGCTATCGCGCCCTGGCACCGAGCCGCCGGCCCGAATTTGAGCTGGCATTTACACTTTTAGTAGAGGGTGTTCTGTTATTTAACAAAGTTTAATTTTAATACATTATTTTAAAAACAATCCAATTTATTCTTAACTTTTATTTTAGTAAACTTGTGTACCTGGACAGGTTTGTTGTTTCTGGACTGGTTTCCGCAACTAGGCCACTGGTGGGCCCTTTTTGCGTGTCGGGTGGGGGGCTGCTAATCTAACCACCCGATGTCCTCTAGGAAAGCCAGCAGCTCGCTGACGCCGGTGCATGCCTCCCTAGGCGTCCTCGGTGTCCCAAGGTAGTGTAGTCGTTGAGATGCTACGCTATCGCACTCCACAAGCACATGCGCGGCCGTCTCCTCTGCGTTCATGCACCCTCTGCATAGGGGGCTGTCCGTGATACCCAGATTAAACAGATGTTTGTTAAGCATGCAATGTCCTGTGACAATTCCGACAATTTGCCGAAGTTTGTCACGTTTCAGATTGAGGAGCTTTCGGGAGAATCCCGGGTTTAAAGCCGGGAAGGCCTCCTTCGACTGCCTACAATCCGGCATACTTGCCCAGTAATCTTGGTGTTGTTTAACTGTACGTTGACGGATCCATGAGCGGACTTGACTGAATGGTAGAGGAATTATTGGTTCAGGTCCTGCTGGTTGCCACTCTGAACCTCTCCTCGCCAGTGCATCAGCCTCGTCATTTCCCCTAGATCCGCTGTGTCCTTTTATCCATTGAAGTGTGACTCTATTTGACTTACTAACTTGTTCTAGCAGGTAGTGGCACTGTATGGTAAGTCCCGAGTTGTGTTCTCTCTTGCTCAGGGCCTGTAGTACCGCGGCACTGTCCGAGAGGATCCTGATGTTCTGGTCAGTTACCTTCCTTCGCAGCACTGCAGTCGCAGCCTCAATTATACCCACACATTCCGCCTGAAAGATGGAGTTGTAGGTACCCAGTGCTGTAGTTTTGTGAATGTTAAGATCTTCCGAGAACGTTCCCGCCCCCGTACCTATTTTCATTTTAGAGCCATCTGTGTATATTCTTACTTCGTGTATGTTTGAGCTATCACTTGGCTCCTCGTGCATTTGTATAGTGAAGCTTCTTGAAGGTATGTGTTTCTTGGGTACCCTATCATAAATCGAGAGTAACATGGGGTTGCTTCTGGCGTACTCGTCTATAATAGTGGTGTGTTGTGCTCTAGTGGCATTATCCCATAAACGTAAAGCCCAGAGTCTGTACGCAGCTGCGGCTGCCTCTTGTTGCACGTGTAGGTGCAGTGGGATTAGGCCTATCAGGGCTTCGAGTGCTGCCGTAGGGGCAGTTCTCATACACCCTGTCGTCGCTACGCAGGCTAGTCTCTGGAACTTTTGCAGCTTGCTTATAGTTGTGCTTTGCTTTGTTCTCGGCCACCAAACTAGAGCACCGTATGTCAGCGAGGGCCTGATTACAGTGTTGTAGAGCCATTGGGTAATCCTTGGGCTGAGACCCCATGTTCTACCTAGCATACGTCGGCATTGCCAGAATGAAATGGTGGCTTTCTTTGTCTTGTTTTCTAAATGTGTTGCCCAGTTAAGTTTGTTGTCTAGGGTTATACCTAAGTATTTAACTGAATCAGTTAGTGTTAGCTGCGTATCAAACAGGAACGGAAGTTGGTAGGTTCCTAGTTTACGCTTGTTGGTGAACATAACTAGTTCTGTTTTAGTTGGATTCACGGTTAGTCCATAGTCTATGCACCATGATTCGATGACCTTTAGTGCGTTGTTCATAATGTTACACGCCACGCTGGCAAAGTGTCCCGATATGAGTATCGCAAGATCATCCGCGTAGCCTACCGTGTAGAAGCGTTGTTCGTTAAGCTTGGTAATTAGATCATTAGCAACTAGATTCCATAGGAGAGGTGACAAGACGCCGCCTTGTGGGCATCCCCTTGACACCACTCCCCTGGTCTCCCCGTGTACGTCGATACGTACTGCCCTCAGCTTGAGCATACTAATGATCCAATCTACCAACGTTGGCTCCACTTCGTGCTTCTGTAAGGCTACGTTGATGCTGTTGAAATTCGTCTTGTCAAAAGCCCCTTCGATATCTATAAAGGCTGCGAGACAGAGCGTTTTGTTTGAAATGTCTCGTTCTAATCTGCTAACTACTGTGTGCAGCGCAGATTCTGTTGATTTGCCTGAGCTGTAGGCGTGTTGCTGTGGATGTAGTGGTTTTATTGTTAGTATATTATCTCTTATGTGTCGATCGCATAATCTCTCTAGAGTCTTGAGTAAGAAGGAGGTAAGACTGATCGGCCTATAGGACTTTGCTTCGGTGTAGTCACTTTTACCTGGTTTGGGTATGAATAGGACTCTGACCTCTCTCCACATAAGCGGTACATAGCGGAAGGCTAGACAGGCTGTGAAAATAGCCGTCAGGGCCTCGCTAATGTGTGCTAGACCCCAGCGTAGGAGGCCGGGAAAAATTCCATCCATACCCGGTGACTTGTAGGGTTTGAATGTGTTGATGGCCCACTTAACCTTATCCCCGGTTACCACTGAGCATGCTACTGCCCAGTCTTTCACCGATGGCGTGACCAGACTGTTGTCTTGCCACTCTGTTTCGCCGTCTATGAGGCACCCCGGGAAGTGTGTTTGTAGTAGTAGTTCATGTGTTTCTGTAGTAGTTTTGGTATAGGTGTTGTCAAGTCTCTTAAGCGAACCAATCTCGCGGTTCGGTTCAGCCGCTAAAATTTTCCTGATTCTGTTCGCTTCAGAGTTTGATTCTATCTTAGTGCAAAAGGTTTTCCATTTGAGACGACTCCTACGGCGTAGATGTTTTTTATAGTCGGCCTGGGCCTTCTTATATACGTCCCAATCGGAGTCGTCGTAGGTGTTCATGGCTCTGTTAAAATATTTGCGTACCTTACCTTTGAGTTCCTCCAGTCGTCGCGACCAGCCTTGCCTACGTGCATCAGTTGCACTGATGACGGTGAGAGGACAAGCTACCTCAAAGCTCTTGGTAAGGCTCTGCGTGATGTGTTGTACCGCTGTCTCTATTTCTGCAGTGTTGCTTATGTTTGATTTCGAGATACCCTCACCTAGGTGCTTCGACAGCGAGTTTATGAACAGTACCTTATTTGTGTTGCGCGGGTTGCGCGTGGGTACTGGAAGCATTTTGTTGAGCGTCAGTTCATATCTAATCCATCTGTGGTCGGAGGAGGACACCTCATCCGATACCCTCCAGTTACGCACCAGGTCAGAGCAGTTTCCCGTTACCAGGGTCAGATCAATTATGGTACGACAACGTTTCGTTACGAAGGTTGGTTCTGCGCCCTTGTTTGCTATTGTAAGGTTAGTGGTGAAGAGAAAATTTACCAGATCATCTCCTCTGCTGTTTGCAACGGGCATGCCCCATATGGGGTGGTGCGCGTTCGTGTCTGCTTGTGTACTTACAAAACTATATTTTTGTTACGTGTTGTCTTAGTCTTATTAAAATGAACTGTTTTATTCACCAACTTTATAATTTTTACTTACTTAGATCAGACTAGTAGGTACCTTCTACTCACCTTAGTACCGACATATTATAACCAAAAACAACCTCGGTCTGCTTTCCACTTGTTGTTACGCCCAACAGGGTGGGTTCACATTGTGATACTTACATAGACCTACCAATTAAGCCAACGTGATGACAACAATAAATAGTATTGAGTATTTGAAAAATGCCCTCTATAAATCAGGCTTCTCTATAATTTGTTTCAATTATCATCGCCCTGTACACGCCTTATATGAAAGCTTATTCATTTGCATTTGTCGTGGGCCCTGCACGTGTGTTGGCGTCGCGTGCTACCGATATATTACGGCGAACGAATGCTCTACACCCTACATAAGGTTACAGGGCAGTGCACACAGATAAAGTATTTGCTGGTTAAAAACATTTAAACCGCATCATTTTAAATGAGAATCTATGATTTTCAGACAAAGCATTATAAGATTTCAAAGCTAACTCACCTAGCTATTTGATAAAAGCTAACGGTAAACCAGCTCCTTAATCTGATTTTTGACAGCAAAGCTAACAAACTTTTAATCTTAACGCAAATGGCTGGCAGAAAACCTACTTACTCACGTTTTATAAATTTCAGTAGGTACTTATTATTTCTATGAATCAACTCATTTACATAAACGGCATACTTATTGCTGACTTAGGAACATGTTTATTCTATCCCTTTTTATAACTCACGACGACCGATTTGGCGCGGCGGGCGAAGGTCCGCCTGCGACGCAGAAGGTTGCGGGTTCGATTCCCGCCTTGGGACAAATGTTTGTACGATCTGCAAATATTTGTTCCGGGTGTTCTGGGTATTTTCTATATATAATAAAAAATATCTATCTATGTTATGTATTGTATTAAGTTTATCAGTCATCTAGTACCCATAACACAAGCTCTGCTTACTTTGGGGCTAGATGATGCTGTGTGGATTGTCCAGCATTATTTATTATTATTATAACTCTTTCGTTAACATCCGATAATGCTACATCGTAACGTAACGTATCGTAAAGTAACGTAACGTCACGCCATAAGGTAATAAATCGACCCCCGAAACTAGGCCTACGTAACCTGCTCATTAATTGGATCAATAATTGGATTTTGTTACGATTCTTGTGTATATAAAAAATTTTGTATGATTTACAGGAAGACTTACCTATTTTAAAAATAGATATTTTAAGAATTATCTCCCTATTCAGCACGCATCTACTGAAAACACCTGCTGGGAGAAAATTACGATTAAAAAAAACATGAAAGAATAACTTATGTATTTTTTTTTAAAAGTGACTTATGTTTTGTTTCGTAGTTTATAATAATTATTTGGTTCCTTGAACAAGTTTCTTCATAAGTTGTGTAGTTTTCTTGTAAATAAGCAAAAACTTCATTTTTGCGCTTACGCCGCTGCCGCCGTTCCAAAAACGTGTGCTCCGTCACGCTCCTATGAACGCGAAATCCTATGCCTACTCTTTTCACAAAATGACTCACATTGCGCCCTCTTAAATAGAGAGATTTTTAACTCGTGTGTAAGTAATTTTTAGTGACGATCCACGCTGACCTCAGCGTAAAATTTGAAACTAAAATTAGAGCAAAGTTTGAAAATAATAAACCTAATCTACCTAAGCGAAAATATAGTTTTTCACCCTACCATCACCTGATTAAAACAATTGACAGTGACACCGCTAATCGGGCGGGTTGCACCACTCATAAACACTACATGATTTATACCGGCTATTAAAGTCACCCGAACTGTAGTTTAACCCCCGATTAAATGTGGACACAGTTACACCGTGTTTCTTTGAAGGGATAAGCTAAACCTGGTTTACTAGGAACTAGCCACTCGGCGGCGGCGGCGGTGCGGGTGTTACGAAATGTTTTCTGTGAAATCTAATCCGGATTAAATAAGCTCTTCGGGTTTCTTGAAATTAATAAAAATGTCTATGATACTTATAAACAGGTAGAGCAGCATGTGATATGGATAACTGATGAAATACTTGGCAAAAATAACGTTGAAATAACGAGTCATTATTTTTTTCCCTGAGCCGGTAGTTCCAAGCGTTCTGTCCGTCTCGTCTCCAATAATGACTAGGCACAAGGTATCAAAAACAAAATCTATTATCTGAATATTGTTAAAATATATTTCAACAACTCTCTGATGCCGTGGTTCGCAATAGGCGAGACAAACCTAGAGTTGTTGACCTTAATGCGTAAAACATTAAGTACGTTTTGGAGTTGCGAGTAACTATACTTATATACTAATCTATGTATACTGATTTATTAAAAAAAATTGCTGTTACCCCTTTAATAAATTTATGACCGATAAATTGTAAGTATTTATGTAAAATTTACTATTTTTTTAAATGATTGTAGTTATTATTATTTCTTTAAGTGTCTGTGTATTGAATGTATTATTTTCTTTAGAATTGTATTAGTTATTATTGTACATTGTGACATTGCACGCCTAATAGGGCAGAATACATTGTGACATTCTATTAGATTATAATAACTTTTAGAACATGTATTTAGAAATACATGTTCTAAATCATAATCATAAATACATGTTCTTATTGCTAGAGCAATAAATTTGATTGATTGATTGAATACCACGCCGTAACATTTTTTCCTCTGGTCTTTAGCTTTACCAAATCATAAGGAGCAACAGGGACAGACTGGGCTCAAGATTCTACCCATAACCGGGCGATCGGTGTGACCGTAGCTATTGTCGGTCAGTGAGCGCCAACATTGATTGATTGACCGATAAAGGAATTGGGGTAGCCACGCTTAATTACTGATCTTATTAATGAAATAGGCTGAAAGAGATAGGAATGGCAGAAGCAAAGTTTCTTGAAAGAGGCGGGTAGGTGGAGAGTAGCAATATTTTTTTGATAAAGGGAGGCGGTTCTACTTTCGGCTGTATGTATGTTTTTTTTATGTATGTTCATCGATTTCTCCGTTATTTATAAACCGATTTGGATGATTCTTTTGCAGTTGTATTAAAGAGGATTCCAAGGTAAAATACCATAAAATTTTATTTCCGTGGGATGAGTATTTATCCCGCAAAATTTAAAAAGCAGACTAAAGCTGGGATTTAAAGCAAATTTAAAGTCGAATAATCAAATTATGTATTGTAACGATGTATTGCACCAGCTGCACCCCGCGGCTTCGCCCGCGTGGAAATTGATTGCACACCCCCTAGGGGTAGTTTTGTAAAAATAAAAAATACGTGTATCATTATTTACTTTATAGTTTATTTATAGTTTTGAGTAAATCAAACACAGGAAAAATAATTTTCCATATAAACTTTACCACCCTTTTTAACCCACTCAGAGGCAATTTTTTGAAAATATGTGTAACCTATGTGTTATTTTAGAATTTTAACTATCTACATGTACACCTATTATATACCTAGTTTAAGTATGATATGTGAATCGGTTACTATTTAAAAAAGAGAACATGTCAGGTCAGTCAACCAAAATTTTTCAAGAGTCACAAAAATTATAATTAATAATAATATAAATAATAAATAACTTACAGTTTAATGGTTTATTCTGTTTTTTTTTTAAATACTAATATAATATAGTTTTCAGACGTTTTTTTTCTAATATATTCATGACTATGCTTAATAAAATAAGCGTTTAAAAGTCGTGGACATGTTCGCTTTCTAACTCAAACGGGCAAAAAGGTAAATAAAAACAGCAAAATATACATTAGAAACTACTTTAATCATCATCGTAATCATTAATATCATTATTGGCCCAGTTTTCAACAATATTCATGAAAAAGTCCTTGTCTGTATATGGGATGTACTGCCTCTTACGGTTCATGAGATAGAGCCCTGTGACAGACAGACAGACAGACGGACGGACGGACGGACGGACGGACAGTGGAGCTTAGTAATAGGGTTCCGTTTTCACCCTTCGGGAACGAAACCCTAAAAACTAAAACTCGAAAGGCGTTGAGTTTCAGGTATACATATTGTAAGCAATATTCATTGAAGAAATGGTCTCAAATCGACATGTAATGTAAATTGTGTATAAAACGGTATGTTTACAAACATTGTACATCCAATTTGACTGGAATGTAGATGTACCTACGGCACTACGGAAACACGAAACGAAAACACGTATTTTGTCACGTAAGGGGGCCTCCCATACGACCATGTTCGATTTATATTTACATGCCATTGGCGTGCCTTGATTAGTATAAATGATGCTTCATTCTACTAGGTGATTATTTACGTTTTCAGTGAAGTAAAGAAATACTTAATAGAATTAGAACTCAACATTAGTTGCTATTTTTTTTTTAACATGACAATGGTCTTTAGTAACAAAGAAAATTACAATCAAATAATAGAAACAAATTAGAACTAGTATTTACAATTGAAAGAATTAAGATAACTGCAGACTGTTGCAAACAATCTACAGGTAGCTCAGCTGATTCATATCAATACCAGTCGGAAGCGTCCCCATGACGCTGGCTGCGTTGCCCCGCTGTATGGCAATGCTGATGCGCTGCACCAGATACCCACCAGCTCTCGGGTCACGCGTCGCTTCGACCAGACGCTCAGTTAACTTTTTTAAAACCCAGAGAACCTCGGTATCCCACCCCAAAATTATTGCTATTCTTCGATTATTAATATGTCTAGATATAGCGTCGTGCTGCAAAACATCCATAAAAATCAGGACAACATTCGTGTGCTGGTTTTAAACTCGCGCTACGCATTATTCTTTGGCATAATGATACCAGTTCTAAAGAAACTTTCATTAGAAACAGTAATTATTTACCATAGAGCCGATTGTTTACAAAAATATGCTCAAAGAAAAAAGTAAGCAAGCGTGGGATGAAGATTTAGAGAGCAGCAGTTGGACGCTGTTTTTTTTTCTACGCTTTTACGGCGTTGACAGTCTATCCGGACATTATAAAAAACCAATGGTGCTATTGTCGCGATCTTTGCTGAGTTCCCTTAACGTCCAAAGTCGTGACGTGCTGTATAACACATAGGTAAATATTGATAGGAAAAAGAATTCCTAGACACACATTTTAAGCCAATAGACCAGCAAAACAAAGACGAGAAGATAATTTGTTCATCAAAAGATGTACCATCTGAAACTTATTGCTCGATGGCTGGACACGGACTCTGTATCATGATGCACTGGACGCGCACACATGTTGTCATGCATCGATGAAGGCAGATTGTGCGTCTCTTCAAATTTAAATGTTTTTAATAACCAAATTCATTTATAGCTGAAATATATCCTTTTCTTATTAAGCTGATATAAACGTATTGAATTGAAAGAGAACAACAATTTTTGTTAAACATGCCGATATTTAATCCCGAGCCAGCGGAGCGGTCTAGAGTAGAGCATCTCTCTCGCTTTCACAAGTTTTATTTTTTATTTTAGTGGTCCAATTCCCGGAAAAAGCCAGATTTTCCAAAAATCAAACTGTTTAAAAAATAGAAGAAAGTTTCCTGTGCGTAAAATTAGTTACCTACTTCCGGTAAGTACTTGCCGAAATATAATAAAAACAATATCGTTTATTCCATCCTCTTTTTGCTGGGCAAGTCAAAACGCAAGTACATCGTACAAAACCGATCCTTTTGATTCCTGTTAATAATATAAAAACAGTTTCATTTTTATGGTCCAAATCCCAGCATCATAAAATAACCTAGGCTTTGTAAAATACGTGTTTCATGTATCATATAACCTCCTATTGTCTTTAAATTGTAATTTTCATCTTTCTACTGCTCTTTACGTACCGACAAACATATATACCGAAAACTATCATTTTATGACTCTACCTTATTCTTCTCTACATCTATACAAAATAAAGGATGTGTCTAGCTGTATGTAACGTGTACCTGTCTTTTAACATAATGTTTTGGGTGTTGTAGGGTTCCGTTCCGTGTCCCAAGAATTTAAGTAAACTTCAAATACAATACACACAAATACAAGCAAATATTACTTAAAGGGGGACTCAAAACCCTGTATGTTTAATTTTATAAGTTATCGAAATAAACATTTATTATTTATTTATTTATACAATACACTTTATTGCATACCACAAAAAAAAATAAAAAAAAGATACAGGAAAAGAGAGAAAACAGAGTTGCACAATGGGCGTATGGTTAAGTACTCATATTATGAGTACTCATATTATGAGTACTTAACCATACTCATATTTAGTAACATTACATTTGGTGTAGGTTTTAAATAAAATTATTCTTTTAGTTTTCGAGTATAGAGTTTACTTGTTAGAAATGAAAAAGGTATTGATATAGAACTTGTAAGCTGTTGTGCCATCTTCCCAAAACCAGAATAAATTGAGAGTTTAAAAGAATCTACATCAGTTATTTATAGTTATTTGTAAATACTTATTTGTACCTATAAGTCGTAATGTTTCTGTGTTAAGAGTTTGCTGTTAGAAAAATAATAGAAAGAAGGAAAGCGGATTAGGCGAAGCTTGCAACTTTATTCATTGTACGGAACCTTTCGTAATGTTCCTCACAATTGACCAAATTTATTGCTTTACTCATGGGATTGTAAAAGGTGAGCAAGTAGTAAAAGTTATTGTTTTATTGATACTGTTGTCGGAAACTTTGGTTCTTTTCCGTAAGTAAAACAACCTTGTGTGCATTTTGAATAGTTTATGTTTAGATGAAATTTATTATTTTGTGTCATTTTTGTTAATTTTATGCGTTGGTTCTAGTTTTAACACGTAAAATGTCCCCGCACATGTTCAATCAACGACGAAATTGCTTCTTATTGTAAATATTCAGAAAATCATTTATGACTTTCTGAATATGGTCTTTAGGTGTTTACACCTGAAGATATGCTTTGAAAACTTGACTTTTTTCAGAGTTTTTGTCATAGTCTGATCTGCGTCTCAAGAGTCAGTAATTTCACCGCCAACAAATATCTTTCAAACCGAAATTTGAGTGAAACTTAGATACTAACCTACATACTAAGTATCTACATACTTATGAATGAATGAATGAATCTTTTTATTTTTCAGACAACTTAGTCCATAATAAATAACAAACACACATCACAAAATAGGAAACAAAATACAAAATAGTAACATACTACAACTCGAGAATAAAATTATAGTGAAACTATAAACCTATATTATATATACAACCTATATTATATATACAATATACTTAATATATATGTATAATATTAAATACCATACTTACAATCAAACATTTAGGAACAAAATAAGAACAAAGGCAGATGCTATATCTTATCAATTACCTACTATAAAACGAAATATAATAAATAACAGAATAAGAATACTAGACTTTTGACTTTATACGTGCAAGCTTCAGTCAGTATTTAAATATTTTATGCGTCTCAAAAATTACCGCACATGTAACAAAAAAATCCTGTCCATCCATCCTTCTTAGAACGTACGGTGTATGTGGGGTGAGACAGGGTAAAACCCAGGTACCCGTATTGTTTCTTACGTGCCAAACAATAGCGAAGCCTGATTGTAGGAATGTGAGCTATCTATATGAGTATTGTTGGATTTACCGTTATTTAGTGTGTAGCGAGAGATTAGTTAGGCAGGTAGACATGATCCTTGTAAAGAATTTAAGTTAAGTACTTACCTTCTTATAAAGAATTAAAGTTCCCACTATTCTGGAAACTCTTTAGATCGCAAAGTTAAAAACAACGAAGAAGCTACCGTTCTTTGAATTAGTTTCATAGCTAGACTTTCACTTCTGTAGAGACCAAAGCATTTCAGCAGCGGAGCGGAGCAGCGGTCTGAAGAAACTGAGCCTTTACTCGGTTCTGGAATACAATTGAAGTAAGTACCTATACTAAGACATTTGCATACTATAGGTATGTATGAAACTTAACAAAAATCTATAATAAAAAAAACAGCAAGGTAACCATATAAACGAGAACAAAAACTACAAGAACGCATAAAATCACACGCGCTGCGAAAAAGGAGTAAATTCGAGTTTGAAAACGACGAACATATGCTGTCAAAACCAACAATAAAATTATTTGGAACGTTCTACTAACATTTGTTTGGTTTTGTAACCCATTTGTTTACAAAACTTATCTAGTTTAAAACCGCGTATAGAATCTAATAGTGTCAGTTTATCATAGAATATTTTAAAACATTGGTTTGACCAATAACACAGCTCAAGTAAAGACAAGACGAAGGTAGCTAGCTAGCAAGATGCTATACGTCAAAGCAGTCATGCAGGCGATATATGTAAAACCAACCAATAGGATCTCGCTTTTATTTGTAAGTATACGAGGCATATACTCGTTTATGGAAACTAAAGGTGTTCAGCAACTTATGTCGTTGGCGTAATTAAGCTAAAAATTACCTACCTAGGTAATTTTTGATGAATGACACAAATATTATAGAGCTGCGTCATCATCTGATGACGACTACCTACACGTGCATAAGTGAATATGAATATCTTTTTGTGTTTTACTGTTTATTTTAACTTTACACGAAACTATACGCATTTTAGTCGTATCGTAATTGTACCGTGTCGGTCTGCCATCCCATTGGATTATAAGAGTGCATCTGTGTTTGCACACACAATTGTGCACTATATTATATCCTGCGCACATGGCTAGTCTCCGTTGAGACTAGCTGCCGCCGCCGTGATATATGTAGGTACATTTTAATGGTATATCGACACTATGCTATTTGTCGGGCCAAATGTTCTAGCAAGAAAAATTCACAGTAGTAGCCCGAAATCAGGACGTGACGGTGTTGCACCCCCGTGCCTCGAAAATCACGTTAAGCCGTTGGTCCTGCTCCTGACGTCTCCCCGGTCGCGTCGGTCTGCCACCCCATATTATGCAGGATTATGAGAGTGAGGGATTAGATAGTACACCTGTGTTTGCATACACACTTGTGCTTTATAATACCATAACACAAGCTCTGCTTAGCTTGGCCAGCTAGATGATGTTGTGTGAATAGTCCAGCATTATTTATTATTTATTGAGTCTAAAAGCACTTTGTGAACATGTCATGTCGCTGACCAATAAAAGAGGCTTCCAACCACTTGTGAGGGTCAACCGGAAGTGAAGATAACACTAACGGATTGGTTGACACCGTGACGTCACTTACGTTTCAAATCGCATGACTACCAACCAGTATGTCAAAACCTCCGAAAAATACAAGCTCATCAAAATTCTGAAGTGCCCGAAGATTCTATTGTTATATTTATTTATGTTGACTATTTTTTTACAATCATTGTTTCTAACAAAAAAATAATCAATGAAATCGGACAACGCCTTGATGAATTACAACGAAATACGCATTTTGACTTTCATCCCCTCTCCCAAGCGAACCGTTATGAATTCCGGGATAAAAAGTATCCTATATCCTTCCTCGTAGTATGAACTTAAATCATGCCAAGTTTCGTTTGAATTCATTCAGTTGTTTCGGAGTTATGCGCGGCCAAGATACAGACAGACAGACATGAATGAAAAAAAATTACAGTTATAGCTTCAGTATCGATAATAGATTGCCCTCCAAAAAAAAATTTTAAAATATCTTCAATGTACAGAATTTTACCTGTTACAGTTTTATTATAAGTATAGATTTCCGAAATCCAACAAAAGAATCACAAAAAATGCAAGTGAAAAACAAGTAATAGTATATAAATTATGTTAAAGAAACTTTTTTTTAACACATAAATGTTTTATCTTTCAATGTACAAACAGTACTTTGAAAGTTAAAATATTGGAAATAAAATTACCTATTATAGTACCCATAACACAACCTCTGCTTAGCTTAGGGCCAGATAATACTGTGTGAATTGTTCAGTATTATTTATTTATTTAAAACCACTGAATTATTTTATCTAGCGTATATTTAACTCAATGTTTAAAACGTGGTTTAAAACGCTGTGACATCTATTTAAAAAAAAAACATAAAATTACCTACTCCTGCGATCGATCGGAAAGCTGTATTTTTTGTAGTTTTCTTGGTCTCAGTCTGATCTTCTCTAGAAGATGGTAAAAAAAGTATTGTTTACCATCTTCGCTCCTACAGTCGTTTATATAGTTATTTTTACACTGGGTAAGTACCTATCTACAATAATTATGTTGTCGCAGAGATGAATATTCCATAGCAGCGGCTAAACTAAAGATACATCTCTCAAAGCCAAAAAGTGCTGCCCATTGTCAAATTCCATAACCCCATAATACACTTCGTTTTCACCTATAACGCCTTAGGAAGATTGTGCTTTTTTTGCATTGGACTGTTTAACGCTACTTAAATATTTAGAGTTCTGTAGAATGTTGAGGTCTTCTTACAGTGGGAGCTTTATAAGTAGGGTTGAATGCGTGGTGAAAATCACGTTGATAAAAATCGGACCGCGGATGACCGACTGAGTAAAAGGATTTTTGATGTGTGTAGGTCAAACGGACACGCAGGTTAGTAAGCTTATTATTGTTACACGGTTTTTTTTAACCAACTTCGAGAAAAGGAGGAGTTTCTATGATCGGATGTACCTATGTATGTTTTTATTTTTATTTTTATGTTTTCATCGATTTCCCCGTCATTTATAGACCGAGATGGATGATTCTTTTGCAGTTGTATAGAGGATGGTCCCGAGCAAAAAAAAAGTGGGTTTCCGATGGATTAGTATTGTCTCAGCAAAACTGTTTAAAACTACTATTTTTTTTGTTTAAAGTACGTTTTTTCACTCTTTCTGAGCGGTTCTTCTCTGCCTTTATCATTCGTACCGCTAAGTTTTGGAACTCGCTGGCTGTTTCAGATTTTCCATCTGATCGACGCGACGCGTGACCCGAGAGCTGGCGGGTATCTGGCGCAGCTCATCAGCATTGACATACAGCGGGGCAATGCAGCCAGCGTCTTGGGGACGCTTCCGACTGGTATTGATATGGATCAGTTGAGCTACCTGTAGATTGTTTGCAACAGTCTGCATTTAGCTTAATTGTTTCAATTGTAAATACTAGTTCTAATTTGTTTTTATTATTGAATTGTAATTTTCTTTGTCACTTATTAAGTTATCTATCGTAGGATATTTAATTATTCAGAGCTCTAGTTTTTTATCTATACCTCTAGACTAGAGTCTATAGATAAATTACTCAGACTAGACTTTTTTATTTTTCTTTATATAGTCGCGTACGTGACGTAACGTAATGGTTTCGACGGAAGATCAGCGTTGGAGTAGCTATAACCTATAGCTATCACAACATATGCTGAGTCGAACGCCATTCTGTAGCTTTAAAGTATTTTATAAGTGGGTATATAGTTTATATAGTGTTGGTCATTTAATTAGTTTTAGTATCTACATATTATAGTTTTCAGCTACAAATAAAATATATCTTTTCAACCTATACAACCTGGGTGTCTTCAAGACAAGAGTGAAAATGTGTCTTTTAGACCTTCTTGATAGATCGTCGGCCACACCGTCACTTACCATCAGGTGAGATTGTGGTCAAATGAAGGTCTATTCTAGATAAATGATTGATTGATTGATTAAAAAAAAGTTTTAAAAAACACGTCTGGCAAAAAAATATGCAATTGCGACTAGCAATCATGACACCAATCTTTCCTGAATAAGTCTTTGGATCAATTATATAATCCATTATAATTTGATCGCGGCCAAATTCTGCTAACCAATCGCTTTACTATGGCAATGGTATCATCGCAGAATCATCCATAATCATCATCCATGTCATCGAAAGGTACTCTAGATAGTGCGTGCGATGCTATTTGCACGGACATATTAATATAATGGTTTCAAGTTTAAACCTTGACACTTTTGATACGCATCCTTCCACCTGTCTTAATCAAAGGTAAAATGCCAAAATGTGTCATTCTGAGACGATACCATTGCTATGGTGAAGCGATTAGTTTAGTGGAATTAGAGCCCTGATAAAACCCACCATAATTATGAATTTTTCATTCTATTATACAAGCTTATACGGGAGGTATTGCAAATGGTATAAAAACTGAACACGTAGGCAAATTCCCACATTTCGCTAGTTAACCAACTCCCCTCAAATTTCGCCAACTTTGATGAGTTATGGTTTCTTTTTCTATTTTTTGGAATAAAGTCTATTAGTGGAGTTCGTAATTGTCTGTCTGTCAGAACGTATCGTTGAGTCTTTTGGGTGTGGAATGGGTTTAGGGGGTTTTCGTTAGATACTGTGATTGTGTAGATTCGGTACAGGCTCAGATTCGGTAAAATCATTGAACAATGTAAATTTTCAGAAAGCATTTCAGGCGTGCATATTTTACGATCTTTTTGAAAACTGAGAACGTTCAGCCATTTTTGTCGCTGACAAGGCGCCTGAGGAAAATTGCTTCTTAGGTAGGTACAAGGTACAACTGCAATAATGACATTTTGTAAAGCCTGCAAAGTTTTGTATGACACTCTCGCGAAACAAATTAAGCAGCAATAAGCAAGCGGTGTCAGACAAGAAGCAAATTGAAGTAGACACCTCTTTTGTTAAAACTAGTTCAGATATTTGGGCTAAAATGTTACTAAGTACTACCTTAAACAAACCTTCTTAATCACACTTCCCCTCAAACACACTGTAATAGGAATACCCTCCTTCACAGTCAAGCAACTACCTACTGCCAAAATTACTTTAACACCGACGTAAATCTAGTTCATATTAAGTAACTAAAGTATCCCCTTAGCAAAAAATCATGACACAATATCTTAACAATTACCACCCCTTGCCAAGCCAGTAAATATGATGTAGGTATAAACTGCACTGGCGAGTGTGAACGAGGCATAAACGAGCTGTGTACGATGCCTGCCTCTATTATTTTATTACTGTGATGTGCGAAATGAGGGATTGATGTGGCATTCGGAGATTGATTAGGGGAAGTTCTGTCCTTAAGGATTGAGGGAGAGGAACAATCAATGGGATAAGTCCAACGTGCTTTTAATTAACTACGGTAAGCTTTTTTAAAAACTCTTCAGTTTTTAAAAGTTAAAAACGATCTCGAAATTAGCTTTACCTTGGTACAATATTTTTAAACATAATTAAGTAGTTAATAAAAACCATAAAAAAATAAAAAAGTAGAAAACTATTTAAAAAATATAACATTTTATATAAAAAAAATACAAAGTTTCAGGTTAGAATACCATCAATATATTATTTACTCACAGCCGAACTGAGAAACGCTTTTTCTTTTAAATATTTTTCTTATTTCAAGTCTGTATAAATTAAGTGAAATATTTGGATAATCGAAAAAATATAGAGCTTTGATGATATGAGCAAAATTGTGGACTTAAAACCATATATATGCTTTAAAAAACTCTAATTTATCGAACAGTCAAATATTTCTATATAAAATATTCATCAAATATGATGCCACATCTATATCTTCGTAGGTCTGCTACGAGCGTGTGTGCGATGTAGCACAATCTACGCCCGCTGCAAAACTGTAGGAAAACATTGAAAATTCGGCCGCTTATCGCCCCGCGCCGCTTTTAACTTTTATTTTGGGCCCTGGGGCAGCCCGGTGAGGGCACGAGGAACAGAGCCTAGTATCTCATAGACAGGACATGGCACATGCTTGGTTTTCTGTAACTTTTTCGTGTTTAATGAATGTTTACTTTAAAACTGGAAGTTTATTTAACTAGGAATACTTATCTATATTATACCTTCAGGTGTACCTATTTACTATTAAATATGAATATTTGGCCAAAAAATTATTTTGTAAATGAAATTGATTGAACAACAACGCATAATTATAATAAATAGCATAATTCCGTCAATAATTTCTTAAGCAAAACATTTGTTTCTTGTAGATTATCTTAGGATTTGCTAGTCTTTTAGAAAATTTAATATTATTAGTTAAAACTATGCTCGTACTAATCATAGACCTTATAATGTAACCTTCATAAAAAAATAAAGCTTGAACCCCGCAATTTATCAAAACTCTAAAATCAATTCAATTAAGTACCTGATTCTGTGTTTACATTATTGTAGAATTAGGTATACCAACCTACATTACCACGAATGTGAGCGTAATAACTTAAATCCTTTACTTTCCTTTTGAATATTTTACGATTTAGCTTTTTGCTCTACATGTTTTGCTTGTAATATTATTATTCCAGTATGCACATAGGTGGTGTTACAATCAAGTTTTAGACCTACATTATTGAAACATTGTTATTTTTTGTGGTTGTAATATGTTTTGTGCGTCCTAATAAATAAATAAACTAATTCCGAATTCAAATTCATTAATTCAAAGTCCAGTCCAAACTCAGCCAGCTCTAACCATTCCAAGTTCAAATCTCGAAGCGCACGCGAGCTGTATTTACGGCCAGTATTTTGGCCGTATGTTCTCACACGTCGGCGATACACATCTGATTCATTACAGCGCTCTCGCGATCTACATTGTCTATGGTACAGACAACCCGCGGCCATACACGCTTAACGACCATAGACACCATAGACCAACGTTGCTATCGTGTAAGGAAGTGAGAAGTGGATCTTTGATTTATTGAGTTGCTGGTGTTGATGTCATTGTACCGGCGTGCCTTGGTGTGGTTAGATTTTGAGATTGAGAACTTATAGAGAAGGTCGTTCAATGATCCTGTTTTGAACCAGAGGTACCTACTGAAGTTTTATAACATAGGTAAGTACCTACTTATTTTCGGTGAAACTGTAGATTTGCCCAAATATGCATGGGGACAAAAATAGTAATTTTTTTTTAACTTTTAACTAAATTTTTCACAACGACTTTAACTAACTTTTACTCCATTAGAAAGAAAGAAAAGAAAGAAAGAAATTTTTATTCATAGCATGAACGAACAATATAAATTACTTAAAATTAACCAACACCATAAAAACTACATTATAACAACTTACAAATTAATAATCCAAACTTCCATCAATATTCAAATTAACCAACGAAATAACATCAAAACCCTGTCAAAATACAAAAAAAAACTCAAGAACACCTTTTCTAATAAAACGTTTGACGCAACCTCCCCATTATAAATAACCATACAAAAGTAGGGAAACTTCGAGTTCCAAACTAATCTAAGAGCTGTACAAGTTGGCAGACAAGTGCCAACGTGTTTTTTAGTTCTTGCACCTTTCGAGCGGGTGATATGAGCATCGCATGCATGAGGGGGTACGGTAGAGTAGACCGGGACAGAAGAAAATAATTTTGAATATGCTTTTACAGTGGGAATTATCATAATCTTGCCTGGGTGTAAGTATTATTATACTTATTTTGCTATATCAGTCATCTCTGACGTGTCCAAGAGTCCTGTATGGTCTAGGCACTGAGTTTGAGTTTAACCTATACACTAGCAAAACTCGATCTAGAATGTTTGTAAGCAAACTACGACACAACTAAGTAAAACTCACTTGCTTGGCGTCGAGTTTCAGTTATTGTAAGCAATATTTATTGAAGCCAGATCTCAAATCGACAAGTAATGTAAATTGCGTATAAAAAGACGTGGCAGTAAAGTGAATTTAAGGTTAAGTATGGGCGATTTGTTTATAAGCATTCTACATCCAGTTTGTCTAGTGTATAGTAGCTACCTATAACACCCAGCTCTGCTTACTTTGGGGCCAGATGTTGCTGTGTGAAAATGAAATTCAAAATTCAAATTCATATACCTATGTATTTGCAAAACATGGGTTACTGGGATGTTAGATTAAAATAGAATGAGCACAACCATGATCAGCTTTACAGCATGCAAAGTCACGATAAACGTTTATAAATAAATGCAATGTCAATATCTAAATTAATGAATAATTAATAAATTGTTTTATTCTAGAATTTATCCATCAGATTCATTAACATTTGAAATGACCAGAATTATGTATTTATTTTTGATTTTACTGAGTCATTATTAAATATTTTTAGCTGATTGGGTCTATCAAAGACAAGAGCAAGCAGGATCTTAATAACTAGGTTGCTTTTAGACCATAAGTTGGTCATAATGAAATATGGCAAATGCTAAATCTAGCGAAACCAAAAAAAAAATGTTGGTCGTACGTCACTTAGGTACCACCAGTCGTGTGATTATACGTTTAATATGTTGGCAGTTTCAAGGCCAAACAATAATTATGACTTAGTACTGCGAAATATTATATTCTGAGGAGTAGGTCAAAATCGAGTATTGAAAAACCTCCCCCTCCCCGTAACTTTTACCCCCTTGGGGTACAAACAAAATTTTTTTTTTTTTTTTTTTTATTGTTTAGCAAAATCAACAGTCCTTATATCTAAACAGTTCTAACCCTAATAACCTAACTTACGGCCAATGAGAGATTTACATTATACAAAAATTTTGTCGGTACAATCGGGTAGAAACCCGGTACAATCAAATAAGACCAAAAAAACATGAATATCTCAAAGTCGGTTGCCAGCCAGGTTCACACAGCTGAGTTTGTGGTCATATAAAGGTCTGTGCGTATTAATAAATATTAAGCTATTTAGACTCATCTGACGTTATATTTAACCTACCTAATTCCAGTATCAAGAAATCGACGGTAACCGATTGATTCAGGCGTCACTTTGCGGAAATCCATTGCATTTTTTCCGTCCTAATATTATCGACGGTTGACCTGCCACATTTTATTTTATAGAATTAAGTAGCATTGTTTTCTCTAGACTCTGGTCTACTCTACCCCAAGAAAAGCTTGCAAGACGCGGCGGAGTTGCCCGCTGCAGCCGAAATATTCATTTTCTTCGACGACGCTCACGTTGCCACTTCAGACCGCATAATGTGTACTATTATTCTTTACAATATTATAAGATCATGATTTTGAAAACACTGAAGAATTTTTAGAGAGTTATAGTTACCGAATTATGCTTAGCAATCGATACTATTTATATTTTTAACTTATCTTCTTGCCAAAAACTATTATAATTCGATCAGCCGTTTCGTCATTAAAACATTTACGGGAAAAGGAGTTGTCTCCACATTAATGGAGTTGCAGCTAACTACTCTGAGCTTGTTTTTTAGTCTTAATGCCTTTCTTACTATCTACTTTGTTAAATATTATGTTCTATCTACGAGTATCTTGTATAACTAACTTATCTTATTGTTTTCTGTTTACATTAGTATGTAAGTATATTTTAATGTTTGATTTCTATTGTTATCGACAATCTCCTTGCTTTATATTAGATTGTTTATAGTTAGTCTTATGCATGCTGTGTCGGCCTCTAAGAGGTTGGTGCACTTAGCATCACTAATTTAAAAATTATGTACATACCTACCTTGCATGTTATGGTGTACTCGCTGTAGGCTAACCTAATTGTTAAAATAAAATAAATAAATAAATAGATACAATGAAGACCCATAATTAAAACCGAATCCGTAGTCGCGAAGATCCGCAAAAAATAAAACATTTGGCTCATTTTTATGGACCACTTGCGCTTGACCAGAATTGTACCAAAATTGTTTACATAAAAAAACACGTTATGGTTTTTATAATACTACAAAAGTTTCCCTGTAGGTATCCATACTAATATTATAAATTCGAAAGTAACTCTGTCTGTCTGTTACCTTTTCACGCCTAAACGGCTGAAGAGATCTCAATAAAATTTGGCAGGGTGGTAAATTGTATCCCGGGGACGGACATAGGCTACTCGAAAAGTGAGTGCAAAGCCGCGGGCAGAAGCTGTTCTTCTATAAAGATTTCCTCATACAGACCCAAAAAAGAAACCACTATAGCTATAAACCATATCAAAATAATCGTGCCCTTTACACCGGAAAGTTGGAAACCCCAATTTTCTATTTCCATGCGTACACGTAATAAAACCGTGTACCTATTACGTGTGTGCAGTGTGTGATAGCATCTACCCGCAGGCAGCTCACCCGGATTTCACTAATAAAACATCAAGGAAAGGGAAAACTGGACTCCGCGTCAACGTGAAGGCAAAGCAGTTAATAGCAGGCCGCAAAGTAAACTACCTACACAATAAAAACTAAATTTAGTCCAAAAAATTAATTATAAATACTTACATGACCATCATATTATTATTAGTACTATTTAACGGGCATTTATCGCGTTAATTTAACAATTTTTTCCGATGTTTCGAATAGGTACCTAAATAAACGCGATATAGCCCGTTAAATTCTATAAATAATGTGTTCAGATCGCAAAGATTAAAAATATTTATGAACATCATAGATGAGGTTGTGATAATATGAAAAAGGAGATAAATTTTTAGTTATTTTTTTGGCAGGTTTCTATCTTTCTGGTTAGGTTTCGCTTCTCGGTTTGGAAATTTGTTTTGAATTCTAAGTTAAATCAACATTTTATTAATAAAACTTATCAAGTATTTACCACGTACATAATGCCGTTTATTTTTATTTGCCTCTAAAATTAATAGGTACTTAACTTATTAATAATTAATTTCATATAATTAGTAATTAAATAATATCCTAACGGCGCTATGTTCCGAAGGAAGTCCCTAAGTTTTTCGAAACCCGATGCCACTTGACTTCGTAGCGCAATTAGTAGCGCATTCCCGTACTGAGGGAAGGTTGCGGGTTCTAGTCCCGTCGAAGTCGAACTTTTTGGGATATTAATTTATTCTAACCCCCTTATTCATAAAGATCCGCTAACTTAGAACAGCTGCTAAGTTACTTCTCACTCGGACTTATGTCAATAGAAAAAGACAGAAAGATAAATAACAATGTATTAAGTTAGCTGACCATTAAGAATAAAGGGGTTAGAAATTACCCTGCGCGCGAGGGTTTTCGCACTATAATAACAAAAACCTTATAATTAATCATGATATCAAATTGCAAAAGCTGTCAGCTTTTATACCTAGAGCGGAATCCATATTTTTCTACTTCGTATGAAACACCCTTGATAATTTTATGTGACCTTTTGCTCGCATGTGTCGAGATTAAGAGATAAGATAAAGCAAGCTGGAATTACCAAATTTTCCGATTTTAATACTCGTAATATTTACACTGCCTTATATTTGCAGAGTTTTCCGAAACAATTCACACTAATATAATAAATTCGAACGTAACTCTATTTGTTTATCTGTATGTCTGTTACCTTTTCACGCCTAATCGACTGAACGGATCTGAATGAAATTTGCCAGGAAGGTAGATGGTATCCCGGGGACGGACATAGGCTTCTCGAAAAGCGCGTGCAAAGCCGCGGGCAGTAGCTAGTTTAGGAAATGACATTCTATAAAATCTAGCGTATAGTTGCATAAGCCAAGATGTTCAAAAGAAATGGTGCTAGCATTTCCCTGGTTAAGAAAATTCACAAAAATCGTTCTATCTACTACCTACTACAAAGAGCTGTACTTTTTGTATCACGGAAATCACTTCCACATCAGATTGAACCCACCCTTTGCGTCGGAAGTGGGGGTAGGTGCCCGAGGGGTTTTTGGGTCAGATTTTATCACACGTGGCCAAATAGTCACGCATGTGTTACGTGTTAAAGTTTACCTTCGAATTCATCACAATTAACCTGTGCCTTAAAGTTTACGTGAGATATTTTTACTTGCAGTAAAATTTTGTTTTTGTTTGGGTACTTGTGACCTTTACTTATTTCAATAAAATTTCATAATTTACTATTACTTACCTAACTAACACTCTTTCATCATCAATGACCTTTACATCCACGATCACAAAGGATGGTTTATATTATATATTATTAGCTGCAGCCCGCGGCTTCGCACGCTTTTTTCCGGAATCAAAGGTAGCCTATGTCCGGCCCCGGGATACCATCTACCTCGCTGCCAAATTTCACCGAGATCCGTTCAGCCGTTCTTGAGTTATAAATAGTGTAACCAACACGACTTTCTTCTATATATATAATATATACTAACTAGCTGCTGCCCTCGGCTTCGCACGCGCTTTTAAAGTAGCCTATGTCCGTCCCCGGGATACCTTTTACCTCCCTGCCAAATTTCATTGAGATCCGTTCAGCCGTTTAGGTGTGAAAAGGTAACAGACAGACAGATAGACAGACAGAGTCTTTCAAATTCATAACATTAGTATGCATAGTATACAAATAGTAGGGCATAGTGAAAAGGCTCATAAGAGTTGAGTTAGTAGTCCTAATCTTAAAGAACACATGAACCAAGTGTCTTCCCCATAAGCAGAGACAATAAGAAAAGTGCCGATGGACTTGTGCTTAGTGATATCCGTACTAATATTATAAATTCGAAAGTAACTCTGTCTGTCTGTCTGTCTGTTACCTTTTCACGCATAAACGGCTTAACGGATCTCAGTGAAATTGGGCAGGGAGGTAGATGGTATCCCGGGGACGGACATAGGTACTTACCTAATATGCAGGTCTCGGCAGAGCCTTCACATTTGCTCCCTTTGCGGTCGAAACCCTGACTGACTGAGACTGGTGGGGTACCGAGGCTCTCCGGATTATTATAAAGTTATCTGAGAGTCTGGTCGAAGCGACGCGTGACCCGAGAGCTGGCGGGTAACTGGAAAAGCGCATCAGGATTGCCATGCGGGGCAATGCAGCCAGCGTCTTGGGGAGCTTCCGACTGGTCGGTCTGGTGGATCGGTTGAACCAACTGCAGATTGTTTGCCACAGTCTGCAGTTAGCTTAATTGTTTAAATTGTAAATACTAGTTCTAATTTATTTTTATTATTTGATTGTAATTTTCTTTGTTAACAAAGACCATTGCCGTTTAAAAAAAAAGACAGTTAACATTGCATTTAATCCAATACTACGATGAACTTATCACAAACAATAACCCAAAACTACGCCCACCTCATGAAATCTAAGCATAACTTAATGAAACATGCCCTGCGTTACGTAAAACAACATTTAACTAACTAGTAAGTTAACATAAGTTACTTGTAAGTTAATAAGCGAATCGCGTGTAAGTCTATGAATAAAATCAACATTTAGTTCCCATAAGTGGGTTATTATTTCCCACAAATATGGCTACCAAGTGGTTAATTCGTTTGGTTGAATTAAAAGCTCGTATCGATGTTTTGGGTTAATTTTACATGTTCATTAATTAGAAAAATAAGCAAAAAAATAGTTTTGATTCGCCTACTAGGACCAAAAACGTAGTTCCTGATTTCTAGGTGGGTACCTACTTACTAACTGTGGCCGGATTTTTTTCTTTGATACTGATATTAAATAATAGGTAGGCAAAACTATAGCTAATTTTAGGCAAAATCATACCTACAAGAGTTCCCATGTAGGATAGCCAATTTTTAGATCATGTGTTTTCAGTTGGTACAGAACTCAAATAAATCTAGAACAGAACAAAAGAGCTTAAAACAAATTGTTCTACAACAATCTAAGTAGGTAGGTATCCAAAGAAAAGGAGCAACGCCCAACAAAGCGTTTCACCCGCGAAAACTGAAAGAACGACCGAACCTTTTAATTTTATCAATGAAAGCGGTACTACGGTGACCATGCACCCGGCGTCATCTCGGACACGTCCCGCTTTCAGTCGCCTTGACCCCGCGCCCCGCCATGCCACCTCACCCGCGCGCCAAGCTAACAATGCCCGTTTTATTCCAACCACGGGAAGAACGCTGCTCAACTTATTGTCTCAACGTGGTATTTTTCTCCAACACAGTGCGATACATGACACACATTTTCACGACCCAACGCATACATAACATTTCCTTGGGAAGGCGTGTTATACAGAGAGGCGTAGGTATTCAAAAAATACATACCTACCGTGAAGTAGGCGTCACATGTGTAGGTATTCGAGTAATGTGACACATGTGTGGCGGACGGTGCGCGGGTGGGAGGGGGTGGGCGCGCGTGTGTGCGGGGTGGGCGGGGCCGGGGGCGGAGCGACGGGCGCGCGCCGACCGCACGCGAGCCGACGCAGGCATTCGCGCGACACCGCCGCTCCGAGTGCCCGTCCGCAGCAACACTTAGCTCATTCCGCGCTCACGAGCCTCCCGCGACACACGTCCGCGATACCGCAACACTTACCAGCGCGCGCGCGCGCGACTCCTATTTAACTTACACACTACTCCCGTGCAGTGCGAAACTTTTCTGTGACAAAGTGCTCCTTCGGACTCGAACAGCTTAAATTTTGTGAACTCTGACGGAATAGTGAAATGCGATCTCGGTCCAGCGGCAAGGAGATTATTTGAGAAAGGGTTGGAGCACGGGGTGATAAGCGGGCGGAGGGCGGCGCGAGGCCGCGCACGCGCCCGCTAGCGAGCAGCGACACGGACACGCGGCTCGAGCTACGAGCGCGATGGACGACAAGCCGACCGCCGTCGGCGGCGAGGAGCACTACAGCCTGCGGTGGAACAACCACCAGGCGCACCTTCTACGCTCCTTCGAGGCGCTGCTGCATGCCGAGACGCTCGTCGACGTCACGCTGGTCTGCGCCGAGCGCCGAGTGCGCGCCCACAAGGTCCTTCTCGGCGCCTGCAGCCCGCTCTTCCGGAGAATATTCAGCGAGAACCCGTGCAAGCACCCGGTTATCGTGTTGAAAGACTTTCAAGGATGGGAGGTTCAGGCGGTAGTGGATTTTATGTACCGCGGGGAGGTGTCAGTGGCTCAGGAGCAGCTGGGGACTGTGATAAGGGCAGGAGAGTCGCTGCAGGTTCGAGGGTTGGCGGATCAAGATCGAGAGGAGCAAGCTAGGTCTCCGCCGCCGACGCCGCTGGCGCGCAGCCCCGTACAGACAACACCGCCGGCGCCCTCGCCCCCGGCCAGCCCGGCGAGCCCACAGCCCCGGCGGAAGCAGGCCCGGCCTCGTCGCCGCTCAGGAGAGTCCGACACTCCTGAGAACCTCTCCATGCGTCGCTCACCCAGCTGCGGCCTGAAGGCCGTGCGCCTGGCGAGACCTCGCTCCCCACCGAAACAAGAACCAGAAGAACCCGAACCAGAAACTCATCCACCACCGAGAATGTTCCAACCGCACCAAGACATGTTTCCGCCTGTGCCGCCGGCCGTCTCCGCATTATCTCTGACACCACCACACAGTAAGTACCTAGGTACCTTCATACAAATTAGAAATTATCTTTGTTAGCTACATGGTGCCAATAATTCATATGTTTTGTAGGCCTGCACTGATTACGACCAAAAATCGGTCATTTAATTCGTATATGAAAAACAGAGGTCATCAAATTGATTCCACCAATGCCGTTCCAGAACACTAAATACCTACTCAATGAATTATTAAAATCACATAAAAACTGACCTCGTAATCTCATTGTCAAATATATCACGTGTATTTTTTAGATATTATTTGTAACAAAAGAGAAAACAGCGTTTTAGTGTAGATCAAAAGTGTTTGATCAAAGGCAAAGTTTATTCTGATACGACAGAACAATACAACCTTCCATTTCAAATCGGAATCTCGGAAGTGATCTCAGTTTCGTAATCAAATGGACGCCATTTGATGGACACACTTACGTACATGTGAACATCTAATTAAAACGGGAATCATCAAAGGATCCGATATCGATCGAGCGTTATCGATTTCGTAAATCGCATACCTAGAGGCAACGGCGATTCGATTAGCGAGGGATACGTGTTAACCGGAACGTAACACAGATAAATTAAGATCACCTATTCATACGTCTAGTGCATTATCTGGGATCGCGTGAAAGGTTCCAACTCTATATAGTCCATTAACTGACCATGTCGCAAACACTCGCCGTAAAATATAATTTTAAATGGCGGTCGGTGCGTTCATTTCAGTCAGTCGTGTATGGTAGCTATAAACGTGTGTCAGTGTAAATTTTACACCTCAATAATTATTGCTTGTGAGTCTCCTTATACGTATAAAAGAGGAAGCAATTCCAGCAGTCATCGTGTTTTACGAGCCCTTTTCGATTTCTAAACGTGTTTATGGAGGAAACTCTGCGATTGTCATAATCTTATTTGTAGGAAACCGTATTTTAATAACTTAATGGGTATGCATATCATGCATTCTCGTAGATGTAATGACCCCATCGTTTATGCTTTATATTCCAGCATTCAAGGGGCACATCACTATATTTCATTTTGTCACACCGCGTTTCAGAATTTCTCAAGTTTAATGGAGTTGTTTCGGATTTCTCACTATCACTCACGACATCAAGACATTAACTGCTTTGAATGTCATCAAAATATGCCTTTAGAAGCTACCTATTCTCAATAAGGTTGACTTGGGAAATACGCACTAAAGTTATGCTTACAACATGTTTTAGCTCTCCTCAAAGCTATGAAAAAACCTTTGTAGGTATAAAAATGCGGGCAGGGCAAAAACAGCACAAGGATTGGTTTAAACGCACTTTCCAATTATATTGTTTGAATAAAGTAGGTATATAACTGTCGTAAAGTTTATTGAAGTGCACAATCGATATGATATACCTACTATAGAACGATCGCGAGTTATGGTCGAACATAACACAACGGGCCCAAGGCCTCGGATCGGAATTAGTCTAAGGAGTGGTTTTATACGTCAATTTTGTTTTATTGTTTCCTCAGTTTCGCGTATGTGAGTTGATTGCGCCATAATAGTCGTAGGTTGTAATGAAGGGTTGCACGCATTCGCCTCTCACCGCGGCGTGCGTGGGGAAACTAAATACCTGGGGGAGACTCGAGACTGAACGTTTCCGCACTTGTCATTTCGCTCCTAAATCAAATTTTAAATTGCCTGATTCGAATGTTATTCCACATTCAAAACTTGAAATGTTTAAGGTTGAAGCGTGAAGGTTTTACTTTATTTTTTCAGTAATTGAAAAACATAATGACGGAGTCGTTTCGTACTACAAATCTGCGAAGTTTATTACGAGTGTCCATTTTATTGTTTCCTCGATCTGCGTGTGTGATGAGAGCTTGATTATGGTTAATGGTGGTACGTAAATGTAATGAGGGGTTGGCGGGTGCCTGCAATCACAATTCCGTTTTCCTGATTGTGCCCACTTGGAGTTGTCAAGAAATTACAAATTTGATTGTGTCTTCTTTTACTGCTGTATTATCCGACTATTATAGTGTAAATTAGTGAAATTACGTTTACTATTCATAAAATTAGTTTAATTGTCATTATGTATAATAAAATTTACAATGCGAATAATTTGTATTAAGTTTATTTCCACGTGGGTGGCCTTAATGATGGCACTTTTGTTATTTAATTACTACAGCCGTAATTACGAACTAATATCTTTCATTAGTAACCAGCAACCATCCTGGGCTTCGATCTCCGATCACTTACAAACTTTGACGAACATCCCTCCAAATTTATTCATTCAATTATCGGTAGGTACCTAATGCGTAACCATGGCGTACCTATGCATTTCACAGTTTTTTTTCAGATATTTCCTTATTCATAACATCATAAACCTAAATACCATAAAAACTGATTTATATTGTTCTCAGAATTATTAATTGATAACGAATACAAATACCTACCTATCTTTTAAGATAACTTTCAAGAAACAGCGAAGGTCCACTATTACTTGTGACATTACAGGCAAGTAAGTAGTTGTTTACAATTAATTCATCATAATGCACGCGAGGTCTCAGACCATCAGGCATACAACCTTCAAGGGTAGCAAAAAAAGAAAAAACTGACGACATTGGCACGGCTGCGCGCACGCAAGGGCGGGTAGACGCAGCATGATTCCGAGAAACAGAAGACATTAGGTCAATTGAATGCATCAATAGCACTTTTGTATTCATGACTTAATTACAATAGCATTTCTATATTCATGACTTAATTGCGGTGATCTACTTTCCGTGGGCAGTTCCCAGGGAATTATCGATCTATGTCAATTGCGTTTTTTAATAAATAATTGCTATGAATTATACTTGATAATTAAGATGTACGAGATTCTAAATGACTTTAAAATCTCGCATGTGTTTATATGACATTTATATAGTGCAATTTCTGATTGCGTTGTCAATTGTGTTTTAATTATATTTTTATTGATAGTCACAGTACAAGGAAAGTAATTAATTATTTCAATATTACATTTTCATAATATGTACCAGCAGTACCTAGTGTATTCGAATGGAAATGAATGTGAGTGCAAAGACTCAATAATTTACCTTCAAAATATACCTACTTCCTTATGGAAAATTAGTTTTATTAAATATCTTCACGAACAAACAATGAGTACCTATTAGTGATTAGAAGAATATTCCTATTGGACGAATTAATACTGGAATAACTCTACGAAATACCGGAAATTTTGCATCATTAACACTCAAGTGTGCTTAGTCATTTTGATCTAGCTTAATAACATAACATACTCGTAGTCATACCAATTCTGACAATATACATGAGAATACCAACTAATAAATCAAAGAACTAACACACACACACACACACACACTAAAATGAATGAGTCATTTCATTCACTATTATTTTATGAATGAGTTTGTAATGAGTAGTAGAACCTACCTACTTCCCTTATAGTAGGAAGTGTTTGTATATTATTTACTATTTTAATTAATTAACATACATTTTTCCTATTGAGTCACAATTTCCTGCAACAAAGAGTAAGGAAAACCTTCATTTAATTGCATAAGTAGTAAATAATAAATAAAATGGTTTTTAAAATAAAAAAATCCCTCTTGGGTGTATTCTTTCATATTTTTTTTTTTCGGTTTAAAGAACATTAAAACATAAAAATATTCACGCCGTAAAAATATAAAGTTACTTAATTATCTTCAAACAAACCGATCGTATAATTATGTTGGAATGTATGCCTATGTAAGTTTTTTAATAGCACACTTAAATAAAAAGCAATAATTTTACACAAAAATGACAATAAAAATATATTTCCTGGTCATTCATACAAACATAAAAAGTATCATGAGCTATATTTTTTAAACAAAAAAATACTACAAAATCCTTATTTCCTGGCCACCCTTCAAGATGAGAAGTATCGCGAGCTGCGCTTGCGCATTTACATTCAATCGACACCGCTTGGCGCCCCGTGACCTACTTGTGCTAACGCCTTTGGCCTAACTGCCTGTTGCGTAGTTTCCATAAACGATGTTATGGAGTAGTTGCAAAGGGCTTTCTGTTTCAGGGAAAGTGTGAGTAGTGTAGCGGTCAATATGCAGTTTTGGATGATTTAAATTTTAGGAATTATTACGTTCTTCATACACAAAACCTCAATGGTCCCCTTTGAGCCCTTTGAGTTGTTTTTTTCAACTATTCATATCATTTATTCACCCATTTCGTAGGTAGTAGGTATCTACTTTTTTTGTATATTTGCGTACAAATATCTGTATATATTTTAAAATAACCTCACGAATCAGAAGCTTATCGATAAAGATCGATAAGCGCCGAATTTGTCTCTGGTGTAGATAAAATTCATTAAGAATGAATTATTTTAGTCCAATTTTATCATCAACCGAGACAAATTGGGCAAAGACAATCCGGATTTCGAGAAGAATCGATAATAGAACCGTCTTGAAGACAGTGACTCGCACTCCTGGTGTTTAGGTAAACAAACGAATATGCTGTATGAAGTCAATAAAAAAAACATTAGGCCTTCTACTGCAAAAAAATTATCTGAATTCAACATTTACCTATCGGATTACGTATAAATTATTAGGACGAGTACAAGCCTCGTTTTTTACGATAAGTAATTTTACACACAACCTGCCACACCAGTTGAACACAATGGCTTATTAACAATAATTAACATCTACGATTAATGAGTAAATAAATATTATCTACACGCATTCGTGAGGGTAATCGTTCGGTATGTGATGCTTTTACGAATCTCGTTAGTGTTTTTCTATAAAAAGACATAATTATATGGTTGGGTGGCTATCAATTTATTGCTTGATGTGATGACTTATAAACATGTTTTGCTTGCTGTTTTATGTGTGTCATGCGCTTAAAGGTACTTACATTTTGTATATTAATTTATCTATCATTAATTATATGCAATATTTAAAAACTTACTAACGGAGACGAACCAAATAAGAATGTAGTTATTTAAAGTGAATGGAATAGTTAAAGTTTTTATTATTATAGTGCGTAATATCCCAAAAATGTTTTGACTTTGACGGGACTTAAACCCGCAACCCTTCCCCTGGAAAGCCCATCAATCTTTCCATCTTTCCCAGGGAAAGATGCTGGTTCCAGTCCCGTCGAAGTCAAAAAACTTTTGGGATATTATTTGATTTCTTATATGTTATAGTTGTTTGTATGGATTTAATAACAAAAAACACTTACTAAAATTTATTAACATAAACTAATAACGAATAACCTTTTTATTTATTTCGCAAAAGAAAATAAGTAGTATAAATAATTCTAAAAATCCGAAACATGCGCTCTCAAATTGAATAAAACAGTTTTTACTCAAACTACATCAAAATAGTAGGTCCTTCACGTACAGTTAAGTAACATTTTCCCAATCCACACATACCTACTTAATTTATGGCTACCCTAGCGGGCTCTTTCTATACTATAAAAGCGAAATACTGTTACCATTTCACAACTAAACGGCAGAACAGATCTTAACTAGTATTTTTAGTTTAATGAAATATGGTAGAAAAAACGCGAGCGAAACCGCAGGCTGAAACTAGTATAGCATAAAGACAAAAATTAATTCGGCACGTGTGAGAGTAATTGCATGTGATATAGGGCCCCCGCTTCGATTCTATTGTTTTTCTATGGGAAATTTGTTTTTCGTATACAATTCACAAGGTGAAGGGCATGCTAGACATCCATGGTATAGAAATTTAAAACAAGCATAGTGTTCTTTTTCTATAAATGGAAATTAATAATACGAGTAATTCATTTATTTTTATTTGACTATTGACATACATTTAAAATACGTCCTAGAGAGGTAGGTAAAAAAATACAACACAATGAATGGTTAAGTCTACTTCATAAAATCACAAATAATAATACAATGTCTGCCCACGCTGTTTCACTGTCGGTCGTTTCGACTTTTTGCTACAAAAAACTCCACTAATAGTAAAAATACCGATACATACCCTACTATAAGAAATGTTGGACTAGAATGTGTTATACCAAGCAAATAACGTGGAAATAATTACTGATTAAATTTGCCTTTATAACGTTCTACTTTATTAGTATTAAGTTATTATAAGTTTATCGTAAATTAACTTATCGAAACCTACATGTGAAGTAAGAAGGCTCTATTTCTTACTTAATTGAAACATAAAACCTCAATCTACTCATGTAAGTATGCAGATTTATTGGATACTTATTATCTTTTAACGAACCTACATTTACCTACTTGCATTGAATTCATTCACATGCTTAAGCTTCAATAAACGCATGCTAAGTTAAATAATAAAATCAATGAAAAGAGACCTAGTATCTTAAGGTTGCCTGGAAGAGTTCGCTCACAGCGATAAGGCTGCCCTCTTTACTTCCTCTTTTCTGCATTTCTTTATGTATTGTGTCTAGTCCTTGTGTGGTTATAACAAAGATTATTAAAGAGTTTTCTATGTATCTAGAAAATATTATGCAAAAAAACTCATTTCAGTTTATCGACCGAATATTTTGTAAATGAAGGTACTAAAAAAAAGTGGTACGAGTACTGAATCAACTTAAAACTCAGTAAATAATGCAACACATAATAATACTAAAATCACACATAACAATACTAAAATCAATCAACCAACTACCAATTATTTAAATAATTACTAAACTAATTAGTTAACTTTCATTCAGTTAGAAATACGAGCAATTTACTCAAGTACGTCGACCAACAAAAAGCAAGTATTGTTTGTTGATGCTTTGACTAAAGCGAAAATGAGGTATAAATTAATATTATTTATTACATGTTGTTACTCAGGCGGTTAGGCATGCTCGTATGTAGATCAGAGGCTTTCAAAGTTTAAAGACCCCTTACTATAAACAATACTTAAATTTGACAAGATTTATTGATTATGGGATGTTATAGGAATATTTGAACAGGTCTAGATTTACTCTCACAGGCATCTCCTATCCGTAGTCACCACGAACATAATTTGAAACAGTTAGTATAGTGTAGAAAATAAAATCATTTAACAGTTTCAATAAGTGATCCACTTGGGGGGCGTTTCGGATCACCCAGATTGAGTGCCGCTGGCGAATCGTGTGCTCCTAAACCTGCGCAAGCGCACGCAGTCAATAGCAGCTCGTTACTCAGGCACCGACAAATGCAATGGTTAATTGGACGAAAACGCACGTCCCTATTCCGCATTGTAAATTATCCGCTTTACGACAGGGTTGCCAGACTCGCCATGTTACCAAACGGTCACATAATGTAACGCGTTGCATAAAAGTTAGCAGGCATAAACAAAAGTTAAGTATTTTATGTCTGTGACAAGGCGACAATCCAGAAACGAATACCATCGAAAGCTATTTTATCTAGTGGTTCATTAAAATTAGCTAAGTACTACTACTCTATATTAAGCGTTAGGGCGTGGTTAGGACCATAGATCAATGTAAAATTCGTTAAATTGGGTACCTACTAGCTTCTCGAAAGTGGAAGCTTCAAATTAGGTGCAATTAGGTCCACCCACCTCAGTCATAGTCGACCGGCCGGCGTTCGTTTTTCGTTTGCTTGCTACAACGTACTTTTGTGTGTTTTAATTGTCAACAAAGCCCTCGTGTTCGTTCACTATGTGTACTAATAGCTCCAGAACAAAAAAACAGCCCAAGGCATCACTTTTCACTCGTAATAACAACAAAACTTTAAATTTTTTAATTATTTTACTGCCATTTGCAGACAGGTATAGAAATATACAATAAATTCGTGCGTACAAAGAGATAGCAATACACGTCTTGTTGCGAGTAGCCGAGCATGGGTAATGTGTTGTCTCGGTCGCACTTCGGTCTAGATACGTCTCTCTGTTCATTAGGTTTTTATTGTTCATTCATTAGCTATGTATACAAGGAGCCACGTTATTAGTGTAATAAGCGGGAAAATAAAATTTTTTGTTCTAGCACTTTCCGGATTTCAAGGTTTTTTTACTGAAAAAAAAAGACCTCGAAACTTTCATCCCAACTAACCCATTTTTAAGTTAGTGAGTAACCCTACATCAGCTATTCATCAGTACCTTTCAATTGTCCACTGTAAAATTGTTCAGTTGGGTATAGGGTGCACAGCAACCCCCTTTCAGCTTAGTACTCTAATATTGTGGAACACAGGCCATGTGTTGAGAATGCGCTGGGAGAACGTACCATATCTCCCGAATTTTACTTAGATCTATAATTAGGACTACTAATTTATATCACAAAATTTTTAAAACAGAATGAAAAAGATGTTGTAAGCTGTGCGAGTGTTTTCATATTGAAAGGCATTATGCACAGGAGATTGATAATATTGGTATCTGTCTATTTTAAATATTTCGTCAGCAAGAAAAATCACCTTGAAAGTTATCTGGACACACTGTACACCTCAACAGAGTAATCATTTAAGAAAGAATATAAATACCACAGTAAAAATACTACAAGCCCTAGAAGTCAACAACTTCATGCATCAAATCAATCTCTTATACAACCCTGCTTAGTATCCTGGCCATACCAATATTATGGTCACCCTAATATTTACGACCACGCATGCCTATCAATAAACTTACAGTCACATACGAAACCTATGCAACCTTATCACATGGGAATACGGGGTATTATTCAATTGAATTCCTCACCGCCTCTTGACACCACTATGGTCCATTTAATTTAATTGAAATTGATAAGATTGATGGTAGGAGCCTATTTCATATGAATGGCCGTAAGGGAAATCGTGGACAAAGTGAAAATAGTTTTAGATTCTAGAAAATATCAGAAAAACTGTACTAGAAAATGGCGTAGATTAAGTTCATTATAATTAAGCAGCCCATTAGTTATGATGCCTCTACAAGGCTATTATAGTAATAATAATAATAATGATAGGATGTTGATATTCGTTACGGTTAACGGCGTAATAGCGAAGAGCCTCGATCAACATTTCAAAAGACTCTCGCTAGGAAGTTGGATCAAGGGTCAGATCCAAAAGACGGTACTCCTGGACTCGGCGCGTATAGTCAGGAAGTTCCTCTCTCTGCAGCCCTAGTCACCGGCCGCTTGAGGCTAGCTTCGCGGCCGGTGATTCACCGTATTTTATTTTCTATAGTAAAAAAATATTAAAATATTTTATAACGAGAATTAAAATAAATGATGTGAATAATAATAATAATAAAGATATTTATTCACAGATGGTAAAGGTAGGATATACAAAATACTATGGGTACTTATAAACAATTTAATTAATGAATCATAACGATTAGGTACAGATTTTTAGTACACATAGTTGTGAACCTATGTATTTACGTGTCTAAGATAGTGTCACCTCGCTCTAACTAAGTTTACATTAAACTTGTATTTAGACACGAGGGTTCAAACCTCCGGCTACTTTTACGTTCATATTTACTTTTAGTAAGATTTATATTAAGTTTTCATTGTATTATGATCAAACTAACAAATAAGGCCGCCCCATTACTTTCCTAATCTGTATATACAGGATGTTTGGTATTGCGACCGACATAACTCTTCGAGAAGTCATGGGCTTCATTGTCCTAAGTATATCGGTTTGCTATGAAATCACCCAAAATCTCACCTTTAAATCATCATATCCTTTTTAGCCGACTTCAAAAAGGAGGAGGTTCTCAGTTCGTCTGTATGTTTTTTTTTATTTATGTATGTTACTTGATATCTCCGCCCATAGGCGGAGATATCAAGTAAGGAGAATCAGTAAAATCGGTTACCCATAGATAACCGATTTTACTGATTCTTTCACTATTGTATAGAGAATGATCCTGAGGTGGTCCTTTAAAAAATATTCCCTAGGGATTAGTAGTTATTCCGTAAAATTTAAAAGAAACATAATATTTTTGGAGAATCACGACTAGCTACAACAGTTTTGGTGATATCTGCGCCAATTGTTAATAGATTTTGATGATTCTTTCGTTGTTGTATAAACATCGAATTTGAGGTGTTCTCCTATTAGTTTGATTCTAGAGGAATTGCGCCGTAAAACGTAGGTTTGTAAAAAATCTTCAGAATATGATAATTCCATTAACACTTAATTAATGGTTTTTATGGCAACGGGCGTCAACAGCTTCATCCTTGTGTCATCAAACTAAATTAGACTTGAATTATAACTAGATATCGCCAGTGTAAACTAAATTTTATGCACGTTAACATAGACCTTCGGTCAGGCAAAGTAAGGGAGGGGTGATTTCGTTCGTCCGAGACATAGATGAATATATTACCTTTAAACCGGAATTTGAAGTCGGTTTATCGTTTTTTTAAAACACGCCAAATTATTGTTTGTCGTTGTAATGCCACAAAATAATTTGTGCTGTATTCTTCAACGTAGCTATACTTATACTTAATATATTGCGGTTCGTTAATCTCGCTAAAACTTAAAAACGGCTTGACCGATTACAATAATTCTTTTTTATTTTGTTTGCAGGGGTGAATTAAAAGAAAAAATAAGGGAAACAATTTTTGGTGTCATCTAGTAATTAATAAATCAACGTAATGTTTTATTTGCAATTTTAGGACTAGACAAGTCTGTTAACGCAAAAGCAATATCACGCTAGAATGACCTAATGACCACTTATGATCGGAATTTTCTATTTCCGGTCTAGACCTTGTCAATTTCTACGCGTCCAAACAAATTAAAGAAACTTTTCAAATAACAACGCAATATCTCTATTTCTGAAGCAATATACCTACCGCTGTGTCATCCGACAATTTAGTTCGCAGTTTTATTGCAAGCATTGTGTTCGTGTATAATTTATACAGTGATGGTCCCAATACGCGCCCTTGAGGGACACCAATCAAATAGAAAGGATGCTGCAGCCACTGTTTACTTTCGAATGATTCTCCACTTCTGATGATAATTTAAACTCACATTAGAATGTAAGATTACTTACCTAAAGTTCACACAAAGCAAAATGTACAATAGATGACGGCACTTAATGGAGTCAAAAGCTACGTGTCGATCTAAACAATTACACCTCGTGATAGTCATCGACATAAGTAGCGAGAATAAGAATTATATGTAAATGATTGCCATTTCAAAAATACGGATTTGTTTGTTTCATCTCATAAACTACCGTAAGGTTCCCATCACGCGAACGGAACTGGAAGAAATCACACATTAGGTTTAATTTTATACGAATTTAATAACAAGTGCTCGTACTATTGTTCTGCCATGAGAAAAGCGCTGCCCGATTTTTTTGTTTCGATAAAGAAGCCGACGCACGGCCTCGCGAGATTGATGCACACATATGGGCTGCCCGCTGCGCGCGCCAGCTCGATAATTAATACTCCGTAATCCATTCAACCCTAAATTACTGCGAGCTTTCTTACACCATGTCCGACTTCGCTCTGGCAGCAATACATAGTCGTCACACATTCGTAATTGATTCTACCCGTTTAATTCGAATTTTGAATGAGCGTTCGCTGAATGGAAACCGAAATTGACCGAAATAAGATCACGAGTGGTGTTCGGAAACGCTGACCAAGCCTCTCACCGCGGCACAATGGACGCACTGGGACGCGCACTCAGATCTCTCTCTCGATAAACAGATAAAAAACTGTACTAAAAAAACTACATGTCATGCATTACGTGTGCTTGCTAGTCAATTTCACAGCGACGGTCATGGGAATCGAGCGGAGTTTAGAAAGCAATTAAAATTAGAGCGAAGGAAAACTGGTGATCGGAAATGTCATCGACACATGAAATTGTGTTATGCATGAGTTACTATTAGCAAGGCGAATTAATGGAATACTAGGAAATCTGATTTAACGCTAAGTGATGCAAAACATAGAAGATTCGAAAGTTACCAAAGACACTCAATTTTACAACACACAAGAGCCTAAAAGAACTTGTCAACAATATTCGCATGTTTTGCTCCAGATTTTATTTTCCCTAAACTCCACCGCAACCCTAAAGTTTTGAATACATCCTTCAAAGGGGAACAACGCACTTTGTGGCAAGTGGACTTTTTACAGCCACAAAAAGGTCGGTACGGAATCGAAATCAGATTATGCCTGTGATTATAAAGTTTATGAAGTTTCGGTGTACAGACAAAGGGATCGGAAACCACAGGCTGCAGACATGCCTTGACCACACAAACATTATTAGAGACATGTTATCAAGCCCACACGTCGTCGTATGGGACGTGACTTCCGAAACCGAAACTTAGTGGTTAAATCAGCGGCAGTTTTTTAGTTGTTCTCTCAGGGTTAAATGAGACGTTTCGAGGGGTTTTTACGATATTGAGGCCAGAGTATTCTTAAATACTTTTTCAGAACATCTACGCATTAGGCATTTTTTGTTTTTATTGTGACAAGATACGTCTTTATGACACAACGAAAACCAGCTGTAAACTATTGACTTAATTTAATTATCTCATTTAAATAATTGGAATAAAAAAGCTTTCAACTGGTCAATTAGCAATTACCAGAGCATTAGCAAATATTACTTATTATACATACTCATAATATACATATTCCTAGAACATATTACGAATGTGATAATAACAAATCAGTACAGGTTCATCCGTTCCTGAGTCACAGTAAATACAATGGGTTTTAAATTGAACCTTTTCTCATTGACTCACGGTTGCAGGTTGTTCTAATTTTGTTCGTTGTAATGTGACTAATATAAGCCTTTGCTTAACCGACTGCTTTTATGTGGTCGACCACATTATTTATTTTATTGTAACTGAAATTGAGCCTTAAGTTTCTGATGAATTTCGTGGAATACAGTGGCAATTTTATATTAATTGATGATTTTGTTTTTCTTGCTGTATGAAAATGTAGATTGGTAGGTATGTAAGTACATATACTACAGCCGCACAGTACAAAAATGTGTATTCAATTATGGGTTATAACTCGTAATATTTAGATGCATTTTATATAGACGGCATCAGATAACAAATGGCTCGCGGATCATTTGCTTGAATATTCCGATAAGCCATTTTGTCACTGTAAAATGTATATCACTAAAATCACCTAAAACGCCTTAAAGCTTTCTAAGATATTAATGAACTCTGGCTCCAGATCCTATCAACAAAATAATAACTGTTGACTACGTGATCTATGTTTACCATCACAATCAATTTAAAATTAATTTCATACATTTGATGAAAAACATTATCAACAAACCTTTTTTGTAAACTAATTTAATTTTAAAAACCAATCTCTTGACCAATGAACATGTTATCAAAACAAAGAGCTAGAAAAAAAAAACGCTAAATGAATTTATAAACAAACATTACCGTCTACTCATTCTAATAACAACTTTATCAATAATAATTACGTAATATCTAATTTCACATAAGTAAATTAGTTTTATTCAGTGAAAGTCCATATTCGATTATAAGATCGATTTTTTATTCGTATCAGAATCGATTCTTGCGACCGCAGAGAGTGAGATTGTTCACATGGTAGACTAGTTTGTGCCCGAGACTTTGGTTGTAAAAATACAAAGATTTTGTAAAATTACAAAATCTTTACGAAAAAATATCTGTTAGCACGAAAGCTCTACAACCAAATTAAATCGTACTATTTTAAATACGATTACTATCGACAGAGTTCGGTACTACTCTGTCTTATATCTTTTCACGCATAACAACTAAACGTATCTTAAGAAATTTGGCAAAGGGATATATTGTATCCCGGACAACTCTTGCGAAAACCCGGGCAGAAGCTTGTTGATGAAAAAAAGTATGGAACACATTTTATAGGAAAGTCAGTCAGTACTTTCTGTAATATTTTATCTAGGTTTACCACCTATATTTCAATTTAGATTACATACGCTACTGCCAAGAAAACCGCAAAATGCTATTACATGTGAGAAAGGTAAATATTGTAGCACAGATGTTGTAAAATTGAATAGATTTCTTGGCTGGGTTCCAGTATTTGTTAAAGTTGGTGACGGTAGGGGAAACAGGGAATGGGGGAGGAAATTTACGTCCACTAGATGTCGATGTTGTTGCCATGTAGCGTGTGGTGATGGCCAATGAAGAAACGTTACAAAACTGGGCAATATTCGTTGGGTTCATCAACGACACCTATTTAGTTTTTGCCTTTGATTTGACCGTATCTTTCTTACGAATCACGCTTTCACCAGCACCACAGAATAAACAAGTTTATACTCGCTTCTAGAATCCATGATATTTTACAACGACATTTATGTATGAAACTGACAAAAACTGATAACAATAACAGAAAACAACTAGGTTACTTCTAACAAAAACTTCAACAACGCATAATTGCTCACGCGCAGGCAAAAAGGTGCAAATTCATATTCAAAATCGAACGAGAGACGATTGAAATTATGATAAATGACAGCTGTCAGAACCAAAAAACATTTTCTATCTTGCGATTTGCTCCGAAGTCAGTGTCCAGTGCGTGGTGTCGTAAAATATTTTAGACCAATATTTTTTGGCTTTGAAACCCTTTGTTTACAAACTATATCTCGGATTCTAGAATATAGTAAAAACCTTATATTCGCGAGCAATCAGTATGTCATAGAAGCATTCCGATCTGTAACGAGCGGTCGTACACTTAGTTTGAAAAGGTTCTATCCTACATTAACGACGCGCGGTTTGTATCGTAAATGTGACTATGGTGGTTAGTGACGCACGAAAAAACGGTTTTACTATTTTCTAAGTTCTACAAGTAATTTAGGTAGCAGATAAGAAGTTTAACGCACATGGTAAGCCATTTGCTAGTAATATTTTCTAAAAGAAAGTTTGAATCAATTGTAGTTTTGGAGTCTATCGACATAATGTTGATTTTAGTAAATCTCTTTATGTCAATAGACCCCAGCAGGTTTTGATAATTAAACTAGACCGAGATCTCAGTACTCATGGGACCCCCTAGGTAAAAAACTAGAATTGCATAAAATTCAATATTATTTCTTTGGTTTAATAATAAATAAGCTGACTTCGCGAAACGCGTTTGCGCCGCGTACTTTATGCTAAACTGTGTCACTACAATAACATCAGTACCCATTAGTTTTAACATCGTGCAAGTAACTCAGTTCTGATCTACTTTTATATTATTTGGCCAGTATAATAATTAAATTAAATAATAATAGTTAGGTAGGTACCTAACAATTATTATTTTAAGAATTTTAAGAATACCTACAGCTATGATTTGACAATAAAGTCTTGATTAAGATAACATGATACATGCATGATATGGTACTGAGAGCTAAACAAGATTCTACATAATATGGTAATTAGTAAAAAACACTTCTATGTAACAATCAAATAGACAACGATATAAAAAACGATATATTAAATAGGGTATGTTGTGTGCTGTGTGGCGGCGCCGGCTTAGAATTTGCACCACCCCAACTCTTCCCGCGGGTGTCGTAAGAGGCGACTAAGGGACATCCACCGGGGGCGGGCAGCAGCGCCCCGTGCAGAACAGTTCTACCACCGAACTGCAATCCCCAACCTACATGCCCAGCGTCAGGATTATAAGCATTACCCCCCATGAGATAAAAGCCAATACGGCGCTTATAAGGGGGAGGCCTGGGTCCAGCATTGGACCAATTTAGGCTGTAGAGGTGGAGGAGGGTATGTTGCTTAGGTACCACACAGTGAGTCGCCCCGTGACCACGATCGCTGCAACGCGACTGAAACGTAGGGGAAAATTAAACAAAAGGTACTCGAAAAATAATCTTTAATAGGTACACAATTCACTCCATTGCCTACATACCTAGTTTCCTAACTACAAGCCAGATTTTTTACTATTCATTTTGTTAGTCCGAAACAATAGAAAGCGGGATCAATGACACAGATCACATAGCAGTCACTACGCTGGAGATCTCACACGACTCAACGAAATTAAGGTATACATTCCACTGAAGTATTACATGATAGAAGTGCTGGATTAGGAAAGAAAGAAAGAAGAAAGAAAATGTATTTATTGGTTCACTATGAAGAACAGCTTGCATCTATTACAATATAAATGAGAACATTATATATAAAAATTACCTAGTTCTAAGATTTAATAGCAGTGGATCTACACAGCGAACCAAAAGGTCCCGTCTCAGCATAATGTTGCTCCACAATAAGTAGATTAGGGACTCCTTCCGCTTTTGGATATTGGCACAACATGCGTGGACCCACGTGTTGCATTGCAAGATATTAAAGGGCAATAATAGCTATACGTAATAGCTGTCACTGTGTGTACTAACTAATAAAATACCCTAGAGGTAGAGTTTAAATTAATGCTTTGTTTGGGATTGGAATCCCTCTGCATAAAGCACGATTTGGTCTTTTTTAGGGTTCCGTACACAAGGAATGAAAACTGAAAACGGAACCCTGTTACTAAGCCTCCGCTGTCCGTCTGTCCGTCCGTCCGTCTGTCAGAGGGCTCCATCTCATGAACCGTAAGAGGTAGACAGTTGAAATTTTAAGAGAATGTGTACCTATTTCTCTTGCCGCTATAACAGCAAATAATATGTACAAACACTGTTTTATATAATATTATATTTACAAAAACGTGTTTTCATTGGCTATTTTTGCTCTTCGTTTGTCAAGGCTCTCATGATGAACATGATGAATGATGATTGAACCACTATAGGGTAGACAAAAGAAACTTTCTATAAAGAAGTAACACTTCATCTATAATAACAACAAATGCTAAATAAATGATAAATTTGAAAATTTTGGCGGGTCTCCGAACAAGTGAAAGTTTGTGGAAAAAGTTGCCTGATTTTATGGTACGGAAGCCTTTGTATGCGAGTTGACTCGCACTTGGCGCAGACACAGACGCTGGACACGTGACAGGGAACCGTTATAAAATACTAGCTGTTGCCTGCGGCTTCGCAAGCGCTTTTTAAGTACCCTATGTGCGTCCCTGGGATACCATTTACCTCCTCCCTAATTTCATTAAGTTCCGTTCAGCCGTTTAGGCGTGAATAGGTAACAGACAGACAGAGTTACTTTCGAATTTATAGAGGTAATATTAGTATAGTTTAGATTGACAAAGAAAATTACAATTCAATAATAAAAACAAATTAGAACTAGTATTTACAATTAAAAGAATTAAGCTAACTGCAGAATGTTGCAAACAATCTACAGGTTGCTCAACTGATCCATATTAATACCAGTCGGAAGCGTCCCCAAGACGTATAACAACTAAGTTGTTAGTATAGTACATAGAGAAGTATGGATATGGATAAAGCTGGACAAAAATATTATGCTTTAATTTTGTAACACAAAAATATATAATGTTTTAGAACCGAGTTACTTAGTTATTTATAACTAGTTTATACCCACGGCTTTGCACGCGTTGTTTCTATGGAAACGTTTCAAGGTTATTATCCCATGGTTATTATTTATCCCATGGGAACTGTTTTATGAGATAAAAGGTCTATGCTTGATTCAAGGCTTAGAGCTACATCTATGCAAAATTCCACCCCGATCGGTTCAGTCGTTATGGCGTGAGGAGGCAACAGACATCCATCCATCTATAACATCCAATCTTTCGCGTTTATATTATTAGTGTGATGATTAATGTGTTAGTCATTTATAAACTAAATGATTACCTTATCTATCTAAACTTCAACCAATAATAAACAAAAGCACTCACATGCGCTTCAGTAGACATCTGCCCTGCAAGTTAACGAAACCCCATTTCAATAGGCAAACTAAATTGGTTTCGGAACCATCTAATTCATTTGTGAGACTCCCAGGGCCCGTGTGAGCGAATATGATGCACTAATGTGCTCTTGTTTAAGCATACCTGTAATTTGAAGGTTTTTATTTATTTATTTATTATAAAGGTTTACCAACCACATAGGTTCTACATATCAATCATTTAAAACAAACTTAAATTAGGTCCTGTTCTGATAAGCATTTTACTAACAGGTTTTATTGTGTAACGGAGTAAGTAAGGTTTTATTGTGTAACGTTGTATTGCGTAACGGAGCTTAATTTGTTAATGGGGTAAAAGGTCATACGATGAATTGTTTTGAGGATGTGTCATTTAGTTGTTAACTCATTGAATGCGGCAGGCAAGATCTAAAGATTCATACCAACTTCTGGGCTGTCCATTTTCAAAACCTAGTAAGGGCGCTCTTTTGAAAATAGATAGATAGATAAGTAACTCTTTATTGTACCACACAAACACAAAATATAATAAATAGGAAAATGCGGCATTATCGCTTTGAGCGATCTCTTCCAGGCAACCTTGGATGCGAAAATGCAAAAATATGTAACTATTTTTGCATTTTTCGTCTTTCAGGTGTTATCTATGGGTAAAGGTAGTCGCTATAATGTCTCATTATAGCGACCACCAACATTATGCTGAGTTAGGACCTTTTTATAACAGCTCTATATATGTACCTATCCTATAAGTGTGTCTTGTCTTTTTAACTGTTCATATTGTTGTTGTTATAAATAAATGTCTTCTTCTTCTTCATTAAATCCAATAATACTTATTATTATTGGTAACTAGTTTCGCGACTTCGCACGCGTCATTTCTAAGGACACGTTGTATGGTTATTTATATCCTATGGGAACTGTTGTATGGGATAAAAAGTACCTACTTGTATGCTATATTTCAGACCGATCCGTTCAGCAGTTTTGGCGTGAAGCAACAAACATATGTACATCCAAACATCCATACATTCGCATTCATAATATTAGTGTTGTGTGATTTACAGACAAATATGACAAAAAAATAACTATTGGACATCTACATTTCTTTGAACCAAAATAATTCGGTGTTCCTTCATTTTCTGACTCCTGAATCTTGGCCATATCTAGAAACGCATCTAATCTAGCTACTGCCTTAATAACCCTGCGATTTACTCAATTATAAATCCAATCACCTTCACAATAACACTCAAATCAGAATATCTCATAATTTTCTAGGTAGCCGGCCATTGTATCGGTGGCAATCAAAGGGCTTCCAAGGTTTGTCTTATAAATATTGTGAGTCTTGTGTTTATGGCACCCCATATTATTTATGTAAAGAGGACGCATATTGGTCACGCGATTCAGACAATGCAAGGATGTTGTGCGACCTAGACTTATTTTCATTTTTATTGTAGGTACCCATACCTACGTACCTTCTTTGAAACAATGAATTAGCCTTTACGGTAGGTAGTAACTGCACGAACATGAAACCTAACATTAACCCAACACCGCCGAGCACACCATAAATATGTGCATTCGGATATGGGCTTAAACTCGTAATCTTTAGATACATTTACAGTGGCAAAATGGCTTCCTACAAGCTTCAAACGAGTGGCCCGCGAGCTGTCTGTCATCTAATAGGTACCGTCAGTTTAAAATGCATCTAAACGTTACGAGTTAAAGCCAATATTTGAATGCACATTTTTGTGCTGTGCGGTAGCGGTGCGGCCCTGATTCAACCTTCAGCATCAACCTGATACCCTATTGGGTATCAGGTCGATGACCTTCAGGCTCGATTCATTCACACTGGAATAGCAGCGGCGCGGCGGCGGCAGGCAGCGTGTTCTCAAATCAGGATTTCGGGGTTAGTCAAGTGAATTTCGTGAGCCATTATTATTTTAAAACAAAAGGTAGTGGGGTAATAATATCACTTTGAATGAAATAAGTGCAGCAATTATTTAAAAAATCACTTAAAAATAAAAATAACTTCTCATGTCTCAATGTTGTTGTATTTAGCAAAACCAAGAACAACGCGCTATAACATGATCATGTTCGGTATCGCAAAGGTATCTCAGCCGGTATCTGTATCTATCATGTGATCTATTGTATCTACGTACCGACATCGGTATTAGATTATGGCGATAATTAATGCTGATTCCATACGACCTACATTTGGACCCGCTCGATAAACTTAATTTACAGTTATAGTTGTAAATCTCGTTGCAAAATAAACTGCTCACGGCCTGACCATAGACAACAGAGCCTCCCACACGATCCAGCGACGTAAGACTCGTGTGTGCCCTTCAAAACGACGTGAATGGAAACCTTCGTAAACACCATCACGTGGTATAAACCGGCCTACAGAAAATACCCTTGCGACAACCCTTTTGCGTCTCGTTAACCGCTTTTCCAACGCGCCGGGTTATGAGGAAAATGCGCCCTCACGCATGTGTGAGACAACACATGTGCGTGACACGCGTGGGAGGGAGAGGGTGATCCCATTGTCTGAATGAACGGAGGGAGACAAGTTGTTGTGTACACACGACCGCGAAAGGGTTGAGTTTCGAACAAAGTTTTGAGCACTTTCGATTTCTACGCGTGTTGCATATGGGGCGGGCGATCGATGGACCAACTTTGTTGTGCTAACTTACAATCTGATTTCGTTAAGTCGTTAATGTTCGACGATAGTCTAGGAGTCTAGACTGACTGATTGCGAAAATGTGCCGACCAGTATTTTTAATAATCTTGTGATTTAAGGAAAAATTGTTTCCAAAGCTTGCTTGCAAACGCTCAGATTACTTTTATTAAATTAGTTTTTTTAATAAGTCATGAATTTCATTTTAGGATCACCTAACCGATCACCTAACGACCTAACACGAAATGCCAAAGAAAAAGTCGAATGGCTGGCTACCTAATGAAAACGAATTCGCCTTTTTATACGAAGCTTGCGAAAATATGTCGAAAACTGTAAACGAACTGAAAATTCGTGATTTCGACCATGCCTAATGTGTGCAAGCGCAGTGTCGTAAGCAGTTTATGGTCGAGCAAACCCGAGGGGTCTGGTCTGGCTAAATTAGAAAGCGTCAAGTCCCCGATACAACTACCTAATTGACCGCAAGATTTGCCTTCGCAGTTATGTAACGTGGATTCGGAATAATCGTGAAGATTCAATACAAAACCATTTCAATTCAATTGTTCTTTAGCAACCTACCTTGTTCTTTTTAAAAGGCTGATGATAGGCACCGATCGTAAACGAAATAACGTAAACCAATGTTAATTTACCTACATGAATTACACAGATTAGATTGCCATGTCTGTACAAACCACTTTGTGTAATGCTCAGGGTAACTTACAAGTTACTTACAGACCGCCTATCTAGTCCTAATAAAGTCCCTTCACAACAAATCCCTGTAGAAACCATAACGTGTCTCGATTTTATTAGAAACGACCAAGATAATCGTTGTTCTGGATCAAAATGTCATGTGAATTTATCCACAAACGAGAGGTTTAGTGAAGGATGCAGTAAAACTCCCGAGTTGGCTAACAGGTGGGTTTGTAATTAAAGTGCTTAAACAGTTCTGTCTAATTAGCTGCAATTTATTTAATTGCTTTAAAACCCTGTGTACCTATGCTAATTTCCTAGGCCAATTTTAACTGTTTTGCTTGGTAAAATATGTATGGGTTTGTCGAAATTGTTAAGACCCCATTAACCTATTTAAGCCCATCTTCCTGACTGTTTTGCAGCAAGATTTTAACTGCGCAGTGTAAACAATAATCGTTTTGGAAGTTTACGTGCTCGCAATGCGTCAGTCAGCGATGTTAAAATTATCCTTCTTTATGATGAAAAAATAATAAACCTCTATTTTTCAAAATTTTAGGAATCTTAGGAACGACGAGAGTTCTCCTCGTCAATGTAATTTCTTACTAACAACAATATAATAACAATCGACCAATTAAAGTTTTCAAATCAAGACGTTACCTTGTACACATACTTAGGCACGTTTTATGAAACTATGCTCAGTCATCGATCTATGCTTGAGTAACGCTTCTGCCATAGAAAATCGTTACTCAAGCATAGATGGATGACTGAGCAAGCTACTATAATACCTGCGGGCCCTAGACAGTGTGATACAAGTAAACCAAAGTCAATATCTCGAACTAGATCTAGTACTTAGATATTTTTACGTCCACGGGATATGAATGTAGTATTTTGATTGTCGGTTATTATGCAAAGCGAGTGGTAACCTAACTTACCTATGGCTAAGTGGCAGTTTGGCCATTGACGCGAATTAACGGTTTCTTACGTATTCCACTCTCGTAAAACTTAGTAATGTGCCTCGGGGACAAAGTCTTTAGAACTATTCAAAGATATAGCTTAGCAAAAATTTTCAAATCGAAAATGCAAATTCTAGTTTCTAAACGGGCTATAGATCTCATTTTAGTCTTGCTGTGCGATTACGGTAAAATCTCCCGTTCGATGGATCGCCATCCTGGGAGACTGGGGATAAATGGTACAAAAACCAATATGTACATACAATTTTTTGGCTGGATGGAGCTGACCGACAACGAAGCTGTCAACGCCAAAATATCACAAATGTCAAACTCAATTGAAATGTTTCATTTTTATTTATTTGTTAATACATAAGTAACGTTTAATCACACACTCTGTGTTGTGTTAATCTTATTTTGTGCGACTACGTTTAATTACTGCAAAGTATTTACTGTTTGTAACTTTAAATCAGAATTGCTGTAATCGAACAAAAAAGGTCATGTAAGAGTAATATGACAATTGGGTTTGACTTAGGTTATATTTTGACGTTGACGTTAAAGTTTCCGTCGTCGATCGGCTTCATCCTGCCAGAAAATTATGTTTTTTTTTAGTACCTACCATTTTGGAAACCGAAATCGTTTATGATCAGTCTCCCGGGCTGGCCAATTCAATGGCAATGGGAGATTTTAGCGTAATCGCTCAGCAGACCCCGATCCCGAAGTTGTATAACTTGAGCTTAGCCGGCCAAAACTACGCCAACACATCAGGGCCTGTGTGGGCTCGATATATTGGTTGATATTGTCCAGCCTTCTTTCCATGACTGTTGTTTTATTCCATTCGTTCGTGAAAATAATGAATTAATGCATGCGAGTCACACTCTTTCTTCGGCCATAGGTACCTGATTCCGCGAAAAACTTGGATAAACGACTTAAATTACTAGATATCATGAAATCGATAAGATAAATAGGTATTAGGCGTGCCTTTATGACTCATCATAACAAAATACGTCTTGAAAACGTAAAAAAGAAGCTTGAAACCGCTGCTTTATAAGGTAGATATTAATATGGGTTCCCTATTATCAAATCTGTACCAGGCATCTTCGATATTCTGGCCCGGGCAGCAAAATTAATAGCCTTCAGCGCATTTAATCAGAGTACGTTAATGTTCGAACGACGAACTTGTAATGCCCAACACTAAGTGCACACATATCGTTAAGTAAATGTATGGTAGTCAATCTGATTAGATGCGCGTAGACTTATCTTACTGCGAAGACTTTATTAAGGTGAGCAGGGCTGTAGATAGGTAGGGAAAGTGGGCGAAAAGATAATTTGATTGTTATAAAAAAACTAAAAATCGACTTCAAATTCCTTAACATTCACATTGCTTTTTATGTTTTTCGGGACAAATACTAATCCCTCGGGAATATTTTTTATGGTCCCTCTCGGGATCATTATTTAATCTATACAATAGCACAAGAATCATTAATATCTGTCCACAATTGACGGATAAATCGAAGAACATAGGTACCTACATAAATCAACATACATACATCCTCCTTTTTTTTTAAAGTCTGTTTTTTGAAGTTGTGTTTTAATGCGCACTTATCTTACTGCGAAGTTATCTAATACCCATAACACAAGATCTGCTTAGCTTGGGGCTAGATGATGCTGTGTGGATTGTCCAGCATTATTTATTTATTATTTATAACTTCAAAGTCACCAAAGAAAACCCAGCAGTGGGTAGTTTGGCTGTGGAGGATGCTAGATGAGAAAATGCCTTGAAGATAGAATTTGTATCTAATATTCGATAGTTGAAAAATAAAAGCGTATGATAACTAGAAGGTAGTTTGCAATACTCCCCTTTTTCAAGTCTTTCTGATCTACTGATGTGTTTTTCTTTCGAAATAATAACTTTGTTCTTGTTGTCTCTATATACCATGGAGAGCGGTAACCAACGCAAAACGAAGCCTAACTACGTCCCTGAGGCTAGATACAGGTTTCCTTCGATTAACGAAACTAAAACAGTTTTAATTAACTTGTTGAATGCCGCTCCGTTAGTGTTCATGTGGGCTGGAGTAATGATCCCCGGGATTGCTCTGTTTCTCTGGACGTCCTGATGACGTCACTGTTTCATGTTAGAACTTAATTTAATCTTAGTTTAAGCAAGACCGTGATTTAATTACGGGATTTGCCTAAAGAATAATTAGCGCATTCACTGCCTAGCCTCCTAACGGAGCTGGAGATGTGCGTCTTGGGCCATGAAAGTGTAAATGTAGGTACATCACTGGCGAGTACGAGTAATTGACACAAAACCCTGCATTGTCTTAAAGAATACCTACTTATAGGTACAAACGTTCTAAGAATCTGTCGGGAGGTGTGTTTTTCACGAAGCTTTGCCTTAATATTTATAATCAGGATAAATAGGTAGGAATCTAGCATTTATTTCCAGAAGCTTACGACATACAATAAGGACTAATTAAATCTGATTTTACTTATATCATGTATAATAAAATAGTTGATCGGAAGTCAAAAAAGCTATACTCAAACCGTGTACCCACCATATTATTAGATACTTATCTATTTATCAGTGGCCCCACTGAAGTTGTTTTAAAACGTGCTCTGTTAGATAGCATTAAGTACGAATTTGGAAAATAGCCACATCTAGGTACCTTTAAAAAAGATGCATAAATAATGATTAATGACACTACTTTAATACAAAACGCAAAGAACCTCAGAACCTACGCTTTTCATTCACGTAATAGTCTCACAAATCCTCATCTCGCGATGTAAATACTATCTCGAAGAAGCGCGACAAATCGATAGCCACTCGTCTTGCGTCTGGCTGTGGCATTTGTTTCGTGTAGGTGCGGATTGTAGGTACCTAAATGTAAATCTAGGAACTATAGTATGCTTCAGTCGACTTAGATGAAGATGGGCATGGATTTAGGTACCTACCTACCCCGATTGCCGCACAAGTTTGAAATTTCTCTTCTTTGGTACATATGATTGTTTCACTAAGAAAATACTAAGTTTCTAAGGTTATACTGAAGGTAGTAGCTTCGAACTTTATTATCTCTGAATCGATATTGATATTTTATTAAATCCTACCATCACATTGATATTGATAAGAAATTCTAATTTTACATCTCCTGGCGAAATAATTCACTTATTTACCATTCGGAGCTTTCGAGACAAGGCAGTAAAGTACTACTAACGCCATCTAGCGGCGAGTAGAGGAACTTTGAAAACGAATAAGTGCAGTGCAGAAAGCGGTTTTAGTCTATTATTTTGCTTGTTCTGACTTTAATTCATTTTTAAAATGCCTTTACCTACGTAGGTATTATTTACATTATTTTCTACTTGGCCAGACAATTTCGGAGTTGCCAAATATTTCACATTTCATCGTATTTTAGATGATGTGGAGGAAATACTAGGTATGTATAGGTATGTAAGCTACACATAGACGCTAGTAGGTACCTACCTACTAGCGTCTATGTGTAGTTTACATATAATTGTAGTTTCTTTAATACCTATCATCTTCTGTAGCGAAATTCTAATAAAAGTTTACTTGCTCTCTTGAGCAAGTAAACTTTTATTAGAATTTCGGAAGCCGTGATGAAATCATGATTTACGTAAGTATAAACCACGGTTTTGACTTGTAAGACCCAGGATAGCATGACGAGCTTGACGCAAACCTGCCGTCAATTGTCTTGAATCCGAAGTGGAGGAGAGAAATGAGGCTTATGCCCAGCAGTATGACAGTTTCTACCCGTCGTTTCTATCTATTGTGTCAGAAGCCAACACCCACTTCAGGATTGATGCACTAACCAGTAGTAAATAATAATATCTAATAGGGAAAACTATTCATCTTTTCTAACCAACGATTCCATTGTTACAGTGTTCGGACTAGACTCTCCGCTGGGGCTGTTTCCCCCCGGAATGGAGCACAAGATGTATCCCCTGATGGATGTGGACCACCGCGGGCCGCCGCTCGACTCACAACTATTCACTAACGTCAAAAAGAAATGTAAGTTCATCTCTTGGTATCTTCTGATAGCCTGGTACTCTGCCACCAAATATTCTAGGTATCAAATCTTTTTATTATAAAAATGAATCCCTATTTCCCTTGGTCACGGCATCACGCGTGAACGGCTGGACCGATTTCGCTAATACTTTTTTTCTTGTGTTTGTTATTGTCAGAAGGTTCTTATGAAAGAAAAAATTAAGAAACCTGCGGAAAATTAGAATATTTGAATATTCATAGTTAAGACAGGACAACGACGTCTGTCCGGTCAGCTAGTGTTCTATGTTTATTATAACAGCAGTGTAGTGTAATAGCTCGATGATGGTGTTCCTACAATCCTCATAACTATTCACTAACTTCGCACTAATATTATATGGGTACCAGTTAAACGGTCAACAAATTTAGAGGTTTTGGTCAGCCGAAATTTATTTTTTAAATATTTTTTTTTTTTTTTTAATTTAATTGTTCAGCAAGTAATGTGACATTGGGCAGCCTATTAAATATTTCTGTATCAATATTAGTAAAGCAGCAACAAATCGTGATTCGGTTTTTAAAAATTTGGCACGCTATAAAATTAATTTTTATTTGCCAAACTTATTAAACCTACCTGGGTAGGTATACTATAATCTAACCTACGTGTGTTAGGGCACTGAACTCCTTAACGGCTGGACCAAATGGTGTAAATTTGAGTAGGTCTCAGGATAGTTTAGATTTACAACTGGACCCGTTAGGAGGCGCTACACTCGGGAGATTTTTTTACATGGCAACGTGTGTCGGCACTTATAGACGGAATTTACTGACATAATTGTTCTAAAAAATTAAAAATAAAACTTATTCAACCCAACCCAAACGTCCGATGGATGACAAAGAGGGCCAAAAACAAAAATTTTCAGTTTTACCTACCTACTAAAATATGTATCGTTGTCGATTAACTTAAGATTAACTTATTCTTATTCTACGGTCCGTATTAATATATTCCCGCGGGCAGACTAGTCAAAAATAAATCTTAGTTCATTTCCTGTTGTTTTCAGCCTGGTACTATACCACCAACATGCAAGGCAAAGTTCAGTCAATGATAAAGATGTTCTTCCAAAATTACCGCTGATAATTTTAGATAGTGTCCAAGAAAACATCTACAATCTAATAATTCGACTGTTAAGTGAAGCCGTACAGTCAAATGAATTTTACCCGACTGCGCCAAAAGTAGGGTTAGTTTGTAATTTGGTAATAAAGTAATTTGGTCCGAGTTCAATTCAATCAACAGATAGGTAACTACAAGATAGCCAGGAGGTATCAGTAGTAACTAGGTAAGATTAGCGCTTTACAATCGGACCATCTCTTTGGTCGAGATTTCTAGACAACAATTTCGCTACCCGTTGTCTATCAAGATTCGCAATCACTAGAAACAAAACACGGCCCATGCAAACGCTAGCAAATTGCCACAAATACAAAATCGCTCCTAGTTTAAACTTCGATAGTGAAATCGCATAAACTATCCAACTGAACGAGGAACAAGTAGAAGCCGATAAGAAAACAATGTATCGCGAATAATGCCAGCATCACATCACGCATCTGCATCGAGCTTCATGTTAAACGAGCATTGTTTCCCAGCGAATGTTTATTAAGACGATCTGATATCGTATCTCATAGGGGAGACTGGCTGTGCCTGCAGTCAACGTGTGCCTGAATGCGACTACGATGCGACAGACGACACAATAGTCGCCGATCGATTAGCGCCCATTGCTCCCCAGCGCTTGCCGCAATACCCTAACGAGCTACAAATCGAATACATCCTTTCATTCTCTCCATTTTCCCTTCGCGTGACCTCGCCACTATTAAAAGAAACTAATCTCCATAATAAAACATAATCTTTACGATCTCATCGGAATCGAGTTAACGTGCCCCGTTCAATTTATAAAACTATAAGGTTATAGGCGACATCGCTGCACGTATCGTATGCATGTCCGCGTTTTTCGACAAACGGTTCGTAATAGTCGCGTGCTCTATCGAATTAATGACGAATCGCCAGCGAGAAAGTCGCAACCGCTCATTTCGCCTGCTGTATGTCGCCGTCGCCGTGCTGGCACAGGCTTGTTGCCAAAACACGGTTATTAGATACCCAGTGCATTCGCGTAATGTCGCTGCTGCCGTAAGACACGGCACATATCGTGCCTCCGCCTGCACTTCGCTCATAAATCACTAACTCTATGCTTACCGTTGTTTCGTAATGCAATTAGTCTGCTAAACATTTATGTTCACGACACGAAACCTACGGACTCTAGCCGCTAACTATAAACAAGTTCTGATTGATGTATTTCGTCGACAGGGCGACCTAAAGGGCAACACAGCGCGCCGCGCGGTGGCCCTCCTCGATCCTGGACAAACGCGGAACTGACGGAAGCTCTCCAACATGTGTGGAACAAGAAAATGACAACAAGCCAAGCCTCGAGGATCTTCGGAATCCCGTACAACTCTCTGCTCATGTACGTGCGCGGAAAGTATGGTAAGAGCCTCAAGCTGGAGCAGCTCCGGAAAGACTGCATCGGCGGACCTCTCGACGTACTCAACATGAACTCAGGCAACAACAACAACAACCACCCCAGCAAGCACCAACACGACAAGGAAGACCATCACAACGCAAGCCAAAGACCAGCGAGCTCGGAACCAGATATCACCTCGAACCCAATGTTCAATCCGTTCCAGCAGGGCTTCTACCCGGAGTTCCCGCCAGGTTTTCCGATGCCGCTAAACATGTTGCACCTTCTGCCGCCTAGTGACAAAGCCAGGGAGCTGTACCAGTCGATGCCTATGGCTCTCGACTCGCTTTCTGGAGTGATTACAAAAGAAGAGGACTGTAAGAGCGACCGGTCGAACGAGAAGTCGGCAGATGAGGAGGGGGACTACCGCGCGCCCTCGCACCCCCCGCACCCGCCCGACAACCGCCAGCTCCTACACCACAACGGACAGGACTAAACTAACGAACTTACCTTCAGCGTTCTAGCTGATTTCTACGCTGAAATCATAATCGGAAACGTGGACTCTCTTAGTGTATCGATATGATGCATTTTGCATTGCGTTCCGAGCGACAGCGTTTAGAATAACTTTAGAATTGCTCTCTAAAATAATGATCTCTGAACTGGTTGCTCATCGTTCCGGAACGTATAGAAACATCTCTTGACACTTGAGATACACTGAAAGATTCCCCGTTTCCCGGATATATCGTATCTTATTGATATTTTTAGAATATACCTATTTGTGAAACAGCTCCGTAGCCCGCTACGGACGACGTCCACATAAAAGTTAGTTAAATTTATATTTAAAAGATGTGTTAATATTGTAAATGTATATGAAATCGCATATTAAGCATAGGCGATAATTTATTATTCTGAAGGAGTGCAATAAGTATGAAAGGTGTTGTGATTGTTAAATCGTTAGGACCTATCCAATCCTATTTTATTGTTACTGTAACATTCCGTTTTGACATTCCCTATTTTAGATTTATTATTAGTTTTAGTTTTATCTGCGTCCTTACCATTTTTAATTATATATTTGTAATAATTAAGATTATAATATCGATCTGCATTAGTGATCTTGTAGATTAATAAAATAATATGCGACTAACACCTGCATTCCACCAAAGTTTGTAAAATATTTCTTAGTGGTAGTTATTAAAATATTCGATTATAAACAATTTTATTATGTAAATAGTTATCTATAAATGGATATAAAATTAAATTTTGAATTAACCATTCGATTAAGGGACATTTTGTCAAAAACGGTAAATAGTAGTGTATTTGTAATTGTTGTAGTTTAGTAGGTAAAGTGAATCAGTGCAAAGTTCAGGAAGGGGCAGGAAAAACGGGGAGACGACGCACTAGTCACACACAAATTCACACTTGCACACGTAATTATACACAAAAACACAAAAAAAATCTTCAGAATTCTACAGTTTCAAATTTACAAGACAGTGCGCGCCAGGATTAGACAAATAAAGAATCAGCACTCAATGTTCAAATAACAAAGAGCTTTCAAGATTTTAGTGAATAAAAGTTAGAATAAACGGGGTTCAATCCTATCTGGCTTTAGATAATTTGTATACAATGGTTTCATAACATAGGATCAGTGTTAGATACTATTTCGTCAAGCATCTTGTACTTGTAACACTTTTTTCTCAATCACAAATAATATACAAAATAATTTTAAATAAAATCGGATCTCATTTATTTTCGAATTTTACGCAACTCCCATACAACCAAACATAAACTGGACTTAAAGGACCTCGTCCATTAAATCATTCATAACAAGCGATAAGGACTTGTTCTGAACAGTTGTGCAGAACCAATGTCATACCAAACGCTTATCCAGTTGTTTATGTCATTGCGAATAGCGGCTCTTGAGTCGTAGCAGTCCATCGGACGTCTTCCTCTACGAGTCCAGTATTTGCGTTTGGACTATTTACCTACACAAGACTGAACACTTTACGAGTCTATTTTGTAAAGCAACATTTACAAAGGACTATACAATTCTGCAATTCACATCGGCCCGGTACAAAGTGGAGCGTTTATGCGTTTACAAATTGATACCATATCTGATCACATAAAGTTTTAATTTTACTGCACTGGGTGCTCCTATATGCCCGACACTGCATTAAAATTTCAATTTTATTACTGTCGGATTAGTCTTGTTTTACCTTGGATAAATTTTCCTCTTTACTTCTACCGAGGCCATACATTAGCTACATATTAGTGTCAACTTTCATATAACAATATTATCATTACAGGGATTTTATATTATAAACGAATTACAGTGTATAATTGAATTTGTAATAGTAACTGATGCTTTATATATTTCTTTGCAACACGACGCATAGATTTAACACGCACTATAATGATAATCGATGTATTTAAATTAAGAAAGATATGAATTGGATTAGTCGGTGTTTGGAAATTTTTGCATGTGCCAAAAGTTATATGATTTTTCAACAATTTATTGGTTTTTAAAATTTGGCATCGGGTTTTAGGATTTTATTTAACTTGAAGTATTTGTATATTCCCTCACTTTCAATTCGATCTCGTTTGGTTGTAAATTAGACTTATTCTAATCTGTTCCCACTTCTGATTATCGTCAGAAATATTTTATTTTATCGGTAGGTAAGCACAGGATGTCCCAGATATACTTTCAGCTGAAGCTAACTAAAATTATCGGACATCATGATGGACTTACAAGACAAAGACTTAACTTCTGGGTAAAACTTATATTTAGGACATCCTGTTTCGTGTCCCTAGGTTTTTAATGAGTACCATTTCTGCGTGTCGTAGGTAGGTGACCAACAAGGTGACATATTGGGTCGCCAAACATAATTTTACCTAATTCGTACAAATTCAGCAGTATTAGAGTGATTTTGTTAAAGTTTTAATTGACATGTTTTTAATTAAGTTGTTGTTTGTTAATCGTAAAGAGTGGTAGTGTTTTGGTCCTTATTAAAATGGTATAAGTTTCTAATTTGTACATTCCATCTAGACATGGTTTCGTGATACGTCACTCTTTGCTTTTTAATTTAATATTAATTTGAATTGACACAGACAGGTTTATTGCAGCTTGAACACTGGATTCACTGAGCGTAGTATACAGATATCAGGAGCCAAATGTATGAAAGTAAATAATAAATAGATGATATATTATAATAATAATAAGAATTGAGTACTTACATTTTAATTTTTAACCATGTGATCATTATTACTGTAGTAAATTCAAATATTTAGTTCCTTTAATATTTTTGTTACGACTATTTTTAATTACGATTATTTAGCGTTTAGGTAATTGTTCTCCGATGAAGAGTATAATAAAAATAAGTTGTATAATTTAATTTGTTGTATTTTGCTTAATATAATGACAAATTAATTGATATCGTTACATTAGGATGTAAAAAAGATTATCTATTTGATCTTAAAGTAATACGAAATAAATATTTATGTTCTAGTATCATAACATCGTGTAATTGAAAAGGAAAGGAGCGTTGTAGTAAAATTATTTTACGGTCACCAACGTAAAGTGTAAAAATAAAATATCAAATACCATTCTGCTCTTTCATTTTGGCAATACCATTTTTTACCTGAACCTACTATTATTTCTAGAAGATAAGTTTTCATAAGAACAAAAGAGTTATTTGTTTCCGATAGCAAGGGTCCGAAAAGGACATGGAAAAAAGAGCGAAATAGTACTGTGCAAGCCTTGATTGGTTTATGTTACTATTTTCCTAAACAGCTTAGGGATTTTAAGATCATGTATTATAGTATTTACCGGGATTTTACAGTCCCTGCGACAGATACTGTGGTCAAATAAAACACATCAATGCGATATCACATCCGTTAAATCCTTTTTATTTCTTTAAATATGATTCATAAATAGAAAAAATATACACTAAATAATACGGTGGAAACGCTGAAACCTATAACTAAATTACAATCAACTCTTTTTGAGCAAAGGCAAACAGATTTTATACAAGTTATTCAGAAAACTGTTTGAGGTAACTATTTTTTATTTGTATTTATATCACTTTTTGCATCTACAGGTTCAAAACTGACAGATTTACCTGTCTTTTAATTTTAGTGTCTTGATTCGGATAGTAGAAAGAAAGACTTGCGATATTAAAATCAATCGGCAATACATATGAATAGTCATGAAATATATTTTCTTCTTTTAATTAATAGGAATCAACTCTTATTGAAAGGAGACAGTAGGAAGTCTCTCATATTATTTTTCTTGTCAAGATAATACAGGATTATGAGAAGACAAATTAGTAGATGGTTTCTTGAAAGAATTAAGTACAACTAGAAGACAATAGATGCTAATGTTAGAATAATAGGGGGTCAAATTAAGTTAAATTTAACGAAGACAATTAACTAAGGCGTTGGACATGAATATATTTTGGCCATGTTTACGTAACACTTAATAAGTAAGAATGAAATGACTGAGCTAACATGAGCTCGGTCATTTCATTATTATTGATCAAGAGGCTTCAAATCATAGTTTTTCAACATTACAACAATTTATATAGAATAAAAAACCAAGCTGACAAAATCAATCGATCATAATCGCTTACGTTCTGTACTGGTGATCGGTTGCGAATTGCAAATGACAACATAAAAACTCGAAAATTTGAACTATGATAATGACACTGAAAATTTAAGTATTGGCCATTACATGGCACTCATTCCAAGCCTATTATTTTTTTTACAGCATAGATTACGAAATTATTCTAAGAAAATATCAACTTTATTGTATTATTGGCTTATAGTCGATGTCGAAACGACGAAATCGAGCACATATACTAAATTTTTCTAATCTCTCCAAGTAGTAAATTTATTTTTTTGTGTTACAATGGTAGACCTAAATCAACGCTTAAATTTTATGTAAACATTAATTGAAATAATGGAATAAATTAAAGTCGAACCCTAAATCTACGCAATAATTCGATTAGGACTTATCAGTATCAAAGTGATATCTAATACTTATTGTTAGTATACAACCTTACTGATATTATTAAGCTTTAAAAAGATTCTAAAACACGAAAAGACTTTACCAACTTTATACATAAACTCATTCATAGTGAGAAGCACGACGTAGACTCTTAAACTAGCTTTAGTCTAGTACTTTTTGGTATAATCTTGAATTTATTATTGTTTGAACTTGCCTAAGCATAGAAGTTTCAAGTAAGCTTAATTGGATGGTCAAAGACTGCTCGTATTTTAGAACCCTATCCTATTTGGTAATCAATTTATCAGTGCATACATTTCCCGCCTAAAAAGCCAAATTGTATAAGAAACACTCGCAACTCGCACCAAAGCGAATAAGAATACTACAATTAACCGGTAGATTGCACATTCCATTCATTAAATTAAAATAACGCCTTTTTGTATCTTTCAGAATCAAATTACTCAATCGAGTTAACTTTCTTTCACGCTTTGGTTTGAGCGAAAATTGATTTTAAATCCGTCATGATAAGACTTATTTTAGGTTCAACTTGCATTTAGCTATATGAGACTCCTATAAACAACTATATTAAACATTCTATATATATCACAGACCAGTGGGCATTTATTTATCGAGGAATTACTGTAATTTGGTTCATCTCACTGACAATTTGGCTGATTAGGTAGTAGCATACATCAAAACGAATGCTCTCACTGAAAATAAATCTTTATGCGTGTTTAGTTACGTTATAAAATTTACTGCAGCGGTAAAAATGCCTTAAAAATAATGATTATCTTTTTAACCTTATAGTGCTAAGGATTTATTATTATCATCAGATGGGTTCATCCGTTCTGAAATAGCTAAAGGACGACACTCAGTGGGGTTACAATTTCATTCAACCACACGTTTACATACATCTTAGATTTAGTTTATGAATTATTTTTTATAGCCTGTTCGGCAGTGATCTAAAGAAAATAAAAAATGGCTTGGCTGACACTTAAGCCAGTTAAATTGAATAATACGCTCCAAAGATGTGAAATAGGGTGCATTTCCGGATAGCAAAAGCAGTGTTACTCCACGTGCTTCCAAAACTGTAAAATCCGCTCCCGAATTGTTCAACGAAAATGCACAGTAGCTACTTTTATTGATATAATGTGTAAAAGCTAGATGCGCTAGTTAATAAGAGCATACTTAAAACAACAATGCCCAAAATCAAAGTTTAAAGAATTACATTACTTGCAAAGATAAAATCATTTTCAATTTAGAGAAGTTTAAGAAGACGATAATCAATAAGTTAAAACAAGAAACACACGTTTCGTTGTTTTACACAACATTTATCCAACTAATATGGCAACACTACACTACAATAAGTGTGGCCTTCACTATCAAACAATCAGTATCATGTTATTTTATCTAAGTACTATTTGTAAGTATTTAGTACCATTTTAATTGATCCATTATGTAATACATAATTTTTTCCATTTATCTTGAATTACATAAGCATCAGACAGAATATTAAAAATGGCAGTTGGTATTATATCAGGTAGATACGAAAATATTGTCTTTTACAAAAAGCCGTAAATTTATTTAACAATGGCAGTGAAAATTCGAGGACTAAGTTACATTTTACGCAAATTTTCCAACAATCACTCCAAATATCAGTACAGCAACCCGCATAATTCCGTAAAAAATTGATCTAAACGTCAATCAATCAGTCATAAAAAAAGAAAACAATCACAAAAACTCACCTAATAGAACTTTTGAGTTTCTTCCACTTCCAATATCCTTTTCAAAAAGCGTATACTTTTACTTTTCAGCCCTTTTCGATACAATTCCAGCTAAAACATCTAAAATCTCATTTCTAATTGGCCGGAGCGCCATTTTGATTATCCAATACCCGTATCTGATTCGGCAACTAAAGCGCCATTTTGTTTTTCATGCTACTAGCGCCAAAGTTTTCTTGATACAACCTGTTCAAAATTTATTTGTATACAACTATTAGCCCTGTTTCATTTCTTTGCACATTGTAGGTATCTTGTGACGATTACATTTAGCTCCTGTGGTAACTTTGTCCGGTCATGCTTCATTGAATATGTGTGGACCACTTTCAAAAGCTGAAAAGATTTTGATAATATAAATATACCATGCGAGACTCAATTTTACACACATTGACATAGAGGCAGTTATTGAATCAGTCTCTAACGGATCTAACATCGGTGTCAATTCCGTTGCATAAACTAATTGGACAAAATGTGGCCATCCCTTTCCTTAAATAAATAAATAAAAAAGCTTTATTGCAGGATAGATATAGATTTCTTTAGTATGTTTTAACAAAGACGAATTAAATTTTACTTTACGCACAATAATATATAGAACTCATTTTTGTACAACTCACTTAAGGAACTGAAGAAAAAAGAGTCCATACCTGAGAATGCAAATCCAATAGTGTCCTTAGTCCAATCGCCCTCAACGCCTTCGCGTTTTTATATACAATGTTTTCTAATTCAGTCTTGTTTATCAGTACTTTCTCGCTCTCTGAAAACAAATAGAATTATCAAATAAATCATTCAGGTTAAGGATAAAAATGTGAGGAGTTTTTATTAGAATTAATTAGTAGTGTTTAAAATAAATTAAAACGAACCAGCACTCGAACTCTCGTGCCCTGAACTTCGTTTCTTTGGTGATGCTTTTGATGTGGATTTTTCGGCTGTCCTCGGTGGACTGCAACAAAACAAACATTAGAATTAGCAATTTTTTTTTAATTAGCTATCGAAATGGTGAACGCGTTATATTTTTCCAATCCATCAAATCAAATAAAATATTTATTCTGATTGTTTCCGCAGACGAGGTGGGCTATAGCACACCCCGGACACTACATTTCTTCACACAAAAGCCACGTCTCGGCACATACATACGCTACTGTGTTGCGCTACACGTGCTGTGTGTGTGACGTCCGGGGTTACTTCATGAGCCTATTGTGCAAAATAACTCAGACATTTTATTTTTTATTTTCCTCATGAAAGGTGAAATCAAACCTCAAAACCAAAGAAATTTCGTATGTCCATGATCAAACAAACAAAAGCATCGAATACCATCGGCGTCGTCTGTCAAAATCATTACATGCCATCTGCGTCCGTGAGTGCGCCGTAGGTGGCTTGCATTTGGAACGCAAACCGAACTCGACTATGGGCCGGCGGGGTGAGGAAGCTCGTTCAGGTGGAGGGCAAGAGTGTCTATTCTATACGTTGGTATTATTATATATTCTCTGGCGATAGTATGCTAATGCAAGGCTTGATGCCAAAAGACTTACAGATTTTCGGCTAAATTGACAGATTATTACTAGAAAACTGTGTCAGGCGCGTGTTTATTACCCCAGAGCATGGTTTGCACAACTTCAGACAGAATAGCAATGCACGTCTCTTGGCTGTAATGATGAAAATCGACATGGTCGTGTCATGATCGTGATGGTCGCGGCCCTGAAATCGACACCACGGACTTACCCAGAAGATGCCGTAAAACACGACTAATAAAATCTACCAGAGGAAGGGGAGCAGATTCCGTCTCAGCAGCGGTCTTGACGACCGATGTGGCGCGGCGGACGAAGGTCCGCCTGCGAGGCAGGAGGTCATCTAGTACCCATAACACAAGCTCTGCTTAGCTTGGGGCTAGATGATGCTGTGTGGATTTTCCAGCATTTTTTATTTATTTATATTTACAATCTTCGCTGCGATCGCCAATCCCCTGCTAAGCGTGGTGATTATGGCATGCATGCAGCTCAGAACCGGACATTGCGGCGATAATTGGGGGAGGCTGTTTAGTGTCTTCGGCTAGAATGATAATGCGTCTGGTATTTGCTACTCACCTGTCAGCATTGTGTTTGTTCTCCATAGTCCTGCTGAGCACGTCGTCCTGCGGCCGGCGCAGCGGCGCGTCGTCGTCGGAACCTGATGTGGACGACAGGCTGCCGTTGGGGAGGGGCGTTGAGGTGATGGGCTTGTTCTCTTTGGATTCCTCGTCGGTGATGTTGAGATTCTGACAGGGCAGTTGAAATTGATGTTGCATAGTAGAACTGTATTTTTAAATTTCTATGTTAAACGCACTCAAGGTGCAACGACAGCGAAGTCATTTTTTGCAGAGCAATGTTTTGCAACGTGATCAAATTGTTTATCACATCATCACCATCATCATCATCAACCTAACTTTGTCCACTGCTGGACATATGCCTACCCTAATTAGCGCCATAACAAAACATAAATGTGGCGTTTTATATGCTATTAGAATAAACTCCACACTTTGTCATATCGTACGTTTTGATTTTGAATAAAAGACCATCGAAAATAGTTTCATTTTCCTCAATCGTCTTATCTTACATGACATTATCCGAGGACTTTGGTTTTGTAAATTTTGTTTTCTGTTTACCATGGAATATCAGAATAACCTCACCTTCCCCGAAGCCCTAGGTCAACTCAGTCCTTTAAATCACGCGTTTATAGAAAGTAGCTTAGCCGTTTGCTTCGATGGTAACTAGTAGTAGATGTACCGCGCGATTTCTGTTTGCGGATTTTGAACTCTAAGCCACGCGCCTAGGCAACCCATCTTGGCAGGTAGGCAGCTAGGTTAGCCTGTTACAGGATGGTTCCTGCAATGCGGCCGTGGCCATAGAATATCTCAATAAATGCACCTTCCCCGAAGTCCTAGGCCGTTTAGCCACCAGTCCTTTAGACCACGCGTTCATCCGCCTCCGCTTGCGCTTCGCAGAGTGCGTGTCGCCTTTCTCTCCGTTCTGTTGCACTCGAGGCGATTTCACAGCGGTGTCGTTTAGGAGAGAGTCGCCGATTCCTGCTTTGGGAGCAATTGATTAGTTTTATAATTAATAATAATAAATAAATAATGCTGGACGATTCCACACGGCATCATCTAGCCCCCAGCTGAGCAGAGCTAGTGTTATGGGTATGGGGGAGGGCTAGATGACTGATAAACTTAATACAATAACATTACATATTATAGATAGATATTTTTTATTATACACAGAACACCCGGAACAAGTATTTGCAGATCGTACAAACATTTGTCCCAAGACAGAATCGAACCCGCAACCTCCTGCGTCGCAGGTGGACCTTCGCCAAATCGGTGTAATTTATAGCCGTGGCGGTCGGGGCGTAAGAATCAACCCCTAGTCGCCCGCAGTAGGCAAAACGTCTATAACTAAGAGAGTCTCACCTCACTATCGTTTGATACCATACCGTTATTTTATTAAAACGTTGTTGGTTTTCCTCTACAAACAGTTGTCCAGTAACAAATAGGATCCATGAAAGTGTTCCCACTTCCTGCATACTGTTTTTTTGCTGTATGGGGTGCGGGGAAAGGTGCCCGCCCCGCCTATAACCGCTCGTTGCTCTACCGCAAAAAACAAAATGCAAACTAATATGTGTGAACACACCGACGATTTATGCACGATCCAGGAAAACACCGTTCCTGCAGAACTGCACGGCCGTAGGAAAGCGCCGTAAGATTAGCAAAAAGCTTACGTAAAGTAGACGCTGTATAGATAAAGTCCGGTAGATCCGTGTCCATGGCGTTTCCCTCCTCCTGTCTTTTCTTTGCGATCTCCTGGCACTGGCTTTCGAAGTCGCTGTCCATTTCTACGTCTATAAGTGCATACGCGTGATCACGGAGCGAGCATGCTTCGTGGCGAATTTGCTTGTCGGATGATGTTCTGTGGGAGATGCTTTGTTATTTTCAAAGTTTTGTCACAAGCTGAAACTTAATATCCAAAGAATTACTCGACTCGTATCGGTCATGAATAATCTCAGTCAAAATAATTGGGTTCAGGTAAAAAGATTTTTGACGAGAGTAGAAACCACATTGAATATTTGAGCAGAAAATATCTACAAATCTTTTTGTCCGTGTTTCCATCACAGTTTATTAGTGTGCTTGCTTATATTACAAACAAATCGAAACCAATAATTATCTACAGTCTACGGTTTGGGCAGTGAATTACATTATCATTCCAGTCCGTCTGGTTCTCCAATATGTACTACAAAATACATTTAAATACGACTAACAATAGTGTATTCTCTGGACACCCTCTACCGATTCTACACCCTGTTAGTAATATTATTATATTCTCTGCTAGGTAGTTTTCTTTCAATAATAATAGAAGAAACAAAGTATGATTATTATTGAATAGGATACATGCATTTTACGCTGCTTTCCCCGCTCCCGCCGGTGAGTAAGACATTCGTTAAGACGCGGTACGCTGTCATCACATGCAATTGATAAAGTTATTAATTATCTATCCACATCATCATCAGCATATAGTAGTCCATATCACAATCTATTTTTTTCTACGTTGGTATTTTGGAATAGATTTCCGAAAGCTCCTGTGTCTAATATATAAATACTAAGAGCCGGATTCTACCAAAGCGGAGTGGAGATATCTCAAATTTGACAATAGAATCTTGAATTGATGTTGTTGTTATACATAATATGTAACGCTTTTCTGACAAAATTAATTATTAATTAATATAATAATTAAGGCTATTTTACATAAATGCACTCCGGCAGAATTTACCCTATACTCCACTGAATGCCGGCCTTATGCTAGTTCTTCTGAAAGATAAAGATCTTAATAACCAGCGGTTACCGTTTATCTTCGATTATTGTATGAAAGCTTGTGTCTAAAATTTCAGTTTATATTCAAACATCAGAGGGGTGATTCTATTTGGCGTTAGTATCGACTAATGAGACGTGATCGTGACGTCTCCCTTTTCCATACAATTTGGTACACTCATACAAAAAGGAGACGTCACGACCACGTCTCGTTACTAAGGTTAAAAAGGCTCACCCCTCTGCTCATCTTTCAGAAGAACACTGCCCTGCAGTTTTTACATTATACATAACCTCAATATCTTTACCTATCTGGGTTATACTCCAACGCGTTTGCACAGATGAGGTCGACATCATCCAGGAATTCTTTGGCGCAGTTGTATTTGTGCATGTCCACTTTGGTCATCATCGTCTCGAGGTCCATCGGCTGTTCCACTATGTCGAGGTAGTCTGTCACCTGTGATTATTGTGTTAGATAAACGGAGAAACAGGAAAAAATAACACTTGACAGATAGATAGAAGGAACATTCTTTATTGCACACTTTACGAAACAATTAACAAATAAAATGAAAATTACAAAAAATGTGACAATTGGCGGTCTCAATCAAGAGCGAATATTTTGACATAATTTACAAAAATAAATCTTGTATTGGCCATATGTTTAGTAAATAAGTTTGTCAATTTTAGTTCTTAAGGGCCGTGGATTTTGTTTAATAAATAAATAAGAAAATGCGTGACATTTATTTTTCATCAATGTCATCATCATTAACCGCAATTAAACTTCATCCACTGCTGGGTTAATATTATAGGTCTCCAAACACTTGTGCCATTCCACACAGTCCTGCGCCAAACTCATCCAGGTTCGCCCCGTGATCAACTAGTAGAGGTAAATGCATCATATAACCGCGTTCAAAGTCTAATTAGTCGACATCAAAAAAATAAATTTATTTAGGAATTTCAGCCACTGTCAAAAATTTTGTTGGTGTTGATTAGCAACTGGGTTTCGAAAGTGGTTCCGATTTTGGCCATTGCACAAACTATGCAGGGTGTAACAAAAAACAAGGACAAAACTTTCAGGGGCGGTTCAGAATTTATTTTATTAACAAATAAGCACTTTGCATTAGTCCTGCCTAGTTTAGTGGTCATTTAGTTTTTATTTATTTCAAAAACTGAAGGTCTGGATTATTTTTTAATATTTTTCCTGTGTTCTATGATTTAGTCTGAACCACCCCTGAAAGTTTGGTCCTTACTTTTTGTTGTTTATATTGGTCCACTGCTGGACGCAGGCTTCCCCCTGAAAAGCGCTTTATTGGCTTTCATCTCATGGGGGTAATACCCATAATCCCCACGCTAGGCATGCGGTTTGGGGATTGTATAAGTTAGCCTATACAGCCTGTATACGCTAACTTATACAAGCGATATTTATGAGCCATTGTGTGAGTTCTTTCTCTCTATGAATGCTTCTAACCTCCTTCAAATCCACAGGCTTAGTAAACTTGTAGAACCGCCTGTTAGAAGCCAACTTTCGGCAGATATCGCGAAGGAAGATCCTTAGCTCTCGCAATTTGTAGTCTTCCTTGCGCTTGCGCCGGTAGATCTCGTCTGGGCTTTCTCGCGGCGGCGGTGGTGGGGGGGCTGGACAGAAATGCCTAATAAGAAAATGACTGAGGTATGACGGAGGTATACCTAAACTAGGTTAGTGCGTAATTGGTAACTGTTGCCTCTATGAGACTCTGGATTCTTGATGGGATTATATTTTTTACTAGCATATAACTACATATATTCCAGCCAAATTGTATGTACAATGTTCGTAAGGAAACCGCCCATACTTAACCTAGAATTCACAATGATGCTGCGTCTTTTTACACGCAATTTACATTACGTGTCGATTTGAGATCCTTCCTTGAATAAGCGTTGCTTACAATTATATCTGAAACGCGCCGACAAGCAAAATAAATGAGGTTTAGTTTTTTGTGTCGTGGTTTGTTTACAAAAACTTCACATCGAGTTTGGCTCGTGTATAGAAGCGTAAATTTTTCCTAGGCCTGTACTCGTAGAAAAGAAAATCGATGTTTCTAATTCGTTTTCATGCAAATTTAATCTTATGTAGGTGACACTAAATTAATCAGAAACTTCGGTTTGCGTTTCCCGAGTAGGCCTCCAGGGATATTCACAGGCTTCACGGAGCGACCGCTATGAATGTTGTTTTGTTCCGTAATCGCGATTTGAATTAAGGTTTAAACAATAAAATGTAGGTATATCTTGGGAATAGAGTTGAAAATCCAACCTCTAGGCAACGGCGGCGGCGGTTCTTTGTTCTCAAGAGGCGGCGGGTCCTGCAGCGCTTCGGCAATGATCGGCTTCAAGAAAGCAATCACTTCGGACGCGTTCGGCTCTCGCACGCTGTATACGCACTCTTTGTGGATGGGGAACAGTTCTTGTAACTGGAAAGGAAAAGTAGTTTGTGAGAAATGAGTGAACTATGGTAAAGTAGCTGGTTAGCTTAAATTTCCATAAATACAATAAATGTATACTTAGAAAAGGTCAAATTCTTAATAATTAAACACTGACACGGAAATAAAGTGATATTTTTGATTTCAGTCGCTTCGGTATGTAGACTAAAGAAAAGAAGCGACGAAGAAACCTTTAGCCTGTTAGTTGGTTGTTATTTTTCGAGTTGGAGCAAACTCCGTCCCACGTTTTTTTATCCTCTAGATAATCTGATATTTTATAGTAGGCCTTTTTACACAGGAAGGTTTTGACAATTTGTTTGAATTTATTTACTGATAATTTTTGCAACTCACTAGGAGTTTTGTTGTAGAAGCGTATACATTGCCCTTTAAAAGATACATTAATTTTGTGTAGTCTAGTTGTGGGCACAGCGAGTTTATGTTTATTTCTTGTATTAAATTTGAGGCTTTGATTCTAGATTAAAAGAGCGCCGCTGGGAGACGCTTTGCGTAAGTTTATTGCCGTGGCGTATGAATCGACTCCCGTAACTCAGTCCGTGGATGTCATAATATCATATAGTCTGAACCAATTATTTTTATTTCTTTGACAGTCCCTTATTGTGTTTCTTATGTAAAAGTTTGTGTGTGATTGTTATAATATAAATTATATAGAGTTTAACGACATCAAGTATGTGTACCTAAGGTGGAATAAAATAAATACAAATATCATAGCAGAGGAAGAGCATCAACTTCGTTCTGTGTGTATTTAAGATAATCTAAAGTGATCTCCAACCCGCACGCCCAGCATGAGGATTATGGGATTATCCCCTCATGAGAGGATCCAATAAGGTCCTTATCAGAGGAGGCCTATGTCCTGCAGTGAACAAGTATAGTCTCAATATATTTATTGGCTGATGCTGATGTGATTCCGGTGCGTAGGAGTACGCGATTGGGCGTTGGCTAGGTCGTTTAACATTTAATTTCGTAGCTCACCTCTGCGGGCAGGTCTGCATGCGGCTCAGTAGTGGTAGCCAGCAGCAGCGTGCCGGGGCCGGCCGCGCGCGCGCGCCACAGCTGCAGCAGTAGGGCTGCGCCGTGCGACGCGCGCAGCAGCGACCACACCGACGAAACATCGCGGATGAACAGCACGCAGCCGCGGTCCGCGCGCCGGCACTCAGAGAACACCTGGGAGATATTATGATTAATAAACAGATATCGAGGCACTGTGGCCACAAATCTGTCAACAAAGCACCGCTGTGTTGTGAAGACGACGACGGCTTTGTGACCTTTGGTTTATTAAGAACCTTCTAGGCTATATTTGCAACTTTGTAGAAGGCGCGATTGCTTCGCAGTATTTTGGTTATTTCAGAATCCAAGCTAACACACCTTACACACACTCACTATCCTGGCGCATCGACCCCGAAGTGGTGACTTGGCCTTCGACACAACAGATCGCCACCGGCTTCTGTCCAGCCTACTATTGTACCTACTGTGACATATTCGCTTCTTCCAAAAGAACCGCATCACGGCCGATATGTTATTTCAGGTCAAGCCTAACAAACCTTCTGCGGTTTGTGAAGGAGTTCGGCCGCTTCTCGGCCGTTAGATTAGAACCTAACCTTACAAACACAATATGATATGCCTGTAGAAGGCGGCCTCTTCTCGGCATGTTTTGTTAAACACCTACGGGAACAAAATACAAAAAAGGTGGTCCTTCCGAATTTCCCATTTTTAAATACTGGAAATATCAACAAACTCACCGATATAACGGCCTGCTCCTGCGTGAAGGTGAGTGCTGAGTGCAGTGTGGCTATACTGAGCTCTTTCACCGTACAATGTTCCAGGCGAGCTAGGAGTGCCGGCGCTAGGTAGGACTCCGCACAAGGACCGCTGACTAGAAGCACGTTCGGTGAGAGGGACTCTCCTATCCTGTGAACAAGAGTTATCAGGTCAGAAAGCTGATTCTAGTTTAAACTGTCAAAGCAAGTGCCTCGCACACCTATGTATGTTCGAAAGTACTGTAAAAGAAAGTGCCTCGCACACCTATGTTCGAAAGTACTGTAAAAGAAAGTGCCTCGCACACCTATGTTCGAAAGTACTGTAAAAGAAAGTGCCTCGCACACCTAATGTTCGAAAGTTCTGTAAAAGAAAGTGCCTCGCACACCTATGTTCGAAAGTACTGTAAAAGAAAGTGCCTCGCACACCTATGTTCGAAAGTACCGTAAAAGAAAGTGCCTCGCACACCTATGTTCGAAAGTACTGTAAAAGAAAGTGCCTCGCACACCTACATATGTTCGAAAGTACCGTAAAAGAAAGTGCCTCGCACACCTATGTATGTTCGAAAGTACTGTAAAAGAAAGTGCCTCGCACACCTATGTTCGAAAGTACCGTAAAAGAAAGTGCCTCGCACACCTATGTTCGAAAGTATTGTCAAAGCAAGTGTCTCGCACACCTATGTTCGAAAGTACCAGGCAATCATAGCACACAAACAGTTACTCGTGATCTCACAACTTTGTGTCTGATCTAAAGGGAAGATATTATCTAGCAAGTTGGCTCTTCAACTGCGTTTGTCACAGCGGTTTTTAATAAACAGAAGACAACGACACTAAAAGTACCAGGCAATCATAGCACACAAAGGTTTATTCGTGATGTGATCATAGAACACGAAGATTTACCTTTGCGTTGGATCTGAAGGGAAGATAGTATCCAGCAAGTTGACAGCTGTCTTCAACTGCGTTTGTAACAATGGTTCGCAATGAGCAGGTAAACGACGGGCGCTTGGTGGAGCGGTCCGAGATCCAGCCGCTACTAGTGTTCTCATCGCTTCGAGGAGGTCGTCTTTTGTTACTTCCACCTAAATCAGAGCGAGATTAATTAGTCTTGTGAGTGTGAGTATAACGTTAGAATAAGGAAAAAAGGGTTACGAAATTAAATGAATATTGATGGAAAAAAAAATAAGATTGGAGCATTGGAGCAAATCACAGAAGTTCGAAACAATCATTTATCCTTCGTACATTTTCGTACTTGAATTTGAACCTTTTTTGCTGTGCGCGTGCAATAATGCGTTGTTATAGTTTGTGATTTTGCTTTTAGTTTGTCTTACCTTGTTGTTTTCTGTTTTTATTATTACTTAACAAAAACTTTTGTTAAGTTTTCATTTTAAATGTCTTTCTTGACATCAAAACATAAACAGTCAAATCAATTTAAGATCATAAAACTGATCATGTTCTGTCTTCGAAGTTTATGACTCTCCGACTCAGACACTGACAGAGTCATAGCGAAAAACAAGCGGAGCCATAAAACAAGAAGTTAAGTTCAACTGATCACATTAAAATCTCCCTATACGCAAACAGTTCAGTCTTCGATCAATATCTAATAAATACTCAGTAATAATAAATAAAGTTATTAGAACATACATTTTTTGGGTCAATGACAAGTGCATGCTCGCTCTCGTAGACTTGTGGGTAGACGCGGCGTAAGGCCTTCAACACTGCCTCCGAACACAAGGCCTTTAGGTCCGATCCTAGAACAACAAATACAGTTTTATCATGGTGATGTCAATTTGATAGCAGTCTAGCTAGCTTCAAGTTCCGTCTGAAACGTTGGCTTAACGAGCAGAATTTCTATTCTTTAGGTGAACTACTCGAGAAAAAGGAGACTAATGATAATTAATTTTGTATTATTTTATGTACCGGCGAGATTGACTTTTTAATAATTTATTAATGTTTACTTAATTGCAATTTAGAATTATTTAAGAACTTGTATACAATTTGTATACTTATAAATAGTTATTGACATGTAAATCGGCTTTATAAATAAATTGTATTTCTGTATTTGGTGCGGGTGGTGCTATTCTTGGGGATATCCTACGGATTTGTACACAAGAATTGGCTAAGATATACCTTAGTCGCTGAATGAAGTGAGAGGAAGTGTAGCTCTGTCTCATACCCCTTGCATCCTTACTAATATATATTATATATCCATAGTGTCTAGATAAACCTAACATAGAATTTAACACACTACTAACCAAAAACATGTAATCTGTTTGACAATAAACTATATCTATCTATCTATCTAATATTACTAATAATATTATAAATTTGAAAGTAATTGTCTGTCTGTCACCTTTTCACGCCTAAACGGTATTTTGTAAGTTTATTTTGTATAATGTAAATCTCTCATTGGCCGTAAGTTAGGTTATTAAGGTTAGAACTGTTTAGATATATTATAAGGGCTGTTGATTTTGTTAAACAATAAAAATAAAAAATAAAATAAAAATAAACGGCTATGGATCTCAATGAAATTTGGGAGGAAGAAATGGTATCACAGGGCCGTCCCTGTGCTACCATTTCTACGCGCTACTTTCCGTACGCGCTTTTTAAGTAGCCTATGTCCGTACATAGGCTACTTAAAAAGCGCGTACGAAGCCGCGGGCAGCAGCTAGTGAGATATAAGATAAATGTACTGTTTTACTTCCATAACTAGCCGTTATATTAGCAACGTGTTTAATGACATCTCATCATTTGTTATCATTTGTATAAATCTGTAAGAAGCCCTTGCCGCGGAATGAGGCAGACGAAAATACAGCCCTCTCTTACAGCACAACGGAATCATGAAACCAATCTGTCTCTGTCTTACCTTCATATCCCGTAATAACCGTGACATGTTGAAAAACATATATCTTTACCGACGGGCTCCATTCTTGAGTATAAATCCGTAAGATATCAGCCCTAACAGCGGAATGAGGGGGGAGTGGGGGGGATGTAGCCCTCTCTCACACACAATACCATCATGAAGCCAATCTAACTGTCTCTGTCTTACCTCCATATCCAGCCGTTACATCAGCAACGTGTTCAATAACATCATTTGTTATCGGTGGGTTCCACTCCTTGGTATAAATCTGTAGGATATCCGCCCTAGCCGCGGAATGAGGTGGGGGGAAGTGTAGCTCTCTGTCGAAGCGACCGGCGCGGCGTAACGCTGGGTCGACGGCGTCCAGGCGGTTTGTTGCACCGATTATGACCACTTCGCCTCTGGAAATAGGGTTTAGTTTCATTGTAATTTAGACACAAAAATTACCTATATAAAAAAAGTCTGATAGATCAAATAACAATTATCATCATCAACCCTCGTCGGCCCACTGCTAGATTATGACCACTTCGCCTCTGGAAATAGGGTTTAGTTTCATTGTAATTTAGACACAAAAATTGCCTACGTAAAAAAGTCTGATAGATCAAATAACAATTATCATCATCAACCCTCGTCGGCCCACTGCTAGCTGCTGCCTTAGGTATCTCGATGTTTATGGCATTCGCCTCGTTCCTGTGCTAGTCGACATCTGCAAGACCGTGACCCAAACAACATTATCAAATAAATAAAAACTTGAGTTGTATGTATTTCTTCTGGTTAGTCGATTTAATGACAGAGTTGAAAAATATCCTTGGTTTACGGCCGCCCGTAAGGGATTGACCAGCCACGTTGTCTGAAAGCCATCACAACTTTACAGAAGTCTCTGAATACTGTCAATTTTAAGGAATGCACTTAATTTGCAAGAAATGTAAGAACAGTTACCATACCTATCACAAAGACCATCCATTTCGGCCAAGAGCGTGCCGACCACGCTTGTGTGCACTTGTTCTTGCCTCACGCTGCGCACAGGGGCTAGTGCATCGATTTCGTCGAAGAATATTATGGACGGCTTCATTTTGTTCGCCTGAAAATATTTGAAATATAATTTTGGTGGGTTTCCTGGGCATGGAGTAATGGACACAGACAGTGTGTTATATTGGTGTATTTCCTTGTCATGAATAAATATTCGTGCAAACTTATCTATAACTATAAATAAAATCTTTTCTTTTTCAAGATAATATTTTATTTTATTTGATCGATTTTACAAAATCCTCCGAAAAAAAATCCTCCAAATCTCTTAAATAAAAGTAACTATCCAAATAACCAAATTTGGTCAGTTACAAACGGATCGGTAAAAGATAAAAATCTCTCTGGAAGATAGTGTTGCCTCTATCATCTAATCACAAATCCTTATTTTACCACATCTATGGGCTGGATATCATCTGTGTAAGTGGTCCTATTTTAAGACCATAGGAAAACATTGTAAGAGTAGGTCACCAAAATCCCTTACCTGCTGAAACAGCAGCTTCAAATGCCTCTCGCTCTCCCCCACCCATTTCTTCAAGCAATCCGCTCCCTTCCTCATAAAGAACGCGACCTTCCTCCCGCCAATAAGACTGCACTCATTGGCCAGCGCTCTAGCCAATAGCGTCTTCCCTGTACCCGGTCCACCATGAAACAAGACTCCTTTAGCCGGTCGGGTATTAAATTTCTTAAATAGGTCGGGATACATTAGAGGGAAGAGGACCATTTCTCGGAGACATTTGATGTGCTCTTCTAACCCGCCTACGGAAGAGAATCTGACCCTTCCGTCCAGTTCGACGGGCTGTATGTCGCGTAGCGCTCTGTCGTCTTTCTTGTCGTCCATGGATTTGCTCTTCTGACGGCCTTTGGTTTTGTTTTTCATGGACACATTGAGATCTTCTTCGGTATCGGAGCTTGAGCTACTGTCACTGCTTGTTGATGGGGATTGTGCTGGAATCATAACAAGTCCTAATGAGAAAATGTATAAGCACATTAAGAGCAAATACGCACCTATCTTTCTTGCACACACTTCGTGAATAGTGACTGCATTGCGAATTCTCAGATAGCGTAAAAAGTTGGAAATAATTAACTTACATCTCAAAGTCTTCCTGCGCAGAATTTTGGGCTTCCTCTCCCGTAAGCTGTATGGTTTCTTCCGGATAGTAAAAGTTTTTGCTAAAAATAAAATAAGTTTCATTGTTTCATTTTGGCTTTACATGACTAACTCAATAGTACGAGGAGGCAACAGCATCCTTATGTGGATGCTGTTCTAGATCAGTCTCTCTGGGTCTCCTAGTGTATGTCACCTCTAGCCCGCCTCTCATCAATCAATCAAATAGTTTTATTAGCGAAAGTGTGGTAGTTTGCTGTGTGGGGCCGACTTCGAATTTGCATACCCCATTTCTTCCCGCGGGTGTTGTAAGAGGGTGTCGCAAGAGGCGACTAAGGGATATCCACCGGAGGCGGGCAGCAGCGCCCCCTGCAAAACAATTCTACAACCGAACTGCGATCCCAAGTCCCAGCGTGGGGACTATGGGTTTTACCCCCATGAGATACAAGCCAATAAGGCGCTTATCAGGGGGAGGCCTGGGTCCAGCAGTGGACCAATATAGGCTGTGGAGGTGGTAGTACAATGTCCTAAAGCATCATGTATATGCACCTATCTAGCCCGCCAAAGCCCGCTAAAGCATCATGCATATGCATCTCCTAGTGTACCTATGTTAACTCTAGCTCATCACCTAGTGTATGTTACCTGTAGCCCTTGTCCCCTAGTGCACCTATGTTAACTCTAGCTCTGGCCTCCTAATAGTGTATGTTACCTTTAGCTCTTGTCTTCTAGTGTATGTAACCTCTAGCCTAGCCTCCTAGTGTATGTTACCTCTAGCCCTTGTCTCCGCCTGCGCGATCTGCACAAACGCCGGCTGCGGCTTGCGCGTGCGCTTGGAGCGGCGCGGCGCTCGCCGCAGAGTCAACTCGCTGCCTGACTCGGAGGACGAAAGCTCAGACACTGTGTGTAACAAATATCATTATTATTTTGGTGTGGAAATAGCTGGGTCCAGACTATTGAGCACAGCGCGAGACAACCGGACGCACGAGGTAACGCCAAGCTAAATAATTTTCAAGCTGCCCAGTCTAGACGCAGTCATTGATGGATGGATCTAAGAGACAGAAGACGACCCCGCGGCTGACCATAGCGTGAGAATGACGGAGAGACGAGCTAGACACGCGCTTATAAGATAGATAAATCTTTATTCACAGAAACTTATATATAAAACAGTATGGTACAGAAGATAACAGAATTGCCGGCCTTATCGCTTAATGCGATTTCTTGCAGGCAATCAAAGCTTAAAAGAGACTACAAAGGATGGCGGAGCTAATTACAAATATAAAACTAATACAAACTATAACAAACTAAAATAATCCTAATACACATATACCTACCAAATAGAAATATAAACTAATACATAACAACAAATACAATAGTGACTTTGAGAAACATACTAATTACTTACTTAAATAATATGCGTAAACTTTTCGTTTAAGTGTGACGAGATGTGGATTTTTTTATGTGAATAGGTAGATCGTTCCATAGTTTGACGGCTTGGGCAGTAAAAGATCGCTATAAAACGAAATTTTTCTAAACTGGAGCCACCAAAAACAACGTTTTTGAAGATCTTAGATAGAGACAGTGAGAAGAGTGAAGAAACTGGAATCTTTCTTTGAGATACGAAGGGGAAAAAGGGGTTAAACAGTATAGAGAAAAGAAGGGACAGAATGTGCAAGTTTCGGCGCTGGCGAATGGGAAGCCATTTGAGCCGAGTACGGTAGATAGACACGTACTTGCGGAGACCAAAAATAAATCTAACGCAGACGTTTTGGAGACGATCCAGCTTATTTAGTTGATCCTCTGTCAGATCCAAATAATACGCATCTGCATAATCTAGGACAGGAAGAAGAAGAGAACGAGCAAGTGCAGTTTTCGTAGCGGTGGGGAGAAAGTTTCGCAGTCTTCTTAGGGAGCCAGCAGACGCAAACAGCTTTCGACTGGTTACCTCCATCTGAGCTCCCCAAGAGGGGATAAGATAAGATTGGACAGAAGTGGTATTGAACAGGTTCGGGAGAAATTGATTGGCGGGACGATCTCTTTTTCGAGGAGATTAGTGGGTGGTGGGTCGCACATGATCGTCATGAGTGGAAGGATTTGGATGAGGCTTTTCCCAGCAATGCACTTACATGAATTTATTAACCAATAACTACCGTCTTAATAAATAAAAGTTTAAAAATAATTAAACAAAAAACTTAAAACATAATATAATAAATAAAACTACTAAATGACAGTGTCATTAAAATGTTAGTGTCAATCACATTTTCAGCTCCAAAAAGGTTTAATTCATATAAATTAAAGGAATTACATTAAATTAAATAAACGGTATTTTATTCGTTTACCTGTTTCATTGCGTATTTCGTCTTTCTTTGGTGTTTTTCTGGCCTTCCTCCGTAGCGAACGGACAGGAGCTTGATTGCTGATAAAAAAATTAAAATAAATGAATATCTTGTTATTTGTTCAACAAGACAGCAAAGTGCTTTTTTGTTGAATACGCAGGTATTAAAACCCGAGCTAGTGAAGCTGTCAAAATTTACTGCTGAGGACTATAAGACCATCAAAAAATTAATAATATTAGACGAAAAGTAAAATAGCATACATATAAACTGACATAAAAATACGATTAAGGGATGAAACGTTAGTGTTGTTTCAACACAAAGTAGGTTCGTAGTTAACCCGCTTAAATCCATAATGAATTCGTCAAACTACGATAGTTTTTTTCATAGTAAAATAGCAAACATACCTCTCACTTTCCTGGGCAGTGACATCTTCCTTTCCATTCTTGTCTTTAGATTCTACATCCGCCTTCTCATCTTCTTTCTTAACTTCCTTGCTCTCTGGTTTCTTTTCTACGACCGTCTGATTGTTTTCTTCTTCGGACTCGGAATCTGTTCCGCCCTGCGGAACAGATTTTACAATGGTTAACAATGGTGTCAATTCAGATGCCAAAAAAATTAAACAAATTTGAATGTACTAAAAATGATTCCATCCTTTTTATTTCAATTGAAATGAAAGGGCAGACATCATTTTAAAAGCTGTCAAACTAATTTAGTTCACTTTATTTTTGGCATCCGAATTGACACCATTACCTAGGTACTTAGTATATTTCTGTTACAAAATTCTGTAGTTAAATTTCAACAGACACTTGCAGACTTAGACACTCTTTAGGGATATGTCAAACGAAAGATCGCGAAAATATACGTAGGAAGATTTTCTCACTCGTTAAGAACTTGAGGTAAGTAAAAATCAAAACTTCTTTCTTTCCGTAGATACAATAGACATACACTAGCCACTCACACGTCCAGCCGGATTGCCTGCACTAGCCTCAAACTTGCGAGCTTCGCACCGAAAAATCACAGCGCCGCGAGCGCGTATAATTTGAAACATAAATGGTTATATCTCGGTAACTACTACAGCTACGCTCAAAGAAAATATGCTATAAAAAATCTAAAACTATACGGAATCACTAAACCTATAGACCTAAGTCATCTATAGACGTAATTCCTAGAAATAATCGTGTGGTCTCAAATAAATGCCTAAACTTAACAAAGTAGGTTTAAATTCATATTTTTTTTCTTTCTTCCTTGTTTTCATACTTTTGTTTGCAGTTATACCTAATCATGCCTATATTATTAAACTAGATAATCCAAGCTATTTTTTGATACCAATCAATCACTACCTTCTCTTCCAATAATTACCAGAATAAACAAAACAAACCACCTCTCCACAATCATGCACGTTACAATGACAACTCTAAAATTATTTAAATTTTGTTTTTTAAATTATTCGGTAATTTTTGTATTGGCACCTTGGGTTTTTACCATTCTACCAACGGAACAGGTATCAGAGCAACATGTCATGACTCGAGAACCATTCCATATATTAGAGTTAAAATAGCCACAAAACCAATTTTGCTCCGCTTGGAGAAATTTGCATCAAATGTAACTTGGATGTTCAACCGGATTTTTTTTTGCAACAAATGATGCTGGGACGTGTGAGTGGCTAAGAAAATGTCAAAATTTCAAAATAATATGGAAATAAAGATATTTTTTATTTTTGTCTTTTCGACTTTTATAAAGAAGCGACTAAGGAACCTTTATAGATCGCTAACTTACCCCTAAGTTTGAAATTCCTTTTAAACTCCACCCCTTGACAGTTACAACATCGCTAAGATTAAAATTCTCCCTTTATGATTATAACAAGACAGAAATAATATTGACTAACAACTTACAATTAATTTCTTGTTGTTATTAAACCTCGCGGAGGTGCGCCTTTGTCTAGCATGTTGGGTTTCTTCATCGATGATTGAAAGGTTTGCAACGGGCGTATCGACGTGGTTCTGAGGCTGAAATGGTACAGAAACCATTAATCACCGCCTTTGTTTAGAAACCATCAGAACATCTATCAGGTGTCTGCTTTGAGGACTCCTCGTTCTACAGGCTACCACTCTGTGCCAAGGCTTACCAAGACACATTACCTAATTGTGGTTTAAATAAATAAATAAAATATATTTATTTCAAGCAATTTAAGAGCTCATAACATTAGGATTACAAAGGAAAACTAAAACCTAACAGGATTGCTGGGAAGGTGGCGTTAACAGCAGCGCCTGGTGTACGGGCAGTCCAGCCTTCCAGCTATCATTGCCAGCACGGTGTTGGAGCTGGCCCGCAACCTGCGTACCAGAGAGGCGGCGCGCTTGCGCATGGTGGTTTAGGTAATGTTTCTTCCTTGGTCCATCAGTGATCTCCCGACTAGCAACATGTTCAACCCATCTCCACAGAGGGTCTCTCTTAGTTTGAGTGTCTATTTTTAAACAGTGATTCATCATATCAGCCTTATTCCACCCTTATGGGGATATGTGTAGGTGGAGTCTTTTCAATCCCATGTAGGGTTTAAAAAGTAACGAAATATATCAATAAAATAGTAAAACTTACGACAATTTGCTTCTGCCTGCCTCTAGCTTCATCCCCAGTAGAATATTCATCTGAGGAGCTGTTCCCAAGGAATCCATAGAGATCTGGATATCCTTTCACCTTTAGCTCATTTGTGATCCAGCTTTCATTGAAGTTGTGGTGGAGAAGCTTGCGTTTTCTACAGCTACGGCGAACGTCTGTAGATTTTATTTTATTAAAATAAATAAATAATTCCGGACAATCCTCACAGCTTAAGCAAATAAGCAGAGCTTGTGTTATGATTTATGAGTAGTAGATAAAGAAGAATACCATTTTATTGATAACTAGCCCACCCGCAGCTGCACGCGCTTTTCCGGGTTAAAGGTAGTCTATTCCTTGGTTTATTTTGATCACTACTTAAAAATGGCTTGGTTTTACCAATAACATCTTGTATCCTGCATGTTAATACTACTTGTGCAGTATAAACTTCACATTCAAAAACATTTTGTCTACTCTATTTCATATCTTCACAAGATACTGCAATTCCAAAGAGATACAGAATAACCAAAACTTCCTTACTTTCTTGTATAGGTTTATCTTCACTCTCTTCTCCATAGTTCTTCCGTGGTCCGCGACGAATTCTCACACTTCTATTTGCTGAGTTGTTGTTGTCAGCAAAGAATACTCTCATACCCCGTGAACTACAAAGTAATAAGGGTTCAATTTGCTTGTACAACCTGCTTAAATGGAATTGGGATTGATATGACGCATAGCAAGAGTGATATGCAATACCGTTCAGATCAGATTTGAACTGGAGATTATGAGAGATGGCGTCATTCTCAATTCTATTCTTTAAAAACGCAGATTATATCCATATTTTGAGTATTTATTAATTTCTTGAGGTTAATGTTGTAACTTACCGCCTTGAATATTTTTCACCCTCTGTGTCACTCTCAGGGAACACAATCCTGGGCATTTTGATGGATCTGCGCCTGCGACTATCTGTTAACATAAAACATTTGCCAGTCAGTTTACAAGCCATACATTTCTTAGCAAGTTTACTTCTACAAAATTACTTAGTTTCTTTAATACAAGCAAATCCATATTATTTAATATTATAAATTCGAAAGTAACTCTGTCTGTCTGTCACCTTTTCATGCCTAAATGGCTGAACGGATCTAATGAAATTTGGCAGGGAGGTAGATGGTATCCTGGGGGTGGACATAGGCTACTTTTTATCCCGGAAAAACATGTGCGAAGCCGCGGGCAGCAGCTAGTATACTCTATTCTAGAATCCTACATATGATTTGCAAACAAAGGGGTTACAAAATCAAAGAAATATTGGTGAGAAATATTTAACAACACTGGTCATCAGCATAATTTGTTGAAGCTCCAACAATTTGTGGTTTTGACAGTTTTCATTCTTCATTTAATTTGTCTCGTGTTCGTAAACGAACTAGACTGTGCACCTTTTTCCCTGCGCGAGTGCAATCATATGTTGTTAAAGTGGTTGCCTTGCTGATAAAGATAAAGTTAAAGATACATTTATAAATTGAAATAAATATTATAATTGTTTATAGTTAGTTATTTACTGGTTTGAAGAACTAATAAGTAGGTGAAAGTACAATAACATAACATACACACAAATACAAGCAGAGAGTAGGTAGCAAATGATGACATTAAAGAAAAAATAGATCCTACACAAAAAACCTAACGAGAAATAAGAATGTCATCAATAAATTATTAGTCACACACAGGTACATTAAATGGAGAAACTAAATTAAATTGTACCTACACTAAACACAATCAAAGTAAGAAGTTAGTAGGTACATACTTAGTACCTGCCCACCTACAACACCAATCTATAGTCATCAGTTTCTGTTATTGTTATCATCACAGTAAAGGTTAAGTTTTCAAAAATGCCTTTGCTGACATAAAATATCTTAGACTAGATAGATAGAAAATTCTTTATTGCACACTTTATGAAACAACAAACAAATATAAAACAAAAATTACAAAAAATGTGACAATTGGCGGTGTTATCACTCAAGAGCAATCTCTACCAGACAACAGTGCCTACCGTGCCGTGTAGACTAACTGACCCAACAGACATTGTCCGGTCATAACTAAGAATATTGAGTTCAAGTTGGTATTAAGGTCATTAAGTTTTCTTATATTTTTCGCACAAAAAAAACAAACAAATATTTAAGAATGTTTTAAATATTTGTTTCATAAGAACCTCCCCCTGACAATAACAAACAAAACAAAAATGATTTCACGAAATATAATTAAGTATAACTTCTGGTTTGCCACTTTTCTACAAACTTGTCTGGCTCATTAAAACTTGCGACTGTAGTACTTGAGCACTTACATTTGGGTGGCCAGCTCTGAATGTTCCTGGTGACCTTATATTGAGATTGAGTGCTCCTTAGCTCTCTAGGGGTCAAGTTTGGTTCCTGGAAATATCATAAGTTATAAGTGTTTTTCATTTTCGTATTATTAGAAACTGTATTATTTGTTTAAACTACTGCTCTATCACATGATTCGTAATATCACAAGAGCTTTCTATGAAGTAATACTAATCAAGGCATAGCCTAACCTGCTACTTACAAATAATAAGGCAACTTCAAAGTGGTTTCTACTTTATGCAATTTGTCACCACAGCATAAATTGGAATAGGCTGACCCTTTATGGAAATAGCTACTCAATCAAGCAATAATCTATACTAAGATTCATTCTGTAATAAATCCTAAAGTACCTTAGCAAGGCCATGCATGATCACCACACAATCACCACAAGGCTATGGGAACCACCTAATAGTTACATCATCCTATGCTACTCATACATGCATTTTCTTAGCCATTTTGTTATTATTGACAAAGGAAAGTGGTATCCAAAATAATATCAAGAAGGAAGTTTTCTTGAAGGCTCAAACTAACAATGCCATGACTGATCTTTGATTTTCTTGGAGTTTTCTTTTTTCTTCCACACAAATAGGTAACAATGTATTGCTGGGGCCTTGTTTAGGCTTGCATCACTTGTTTTTTGATAGTAATGTAGCTCAATACTGATGGAATACAGGAAAAGCACCATGCAAACGTTAACGTAATAGGTGGCTAAAGGAATTCAGGACAGGAAGTGGCAACCATCTACACAAAGCAAAGTGGCTGCAAATCCGCAAAAAACACTTTTTCTTACAGGACTCTTCGTCTTTTCATGAGGTGGTTCACCACCGTCGTTCATAGAGCAATTCACATCCTCAACTTCGCCGTTTTCACCGCTACGACGAGTTTTCACCATAGTCGCGCCTGCACGTTCTACCTTCCCATAAAACTCAACAAAACTCACTTACGCAACAGGCCAACAGTAAATCACACACACGCAATCCAATAGTCATAAGAATAAGTACTTTACAGACATCAAACGATCATTCCACGGACGTAACAAAGGACAAGCCCTATCAACTGCACATGTCTGTGAGCCAGAGCGCCATGTTTTATGCGGAATTATTCTTTTCTTGCCCGAACGGGTTTCAAATAGATGAACTCACCAATTGAACCAATTGTTTAGATAATATGTAGGTATTCTTATTTATTGAATGAGGTTGCTTCAAAGCACCGCAATTTATTTTATACGTTTTGTACCAACCAAGAACTTCGAAATTTTTTCACAACTCACGATGTTTTTATTGACTGACATGAAGTTACGAACAAATACAAATGTAAATGTCGTTGAATTTTGTTTTGTCTATCAATCAAAATGACTTCTTCTTTTTTTTTCCTTTGGTGCAAACTCTGCGCAAATCAAAATGACAGAATCGTGCTTGAAGAATGGATAAACACGTGACAGAACGGCTAAACTTCAACTTCATCTTCAACATCGCTTCAACTTCATCTCCTTGTTTCAGCATGCTGGAATTTTAATTTAATTTGAATTTTATACTATTATATTTTAAACTCAATCTACGAATTGAGTAGTGTGGACATTATTGTTCTAGAATAAAATTGCGTCGACAGTCGAGAAGATAATAATAATCAAAGAGATTTTTTGTTTCATTTCATTTTGTGTTTTGTATCTACTAAAGTATGACTCTTTCGCATGATCACTGGCAGAGTTGTGGTAGAATAGAACAGACACACACAGCGAGCCATGAAACAAGAAGTTGAAGTTTAAAGATTTTTGAGAAACAAAATTTTCCAACTGCAATTACCTATTTCAGTATTTTGATGATTTTATAAACAAAGTTTTCGTATAAAACGCTTGTTTCAAAGTTTTAAACAAATAAATCGACCTGCTAATTGTCTGGCTTCATAAAGTAGTAACTTATAAAATTAGACAAAACTGCCCAACATAAAAAAAAATGGATGAAAAGCCCAATGAACCTGTGTCGCCCTCAGATGAAAAGATAAAGCCGGGTGATGGTGATATGGACGAAGAAATGTCTGCACGCATGACAGCCTCCTACAGTGAGATTTCTTTCGGTTCCGACCAAGGACACACCCAAGAACTTGAGAAAGCTCCTGGCCCATCCAGACCCTTAAACTTACCCTCACAGCACCGTAAACAGGACAAAATCCCACTTAACATAGATGGGCATGTTCGGTATGAAGGTGATATGACACACTATGTGGCAGATGACCTAGAATTCAAAATCAAGCTATCCAGTCCAGTTACCAAGAAAGGTGAAACTCTTGTGTTTGGTAGTTCAAGTGCCTCACGATCAAGCACACCTGGGAAACTTTATAGACAAATTCTAGCTCCTCAAATTGGACAAATCGATATAACAGTATTGAATGATCTCGAATATGAGGCACAGAAGATAGCACAATCCGTAGATAATTTGATTGAGAACCTTTCTAGCATCTTACATTCCAATTCCTCATTGACAGCTGAAAATATGGATGTTTATAAAGATGCTGTTGGTAAAACTTGTGATGCTATGGATAATAATATAAAAAGTATGTACACAATCCTTGCCAAAGGAGAAGAGGTATCGCAAGCCATGATTCCAGTTCAGGCACAAGCAGCCAGAATAGCGGAGATAAAAAGACTTTTACAAATATTTGAAAATAATTTCTAGGCCTGCTAAGTGCTTCATATAATTTTATTGTAGTCACCATTATGTGCATTAATGTCAAGCTTTCTTTGAACCTTTTCTGAATAAGTAATTTTGTGCTTTCAGTTTTGATGTAGATTGTTATTTAGGTCTAAAGTCATTTACTACGGGATATTTACCATGATTTGAGTTTTCCAATAATTCACAACAGTTTCATGCTCCAAGATCATGGAAAACTGAAGGCACTGCAAGTGAGTGTTGTTATGCATGATACATTTAAAAGTGTTATTTAGGTATTTTAATTATAATGATAAGTAAAATCAATTTATTATATGCTAGAGTTGTTGTTTCTATAAAAGGTCTCTAAACAAGTTACACAATATTACCTTTTAAGAATAGGAAAAAAATTATTTGTAAACAAGTATAGCTACGTAGACAAAAAGGGGTAAAATAACAACTGGTTTTCTGTAACTAGTCTTAGCCATAATAATGGAAACTGGCAGCCTTGCGCTTGTGCATAGGTTGTGGGTAGTTGCCATAATCAAATCAACCATTTGCAGTTAGGTAGGTAGGTACTCACTCAGCTCACCTACAGTACAGTACCTACTGGTTCGGATTAGATTAGATTGGCATAAACATTCAGGAAAACATGCTGCCGTTTTCAACACTTTTATAGCAAAATAACACACATGCCCATCAGAATCAACTGCGCCGCGCCGTCACGGCACGGTAATGGTATCTAGATACAGTATTCTATCTTCATACAAACGGCCGGAACGTGAGTCATACCTACGCGCCTCGTGTTGGGTAGGTACACTCTCGATACCTAAACAACCAGTCGCGAATGCGCCCCGCAGTGACGAACGAACGGTGTGATTTTTTTGTAAGCAGTAGGGTTGGTAGTGGTTGAACCAGACAGCTTTTCTTCAGCAACATTGAATTGAACCATCGAAAGATCTTGATTATGCGAAGTTGCGGATTAGCGCTTTTGCCGGTAAATTAAATATCAGTTTTCCTTGATTTTTCATTTGTTTTCGGTGTCGAATGTCAGTAGGTACCTATCTAAATAACTACGTGTAATAGTGCACATATTTAGCTTTCTAATGCGTGATATTTGATCTTGATAGGCCGTGGTCTAACCGGTGGAATTTTGAGTTTATTTCGAAGCACGTGCGGTGTCTCTCTTTGAACCACATAGGTACATGAAGTACAGACTGAACCATGGTTCACTGTGTACAAATTGCACGGAAGTGTAATCTTATTACACTTCCGTGCAATTTGCCTGTTTTGTGTGATCTAATCAAGTAAAAAAACTGCACAATAATTGGAAATTATAAACGAATGAATTAACAATATAATTAGTATGCAAGCATTAAAAATATATCGGACATAAATAGACTTATTGAAAAGTTATTGACTAAAGTAAAAAAATAGTATAGTTATTACTAAAAGGAAATACTGAAATTAATGAGATAATATTTATTTTTAATAAAATAGATGACCCTATTAATTAATTTTATGATAAATAATATCCCTCACAGGTTAATTTTACAACAAAACTTTTAAAATTATATTTTTTTTATGTGCTTTACAGCAGCATTTAAAAAAATTACTTAGTAATTATATATGTGAAATTTTAAATGATATTTTAAATACCTATAGATTAGGCATTTCAGTAATACAGGGTGTGTATAAAAAGCGTACCTACACAAATATTTCAAATAAAGTGGCAGGTAGACTTAAATATTAAAAGGTATTTTTTTAGGATGGTGTGGACCAAAGTAACATCCAGGAAAAAAGGGGACGTCAGAGCTGCAACGATGCTTAGACCATTAAAACTGCGAAAAAACAAAAAGTTGAAATTGTTTTTTTAACTAATTTAATATAAAACTATTTAGGTAAAAAATAATTTATCTAAGTTGTAATGTTGATTAAATCCAGTCATAGCACAGGGTAAAATAAAGACTGCCAAATAACTTGTGATAGTGTCATAGAAATTCCATTTTTTTGACGTGCACTGAAGTGTACTACATCAGTACACTTTAGTGCATTTTTGATATAGAAGATACTGTTAAAATAATTTGTTAAAACTAAGTTAAATTATAGTGTTTATGTTCAAAAGAAACTTGATGTCTTAATAATTTAGCTTAATATATTTGTAAGATTTTTCATTAATGCATTCACCACCCAGCCTCGGCGGTGCCACCCTCAGCGGCGCACCCCGCTCCGCCATGTGGTGGCGCTGGCCGACATGTGCGTCTTGGGCCATAAAAGTGTTAAAAGATAAAATTACATTTCAGAAGTGTAATTTTATAGTTTTTTAACATTTATAAGACTGCTCGTTTAGATAATAAAGCGAATCATAACAATTAACCGTTGTTTTATTTGCCATGCTTTGAAATTGAGAAATGCCAATATTATGGTAGGTGGTTCAATGTGGAAAATACTCCGGTACAATTTGTACTATCTAGTGGACACAATGAATCAAAGCTGAGTTTTGAGTGGGTTTAAATATTTTTATACCCGTAATTTGTTTGTTTTATAAAAGGTAAGTATTTTGCTTTTTCCACCGAGTAAAATACCTGCATGATTATATAAATAAGAGGATAGGATGAAAAAAGTAGGTAGTTTCCTAGGTTAGGCTTTGGTAGCAGTAGCTACTACCTACCTAGTAAGATTTACTTTCAAATTTGCTTTTTATATAAGATTTTGTAGTAGGTAGTTATTGGTTTTGTTTGATTGCTGTAGGTAGCGCACACGCGATGAGATGGTTGATAATAAGCATCGAGCACGTGCTGATATTAAGTAACGTTTGCAGCGGTTCGATATCAGATACCTAGGTGACCAAAAAAAATGTTATTTCGCGTTACTCCGTTCTGTAGGGACGTTAATAAGCTGAGATGAAAAAAGATATTATCATTACCTACCTACTCGTCACCTGTTTCTTGCATTTTGGTTGAGTACCTAGGTAGGTGTTTAAGTTAGTAAGGATTGGGTGGACTTTTATTGAATCTACTAATACAAAATGAACCTTGTATTTTTATTGAACTCTTCCTAATAAAAATGAAAAAAATCGAGTTGACTGACAGAACGATTTTTTTCTTTTTTTATAAAAATATAATATTTACAATCACAAATCTAGAAAGAAACTCAAGTACCTACCTATGTAGATGAAATTAAAATACTACAGGCGGGCAGCCTTAGGTAGGTACCGCGTGTTGTCGTACCGCGCGGCTGTTGGTAGGTATTTCAAGGACAGAGCCGAGTCATATTACTGTATAGATAACATTACTGTGGCGCCGTGTAGCAGAGCCAGAGCCCCTTCAAGTCGCTCTGCCGAGGTAGTCATCATCATCATAGCCTTTAAATATTAGTCCACTGCTAGACAGGCCTGACCTAATGCGCCATAGCGCCCTGTCTTCAGCTTACCGCTTTCAGCATCTGCCTGCAGTCTTACGCAAATCGTAATCCCACCTGTCTGGAGGGCGTCCTACACTACGCTTACCGAGCCGTGGTCTACACTCAAGAACACATTTACCCCAGTAGTTGTCGGTTCTTCGCGTGATATGGCCGTCCCACTGCCACTTCACCTCGCTAATTCTTTGAGCTATGTGGATAATTTTGGTTCACTGTCAGATGTATTCTATACGAATCCTATCCTTCAGAGAAATTCCGAGCATAGCTCTTTCCATAGCGATGAAAACAGTTACCACTTTGTACCTTAACTTGTACTCAGTGCCATGCTCAAAAGACTACAGTTTGATCGATAAAAAGAAAAAAAAAATAGAATCTCTGTTAAGCTCTGCTGTCAATGTCAGCAGTAAAAATGTCAATGTCGTCTCGTACGAAAATAAAAAAAAACATTTCATTTCATTTCATTCTGTATTTGCGCATCGACCGACTGAGGTGGTTGTTGAATTTTGATACGAAAAATGTATAATTCCTACAGAAAAATGTAAATTTGATTGATAACATGAATGATAACCATTCTAAAACTAAGCCAGGTGTAGGTCTTTTGCCCGTTTTGCTTCCATTCGAATAAAACGTGAAATGGGTGACGTTGTAAGCTTATTCTCTGTGTTAGTAATGAAACTAAAATCAAAGTTCAATCAGAGTAAATTATATTTTCACTGCGATCTTCCCTGGGAGAAGCTCAAGAGCGTCAAATGGATGAATGAAAAAGCAGAAGGCAACAAAGCATATGTGCCAACAACGGTAAGAACTAACTCTGCAATATGTACTGTGCTATGCACCTGGTACAATCAGTTCCTGCTTGTACTATTTATAAAATATTATGAATGGAAACAACTAATCATTTGTGACGTTGATTTCCTACTTACCATAGAATATTATGCTCATAGTGAATCACACATTAAAATCATTATTTTAAAAATTTTCAAGTTTTTAATGTATTTTTTTTTTCATTTATTTTAAATATTTTACTTTCTAGCAAACATAAAAAACTTGTAGAATAGAATCTATAACCTGGGCGAATTAACATGGCACCTGGTTCAACTTAACAAAGACCCAATAATAAAAAAATTATAACTAATAACAGCACTCTTGCTGTTATGATTTGTTTTATTCGTAAAATGTTCAATTTGTGTAAAATACTTTGACAAATATTTGAGTGAAAGAAAAATACTCAAATTTAATAGCGCTTAGAAGAAATATCCAAATTTAGAATAAATAAGACGAAATATCTAAATTCTACTGTATTTACAATTTATTTGGCTACAGATAATTATTTTGTGTTCTCAAGGCTCTTAGGGCATAGACCAGCCTTAATTTGCCTGCGATATAAAGTCTTTAATTCCATTAAAATTATTAAGTGTAACATGATCACTAAAAAATTAGGTAGGCAGTACCTAATTTTTTAACTGAATATCTACCTGCAAAATAACTAATTAATTATTCCTTAAAAATATAAAAACATATAACCTGAACATAGTGATAGGTAATGGCAAAGGTGACTTTAACCCTAATAAGAGTTCTCTTCCAGCAAACCTTAGTAGGTACCTGTTATTGTTTTTATTTAAATTACATGAAAGCAAAGCAATGGCCAGATACTAGGTAGTTAATGATAAACATCTTATCTTACAGAAACATCTCTACTCCACAATTGGCAGGATGTTCATAATATTTTGATTTGAATATTGATAAACTTAACTGTTTCTAAATTGCTTTCTAATGAAAAATACAGTATTATTGTCATGTGAATATAAAAGTGATGTAAGATAACAGTATCATGGCTATTGTACTTCCGAGTATATCAAACATGTAGTAGGTACCTACCAACCACTAATTAATGGGATCAATCAAATTCTAGGCCCTTTTACTGCCAACTCAACTCAACTTAATAATCTTTATTTTATTGTAGTTCTAGGAATCACTGTCTGTTCTTGTTTCTGGATACACTGGTACAATGGTTTTCTGGGTGGTTTCTTCCCTTATGGTGCTTCCTTTTTCCTTTTAAAATAATAACTTGTGTAGTATTTCGCAGCATCGAGTTGCCAGCTCACTGGGTTATAATAGGTATAGCTTTATCCATTTTAGTTGTTTCATTATCTATCAGTAGGTTTATATCCATTTTATTATATCCATTTCATTTTACAAAGTAAAACACGCACCATTTACATACTATACATATTGTTTGTATTGAACTATATTATTTACTATTCACTTATAGAACACATAACACTACTAACTGTAATCATAAGCCTCACAGGGTCTTGTGACTATAATGGTTTCGGCAGAATATCAGCGCCTACCTACTATTGAGTGGTAAGGCATTTATGCTGAGCCGAGACCTTTTTGCTGCTGTAACACTCAGCCCAATCTACTTTTTGAAAATATTTTTGTGTACCTAATTGTTTTTGTCGTAATATAAGTTAACTATTTTTCAAAATGTATTTTTATATCTGTTTTGTACTTATTGTGTGAGGTGTTTGAGCAGCAAATAAATGATTGTCTATGTCTATGTCTATGTAATAAAATAAATGTTATACCCCTATTTAAATTTAGAAAATAACGACATCCAGTGTATGTATGTAGGTATACCTACACGGTGGAAATAAATGAAATACTGAAAGTATAAAATAGTTTCAGTTCATTTTATTCAAAAACAATTACATCATGTCTTAGTGTATGATTATAGGTACCTACTAAGAAATTTTACAATTGATTAAAGATTCAAAACACAAACTACACTAAGTGCCAAATAAGGTGGCAATACAGGTTGTTCACCTCCTCCTCCACAGTACAAGTAAAATTATCGCTATTCTGTCGCTATCCATACAAATCTAAAGCGATACCGGTGTCGCTAGAGTATCGTAGTACAAGCGTACTGGGAACCAATAAACAAACAACACAACCCAAAAAAGTTCACAATGGGGAATTAACTACTAACTTTTTACGTTTTCAATGAATTCACGTGTTTTAATGTTCTAAAATACCTGATGAATGATATTTCAATTAATTAATGAATAATAATACTAAATTACATTGACATGACTAAAAAAATATATGAATTGTGTGTAACATAAGCGAAAACGTTTATAAATTCAAAATAATATAGGTAGGTCTATAATTTTATGCGTATTAATAATAAGTTTCCAAAGACTTGTATAACCCTAAAAAATTCAAAATTTTATGTTGTGCCCTTTTATGATTTCGTGAAGGAGATAGGTGAATGTCCTCTATTGCCACGTTACTTGGCATCGAGTATAAAAAAATACGAAGGGATGCACAATAGTGCGAATGACTCGTTTTCGTATGACGAAAGCCCGATTTATGTTATACAGGGTGTCGGGTAATTAATGCATAACCCCGCAGGGCAACTCAGAAAAAAAAGTCTATCTGCAACGGTCTACGATTTTTTATATAATTTTTTTAGTACGAAATTTGATACCTATGTAGCCGTAGTGCCCTAGTTTTAGGGCACTACGGCTACAAATTCAATAATAACGTTTTTCATAGGAAATAATCGTGGATTATTGGCCTTGCTAACACGCATTACAAAATATTTCTAGCCAAAACTGTTTATTTTTTTCAAACACTTAAAATTAAAAATTAGTGTAGTCGATTTTTTTTGTTTGTCGAACGGATATGGGCGGGCTTTAAGGCCTACCTAAAGGCCTTAAAGCCCGCCCATATCCGTTCGAGCTCATGTCAGAGTTTTAACACAATCAGTTACTTGAATTAAATTTATTGCAAGCAGTTTAATTTGCAAAAATAATATACATAGGTCTATAATTTTATGCCTATTAATAATAAGTTTCCAAAGACTTGTATAACCCTAAAAAATTCAAAATTTTATGTTGTGCCCTTTTATGATTTCGTGAAGGAGATAGGTGAATGTCCTCTATTGCCACGTTACTTGGCATCGAGTATAAAAAAATACGAAGGGATGCACAATAGTGCGAATGACTCGTTTTCGTATGACGAAAGCCCGATTTATGTTATACAGGGTGTCGGGTAATTAATGCATAACCCCGCAGGGCAACTCAGAAAAAAAAGTCTATCTGCAACGGTCTACGATTTTTTATACAATTTTTTTAGTACGAAATTTGATACCTATGTAGCCGTAGTGCCCTAGTTTTAGGGCACTACGGCTACAAATTCAATAATAACGAATTGTTTTTCATAGGAAATAATCGTGGATTATTGGCCTTGCTAACACGCATTACAAAATATTTCTAGCCAAAACTGTTTATTTTTTTCAAACACCTAAAATTAAAAATTAGTGTAGTCGATTTTTTTTGTTTGTCGAACGGATATGGGCGGGCTTTAAGGCCTACCTAAATTCCTTAAAGCCCGCCCATATCCGTTCAAGCTCATGTCAGAGTTTTAACACAATCAGTTACTTGAATAAAATTTATTGCAAGCAATAAATTTAATTCAAGTAATTTTTCTATTCTGTTAATAGCAATAACTCAGAAACTTGACAATAAAAAAATTGAACGTAATACCATTTAAGAAACTTCATGAAGTAGGCATGTTTTTTAAGCTGTTGGCCACCCAGTTCACCGTAATTTTTTTTTATACCACTGGTGCTCAAACTTCATCATAAAAAAATCGAATACTCTAATTTTTATTTTTAAAAAACAAACATATTTGGCAAGAAATATTTTGTAATGCGCGTTAACGGCTAATAAATAGGGCTAATAATCCACGATTATTTCCTGAGAAAATCAATTCGTTATTATTGAATTTGTAGTCGTAGTGCCCAAAAACTTGAACAAAGGTATCAAATTCAATAATAAAAAAAAATTAAAAATCGGAGACCGTTGCAGATACATTTTTTTTTTCTGAGTTGCCCCTGTGCCCCCACAAGTACCTGCGGCGTTATCCATTAATTACCGGACACCATGTATAAGTAGAGATAAACCATTCTAAAAATGCACGCCCCTATGGTTTATCTCTACTTAGCTATTACCCCAACAACGTACCTATACTGTATCTTAGTTAGGACTCTACTAGAGCAAACCAAGTAAACCGTTTTTAAATCTAGGCTTATTTCATCCCTCAAACTTCGCAGCGCATAACACACGGAGCTAATTGTGCTTATGATGGTTCCCAGTTCGGTTTTCCAAATAAGGAAGTGGTCAATGTGGATACCCAGGAATTGAACATAGCTCACAAAGTCAGTTAATCTTATCACCGGTGTTCGTCAAGGTCATGTCCAGGGCCGGATTTAGAGGTCGGGAAGCCTTTGGGCAACAATGTGTTTTGTTAGGTGTTTCTGAGGGCGCCGCCGGTCTCATGAGAGTCCGGGCAACAAAAGCACATATTTTTATAGGTATTTTTTATAATACATAGAAAACATCCAAAACACCTGGAATAAATATCTGCACATCGTACAAACATTTGTCCCGAGGCGGGAATCGAACCCTTATTGCCTTCTTAAGTCCAGTCCAGATGTAGGGTACCTACTTCTTTCGTAGAACGGCGAAATCTAGAGCTAGAAATATTATATAGAATAACAAAAACCTTTTAGACTTATTTGCAAACATTTTGCAAATAATTCTAAACGCCCCGCCGCCGCCGCCGCCAGACCACGACAGATTTGCAAAAAAATCGACTGTTTTCAATTGACGGGTATGAGAACTGCCCGGCAACTCAAACGATCTGTCCTTGCCTTGCTCACAGGTAGAGAACGTAGCCAACGTCTGCACGCACGCACTATGCGTCGCCCCTGCTTCGCTCGGGGCTCGGGAGCTGCTGACGCGGTCCCTGAACGCTCCCCAGGCGATCGCGGCCGTCGTGTATGGACTAGCGCTGTGTCTGCTGTTTGCTGTCTCCACCACCTTCCATTGTGTTTGCTGCTCTCGGGCTGAGACGTAAGTTAACTTATACTTCAGTCTTCCGAGAAACAGGGTTACCTACCGCATCATTACATCATCATAAGAAAAACCGTGTTTACTTTGAAGCTAGGCTAGGATGCCCTGTGAAATGTTCAGCATTATTTTATTGTAAAATACGGAGACGGTAGCTTTTTAGAACTTCTAGGCTTTTAGCAGGTTGCTATATTTTCCACCTCCTTTTGGCCAGGAAAAGACTGGCAATATCAACTCCTCCTCCCCAAGGTCCTCTTTCCCAAGGTCGAAGAGTCCTTTTTCGTAGAGCTCTACTGTGTTTATTCTGTCTATCTTACCTTTCGCAGGTATCTTACCTTGCATATTGTTATCAAATTACTTGATTACATTACACGCAGAATTACCCAATTATGTCTTATAACCACAAATAAAATGGGAACCAGGCTTGCCAATGAGCAATTAATGGTTCCCAGTTCCGTCCTTGGAAATAGGTCACGGCCCTGGAATAACGGAACGGCATTGTGAAACTCTTGGGGATGTTTCGAATTTTTTTTAATTGTTTACGCTCACCTACGTGAGCAAATATTTTAGAACCGCGTATTTCTGTGGCTATACAACATTTGTTTTCGTGTTGTATGTGTGTAAATCTAACTGAAAATTATATAAGTAACTTAAACTTTTGTACACTGAATTTGAGATTGAAAGTTTATTGTATGACAAAAACCTAAAAAAAATGCCGTAAAAATTGCGATGAGATCGTGAATTTCATCTCTTCGAATTTTGTCGCGAAATCTTGCTTTTAAACTTTTCAGAATGTGACAAACAAAGGTCAGGGTCATACTGAAATAGGCCGTTGAAAAGTACGACGGAGAAGAGGGCTCTTTCTGAGAATCTAAAACTTTCTAAGGTCAAAACATGCTGCATTTTTTAGATTTTAATTCATATTGAAACACGTGTAACACACGGTCACCTCATAACTACATAATAATCTCTGTTTTATATAGTTATTATTCTGTACAGATACTGGTATTATTTAATTGGATAATCACCTGAAATAGTCCTAGGCTATTAGATAAAATGGTTGTAGGTACAGATTGAGACTTATAAATCGTATAAGTATTTAACATATTGTATTACAAAGTTCTAAACGATATCAGTTCTAAATTGTCAATTTAGATTGTCTAGAAATTTTGAAATTGTTCAACTCAAGTCTGCTTCCCGCTCATAATAGCGTTTAATTTAGCGAACGTTTATTAAATATTATTATATTTGTCGTTGCTCGAAAAATAACAGGAAATAATAATTTTAAATTATTAAGGTTTTGTATTTATAGCATCGAGATTACCCAATAAATTTCCCCCATCGTTCATCCACGCGCGATAAGATCGCAATTACAAAAGACATACTACCAACTATCCCTTTGCTTCTCCATATCATTCAATAGATATCTATTAGAGGACCTCTGTCTCAAGGTTGTGGGTGCGAATCCCGCCTCGTGGCAAATTTTTGCACGATCTGCAGATATTTGTACTAAATTTTTTCTATCTATGATAAAAAATGTATGTAAAGTGTATTGTATTAAGTATATCAGTTATCTATTGTACCCATAACACAAGCTCTGCTTAGCTTTGCGCTAGATAATGCTGAGTGACTTGTCCAGCATTATTTATTTATTTATTACTAGCTTCAGCCCGCGGCTTCTCGTGCATATTTTCGGTGTAATAAGTAGCCTATCTATGTTAGGCCATGTTATAAATGTACGCTAAATGTCATCTTGATCTGTTCAGTAGTTTTGGAGATCTGAGGTAACAATAAAATTTACAATTCAAAAACTTTCGGCTTATAATATTTGTAGACAACGTACCTACTCTCGATTTTGAGTAGGTACTACTTAATATTCTTCCAATAAATAATCTGTACCAGCATGTAGTAAATACTTGTAGTACATGTCTCTAAAGGTATTATAGAAATAGCCTAGGCCATGCAAGGATAAGGCTTCAGTCACGAGGTCACAGAACTGAAATAGCAGGAAAGTGGTTGTTACGCGACTGGACTCTTCTGGGCGGTAATCTATTGTGTCTAATTCCCGAGAGGTCCTACCTAATAGGCAGAGAATACTGGTACGCTTCCTTTCTCGAGCTGTTTGTGTCTAGAGTAGAATGGGTTCAATGGGTAATATTTTCAAGATTCGCCTATTTGCCTGTGTGAATCATGTTTTATTTAGTCTTCATTTATATAGTCATTTTACCTTCCTAAAAGGGCGCAATGCGAGCCATTTTGTGAAAAGGATAGGCATAGGAATTTCCGTTCATAGGAGCGGGACAGACCATGTTTTTGAAACGGCGCGGCGTAAGTGCATTAATCAAGTTAGTACCTACCTATATTTACAAGGAAGGAACTAACTTAGGGAAATCAAATAATAACTAAGTAAAAACCTACGAATCAAAACATAAGTCATTTCAATAGACCACAGGGTCCCTGTGATCTCAACCAAATTATGTGTGAAACAGTGCATTTTCATGATTTTTTTTATTAATCGAGTTTTCACGTTTGAGTACCTAACCAAAAAAATGGTTGAATTTTATGAAATTCGAGTTTTTTACCATGGTGATCCCGTGAGTACCTACTGAGATCTAGGCCACAAAACAACACAAAATGGGGAAAGAGTGTCATAGTTATGACTGTTATGAGATGCTAGTGTTCGTGTCGAAATACAATTTCTCTTATATTCATAACAGGCTAACAGCATTTATAGATTTATATAGATTTATTTATTCAAACAACTTTACAGGACAAACCACTTAAGTCTACACATCTTGCCCAACTTAACTTAGATATTTATTTCAAAGAACAAAAGAACATAGTTCACATAAAGATAAAAGTTATAACATTTGTACTTAAATTATACCAATTTTATAGCAGTAATAATTTTTTAAATTTAACTATGTAATAAATTAATTTAACTTATGGTTAAAATAGGAATTTAGTACATAATGTAGATTATAAATTTTGAAAATAATATACAAATAGGTGCTATGGACTGACAGTGGTTTGAATTGGGTTGCCCTACTTTACCACTTTACTTTACCATTATAGTGTCATATTAATTAACAAGGAAGGATGTTACGAAAGAAGTAGTAGCCGTTGATATAACGAAAATGAATGCTTTACTTACCAAGCTAACAGATAACAAACAAGTTTTCCATTATATGTATACACTAGCCACACTCGATGTAATTTTTTTGTAAACAAACCACGACACAAACAACTAAAACTAACTCGCTTGGCGTCTAGTTTCAGATATAGTTGGAAGCATTAATTACTGAAGGAATTTTCTCAAATCGACAAGTAATGTAAATTGCGTATAAAAAAACGCGGCAACAGAGTGAGTTTTAGGTTAAGTATGGGCTGTTTGCTTACAAACATTGTACATCTAATTTGGTTGGAATGTAGGTTATCTATCACTTATCTTATCACACAACCAAATAGGTTCGATAAAATAATTCTTAGACGCACGTACCTTCTCAATTATACCGGGCCATCATTAATTTAATCGTTAATAACTGCCCACAACTTCAAGTGTATTAAAATCTAGACCTTTGCACGCGCCAATCAACGTTTATCTAATATCGTCTGAAATGTATCCAAGCGTACTAATCTGTTCTAACTAATCCACAGAGATTATTCACAGTGCGACACAGTGCACCACGAAGGCAAATCTCGCCATTAAATCACACCATAAATATGGCAAGAAAAGTCATATTTGACAGTTTTTATATAGAAGAACTGTCAGATTTAACAGTTCTTGCCATATACTGGCGAGAATGGTCTTCCAGGACCCTAATTCCACCAAAATTAACGCTTCACCATTACAATGGTATCGTCACAGAATTACACATTTTGGCATTTTATCTGTGATGAAAGAAACTACAGATGGAGGGACCTGTGTTAAAAGTGTCAAGGTTGAAACCATTATATCAATCTTCAATCTTTCCGTGCAAATAGCACCGCACGCACTATAATGACCCGTATTATGAAAGCTTGATCAAACATAGACCTATGCTTGAGTGACGTTAACATCAAAATGCCATCACATCTAAATGCCATAGAAAAGCGTTAACTACTCAAGCATAGATCGATGACTGAGCAAGCTTTCATAATACGGGCCCTAGAGTTTAATTCGTCTAGAGACGATACCATTAGTCATAGCAAAAAGCGATTGGTTTGCAGAATTTTGCCCCAGGTTCTTGATACTGAAGGGATAGATTTCGGAACAGGTACCATTTCAGTCAAAACGATGCAACTGTTGAAAACTCTAAGCAAGATGAGGTCCCATTCAATTTGATAGTCGTTTATCGTCTAACGAAGACAATTTATGTATGAAAACTTTATTCAAGCTGATAACAATAACACAAAACAGCAAGGTAAAAACAATGGAATCACTAAAAACGAAAACTTCAACAACGCATAATTGCACAAGCGCAGCGAAAAGAAGGATTAATTGATGAATGAAATTCAACACTTAAAACTTGTATCGACATTCTGCGGTTGGTTACGATGCAGCGATGATACCAATATGTCGTAAAAATAAACCACTAATATTTCATTGGTTTTGTTACTTATTTACTTACAAAAAGTATCTAAGATTATAGCAGAGTTTAGGTTTTAGAATACCCGTAGCGTAGACCTAAAGCAGATCTCGGACACGCCTATTTCTCCATGCAAAAGTCGCGTCTCGACACATACAGCGCAACTGTGTTTCTGACGTCTAGAGTCACTTCATGAATATATCGTGCTAGTAAGACATTAGCGCAATAATTATAAGACATATCATATATAATATTTTCCTCTCACAAAAGAAATTTCGTATGTCCATGATGGAATAAAGAAAATATCGAACACCATCGGCGTCGTCTGTCAAAATCATTACCTATGCCAATCTGCGCCCCGTTCGTGCGCTGTACGTACCTTGCATTTGGACCGCAATAAAACTCGTCTAGGGGCCGGCAGCGGGGTGAGGAAGCTCCGTCAGGTGGGAGGCGAAGACTATCCCTTCTATACGTTAGTATTATTATATATTCTCTGCCTAAAGCTTACCTCAGTACAATAGCAGCACTAATAATATCGAATCTCGAATATCTCTATCGAATATTGAATCTCTACTAACTTCCTACCGTCAGTCATACATAACTATGTATACTAGCTACCATACCTAAGCCATAGAAATCCATAACTTGAGTTACTTCCAGGAAAATGAAGCACTTCCTACACCGCTGCGACCGTGCCATGATATACGTATTCATCGCGAGTTCCTACTTCCCCTGGCTGACTGTGAGTCCGCTCTCCTGCTGGATGCTAAGGGAACTGCGCTGGGCGATCTGGCTGCTCGCAGTGCTCGGTATAACGTACCAGCAGATCTTCCACGAGAGATACAAGATGCTGGAGCTACTGTTGTATCTCGTTATGGGGCTGGGACCGGCTGCTATTATCGTTACTTCTAATGTAAGTCTTTTTACATTTTAATTTGGCTACGCAAATATTTGTACTGTCTTTGTCACTCACATCGTTTATTGCTACAATTATGTCAAACAAAAACTGATCTAGTACCCATGCCCATAACACAAGCTCTGCTTAACTTGGGGTTAGATGATGATGTGTGGATTGTCCAGTATTATTATTTATTTATTTTAAAGCAAATTGCAAACATCAAACAAGAACCACGCCAATGTGTCTAGTTAACGCTTAATAGGTATCGAATCTTAGTTACACGGTAATTCCGGATTACTACTAGCTTAAGATTATATCTATCTGTCTAACCTAACCGATATTACGTTCCGTAGGTAACTTACTAACCTACTTATTTTAAACATCTTTTTAGTCCGTAGGTTTTACCTGAACCATGATTCTACCATAACAAAATTACAATGAGCTTACACACTAAACATTATTATTGTGGCGTACATATCGGAATTGCTAAATATGAATACGTAAAGGCCAGCTGATCTAAATTAGGCGGAAGATTTCCTGTTGTCGAGGGCAAAGATCAAATACCAACAAGTACAATCGCTATTCGTACGGGATGACAATAGCTATAGGAGGCACAAGTGTGCGAATTGAGCTAATCTTAGAAACTAATTATCTACGGGCGGACGACTGTAGGTAATGTAAAAAAATCTCCATCCACCCACTAACCCTGGGCAATCCTATACCCGAGCCATTCTTAATATCTAATGGCCTTCTTACAGCCATTAATTTACTTATTTATTGTTTTCTGATTATTAATACTATTTTTTATTGTACCAATATTATATTTTGTCTCAATTTACTTCCCAATTGACTTGACCAAGTGTTCCTTGTGAATTTATGGTAAATAAATTATTTGAATTTGAATGTTTGTAAACAATTCACGACACGAAATTATATTTTAGGCGTTGAGTATGAAATAGTGTCAGCATTATACATTGTAGGGAAGAGCTCAACGATTTGAGACTAATTACTGGAAGGCAATTCTCGCTAATGTATCACCCGATAAATATGGCCAGAACTGTCAAATCTGACAGTTCTTCTACAATGTATTAATATACATTGTAGAAGTAGTTGTATGTTTTTTTAGAAATTTGACAAAAAAAAACTATTTTTAGTTTTATTTGATCTGTAACTTTAGGACTGGGTTATTGAGGTGTACTTTTTTGCATGTTGTATATAAATAAAATAAAAATCGTTTATTTTGTCAAATTTCTAAAAAAGAAAATATTTTTACTAAGCTTTTGTACCGAAATTGTATTATTATTTATTTTCTTAGCTAGGTAGACTATCTAGCTTTCAAATGAGACTATCTCAAGTAAAATACACGAAGAAAAAACCAGATGAAATAGTTTTCATTCAAAAAATAATTAAATCTGCTTTGTTTTTGAGATAGCTATCCTATAATTTTTTTTCCGATCTTTATCGTTAAATATGTCGTGTATCCGCACATTTCGTTTGATCAAGGTTCGACAATACACATTGAATATAAAATCTGTCTGATTTGACAGTTTTTGCCATATTTATCGAGTGATATATTGGCGAGAATTCCCTTCCTGGTCGACCAGTAGTGCAAATTCAGTCCAAAACTCAACAAGAAGAAAGTTATTTTTAATATAAGTATGGGTGCCATGTTTAAAAACATTGTCTCTTCAGTTTGGCCGGAGTACAGATCGTTACAGTGTCGTTCGTGCGTAGTTATTCTCGCTGTGTTTGCTTTGCTGACGTAAAGGGTCATAGTTTAATAGTTTTATTATTTTTATAATGCAACATTATAGCATTTACGGCTATGCTAAAGCCTTACAATATGCAAACAGAGAAACATAAGAAATACATAATAATGTATACTTAAGAACTTAGTTTGATAATAGACTAACAAAACACAATTGTGTTTTGTTAGTCTATGGTTTGATCTACTAAGTAAAACAAATTTGATCTAAATTAATAAAAAATGCTTAAATGTACAAAGTAAAAACTCAAGATAACACAGAAACAAAATTCAAAACAAACTCAAACAACAAGAAAAACAACGAAAATTATATAGACAAACACACAAACAAGAAACAATTAGAGTTAACAAAGAGTAACTGAACCTGAATTCATTATTATTAAATAAATTAATAAATGTTGAAAAATTAGCTGTGCTACAGACACGAATTTAAAACAAGTTTTAAAACTCATATCGTCCTAACTGAAATAATAAATAAATAATCATTTATTTTTCTTTCACAAAGTTTAATGCGATATACAAAAGTTTATGGTAACAGGATCGTGATAGACTCTAATGTGAAATAGAATACTTACTTATGGCAGTAAGATGGCCATTAGTAACAAAGCAAAAACAAACGGCACAATAAGTCAAACCTATGGTAATCACAATCAGTCGCATTATGCAATATCGTCCGCATCCGTGCAGCGTGCATGTCTTTCACACACTGCGACCTTCGCCGGCTTAGATAACGAAGACTCGTGGTAGGAGGAATAATGAACCTTACGTTCTTTATAATAACCTGCTAAATGAAAAATTAAGTTTCCATTATTGCAGACTCTATGATGAATAAACTTAAGTACCTACCTAGTATTTTATTACTGTTGACATGTCATTTCAACAATTTGTATTTGTTGTGATTTTTGCATGAAAACAACATAGAAACTACAAGAAAACGACTGCGGTTTCTTGTCGTTTATTATGACGAATACTAGACTAATTTAGCATCAGCTAATCTCGCCTATCAAATCTTAAGAAAAGAGATCATTGGATGAAACTGCTGGGCTTAAGAGCAGCGTTTACGCCTAGCGCGCGATGTGTATGGGACTGACTTGAAATGATTTGCGCGCAGCGTTTTAAAGTACTTTTAAAATATTTACAGAAAAATAATAACAACAAATTAATTACAATTTTAAATGTATAATTTTAATGAAGATGCTCTTCTTTATTGGTAAGCTATTGTTATATTAAATTAAATGAGGTACATCGGTGAAAAAATCATTTAAAATTTGTAATAATTCACATTTTTTGAGTTTGAATTTCTCGTAGTTAGATACCAAAACCAAACATATTTTTAACTAACTATTTTTCCAAGGATATTATTGATTGATTATTATTTTTTGTTCATTAGATATATCAGTATTTTCATTATATTTTGATCTTCGAAACTGAGGCTAAAAGGGAAATTTAGAAAACCTCTAACAAGTTATCTTGATAGAACGCGTACATACTATATTAATTGAAATATTTTCTTAACTAACTATTTGGAAAACAAAATTTCCTAAAATTAATATTAATTAACATATAGTGTAAGATAAGTGGTTCATGTTATTAACGGGTTTGAAAAGTACTGTTTTTGAGCCAAACAGCGCATGGAAGGCGTAAACGCTCTTAAGCCAACTTATTAAAATCATAGATAACATATTATATGCGTTAAGAAAAGTAAGTGAAGTATTAACTCAATAAACTCTCTAGTACCTACGTTATTGTTTTTCTGCTATTGGCATCAGAAAAGGGCAAAACACTGCATAACAGTTGCTTAAGAGGGCGCAGTGCGCGCCATTTTGTAAAAAGGATAGGCATAGGATTTCGCGTTCATCAGGAGCGGGACAGAGCATACGTTATTGGAACGGTGCGGCGGCGTAAGCGCAAAAATCACGTATTTGCTTATTTACAAGGAAACTCCACCAAATTATTTGGTTCCTTGAACCAGTTTCTTCATAAAGAAACTGGTTCAAGGAACCAAATAATTTGTAATATAATAAATAACCTACGAATCAAAACAAGTCATTTCAATGCAGGGTTCCTGAGATCTCCACAAAATTATGTGCGAAACAGTGCACTTTCATGTATTTTTTTTCTTAGTCATTTTTTCACCTTCAAGGAACTAAAGAAAAAATGTTGAATTTTATGTAATTCGAGAATCGAGTTTTTGACCACCACGGGGATCCCGTGAGATCTAAGCCTAGTTTGACAACCAAACCCGTTAGGTTCCCCTCGTCGGTTAGGTAAGATTAGAATATAAATAAAAGTAAAGGAAGACGTTTTGATTTTAAACTGGTTTAAAAAACAATTTACAATTTCAATAAATATGTATAAAACAAACAGCTAAGTATAAAAAAATTAATTCATAAAGCCATTTCTTAAGTCACTAATAGAATGATCCTGATAAAAAACCGTTTTGAAATACATAAGATAGCGTAGTTACCGTATATGTATACCTGCTTTGTTAGGCAAGTGGTGATACTATCTAATGCTCTAGTCACTAGAGCATTAGAATGTAATGTAACGTTTTTAGGGGGCATCCATAAATTACGTGAGGTGATTTTTCGAGCCCCCTCTCCCCTTGGTGAGATGTCGTGAGATTTTGTTTGACCCCTTCCCCTAATCTCACGTGAGATTTATCAAAACGCGTTTTTTAAATGAATTCGTTTATCCGTGCTTGATTGCATTGCAGTTAGGACTTCTAAGAACGTAATCTAGAATCACAGTGATCAAATCGAACAATAAAATACTTAAGATTGTTCGTTTCATTTGTTTCAGCGTTCTACAAGGAATAAAACTAACGGAAAAGTAATTTGCCTCAAATCGATTTTCGACGATTTTCTGTAACAAATTTTAATCTCGCGCCAACACGAAACGAACAATCCTAAGTAGGAACTGCCGAAATTCGTGGGAAAAAAAACGTGATATTTGCCTAGACCCCTCTCCACCACGTGAGATTGGGTGAGATTCAGCTCGACTAGGGAGTCGAGCTAAATCGCGATGTTAGGAGGGACCACCCTTAAACGCCTTACGTAATTAATGGACGACCCCTTACGAATGGTACAATACAGACAAATGTTCAGTTTCCTAGAGCATTTCCATGTAATGTAACGTTCTTGCGAATGCTCGACGCTGTGTTCGACGTAATGCTCACGGCGAGTAACATTTCTTTCTACCTTGCGTACATTTTGCCTCGGCCCGCGCGCCTCACTCCCCGCCGTCCCCCGTTACCCGCGCTCGTGGCTTTACTCGATATAATGTTCCACCAAAACGCTAGTTGGTAGAAAACATCGAGCATCATGTTCGAAGAGACGTTCGGGTAAATTTAAAAACAGCGAATGCTCGATGTTCTGTTACAAGTAATGTTCTAGTCTTTACTCACCTAACTAATATTTACTTACTATAAGAATTAATTAGATGTTGATAGTATTAGATACTGCATGATATCGATTGTAACTAGATTCGGTTCGCCCCGCCGCAAGGGTGCCTATACCCGTAAAGTAATCTATTTCTAAGTGTATTTTAATCAGACAAAGCTTTTACAGGTTGGTGAGGCCACTTTGTTTATTGGGTTAGGTAAGGTTACGCTCATGGATATATTCGATCGAACCTACATCACAATATAAATTGGCTATAAACACAATACATTATGTTGGTTATGGTTACCTACATAGGCATTATGGGCAGACCGAACGTGGTTAACTGAATAGTCAACTTTAAAGTTTTTATTTATTTATTTATTTACGAGTATGTATCACACAGAACACATTACAATGCCAACAAAAAAATGAAAATACAACAAAAATTATTTTAATCTACATTGTAGCGTAAACTTATGTGTGTACAGCTAAGTATGTATATATAATAAGACACTGGTAATAAGTTTGAGTTAAATAATATTAAGCATGTACGTACGCAATGCAGCCCGGCAGCTCCCTATTTTATTCCATCACTAGGCTGAGTGCTCCAGCATGGAGGACCAGCTATATGATGATCATTGAAATGGAGGATACCTTTAAGTAATAAAATGGTTAAATCTAGGATTCAATATATCAAGTTCAATATGTTTTATAGATAGCTCGTTGTACTAACGCGCCATTCTAGTACGTGGATTGTAATAAGAAATATTATTCTTATGTACGTAACGCAAAAAGATTGCTCCTATTTGACCTTCTAGCACTAAATTTTGTATTGATGCAAAATTGAGAAAGTAGATCCGGGGAATCGATAATGGGATGAATAATTTTGTATAAGTATATAAATCAAAATATTCAAAATATTCACGACGTGTTTCAAGTGAAGTTACATTAAACATTTTTAGCCTCTTTTCGTATGTCAAATCAGATCGTCCTGGGCGACGACGATAACACAACATTCTAGTTTTGAAGCATGTTGATTCATTCGTCCTATTCCTTAGTTAGTGTAACGAATTGTTCGTACTAGCTTTTAGTCATTCGTTATTTCAACCTATTTAGGTAATGTAAGTAGGTAGGTATCGTTATCGAAGGAGTTGACAAATCTTTATAACTTAAGAGAGAAAATTCAAACAAGACTTATCTACATAGGCATTGCTGCAGTCCGACGACGAGTATAGCATAGGGACTATTAGGGAGTCCCTAATAGTCCCGATGCTATCATAGGGATACCCACGTTCGGTCTGCCCATAACCACGCGTCAAATCTTTATAACTTAAGAGAGAAACTTCAAACAAGGCTTATCTACATATGCATTGCTGCAGTCCCTATGATATCATACCCACGTTCTGTCGTACAAATATCCGCGTTCGGTCTGCCCATAACCACGCTTAATTACGACAAGGTATCTACTATGGTGTTTTTATAAGTGCAGTGTAAGAAAAGTACCATTTTTTTTGTACTAGTCTGTAAGCCGTGTAGACACACACGCACCAAAAAACCAGCCAGAAAACCAACGTTGCTAAACTTTCTGTCAAGCAATATTAAGCTGAGGCAGGACCTTTTTGGTTCACATATAATGACTTATTTTTTATTATTGTGTATTTAATGTGTGAGCCAAATTTAATTATTTTTAATTTATAAGAGTAACTAACACGATTAAAAAAGTTTACAATTACATTAGTTACATTATTAAAAAATTACAAATAAATTAAAAATTAAATTAAATTAAAATTATTAGGTAAAAATATTGAGTAGATATAAAGTAAATATAGTATATAAGTACATTGGACAGGTCAAATTTAAAAAATTACAGGGTCAAAACATAGGTACATGCACATATTAGAAACTAACCCATTCAAACATCACACTCACAGAACCTCAAACACACCGCCAGAATCTCACCCAGGCTATCCACAAATAAGTCGGTGTCAGGGCTATCGTTCAGGAGAGAGTTGAGTGACGCGGGGCGCGCCACCGAGGAGGAAGCCGGCACGTCAAAAAACCTGTGCTTCCGACCCCGACAGTAGTTATCGGGAACGTAGAAGCGACACAACACATCACTCAGTTCGGGGGCGTCTATTTTACCTCGGAAGACCTTGCACGCCATTGATAATTGCTCAAATGCGCGCCGCCGCGTCTCCAATGAGTTGTACCCCAGACAGCCCATCAGGAACTTAGTAGGGTACAAGAAGGGATAGTTGCCATATCGGCGCTTATGCAGGAACCGCAAGAATGCCTTTTGCACTTTTTCAAGCGTTAAGGCATAACTGGCTTCGTGTGGCGTTCGTGCAAAACATTGTTATTATTCCTTTCTTTCTTTCTTCTTAGTTTAAAAGTGAGATTTGAACATTGCAGATAGGTAGGTACTCACACTCAACTGCCGCATAATGAAGGCAACGTTCTAATGTCCTCGGTGGAAACTGGTTACGTGCAACAGCGTATGTTACATTTGCTCATGCTCTGGGAGACCTCAGACGACTTTGTAGTTTTAGTTTTTTTATTATTCTAATTATAGTTACGCTATAGTAAACTTCTGAAATAGTAGCTTAGGTTATCTTTAGCCATCTGCCATTGAAAGACCTATGAAAATCGGTTCGGCATGGTAATTAAAGTGTTATGAGATAAACAAATTAAATAATCGGACAAAAAAAACTTTAGGACGCATTTAGTAAAAAAGCTGTTTTTCAGATTACAAACAGACACTTCAATTTTAATATTTTTTATTACGCGTTACCTTGCTATGTTTAAACTAGATTAGTTATGTCTTTAATTGGAACATAATTATTTTGCTAGCGGAGGAGGGCGCTGACTCTGCTACACAGTTTCTAACTTTTGCGGTAGTCAGCCCACAATTGTACCCTATACATTAAGTTCTGTTCCTAATAAAGTTTTTTTTTTTATTATTTATTTATTTGTATGTATGTATGTATAGATAGAGTATAGACTAACGGCCAATATATTTTGCCTATGTATATGCATAGATTTATTTATATATTAGACTTACATAAACCCGTTACCCTTTGTTTCAATTCTTTATTATTTTTTCGGGTAATTAAAATTACCGCTCGCGTTTACATGATAAGTTATTTATTTTGTTTTAATTCAAAAATAATTACCTGTATTATTTGTTTAAGTAATTATCACAATAATCACTAATTAAACTAAGTACTAATCAAATACATGATCCCAACTCTACCATAAATGTTAACATTAGTAAGTATACGATGCCGCAAAGTTAAATACAACGGGCTCTCGAACTATTTTCATCCAGCTAGATTAGTCATTATCATCTTTGTCCATCTTTGTCTTTTTCCTGTTCTTCAAATCACGCCGCAATAATGCCCCTCTGGCCAGGAGTAATGAGGCCTGATTTATACTATGAAAACATTCTCTAGGCGAAGTCCATTTATTTAATCATTATTGCTCAAGGCTAGGTCAAATTTTTAACGGCTTGATTCTCAGGAAAATCCAATTCTAGGTTATCTACCGATTTGGAACGCAAACATCTAAAAGTTTCAGACCGGACATAAAAAATTTAAGGAATGGCTCGGTACCTTGTACTTTCTTGGAAAACGTGTTCTAGACGGTGCGGTGGTTGGTTTAGTTTTATCGACTAACGCCAACTCTACAATAATAATCATTCGCGTTTGGATTTGCCCACCGGTGGTTATCTGGTATATTTGACATATTAGCTTAGTAGAGGACACTAATAAATCTATTTTTAGTAAATTTAAGTCACTCAGCCTGAAAAAGACTGAACGCCTTCAAAGACCAACACTGTTTATTGAAGCTACCTAAGTTAGATGCAATGCCACATGAACTAGTAGGTACACTACAGCCAAACTCGATGTAGAATAAAACTTTTCAAACTTTCGCGATCTGATAAATAATCTTTAATATGTTAATATTAAAGATTATTATATGTTATTATATGTTAATATTAAAGATTATTTATCGGGTATTTATCGCGTAGGTACCTTAACGTAGGGGAAAATAAAACAAAAGGTACGCGATAAATACCGATAAATAATCTTCGATGTAGAATGTTTGTAAACAAACCGCCCATACTTAACCTGAAATTGTGTAATCTGTTGTCGCGTCTTTTTATACGCAAATTACATTATTTGTGGATTGAGATCCTTCCTTCAATAAATATTTCTTACAATTATATCTGAATCTCAACGCCAAGCGAGTTTTCGTTATTTGTGTCGTGGATTGTTTACAAACATTCTACATCGAGTTTGGCTAGTGTATAGGTAAACATTTATCAGGCTGTTTAGTTACCATGGTAAGTAAGTACCAACTTACCGGCCGGCGGCGGCGACAGTGACATCAATAATTTTCTTTCTTGCCTACTTTCTTGTTGCTACTAGCCACCCATAGGTAACAAGAATGTAGGAAATAGGTAACTCGTTCAATGACCGGTAGGTTTATGCGCATTATAGAAATAAAACAATAGAGTTAGGATTTGCATAAATAAAATAGTACATAATAAGTATTTGAATAAAGAAGACTAGGTTTAGTTTCCATAGCACCAGAAGACATTTTTAAAATCAAAATCACGTAACATTTATTTGTTTAGGCTCACAAAGTAGGCAACTCATTTTTAAACGAATACACATCACACTAATATTATAAATGCGAAAGTTTGTATGGATGTTTGTTACTTGTTCACGCCAAAACTACTGAACAGGTCGGGCCGAAATTTTGCATAGGTGTAGCTCTTGGCTTGGAATAAATCGTAGGCTACTTTTCAACCAATAAAATATCAGTTTCCATGGGAAAGAAAAAACCTTTAAACGTTTCCATAGAAACAACGCGTGCGAAGCCGCGGGCAGAAACTAGTAAGAAATAAAGTTTTAATTTGCGTGTTATCATTATTAATCTTTTTTGCTCTTCGCCTTTTCAAGCCTCAAATCAAATTCATTTTAGATAATAATTACCTACCTGTACTACTCATTATTTGCACACCTGCCTACCAATGCCAAGACAGAGAGCTAACATTATTCTACCTTTATTTCGTTTCAGCACTGCCTCTATTTCAGTTTTCGTTACAATAATAATGTCAAACACCTAATGTTTTTAAGGTTCAGTACCCGAAGGGTGAAAACGGAACCGTATTACTAAGCCTCCGCTGTCCGTCCGTCCGTCTGTCACAGGGCACTATCTCATGAACCGTAAGAGGTAGAAAGTTACAATTTCCAGAATGTGTATTTATCTTGCCGCTATAACAGCAAAAAATAAATATACAATAAAAATACAAATTAAAGGGGGCTTTTCCATACAAACAACGTGTTTTTTTGCTGTTTGTTCTCTTCGTTTGTCAAGGCTGTATCTCTTGAACCACACTACACACGTGAAACTTTCTACGTAACACTTCAACTGTAATAACAAATACTGAAAAACTAATAAAATAAAAATTTAAAGGGGTCTCCGAACAAGTGAAAATATGATGTTCTTTGAAAATGTTGCCTGATTTTTACGGTACGGACCCTTCGTGTGCGAGTAGACTCGCACTTGGCGGTTTATTTTTAGCTGTTATCTATGCTCAGTTATGCTATAGCTTACATAAATTATAGTAGTACAAACAAAACATAACCAAAACCAGGCAAAAGCCTCAAATATGATGGCAACAAATAGGTTCGTGGCGTCATCGTTTGGGGGAGATCTATGTTTAACAGTGCACTTGTTTACGCCAGTACTGGCTGATGATGAGTACCTAGTACAAGACGTAATCCTAAGTACCTATTAAGTTAATCTCTTCATTTTCAGCACCAGTTCCCAGCGATGTCAGATCTGAAGCTGGGTGGCATACTCTACCTGATGGGCGTCTTCTTCTTCAAGTCCGATGGGCGTATTCCGTTCGCCCATGCCATCTGGCATGTCTTCGTAGCGTTGGCCGCCAGTGTACACTATCTTGCCATTTTAAGACATCTCTTCCCCGAACTAAAAACCCAATGAAGACTACCTTCGAATGTTTGAAACTTTGAATCTCTAAAGAGCTAGCTATTTTTGTAACAGTCCGTAATTGGATAATGTCTTTCCAGACGTATCTTTGTACAGCTGTTGTCCGCTAAAGTGACTGTACTGACCAACAAGGCCAAAATAAACTCGACTTTAGAGTGCCATTTTATTTTTTAAATAAACTTTTACTGTTGCTACTGTACTTTATACAGCTCCTATATAAAGTCGAGTTTATTTTGGGTGGAATTAGTATTCAGTCAAAAGCGTCCACTGCTGGACAAAAGCCTCTTCCAAAGATAGTCATAATGACTTGCGCTGCCCGCATCTAGCGGTTTACCGTAGCCTCTCTTGTTAAACGCAGTCTCTTGTGGAGGTCTTTTGGATAATGATATAAAATAATATTTGAGTACCAATCTATAATTATATTATTTAAAAATACTGTTTGGGAAGTATCCGCTCTGTACACCTTTTAATTCAAAAGCCGTAAGGCCCCTTTTCCCTTTAAGGGATTTTTTTAGATACAATTTTAATTTATTACAATGCGATCATAGTAAAATAATACTCCAATAGACGTAGGTGTAATCAGTTTTACAGAAGGTATTCTGTGATCAAAATCTGCTGGACGGATTTTGATATTGTAAAAATTGTAAAAAGTATAAAAATAATAGATTACAACATGAATTTAAAACAACAATTAGCCACTTACAAAAATGTGCAAGGAGCAACCGCAATATAGGTTGAAAATGTAGACTAAACTTTGACTTTGCTTAGTGCTAAATATTCTAAATACACAACTACCTATTTCAAAATTAATCTAAAAAACTCTTTTTTTTTTTGTCTGCTCATAGCATCCCCTCTGTTTTTGTGTGTGCTAATAAAATTTCAATTCTGTTCCTATGACTCAGTCTGGGTGCGTGGTTAAACAAAGTCTCATTCTTACCGTATAGGTAAGCATAAAGTGTAGATAAAACAAAGCGTGTTCTTTGCTCATACTCAGACCGTTAGAACTTCCAAGTCGAATAATCTAAGCATACCTAAATTAAGCTAGTTACTAGTTTGAATGAACTAAATCCAAGAGCGCTCTATAGATCTGGTCATAAATGTATCGTTGACATCTTACTATAAATATTATGATGAATTATTATGGTAGGTAGTTATTAGGTCTTCTTAAATGGGCAATAGGTAGGTACCTTCTCTTCCATCTGACCGGTTGATTTCCCAACTTCAGGTACTTGTTCTGAATTTAGCATTCAACCTGGCCGCTTAACTTTACCTACCTAATAGTGTCCATAGCGCAAGAACTGGTTTTAGTACTTGTACGTCTGTACAAGACCGCCGCCGATTTCACTAAAAACTATACTTAATTTAGCGTTTAAAGTTTCCATTTAGATGACTTACGCAGTTTAGCGTTTCACGGAACGTTGTGAATTCGGACCTAGAAAATTGACTGTACAATACCTACGTGACAACGTCACCCAAATTATTGCTGCTGTTTAAGGGTCATTATAGCACATACATCCAACACCGCGCAGCACAAAGATAAGCATTCAAATATGGGCTTAAACTCGTAAAGTTTAGATGCGTTATATGTTGATGGCATCAGATAACAGACAGCGCGCGGTCCACTCACTTAAAGCTTGCGGCCAAGCATTTGTCGCTGTGTATCTAAAGATGACGAGTGTAAGCCCCTATTTGAATGCACGTATTGTGCTGTGTGGTAGCGGTATTGGATTAATGAGCGCAGAGTTTTAGGGCCTACGTACGAGCGAATAGAACGATGTGTCATTCACGCTCATATAGTTAATAATGAATGTGAGCGGGTTAACAACGACCCTAGTTTGTTAGATCACCAACATTTCATCCCATAACGAGGAACGTCTTTATACACGTTATTTACAGGGTGAGTGTACGGTTAACCCTCAAATTCGAATAAATCCAACCACGACAGCTTTTTTCAGCTCATTGACTTGTTATAAAATTAAGTGACAGTGTCACTTTCGCTTACACTCGAAAGTGAAGATATCTATTCCATTTGTAGTTAGTAGTTATAGTTCTCCAAATACCAACAAAAATATGTGTATATTTTGTAAAATATTGTTAAATGTTATTGTAATGTTGTAGTGTCATCTAGTTTAGTTAGTTATTTCTGAATCTCGAGACCAATCAGGCCCTTTTTAGATTCCTTTTAGTATCTATTTGATGTATATTTGGGGTTTTTAGATATTTATACTTGCCTCTTAATATAGGTACTTATACGAGATCCAACTTCACAGGAACCTTTTATACACCTAAATGTGATTTTTCCTTAGAATAATTCGTTATAGATTTTAGTGTAGTTAGTTGAATCTTAAAGTTGTAATGAACCTAACTAGATTTAGGCATTATCGAAGTTAGGTCTCAGATTAGAATCATACATACCTACAGCCTTATGAAAGTTATTTTAATCGTTTTATAATTTACTTCTGAAAAATAAACATATTTTTGAGTAGTACTACACCAACAAAATGTTTTTTACAAGTAAGGTTAATTAGTAAGTAGTTTTTGCTCAATCGTGTGACTAGGTGATTTGCTAGACTTCCAAAATGTATTTTTATTTTTTCTTTTATTAAAAAGTGAAGTTAATTTTATTTTATTCATATTTGTGACATACTGCTTATTTTTTTTGTGAGTATATCTGTCTGTTTAATTCAAACTGGCATTATTCTATTGAACTTTGAATTGGTATTCAATGTGAGTCTGATGAACTGTAATTAGCAAACAATATGGTCTGTTTTAAAGTGGAGCGATTACGTTCCGACTTTTGACACTTTATGTTCTCTGGCAGTGAACAGAGGCCAACACATCGTATCTTACCTATTGACCTACATATGTAGGTACAGGGTGTCCAGTGGCAGATCTCAAACTTCGAGAGCTTGCAAAAAAAATTACTCATCATATAGTAGGTACCCAAGTACAACATAATGTTGATTGAAACTATAAAGTCCTATGGTGGTCTGCACTCCATGGCTCCAAAAAAATCCGCAACGAGTGCGCTTATAACGACACCTCTCCACCCCTTTGGATTGTCGCCTTCAGAAACAGTCTTTTTATAGATTGAAAGCTGCCACGGGAGACCCTGTATGTTTGTAAAGTGCGAACACGATTCTAGATTCAAAAGTTACCACTACATATTCAAAGGTTTGAAATAAATTATTACCAATTTTCTAGTCATTCTTGCTACAATATATCTACAATATAAAATGGATGAATAATAAAATAAAAAAAAATGATAAGATTTTAATATTAGCGTTACTTGAAATTATTGTAATTGGTTGAGAAAATGTTCACAGGGTAATTAATTGCACAAAATACTTGAAAAACCATTGAATGAAATATTTGTTGTAAAAGCCTTCTGAATTTCCTAGAATTGAATCGGAAGGCTTGTGTATTTTATTTTAATACCTATGTCCTAAGAGTTATTTTAAACCAGGTGTCTAAGGCTGTGACCAAACGAGCTTAATTTTATGAGTTATGTACCTAAAATGCGTAGGTACTATCAACAGAAATGCCAATTCATATTGCGTCGCCTTGACACAAACAACTCAAAAAAATTACGCTCATTTTGCCCCAGCCTAACAGGGCATCAAAATATTTACCTAATTATGTTTTTACGATTCCTGCTTAAGTAGGTATGTCTCGAGGCCTTGCCTCAAGAGTCTTCCAAGAGATGATATTTGTGCTAGTGAGTAGGTAATTTACCTATGTATATGAGATCCCTGCACCTACCTATAGTTAATATACTTGCCTTATAATAATCTCTCAATCAACTACTTTCCAATACAACCAATCGATGCATGTAATTATTCAGTATTGCCCTTTTTTTTGTAAGAGTAAGATACAATTATTTATGCATGTAATTTGATACGATTTTCCCCCCAGTGAATTAGGTATGAAATTCCACGCATTTCTACCTATTATGTAACTGTTTATGTACCTACCTAAGCATATGAAATTAAATAAAAATATCCTATCAGATCCTGGTATAGTTTTGTAGAGGTTTTTGGGAATAAATAAAATCAGATTTTATAAACTCATTTTGTTTTATTATTCATTTATAGGTAATACAATGAATAGGTAGGTAATCAATCAATAGGGTACAATATTAAATATCGTTTTGTAGGTGTACCTACAAGATACATATAATATAAAATAACTAACTAAATCTAAAAACAATAAATATTAAAACAAACTGTGATTTGTTTTGTAAAAAAGATTAGATTAATAATCACACACAAGGAACACCAATAGCTCTACATTTTGTAAACTGTTTTGATACCCAAGATATCAAAACATTTCTCCATGACCAATGCAGTAACTTCACAAAGCACAAGCCTATCATAGAATATCTTAATAATTTTGCCTTCCTTATCTTTTTCTATACAATAACATTTGTCATAGAACTCTGTGAAAGCTGCCGCAATCTCATACAAATATTCACAAAGACTATGGATGTATAAGTCCTTTGACACTTTCAGAATTGTTTCAGGGAACCTAAGTAAGACTTTGCCTAATTTCCATTCTGTTTCATGAGTGAATTTCAGTCCAGTTTTTTGGCCCTCTGTCAACAAAGTGTCTAAGGAAATTTGTGCGTTTCTAGCTATTGACCTTATACGAGTCAAGGCATAGAGCAAGTACACTGCAGTATTACCCCTATCATCCAACATTTTATCAAATGAGAACACATAGTCATTGACCCTGTTGTGAGACAAATCTGCGTACTTGATGCAGCCATAGGCTACTGCTTCTTGTGCCTGCTTTAACTCTTCAGGAGTCAGCACTTTATCTCTTTCCTTTTCAATAAGTTTATCAAGAGATCGTGTAAGGCCTTCATTCATTAGATCAACTAGTTTGATAGTATCTCCAGACCTGGTTTTGAATTTCTTTTTATCATCGCCCAATACCACTCCAAATCCAACAAATTCTACTTTCTTGTTGCCTTTGAGAATGCCCGCACGCCGTGCGCAACCATCAAGTGTTACGAAATGGGTATGTTGACCAGCATCTACCACATAAATGAGACGATCTGCCTTCTCTTCTTGCACCCTTTGTTTGATACAAGCCATGTCGGATGTGTCATATGTGTATCCTCCATCAGACTTGACAATTGTTAATGGTATACCTTCATGTGTCTCAGGATTTGACCACATGATCAATCTCCCTTCATCTTCTTCTAAAAGTCCTTGATCTTTCAATTCTTTAACAATAGTGTCCATCCTGTCCTGGTAGAATGATTCCCCTCGATTAATGATTTTGATGTCAAGCCGCTCATAAACTTTTAGAAACTCCTGTTCAGAAACATGACAGATTAACTTCCAAGCTGCATAGTAGTCAGGTTCATGGGATTGTAACTTGACAACACAAGCATAAGCTCGCTTTTTGAAATCTGGATCATCATCAAACCGTGTCTTGGATTCTTTATAAAATGCTTGTAAATCCGATATGGGAGGGGAGTGAGTCTTATAGTCTGGGAACTTATCTTGTAAATGAGCAATCAGCATACCAAACTGTGTTCCCCAATCTCCCAAGTGGTTGATTCTGAGGACATCATTGTTTAGGTATTCTAGGATTCTGGCAATACTGTCACCAATAATCGTTGAACGTAAATGACCAACATGCATTTCTTTAGCAACATTTGGTGAAGAGAAATCAATAACAACTCTTTCCTTTTTAGTCGCTGGGGGTTTGACGCCAAACCTGAGAACGGAGCTCAATACATGTTCTGCAAAACTTTTGTTCAAATAAATATTGATGAATCCAGCTCCAGCCACCTCCATCCTGTCAATGAGTGGTGATGATGGTGTTTTGTTCAAAATATTATTGGCCACTTCTCTAGGATTCGTTTTTATGTTCTTAGCTTTCAGTAACTGTGAGATAGCCATGGCTGAGTTGCACTGGTAATCTCCGAACTTCGGATTGTTACCTGAAATACTGATAGCTACCGGTGGAGCTCCAAAGTCAGGGTAGGCTGATGCAATAGCAACTTCGAACACATTTTCGAGCTCGTTCAGAAGGCAGATGTTACCCTCAATCGATTGTACGTCGGTGACGAGCGTGGGTCGCTTCCTGGGCTGCTTCACAGCGCCAGACGAGCCGGCTTTTTCAACTTTGATTGCATTTTCGAGAACCGCACACCGATGTTTGAGTCTTTCATTTTCTGCAAGCAGTTTGTCGAGCCTTGGGTCGGTCAGGAAACTCATATCTCCTTTCTCTAGCATTTCTACTTCATTAGCAATTTCTTTCACCTCTTGCTCAGCCTTGGTCGTCATTTCATTTAGTTTTTTTTCGTCGGTATCCGACATATTGGCGGAAGATTGTATCACTCCTACGGAAGCAGGAATTAGTCCAAAAGACTTCGAATAATACAATTTTGATGATACTTTTCTTATTTCGTTTGTTTACGAAATATTTCGGTAAGACTTGCTTGAGGATTCGGATTTCGAGGTTATTAGAATATGACGTGCCAGCCACCACAACATTATCTGACGTGACGTGGGGCAGTGACACATAAGTGACAGTGACAAAACAATCTTGACATTGGCGTTTAGCATGTTTTTATAAATTAATTCACAGGTGGTGCATTTCCTTATATCAGAAATACGTTAGTTGTTTGTTGTACAAAAAAGATCTTACCTATGTATAAAATAGTGTAACGTTTCAACAGCTTATTTATAGACATACAATAACAGTTTTAAATAGGTACCTTTATATCTAGGTAGGTAGGTAGTATACATTTTTCTAATCCTGGTATCCTGGTATCAGCACATCACATAACTCATTTTTGATATATACGACGAGTGTAGACGAGAACACTGCTGGACTTAGGAGTGGTTTGAATGACCGGCCACACGCTCTAGTAAGCACGTGCAACCTATATTTGCGCAGTCCAATCTTCGGCATATCCACGAAGCAGCAGGCGCTTCCGGGCTTGCGCGCGCTACCGCCTTGCCGTCCACTCACTCCATCATACCTGCGCAAACTGTTTTGTGCAGGCATGCTTGCAAGTAAGCCGGAGCGTGTGGCCAGGCTATAAGTACCTACTAACCATTTACCTGAGTCTACCAAAGGGGTTCTCTTTTGGGGATATTGGGTTGAATTGAACAACGGACTAAATCTGACATCCCCTAATTCCTCCGCTACACGCTGGCAAAAACGTTCACCATAATTATAGCCAGCACCTTGGCAAATAATTTGTGATGGCGTCCATACGTTGGAAGTTCGTTTAGTTTGCTTCGGTTCAGGCCAATGTGCGGACGATATTAGGAAGTTTTTCAGTAAAATGCATTTTGAAGTGGTAGGGGCTGCTTGGATACTTATGACTACCTTTGTGGCGCAGCGAGCTGCAGGTTCGATTCCCGCCTCGGAACAAATGTTTGTACGATCTGCAGATATTTGTTCTGGGTGTTTTTTATGTATTATACCTACAAAATATCGATCTATGTAGTATAATGTATATCAGTTATCTAGTAGCCATAACACAAGCTCTGCTTAGCTTGGGGCTAGATGATTCTGTGTAAGTTGTCCGTTTTATATATTATTTGATTTAATATATTGATATACCGCTTGGCCAACACGTGGACGTGACGGCGGCGCCGCCGCGGCGGCGGTGGCGGCCATAATCACGAACGCCACAACTCTTAGATCTGTTTTGAGAAACAGATACCAAACGGTATAGATAGGCCAACACTGCACCAACACACCAACACTCAACAAACACCCACATTATTACACGATGCCCATTATGTGTTGGCCATAATAATGGCGAACATGTTGGCCAACGTGTAGAGGAGGCAGGAAGAGAAATCGATTAACTTATTGAATTATCAATGTACCTACTTACTGTACGAAGTACCTACTAGACTAATGCCCCCCAAGCTAGATGGCGACCCAAAAAAGCAAAGTCGTAGGTAAATGTGTTTATTTTTTATGATTTTTCCAAATTGCTTTTTCGTCCTTGCTAGGTACTTCCCTCCTATGCCTATCATGGAAATACACCCACGAATATTAGGTAGGTAGGGTAATCTGTAACCATGCTTCCTATCCTCGAACAACTCAGGGGCATTACCTACCTATAAGTTCTTTGATCAACTCAGAACCAGTATGAAAGCAATGAAAGCATGAAAGTAGGTAGGTACCTACAAGTTCTGATTTTTCCTCCAAGTAGGTACCTACCTATTGTATTCTCTTTGCTTCCTAGTCGATCAACAATCGTCACCATAGCAACCAAGGTCAAACAAACAGAGCCAAAATAATGTTTCAAAAGTGACAAGTGTATGGCAGAGCTAAAATAGATAAAAATATTGTTTTTCTATATATTTTTCAGCGTTATATAGTTCAGTTTATATATTTAATCAATAAGTTAATTAATAGGGCATTATCCATGTGCAAAACATGCAGTGAAGTACAGCTATAGGCCCACGAAAGATATTAATATTCTGATGGCTAAAGGATGGCGTATAGTCAGAATGGACTCGAATTTGCTAACGGGGACAGCGATGAGTCCATGTGGCTTGAAAACATTACCAAGTAAGAACTTTTACCACCTTCTTATAGTAAGTTAGGTAGGTACCTAAGTTGTGTTTCTAAGCAGTTCTCATACTTGGTATGTTAAGATACCTTTAGTGGAAACCAAACAACCAATCTCACAAGGATTTCCTTAGACTCCCGTCCCGTTCCATTGAAGGCCGTTTCATTCGTGTCGTGGTAGGTCTTGTTTACATAAAACCTAGTAACCTGTTAGGCCACCTCAGGCCTGCAAACTAGGTCACCTACCTACTTATTATACCACCTTAGCATATCTATTATAGTAATATATATAATATATCACTTAAAGTTTAACCACCTTATTTCTAGGGAGATGAAAGAAACTCGTATAAGAGGCAACAGTGGCTTGACGCCGACATTAGACCAAATATTTAGGAAACAAAAAGCAAATATCAATCACAGGTGAGAGTATCAACGATTTTTACAATGAATAAAGGTACTTATTCCATGAAATTATTTGCTGTTTGGTAGGTCGACTGACAATCAAATACCTACATGACCTATTGCTTTACTAATTAGGTTTTTTATGACTATCGATTTAGTTTATATAAAAGTTGTGATCGATTTTGTTGTTTCTCATGATTTCGTGATAGTTTACAGACATTAGGTAGGTACTCAGGCGTCTAAATGACATTTTTTGGAATCAGAATATTCAATAGAATAAAAAAGTACCTATTTTTTTTTGTTATATTTGCTAGGTAGGTACTTGCTTCTGCCCGCAGCATTACACGCGTTTTTCGTGATAAAAAGTAAGACAGATTGATTTACTGTGGTAAGCTAAGTATATGTTCAATACCTTTTCATGAAAAAATCATGTAGAATAAATCTTGGTTACATACTGTATTATCGGCTCGATAAAAATCGAAACTTTCGTAGGTATGTTTTCGTGTCGACAGATTCTATTAACTATTAAAAGTAACTGTCTATAGAATTCTTCATTCTGCCTAGAATTCCTAACTTATGCGTTGATTACACCTAACGAGTACAGTGGCGAGTCAGTGTCCTCGGCCGAGTGCTCGGTTGGTATAAACACTTTAACGAGTGCTCGGCCGAGCGCTCGGCCGAGCAGAGAGACGAGAAAGTCACTAGAATCCCAATCTGTTCACTAGGCCGAGTACCCACCTTCCCACTTCATTCTTCTGCCCCCGCAGCGACTCGACATCCCGCTCGGCAGGCATGAACACGCCCTCGCTTGTCACTCAGCCACTCTATAAAATGCTTGCAAATATCGATAGCTTATCCCAGCTGCTAAATAACTTAACGTTACTTGCAGTTTAACCTTTGCTGGTATTGCTTCTCTCAGAATTGTATCTTGTCTTTGTATATATGGTGTTATGTTCTCCAGTAATGTCTCAAAACGTTCTACAGTCATTCTCAAAAGTGCCTTGAATTCTTTGGGATCTTCTGACTGCAATTTATTAAAAAGGGTGTTTGTGGCTCCAAGGGCAGTTCGCCTTAACATCCATGTTCTGGTCCAAATTCTTCGGTTTTCATCTTCTAATAAATCCCACAATTCGTTAATAATGTCTGGTAACAGCCGGTTGAAAACTCGTTTAAATTCCTTTTTTTTGCGATCCATTGCAGACGAAGCGTGATCAAAACTGAACTGACTCGCCACTAGAGTAAATACGTGTGAACATCCACTCGGTTCGGCGACTCTCTCGGCCGAGAGCTCATTTACTGACTCGCCACTGTACTCGTTAGGTGTAATCAACGCATTATGGCGGCAACATTATTTCAAAGGAGCGATTGTGCGATAGGTATTTTTGATCACAAATCGTCGTACCTCTGCAAGGAAGTGGGATATCAAAAGTTTGGATATTTCTTTTTTCTCTTAAGAATTTACAAATTCACAAGATAAACTACATGTAACTAAAGTAATGTGAGTTGGCCTTTCAGGTTTCTAAATAAAGTTACCTACGTAATAAAATTAAGGGTATTACAATAGTAGGTATATCTCGCTAAATCCTTTATTGCGTCCCTAGTTAGCTATAGGTTTATCTTATTCTTATTTTATTATTTGTAATAGGCCAAGCACACGAAGAACATCTTTAGAAACCACATCATCTGTTGAGTTTTTGACAAAACCTCAGGGACCGCAGGAGGCGCACTCTGCCGGGACATTGCGGTACAGTAATGGTGAGTCAGGGGTCGAATCTCACACCACCACAGCCTCAGCATTAGGTAGTTAATTTCTAAACAATTTTAACGGCCAAAGTTTTTCAGCTGACTTTAGTTGCATAAAACTTTTAGGTTATCATCAAAATGGCCGCCGGAAGTACAAGATCATCCGTGGCAACATGGACTGGGGCGACACCTCGAATGACAGTTCCCGCTCGAATGACTTCCTGTCGGACTTACTGCCGCATTACGTGACACCGAGGCACCGCCGCCTTAATAATATCGTTGACGAGGACTTTTATGACGTTATTCTTGGACCCCGTAAGTTCATATAAATACCTACTAATCCAGATTCTCGACAGCGTTAAAATAGCCCCAGATGTTATCTACCCTTTGTAGGTGAAATTGGAGGATAATAAAACAACTTCACACTAACGGGCATACGAGTAGGTACATTGGTGCGAAAGACCACTAGTTTGTAACTTACGAAAAATTTACGGTTCGAAGGACCAATGTTAGCATAATGGAGACGAAGGCATAATAGGACCTTATCTCACCGGGACGCCACTACGACGTCACTGGCAACGTATCCAAACTATTGTATGACAGACGAGGCTGCCTAACCGTCGGAAAGTTATTTATAGTAACAATTAGGTTAGCCTACAGCGAGTACACCATAACATTCAAGGTAGGTACCTATGTACATAATTTTTAAATTAGTGATGCTAAGTGCACCAACCTCTTAAGAGGCCTACACAGCATGCATAAGACTACCTAACTATAAACACTCTAATACAAAGCAAGGAGATTGTCGATAATAATAGGAATCAAACATTAAAATATATACATAAATACTAATGTAAACAGAAAACAAAAAAACAGTAAGATAAGTTAGTTATACAAGGCTCCGCAGCAACATCAGCGGTGTCCCTCAAACGGTGAAAATACGCTAATCTTCACTGAGGTTACCTATTTGAGCCGTTTGGGGTTGAAACCCTTGGTCCTTGGGGACCTGGAGCACACGCCATTTATAAAGATATTACCAAACTCCTTGTAGAGTCGACAGGTGATCGGAATGCTGGCTTCTATTTCGGCCAACGAATTAGCATTGCCGTTCAACGTGGCAATGCTACCAGCATTCTTGGCACTCTGCCTTCTGGTGACGGCTTAGATTTTTAAGAAATTGATATTAAGTGTATATTAGTTGTAATTGTTTTATTCTGTTATACAAGATCATATTTAACAAAGTAGATAGTAACAAAGGCATTAAGACTAAAAACAAGCTCAGAGTAGTTAGCTGCAACTCGATTAATGTGGAGGCAACTCCATTTTCCGTAAATGTTGTGATGAGTTAGCTGCCGCACAATACATAATTTAGTATAGTAATATAGAATAGTTTGGATAAGTTTCGATGCCAGCGACGACGTCGTCGTGGCATTCCGGTGTGGTAGAGCCCTTATGCATCCTAACTTATCCTTTTAAAATTACCTAAACTTCTTCCAGGACCACCGGAGGGCAAAGGGCGCAGAAAACCAACGGAGATCAACACACAACAAACCCAAGTCAAGAACTTAACCAAATCACTGAGTTCAGTTTCCAGTAGCTCAACAACGCAGGATAAAGTCAAGAGCGAGTTTGTTATACCGGAACTTCCTACGGGACGTCTTTTGGAAATCAAGGTGTTTTCGAATTGGGATGACAAGGAATTTGTGGGACTCAATGGAATAGAGTTATTTGACTCTAGCGGCAACGTTGTGGAAATTGAAAAGGTAAAAGTTAAGAGAGGGGGTTAATCACTTTTGTTTAACTGTCAATATATGGTAAAACCGTTACGTTTTCCACAGATATGGACGGACTGCGAGACCGGCGACGGAACAGTCCAAGGCCGCATCCAGAACCTGACGGACGACATAGTGCGGACACGGGACGAGCGGCACGCTTGGTTAGCGCCCGCGCCGCTCGCTATGCCGCTAGCGTTGGCGGCTCTACTCGCTACCAACACGGAGCTGGCTCTGCTGAGGATATGGGTAAAAAAATCATCTGAATTTTTCACACCGCTTCATTTAAGTTTTTATTATGGACATGGTTATCTCGGCCTATGTTCAGCGGTGGACGTATAAGGGCTGATGATGATGATGGCCATCTAGCGCTAAAGTGTAAGTTGGAGTGGTTACGCTCGTTTTAAATTTTATTTTTAAATTCTAGAATACGCTGTCTTTTGGTCTGTATGTCATATAACCAGGAATGTTTTACGGCATTCACTCAATAATGACTAGTCAAAGTTATACCCCACGCTTGGGGTCGCAATGAAGCCACCGCGATGACGGCGCTTCGGGGAGTAGTCCACGATTAGCGCCAGGCAAAGACAGACGCTTGTCTCCGCTCACACGAATTTGCAATTAAATCAACCCGCGAGCCGCGACTGCTCCCGCTAATTTAACACCTGTTAACCTGTACCGGCGAATCTCCAACGAACACTTACCAGCTACCTGTGACGTCGTCGGATCCCCAATCGACTCCAGGAGAGATATCCCGCATCGCACGACTGAGACGAATTGCGAATTGAGGTGAGTGTTTGCCATAAGACATTTTTATATGTGATTTTCTTCCCACAAGACAGCGTACAAATTTAGATATCTACTTATAGTCATATCCGCCTTCCGCGGGATTTAATTCAGGCAGTGAATCAAAAATATGTTATCTTAGATGTTCCAGCTCTAATTGGCCTAAGCACACGCAACGGACAATAGAATTTCTTTATCCTCCATGGAGTATGATCGGACGCGGGTGAAGACCGGCCATTAAATGGCGTCGTAGAAAATGTTGACAACATTAGTGAATATGGATTAATTCGGCTAAAATTAATTTCATACGGTCTTCACCCTGCGTCCGATCATACTCCAACTTACACTTTAGCGCTAGATGACCCATCATCATCATCAGCCCGTATACGTCATGGGTAGAACCAGCCAGTTATCTACACCGAAAATACCCTGACCCGGAACAAAAATCTTAAGATCATACAAGCATTTGTCCTGCGACGGGTTCGAACCCCTTCTTCATCTCTGGCGGACATTGTCGAGACAGTCAGAACGATACTTATCCCTCTCCATGTCACAGCAACGTGAAATGTGTCTTGATTTGTGGTTAACTAGACGAATCGCTATGTGGTCTGTACTGTCCAGTTTCCGGCAGTTATCCGCTAGAAATTCCTATGTATTATGGATTCAAATGTATGAATTTCAGAACTACAACAAGTCCCGCATATACTCGACGCGCGGAGTCCGTCTGGTTCAAATAAAGCTGGACGATCAGGTCATCTTTTACGGCGAGATTGCACGAGCTAGTGGCGAGTTAAAAGGACCTCCGTCTTCGTTCGGCGATGTGAGTTACCAACCATACCATAAAGGTGTCTTTATGAGCCTATATTTTGCAAATGAGTTCCCCATTTCTCGTCAATACTGTTTTTCCGGGGTTATCTACCACACATTTTATTTTGGAGCTGCCAGCCGCTAAGGTATAGTAATCTGTAGTAATTTTCGTCAACGTTCATGTAAAGGTGTTCGTATTCAACTTCGAGAGGAACCCTTTACGTGTGGTGACCGTGGTTTTTGAGAGATTCTTAGTAAGATGCGCGAAATTTCCATTGATAAATCCTCCGCACCTTCGTATTGACACCAATGTCACAACTCCACAGACAATACTCTTCACGAAAGACCCCTCAATCCTGGAATCAGTAATGCAAAACGACAAGAACTTCCAAGCATTACTGAAAGACAATGAACCCTTTGATCAAATGGCGAACGAGGCGCGGCCGTCTACAGCGAACAACAGTATACACTCGCTGAGTCCTGTAGCCTTGCTGCGGTCGTTGGACGGTGAAAATGATACCAAGTACGAGGCGAGGATGATCAAACTGACGCTTATGTCCAACTGGGGGCATGGACACCTGATCGGACTTACAGGTTTGTGATTCCATTCAAATTGCTTTATTTCCTTTAGACCTTACACAGGACTCTTAGTTATGTCACAAAATTCAAATTACATACCTAAGCAAAACTAGGGCCTTCCACTAGATTACTGAGACGCGCGCTAGAGCTTCCAGCCATGTTTGGAATGAAACGTGCGACGCAATAGCAGTGAGTATTCATTACGGATAAGCGGGTTTACTGCGAACCTTATTTGTGTTGAAAGAACACCAACGTTTCACCCTTAACGAGGAACTTCATCAGGGTGAGTTACATCCGTAATGAATTCGTGAAACAACGATAGTTTTTATAGTAAAATAGCAGTGCGTATCTTTACAGGAACCATTGGGCCCGCTTTTGGTCCCAACTATAGGTATCTTAGACATTAACAAAACTGCAGGCTTGTAATTTTGCCTGTGAAATCCATAAATAGAGTACGAATACCAAATTTTATAAATAAATTATATAAGGTTCTTGAGTTATTGATGTCCGAAAAGTGAAATTTTTAACAACTGACTCATCGAAAACCTCACCCCTTCTAGATAACCTAGGAAGTTGAAATTTGTTATGAAGGTACTTCATACCAAATTCAAAGTCAAACTTTAATGGAGGAAAAAATCTAAAAATAAAAATTTTATCCTTTTAATATCGGTGCTGATATTGATTTTGGTGTGGTTATTAGTGAATGTACACATGTGTCTCATTGGATTATAGACCTATTGTTTTAAAATTTCACACATAAATGCATAATAATGAGCCAAAACTGGAAAATATAAAAAAATAATAATTCATAAAAAATAAGATATCCTCATATACAACAAAAGGTAGGAAGGGAAAAATAAAATTGGGCCATAAAGTCAAGTTTAATAATAAAAGAACACAATTTCGGCATAAAAACTGCCAAATCCTATTAATTTCTAATTATTAGTCTCAGAATTATCGTTAAAAATGTGTGAGCAAGCATGTAACGAACCCCGGGCACCAACATTAAAAAATGCGGTAGGTATAAACCAAGACACAAATTAATCTCAGCTCTTATATCGGTGAAGCCACTGTCTGAACGAACTTGGATAGATTTCCCCTTTTTTGTTTTTGATTAGCTTTCTCGTAATTTTCAAGTGTATCAACCATAGATTTGTGCAAGGATGAGAGGAGTGATCCGTAAAGGATGACATACACGCACGTGGTTCCTGTTTTAAACAGTCTTAGTACGTTTCTTTAACGCAGTGAAATTTTAGTTAAAGGACCAAGAATTTGCATGATAACAAGAACCGTCCCTGTTAAATCAGCTTTCAATGTCGCGGACGAGAGCCTTCATAAACTTCCCTTCCATTTCGGAAATACGAGCAAGATGCCACAATCATGCGCTTATTTAGACTACCCCCTTCTACATAGGAGACTGTTAACATTTTGATAAAAAAATCTGTTTCCAGGCATAGAATTAACGTGCTACAACGAACCTATAGACGTCTACCGAGCTTACGCATACAAAGCACTCATCTCAGAAGACCAAGGTCCCGAGCACAGCCATCTGATCGAATGCAACAATCTCTTCAACGGACGGAATCTCTCCAGCGACTTTGAAGATATGTGGTGCACGGAATTCGAGTGCGGGACTGAGTTCTGCCATATTATACTGGAGTTGAAGGAGCTGACTGAGATTTCTAGTAAGTTGTCTTGATATTTACTTATTTTATCACAAGATCGCAAGACGCCTTCTCTAGAGATTCTGAAGCTCCAAAAGTAGCTTCTTCGTCAACGACAGATAACCGTGCGCTGTTGGATAATGCGCCTTTCCGCGTATGGATCCTGCCGAGACCAAGACCGCTACGCTACGGAACTGCCTCTATTACAAGGATTTTTCTTCTCTGTCCCTTAAGCAATTTTTTCCCCGTTATGATAGTGAATTCGCTGCTTTCATGGTCATATTCCGTATCCCCAGCTATAAAAATCAGGAACTATACCTACTGGTCTCCCACTCCTAAGAAATTATTATACCTATCTGAATTCCGAGACTAGTTTTCGTCATCTAGTGTCTCCAGTGTTTACAAAACAAGTCATACCCTCCAGGTATTCGAATCTGGAACTACAACGGCAGCATGGACCTCTCGTACGCGGGCGTGCGTCACGCTCGTTTGTACCTCGATGGCGAGGCGCTGCACTACCGGCCGCTCCTGCTGCGCCGCGCGCCCGGACATGTCTGTTACGACTACGTGCATCAGCTGGACGCGGCCAATGTCGATGATAGGTGTAGTATAGTAGAGTGACAGTTACTGTTGGTGAGGTGGTGGGACGACGAACGATTTGCGAAAAACTGATAATGATGCGACCAGCTTAAGTCACTGCACCGAGCACATACCCAATAGAGAGGAAATGTCATATATTTGTCCAGCATTATTTATTTAGTTATTTTGTTTAAAACAACAATTCCGCCAAATCACTGCGGCGACCACTGCACTCCGATTGGCCGACTCAAAGTCAAGCGTCAGACTCGAATTGGGCAAGCAAATATTTTTATCGATATCGATAGTCAATGAAAATTCTTTACGTCATTTGTAGTGAATATATGATTTTTAAAAAGCAAACAAATCAAATACGTGTTTAACTACATGTGTGCCATTGTTATATTAGATAGAAATAACGAATTATAAAGGAAGTTACCATTAAAAAGAATCGCGGAGGTGCGTAGGGCATCTTTGTTATCGCTATGAGCAATATCTTTCGATAATTGAAAATGAATGTGTATAGTAAAAAAAATATATATAGTTACCTTTTTTACTATATCGATGAAATAATGTGCAAAATCCCGGAGTTTTTATAAAAGTTACTCGGATCAAATTGATAAATTTTAATTACTTTTGTCATATCGGGTGTATTGATACATATTTTGTTAAGTTAGCACAACACTATATAGCGAGCACGAATTGACATTGTATTAGTGAAACACACTGATCAGTTTCGGAATTCGAAAGACCATATTTCCTCTCTACTGTGTATGTGGTCCATGAGTCACTGTCACTATTTTTGTTAATTCAACAAACTATCACTTTTCCAGGTTAGATGACGCGAAAGACTCCGACAGTTTCCGAATGGACTGCCTAGTGTACGGGACTTCAGTAGAACTAGGCGCGCCCACCGGCTTTGTTCTACAAATCAGCATATTCTCAACCTGGGGCGACCAGTACTACGTGGGGCTAACAGGCGTCGAGCTGTACGATCCGCAGGGGAATGTGATCCTTCTGAATGAGAGCAGTAAGAGTAAAATCGTTGAAAAACCAAATTAAAATCAGTTAACCTGTTTTTTTAGCTACGATGGACCTTGGGGCAGACGCATTACCTATACAGTTAAATATTAATAACTTTAAAACCCCTTATTTTGGGACGAAGGTTAAATTCTAATTCAAATTCAAAGTGCTTTATTTCCTTTAGACCTTACAGGACTAGGACACGTCACAAAATTCAAATACATAAGTAAAACTAGGAAATAAAGTGATCACTTTGATTTTTGTTTAAATCAATCTTTTTAAGGTAAAGTAAAGAAGCGAACAAGAAACCTTTACCTTGTTAGTTTTCGAGAGAGCAAAACTTGTCCCAAGCTTTTTTATCCTTTAAATAATCTGATATTTTGTAGTAAGCCTTCTTACAAAGGATATGTTTGACAATTTGTTTGATTTTATTTATTAATAATTTTTTCAACTCATTTGGTATTTTGTTGTAGAAGCGTATACTTAAAAAGATACATTAATCTTGTGTAGCCTAGTTGTGGGCACAGCGAGTTTATTCTTATTTCTAGTATTTCAATTATGTATGTCGCTATTTTTAGGGAACCGATTGGTATTCCTATGAGTGTACAACAAGTTTTCATAAATATATTGACATGGTAATGTCATTATGTTTATTTCTTTAAATTTTTCACGTAGGGTTTCTCTGGGACCCATATTATAGATTGCACGAACAGCCCTCTTCTGCAGCACAAATACAGTGTTAATATCTGCCGCGTTCCCCCACAGCAGTAAGCCATAAGACATAACACTATAGAAGTAGCTTTTGTCACTATTTTAATATCCATTCGTACATATTTTCCTATCATAAAATGTTAGGCTGAGGTTATTCCAGATTTAAGCATAGTTACATCTAATAAATCATAATATATTACAAATTATTTATTCCCAGACGTCTGTGCACACCCATCCAGTGTGAACGTGCTAACAAGTAACGTCAGTGTGCCCGACGTGCGCACCCCAGACAAGCTGATCGACGGAGTCAACTCGCGGAGAAGCGACGCCGCGCACTCGTGGCTAGCGCCCGTACTGCCCGACACACTGAACAGGCAGGTCTTATATGTAGATAGTTTTATCAGCCTGTAGATAGGCTTTACCAGTCTGTAGGTAAGAATGACCAAATCTGTCTTATGTAGGTTTTACTAATCTATGTTTAGCTTTTACCAATATAAGTGTAGTCACCAATCAATGGGTAAGATTTTACAGCTTTATTTTACCAAATTAGGGGTTTTACCAATCTATGGAAAGTTGCTACCTATTCTAAACTAATCAATTTTAAACTAATTGATAAGCCAATGTTAAACTATAGTTTAAAAACTAGTGACCATCTGCAGGGTTTAGAACTAGACGGAGCAGTTACTAAAATTCGCTTATTTACCATGATTTGAGTTTTGAGCTTTCCAATTACTTTAGTGTTTATTAAGCATGATAGTTTTAATTTAAAAATTTTATAATTAGCTTAACCATTTTCTCTATAACATCCTTCGTGTTTTCAGGCTATTTTTCGTGTTCGACATCCCAGTATCTGTGTACGGTATGAAGATCTGGAACTACGCGAAAACATCGTCGCGAGGCGTCAAAGAATTCGCGGTAAAATAATCATCAATATATATAATATTATTGATTTAACTAAATTACTAATCAGGTTCAGTGAAACTAAAATGAACCCTATTTACAGGTTCTCATGGATGACCTGTTGATATACAACGGGACCCTGGATTGTGCCAAAAACGACGATATTCTGACTCCTCAATGGATATGCTTGCAGACTATTGAAGACAACTTGTCACCCAGGTAAGTTATCTTGAAAACCTACTTCTGAAATAAGTCGTTTCTTAACCAGCAGTTGGAAAATCGAGCTGGGGTTAGAAGCTTTTAGATCGGAAGCCCCTATGTAGGTATTTTGATTGGTCTCACTTTTAAATATCAGGAGTTTTATTTTAGGAATGAAAACTGTTTAAAAACGTATCACTACTACCTTACAAAATACGTCTTCATCTTGCATTTACTTATACAAAACTTCCAACTAAAAGAATAATTTCCTATTTAAATGTTATTTTTTATTTTGCAGTTCCTCAGACACGAATTTGCGCACAACGACGAGTGGGTCTCACCAAACGGCAGACCAAGCCGCGAGACCAAATACTAGCGTGAATGTGCAAACGTTCCACAACAAAAGGCATTGATGTTGCCATGTTGGGAACCAAGTAGTTACTTAGCTAAAATATGCTTTTCCTTTTCTACATTAAATCTTTTCGTGTCACGGAATTGCATATTTTAGCCGACTATTTTGGTGTTATAAAAATGCTGGTATGTGTAAGTTTATGGGTCTTGAAATATTTGTAGTTTAAAGAACGGTATAGACCAGTGTTAAGTCTCTGATAAAATGGCTTGTGTAGCGCGTGTTATGAAAGTACCTTAAAAAATTAGAACCTAATCGTAAAATTATGTAACAATTTCAGAGGAAAGTTTAAGTTTAAAATCAATGCGCATAATTTTGTATACGAACATTGAATTGGATTGATCCAAATTGCTGTGTGGTGCCGGCATAGAATTTGCACCACCCCAACTCTTCCCGCGAGTGTCGTAAGAGGCGACTAAGGGATATTCACCGAGGGCGGGCAGCAGCGCCCCGTTCAGAAAAATTCGACCACCGAACTGCGATCCCCAACCCGCATCCCCTATACGATGGACTATGCTATAATATGGACTATGGGCATTACCCACCATGGGATAAAAGCCAATAAGGCGCTTATCAGGGGGAGGCCTGTGTCCAGCAGTGGGCCAATATAGGCTGTTGAGGTGATCCAAATATGGGAACAAATGGCCCCATAAAAGAATTCATAAAAAAAACAGTAATTAATAGAAATGCACGATGGAATGATTTGTTGGGATTAGAAAGCCACGGTTTAGATTAGGAGATAATTTATTAGACTGCACAAACGCCAAATATTATTTTGTAAGCACAATGAACTTGAAATCTTAGAGTAAAAAATCATGATTGTGAATTGTCTCGTCATTGTTTTTTATTGTGCAAGTTAAAGAGCCCTTCCTCAATTTATATTTTTATTCAAAGTTAAAGTGAAACAATTGAACGTCGTCCCTAATTTATATAAATGTTAGTGCATATTTGCTGTCTTTACCCTGTGATGTCGGAAATTTATGTAATAGTAAATGGCGATTTAAAATGATTATTTTGTTGTTATTTTCTACCACTTATTATATGTTATCCTTTTATATTGTTTTTTTTCTTAAGTTAAGATCGGTGGAATTTTTTTACCTACTTTTCACTTCCTATTGTTGGTTGAATGATTCTAAAATAAAACAATAGTGTAGGATCAACATAATATTATAATACTACCAAATCACAGACTTTGATGCACTGAACAGGTTAATAAAAACTGGGAAGATATTTTTTGTTATTTATGTTATAAAAATTGGACGTCATCTTAAAAATAAATCCGGTAATAGTGGTTTAACAATATTTCCAATACATTTGCCTTAATTTGATCACACTTCATAATTTCGTTAATCATATTGTAAGTATTTACTGAACAAGACATTGGTTGCAAGCACTTCCTTCATATGCCACTGGCACTTTATTGGATCCCGTAACTTTCCGTAACGCAACATGTCTTCGGTTGGGTACAAGGTGTTGCGCGCCTCATAAATGCCAGTGCAGTACCGCTGTCGAACAGATTGGTCATCACGGATTACCATATCTCGCTATGCCAGCCTTAACGACATCATCCGGCGGGCCGTTGTCACCGCTAACGTACCAGCTATTCTTAAACCGAATAGTCTGTTGCGTGACGATGGTAAGAGGCCCGACGCCATGACATTAGTCTCATGGGTTGGGAAGGCCCATTGTGTGGGACGCTACATGCGTCGACACACTTGCGCCTTCCCACCTTCCGAGGACATCCGTGAGGGCTGGTGCGGCGGCAGGTTTGGCCGAAAATCTCAAGAGGCGCAAATATGCAGGTCTCCCACAGAGCCTACACTTTTGCTTACCTTGGAGTCGAGACCCTAGTCCGTGAAGTATCGAGGCTCTCCGGGTTATCTAAGCGTCTAGTCGAAGCGACGCGTGACCCGAGAGCTGGTGAGCATTGCCATACAGCGGGGCAATGCAGCCAGCGTCTTGGGGACGCTTCCGACTGGATCAGTTGAGCTACCTGTAGATTTTTTGCAACAGTCTGCAGTTAGCTCAATTGTTTCAATTGTAAATACTAGTTCTAATTTGTTTCTATTATTTAATTTTCTTTGTTAATTTGTTTAAAAGTACAAAGTAGAAATTTACTTACAATTTGAGTCCTACAACTCAAATTACCGATAAATATGTTGTGAAATTTTGAGGCAAATCTATTATTACTAAATCATATGTGTGTGAGTTACCAAAAGGCAGTTCTTAGTATTAAAAATTACAAAAAAGCTTAAATTTAAAATTCTTATTAACATCAGTCTATCAACTAGATTGTGTGTCAAAAGTAGTACAAATCTATAAATAATATCTTTGTAATAACTTTGTACTATATTATTTTGTAAATGAAATCATAATCAACAGTAAATATTTCGCATCTGTTTTATCACATCAATCACTGACAAACATAAAACAAAATGATGCGCCATTTGTTTTTATTTGTCGTGTCTAACGGCCAATCAGAAGCTGATATTGTTTCTTCGTTGAATAACTTTTCTTTTAATAAATTCATGACAAAAACGCGACTTAATTCAAATATATTCTGCATTCAGACACACAATCGTCTACAAAGCTCTCTCCGCAATCACACAAATATAAACCGTATAATTAAAACATAACGGTTCTTATCTCACACATTTTTTCAATGTCAATAGAGGCCAATTTAGTACAATATTAGACAAAAGTCCTGACCTCACTAAACTCCTTGTGTCATGGGTAATAGAGTCCAATTTAGCTGAAGAAGTAGACTGAACCCAACACGCTGTTTATATCAAAGGTGCCTTTTGGAGGAACCTTGCAGAGAAGACTGTTGACGCGTCGCTTGTCGAATGAACCCGTGGCTGTTTCTAGTTCACTAAATAAAAATAACAATCAATATCAAATGTACGCAGGGTTAAATTCATCTTTATGTAACCTACTCAAATTCCATAAAGGGTCCAGAAATAAAACTTTTCTTATCAACCAAAATTATATTCAGGTCTTAGATACAAACACATTTGTCACAGACACCTTCTTTTGCACATTAATCCAAAGTCGCTACCACGCAGCACAAAAATGTGCATTCAAATATGGGCTTAAACACGTTATCTTTAGATACATTTTACAGTGACAAAATGGCTTCCCACAAGCTACAAACGAGTGGGCCGCGAACTGTCTGTCATCAGATGACGTCAAAATGAAATACATCTAAATGTTACGAGTTAAAGTACATACTTGAATGCACATTTTTGTGCTGTGCGGTAGCAGTGCACCTTGGATCTGCGACAACCTTTAACCATCGCTGATAAACATGCTTTATGCATTTTTTGTTCAACTTAAACCTAAAGAGAACAGAGTACGAAAACTGGACCCACATGCTTCCCAATGAGTTTAACGAAATATTAGCAACCAGCTACTGCCCGCTGCACACCTTTTTCCGGAACCAAACGCAGCCCCGGGATACTATGGTATCCCCCTGCCAAATTTCATTGAGATCCGTTCAGCCGTTTAGACGTGAAAAGGTAACAGACAGACAGAAAGATACGAGTTACATTCGAAGGAATAATATAGTGTAGATAGTATGGATGAGCCATGCCAAGCAGTTAATTTATCCCAAATATATGATGCTGATTACCATTTTAAGTTCAGTAGATGGGACACGACCGGTGGTGAGTAAAGCAAACCAGCTATCCGTTTACCCTGGTCGGAATATTAACAGTTTTTGGTGTCTTTTCTTATTAAAATGAGCATTGAAAATTAGTGATATTGTAATTGATGTACGACTAGCTGCTGCCCGCGGCTTCGCACGCGCTTCTTAAGTAGCCCATGTCCGTCCCCAGTATACCATTTACTTCCCTGCCAAATTACATTTAGATCCGTTCAGCCGTTCAGGCGTGAAAAGGTAACAGACAGACAGACAGAGTTCCTTTCGAATTTATAATATTTGATTGATTATGACTTACTTTGTATCGTAGCTGTATCGTTCGACTAGAAACTCCGAGAGGTCATCTAAGATCGGCTGCGAATGGAGGGCCACGAACTGTTGCCGGCATATCTGTAAAAGTGGAAGCAATTTTGGACTTTATGGACTAACCTCATCATAATCTATCACTAGACACAAAAACGACACTATAAAATCCAAGATAATGATGGCTAACATTTCCAAGGTTGATGACGATGATGGTCGTCCTTGTGGATTTAGGTTCATCAATCATCAGTTCCTCATACTAGTCCATTGCTGGAAAAAAGCCTCTCCTATATGATCAGCAAGACAGCTGGCATCTGCCAGCTGTCTTGCTGATCATAATGCTACCTGTTCTCAGTATTTGGGATAAATTAACTGCTTGGCATGACTCATTTATACTATCTATCTAGACTAATATTATTAATTCGAAAGTAACTCTTATCTTTCTGTCTGTAAGTAGTCCGAAGTTTCGTTAAGTTAATTGTTTCCACGACGAGTGTTGGCCATTTTTGTTGTTATCGTAATTGATTGTTTCCTTTTTATTGTCTGAATTGTGCAACAAAATAAACACATTTTTACTTTTACTTTTACTTTACTATACATGCTTTGCCCTATTAATGTACCTAAATACTTTTTTTGTTACGTTCTTGTGTTTTTTTGGTTAAATGTATGTATTTTATCTTTTATCTTTAGTGTGGAGACCGCAGGAAAACTATATGATTGTTATTACAAACGAAATAACTATTTTTTCATAGACTGATATGCTATAGTGTTAGTACCTACAATTTTCGAGTCGACAGACTCGCATCACTTTTTTTAAAAAGAAACAGATTATGAAATATTGCATTCTTTCATTCAGTCAAAGAAAATAAACGCGTGGACGGAGTATAACATTGCCGGAAACCGAAATCCACTTTAAAAAAAACGTTTACTACAATTGTCGCAAACGAAAAAGTATATGTTTTTGCCGTTCACTCAAAGTTTAGTGTGTTCGATCTTTCGAAGGATATAAGTTGTTTAGAATGCAATTATTTATTCAGGCAAAAAAACAACATTATATTTTAGTTAAAAGTGCCTTAAAGCTATGTTAGGTTTAACTAGACTCTAGATTCTCATCTGATTCAAGTAGGTACTGGTTGAACCCAGCTTTTGTGTTACAGGGTCTAAACTAGAAAAAAAAAACGGTCTAAACTAATGGTTGAAAGTATTACCATATTACCTTGTTCATAGTATCGACGCTGTGCGGATGAGTCCAGAAACAATCATGCACCGACACGAAGGTGAGTGGTGCGGGCTGGCAGTGCAGTGACGTGAGCATCATGTGACACGAGTCGAGGGAGTGGATGAAGTTTGGAGGGAAGGCGTTGCGCTGCTTCATTGTACACGGACGTCTGGGGAACAGATTTGTGATTTTAATCACTAGTTGCCACTAATTCGCCGATTGAGCTGGGGTGCAAAAGGCAGCTTGTCAACCGAAGTTTCTGAATACTTTTCGAGCAAAACCTACTCTTATGTACTTGCATAACATAGCATTAGCACGAAAACGAAGATAAACTTTGATTTTAGTTTTTACGGTGCGCTCTTGCGAGCTGAATCGCTTGCTTTATGGGCCTTTACTTAGAACGTGGACTAATACGATAAACTTTAGGGCAGGCAGATTTTAGCCTTGCTAGCCCAGTATGACTCACTGGTGCTGATCTAGCGAGGCTTTGTACGCGGCGGCAGAGGTCGGCGCGCGGCGGTAGTAAGGCTGCACCACGCACAGCCCCAGCGGAGTCACCCACTCCACGCTTTCGCCGCAAACGCCGGATATCAACCTGGAATAGCGCTCTTATTTAGTTTTTGAATCATGGATCCGTCAACGTACAGTGAAACAACACCAAGACTACTGGGCAAGTATTCCGTATTGTAGGCAATCGAAGGAGGCCTTCCCAGCTTTAAACCCGAGATTCTCCTGAAAACTCTTCAATCTGAAATGTGACAAACTCCGGCAAATCGTCCGTATTGTCACAGGACACTGCATGCTTAACAAACATCTATTTGATCTCCTTTGCAGAAGGTGCATGAACGCAGAGGAAACGGCCGCGCATGTGCTTGTAGAGTGCGATAGCGTAGCGTCTCAACGACTACTCTCTCGGGACATCGAGGACGCCTAAGGAGGCATGCACCGGTGTCAGCGACCTGCTGGCTTTCCTGGAGGACATCATGTGGTTAGACTAGCAGCCCCCCACCCGACACGCAAAAAGTGCCCACCTGTGGTCCTAGTTGCGGAAACCAGTCCAGAAACAAGTAGTTAGTTTGTGAATAAAATCTACAATCCCTGATATATGGACCAATTTTGAGTCCAAATGTTGAATAAGGCGTCCTGATCAGCACTCATACTTCCACATCTGAACGTGCCTCCCCCAAAACAAGGTGAAAAATTGCCACAATAACCACGCTTGGCAGGCGGATTGGTGTTCTATGTAAAAAATGTACATAAGCACATACGGCAAAAACATAAGGTTCCACGGGTTGAGTTGGATGAGTCGATTCTTACACCGCGACCGCTCCACGAATAAGGGGTCACTATTCATTAAACAAAACAGATAGATCTGTGTTTCAGTGCGGCTCGCTTCGCTCGCCACGCTACGTGACGGTCTACAGCCGCACTTACATAGATAATCATGAAATCTATCAAACATTCCAGATCTTTCTTCTTACTTGGCGCACTCCGTGAACCAGTCCTGTATAAGTTTGGTGGAGGTGAACATTTCGCGCAGACTGTCGAATGTCTTCGTGGTCAGGTACTGGGAACACGTCCACACGTGCTCTTTGGGGAAATCGTCGATATCTGCAACCAATTATATGAGTTTAGACATAACATTCATTCGTCAATTTGTATGGTGCTAGGTCATCATCATTTAATTTATCAAATATCAGGTGGTCATTTGATTATTACTATTTTTCTTTTTCACTGCGTTCGCACAAAGCTGTCTAAACTGTGCTTCGTTTGAACATAAATTGACTGATGGATACTTACCATAAGTATGATGTGGCCGAGGATGTATCACGAAGGTCTAGAAGACACCTATTCACTCTAGTCTTGAGGAGACTCAGGTTGTTCCAGATGAAACAGAGGCCCGCAAAGAGTTACAACCTTAACGGTACGAACAATAAAGTTAGATATAAAAAGCATGATAACAACCCTGGTACAGATTTAGCAGCTCCATAGCTCCATCCTGGTTATATTTGGAGTAAGCTTTTAGCAGCGCCATCTATATAATTTTGGAGTAAACTTTCACAGTTCGACACCTACCTTTTAACTGCTTAGCGATCTGTAGCCTCGCTCCGAACCGGGTAACTCCGTAAACCGTAGTCATCACAGTTTGCTTGATGACCTTCCTTCGGACGAAGTTCTGTAACAACTGCGCGGCGGCTACGCCGTTCTCTGCGTCGCGGGTTCGCATCTCTTCCACCTGGGAATGGATTTTATTAGTTGGATGGTAAGGTTTATTTTGCTGTAGTAACTTCATTGTTACATGCTACAGTGAGCTCTATGCCGTAGTGTACCTTGGCAGCGACCGCGCTGTACACGTCCTGCGGCCGGTCCAAAGGCGCTAGATTGACGGCGGCGGCGCCGGCCGCGTCCCCGCCCAAAGCTGCGTAGTGTTGTAGTCCGTTGCAGGATCCGTCTTGGTGGACTGGGAAACCGCACATGTATTCTGTTGCCAAACACATCACTGTTAGAGCTGAATTTTGTAGGGATTGGGATTATTCAACCTCGGCCCTATAAGACATGCTCTGCTGTGTCAGTGAGGTCCTAATTGTTAGTGCACCGCTCAAGCAGTTTGCGGATTGCCGGATTGTATGAATACGCTTCGAAATTAAAACATAGATTTCAATGCGTTGTTTGTCGTGCGTGAGCGTCGGACTGGTGTACCTTGGGGACACGCGCACTGTTTAATATATCGACATGCATGCCATCCCAGTCTATTTCAGCTACTTTCATAGTGTTATTTCTTATGGCATACTGCTGTGGGGGAACGCTGCAGATATTAACACCGTATTTGTGCTGCAGAAGAGGGCTGTTCGTGCAATCTATAATATGGGTCCCAGAGAAACTCTACGTGAAAAATTCAAAGAAATAAACATAATGATATTACCATGTCAATATATTTATGAAAACTTGTTGTACACTCGTAGGAATATCAATCGGTTCCCTAAAAATAGCGCAATACATAATTTAAATACTAGAAATAAGAATAAACTCGCTGTGTCCACAACTAGTGATTAATGTATCTTATAAAGGGCAATGTATACGCTTTTACAACAAAATACCAAATGAGTTAAAAAATTATCAATAAATAACATCAAACAAATTGTCAAACATATCGTTTGTAAAAAGGCTTACTACAAAATATCAGATTATCTAGAGGATAAAAAAGCTTCGAACTCGAAAACTAACACAGTAAAGGTTTCTTGTTCGCTTCTTTACTTTGCCTTAAAAAGATTGAAGTGAACAAAAATCAAAGTGATCACTTTATTTGCTAGTTTTACTTATGTAATTTGAATTTTGTGACGTGTCCTAGAGTCATGTAAGGTCTAAAGGAAATAAAGCACTTTGAATTTGAATTGAATTTGAGTGCTCCAAGCAAAGCGAGCCGCACACATACAGCGTGGCAAGCTTAAACAAGCCGCACACAATCACACGTCGTTGCGAGCCTGTGAGCCGCGTCTTTTCAATGCAATAACGCCATCTGATTTACGTTACGATCCATTACACTTGTAACAGTAATACCTTCAGGGTTAGGGCAACGCAGTGCGTTGTCTATCTCCATGCAGCAGGCGAGCGTCTGCCACGGCTCTTCAGATCGCATCCACCAGCCGGCGCCCGACAGCGGACGTTGTGCAGAGTCTAGGATGAGGTCTAGTATACTTTCTGCGTACTGCAGTCTGTAGGGAAAAATTCAAAATTTTGATGTTACACTTTCACGACTCAAAACTAGAACAGGCTGACATTTTAAAGTTATTTCGTTCTAGTTTTGGAGTAACATTATAGGCTCTGACCAAACTAAACCTAACCTACTTGAATAATACGAATACATACGTGCATATTGGACATTATTATTTGATTGATGGAATAGCAGCTTTGATGAACTCTTTCATTACCGAGAGGTAATTAATTGCAGAGATTCAACAGGTGTTTCATAACAAACACGAGCAATGCACTAAATGTAGCCCGCCTTTAGCTATTTCTTTCTTGTTTCTTTACCTCTCTTCAACGGTTTGTTTCTTCATAGTGCCGGTCAGGTTGACTGCATGTAGCTTCAACCATCGCAGGCCCCTGGGTCCTAGAGGATGTTTCTTGGCGAACACTAGCAGCGCCCTCTGTGTATCAGCACCTAAGACTGACACGTGAGGTGGACAGGCGTAAACGCGGCCGCGGAAATCCATGTTGTGGGGGAGCCAGAATGTTGAGTCCCTGTGAAGGAAAATAAAATTTAGATGAGGTGGTTTGTAGTTATAGATCATTATTTTATCCTTATTGGGCTGACGATCGCACACTAGGCAAGGTCGAACTTGTCGAGTATTTGTTTCGTGCGTCGCGGGTTTCGCTTGTGCTATGCGCCGTCACTTAGGTCAGAACCCGCACTAAGCGCTAAATAACAGGGGCTTTTGCTCAGATCACAGTGGAAAACACCGAAAAAGTGCCTTCGAACTGAGAGTATCGAACTAAGCGTACTAAGTAATATTCTTACCTGAAATGGTTGGCGAGAGACAGTTTGTACAGCATATCGCACCAGAGCGAGTGCATCTCCCCTCGAGCGCGGCTGATGGCGACGCGTCGCTTGAACGCGTTGCCTTCGAACCGGGATGTATCGAGCGAACTCGATGGAGACGGGATGTCTAGTTTTTTGTTGCCGCCGGATCTGTAAAACACAAGAGGTCACCTGATCAATATATACCAGAGGGGCGAGTCAATTTGACGTTGGTAACGAGACGTGATCGTGACGTCTCCTTTTTGTATTGGATTTGCGTCCCTGTCCGCATGATAAGATATACGGTAGACGTACCAAATTGTATAGAATAAGGAGACGTCACGATCACGTGTCGTTACTAAAGTCAAATGGACTCACCCCTCACGTTATAGTTTCAAGCTACGGCTAATTTCTCTAATTTGCTTACAACTAAATGTGATTTTGTGTTCATAACATTTGAATTTTTATGAGATTCCTCAATATATGATGATATTTCAACTGATTTCGGCTATGGTGATTGTGTGACTGCAGTATTTTATGGCCGCCGTAGGTATCGCTGGATGGACGAAGTGCGAAAGCAAAGTTGACGCTACAGCGAGAGATAGCTGAGAACCGAGATGTCAGGTCAAACACTCGCTTCAGGTCACTGAGCCACAGAAATAAGTAACATCAAGAAGGTATAACACTAACCTAAACAGTTGTAGCTGCAGATCCAGTATAGGCTTGTTGATGACCCAGGGCACCTCACCGAGCTGGTTCAAACTGTCCAGCACTGGGTACAGTTTCTCTGGGGGAGACTCTTCTAGACGCTTCCATTGGTTTGTGACGTACATGTTCATTCTGAGGAGAAAAAGAGAACAATAATTTAACATTGTACAATATATACAATTACGAGTAAATAAAATTAAAGTCTGTTTCTAATGAAAAATAATAGTTTTTTTAATCCATACTATTATTATAAATCTAAAGTAACTCTGTCTGTCTGTTACCTTTTCACGCCTAAACGGCTGAACGGATATCAATGAAATTTGGCAGGAAGGTAAATGGTATCCCGGGGACGGACGGACGGAAGCCGCGGGCAGCAGCTAGTAAATACATAATTTCATATTACGAGAGTATTTGAAAGTATACGCGGTACTTATAACAAGACACCAACTTTTAAAATTTTTGCCTGTCTGTAAGTATGTCTTTCTGTTTGTTTGTTTGAGCTAATACAAATCCTCGACTAAAAAGCGATATATCTGCAATTGTTAAACTATATCACCACTAAATATTGACTCTGGGATCATACTGTTACGGCAAGAAAACAATAGTTTACGAGGGAGTGCTATTAAGTAACTAGCTTGCCTATCGAGATTAAGGAATGTGCTAGCATAAGCATGTTCAAAACAAAATAAAAAAATACTTTCATAACCTAACATAAGCATCTATATAAACCTAAGTGTTATCTTTTTGTATTAAACTCACCATTCCTGTCAAATATTAAGCCTCCGTTTATACGTAATAAAATAAATAAGAACGCTTTTGTCTGTGTTCCGAGTTTTAAAAATTGCTTACTAACTATGTTAGAAGGTGTGGCGGATTCGCTAATGATTATCGTTGTAATGTAATTTTACTATAGCATGTAGGTTATACCTACATAGATACTATTAAACTACCACCACGCTACACCTCCGCTAGCGCGCGGGGCCGGTAGGCCCCGGAGGTCGGAGATATAGCATAGCGCATTATTTTTAAGAACTTTTTGTATGTCATTATAAGTGAACATTTTGTTTTATGAGAATAAACATCTTTAAACCGAAGCATGTACCTTATCAGCGGTGTCGGCGTCACCAAATAAGCTCCAAAGTTGACGCCGGTCCAAGGCGCAGGCGGCCCACAAGTGGGCGCGAGCGAGGTGCGGATCTTGAGCTCCGGTTTGGCTGCTCCGGACCAAAGGCGAGCCAGTACTGGATGTGGCTTCAGTTCTAGGCGGACTAGACGCCCCCATGGGCGGTGGACTTTGTATACTGCTGGGAGCTTTTTACTGGAATAGAATTGTACTTTTAGTTTTTAAGTAAATAAATAATGCTAGACAAATCCACACAGCATCATCTAGCCCCAAAGTAAGCAGATAAATAAAAAGAAAAAGAAAAAAGACAAATAAATAGACTAACAACAAATAAACTCAAAAACTGATGGCACACCACAAACTAGTTTCGTAGTTAACCCTCTTACATTCATAATCCATACAATAATTATAAGTTCGATAGTAACTCTGACTGTTACCTTTTCACGCCTAAACCTCTGAACGGATCTCTATGAAATTTGACATGGAGATAGTGGGTCACCCGAGGACGGACACAGGCTACTTTCTATCTCGGATAAGAGCGTGCGAAGCCGCGGGCAGCAGCTATTAAACACATATTTTTTTGGCTGAGGAGATAATGAAAAAATACTTGGTCTTGAAGAGGCGTTGCTTTTCAGTGGGATAAATGAATTTGCTACGAAGGACGAAGTTAATCTTCGTAAGTATGCATGTGTTTTAAATATATAGAAGTAGCTGCTGCCAGCGCCAGATGATAAGAGACAGGGGGCCTATTTTAATTCTCCAACACAATATTTAGTGTTTCGTTTCGGCCAATTTGTGTACCTACTCTAGTCTCTAATACACCGAGTTAGAGTACCAATTTACACAAAACAACTAAACGAAACAATCGATTGCGTATATTGGAGAATTAAAATAGGCCTTAGGCACTTTACTCACACTTTAGCTGCTTTCGTCTTGAACATGTTGACGTCAATCTTCACGTCGTTGATGATGATGTTGTATAGAAACTTGCCAACGTTCAGGCGCATTTCCATCGGCCACGGAGCTATCTCTATGTCCTAGAAACAAGACGCATCTCTTCGAGCAATCCTTACTAATATTATGAATTCGAAAGTAACTTTGTCTGCCTGTCTGTTACCTTTTCACGCCTAAACGGCTGAACGGATCTCAATGAAATTTGGCAGGGAGGTAGACAATATCCCAGGGACGGACATAGGCTACTTAAAAAGCGCGTGCGAAGCTGCAGGCAGCAGCTCGTACAAAATAAACCAGATTTTACGATTGAGAATATAATAATAATTGAAGTAGCTTTTATAGTGATATTTGTTGAGCTTATTTATACCGTCTCTGTACAGTAGAACAAAGATCCAGAAAAAGGGACTGCCGTGTGAACATACCCTTATTTGTATAAGGGTATGTTCACACGGCAGTCCGTTTTATCGTATACCTTTTTATTCAGCGATGGCGGATGTAGTTGTATGAGCGATTTCACACATGACAAATAGTATTCCAGATCACGTAATGTGTGTGAACTATCTCATACAACTACATCCGCCATCAACATACAAGACGTATACGATAATACATGTCCGTAAAACGGACTAATGTGTGAACGTACACTAAAATGAGGAACAAATGAACCTGAATGACAGATATACTATAACTCTTAAAATCTGCCGTATGTTGTATACAAATAAGTATAAATTAAAAAAAATCATGAGCCACAGTCGTGGCCCTGCCAAGTAACTCGACTTGTGACCTATGTTTAGGTAGGATGAGATAACATTCGAGTGGGTAATTTGCGAACTTCATAGTCGAAGTTATTAAAATGGCTGACTAGGCTCTTCGCGTGATCTCAACACTTTTCACAACGGAAGTATTACGAGATGAGACATCATTTTTACATTAATGTTTTTGTTCGGATAGATTCAACTACGCCTTATAGCGACTTACACAAGAGGACAGCGACAGCGACTACCTGCTTGTCAACCTTACAGCCGCATAATGTTCTACTTACTAGACTAGGTCCGTCGCAACATTGGTGTGTTAGGGTCTGCCACGCTTGTCGCGAATTCATTTCCCCGCCACGGTTCATGTACCACTCGCAATATTGAGAGTAAACGTTGGATATTTTGTCTAATACGCCGTTACGACGAAACTGCTCCGTTTGGTATCTGAAAAGATAAAGAACATAAATAAATAAATAAATAATGCTGGACAATTCACACACTCTCCTCCGTAGACCCAGACACGTTCTCGGTGACCCCGTTGACCCAATCACCGCCGCTAAACCCCAATTCGCTTCACGCGCCGCAAGTCCCGATTCGCTTCCGCACCCTAAACACCCGACCAAAAACCGACCCCGCCGGATGCGGGGTCAAAAAAAGAATTCCCCGCTTCCGCCCATGGGTGCATTCGTGGACCTCCATTCCCTCTTATAGCATCTGGCAACAGCCCAAGCCGAGGTTCGCACCTAAGTGTTGGCAGTTGTGTGTGTTGCCCCAACATAACTATATAGGCGAGGCGCCCTCTGCGCGAAAAAAAAAAACAATTCACACAGCATTATCTAGCCCTAAGCTAAGCAGTGCTTGTGTTATAGGTAGGTACTAGATTACTGATTTACATAATACATTACCTACACAGATATAACTGGTATACTTAATACAATACACTACATAGATATATATTTTTTTATTCAGTATTCCAAACCAAAACCAAATACCAAATTAGAGCTATTGTAGCTCATGGTTTGTAATTATTTAAAAAACTATACACGCTATAAAAACAATAACAACCATTTTGAAATATACTCAAGTATACTTTACGTATGTGATTTTTTTGATTTAATTAATTGATTTAACCCCCCTTTGGACCCCTTATCTCAAAAACCCTTCGACGGATTTGGCGTCACTAAGTTACCAGCTACTTTCACAAGGCTTACCAACATAGCTATTTAGATATAGATAGAGATACATTTATTAACACAACAAAGATACAGCACAGAACAGAACAAAAAAAAAACAAAATATAAACTTGTAGATACCTACCTAACTCACAGACTGAATACAAAATTTAAAAATAAGCTCGGTAAGCCAGGTAGTGGGTGAGTCAGATACCAAGTGCGTGCTCTGCGCTGTATCGGAGCAGGCTAAGGGGTTCCACCTCAGCATAATGCTTCCTTACATTCATGCAAGGTAGCGCTGATTTTCTGATGATTTAATTTCACGTAAATCGGACCAACGGTTGGACAGTTATGCTCGCAGTGACAAAGACTATTTCAACATAGAGCCAAGCTGACACTGAGATAGATAGATAGACAGATAATACTTTATTCACAGAACTTATATGTAAAACAGTATGGTACAGAAGGTAACAGAATTGGCTGCCTTATCGATTAAAGCGATTTCTTTCAGGCAACCAAAAGATCAACGAGATGAGATCTTCGTTCACTCCGATCAAAAAACTAGTACAACGCGTCTAGCGGATAGTTTGAAGCGTAAAATCTTACTTGTGATAAACTTGTGTTCCTAGATCTCTTTGCAGAAGTTTCAAAGTCGGGCTGTAAGTTTCGCTGCCGTCCACGAGTTTGCTTAATTCGCCCATTATTAAATTTACGAATTGGTCAACCTGTAAATAGAAATTTATAGATATATATTTATATTTTAAACAATATAATGAATTAACACCTAAATGTAAAGAAGTAAGGTTTAATTTAGCTTGTGATACTTACGTCTAACACTGTCAGATATGGATACAAAGTGATAGCGCAATGCGAAGCCGTGCACTGGGACTTGAGAGTGCCAAGGTTGCGAATAAACGCCTCCTTTATCACTTCGCGCCACTCGTTCTCGGTTTCTTGGAGTTTTTGTCTCTACAGAAAATAAATAATGATTAGAGGCTTGAAAATTATTTTGCGGACAGTTTTCAGTAAAAGACAGATATTGTTTGCACAAGAAACTATTCTGTGTGCTACACACTTCAAAATTATTCGTGCGAGTCCTACTGCTCGACTAAGGTCCCTTCCTTCTTTCAAATCTTGCGGTCGCCAGTCTGTCTACTTTAAATGTTATATTTATTTTAATATTTTACTTTACCATAAAAAAGAGCATCTTATAGCTAAGCTCAAGCGCAGCGTTGTCACTCATTGTTCCTGACCTGATGCGCGTGATTGGTGGATCACTTGTGTAAAACTGCATACCTACCGCGCCTTTCTGCTACACGAAAACAAGCCGGTGACACCACTGTGTTTGTGTGCGTAACTGCCTACCGTGTTTACAACTGTTATATTTAGAGAACCCTAGTGTCTAGGTAAACCTAACTTAGGATTTAAGGCACTACTAACCAAAAACATGTAATCTTTTTGACAATAAACGATATTTACTCGTACTTGTTGCCATAATCATCACGCTTCGCAGGCGAATTATTGAGCCCAGTAGTAGTGTTAAATACACGCAGAGGAAAGATGCTGCCATTCCTCTGGTAGATCCCCTTTGTTGCCCTTTACAACATCTAAGGGCTGAGATGGAGGTGTCGATTCTTACGCGGCGATCGTCACAGCCATTTATTTTTATTTAGATTTAATTTTACAGCACAGTTTGTCCATCTTTCTACTGAAATGACAGCAAAAATACACATAACTTACAGAAAACACCACCGTATCTGACAGTTCGTCCCTGCTATTGATATTCCGCACTTCAATATCCCCTTTTATTTCCATCTCTAGTTGATCCTGTCCTTTCTTCACCATTTCTTCCACGCTGACCACGCCTTCAGCTGGCGAATTGTTGAAGCCTGGAAATAAAAAAAGAAAATTAGAGGCCTTTCAACCCAGCTAAGAGAACTAGCTATTATACTTACTGAATGTTGCTGAATAGTTCACTCTGAAAGCTAGTCTAAAATATATATGTTGTCTCTGTAAAAGCTCGTAAGCAAAAACCGCATTGTGATTACGTGAAACTTCTTACTGCTACTAAAACAATGGAACGCGTGACACCTCATCAGCGCTTTCACTACATACCTGTGGCGGGCAACAGCCGAAATGAAAACGAATTTATATCAAAGACACACATTAAAGCTGTTGTTGGTTTTTGTTTAGTGGAAGAGCACTCTATGGATAAGGTCCGTATTATGAAAGCTTGCTCAGTCATCGATCTATGCTTGAGTGACGTTTATGCCATAGAAAAGCGTTACTCAAGCAAGGATCGATGGCTGAGCAAGCTTTTATAATACGAGCCTAAGAGTATTAGGATTATGTTTACCTTGCCTACTCTCCGGGTTATTCAAATGGTTGAGAAGCAGACAGTCGTAGTCTAAGGCAGGTGGCGTGTAACGAGGCTCGAAGGAAGGCTGAATGCGACGGATGGCTTGGAGAACCACCGCGCGTTGGTCGCGGGCGAACTTAGACTTGTCTAGCAGGTCGTTCAGTGATATACCCTGCAAGATTTTACAAATATACATTTTGTAATTAGAAGCAACACCATCAGCAAAACAAAAATGCATCGCCTTACTGGCTCGCTCGGCCATTAAGAGAGGATGGGAGAGGAAAGGAAAGATCGTGAAAACGCCTATCTCGTTTAAACCTGTCGGCGTACGACGCGATGACCCATTGGACACCCGCAGTACGACTAGAAGATGTTGTGGAAACGGTAGGGCTAGCGGGAAACTACACAAGGCAAGTATTTCCACCGGTTCAAGTGTACTATACAGTGTTATTTTATTTAGTTTTCGTTGCATGCAGCATGATTCAAAATTTTCGAACTTAATGAACTTAATGTTTAAACTGGCTATTAAGGTCCAGTATGTTAAGGAATAACATACAAGCACGGTCCTGTAAGAATAATAAAAATTAAATTTTAAACAAACCTTTTCTTGCATAATATTATGATATTTATTCAGCAGGTTCACTTTGTCACCCGATTGACATCTCTCTATGCATTCGAACACCGCCGCGTAGGTTTGTGCATTCAGCTCGATTTTATCTTCATCCATGTAGGAGACGATTTCCGAAGCGTTTTTTAATAAACCCTGCAACAAAGCACATTATTGTTTAATAGAGATCTATTAAACTTGTAAATAGAAAGATAGTCACAAGGATAGTATTTGTTATAATACTTGATCTGTAGGTACCTACGTAGGGATACAGACAGATTCATTAGAGATACCTTGATGCTTGGAGGTACTTAACATTATACCTAATAAACGTGTCCTGAAGCCACATTGAAACACTCGAAAAACATAACCCACGCTTCGCGAGTTAAATTTACGAAACGCTGTCAGATAGAGTATATATTTTGGATATCCGCGTACCTTTCAAATCAACATGCCAAACTGGTAATCTGCTATAGAAGAGTAGAGGATACTATTACATTTCCACTTTTTGGAACAAAATTGTATGGACAAAATAAGCTAATATAAGCTTAATATAAGTCTAAAATAAGCTTTTAGACTTCATAATTTTATTTTGCAAGAGGCAAATAGGATTAGGAGGTAATAGGATATCACCTATTTCCGGCTGTTAAACTTTAAAATTGATTAACAAATTAAGTCATAATTTCTATATTTCGCTATATTTCCTTTGTATTTTATACTACACGTCATGTATCTGTTATAAAACTAAATAACATTCAGAAATTTAGTGCTATTGACATTAACTACTTGGAGATGTTGAAATTGCTGCATCATTTACATTTATTGTTATTTTAGTTGTTCCTCTGATATCCTACTATTTAGCATGCAGTGTCCAGTCCACCTATAACTGGTTGTGCAATTAGCTACATATCTTAAAGTGTGTATTTTTCATAAGATGATTAGATTATTGTAACACCCACTGGTAGACCAAATTAAAACTTACCATCCCAGCATATCCATGTAACAGTGTATTGTATACTTTAATATCTGTGACTTGCGGGTGGTCTGGTACTTTGGCGCCTTTCTGTCTGTAATACTGTAAAATTCTACGACCCTGCAAAAACAGAAGAAGACATTAAAGAAGAGAAAATGTTCAACATTACCTTAGAAGCCTAGTTATTATAAGCCCACAAACATCCATAGCTCGGCACAGGCATTGTGGCGTCGTATCTCCATACGACGCTACAAATAGCAGTGCTGAGCCACCCACATACATTGACTCCCTGCAACAGCTTTGGTTATTGTTCCAATGAGTGGATGGTCTCCCAACACTCCCGTTCTACGTTGCATTGCAAAATGTACCAAAACACATGATAGTCAATGTTAAAATCAGTGACCGGTAGATTTTCCGAGAGCGTTGTTTGACGCGTACTTATGGTAGTACTTAGAGTCTTTAAAAATTGTCCGTGATCACTGATCAGCAAATTTTGACGTTAATTGTACGTATTTTAATTGTTATTTTTAATCTAGATAACTAGACAACAACAATCATATGAGTCATTGAAATGATAAGGTGATGTGCCAAATTCCGATCAAATATAGGTAAACTAGATAAAGCCAGATTGACTGATTTTGACGCACCAGAGATTGCGAGTTTGCGTCCCATGACAACAAAAGTAATTCTATACTTTACATTGCAATCTTGGTTAGTTTCCTGACTCAGGATTTCTGAGTAATGTTGCATCTCGGGTACAGAGCTAAGAAATACGAGGATGGTTGTTAAGGGCGCACCAGCTCTAAATTTTAGGATAAGATCAAACCTATCGAGCCGTTGTTTCAGGCGTCGCTCGATGCGACGTCACTTAGGACAAGCAGGTGTATCAGAGTTTTTCTCCATTTTGAAACGATTTCTTTTCTACATTAGCTTATGCCAGAGGCTTCGCACTAGACAGGACTAGAACTACAACAACTTTGCAACATTTCAACCTGAACCGTTCAGTAGGAGATAACAAATATCCAAAGTTTCTTATATTGTGGTTAATATGTGCGAGCGAGACAACATTAATACCTTCCTGTGAGGTTGGTGGGAGACCGCACCAAGAGGAAGGATTTGGGGAGGTATTTGCTCAGCAATGGGTCGAATGTCATTCTCTACTAACCTCATGGATCATATTCAGCGAGCACAGCAGCTGTAAATGGGCCGCCAGCAGCCTATGCAGCGCGTCTTGTTTGCCTTGCCTCTCCATCTGCTTTAGATCGTGTTTCATGTTGGACTCGCGGACCGCGCGTCGCTTCTCACGTTTTACTTTCAGCTTAGCTTTTATTGCTTGTCTTCTGTGGATTCATATTAAAATAGGCAAATGCAATATTTTCACTTTAAACAGTCTAAGAATTTTTGTTATTGTTCAGTGAGCATAACTAATCTTTATTAATCATATACAGAAACATTACAGGTAATATGAAGGTCTGATTGTTTTTTATTATTTTGTGAGTTTTTTGGTAAAAAAATATTGAAACAATATAGAACTCTCTCTATCTATAATAAATAAGAAATGTAAAAAATAATATGAAAAAATCTGCCAATAAACTGCAAAAAAAAAATCTGTCTATTAATAAATACCTACTTAATACTTACACTACTTACTTACATATTAACCAACTTAAAGCTACTGAACTAATCACTATCACATCCCCTATACTTAATCCAAAAATGTTGCTGATTAGTTTGGATAAAATTTGATTGGATTTGTCTAATGTTTTTGAATTTACATAATTATTAATATGTTGATAAAATCTTACGCCTTTTTTATTTTCATTCCTTTCACCTTAGCTACCTCCATGAGTTCTAAATCTATATCTTCATCTTTAGCATCAGCTATCTCATTGTGTAATGCACTATCGTCATAAATGTCATCTATGGCAGGGTGGGCAATGCCTTGTGCTCTGAAAACAATAAAATTATGAGCTTTTTAATTATTAGAAAACAATTAATATCCCAAAAAAAACAACTTTGATGAGACATTTTAACTTTTTTATTTAAAAAGTATGTTTTTTTAAATGTTGGTGTGTTACTTAAGACAAAATAAACATTTTTATCTATATCTTTAAAGAGCTCATTAAATTTCTATGATAATTTTGGTTTGGATTGGATTTAAACCTTATTGGAATTGAATAGAATCAGTTTTTCCAAAAATTCAAGTCTTATTCTTACAAATATGATACTATGATAATTACTAGTGTGAAAATGTTAAAGTACTCACTGCAAACTAGAAATATGTGTCATGAGCTCGTGGTCATAGCTGTCCAGCTGATTGTCTATGAATAATTCTCTGAACACTGCATGTGGACTCCGAGGTATAGGGTTGAAGGACCCATCTTCTAACTCAACTGGCTCATTGCCCAAGTCTAACTCCTGCGTCACACCCTCATTTATTGCATATCTAAGGTCTTGCAACCTTTGGTCATACATAGTAGCCCTTCTAAAGTTGTAATAGCTTTCTTTAGCCATTTCTATGTATTGTTTAGTTTTTATTCTATCTTCTAAGTTTGAAATCTGATGAGTTGTAAAGACTAATGCACATTTGTCATCTTCTATACTTATGGCTGGTTGGGAAGGTTTGTTTAGCAGTCTCTCTTTCACAGTTTTGAGTAATTCTGGGTCTACTTCAATATTAGTTGGTTTTTTGCCTTGTTTTGTGGTTAGCTGGTGAAGCTGCCCTAAGGATACAGTACTGGAAGCCAGTTTTGACAGATGCACAGCCTTGAGTTTGCTTATAGATACCTTAGTTTCAGTCATCACCTGCCCACCGACTGAAAATGTATCACAAGTTATGGTTTGTTTACATTTACATGGAAATTTTTGTAAACAATACATACCTTCCAGGAGCTCTCCATACTTCTTGTAGTTATTATGTTTGGACTTTTTCCGGAGGGATTTGATGGCCCTAACCGTTTTTGTAGATTGATACCGGGCGGTAAGTAGGCTTTCTGGAAGTAAACCGAAAAGTTATGCAACTGTCTAACCTCATCTCAACCGTCGCCCTTAAACTTTTTTTTCTGGATGGTTTCAGAGAATGATATGGGTTTTTTTTATTTAGACAAGAAATAATAAATAGGCGTTTTACCTGCATGTTGGCGTCCGAAAAGTATAGTTTGGCAAAGAGAACATTTGATTTGTGGGATATAGCTACTTTTCAAAGCACTGTTTGCAGGTGAAGAACAGCCATGGAGACTGTTTTGATATAAACTCCTAGCTGATAATAGACGATGCATTACCACAAAATTACGGTATTGTCACAAAATTTATTAGAAAAACATGCCGAAATTGTTGAGAAACCACGTGAAAAATGTAGGACACGGAAGGAAATCAAAATAATGGGAATATTGACAACTAAATGACATTGACACTGACACTGGCTGACTAGGAAGATTGACAGAAAATAGTCTGAAACCTTCAACGTCATGTCATGATGCTGTCATGTATGTCAAATACCGCAAAAGTAGAAAAAATCACAACACAAACACAACAACGCTCGTACATCGTATTCTAATTCTAATAAAAATAATATTGGCTTGGATAAAGAAATCATAATACTCCCACAAAACAGCACTTTATGAAAATAGGTCTTTGTTTGTATCAGTAACTCCCATTTCTTGGGTTCACTCACCATGGAAGAAAAACCATTTATTTGTAAGTTATTTTGTTGTGATTTTGTACAAGTAAATTGAATGAAACAGGATTGTACGTACCTAACGCTATAAAATGGTTTTCAGGGACAAATGAACTTACCAAGAAGCTATGTCAGATGAAGTTTGATCATGATTGGCTTTTCAAGAAAAGGAAACAGCCTTGGGCGTAAGTTACTGACAATTACCTTCGTACAAATCATGCCTGTAGCTATTCATTCGGACAGAGCTAATTTTAATTTGTGTACCATCAATCTGAAAGTAACTCAAAACATCCATTATAAAGCATCTAAAGATATTATTCTTCAAAAATTGCCCCGATAATTTGAGATGTTTACATATTAACCAACTTAAAGCTACTGAACAAATCACTATCACATCCCCTATACCCAGCGCACTCGTAATGACCTCCTCGCCAAGCATCCTCAGGTTTCAGTTTTAGTTTCAAATTGTTTATTGTAAGTAAGTGATTTACAGGTAGTGAACCTATGTAAATGCACATGTTTACAATTTCTGTAGGTACATTTGTTAACAATGAACATTTCAACAAAATTATGAAAACAAATACTTAATATTTATTACAGCACAGCTGTACATCTTAATTGATTTAATTTCATGTACCGAACTCCCAGGCCCTATTGCCGTCCACATAGTCTTTCACACTATAGTAAGCTATTGAAAGTCTGTTTTTACAATTTTTTTAAATTTATTTTCTGATTGATGTATTATGTAGTTTGGTAATTTGTTATATAATTTGATGCACATGCCTATAAATAACTTATTAATTCTAGCTAGTCTAGTTGATATACAGGTGAGTTTATTTCTATTTCTGGTATTATATATCCATATAACATAAAAAACAAGCCCCATCGCCTTGTTTTTTATGCTGGTCATAGTTTTTTCTGACATACATGATGTTCATATAAATATACAAAGAAGGCATTGTCTTTATATTAATGGTTTTAAAGAGATCTTTTAGGGAAACTCGAGAGCCAAACTTATAGCAAGCTCTAATAGCTCTTTTCTGAAGTATTAAAATGGTTTCTGCATCTGCCGCGGGGCCCCACAGTATTATGCCGAACAACATGGCACTGTGGAAATAGCTGAAGTATAAGAGACATGCAGTGGTAACATCTGTCATTCCACGTATTCTGCGTACTGCATAAGCAGCAGAGCAAAGTTTGTTAGACAATGTTCAGAGCCTTATAGTGTCTACACAGAGTGAATTTTATGCATTTAGTTATTTTATTGTTTAATAGCAGGTTGTTCGCACCAAACCAACTATGCATGCTTGCTAGTACGTCATTTATTTTTGTTTCGCACCATTGTGATTTCTTTTTGTGCTGAAAATTAGAGATGTATCGTCTGCAAATAGAGCGATGTAAATTTTTCAACCAGAAAAGGCAAGTCATTAATGTATACCATGAACAGGAATGGTCCCAATATGGAGCAGCATCTATTTTGATTGATCACTACCGTTTGCTGTCGCTCAGAAAGGTAGCATTTTAAAAGTTTAAGCGCTGAGGGCCCTACACCTTAGTGTTGTAGTTTTAACGCTAGTATTTCGTGTCGAACGCAATCAAAAGCTTTCGAGAGATCACAGAAGATACCGTAAGCATCATCTGATGATCCCAGGCGTCAAAAATAGTCTTCACTAGTGATACACCAGCATCTATAGTACAACTACCCTTAGTGAATCCGAATTGCTGTTTATGCAAGAGGCCTTCCTTATCAAAGTATGATGTGAGTTGATCTAGGAGCGTGCGTTCAAAGAGTTTACTGATTACTGGTAGTATTGAGATAGGTCTGAAGTTAGAGGGATCCTTACTACAGAAGTTCTTAAACAATGGAAGAACCTTTGGAATGCTTCAAAAGTTTGGAAATGTCCCATCACCTATGCACTTACAAATTACAATTGATATGTATGGTGTTAAAAAAAAATTATAATTTTGTCCATAAAGTAAACGGACATACCCCAACGGTCATCAGTTTTCTTTATGTTGAGAGATTTAAATGTCTCAATAATAGTTCCGAATTGATGGAGCATAATCCAAACACTTTGTGCTGACCAGGTTGACATTTTTTTCAACTTACATTCCAATTTTAGGAATGTCACGTTGTGTTTATAGTTTTATTAGTTTATAATTGATAAGTATTTTTATCTGCATTAGCAAATAGATGTCGATCCTAGATGTAACACATTAGAATACTCTGTAGTGTTATGTCTGGTATATGTAACAAATTGAATTGAATTGAAAAATTAAATTTGGCACACATGCAGAGAAAATCTTTATATATAAAAGAAAGTCGTGTTAGTTACACTATTTATAACTCAAGAACGGCTCAACGGATCTCGGTGAAATTTGGCAGCGAGGTAGATGGTATCTCGGGGCCGGACATAGGCTACCTTTTATTCCGGAAAAAAGCGTGCGAAACCGCGGGCTGCAGCTAGTTGTTACATATAATTAAGGTACACTACTAATAGTAATAGGTAATGGTACATGTACAAAGTCGTGGGTAGGAACTAGGAATCTTTTATATAACTGCAATGATTTTCAGGGAATTTTATAAAATACTAAAGGAAAGTGGTTTCCCTGAAGAAATGACAATAGAACATGTTAGGAAAAAGTGGTCATACACCTGGGATGTAAGTATCACTTTTATGTGTGTATAAAAGTATGTTTAAAATTACGTAAGTTGTCTAAACATAAATCTTCTGTTTTAGACCTACAAATTAGCTAAGAAGAACAGAAAGAAAAGTTGGAAGTTCTACAAGTTATTTGAAAAACAATATGGCAAAAAAGTGGTTTTGGATAAGTTTGACTCATGTAAGTTGCAACTTGCATCCGATTCCTTTCTAGCATCTAACATTTATCATCTGCTACCTTACTTATTGGGGGTTTAGTTAATGTTGGGTGGCAACCACACAGATCTTAGAATCCTCAGAAGTCAATTCATGTAAAATGTAAAGGGAATTTGTCTTGATGACAATTTCAATACCAGCGTGCTTATGGAGTTCTGTAATGTCTTAAGGCCAAGCAAAGCTTTTGCTTGTCCATACATTCCTACCTTACCCATAAATTCCTATTTTGTTTTCAGGGTCAGATGAATGGAGGCTAAAATTGATTACTTGTATCGCTGAAACAAAAGAGCTTAGCAACATGGATGAACACACTATGTGGAGGTATTATTGTAATGCTTAAAATGAAAAATAATACGTTATGTTTATTTTATTGTTATTCATGTTGAAAACAGGACAGTTGAAAGAGCAATGCGTGCTCAAGATCTACCAATAGATTGCTGCATTCAAGATATACAAGGGTTGTGGCATCATCTCAAAACTTCTTTCATGGTAAGAAAGAATACATATGAATAGTATTTCTACTTAGTTAAAAGATTGGAAGATTCATAAAAACAATAATGCTGGACATCCCCACTGGTGGGGACAGCTTAGTGGGGATTATGACAATAAACCATAATCTAGACCCAAGTTGACATTAGTTAAGGCGCTACCCCGACCCAGAATAGCGCCGCCACCTGGTTTATCTTATTATTACGTTAAACAAAGGAATTTTCTAATATCCATTGGGCAGTTTGTGGTATCTATTATAAGCTTTTTTTTAATGCCTCTGTTTTATTTTGTATAGTTTATGCAAAGATGCGATGTTGCTCTTGGTGGACACCAAACTCTGTTTTCGCATCTCTGTCTAAACTATACAAAATAAAACTATTACAGAGGCATTAAAAAAAAGCTTATGATAGGTATCACAAACACCCAATGGATTTAATAAAAATCTTTTATTTAACGTAATAATAAGATAAAATAGGTTGCTGCGCTATTGTGGGCCCCACCCACAATAGCGCCGCAAATGTAGCGCCTTAAGTGCACATGAGCGTGAGCACCGAGTATGTTTTATTTTGTGCCATTTTAAATTTTATGTAAAGCTCTTTAGTTAGAGGTCAGTTTCTAATAAAGTAAAAAGAATAGAGGCAATGTGGAAACCATGCATTATTTTTTAAAATCTCCGCCTTACAGCTTCTTCCAAACAGCTACGCGTAAACACACGGGACGCACAAAGCGGGAGCGTCGTCAGCTGCGCGGCGGCGGCCGGACGCTGCAATAGCGACTCAATGGCGACTTGCACACCTACGCGGACCACGAAGAAGGAACTTTTTAGTGGAAAAGTTTCGCGTAGTTGACGCTCCCGCATCCCGCGTGTTTGACGCGCAATTTTGGCCGAAGCTTTATGGCCATTAAACATTAGGTTTTATGGCCTATCTTTCTGTGCCTGGAAAATATAAATTTTAGATTCTAATTGCAATGCAACAAAATTAATTTCAGCTTGTACTTCTCCGTCAGAGCGCTAAATTGCTAACAGTGGTCTTTCTGCGTTGAAATAGAGGGCATCTCTTTCTACACTATGCAAACTGAACGAGACTTCAGACCCAGAAAGAAAGAGCCCAACCACCATTAGGACTATTCAGACCTACGTTGTACTCGCTACTACGAGCGGCAGCGAAATCCGCATGGTTATGCCGGAATCCTAACTGTCATTGAAATACGCAGCGTAATACCACAGAGCGCGCAAAACCCCGAGCTATTCTCAACGTCTCGCGTGAGACGTGCTCATTCCCAACGTCTCACGAAAATCAGAGCGTCGCGTCGCGTCGTCGTAATGTACAATCTACATCATCTATTTATTTATTTGTTTCAATAATGACTATCCCTCGCGAAATTTACCGCTGTCACTCTGGGTAGCAAATACCGCGTAGATCTGAATAGGCCTTTAGCCAATTAGAATACAATACTAGGCCTCTTGTCCTAGCTGTAAGACAGATGCGCGCGTACATTTTTTGATTTATTTCAATTTCAAATTCTCTCTGTCTATTTGCCTTACTTAGAAGGGTTAGAGAAACCGTGCGATTTGCTTTAAGATCCATTTATAGATTTAGATTTTATAGATTTATTTATTCAAACAACTTTACAGGACACACCACTTAAGTCTACACATCTTGCCCAACTTAACTTAGATAGTTAGATAGATATTTATTTCAAAGAACAAAAGAAGTTCAAAAGAAGTTCACATAAAGATCCATACCCATACTACTCGTAATATTATAAATTCGAAAGTAACTCTATCTGTCTGTCTGTTACCTTTTCACGCCTAAACGGCTCAACGGATCTCAATGAAATTTGTCAGGGAGGTAAATAGTATCCCGGGGACGGACATGAGCTACTTAAAAAGAGCGTGCGAAACCGCGGGCAGCAGCTAGATTTAATAAATAAAACATGATAAATTTTGGACACGCTTAAACAAAAATGAATTTTTCAGAGAAAGCACCGCTATAGACTGAAGAAAAGCACAGAATCAACAGAATGGACACTCTATGATACTATGCTTGAGTTCTACAAGAAATACTGTAGTGAAGAGCTGATAGCTATCGAGGCTGAGTCTCAACAATTGCTTTTTATGCCGGCATTGAAAGGGTTAAAGAGTAAGAAAGTGGAGTTAGATGATGAGGGGGAACATGAGTTTGTTTGTGAGTACAGCTTTCTTAAGGTTGATCGTTTCGCGTTGGCGCGAGTTTACATTTTTTTTGTGGTTATTTATTTTTTCTGTTTTTTACAAAAAATAAGACTAACGGAAAAGTAATTTGCCGCCATCGTAAACCATTTTCTACAAACCTATGATAAAACCAACTTCGATTCAATTGTGTTTTTGGAGCATTTCAGAAAATGCTCCACTGGTATTTACCAGTAAATTAAACTTAATTTTTCATAAGTTAATAGAATATGGTGTACAATTTGCGGCAAATTACTTTTCTGCTACTTTTATGCCTAGTAGAACGCAGAAAAAATTGGAAACCGCAATAAAACTAAATCTCGCGCCTACACGAAACGATCCACCTTAAGAATTTGAATGAGAAAACCAGAATTTGTTCTTGTCTAAAACAGTTTTTTTCTTAATTTTTCTTTCAGTTTTTTCTAGATAAAATTGACGTCATTTTGTTTTCAGGGTCCAAAAATACAACAGAAAGTTTTATACAAGTGAGACTTCAAAATGATTGGTTGTTCAAGGAAAAAAATCATGCATGGAAGTAAGAATTAATTCATATTTCTCCTAACTAATAACTTGCTAGCTGACTTTGCTGCTAGCGTTGCTGTTACTTATGTTGATTCTATTCTGAGTTCTAATTCACTAAACTTGATACTAATATTTTAATTTTCAGAGAATTTGTGTCGATTCTAAGAAACGATTACGGATTCCCGACCACTTTGTGTGCGCGGGAGGCCTGCAGAAAATGGGCTACTATCATTAGCGTAAGTTATTTCCTAAAATTGCACTCTGCTAAACTAATTAACTCTGCTAACCCGAATAAAAAAAATTCATTGGCTTTTCCTGCGGCGCACCTAAGGAAAATCCACCGGGGCGCAGAAGCGCCCCCTCCTGCAATCCAACCCGCAGGCCTAGCGTGGGGATTAATGGCATTACCCCGTAGATAAGAGCCTATAAAGTGCTTATCAAGGGAGGCCTACATCCAACAATGGACTGATAAAGTCTGTTGATGATGATACATTTTAACGGAAAGAGGGAACAAAATTCTGTGCTATCTATCAGTATCAGAAACTACCTATGATTCGATTTCCGCCCCGGGACAAAAATGTTCGTACGATCTGCAGATATTTGTTCCGGGTGACCTGTGTGTTTCTATGTATAATAATAAACCGCCAAGTGCGAGTCGACTCGCACACGAAGGGTTACACACCGTAAAAATATGGCAACTTTTTCAAAGAACATCAAATTTTCACTTGTTCGGAGACCCCTTTAAATTTTAATTTATTTTTTATTTTCAGTATTTGTTATTATTACAGTTTAAGTGTTGACACATTCACATTACACATATTTGTTATTATTATAGTTGAAGTGTTGACACATTAAACTTTCTATAAATAAGTAACACTTCTATAATTAAGTAACCTATTGTAGTTCAAGAGCCGTGACAAATTAAGAGCAAAAATAACCAAAAAAAAACACGAATGTTGTATGGGAGCCCCCTTTAATTTTGATATTTATTTTATTTTTATGATTTGTTGTTATAGCGGCAAGAAAAATACACATTCTCTGAAAATTTCAACTGTCTACCTCTTACGGTTTATGAGATATACGTGAGCGACGGACGGACGGACGGACAGCGGAGGCTTAGTAATAGGGTTCCGTTTTGACCCTTCGGGTACGGAACCCTAAAAAATATCTATCTATGTAGTGGATTGTTAAATAGGCATATCAGTTATCTAGTACCCATAACACAAGCTCTGTTTAGCTTGGGGCTAGATGATGATGTGTGGATTGTCCAGCATTATTATTATTAATCAAAATCTCCACAGGACTTCCAAAAAGCGAAAGCAACGAACAACACAGCATGGGTGTACTTCAATCTGTTCGACTTGTACTTAGGAGACGGTAAACTCAGCCTCAACCCGCTCGTCGATTGTAAGTACTCTGTAATAACATTTCAAGTGGAAATGCTATTGAAGGATGGCTATTTTAAACTTTGATGTAAAGTTATGAGAAAACAACAATACTTATTGAAGTACAGTCGGATGCAATAAGATGCAATAGGCAGTTTTATAAGGGTGAAGGCACATTGGAACGGAATGAAGATTTTGATAGGATATTAAATGGTATCACCACAACGTAAGGCACTCTTATCTACATATTAGAAGATAAAAGTCGGTGGCATTCGCTAGCATTCCGACACAGGCGCGCTACTTTTTTAATATGTAAGAAATGTGTGCTTTATGTTGTGAAGATAGAGTTCAATAGCTTATCAAAATCTTCAAAAATTCCCTTAAATTCCCTTTCAATGTGCCTTGAACCAAACATGTCACTATAGATCTTACTTGACTACCGCGCTCATTGCGCTGGTAAATAGCAAAGTTTTACATTTTGGCCAGCTACAACAGATATACCAAAATTTAGAAATGTTTTTACGATATTTCGCTATCCAACGTTCACGGTTGTATCAAAATTCATAACTAACTTCCTGCAACAGGGCAAGAAGAATGGGTGTTCAACTTGATTAGCGCAAGAACTGATTTGGAACATGTCTTTGAATACTCAAATAAGGATAGAAATGAAGGCTGGAGGTATGTATTATATTCATAGATAGATTAAGACAGAGAGCACTTTATTGTAAAACTTGGAATGTATTATGACTATAGTCTAATCATCCGAGCAAAAGAAAGAACGTAAACAAAGAATCAATGGTTCGCAAACGTTTTTTCGTAATATGGTATGAATTTTTGGATTTGCCTATATCTTTTTATTAGCAAGTATGCATTATTATCTTTACCTCTTTAAAAATTTCTTCTTTCACTGCATTTAAAATTTTGTCTATTGTTGGAGCTCATTTTTAAAATAAAATCCACTTTTCATCTTATTGAACTCATCCGACTGCTTATAAATGGAAAGCTGTGAGGGTGGTGGCGACGCCAGGCCGCCTGTGCGTTTATGTTCCTGTATTATTTTGTACATAAAGCTAAGTGAAAGAAAAAAATTAAAAGTATGCCACACGCATGTAAATTGGTACTTTTATTCTTCATTACAGTAAAAGCTCCTTATTCGCGATTTCGCTATTCGCGGGTAATAAAATTGCGACTCGTTTCCTGTATTCGCGGATAATTATTTTGCGAAGAGAAAATTACTAAGTTTTTTAAATCTTTGTCTAAGCCAGATAATAATTAGTAGGTATTGTTTAAAAACGAGTTACGTTATGTGATTAAATTGATTTTTAGTATGATTTTGAAACGTATCCCCTATATTCCTATACAAATTATCGTTCCGTATCCACGGTTTCTGTATTCTCGGCATATTTACGGAAAGTATACCCCGCGAATAAGGAGCTTTTACTGTATTATTTTAGTAGCGTTATAAATGCAGCGAAAGTTTGATTAACCTTGTATTTTTAGGTTCTTTTTAGTGTTTACATTGCATAGAGGCGGTGTCAATATAGAACATTCTATAGAGTACTTCGGTCCAGTCTAGGTTTCGTTCGTCCAAGGTGACTTGAAAGTTTGTTCTATAAACAACCTTTTTTTATGGTTTGTTTACGTTCTTTCTTTTGCTTGGGTGAATAGACTATAGGTAGGACATATTTGCGTTGCGCGAGGCTACAATGGATGCAGCTAGCGCAAGACTGTTGTAGATGGTATATGTACATACTTAGAGAGGTTTAATACCTAACGGTGGGTAAAATCTGGTGTCATCCACACCAGATTTTACCCACTAATATGAAAACTAGAATAGCGGAATTAGGTACAATTGGCCTACTTACAAGCTCCTCAATATTTCGAGATAGGTAGCAGATATCTTTACCTATATTTGATTACTTTTCTAGGTCCCACAAGTACATAGATATTTGTTTTTATTTAAGTCCACTTGCTAAGTCCTTACTTGAGTTATTTATTACGCTTTACTTTGGCAGGGAGGTCGAGAAAAGGTTGAGATGCATTGGCATACCGATGGATCACAGTTTGTTAGAGATTTCCGAGATTTGGTCCTATTTACGGAGGACTTTTAGGGTGAGTAGTAGCAGTAACAAAAAATCCTTCTATTTAAATAACTGCTCCGAGACAATAGAGTTCTTTGCTGTAAATCCGTGCTCTAAAATAACTGAACAACGAATGCGAAACATGCTGAACGTCATTGATAAGGTTCGCGCCAAATGAACCTTATCAATGACAGGGCGAGTTATTAACAAAACAAGCATTAGCAAAACACTTAAACATAAAGTTACTTTCGATTCCTACTAACTCATACGAAATCCTTTGTTCGTAACCATTTCGGTTTTCATGAAAACTAATTTTATATTTTAGTGGAAAAAGAAATTCAAAACCAAAGGTATACTGACCGAACAATGGCCGTACTACGAAGCAATGGAAAAATACACCCAAAAGCCTAAACCCAAAATAGAACGTCAAAAACGCACCAAACAAGAATACAACGATGAGAATGATTACAATGATAATGACGATTATGAGGATGATATGAAACTGTTTGATTTGAAACAGAAGTTAGGGTTGAAGCCAAAAGATGAGTTCGCGACTGATCTGTGTAGGGCGTGTGCAGAGTCGCAAGCCAGTGTCAATATATTTGCGCATACAGATGAAGATGGCACGACTTTGGCGACGAAACTTAAAGCCCTTGCTGGGATTGAGGTGGGTAATGGAAGGAATTTTAGTCAAAGACAGAAATATCTGAACAGGGTCAATATTAATATTATTAAACTTACGTGATCTGAACACATTATTATTTAACAGGTCGCGTTTATTTACAACAGGTTTACACACTGTCGTGGTCACGGGATTACTGGAGTAATGGAGCTACCGCCTCTGCGAAGCCCGGGCAGCATTATTTGAAACTACCCTTACTTGGTTTTCGAAACTAGGTGTAAATACCCGTTAAATAATACTAATAATAGGGTCAAAATTTCAAGTGTTTTAGACGCTTGTGTGTGTACTGTGATGCTGGTAACAGAGGCGTTATCGAGATTTGAATGTATCAATGTTCATCGATTTCTGTCGTTGTTTGCACATGACATTTAAAAATAATTTCGCTGTGGCCATATTCGTAACCACAATGTTACTTGGCACGGTCGTGTAAAGTTCAGTGTTTTATTTTGTTACAGGCTGACCAATCTGAAAACTTACCATCACAGATATGCTACAATTGCCTCCAAGAGTTGGAAAGTGCGTACAAATTCCGACGGAAATGTCAGAAAGCTGACAAACAGTTCCGAAGCGCAGAGAATAAAATCAAGTTGGAATATCAGATACCTGTCAATGAAGATGATTCTACCTTTGTAATGGACGATGATGTGGACAGAACAGATTTTGAAACCGATACAAATGACAAAGACATATCTATATTCAAGAAACAAATAATATCAGCAGTCAAAAAGGAGAAACCAGCTAAACGCAGAAGAAAAATCCGCAAATCAAGATACGACTACTGGAAAATTTGCGAAGTCTGCGGAAAGAATACCAAAAACCTAGTCAGTCACCTAGACACGCATAATATAGAGAAGAAATACTCCTGTGATGTTTGCGATAAGAAGTTCAAGTTCAAAAGCGGTCTCATCATACACAAGGCGATACACAATCCCACTCCACGGAAGACTTGCGAAGTTTGCGGAAAGACTTTTCACATCTTAGCCCAGTATAGAAAACACTTCGTGTACCACGCGAATGAAAGGAAATTTGAATGTGAAACGTGCGGGAAACGTTTCAACACATTGGATATCCTCCGAGTACACAATATGACGCATACAGACGAGAGACCGTTTACATGTTCAGAGTGTGGCAAGACCTTTAGGACCGCTGGGTGTGTGAGTCGGCATAAAAGGATAGTGCACAGAAGTGTTAAAAAATCTTAATAAATTATTTTCTTATTTGAGATTTATATATTTTTTTCACTCAATGCAATACCTATCTACCTCTACTACACTTTGAAATCCTATCAAAATTTCGCTCCCGACAAACTTGAACCCGCATCATTGCTTTAAACCGGCAGAGATCTAACTTGGTAATACATAAATGGAAGTAGGTACATAAGCGACATTAGTAGGCCAATCACGACGATTGTTCTCTAGGGTAGAATAGACCATAATGATATCGATTGCGTACATTATTGAAGTTGAGGAATTTCAAATAATTTACGTATTCGATGACAAAGTCACGTAATTTTTCTTTGTTCTACCCTAGACAACCATCCCCGTCCTACTGCTTTGGCTTGCTTATGCAAAGTAATCAAATCACTTTAAAAGCTACATAATTTTACCATAGACTAGCCGAGTGTTTATGAAATACATTTCTCAAAATAAAGTCCTAAAAAGTTCAATAATGTTTGAGTCAGGAAAATCGTCCTTCGTTTGTTGACTTGCTCTTCTGACCCAGCTGTTTATCTCTGTTTACTGCTGAGGTTAACTAACTTTATCTTTATTTATTACGCTTTGGACAGAGACGGATTTTCCGCGAACTTAATTGTTTAAGATATTCTTAACTCACCTAATTTAATCTTATGATAACGTACTCGTACTGTTAACAAAGAGTGTTGTAATAAACCGAAATATAAAGAGCAATGCTCTACAACAGAAGTGTTTATCACAAAAGAAATGTGCTGACACTACGTCCACTTTCAAATTTTCGTCATTTTAATAACTGGGATACTAGTTGTTCAGCTGCTTTTGATACATAGATATCAAGTGTTTCCCCCCCTTTAAGTATAACTTTACGTCCCTACTTAATATTTCTTGAGCAAAACGTACCTAGTATTATTTATAATGATGCTGTATGATTCGTGTGCGCATGTTCATTGACGAATAATATCCCAAAATAGTTACTTCGCGGTATTTTGAGAAAATATTAAGTTCCAACATCCGGCTACTTGAAACATTGTATTTCAAGGATCAAATGGAAAAAAAGTTTCCGAAAAAAGTTTGCTACAAGGAATTGCAGTTATGTTTCCTTTCTTAGCTTTTTTGCTTAAGGTGCCCTAAAAGTACAAATGTCTGGTATTGTTGTTGAAGATAAAGGTACAAGTCTGAGATGCCTGCAGCTGCAGTTTGCGGCCTGCGGTCCATCTTGGAATTGCACCTTAACTAAACAGCCAAAGCATATTGGAATGTTAAGTAGATAAGTACCTTTAATTATACAACGAATTCTTAAAAGCCACAAGCGCATCCAAACCTATTAAGCCGCTATTTGATTGCTTAAAATAAACGCATCTTTGTTTCAGAATTAGAAGTCTACAAAAGAAGGAAGAAATCCGGTCTATACAGTCCGGTCTACGAAGTTATTAATAGATTCGAGTCTTAGTTAAAAGTAAAAGGGGTAAAGCTCCAGTGACTAACGCACAATGCTACGAAAAACTAGTATGGTCTTAGTAGGGCAGGACGTAATATGAAATGGTGGCGCTTGGAAGCTGATATTCCTTACAGGGATAATTCTATTGCGGCATTGCGTTTGCACTAAGCACTACAAATGTATAGATTTGAAGTAAAGTCTCACAGTTGCTAACAAATTCGAAAGACGTCTAATGTTTTCGTATAACGTAAAACTCACGAGCACCTACAGTGGCGAACTGGCAGTATTTTTTTTATTTTACGGGTTCTATCAACTAACATTTTCATTGTTTAACCATCTATGAATCTTGAGATGTTGTAAGAATTAAAAAAATATCCTGAGAAGACTTCAAACATCCTAATTAAAAAAAACTCTTTCTCATCGCCTTCTTGTGCCCTTCAGTACTCACTCCTGGGCAAACGCCTTTGTTTATGCCATTAATATCGGTCCTAAGTACCGGTACAGCCACTTTTAAAATGTAACAACAGCTTACGACTTAGATCGCAAGCTCATCCATCCACCCGTGGCCGGCGGCGGGGCGCCGCCGGCGGCGCAGAGTTCATTAGTCAGTCAGTTCCACCATCAGTTTGCGTCCAGCCGTGCTCGCGAACGCACGTCCCTAAACTTTTAAATTAATCTCCTACGCATCACGGTTCGATCGGTACAGAAAGTCAAAAAGTGCTTCTTGTTTAATTTAAAAAAGAGCGCGATGGCGCTTGTCAGTATGGTAAGTTTTTTCTCTAATTAGTTTAGATGTTATGTGTTAATTGATTGAATTGAATATAATGTATTTTAATTAGATGTTCTGGAATGTGATATCTATATTAATTATGGACTAAAGATCTACGGGTTAGCATAACGGTTCCATTCTTATCGTAAAATTTATCTGGCTTTAGGTAGTTACAAATAAGTAACAAGTGTACATAAAATACACATTTTATTCTTAATGAATTCTTGAAAAGTTGGTATCTTAGTAGTATATCGGTTCCCATAATAGAAGCTCTGCTTATTTAAGGGCTAGAATTATGTTTTGTGAAATGTTTAACATTATTTACTGTGCTGAGATGAGTAGGTAGGTAAGCTTACGTAATTACCAAATAAAACAAAGGGATAAATAACATCGTTGTTATCTATTTTAACTCGCAGCTTGTTTCTCATCCATTGTAATCGGTTCGCATTATTCAATAAAAACTCCACGTCGGGTGCGTGCATCACAATAGATATTTTGTTTATTTAACAAAATATATTGTAACAACATAAAATAATCATTAACTACAAGCTACCTATTCAAATATACATGTCCAGAGAATTTAACATCTCGCGACATTTCCCCACACGCTAATTCCATATTTTACCACAGACAAGGACACTTTGCATTACTGTGTACCTACCGTATCTAATAGTCTAATATTCTCACGCATGTCAGAAATATAGGTCGCTAAATGTCACATCACCACAAAGCATCGAGTTTATTGCCCCAAGGTGCGCTTACGCATGTTTTCGCACCTTTCCTTGATGCATTTTCGCAAATGTTTTGTTATGTGGGTTTATTATGATCGAAGCCATGTGACCCGATATGATTTTGAGCACTAAATGTACAGTAATCTAAGTTCATATGGAACTCCATCCTCCTAAACAAGAATAGATATTCAAAATAATGCAATTATTGTGATATCTTTAAATATAAAAAAAGTCGTGTTAGTTACACTATTTTATAACTCAAGAACGGCTGAACGGATCTCGGTGAAATTTGGCAGCGAGGTAGATGGTATCCCGGGGCCGGACATAGGCAACCTTTTATTCCGGAAAAAAGTGTGCGAAGCCGCGGGCTGCAGCTAGTTATAAATAAATAATCATTGATTCATGACGCAGATAGCGCTCTACTAATGAGTTTTCCCACGTATCTATTGAACCTATGGCTATAGATTTCTGCAGGTTCATTATTACTATATGGTGACATGGAACACAAACCTGTTTTTTGTGAACCCGACGCACGCACTGCATCGGCGCCTGCGACATCGATCAATGAACTAAATTCACCTTCCGCATCGCATTCTGCTAATGATGCACCTAACTAACTACAGTTAGGTCGGCTAGACTTACAAGACTCCTAATAAAATGTTGGATTAACTACAAACTCTTCTTTTTAGGGCTAGATGATGCTGTGTGAATTCTAGTATTATTTACTAGTTCCTGTCCACGGCTTCAAACGCGGTGTTTTTATGGAAACGTTTGAAGGATATTTTAATTTCATGGGAACCGATTTATGGGAAAAAAGTCAAGTCTATATCTACGTTACTACCGGTCAATGACAACCTAAGTATTTTCAAAATAAGAGTGAATAAAAATCTATGAAAATTTCTGCCCGTTTTTTTCCGTAAAGTAGTTTTGGCGCGAAGAAGTAACAAACTCTATCCATCCTTACCTTTCGCATTTATAAAAATTACTAGTGTATAATTGGGACAAAAAAAAACATGATAAGGCTGCCTAAATGGCTTCAGGAAAACAGTGGGAAAACCCAAACACACAAAAATACAAAACTTCTTTATCGTATACAGTTAGTGCTAAAGTTTGTTTATTGCCGATCGATAGCCTTTGCCCGCTAAAACAATTTATACACCAGCCAGCTTGTATTAACTTAGCATAGCCTCTTACATGGGCTTGCTTGTCTTATATCGATTGACATGGCCGTGTTCATAAATCTCTTAGTAGTTCTATGTCTTACCTAACTAATGAATATCCCTTGCCATTATGAGCTTGCCTGGATCCCGGCCAAGGTCCGCTTTGTTTAGGAGTCCTTTCGCTTTGTTTGCAAACGTCATTGCTAATACTATTAGTTTTGCTAATTTTACCCTTTTGTTAACAATAAGGGAAGATTTACCATGGACTATACACCCATAAATTTTATCAACTTTCGCTCGTGGTAGAGCTTCCAAAAAACTCAAAGCTTTAGCCTATTTAAACATGTTTTACGGTAGTTATTTACCTTTCTTATACTAGATATTCTAGCACGGAACAGAGTTAGGTACTATTTTTGTTTTGTTTAATGTTTCGATTACAAAGTAGTAGTCTGTGGTAGGTACCAAAGAACCCACAAATACAAATGTAACAGTTAATTGATTGACCAATACAATCCCTTTAAACTTCGAATGTAGCTTTCACAAGTTAATTACAGAAGCCCTTCCATCGAGGTGGTGTGCGCATGATAAATGATTATTTTATTGGTCTATTGCTACATCCCGCAGTTCTAATTATCATTGAAAACGTGAATATGACCGGGTGCGTTTGACCTCTTGATTCCGAGTAACGAAAGGTCTCTGTAGGTCTTGATAAATTGGATTCTGACAGCTGTTTCTAATCTTTGCCCCTTGTGCGTAGGTATGCCCACATCTTGCCAATCGACAGTTTGTACCAACTTGACTTGACACAGTATTATTTTATTGGGTTAATTAATCATTGATCAGTCCGTTTGTGTTCGAATTGAATGCCGCATTCAATTCTTGAGCTCTATTGAGCTTAATGTTTATGTATTTGATTAGATTAGTTCAATAGGTATTGATTTATCGATCGTATTAAGCGTTTAGGCGTGCATTGATTTTTCTAAACTAACTACCGAAAAATGTATGCCGTAGAGAGTAGATAAGTAAATATTATTAATTTAATTAATTATATGTAAGGCGTCGTCACGTCATTTTAATGACTAGGTATCGAGATAAATGAACTATTTTATTTAACTTATCCTAGCGAGGGGTATGACCTATTAATACTACCTACTTAATACCTTCAGCGAGTGGGTTTGGTAAATTATTTATCACGCCATTGTCACGAACAATAAATGTTTTGCATTAAATGCGTGTAAGCTCCTAGAGTCACGATTTCAGTCATAAACTTATATCATTGTATATGCACATTATAAATGTATAGTCAATAGTCCTCGCCAGGTAAAAGAAGAACAATCCATTCTCACAGAACATCAAAAAATTATGTATTGTTTATTACTACTAGCCTTTGAAGTAAGACAAAGAGTGGCCAGACTGGCAGTCAATAGAAGAAAATGGAAAGAGAACTTTACTTTGAGGTACGACGTACCTCACTCTATGAGGTACGGTCTTTGGCCAGAACTGGTAGTCGATAGAGGTAAATGTAAAGAGAACTGTACTTTAAGGTACGACGTACCTCAAAGAGTGGCCAGAACTGGCAGTCAATAGAGGTAAATGGAAAGAGGGCGTACCTCAAAGAGTGGCCCGACTGGCCGTCAATAGAGGTAAATGGAAGGAGAACTTTACTTTGAGGTATGACTTACCTTAAAGAGTGGCCAGAACTGGCAGTCAATAAAGGTAAATGGAAAGAGAACTTTAACTTTAAGGTACGATGTACCTCAAAGAGACTTTTTCATGTGACTGTTTTTGTTGTTTATTAATATTAGGTCCTTACATATGAAATTGGCGTTTTGTATGGGAGGAACAAAAAGTCGAATATTTTTTAATATAATATATTTAATTAATCAAAGTATGAACCATTATTTTCTATGCACTTTTGCCATCTTATAGGTAGTTCATTGATCCCTTTACTAAAAAAACCAGTCGGACGGGAATCAATAAAATCTTTGAAGGCGATTTGGACTGCCCCATCGGAGTTGAATTTTTTCCCTTGCAAGAAGTTATCCAAATTTCGAAAAAAATGGTAATCTGTTGGAGCAAGGTCCGGGGAGTACGGAGGATGTCTTAGACTTTCCAATTGAAGCTCTTTTAATTTAGTAGCCGTCTGTTGCGCAGTGTGTGGTCTAGCGTTGTCGTGAAGCAGCAGTGGCGTGGAGCGATTGACCAGCCTAGGTTGTTTAGCCGCTAGCTTTTCCATCATGGTTTGCAATTGCTGACAATAGACATCAGCCGTAATAGTCTGGCCAGATTTGATAAAACTGTAATGAACAATACCGGCACTAGTCCACCAAACGCTTACAAGTAACTTTTTTGGGGTTAATTTTCGCTTGGGGCAGGATTTGGCTGGCTGACCAGGATCCAACCATTGCGCTGAGCGCTTCCGATTATCCTAAAGAACCCATTTTTCATCACAGGTAATGATTCGGTTTAAAATACCTTCATTATTGTGCCGGTTTAGTAATGTAACGCAGCAGTCGACGCGCGTTTGCCGGTTTGCTTCAGTCAATTCGTGAGGTACCCACCTTTCAAGCTTTTTAATCTTCCCAATTTGCTTCAAGTGAATTAAAACAGTTTTATCACTAACATCGCAGCCTGCAGCTAACTCGGACGTGGTTTGCGATGGATCCGCTTCCACAATAGCCTTCAACTCTTCATTATCAACTTGAGTCTCAGGCCGTCCACGGGGCTTGTTCTGCAGGTCAAAATTTCCAGAACGAAAACGTTGGAACCAAAAACGAACTGTGTTTTCTTTTGCAACACGACCGCCATACACATCATTCACCCTTCGAGTTGTTTCCGCAGCACTAGTGCCACGGCGGAACTCGTACTCGTAAATAATGCGATATTTTAAGTTTTCCATTTTGTAAAATGAGTGACGCAAACAGAAAAAAACAGAAGAAAAAAAACAAATGAATGACGATCATCGAAGCACAAATACATGAGTCTATAGCTGTATAAATTTGAATTTGGAATTCCTTACCAAAGAGGAGAAATTTGTGATTAAAGTGGCCAGTACGAAAAACGCCAATTTCATATGTAAGGACCTAATATATCAATAAACAACACCATAATAGTCAATACGCAGGTCAAAGATTCTTATACATACCACATCTTTGAGGCAAATAATCTAATTTTTGAATTTTTTTGTTTTAGAAAATTTGTTTAGTTGCTTTTGCAGTACTTTTATGGAGTCCACAATCAGAATGCCGGAACTACACGTGAGTACAAACACTTTTCCACACCCATATTTAGTTTCCATCATATTTTGTATGGTAACTAATAAATAAATTATGATTAAAAGGAATAATATTAGCCGACGGCAAAAGCCATTCCCAGTAGTTCCTTTTAGTAGTCAAAATCACTAATTTTGTTCATTTATGGGCTTCTGATTTGACTTGGACTAGCAATCTTTCATTTTTTATGTAATTTATTACAAATGTATGGAAACATATATTACCAATCCATGGATCCATTGGTTAAGCGTTATTATGCCCGTTGATAAGATAACCCTAGTTTATGTATTTTTATAGAAATCTTATTCTGTACTAGCTTCTGCCTGCGGCTTCGCACGCGTTTTTGAAATAAAAAGTCTGTTATTCCTGGTCCAAGTCTCTATGTGTGCAAAATTTCAGCTCAATCCATTCAGTAGTTTTGACGTTGTCTTCACACAAACATCTTGACAACAGCACAAACTTTCGCCTTTATATATTACTAAGATAATCCTCTATGAAGAAGCTCTACCATTTCATACGTTTTTGCCCGACTACCAAAGGAGGAGTGTTATTAAATTTCTAATCTAGACTAGCTTTCATTTAGTATCAGTAAAATACCAACACCGATATTATAAAGGCAGAAAGGGTTTTAGAGAATGTAATGAAATACGGAAACGAATTCACCTATAAACTCTATTTTCATGCATGTATTACAAAATGATGTCCCGAAACAGGTTTTATAACTTCCCCTTAAATACCGTACACGTTTTATGAGGTGGCGAGATGTCAATGAAAACTTCACGATTTCGAAACTGTACAGTCGGCAACAGAGATTATAAGAGAGCTTTTCGCTTACGGAATGACAAACTATTAGATAAATAGATAGATAGATCATTTATTCATTATAAATACGTTACATAATATGTATTATAAAAAATATCTATCTATGTAATGTATTGTATTAAGTTTATCAGTCATCTAGTACCCGTATCACAAGCTCTGCTTAGCTTGGGGCTAGATGATGCTGTGTGGATTGTCCAGCAGTATGAGTATTGTAACAGTTAGTAGTGTCCTATGTTAGGTTTATCCAAGTAGGTACTGGGCTGGTTTAAGTAGCGTCTATCAGCTGACTCTGCTATTACAAGTGTTACCAACCAACATATTTCTATAAATTTTTTGGATATTAACACTTTTTTTTTAACTTTTTCGGGAAAATAGTACCTTATCCCTCAGGAATGAATATGAGCCCACCACGTATCACTCTTTGCATAAAAGCAAAAAAAAACAGTTGAATTGAGAACCTCCTATTTTTTGAAGTTGGTAGATTATTTTTTTATGACGCCATGGTGTTGACTGTAGCACCCATAAAACTCTTAATTTATAGATTTTCTCCCCATAAAACTATTAACATGTTAATGCCTCTACACTCCCTTCTCACATTTCTAAATTGATATTTCGAGATTTAGAAATAGGTCTAGCCATGTTCCAGTGGTGACATTTAAAGCAAGTTTAGTTTGTCGTTACATTGTTAAGTTCAACATGGTTCAACATATATTTCAAGCAAACAAATATTTGAGTAAACATATCTCGAAAGTAGAGGCCGAACCTATTTGGTTAACCAGGTAGCTGGTTGCAAGACTAAATAAATTATCGTCCTGCCACCAATTAGACGATGATTACAACATCATCATCACCATCATCATCTCAGACCGCTCACCTTAGAGTAGATATATATCTACTCTAAGGTGAGCGGTCTGCAGCAGTGGGTGTCCAATACTTATTATTATATAATAATAAGTATTGGACACCCACTGCTGCGCGAGCTTAATCGGTCCCGTACGGGTCTCATCCAGTCTTATTAAGGCACTCTTAAATAAAAACGAGATAAGACTTTTTTTTTTAGGTCTCTACATATTTTTGTGATAGAGAGTGATAGTAATTTTATTGGATAATTTACCGACTGCTGATTGTGACAATAAAACAATTCGCCTTGCTGGTGTAGTGTAGGCCACCATCACTAGCACTCGTAAATCATCTATTACTTAAGATAAGCTTATCCAAATACTTAGTAATGCCCAAGCCCATGCATCTCTATTAAAACTGACCAAACTAATAAATCTGTTTATATTTAGGACTGATCGATGTATGGAAAAAGAACCGTGGTACCTTATGGCAGGAGCATTGATCTCTTTACGATTCTGCGGGTGTATAAAAGTGTATACACTTTTTACAATTTTGTTTTTCCTGACTTTTATGGCGAATAAAAGCGCCTCGGAAGCAGACAAACTCAGGGTGGTAACTAACACTTACTTTATTTATTTATTTAAAGAACATAAACATGTATTATAACTATTTATAACTAATTTAATATCTAATATGATTCTAATACATATGAATTTTTTTGCGTACATAATATTTGTTGTAGAGTGCGCGCGCAGAGAAATAAAATTTAAGAACTAAAAACTAAAGAAAGTAATATAAAAAAATAGCCCGCTTAAAGCTAAAACTATATCAGAAAGGTTACTAGATGTAGCTTACTGTAGGTTTATGCAAAAAAACCTTGCCTCTGCAAGACTTTAAGGCATTAACCCGCAAGAGGTTTCTTTTTCATTTTAACACGTTATTTTAGCAATTTCTTTGTTCTTCTTGAAGTATTTCACTATGGTATATTTATAGTTTTTTTTATTATGCCCATCTCATCCCACTGCTAAGCAAAAAGCTTTCCCCATAGATCTTCAATCATCACCATCTTTTACCATCTTTTCCGGTCTTCCACCACTCCGGAAAATAAATTATTTATTGGAGTATAAATAGATGAGCAAAGCACTGCACTTTTGAATTATTCTAAGAGCAGTCTAGCACCAGAAGTTGCACCTAATAATAAATGCGTGCCACTGTTCGTTTCGAGTTATTTCAGCCCATACTGTAGGTATAGTAGCTACAGGCACATTAGGTAGGTTAGTTGATTATGAGAGCGGATGTTATTAGTAAATCAAGTACTGAGTGTATAAAATACAGCACTATGCAGAAATTTTCCAGGAAACACCTATAAAGGTACCTTAATTAAATACAAACACAACAAGCTTGAGAAAGACTTAAACAGTCGAAGCCTAATTCACTAAAACGAGTAAAATATATTCTAGTCTAGATTCTATTCGGGATTTCATAAAGCTATGACGTTTATTTATTTATTTATGGCAATGCCAAAAAAACACATGATATAAGATGTTTATAGATATAGTGCAAAGATTGAGTATACCATAGAATGTTCGAGCCTTTGAAATAACAGAATCACATATCCCAAAATGGATTCGAAAATACAAATCTATAAGCTTCGTCGCCCACTATATTTTTTAAACTTGTTACAAAATATGAAGTCATGCTAACTGTAACCTTCTTATAACGCTACTCCGCCGCCCGCGAACATTTTGGCTTAAGGTAGGTACGTACCTACTAGGTTCTAAGTTCCTATCTCCTCGATCGGTCGACCCAACATTAGCATAAGTCTGGTAATGGATGACACAAACTTTAGCACCTTTTAAACCTGAAGTTCATATCATCACTACCCAGCCGTGGGTAGAATCTAGCTTAGACCATTGATCCATTTTTCCAATCTCTCTTTGCACAGAACTGGAACTCTTTAGCTCAGGCAAAATGGCGATTTCACACAAAATAAAAATCTAATCAACCCTCTGGATCCCATTGCTAGGCAGTAAATTTCTTCTCGCCTCCCTTACTTTCAGAAATCAAATCAGACAAGAATCGGAATCAATAACGTTTATTTCCCTAAGCTTATAATAAAACTTATTTCAAGTTTATTTTAAAACTAGATAGGTAATACCGTAATACTAATCAGCAAATAATAAAATAAGTGCCATTCGATTCAATCTTTACAACCAGTTTTAAATTTAAATATTTCACCAGGAACGAAGACATTCGCGACGCTCTAATCTCTGTGGTCCACCTTCTCCGGCTCTCGGAAGACAAACTAGAACGTCACGAGTTCAGAGAGAAAGCCCTAGGGGAACACGTCAAGAAGATGCTCAACACGCTGGATAAGAAGCATCGGGCGCTGGAGCCTATGAAAGGGATGATCTCGAGGATGGACGATCGGCTGTCCAATGTAGAGACTGTGCTTATGCAGGTAGTTATTTTTGAGGATTTATTTAGCTGATTGTATACTGAACTCATTCACTGCCCAGCCGTTGCGGAGCTACCCAGAAGCCCGCCTCCTGGGTCGCTCCGCAGCAGCTCTACCTGCTCGAATATATGCGGCAATGAGAGCTAAGCAAACAAGTCAATGGAGTCAATTCAGATGTAGCCATAACGAAACTAAAATAATTTGACAGGATTAATAATGTTTATATCCCTTTAATAATGTTTATATCCCTTTAATAATGTTTATATCCCTTTAATAATGCGATCGAAATAAAAAGGATAGTGTAATTTTTTGTGCTATCGAATTGGATTATTTTAATTTTCGGGACATCGGATCCGAATATGACATCAATGGGGCTGAAAATGTGTAAATAAAAGAAATTCAATATTTAACGCATTGTAATGATTTTTTCACTATTGTTGAAAACATCATTACAATGCGTTCAACGTGTAAAAATATTAATGTTGGTCCCGAATTTGTTTTTGTGAGACGTCAGTGAGTTAAAAACCTACATCACATTTCTCACCATCCCGTTCTTCCAATTTAATTTCTTATTTTTAAATCTCAATTTATCATTCACAGCAAACATAGAGTTTTACTGAATAATAACCACATCAGCAATTTTATTTTAACCAGAAATCTGCAGAAGAAAAAAGCACACAGAAGAAAACAAACGAAGCATTGGACAACATCCAGAAGTCTCTACAATCGTTAACAGCCACTGTGCAAGATATGAAGCCTAAACCGACAGAGATAGACAATAACCTGACTACGAATGAGGACTCTGTTGAGAGGAGATTAGACTCTACGGATGCGAAGATTGACGGCGTGATGAAAGAGATAGAGAAACTAAAGGATAATTTGAATACGGTGAGTTTTTGAAATTTATCAGGGTCAGGGTCATTTTATTGGAACATTTTTTTTTTTAATAATTTTTGATAGACCACTCCGCTTCATCTAGCCCCAATCATCGGACGAAGTGGGCATCGGGCCCCGAATACGAATTATTGTTTTTTTTTATTGTATAGGTAGGTAAGTATTTAACCTATAATAAAATACTAATTGGTAAAAATATATCACAAGGTCAAAATAATATTTTCTGCTGTTAAGGGGCATTGTCCAATCAAATATAAATAATAATAATGTCAATAGGTAGGTACGGTAGGTACCATAATACATTATGTCAAGGTAATAAAAAATTGCATGTCAATTTAGATTATACAGGTACTAGTAGTAAAACAATTGACAACCTGCAAACAGTAGCATAACGATGGTAAACAAAATGGGCAAAGTTCGAGTAGCCATTGCTCACTTGACAATTTCAAAGAAAACGCCCTCTTAGAAGCCAGTTTATGGAAAAATATTCCGCCGATAATATTCTCAGGTTCGGTGTTTTGGTTGCCATAACACAGGTTCTGCTTATTTTGCACCTAGGTTAGAGAATGTGATGTGTGGAATGACCAGCATTTTAATAACCCGTTACAGCTCAAGCATTGATGATGACTATTATTTCTAGGACGGCCTAAAGACCATGTGCCAAGCCATTCTCTCGACCGAAGAAGGCACACCCGACGCCCCCTTCGTAAAACACCTCACCGAGGCAGAGAAACTTCTCACCAAGTACGAGTTGAAGTTAAATGAGTACAACGGGACCAGAGGCACACCGACTGATATAGTGCAGCTCAGTGAAGTGGCGTTGGCTGATGAGGCCTGGCATAGCAAGATGACCGAGGGTAAGTTGAACCAACTAGAGACAACACAAAATAATTACAAACTACTTAGATAATTTAATTGTTTTGAAAAAAAAACTAAAAACTGATTTCGAATCCCTTAGTTTTAAACTGTTTTTTAAGTTTTGCTAATAAATATAAAATAAAAAATATATTAATCCCTCGGGAATAAAATTCTTATGGGACCATTTCGGAATCATTCTCTATACAACTGCATAAGAAGCATCCAAGTCGGTCCATAAATGACGGAGAAATCGAGGAACATTAGAAAAAAAAAATATACCTACAGCCGAACAAAGAACCTCCTTCTTTCGAAGCCGGTTTAAAACAAAATACTTAGGTATATATAAAACTAGTGCTCCCTAAATTAGGGCAGTAGAGGGAGCCACGGTTATACAGTTATTACAGTATTGACAAGAAATAATATGTCAATGGTCTTCCTATCTTTTTAAGGGTTTCGGTGCCAAAAACAAAAACCCTTCTGATGTCCTAGTAGCCGAATTTCTGCTACGGCGGACACTAGTACATGACATTAAAACCTCACCACGAATAATCAGGACAGGGGAGTGGTCAGGCAAAGGACCAACAACGGCTAAAAGTGCTTTCCAAGTCACAGGGCCAAACCCTTCTATTAACATTCTGTTCCGGATGTGTCAGACATTTTTCTCACGTATAGAGACCAAAACAATTATTTCTAGAGACCGTTTTTTTTATAAAATGGAAAAGTGAACAAAAAACAAATCATATTGCACCGAACATTACATTATGGGACCCTTGCCCATTTTATTCGTATAATTTATTGTTCTTTGCGCCTCTTTCAAATTATGTTCGTGACTTCATTTGTTTCAGACAACCTCTGTGGCGCAGCGGCTGAAGGTCCGCCTGCGACGCAGGAGGTTGCGGGTTCGATTCCCGCCTCTGGACAAATGTTTGTATGATCAGCAGATATTTGTTCCGGGTGATTTCGTCTATGTATTAAGTATATCAGTAATCTAGTAGGTACTTACTTACCCACGCTCTGCTTAAGGCGTTGTCCTAATAGAACGCGAATGCGCGAAGCGAGCGATGCGACCATCGCGTGTTCGCGCGACGTCAAAAACTGGGTGTCCTAATAGAACGCGAATAGGCGATTACGCGAATCTCGCTCGCGCGATTTGACGACGGGAGCGAGCGTGACCGTGGATTAGGGCAGTGGCACGGTCGATACCAACAATCATGGACGTCAGGCACGCAAAATTTGGGCCGCCAAGGCGAGAGGGGCGCGGGCGCGGTACCACGCCGACGTTTTCGCACGAATTTCAATTAGGACACCTATTCAAATTCAATATGTTTGATCGCGCGTTCGTACGAACTAAGTTCGCGCGAATAGAGTTTCAAACATTTGAGTCGCGCGACCGCGTCGTGCGATTGTCAGTTAGGACACCTATTAGAGTTAAATATGTTTGATCGCGCGTTCGTACGAGTAAAATTCGATAGAACTTACGATGACCGCGCATTCGCGTTCTATTAGGACAACGCCTAACACAAGCTCTGCTTAGCTTGTAACTAGAGGATGCTGTGTGAAGTGTCGAGCATTATTATTACCTATTATATTTTAATTTCATTCCAGAAATGGAGCGCCAAGGCAAGGAGATCACGAAAGTCCAGCGCCTGCTCTCGGACGCAGAAGGCCTGTGGAAGGACCTCCCAAGGGTCAATGACCTTCAACTGGCCACTAACAGGACTCTGGACGCTATCGTCAACGCTACTGAGCATGTCAAAGAGATTGAGAATGAGTGTAATGACTTTTATTTTAAGTTTTCTTATAAATAATATACAAACCAAAGAGTCATTATATCAAAAAGGAAAAAAGGAGTTATATATGACAAAATCAACAAGTACAAAATATATATTTATGTGGGTAATAGTTAGTTTTTGGCTATACAACCCCTGTCTGATTCTGATTACAATAAACTAGATAAAAGCATTGTAAAAATCCTCATAACCTTAACTCTAACTCAATAAAGCACAATTTCCTTTCCAGCGGTACAGAAAATATCTCTTAAACTGCGAGAGATGGGCGCCCGTCTCGAGACGACGAACAATGACATCCAAGCAAGCCTTACTCAAGGGAATACCCTCACCGAGCGAGCTTACAGCGACATCTCGCGGAGCTACGAGTCAATGAGGACTGAGGTAACATGTTATACAACGACATCCTAGCGAGCTTTACTCAGGGAATACCCTCACGGAGCGAGCTTACACCGACATCTCGCGGAGCTACGAGTCAATGAGGACTGAGGTAATATGTTATACAACGACATCCTAGCGAGCTTTACTCAGGGAATACCCTCACGGAGCGAGCTTACAGCGACATCTCGCGGAGCTACGAGTCAATGAGGACTGAGGTAACATGTTATACAACGACATCCTAGCGAGCTTTACTCAGGGAATACCCTCACGGAGCGAGCTTACAGCGACATCTCGCGGAGCTACGAGTCAATGAGGACTGAGGTAAGATGTTATACAACGACATCCAAGCGAGACTTACTCAGAGGAATACCCTCACGCAGCGAGCTTACAGCGACATCTCGCGGAGCTACTAGTCAATGAGGACTGAGGTAAGATTTTATGCCTACAACGACATCCAAGCGAGCCTAACTCATGGGAATACCATCACGGTGCGAGCTTACATCGACATCTTGCGGAGCTATGGGTCAATGAGGACAGAGGTAAGAAATTACCAAACATATAAGTAGGTAGGAGGCTCCCGCGCGCGATCAGAATGGGACGGAACCTTGTCAAAATAGTCATGTTTCTCATACAATCCGCGTGTTGTCAACATGGGGTGGACCTTGTCAATGTAAATTTCCGAGCGCTTTTGTTTCACTTCGGAATGCTATCTATCCCGTTCTGATAGCGCGTGATTACGAAACTAAAATGGAATTCCTGAATCTACACCGTTCGATAAGTTTTACGGGGCAAATCCCTCGGGAATAAAACTTTTATGGGACCACCCTTTCAAAGACAATAATTTTCAAAATCAATGCACAATAGACGGATTTATCAGTGAACGTACCAATAATAATAATACACCTTCTTTTTTTTACCCGACTGCGTTTGAAGTCGGTAATGATATTCCATTCTTCCCCCAGCTCCAATCGCTATCAAAGAGCGAGCAAGTGATGCTGCAAACAGCAGATAACGTGATGGCGACCAAGAAGCGCATAGACTACGGCGTGCAGCAGATCCTCATGCAGATCACTGACCTTGTACTTAGGCAGGGGAAGGTGCTCAATGGCACTTTTAATGATAGGTTAGTGGTTTGTATAAGGAATAAATAAATATAAAATTTACAAACTTCTTTGAGCATGCTGTGTATGCATGCAACATTATATCCTAGCTTCTGCCCGCGGCTTCGTTCGCGTTTTGATGGGATAAAAAGTAGCCTTTAAGTTATGTCAGGTCTAAACCTACATCTATGCAAATTTCAGCCCGGTCCGTTCAGTAGATGTGGCGTGAAGAAGTTACAAACATACCTACATCCAGGTAAACATGTTCTTGAGTGGAGACCGCGACTTAAAACTTAGAGCAGGACGCTTTCTGGACAGGTGGGACGACGGCCTGCGAAAGGCAGTTTCCAGCAAAGGACTAGCTAGCAGTCTGCTGGCAGATTCCAGCAATGGACTAGCCAGGAGTATTCTGGCAGATACCAGCAATGTCCTTAGTCTGATAATGAGGTTGGATATAGGCTTTTAGTCTTTCGCGGACCATCGTCAACCAGGCCAGAAAGCGTCCTACACTACGTTTTAAGCAGTCTGCTGGCAGATTCCGGACACGGTTGAAGACAGGTGGTTATGGTACTCATTGGGGAGGCATATGTCTAGCAGTGGACTAGCCTTAGGCTGATGATGACGTTGGATTTAGGCTTTTAGACTTATGTGCTATCCACCACAGTACTACGAGTCTTGTCCATTGCTGCTTAATGATTGCTTCATAATGAAATTTCAGACTAGACAAGATCGAGTCAACCGTGATGGACAACCAAGCCATCACGCTGGTCAACCTGAGCGCTAAGATCGAGACGGAGATGGCTCAGGTGTGGAGGCAGATCGGCATCATGCACGTGCAGCTCAGCGCCAACAAGGGAGCGCTGGATAAACTCAATGTAAGTAATTTATTGCTTCAGTCATAATGTGGTGGACAACCGGCCATCACGCTCGTGACTCTGAGCGCTAAGGAGACGATGTATCACTGACGACCTCTGTGGCGCAGGGAACGACGGTCCGCCTGCGACGCATAAGGTAGCGGGTTCGAATCCCGCCTCGTGACAAATGTTTGTACGATCTACAGATATTGGATATTGCTTTGTTTGGGACTAGATGATGCTGTGTGAATTGTCCAATATTATTTTATTATCAGGCATCTCTTCAGTCATACCATTTCTCCATAGACAATTTTATGACCTCTGTAAGGCAGTTGGCAAAGATTCTTCTGCGACAAAAAAATTGCGAGCGCAGCGGGCTACCACAAAAGTTAGCAGGTCACCCATATATTTATCAGAATAATTTTTGTTTCCTCAGAATATATCCGAAGAGTACGTAAACAGCAGTTCCATTAACATCGGAAAAGTAAAGGAAGATGTGAGTACTTACCCATTAGATAACAGTCAGTCAATTGGATAAGAATCACCATAGCAAAATTCTACGCAGACGGTTGGCACCATAAACTATAAAAACAAAAGTTAATAAAAAGCTATAAAATTTATTTTTTGTCACATTTATGGAGTCTCAATGATGAAAATTAATAAAAACAAAAACATTGAAGGTGTGGCCTCAAATAGGTAATTCAGGTTTCCATTCCAAGCAACACAGTCTTATTTATAATTTAAATATTTTTTCAATTTAACAAATAGATGAACTATTTGGAATGGAAATTGAATTAAGTTTAATCACAATATTTTTATTAATACAACAGGGTTAAATAAAAATAAATATTCCTACCACGAATTTTAAAACAGGCATAAAGTCGATCATGTATCAGGATAGCATAAACGATGGAGAGGTATTTCACTGTAGATTCACAGAGAGTCAAGATCACGGGTCGCGAAAACCTCTTCATTGTGCAGTCCTGGTACTTGGCCTTGGAGAAAAAACTATTCATAATACACATCCCACCAGCCAATCAACGTCAACTGCTAAACATAGCCCAAACCAGTGGGCTATGTTTAGCAATCAAAGACGACGTTGCTGCGCTTTTATAGGCTCATATTTAAAGTTCAAATAGCATCAACTTTTCCCAGGTTGCGAGTATCTCTGCCAAAATGGTGAACCTCGGCGATGACTTCAACTACGCTTTGGGCAAGCTGGCTCTCGTCACGCAAGAGTTCAAACACATCGCCTCTAGCATCTCGGACTCTCTCCAGGCCTTGAAGAACGGGGAGGCCACGCCAGAGGCTACAGGTATCTATGTCACCCTTTTTAGCTGCATTATGAAGGCAACCATACCGGCCGTGTGGTGCCGGCTTAGATTATGCAACACCACAACTTTTCCCGCGGTCGTAAGAGGCGATAAACGCTTTCACTGCCCAGTCTTGACGGTGCGACCTGCAGGAGGGCGCCCCAGGGCGCTGGTAGATGGGCATGTGCGTCGTCGTGGGCAATTAAAGTGTATTTGGGAAGAACAGATCGACACTATCAAATCGAAGTGAAATCCCTAACCCGCACGCTAAGCCTTGCCTAAAGGTTGCCTGGAAGCCGCCGATTGAGTGTGGCCGCCGATTGTGCCACACTAGTTAGTACTTTGTTCTTTTTTTATGAATTGATGGTGCAATATAGTAATAATCTATCTATCTTTCTGGCGTGGGAGTTATGGATTTGGCAACATAACCCCCTAATGATAAAAGCCAGTAAGACGCTTGTTATTTAACCATACTGGTAAAGTACATTACTTTGTGATAGGTAAATTAATCTCCGGAACTAATCGCCCGAATCTAAAATTATTTCAAGAATAGGTAGGTAGCTACAGGCTAGGAGCACTATGACCATAGTGCTCCTTTTTGTCCGTCATCACGTGAGTATTCTCCAAACCTCGAGATAAGAAGGCTGTCTTCTATATAATGAATATTTTCGTTTCCAGATGACGGCCCAGGACCTCACCTAATAACCAGTGAAGAAAAAACAAATTGAATGTAACTTTAAGCCAAATATGTAGAATTAGCTAATTAACAATAATACGTTTTTTCCGTGTAAAAATTAACTATGACGACTGAAAATTAGGTTTTTTAAGTGAATAAAACGCGTTTAATATTAACTTTTGCAAATATTTAATCTCTTTCATAATTGTGGATCTTTATATTTATATTGTACAAGTTATTATGATACATTATTTATCGTGTCAAATATTTCTGTTGCCACATTAGTGACATCAAAAACAATAATTATACAACTGATGAGGATTTTCTAGGAAATAGTGAATAGTTGAACTGTACAATCATACAATGGTATTAATTTTTTTAAATAACATACACACAATTATTTGTCTCGCTTTTTGGTTATTTTTATTTATAATTCAAAATACAACCTCATTTTCTATGTGCAATTAAGATTAAATATAACAAACGAACGATACATCTCAGCTAATTTATAATCAATAATAACTTTATAAAAACCTGTGCTTTTACTATTTAAACTTGTTACGTTTTTATAATTATTTAATTAAATACAATTTCATTTTTAAAAACTTTCAACATGTCTTACACAGACCAAATTAATCAGATGAATAGTAGGTACGTTATAAACAACCAATATGCAATAACATAATTTAGTATTCGTAAGTCTCGCAAAGATACAATGAATACGATAATTTTGAGGTTGAGGTCAAACAGATTCCTCTTAAAAGGTAAAACCTTAGACACATTCGTTGTAGTTGAACAGCCTAAATGGGACATTCGCTTTACAAGTACTAATATAACATCGCAGAACAAAAACTGAAAACAAACAACCATAGGAATGTAACGTCTATGCGAACCAGTCGCTATTTCTTGGGTACTTATCTACTTAGTAGGATAGTTTGTTATATAACATTAGGATTTTATTTGTGTATAACACAGGTGGTACATGAGCGATCATTCAACGACCCTCCTTGGCAGTGGCATTCCTAACACGCACACAAATAGCACTTGAACGTTTTTACATTACAAATTGTATGTACATGCACAATATCATTTATGCAAAAAATATTTACAAATTCTTAGTTTATTTGTTAAAAAGCACTTAGCCATCCCACAACCCGCATGGTTCAATCCAAATTAACAGACACAATAAAATTTACTCACAAAACAAACGTGAAATAATTACAAAAGAAAACAAGTAAAAGTTGATCGTTAAATGTAAAGCAAGAAGCAAAAAAACTAATCCAAAAGCTGACTTACATTGTAATGAAAGCCACTGAACTATAGAACATACACGAATGTTAACATACAACGTCTGAAATGTAAATACCCTACTGCCATATTTAATAATGTTTACAGCAAGGGCGAAAAATGCCTCGGAATTTTTATTGAGGGAATTTGTACGGTGAATGTAAGTTATGTCGTATGCTTTATGATTCAGCCGCGAAAAACTAAGTTTAAAAAGTTTTATTATGAACCGCACAACAAGCTCTATGTGAAGTAACGCTAGATATGAGCCAAACCGTATGACAACTACACTTTACAATGCGGTACATTCCAACCGACGCAACTCGACCATCCGTAGAGAGGGTTTACACCTGCAGTAGGTACTTGAAAACGTGTACATGGACTATAAAAGTCTAGAGCAGCGCAGTAAAAGACTAACTCGAGGTTGTTCGAGTTGAGTCGGCTGAAATGTCAGTAAAAAGGAGGCGCGAACGCGAGCGCGCTTGTGCGTGACGCCTGCCCCTCGGCGGCTCCTGTCTACACCACTATTTACCCTAACGCCAACGGTACCCTACTATTTAAATATTTATAAACTCCTAACTAGGTAAGTCTCGAGTGTAAAATTGTGCCACAAGCGATCTCGACGGGACAGAAAGCCGAACGCAACGTAAGACCGTGAAAGGCGCGCGGCGGCCGCTGCATACCAAACAGTTGAATGGAATGCTATTATGGGATAAATATAGTAAATTCCTGTAGAATACAGGGTTTTTAACCCTGTTTAATTTAGATGACTCATATAAAACACCCGTTAATGATTATACCGTTCGATATAACTACTATTATTGAATATACTTACTCGAATATAATTGTTTATTTGTGAGCGAGCCCCTATCTCGATACATTACATAAGTTTACGTCGTGGGCGGATAAGGTGGTGTCTGTTCTGTACCTACCTAACACCGCTCACCAGAAATTCCCAAACTACGAATCGTTCTTATTTGATGGAGCTTACACAGGAAGACATAATCTAATCGTACGCGGTTACAATATTGCGTCAAATTAACCTATTACGTTCTGTTAATTATTGCATTCTGTTTATCTCTCGATATAAAAAATAGTTAGTAGACGCTACGTTAAAAAGCACTAACTGAATGGAGAGTAATCTTGCCTGAAGGCTCCGCAAAGTAACTTGTGACCACCCCATGAATCCGAGGCACTTACATGATCTTACAGTAATGATATACAACTACAAACTAGTGGTGCATTTCGCTCCTTGTATCCCGAAGGACCCGTTGATACAACGGGCGCGACCCATTTAAAGCTATGGACATATTTCTCTTCCTAACCGCCCTCAAACCCTAACACGAAGATTAAGGGAGCTATCGTAGATGTACAAAGTTCTTAACTATATAAACCTACTTTCAGCTCTTAAAACTTACACCAACAGTCCGTTAACCGGTGCGATTACATACAAAATTTGTGTAGTAAATGAGTGTCCGAATCATAAAAACATCTAATGTGCCGTTCATGTAAAAAATATACGTGAATCCCGGTGAACATTGAAAAATCGAACAAGTGCGTAGTGAAAATAGTTGCTCCATTCCATCTGATACCATAACCGCCCTTATCTTAGGAATATAATGGTAAACTGGGCCTGTAAGTCGCCCAAAGCGGAATATCGTCACGCGTAAGTGATCTATGTACAATCGAGTCGCGATAACTAAAACAACATTAGGTATAATTTAAGTATACTTTAAAACCGTCGTACATATACGTATGTAGGTACATTGAACGGGCTCGGTTATTACCGAACGTATCAATAGGGCTGGATCGCGCGGCACCTCCGCTCGAGGCGACCTCGACAAATGTATTTCAATTCCTATAAAAGCTATAATACAGAAGGATCAAGATTTTATGCGTAAACGAACGGCAGTTATTTCGAATCTTGTAGAAAACGAGGCAATCGGTAGTAAGGTGACATCACTCGACGTCGAATTGAGTACTTGAAACAGAATGGGGTTGTTTGTTGATGCGACCATTAGCGGCGATTACACCCACCCATAACGACCGGCCGTTTCATGTGCAATTTCAGTTGTCCTTGTGCCGGATCCTCGCTTAACGTATAAATTAGGAAGTGCCGCGCGACACGTTACAAAATATTAATCTTATGTACATATTGTCGCTCGAAGATAAGAGTAGAACTAACATCTATGCTAGGCTGGTACCACATTGTCATAGAGGTCTCCATGCATACGCTAAACATACTGAATAACTTCAGGACTCAGGTACCTTTCTAAATAGATCTCCACGGAGGTAAGGGCTCTCACACATCGAACGCGCTAACGCGGGACGGTTGCGTTCAAATTCGGTTCTACCTCTATTGAACTAGTTTTAGCTGTCATTACTAGAAGACTCACAAATAATGTTCAAAATGGACCATTCTTTAGAATCATTCTAGGACTAGTTTCAGAGATAAGTTGGAGTGTCTTTACGGTTTTGCAGCTGGTCCCATATTCACAGTCGGTGTGTGAAAGCCTTTATTCATAATTCACACAAACACTACCTAAGCATCCAGGCACGGATTCAGTGTAAGGCTGCGGGCGAAGAATATAACCCGCTAAAATAAACTTACGAAGCTATTCTAAATTTAATTGGTGTTGTATAAAATTGGGTTTGCTTTCTACAATCAATACTGAGGACCTGTGGAATCATAGTTATTGGTAACTTTGTAAGCACAATTAAATAATTATGGACTGCCTAACTAAACTGGCTTCAAGGTTTCATTATGTGTTGTGGTTGGTCGAGGTTGGTATGGACAAAATCCTCAACATTATTGACCCGCGAAAGCCTTGATCTGCACTACATACTTTCTAGGACAATGTAATACGCCTTCGTGGGTACAAAAGGCGGGGGTTTACCTCCGCGTACTCTTAGAGGAGGGGCGCGAGTGAGAGTGCGTGTGGGGGGTCGCGCCCCCCCCCCTGTCCTAACTGGAGCACGACGCTGCAGAGACGGGCGACAGGGGGGAGTCGCGGGGGCAGCCTGAAAGTGTTACTACGATCTGAAACAAACAAAACATTTAGTTTAGCTTGTTGATTGTTTATTTATTTTAAGCCCTCATAATAGACAACATTAGAAAAAGTATAGATCTTATTAACTAATTCTATGGTAAAGCAATAAGGCCTCCAATTGCATTACCTTTCTAAAGAATACCAAATTTAATTAAATAACAAATTTTTTATTAGGCTACGTAATCAATCAAGCATTATCTATCTCTCAATCAATGCTTGCATTATTGTCAAAGTCCCCTGTTGATATAAAGATACAAAAATTAGCAACTCATTTTAGGGCATTGAATGGAGCGCTCTTTCATTGCCATGAGTGCAATGATCAGTGGGTTCTCAAGGTACAAGTCTTTATAAAGAAACGTTGATAATACCATGCATTGGAGTAGGCTTTGCTTCTTTTCAAGGACAGTAACATGCAAGATCAGCTGACCACTTTTCAAAACTCTTAGTTATAATTGTATAAGATGTTGTTTGTAGCATGCAAGCTTGCATGTCATACAGTTGAGGCTAACCTGAGAATGCCAGAGAAAATATACAGCAACAAAACATTATTGCAATAACTAAATGGTCTACCACTAGCATCACACAAATATATCGAGATATATGTATTTCTGTGAAGCATTTTTTATTTCTTAGGGAAGATGCTTTAGGTTTCTATAATAATCTTCTTTTTTAATTAGCTATTATTGACCCACTGCTGGGGGCAAAGGCCTTCCTTTTCACCTTCAAGCTTCTTATTTAGTTATTAGCCGTATTTATTTACCTTTCGGCTGCCTGCATGGTTTCGATGTTCACATAACCAGACACCTTGCCATGTTCCTAGGTTGAGTTTGCCGTCTGTGATTGGTATTGTCAGTGAGGAGCCCAAAAAGCAGGCTTTCACATGTGCTGGCTGTAGGGATAAAACAAAGTATTATTATTTTATCAATATCTGTGCCTGATTACTTAGATTCCATCCCATGGTATTTGCAGTTTCATTTGGTCATATTAGCCCAGCCGCGACGGCCGCGGTAGTCAGAGCGGTCGAGACGTAAGAATCGACCCCACAAACTCAGTCGGTGGATGTGATAAGAGGGGACTAAAGGGAAATCTACCAGAGGAAGCGCAGCAGCTTTATGTGTACTTTAAGATCTCTACTGCGATCACTAATCTGCTTGCCGAGCATGGTGAGATTATGGCAGAGCCCCCTTGTTTGAGGGAGGTACATTTAGCAGTGGATGTTTGAGTGCTGATCAATATGGGTTTGTTTGTATCAATCCTTACTAATATTATACATTTGAAAGTAAGTCTGTCTGTCTTGCTAATTTTTCACACCTAAACTGCTGAACGGATCTCAGTGAAATTTGGCAGGAAGGTAGATGATATCCTGGGGATGGACACAGGCTACGTTTTATCCAGGAAAAAGCGTGCGAAGCCGCGGGCAGCAGCTGTTTATGTATAAATCAATCAACCCATACTAATTATTATAAAATCGAAAGTAACTCTGTCAGTAGGTACAGACATACAGAGTTATTTTCGAATTTATAATATTAGTTAAGGTAACAGAAAGCTCTTATCATTTCGCGCCTAAACAGCTGAATGAGTCTCAATTAAATTTGGCAGAGATGTAAATGGTATTCCAAGGAGGGACATAGGTTACTTAAAAAGGGTGTGTGAAGCCGCGGGCAGCAGCTAGTCATCCATAAAGCATACTGCTGCATAGGTTTATCCACCATATCAATTTTGGAGTTCAAAAATCATTGTAAACATTACTACATCTTACTTATCATTATCAACTTTCTGGCTTATCAGAAAAAACATAATTCACCTTTTGACATCTCAATCAAGTTCAATAATTTAATAAGTACTTGCATCGGTAACTCAATGCATGAAAACTACACAATACTACATAATATGTAGCTGTTTCAATAGTTCATTGATAAAATTAAAGCAATATGCCAAATTCCACAACAGATAGGCATCAGAATGCAAAATTCATAATGAATTGCACCATGCTGCAATGTTAATGTTGGCTAAAGACAAGGTGTTGTTTCCATATGTAAATAAATGCCAACCTCAAGTAATTGTCATGCATAATTATGTTAATTAGGATTTGTAAGTAACCAGTATGTATAAATGAGTATTGTTGTATTTGATTCAAGACATTTACTTCATGTAGTTGTTGCTAATTATAAATACTACTCTGTTTTTGCATGAAACCTACAAGAGTTTGTAATACTACGGCAGTAATAGCACAGAACACCAATTTAACATTATTCTTGACTTGACTTTTTTGTTAATGGCAATGTGTGACTGGTTTATCACTTTTCTGCCAGTGTCTAAATCTCATTGGTGTTTTTCATAATTTACCACTCTTATTATTATTATAACCTCACCTCCATTCCATGACTACATTATTCTTTGGCTGCTGCTTATTATAAGTACTAGCCAAAAGGAAAGTAAACAAAACAAATGACTGCTGTAGGAATAGATGTTTCCTTAATCACAGTCATTGTTAGCGATTTTGAAATGTAAAATCTTATAATTTGAACTCTGCACTTACCATGTCATCTGGGCCTTCGCACGAGTGGCGGTAAGGGAGGCCTTCAGGTACGATTTTATTGAGCATCATCTCCATATCGTCTCTGACATCAGGGTCCCAACTTTCGTTGAGTGCTAGGCTTGCAGACGTGTGCAGAACTGAAAACAACATTCACTGATCAGCTGGTCCGCTCGCATCGCGTAAACTCTACGACACAAGCACTACTCATCCACTCTTATCACTGCACGGCCTAGATAACTGATAACCGCGCCAGATTATCTAGGGCAAATATGACAAACGGAGGTGCAACATCGGCGGCGGCAAGTCCAGGGAATACTCACTCTGGATGTGGCAGAGGCCGACCGCGAACTGCGAGAGCTCCGGCACCTGCTTGAGGATCTCCTCGGTGACGAGATGCACGCCCCGGTGTTGCGGCCTCAAGTTCAGTTTCCGTTGAAACCACGCGGATCCGATCTGAATTCCTCGATTCGAAGCCATGTTTAATTTTTATAAACGCTACAGAGTGACCGCAAGAACACAAACAATCTTACACAACATCACTTAGAACAGCCTTTACGATAATTAAACCACAATTATCATAAAAGATTCATCTTCGATCTTTGAATAGTAATAAATACGGAGGTTAGACGACGGATTCGACACCCTATTTTCTGCGGGAAAGTGAAACAGAACATGAAAGAAAAGAAAGAGACAAATGAACAGTGTTGCCAGAGCATAAACATAAGATTTACTTCTGTCACCAGCCTGTCACTTTTCACTTTCATTGCTAATTCTTTCCGGGAATACTTTGATTTAAGTCATGAGTACGCTAAAATTTGATAGATTTTACACGAATTTCATTTTATGGATTGTTAGATCATAGATGGTTTCAGACATGAAGTTACCTATCGAATTTTAATAATCAAGGCCATTTTCGGAGTAGTTCGTTTTCGCTTCACTTATTTTTATTTACAGCTACACCAACTTGTAATATGGCGGCAAATTCAAATTCTGCTCGTACACGGGAGTATCGTGGTATCTCCGTCAAATCGTCTATTTCATAATGTTTTATATCCTGAGAGACCTTAGATTATATAAATTGTAATAAAAGCAATAAAACAACTTATTAGCACCAAGTTATAATATGCCACCAGCCAATCACCTTGTAAGAATTAATTCGTAGGAGTGCCTCCTACCCAGGGGGTGTAGAGCATACCTACCTAATGGGTGCGGCGAAACCACTCCTTGAAAAAGGAAAATTAGTTTTCACTTTACCTGAATTCAGCCAGGTCGTGTATTAGCTTGTCCTAGTTAGCGTGTTATTACTCGTTAATTGATTAAAACCATGGATCCTCTTATGGATGTGTTAAAAAACTACGAAGAGCCGGAGTGGTTGGAAAAACCTATTGTGGCCGATATCCGCCTGTGGCAGATTATGTTCATTTGTATGGCTGGCATGACAACGTTGAGTAAGTAAAGTTGGTACTAGTTAACTCGTGAGAATACATCACTGCAATAGTTAGACCAAGCGTCGCCGCCGTGTCTGCTTAGGTACTATTAGATTGTTCTGCAATTTCTAATTCTTATCGCGAAAGATCGTAGGTACAGAATGAAGTTAGGATCTCTTATGCTGGTTATGCAGGTACCTAACCACTAAAGGTGCTTTATTGCAGCTGCAGCAGCTACTGTTTAATAGGTGACTCCTGATAGGCACAAGCCGGCCTACAAGCCGTGGTGTTACCGGCGCGCGGCGTAAGAATCAACTCTTACAATACAACTCAACCCATAGATGTCGTAGGAGTCGATTTAGGGAACCTACCAGAGGAACGGCAGCCGCTTCCGCAGGTTTATTTTTAACACCTCAACTGCGATCATCAATCCGCCTGCAAAACCCTCCTTGTGAGGCACGTTCCGCTGTGGACGGACCTACGCCTGCTGAGGAGGGTAGAGGCCCTCCTCATCACGCATACGTCCACTGCCGTTGCTTAACCAAAGCCTCATTTCTAGTTGTGATGGTCTGCTGCTGCTTCCGTTTCCGCATCCCGCGCACAAAGCAGCAGATAGAGGCGGATTACCAGCGGCGGAAGATCACCAGCAAGTTCCGACAGGAGCTCGAGACGATACAGGATGCGAAGATGGACGATATGTCGCTCAAAGATGGTACCTAGCTGCTAACTTAACGCATTCACTGCCGGACATCTGCGTTTTGGGCTATGAAAGTGTAAAACTTAATTTTTCTTACCTATACACTCACTTTTACTTCGGTATGTACCACTATCCATATTACCTCTATAAACGCGAAATTATTTTTTTTTTATTTTTTTTCTTTTGTCTATTAACTTTTCACGCCTGAACGGATCTTAATTAATATTGGCAGGGAGGTAAACGGTAGGTATCCCGGGGACGGACATATGCGGAAAGCGCGTGTGAAGCCGGGGGCAGAAGCTTGTTCTACTATAGTTAAATGGCTGATATAATTCTATGGCTTTGTTTGTGTTAAAGATAGTCATTTGTTTCATATAAACGACACCAGATCTAATTGACAAGTTTCTCTTTTGTTTGTACAGTCAGCGAAACTAGATATCTTTCTAATATAAGTATCAAGATCTCGAAAGTGGGAATTAAAATGTCTACCAAAAGCACCTACTCCACCACTTGACTATTTTATTACTTCTATTGTTTTAGAATCTAAATTCAACAATGTACCACATCCTCATACCACTCTATTTGCACACAACTGATAAGATAATGCATTTCACATCACTAGGTTACTTTAAATCAGTTTATAATTCACCAGCACTGGATCTACTGCACGAAAAGTCAAGTCCAATGGATAACCAGCCCGAATCGCAGCCTAGCTCCATCATGTCTCCGCAACAAAGTAAGTAGAAGCCAATGTTCGTCATCATCCACGACCTCCATAATTTAACATTCACAGATTTAAGTGTCTATTTGCATATGATTTTCCCGAGATTTCAGCTGGTGTACACTGCCGTGTAAATAGCACGATAAATACCCGTAAATTATTTGTGGGCGTCATTTAATAAAGGCTTGAAGTAGAAGACAGATGTTGTGTCGACTTGCCGACTCTACATAACGCGGGTTAAGAACCGGAAGATCGATGGTTTCATCATCATCATATCAGTCCACACACCTCTACTGTTGGACATAGCCTCTCCCACACTACGCCACAAATAGCGGTCCTGAACCACCTCCAATCGACTCCCTGTGACCGCTACATTGTCGTCGGTCCATCGAGTGGATGGTCTCCATGTGGCGGGTGAGTATACCTAATGTACATGTTTCAGGTTCCCTAGACGCCTCCTTTCAGCCGGAAAGCGGCCAAAAGCCAGAGCCCCAGGTGTCAGGCGGACTGAGTTTCGTGAAGTTCGCATCCAAAGTGGCCACGCTGTCCAAACTCGGCGCGCCCAAGTCACCCACCTCGCCTTCACCGTCGGGGAATAAGATGGATTTCTAGACAATGTTTTTACATTTCAGGCATCTATTTTGTTCTCAAAAAGCTAAGCCGAAATTTACTACGCGGTTTTCCTTCAACTTACGAGCATCTATAATTAGCTTAAATCGAGACGAAGAGCTATATTGACCACCAACCGACACAAATGAGTAGCCCTTTGGTTACCCAACTTAGGGCTACTCATTGTGTCGTTGTAAGGATTTTTAGAAATGCACTGTTTGTCAAGATACTTAGTTAGGTATTAGATTGACAGTATCAATCTATTCTCAACCACGTAGAATAATAGTGATTGTGAAGTGTATGGGCATTTATAATAAGACTTATCATAATTATCAAAATACAAACACACACATAGTACAAACTTGTGTACTATTATAATATATAGATATAATAAACGATAACACAAGTTGCAGTAAGTTTTCTTTAATCTAGAAAATAAAAAATAGTGTATAAACGGATTTTAAATCATAAGATTAATTACATATTCACAAATAACTTCCGTAATCTGCAGTTTCCATCATCCCGCATTAAAAACTGACATTAAAAACAATTATCCAATGAATGCAATAACTTTAGAGCAACATTTAACTTACATTATAAATACATAAATAATACATCTTGCAAATAAAATTACATAATTTCAAGTTAGCTATATTTTTTAAATTATTAGTTAAATTGTCCCTACAGATTGTACCTCGTGTGTTCATAAGTCTTGAGACACAGTAAAACTAAAATATTTTTGGAGCTAAGTTGAGTATTCATTTATTGGATATTAAAATTAAAACTACTGACATCTAGATCTGTATTTAAAAATAAATCATTCAAAATGGCCGCCTTTGCATTCAATGCAGGCCTTCAAACGCGTGCGCCATTCATCTATGGCGGCACGAATCTTTTCAATGGGAATCCGTTTCGATTCTTTAATAAGGGCTCGCTTGAGAGAATCCAGGTTTGGGTGAGACTTTCTGCATGCCCTCAGCTCCAATTCCGTCCATAAAGAATAATCCAAAGGATTCAAGTCAGGGCTTGACGAGGGCCAATCTTCGCTCCGAATGAAGCCTGGCAAATTGGCCTCCAGCCAACGTTGGGTAGTCTTAGCTTTATGGGAGGGAGCAGAGTCCTGTTGGAAAACCCAGTATTTTTCAGCGAATAGCGTATCATTTAATGGTTTAACCACCGCTTCCAATATGTCGGTTTGGTAATTTTGTGCCTTCACCTTGACGCCTTGCTGGCAAAAATGAAGCGAAGTGACCCCCTCGTAGGAAACACCCCACCAAACCATCACACTTGCTGGATGATGAGTGCGCTGGACATTGCGTACAGATGGCTGGACGTCCTTTGAACTTCTGGCGTAAACCTTATTGTTCTGCCGGTTAAACTTTTCTTCCACCGTGAAGATCTTTTCATCGGTAAACAGGATATTTTTTGGATCGTGTCTCTTCAATAGGTTCCGACATCGTTCCAGTCGCAATTTACGAAGACGCTCGTTTAAATAATGCACTTTCCTTCGACTGTAGGCCTTTAGTTTAAGATCATATTTAAGTATCCTGTTCACCGATATTCGCGAAATGTTGGTCTGCAGAGCTAATTTCTTTTGAGTCCGGCAAGGGTTGCGACGAATTCGCTCTCTGATTACTTTGATGTTAGCGGGCGTCCTTACAGACCGCGGGCGGCCACATCTTCCACGGTCTTCTAAAGAGCCGGTCTCCTTGTACCTCTTTATGGTATAATACACAAAGTTCCGACTACATCCCAAACTTTGGATTTCACTAAAAACTTGCATTGGTTTTTTTCCTGCTTGAAACAGTGAAATTGCAGTCGCACGCAAATCTTTTATTGGCGCCATATTTTCACGGAGAATGAAACAAATATTCAAATGTATATTTTTTCTGATTCAAAACATTCGAAATTTAAAATTTTAAAAGTTTAAAAAAGGTTGCATGAATTACTTTCTTTTTAAAATAATTAAATAAGTTCGTCTCAAAACTTATGAACACACGAGGTATAACTAACCTTTCAACGCTTTTTAAAATGTTGCTTTCTGAATCTGGCATGACTTTAAAACCGTTCTTCACGTGTATTTGACTTACGCGATTACTTACTAGACCCATCTTCGAACCGTACAATTTTCCTAGCCAACTTCAGTCCATGACTCTACTTCTCTGAACTTTTTCACCGAACTCGGTAATTAACGTATCTTACCTCTAATAATGTCCATTTGTATATTTCAATACATAATTGCTTTGATAAAACTTGCCAAATCAGCTTTTGTTCCGAATTTGAGTAAACTTATTTTTGGTGTTCTTATAGTGCTCAACTGAGGACATGCTATGAATAACAAAGAAAATTTTACTAAAACTTTCCAAATCGTACTAATTTATTAAACTTTAAATGAAATTTGGAATTGGGATATTTGCATTGCTCTTAAATATTAGATAGGTACGTAATGTTCTAATCTAGCGACTCTATCGCAAACGGCGGACCTGTCGTCTGGGCCCGTACTCGTAAAAACGAAAATCGAAGTTTCTATTTAGTTTTCGAGCAAATGCTATATTACGTAGGTTACATAAAAGTAAGTTTTGCACGAAAACAAATCAGAAACTTCGATTAACGTGTAACCCTCAGATCGGGCCCGCTCGATTATTGACCTTACAATCCGAATAAACAATTATGAAAAAAAAGCGCGCTAAAGAAGCAGCATAGCAGCCGCAATCATTTGTCGAATCGTTCCGGTGATAATCGAGGGAGCCCGAATCATCGCAGTGGCAACGCCGCGAACTCAATTCAACTGTCGTAACTATGACCATTACGATTAAATCCATTCCCCTCTGCGGACACTATTGGGGAATATTATACACTTTTACTTACACATAATTGAATCAGACCTACCTAAAACGTAAACGTGAATTATTGTTCGTATCGTATTGCTATAGAGAACTAAAATAGAAGTGGCGACGTAAAATTAGTTTATTGCTGCGTTTATTGGATAATATAAATTCTTATTTTGTGCATAATACCTGTATTATCGGCGATTTACATTTTTACAGTGAAGCCGAAACAGTTACTACATCTAGGGTACATTTTATTAACATTTATCCAATTTGAAGATTGGTAATTTCATAACTGAAATGACGGACAATCCATTCGGACGCCATTTTGTCATGGTATTTTCCGGAATGACGTCTTGTTGTTTAATTGAAACTGGGGTAATTTTGTTTCGCTTGAATATAACAACAAAAACGACCAATTTCAAGAAATAACTCAAGTTACAACACAGTTATGTCTGGATGAACACTAAGGCGAATGGTTGAGCACGTGCTACAATAGGAACCCGGGTGTTTGTGCCGCCATAAATAGAACTCTCATACATTAATAATAAAGCATAATTTTGTTATAACAAGTATGTACTACGGCAACATTATTGACTTTACGCTAGGCTTCGCAGACTCGACAATAAATATAATATAAATACAATGTGCACCCATGCTACTGAAAATGTTCACCGGCAGTTGATTTACTGAGCATAATTGAATATATTTTGGCATTCAATGTTATAATTGGCATCAGGTTACTGTCGTGAATAAGTCGTAAGTACTTTGTGACGATGATTTGCTGAAGTGGGTTATGTTGCTAAATAAATACCAAATGACATTTTGAATACATGATATATGTACGTTACGTACGCACATTGATTTTTATCCTGGGAGGAACCAACACTCTGCTGACATCTCTTTTAGTTTGAATATCATAAAATTTTCCTTACATTATTTTTTAAAAACTGATTACGGTGTTTAACAGTAATTTTAACTTCAGTTCCATCCAAATACAGTATGTTTTCCAAATTATTCACCTATGTCTTCATGTTGAATGAAAACGGAAAGTTAGATTTACATGAACAATAATTGACAGATGATGTTATGTTGGTAAACCGAATGTAGTCTACACACCAAGGGGCAAATTCTCGCCAATTTATCACTCGATAATTATCAAAAGGACTGTCAAATTTGGCAGACTTTCATATAGAACAACTGTCAAATTTGACAGTTCTTGCCATATTTATCGAGTGATAAATTGGCGCGAATTGCCTTCCAGAGTCGGCGACACAGCCCGGCGGCGGGTTGGTGCGACATTTCAGTGTACGAATATTGTAGACAACCGACAGTGTTTTGTTAACTTGTTGGCGGCCTATCGAGTTTGGTGTGTAGACGCAATAGTCGAATATATAAATATAATAATAGAAGGTTGCGCAATAGTTAACTTTTCTAGATTCTCAAACCTGAGTAATATTTGAGTACGTTTATCAATATACACTGGTGTTTATATTCTCAAAATTCCGCGGTTATCATCTTAAGCCGTTAGCATTTGGACATAAGGTTTGTATTGCAGTGTTATGTTATAAAAAAGAAAGATGTCACCAGAATGCCGGCAATGCATTAGGACTACGCGGCGCGGCGTCTGCGTGCGCCATACAGTGCGCTCAATCTCGCCTGACGAATGTTCTCCCCCTGTTGACAAAAAAAAATGCTTGTTGATTACAAATTACACCAAATAATAATAATAAAGGTCAACATCTTAAGATATTCTAGCTAGGAAGTTGTATATCAAAGGCCAGATCCAAAAGGCAGTACTCCTGGACTCGGTGCGCATCGTCAGGAAGTTCCTCTCTCTGCAGCCCCAGTCACCGGCCGCTTGTGGCTAGCTTCGCGAACGGTAATTCACCGTTTTGATGTATTTTTTTCTGTAGAAACTATTCTACATTATAATATAATATTTTATTTTCTATAGTATAAAAAAGTATTTTATAACAAAATTTTAAATAAATGATGTAAATAATAACAAATTCATTTATATCAGACTATAGAAAAGTTACAGATCTTATATAACTTATTCTACAGTCCATAGTAATATATACCATAAATATAAAAAATAAAAAAATAGTATAGATCATCACTAATCAGCGCGTTTTCTTATTCTAACTTTCATCAACAGAAGAAAATAAACGAATCTTAGCTATTGATTAAAGTTGAGAGAGGCTCAAAAGGCTAAAAGAGATATATGAAACTCGCAGTGAGGTTGCGGCGTAAAAATATCGACTCTTCCAACTCGGGCTGAGTTGGAAGAGTCGATATTTTTACGTAGGTGTCGTAAGAGTCATTTCATTTCATTTTATTTATTTATTTGTGTATTACAGGGATGTTCAGTTATAAAATTAGAGCACTGTGATCTGCCATTTGGCGTACAAATTTAACATAATTTAACAATAAAAGAAAAAGTGATATTATTAATAGTGAACAAAGGAAACACAAAGGAATAGTTTAAAGAATTAAAAAATAATGCGTTTACATAGTGTGCAATGAGTACCTACCACTCTGTACTCCACATTTACTTAATGCTAAACTGCGTCAAAAAATTCTAGGTTAGATTTAAATATTATGATGTCATTACATTTCCTAATGTCAATTGGTAAATGGTTATTAATTTTGGGCGCCATTACAAAAATATTATTACTAAATAGAGCTGTTTTCACGTCATTCCTAAGTTGTAAACAGTCTTGTCGCCGCTTGTTAGTATTATAAGAAAATAGTCCCGGGTTTCGTCGAATAAATAGTACAAGTTCATAAATATACAGTGATGTCAATGTCATCAATTTAAGTTTCTCAAAATATAGTCGACAGCTTTCCCTTCTTTTAATGCCACATATTGCTCTAATGCAGCTCTTTTGGGCGATAAATAAGCGTTCTATTTTTACTGCCCCAAAAAATTATACCATATCTTAGCCTTGAGACCACATTACCATGATATGCTGCTAGCACAGCTTTTTGGTTTGGAGTAAGGGAACCTACCAGAGCAAGCGCAGCAGCTTCCACACCTACACTGCGATCACCAATCTGTTTGCCAAGCAAATAATGGCAAAGCCCCACATCGGGAGAAATCCACTCTGACGGGCCGACGACATAGTAACGGACGCCTAGAGTGGATGCCGCCTAGGAGGATGGAGGCGGCTCAAGACCGCTATTCAGCGTCGTATGGGGGAGGCCCATAGGCTTATGTCCAGGAGTGAACTTGTGTGCCCACAGACGCGGTACGACTTAAATGAGAAAAAAAGATACTTTACATCAGTTAACGGTCACAGTGGGTATAGGCGCAATGCGCGCCATTTTGTGATAAGGATAGGCATAGGGTTTCGCGTTTATAAGAGCAGAGCATACGATTTTAGAACGGCGTAAGCGCAAAAATCAAGTTTTAGCTTATTTCCAAGAAAACATAACATAAGAAGAAACTGTTTCAAGGAACCAAATAATTAGTAATAACCTACAAATCAAAAACAAAGGTCATTTTAATAAACCGCAGGGTTTCTGAGATCTCGACCAAATTATGTAGGACACGATACAGTGCACTTTCATGTATTTAAATATCGTATATTTTTTCTCAATCCTGTTTTCAAATTCAAGAGACTAAAGAAAAAGATAAAATTTTATGTAATTCGAGTTTTTTACCACAGGGATCCCCTGAGTGCTGAGATCTAGGCCTAGTTTGACAACCAAACCTGTTAGGTTCGCCTCTTACGGCATCATCATCCTTCACAACTTGACTTAATTCCACTGCTGGTATATATACTCGTATTGTTCATATATATTATTATTAGGTATATATCCATACTAATATTATTAATTCGAAAGTATTCATTAAAGTATCTAAATATTAGTATCAGTAGGCCAAGCACGGGGATTGTTCTCTAGGGTAGAACAGACAATAAAGACATCGCATCGTTGTAAATTGCGTACGTTATTGAAGTTGAAGGAATGAATTTTAAATAATTTACGCATTCGATGACAAAGTGACGTAATTTTTCTCTTTTCTACCCTAGACAACATTGCCTGTGCTAGGCCTACTGTATGACTGTTACCTTTTGACACGTAAACGGCTGAACGGATCTCAATGAAATTGGGCAGGGAGGTAAATGGTATCCCGGGGACGGACATATGCTACTTGAAAAGCGCGTGCGAAGCCGCGGGCAGCAGCTAGTTATCAATATATGTGCGCTATTACGCTTGATACCCTAATAAAAAGCGGGCAGACATAACTACATTTATAATTTAAGCACAAGATAAAAGAAACCAGTTATTTTTAACACGGTTACATAAATACCTTGCACTAGGTATAAAATGTACCTAATTATAGTCCTATGCCCATATCAGATGCATCATACAAGTCAACGCTAATACACGTCTGGCCTTGAGTTGTGATTCACGGTACGTAAGCAATAGTATTCCATTGCATAATGCATAGAGCGTACTGAATGGGGTCAAGTAACGCGTGAGATCTAACTGGACTTGCAACTGTGACACTTCGATTGGCTTAAATTAAATTGGTAGTTATGTTTATGGACTAGGATTACGGTCTGTTAGAAGGGTCGGATCATCATTCAGCAACTCTTTTGAAAGTTGTAAGTTGCCTTTTCCATAACTAGAAACGCTTTGGTTGTGAAATAACCTGTTGCAGCGGTTAAGCGTGTCAAACTGCGCTGGTGTGCTTAAAATTATGTCTATGTTAGCGGTAAAACTTAGTTAAATTAATATTAATATCCAGGTACAGTGTGAGCGAAGCCGTGAGCAGAAACTAGGTTAAAATTCATAGTGACGCCAAAGGTTACAAATAGCTTCGAATTTTCATCGAGGTGAGTCGTCACTTCAGTTTATTGATCAGATCAGATAATTAAGGTCATTGCATACCTAGCATTTTTGCTTACTTGTGTTGTGAGCGTGGCTTTCGCGACGTAAGAATCGACCCATCCTACTCATCGGGTGGATGTCGTAAGAGCCGACTAAGGGAAACTAACAAAGAAATGGCAGCAGTTCTTTCTGCGTACTATGCAAACTTTCACTCGATCACCAATTCACCTGCCGAGCGAGGTTGTTACGGCTGAAACCACCTCGTTTGCGTGAGGCATGTTCACCAGTGAACGTATACGTGCTGATGTTGGATGCTTACGTGATAGTCTTCCGCTCGGTGGGTCGGCTGGTGTTCTGCGGACGCGCACGGTTCAGCACCTTCAGCAGCTCGCCCGCCTTGGCGCGCATGCGCGAGTGGACGTACACCTGGGGAAAACGACCTTTATTACGAATCGAGGCTTTGCTAACAAACTCTTCTATCTATTTAACTTCTACTCTTCTTCTTCCGGACCAAAGAAATATATCTAAATAGAAGCAAAGAGTTCGCCGATTTGTATTGACACCGAGCGTGTAACATTTTGCGTAGGTCCTTTGACGTCACGAGTGTAATTGATTGATGTAAAAAACCACTAAATTACACAATTTCTTCTTTGGGGGTGTTTGAACAGTTAATTCATTGAACAACAAGGCATTTTGTTTTTATAACCTGACGCCTGTTTTCGGCACGCGAGGTAAACATTTAGGTCACATTTAGGTCGCGTCTTGGTGGTAATTGAGAGTCAGAAGGATTACATTAGCATGAATGTAGCTAAGCTTACCTTCGAGCACTTGATGTGGTAGTGCAGGTAGTCGCGGAACATGTGAAGCAAATCGATGGTGTTGTCCCGTGCGCTTGCGCACGTGTGTCGTGGGAATAGCACTGGAAAATTAACACAAATGCTAATGTAATAAAGTACAATTTTAGTTAAATAAATAGATAAAATTTTATTAGGTCACACACACAACACAGGAAAAAATAACAGATGAACAAAAACAGTATTTAGGTAAGTACACATAAGAAGGCAGCTACACAATTATAACATATTAATATGAGTACATATATAATATATTTTGTGGTTGTTTTATGGATGACTAGTTGCTTTCCGCGGCTTCGCACGCGTTGTTTCTTATGGAAATTCTATATCTAATAGACAACTATCTAATACCGTTCTATATGGAACATATAAAAAGTAGGTAGCCCATGTTCTATTCCAAGTCTAGCAACTATGCAAAATTTAAGCCTGATCCGTTCAGTAGTTTCGGCGTGAAGTAGTAACAAACATCCAACCATCTATCCAAAAACTATCGCATTTATAACATTAGTGTGATGGTAAGATCTGCAACAGCTACAAGCGGGAACTGACGGGGAAACTGCCCCGCTAGTATGGACATTGGATAGCCTAGACATGATTTTGTTAATGCTGCACAGGGCAGACCAAAACGGCGACTTCTCTTATTGGAGGCCAAGATACACTTCGGCTCGCTAAGCCATAGTACAGTTTTATGATAGGGGCGGCAAAGATGCGACAAAATCTTGACTGCAAAGCTGCACAGCTGATAAACATCCAACTACATTTATCGAAATCGTCTCTCAGCATCAGAGCGCTAAGCCAACGGCGAAGTCCATCCTCCATACTATCAATTTTGTATTGCATAAAATATTGGTTGTCGCTCACACGTCGAACGCCACTGCTGCGGCTTAAAGTCGTAACCTTTAGATACATTTTACAGTGACTTGCTAACCGCAAGCTTCAAGCGAGTGGCCCGCTCGCTGTCTACTACACCCCATTCATGATATAATTTGCTGTTTCGTAGTTCGACTGACAATCAAATAGGCATGTCCTAATGCTTTACCGGTTCGATTTTTTATGACAATCGATTTTGTTATTGTTGCTCAACATTTTGGATTATTTTACAGACTTTACTCGGGCGTCTGTCTAAATGAATTACTTTATTTTTAGAATCAGAATATTCGTGTAAAATGGTTTTTTTTTGTTGTTTCATTTGCTACTTGCTTCTGCCCGCGACATTAAAACACAAAAGACAAAAGTAAGACAGATTGAGTTACTGTTTACCACAGTATATAGTATACACTATAGTATATACAGTGTACACTATACTTTTTATAGAATTTTTATTACTTTTTCATGGAAAAATCATCTAGAATAATCTTCGTTACCTACTTGTCAACTCGATAAAAATCTAAACTATCGCAAGTCCCCATATTCTTCGAGTCGATAGATTCGCATCTCTATCTGTCAAACAAAAGTAACCGTGTCTATGAAATACTTCATTCAGGCTTCATTCACTCACCTGTCTACAATTTGGGATTTTCATAGTTGTGCATATACCAAACAGTAAATTATTTCATGGACCCCGTCCATACACAGGGTACAGATTATACCGTCACTGTAAAATGTATGTAAACGGACGACTAAGAGATATGGCTCAACATCCTGAGAGGCATAAAATAAACACACTACAGAATAGAGCATGCGGATAGGGGAACAATGTTGGTTCTGGTCTGTGATATGTTGTTTTAGTAAAACCGGCTCTCGACTAAAAATAATAACATTACCGATGTAATGTTATTCTTTTTGGTCCGATCCATTCAGCCCGATCCATTTAGTAGTTTTGGCGTTAGTACGATTACTAACGCCAAAACTACTAAATGGATCGGGCTGAAATTTTGCACACATAAAGATCTGGACCAGAAATAACATATAGTCTTTTTATTCCACAAAACGCGTGCGTAGCCGCGGGCGGAAGCCGGTACCAAAATAATAGGCATATGTAAACGAAACTCACCAAAAGTAACATAACTGATATTATCCCCTACTCTCGCGTCTGTATCCACTAGTTCTAGCGGCGGCTCCTTGTGTGAGAAGAGGACCTGTGGCGCGGTATGCGACGCTCTCCTGCCCTCTTTGAGCTCCTGCATGAAGACCTTCCCTATGACCATGTCATCTTCGTGCCGGAAGACGGTGGAAAACACCACTGTCACTCGGTCTGTTTGTGCTTCCACATATCTGAAAGAAAGGGATTCTAGCTAATTCGACGTTATGCTAAAATGTACATATGTATTAAACCCACGTCGCCGCAGAACCGTAGAATCAGTCCTTTTGTAGAATGGCCAGGCCGATTATAAAATGAACGCTGGTTTGTTGGGATACCTTATTAATTTCGTTCGACGAGATGGCTAATAACGTTATGCCATAGGTATTGTTGAACGTTGATCGTTCAAAATCGACATAGGCAATTAATTAATCCGTCTTGCCATTCTACAAATGGGCTGATTCTACGATCCGGCGGCAACACCCATATACTTAACGTTTCTAATTCTTATTTTCAGATGAAAACGACGACGAAGCAAACGACGAGATACCTTTTAAAATGTTACATTGGCGATTTTTGCACGGTTTACTTTAAGTATAGTGGGGTTTGACACATTTCTAATAAGACATGACTATAGATGTAAAGCAGTGGCAGCGGGTAAACACCAGTGTACACCCAAACCCCCGCTAAATACCATTTGGCTGTCAGTAAAAAGCGGTAGTAACCCGACTGTGGAACGAGGAAAGGGGGGTTATGATAATCGTATCGGGTGACTGTTTGTATTTAATTTTGTTTTTTTTTATGCGATTCAAGCAATTTAATAAATTAGCCGTCGATAATCAAAAATGATAATAAAATTCCTCATACTATTTCTGCCGCTTATTTTACGATATTTTTCTTTGATTTTTAAGTATGGCCGTTCTGGAATGGTATAAGATTATTAGAAATCAATGCAACCGATAGATGGATAAAATCGAAAGGTAACGATGATGTTTAAATAGCTTCCTAACCTATAAGTTCCGAAATCTACCTTTCGTATTACATTATTATCCTAAAATTGGATGATTGTTCACCGGGGTTTATGGGTGTCCAGCGTTAACAGCGGGTGAACACCACACTGGTGAAAACCATTGTAAGCTAGCTTCACATCTATAGACATGACTAACCGCGGTAAACGTAGCTCAAACTTTTGCAATCTTCTCATCAGTCTTAGGATCTTATCTTTTGCCTGATAGTAGCGAAACAATTTTAGGCTTAGCCTGCATCATGTAGACAACAAAAGTAAATATACATTTTTAGCTTAAATAATAGAGTAAGGAATAATTTTAGGTAGATAGGTGTCAATTCAGATGTCACCAAAACTAAACTAAACTCATTTGACAGAACTTAAAATGTTGATGGCATCATTTTTAAATCTGGAAACAAAATAAAATGCCCAAATCTAAATTGACACCACAATCTACACTAGCAGTGGCCAGCCAAGCGTTGACATAAACTTTCTCTGCATGTTGGTTAACAAAACTTATCTATAGTTTAGTAGTAACTGTTAGTAATACTTCCGTGATAAGAAAACGCACCGTTAGGGTCTCACCACATTTATCAACACAGAATCGGCGTAACACAGCCAGTCAGACTAAAAACTTGTATCAAAGGTTGTAAATCACATCAGTGGTATCGTCTCTAATCGGATGAAGCAATGACACAGCACACTCGTATATCGAAGTCTCAGGCCCGTATTATGAAAGCTTGCACTCATAATAAAAATTTAAAAAAATATTCGTAATATGGAAATTTACAACTTTTCTTTCACTTAAATTTTTGTCAAAGTATTTTACACAAATTGAACATTTCACGAATAACACAAATTTTATTTATACGGCTACAGATAATTATTTTGTGTTCTCAAGGCCGTTAGGGCATACACCACCCTAAAGCTCTAACTTCGATAATTTATGACCGGGTTAAGCCGATTTTGCGTCGATAGATGTGGTGAAACCCGTACTTGCTAAGCCATAACTTAAGTTTAATGAGGTGAAGAGAATCAATTACTACCTTTTTGAAATAATAATATTTTTAAGTATTTTCTATTTGCTTGCTATTATTTTATTTGACAAATTGACTAAGAGCTTTTAATAAGCATATGGAAAAAAACGTTATTGAATCAGAATCTGCGACTTTAATGAAAGTCAACGCGAAACGGAGTGTTGGAAGACCATGGATGACCATGGAAGAGTCATGGAAGAAGGCTCAGGACCGCTCATTGTGGCGCCGTATGTAAGAGGCCATTATCCAGCATACGACGTTTTTGGGCTGCTATGATAACGACGATGGCGAATAAAACTTTACTCACAAGGTCTCATCCTGCCGGTAGTTGATGACAGCCCGCTTGGCCGTGACGTCACCGTCCTCCTGCAGACGGAAGTAGCGCTCGAACACTGACGCGAAGCAGTTCCTCTTGAGGAGGCCGACCTTCTTCACCAGCTCTTCCCAGTCTGAGGGGATGGAATCACTGTCCAGGTCCAGGAGAACGGAGATGTTATAACCTGCAGATTCGTGATAGGGTATACTACCAATTTCACAATCACCCAAGCTCAGTTTGGCGAGCCATATTAGGGCAATCGAATAGAAATAAAAAACATTCGTCATTGAAATCGACGAGGTCGATATTGATTTGTAACTAATGTCGAAAATAACCTATTAACGACACAATTTAGCCGGGAAAAATGCCGTCGAAAACCGAAGTTTCGGGTAATACCTTACCTACCAATAATAAGGTAGTCCCATTGCAGTTCTATATAATTAAATTTAATTAAGTACTATCAGTTTTATAAGGTGACTAGCTGCTGCCCGCGACTTCGCACGCGCTTTTGAAGTAGCCTATGTCCGTCCCCGGTATACAATTTACCTCCCTGCCAAATTTCATTGAGATCCGTTCAGCCGTGTAGCCGTGAAAAGGTAACAGACAGACAGAGTTACTTTCGAGTTTATAATATTAGTATGGATGAATAATTGTACGACCATTCTATGTTAAGGAATATAGGAAATCCATGTGCGGAAAATAACAATGATGTAAGCGTCATTGAAACGGCACATACAATACTATATCCTTACCCAAATGAATCATAGTTTAAAATATTACATGAGCTCGCGTACACATTTTATTCGTGATTCAATGAAAACACGAAATTTCGAGTACAACAGAGTAGTACGAAAGTTGTTGCAAGTTGTGGTCTGATAAGCTATCATTTTTCACTCTATGCGCAGTATCTTATCAGGGTTTCCATTCCAGTATCAAAAGCGGAAAGTATTTTTATTTTATTGGCATAAATCATTATATAACATATATAATACAGAGCGTTATAAAGGATAATATAACTCTAGATATGCTAAGTACTAGTTTCTGCCCGCGGATTCGCTCGCGTTGTTCTTTTAGAAACGTTCAAAGTTTATTTCTTCCTATCCCATGGCCAAATTTCAGCCCAATCCGTTGTTGTTTTGGCGTGTCGCTCAGCAAAATAAATAAAAAGATCGACACCAAAAAAAATCGTTATTTTTTCAAGTGGCTAGTAAAGAAAAGAGTACCCACTAAAATATAGCAAGAGTAGCAGTTTCCAATCGATTCAATCAAAAAGATAATGTACAATTCACTTTAGCTGTACTGACTAAAACAAATCCCGACGTTTTGCTACTAGAGCATTATTACTTTATGGAAGACTTTACTAGGTAATTTTAAGATCTGCTTTTATGCGACTCCCAGTAAAGGTATTTGTTACCGTTTATTCCTACTAAACAATTTAGTCACATTTAAGAGTAAAGCTAAAAAAAAAAAAAAAAAAATGTATATAAATATATGTATGTAAATATTGTAAATAAATTATTGAATTAGTGACCAACAAGTTATACTAAAAGTAATAAAGCTGTCTTTAACAAGCCATAAGAAGTTTGAATTCACTAAGCAATCAAACATGAAGCACTATTGTGCAGCCACCTGTATCTTAATTGTAAATAGGAACATTACATGCAATCAACTTAAACTTGAAATAAATTAACCAACAAGCAGGTACAGACTATCAGTTAATCATTTTCAGGATTTCTAGTGATTCACACATATTTTGGTGCCACACAGATCTAAATGCTGGGCAGAGGCTCCTTTTGAATAAAATTAAGTAAATTAAATCAACCAATAGAAAAAAAAACCAGAGACAGGTGGAAGAACGAAGTGGAGATGGACCTTCGCACCGAGAACAGAAGGCAGGACAGAAGCCGGTGGTGATCTATTGTATTGGAGGCCAGCTTCCGGGTTGATGCGCCAGGATAGTGAGTGTGTGTGAAATAAAATCAAAGTTTGAATTACCTGATTCTGGTTCTGTGAGGAGTGGTCCATAAACTCGTTGCAGCAGCTCATCTGCCCCATGTTCTTCTAATTGTTTGTAGAACTTCAATGATATACTAACCTGTAACAAAATAATACTATTGAATAATGATAATAATCATTATTTCAGGCAACATACGAGTAATAGTAGAACAGAAAAAAACGGAACAAACTTATTTGAAGGCCCTTAAAAATAAACTGCATATTTATGTATGTATATAAATTTGCAATTAGTAATGCAACTATGTATCAAACTAAATAAAGGGAAATGGGTCTGGGTGTATATGTCGCCGCCAGATCGTAGAATCAGCCCGTTTGTAGAATGACTAGGCCAATTGCAAAACAAATGCTGATTTGTTGGGAATACCTAATTAATTTCATTCAAAGAGATGGCTAAGTGAAACAGGCTGATTCTATGAACCGGCGGCAACATATCTGAGGTAAATCACTATATTTTGCTATATCTAATATTATTTATGTTTACAATCTTCAGGCCATGGATAAAATTTGGAACTATTTATTACGAAAGAAACCCATAGTAGTTGCTTCCCAGCCAAATTACATTGAGATTGGTTCAGCTGTTTAGGTGTAAACAGGTAACAGACAAACAGAGTTCATATCGAATTTGTAATATTTGTATGCATAGCATTCAGACAATGGAGTTCAAAATCTTAAAACTATTTTCTTTCTGTTGTTGGCTTTTGTGCTGTATTGTGTTTTCTGTTTTTAACAAAGTCAATCTACTGTTTTGCCTATTATAGAATAAAGCAAACTGAAATAGACTTCTCCTGATGACATGATAATGAATCATGTTTGACTTGTATGGACATATTTATTATGTAAAAGGTCTTTAGTGTATAACTACATTTAATTATAATTTATCACAACAGACTTCAATAGGGAAATATCCTTATGTATTTGTAATGTGCTTTTCAAGCTTGATATCTTCCTTGAATTATTTATTGCTGAGCCAAATAGGGCACATGAAATGATTCTATCATTGGCAAACATTAAGCTGTTTGTGAAACAGACCTCAAGAATTTGTTTGTGTTTGTGAATTCATAACAAAACAATAACAAGATTAGTGCATGGTACACAATGGGTTGGTACTATTGATTCTGACATACTCTCTAGGTGAGAATTATAAAACACTAGAGAAGGTAATAGAAGTACTGGAGAATAGCATGAATATTTTCATGTGTGATACTCACCCTAACTTTGGTTTTATCTCCATTGACATTGGATATATGAAAGAGTACTCCATCAAAATCTGCTACAGTTACATCTATTGACTCCGGTTTTAAGCTGAAATTGAAAACGGCTATAAAACATCTTATAAATTATATTTACTGACATATCTGTATGCAGTGATGCTTTGGTGAAGCCAGTCCCCTTAGCCCCACATGCATTGGAGTGTCACAAATCATTATCATTACACTGTTTACTGCCAAAGGACTCCAAATCTCGTTTTATAGGACGTTTCCGCACGCACACAAGTAGGTCCTCGCCCAATAAACAACCGATATGAGTCATCCTTGCTGAGATAGGCAGTATCGCGTCATAGGACATTCGTGACATACTGATTATTCTACTGCTGATTGGTGTTTCTTAGCACTTATTACAATTCAAAATATGCGGCACTTGGTCAACGTGGGGCCCACCCTTCGAATTTGACACTTGTCAAGGTACCTTCTCCCGAAAAGGGGTTATGACCAGGTAAGTACTCCCGCGAAGTTAGCTCTCCTTAGCACAACAGTTTCCATTATTAGAACTAACGCATTGAACACTAAGAAAACAGGTCAATATGATGAAAAAACAGCAAACTTTCTAAGCGTAACGTACTCACCGCGCCAGTGCATTTTTATATTTTACAGTCAACGTTTCTTCTATAATTCTATTATTGATCTCGAGTAAGATCATTATTTAACAATTTTAAACCTACAGATTTATCATAAAATCAACGCCAAAGCACCTTCATTGAATTTTTTAACAAAAATTTTCGACTACGACCACCCGTGTATAGTAAAACCATAGACGATAGATAAAAAATGGATGAAGGAGGGAACGAGAGGGAAGTTCAAGTCAAACTTGAATGAAGCAGTCGGTCACTGTCGGTCTCTGTCGGTCTGCCTACTTATTCGACCATAGAGAATTTGTTTGTTTGATTTTTTCAAAATTTGTACCGGAAAAAACCGGTAAGTGGTTAATCACTATCAAAGTTTTGTTTCATTCAGTGTTTTTTCTTGTCTGTGACAAATGAGTGAGTGAAGTGGCAAAAGCGTCGCCGGTGCGGATCTTTTTGGTCGGTTTTGGACTTTTTTGTACCACCGCGGATCTTTTGCGGACCCTTTGCCAGTACTTGGTATTGGTTATATTTTAGGTCAGAAAAATTAAAAATAGACCAAGTGTAGACCTAGTAATATCAAAAACAATGTTGAATATTTATATTAAAAGCGAATAAAAAGAAATCAGCTATTTTCTTTTGCCGTAATTTTACTTTGCTCAAATGTTTTTTTTCGTTGTTTGTGAAAGAATTGTAATGCGTTAGGTTCAAACGTTAATTTTTTTGACGCTCGGCTCTTGTTAAAGGCCGCATCTAAAAATATGACACAAACACAGTTCAAAAGATATCTCATTTCAAATAATGCAAACGCGTACGTACCTTATCTGGCTTATTTTATCTACGAGTACATAATCATTACTAGCTCAAATGCTAGCTTGCATGAAGTTCCAAAGAACAATTTAGTATTGACTTTTGCATTTTATCATATTTCGTTTTCTTACTAGGTTATTAAATCTTTATTGACAAAGAAAATTACAATTCAATAATAAAAACAAATTAGAACTAGTATTTACAATTGAAACAAGTAACTGCAGACCTCTTGCAAACAATCTACAGATAGCTCAACTGATCCATATCAATACCAGTCGGAAGCGTCCCCAAGACGCTGGCTGCATTGCCCCGCTGCAGCGCTGTATGGAAATGCTAATAGACTATCTAACAATATATCTTTGTTTTTTTTTATTTATACATCATTTTACAAACTTTCACAACGATTTTACCAATCCTCTTACTTTACGTGGTTCTCATTTAATTGTTTTCATTCAACTACAGAACATTAACATGCTTATTTGTAGGAAATTTTATGGAGAATCTAGATATACATATATCTAGTAATATCTATATACATATATGTATATAGATATTACTAGGTATTCCTATAAAAATATCAAGAAATCGGCTAAAAATGCGGCATCATCCAGTCGCGCGGTAACAGCGCGTACGCGTATCGCCAGCTGACGGTTAAGCCGCGCGTAAGTCAGTCAGTCCCCTGCGAGTCTCATCCAGGGCGACCCACCTAAGGTAAAAAAGACTCAGGATGCTCTTACCCTGGGTCTTTTAGCTGTCAGTGCCACTCTTATGCCTGCTTAATTTTCACGGCTTGTTCCGCTCGCTGTTATCTTATTTCTGTTAGTTTACATTTTACTATATGACAATCCACGATTTTTTAAGCTATCCTAGTACCAAATCTCATTCAAATCCGTTAAGTCTTTTCGGCGTGAAGGTGTAACTAACACATACACACACATGCATACATTTAAACTTTAACTATTGTTAATATTGTCAGAGGCATCTTTCTACGAGTATTTTCAGCTTTTGCTATTTTTCCGATTACAAAACGGATCTTTTTGTCATATTTCGGACCAAATTTGCGTTCGGTTCAGAGCTTTTTCATTTTGACTACCGGCAACACTGCACATCACAATAACAGCCTGACGGATAGAAGTGAAGGAATTTGTGTTTACGATAATGTTTGATAAAAACGTGTATTCAAGAGTTATTTGATGGAATTTTACTGCGCAATGAAGTAAAACAAGAAATATGTCTAATCAGGTAGCACATTTCGCAGCGGGGCTGAAGTCTCGGATCGTGGATGTACAAATAAAGACTGCCCGAGAACTCTACCAATATGCGAAGACAGAGCTTCGAGAAGTGCCTCAAGAAGAACTTACGCAGTTCCTCGATGAATTTAACCATCAGATATCTGAAATGGTGTCCAGCAATGACGCGCACGAGAAAAAAGGCGGAGTATTGGCTATCGGTAAGGGTTTCGATAAATCCAAGTTCTCACGACTTGTACATGCCGACATTTTATTAATTTTTCTTTAATTTTTCAGTATGTCTTATTGGCGGAGACTGCGATACTACTAAAACTAGAATAACAAGATTCGCCAACTACCTTCGCAACCTGCTTCCATCATCTGATGTTGGCGTAATGGAACTGGCTGCCAAAACCGTTGGTCGTTTAGCCACTGTTTCTGGCGTTAAAAGAGCAGAGTATGTGGAATTTGAGGTCAAAAGAGCCTTTGAGTGGTTACAAGAAGAGCGCAATGAGGGCAGGAGACATTCTGCTGTGTTACTTCTGAAAGAACTGGCTATTGCTATGCCAACATACTTCTACCAACAAGTGTCTGGCTTTTTTGACCACATTCTTGTTGCACTGAAAGATCCTAAGCAGCAAATTCGTGAAGCTGCAGCTAAAGCTTTGAGAGCCGGTCTTATAGTTACTACGCATAGGGAGTCAGCAAAGCAGTCCACAGCCAGACCCCAGTGGTACATGCAATGCTATGATGAAGCTATGCAGTCATTTGAAGACATCACATCCAAAGATAAAGGGGCAGGAAAAGAGGACAAAGTACATGGCGGTCTTCTAATCTTGAATGAGTTGCTGAGATGTTCTAATTCTGAATGGGAGACAAAGTATACACATCTCAAGGAAAGTCTCAGCAGGACGCAGCAGGACATTGGCGTTTCTGATGAAATTATTTGCATAAGTTCAAAGCTGCATAGTCCATCTGTGAAGAGGGGATACCTCAGTGATGGCTTCAAAACTGAAAATGTGACTTACCCTGTTGCAGTTTATGAATCTGATGTCTGTCGCCAGCTTCTTATTCAAGCATATGATAGAATTTGTGATGGTAATTATATGATTCCTATTTAATTTCCTTTTTAGTAACCAACTCAAATAAACAAAAATCATTATCACCAAAAAAAAAATAACAGTTTTATTTTCAGATGTGATGGCATCAAGGCAGTTGAAGACTCAAGGTGTTCCAAAAATACTGCTAACCATAATTCCAAGATTAGCTGCTTTCAATAAAGCAGTTTTCATCAAGAAGCATTTAAGTTCTACTATGGGCTTCTTACTCCAACTACTCCGCACAAGAGATAGAGAAAGGAACAGGGCATTTAAAACTTTGGGACTTATGGCAGCTGCAATTGAAAATGACATAAGAGCCTACATACCTACAATAATGAATGTAGTCAAACAAACACTTCCTATAAGGGATTCACAGACCAAGAAGAGAACTATTGTTGACCCCTCAATTTTTGCCTGCATCACTATATTGAGCAGTTCAGTTACCAACTTAGTTGTTGCAGATATAAAAGACATTTTGGATGCCATGTTTGCAACAGGACTTAGCCCTTCATTGACAGTCTGTCTCAGAGAGCTCAGCATCAATCTACCTACCCTTAAAGGAGAAATATCTGAAGGACTCCTTAACATGCTCTCCTTAGTACTAAGGAATAAACCATTCTTACATCCAGGTGTACCTAGGAACTTAGAACAGCAAATGAGCAACATGAATTTGATGGTGGAGCCACATGACCCAGCCAGTATTGTGTTAGCATTGAGAACCCTAGGCAATTTCAACTTTGAGGGTCAACACAGCTTGTTGACTTTTGTGCAGCGTTGTGCAGACCACTTCATACAGAGTGACCAACGTGAAGTGAGACTGGAAGCTGTGAAGACTTCGGCTAAGCTGTTAGCTGATGCTACCGTCAGAACTATGGCTACACCCTCTCGAACTCTCACTATGCTCACTGCTGAAGTAATTGGCAAACTTCTAGTAGTTTCTGTGACTGATCCTGAATATGAGGTTCGATATTGGGTACTGGGCTCACTATACGATATCTTTGACACCCATTTAGCTCAGATCGAAAACTTGAGCTTTCTCTTTATCGCCATGAATGACGAAATGTTGGATATCAGAGAGTTAGCTATCTGCACAGTTGGGAGATTGAGTACAGTAAATCCAGCTTACGTCATGCCTGGTCTTCGTAAGACGCTGATACAATTCCTGACTGAACTAGAACATTCTGGAATGAGCCGTAATAAAGAACAAGCTGCCAGAATGCTGGACAATCTCATTCGTCACGCGCCTAAGCTAGTCAAACCTTACATGGAAACCATCTTAAATGTTCTTGTGCCTAAGCTGAAAGAGTCTGATTCTAACCCTGGAGTAGTGATCAGCATTTTGAAGGCTATCGGCGACTTAGCTGACGTTCACGGCGACAATACGGGTCTCAAGAAGTGGCTCTCAGAACTCCTCGCGATACTTCTAGATTTGCTGTCTGACGCTAGCGCCACTGAGAAACGAAGCATCGCTTTATGGGCATTTGGACAGCTGATCAGCGCGACTGGTCACGTAGTCACTCCATACAAAGAATATCCCAACCTAATGGATGTTCTACTCAACTTCTTAAAGACTGAACAACAGCCAAAAGATCGACGTGAAACTATCAGAGTGTTAGGTTTATTGGGTGCCTTGGATCCCTACAAACACAAAATATCAAGAGGGTTAATTGACGGTAAACCTGACTCGAGCTTAGTGCCGGTAGCTGACAGTAAAGCTGAGGAAAACAACTTCGATATGACGACAAGCGAGATGTTAGTGAACATGTCGTCGCCTGTACTGGATGAATACTACCCCGCCATTGTTATATCGACTCTGATGCGTATTCTTCGCGATCCCACGTTACAGCAGCATCACAAAAGTGTCGTCCAAGCTGTCACCGACATCTTCCAGTCTCTAGGAATCAAATGCGTTCCATACATCTCGCGCGTTACCCCAAGTCTGCTTTACGTAGCGCGAGCGACCGACAACAACGATTTCCGTAAATTCCTCTTCACGCAACTCGCAAAACTGATCGCTATTGTCAAGCAGCATATTCGAAATTACCTTGACAAGATTCTTGATCTTGTAAAAGAAATGTGGACGCCGAATAGTCCATTGCAGCTTACATTAGCTATACTTCTGCTCGTTGAGAACATTGCAGTGGCATTGGGATCAGAATTTAAAACGTATTTGCCGCAACTAATGCCGCAAATATTACGCGTGCTCGCTCACGACATGAGCGAAGAAAGGATTGTTACAAAGAACCTCCTATACGCGCTACAAAAGTTCGAAGACAATTTGGACGATTACATGTATCTTGTGATCCCATCGATTGTAAAACTATTCGATGCGGCGGACTGTCCTATTTCCGTAGCTAAAGTTGCGATTGAAACAGTTGACTATCTGTCTGATACTTTAAACTATGGGGAGTTGATGTCGAGAATTATCCATCCTTTGGTACGAAGCTTGGACACTTGCCCGCCATTACGGACTACCGCTATGGACACCCTATGCTCCTTAGTATTTCAACTAGGGAAGAAGTACACGGACTTTGTGCCGTTAGTACAGAAGGTGGTCGCGAGGCATAAAATCCAGCATCAGAACTACGAGTATTTGCTGGCGAGGCTGCTATCTAACCAGAGCATGGATGAAGTCAATATCTCAAGGCGTAGACCTAGGAATAACAATCAAGAGGTAAGTTTTGTCTTCATAATGTGTCAGGTGTCATCTTGCTCAGTCGCGTCTTCGTTGACATAAAAGACATTGGACCTTAAAGAATTCGGACGAACTGCGCGGTACGATATGTATGAAAAATGCAAAATTAGAAGGGTTCGAGGTTGGTCCCAATCCGAAATCGCTACGTTTGCTCGATTCTTCGTATTGTTTGTCGAATTTGATAATTCATAAAAATAACTTGTCTGCCTGTTGCCCTTCACAGCGAAACGGATCTTGATAAAAATTGGTAAGAAGGCTTCACAGTATAACGTGTGAAGCAGCGGGCGGAAGTTTATCGAGTCTCGTTCTCATGACGCTCCCGAATATGAACCATCTCTCACTAAGGCCCATTGTCAATCTTAGCTCAAAGTAACATAAGTTGAATCTCGCTTCGCAACAATCAATAGGTACTCTATATAAGTCTTCTAAAGTATGTGTACGTTTTCAGACCCGTCTCGCCGTGTGCGATACATCTCAGTCCATCCGCAAGTTGTGCGTAAACTCACATAATCTGAAGCTAGCGTGGACTGTGTCCAGTCGTGTGTCGAAAGACGACTGGCTGGAATGGCTTCGGCGATTCAGTATCGGACTGCTCACTGAATCTCATAGTCCTGCTCTTAGGTAAACTTACCTCACTATGAATCGACAGCGGTTATTTTTTCTGATATTGTAGGTGTTCATTTTATTTTCGACTTCCTAGAGTCAGAATCTGTCTGAAAAACAAAATTTTCACACAACTATCTTGCTTTTCTGGTTTTAATCTTTGCTGTTGTCGTCAACAATTCTTATTGTTGATCAGTCTTGGGCGAATCAGAACTCTGGTCGATTACATCTAATCAAAACTCACCCTTATTGCGGCACCTACTTGGTCGACTTTATAATAATAAAAAATAATAATACAAAATAAAAACTTTTACCAACTCTCCTCATTTCAGAGCTTGCCTAGCCCTAGCACATAACTACTCGCAACTTCTCCGCGATCTCTTCAACGCAGCCTTCGTATCTTGCTGGACTGAACTCGACAGCACAGCGCGGGCTGAGCTATCGAACGCTCTAGAACAAGCACTGACTGCCCCCGATGCGCCGGAGTTAGCGCATACTGTGCTTAATCTGGCAGAGTTCATGGAACATTGCGAGGGGGGGACCTTGCCGATATCCACGCATTTGTTGGGAGAGCGCGCGATGCATTGCAGGGCGTATGCTAAGGCACTGCATTATAAGGTTAGTCTAGTCTACGTGTTAACTATTGAACACTAGAACAAGCGCTGACTACCCCCGATGCGCCGGAGTTAGCGCATACTGTGCTGAATCTGACGGAATTCATGGAACATTGCCAATATCCACGCATTTGTTAGGATGGGAGGGCGCGCGATGCATTGCAGGGCGTATGTTGAGGGACTGTATTATTAGGTGAGTCTTTAAGTTAGCATCGAGCTCTCCAACGTGTAATCATAGGGTGAGTACATAAGAACTAAAAAATTAATAAATAAAATAATAAATATTGCTGGACAATCCAATCAGTATATTGATTCTCTGTTACTTATTAAATAGTTACAGAGAATAAGTAAGCTGAAGTGACAGTGGTCGGCCGTATCTGCCGAAGAACCGACAACCGTTGGGGTAGACGTGTTCTTGAGTGAAGACAGCCACTCGGTAAACGTAGTGTAGGACACTTTGTGGCCAAGAGGGATGCCTACGTCAACCCACCTGGCCACAGGGTGTCCAAATGACTGCTGACAGACGTGTTGGATGCAGCGAGTAGAAGAAAAGGCGCTCATAAGGGAACCTATACACTGCCGGCCAAAAGTTTGAGACCACCTACATCAAAGTAGGAAAATGAAATAAAACTCAAAATACAAAGCAAGAGGTTTAATTATGAATTAAAATACTTATTTCCTAATACACATACATTATGAAGAAAACAAAAAAATCAAGAAAAATCAACCATTTACTTTAAAAATGTCGCTCATATTTTATACAGATTTTTCGTCGAAAAACCCTCCCTTGCATTTTATTACTACTTTCACTATTCTTGGCATACGAGCAATCAATTTGTCGATTGTATCTTGTGATATATTGTTCCAGCTTTCTTGTAAAGCCTTCCACATGTCTTCTTGCGAAGTGGGACAACAACTGCGCACATTTCTATCAAGCTCTTCCCACAAAAGCTCAATCGGGTTGAGATCCGGACTCTGAGGGGGCCACACCATGTTTTTTAAAACCCCTTCTGTTTCTTTGTGTTCTAAATAACCCCTGCATAATTTTGAACTATGTTTTGGGTCATTATCTTGTTGAAAAAAAAATCCATCTCCAATTATTCTTGAACCAGACGGAATGGCATTTTGCTGTAGTATTCGTTTATATTGCTCCTTTTTCATGATTCCTTCGACTCGTACCAAATCTCCGGTTCCATGGCCCGAGAAGCATCCCCAGACCATAATGGAACCACCACCATGCTTGACTGTTGGCACCACACAGTCTGGCATCATCTTTTCATCGACGTTACGTCGAACAAAAATTCGTCGTTTTGAACCAAATATTTCAAATTTGGATTCATCTGACCAAAGAACTTGTTTAAAGTCTTCTTCAGTCCAGTCTCGATGGGTAAGGGCCCACTGCATCCGTTTCTTTTTGTTTTGTGGCCTTAGTAGTGGTTTTCGAACGGCGACGCGACCAAATAACTTAGCATCTCTCAAACGTCTTTTTACTGTAGTCAATGATACAGGTTCTGATCGGGATTTGTTCACTTCTACGCGGATTTCTGGTGCTGTTAGGCGTCTATTCCGCTTGCTGGTAGTGACGATGAAGTGATCCTCGCGAGAAGTGGTAGTTCTCGGCCTTCTCGAACGCGAACGATCTTGATTACTGCCAGTCTCCTTGTATCGGGTTATTGTGTTATGAACACAAGTCTTCGACAACTTAAGTTGAGAGGCAATCGCACGTTCAGATTTGCCTTCGCCGTATAAAACAACTATGGCAGAGCGAGTTTCACTGCTAATTTCGCGAACTTTTCCCATTTTAAGATGTCTTCACTGTAACAACGACGAGCTCAGACTAATAAGGTAGAAAATAATTTACTCCATAAAAACTCAGGTACTAAATATGTTTTAGGAAGCTAACATAATCCCTGATATCGGTTAACGCGAAACAAACCCAAAACAATAAGTAATGAGCAGATCATAAAAATATTACAATGACTCTACCACCTGGTCCTTGCGCGGCGCTCATTGATGTTTTGAAACAATAGACCTTTTTAGGATGATAACTTAAACAACAACATAAATAATGACTCTTAGAAATTCTTTAATAATAATAGAATACGCAGGTGTTCAAATTAGCTCATTATCATATGTGTACTTTGAAATATTTTGTTGGTGACAAAGATTTTTACAGTGGTCTCAAACTTTTGGCCGGCAGTGTATGTCTAGCAGTACATTTTATTTATATTTAGTAAAATTATACGTCACAATAATTGTATTCACTAACAAAATAATAATAATAAAATTAATGCACATTATTCAGAAATTAAAAATTCGTTGTATGTATAAAACTTCTTCTCAACGAGCCAGTTTTTTAGCTTGTTCATAAAATATTCGAGACTCGGTGCGTTCCTAACCTTATCTGCGGGAGCATGTTGTAGGTTGCATAGGCTGATGTTGACGAATTATAAAAATCGAATGGTACATGTCGTACTAGTAGTACATGTACCAATAACTGACCTTTTCGCGGCTTAACCTTCAAACAAAATCTAAAGTATCTGATTTCCTGTCCGCAGGAGGAAGAATTCCGCAGCGGCGCGACATTGCAAGTGGTAGAAGCTTTGATCCACATCAACAACAAGCTACAGCAGAAGGAGGCGGCTGAAGGGCTGCTGGAGCGGGTCATGGCTCAGCGCGAGGCGGGTGATGCTAACCTCAAGGTAGACTAGACTTTATTGCAAGGGTATAGAGTTGTAGATAGTGCTAGAGCAGGTCGTGATTAATGCTCAAGGTAGACTGGAGTTTGTGCGGTGTGGTGTTAGTAATCTTGGACCTTACTCAGTTTCGGGGTCGTAAGACGTGACTTGCTTATGAGAATTAAGGCGGTTGTATGCCCCACACTAGCGCCGCCACTTATTTTTACGTTATAACTTTGTAGTTTGTGATACCTTTCTTAAGCTTTTTTTTTAATCCCTGAAATAGTTTAGTTCCATACAATTTAGACAGAGATGCTAAAACAGAGTTTGGTGGCCTCCAAGAGCAACTTCGCATCTTATGCCTAAAGTCTAGACACTAAAAAGAAACCTATTTTATGGGCATTAAAAAAAGCCTAACATAGGTATCATACATAAACTGTACAATACAATGGACTTTTAAAAATTCCTTTAGTTTGAGGTATACAACCGCCTTAAATCCTTTTAAAGTGTAAATGGGTTTTATTTGAAAATTCTACTTGTGCTGTAGGTAATGAATTTCATATCGGTTTTAACTATTTTTTGTCTTTTGTTTGCTTTATACAGGGATGGTTCAAGAGAAAAAAAATGGGGGAAATTATTTAGTGATACGAAGATCACGAGGTCATCTAGTGAACAATAGATATTCTAGTTCTCTCTTCTCTTGGTGATATTAGTTTGTTTTTCCTTCTAGGTTCAAATCAGATGGTACGAGAAGCTACACAACTGGGAGAAAGCTCTCAGCCTCTATGGAGAAAAGCTGAACACAGATCCCGATGACATGGACTCTTATCTCGGAGAGTTGCGCTGTTACGAGGCCCTCGGCGAATGGGTCACCCTGTACGACACGGTGTCCAAGAGCTGGCCCGTCATGAAATCCGAAGACAAGTACAAAGCAGCGAGGCTAGCCGCAGCGGCCGCCTGGGGGCTAAACGAATGGGATTCCATGTCCAAATACGTGAATTTTCTCCCAGAGAATACCCAAGACGGCGCGTTCTACAGAGCGGTCCTAAACATCCACAAAGGAGACTTCAAAGTCTCAAAACTGTTCATCGATATGGCTCGAACTATACTCGATTCGGAATTAACCGCGGTTGCGGGAGAGAGTTACCAACGAGCGTACGGAGCGCTTGTGAACGCGCAGTTGCTAGCTGAGTTAGAAGAGGTTATAACCTACAAATTAGTGACGGAACGTAGGGAGTCTATCCGCCAAGCGTGGTGGACTAGACTCCAAGGCGGGCAAAGATTGGTCGAGGATTGGCGCAGAATCCTCCAAGTCCACAGTCTAGTGCTAACTCCTCAGGAAGACATGGCGACTTGGCTGAAATTCGCTTCGCTTTGCCGAAAGAGTGGCGCGCCGAGGCAAGCCCACAAGACACTTGTAATGCTATTGGGTACGGATCCGAGCAAGAACCGCGATATGCCGCTACCATCACACGAGCCGCAGCTGACCTTAGCTTACGCCAAACATCTCTGGGTGGCTGATGATAAGAAGCTAGCCTACGATCAACTGCAAAAGTTCGTAGATAACGCAGAATCAGGTGATTCCGAGCATGCTCGTCTTTTAGCCCGATGCCACCTGAAGTTAGGCTCGTGGTGCGAATCTCTACTCGGCATCAACGAGCATTCCATCCCTGAGATATTACGCAACTATGAAGCAGCTACTGAACTATCTTCGGACTGGTACAAAGCTTGGCACGCGTGGGCTTACATGAACTTCGAAACTGTTCTGTTTTATAAGCATCAAGACGCCGGTTCAGCGACTGCGGAAGGGCGTCAAACTCCCGAGTGTATTCAGCTACACACCGTGCCAGCTGTTGAAGGCTTCTTCAAATCTATCAAGCTATCTCACGGCAGCTCGCTCCAAGACACTCTTAGGCTGCTTACACTATGGTTCGATTACGGCCATTACCCAGCAGTTCACGAAGCGTTAGTCGAAGGAATCAGGACCATAGAAATCAACGTTTGGCTGCAGGTTATCCCACAACTGATCGCCAGAATCGATACCCCGAGAGCTTTAGTCGGGAAACTCATCCATTCATTACTGATTGATATTGGAAAATCGCATCCACAAGCGCTGGTCTACCCTCTAACAGTAGCTTCGAAATCCTCGTTCGTAGCGCGGAAGAACGCCGCCAATCAGATTCTCAAGTCCATGTGCACGCATTCAAGTAAGCTTGTCAACCAAGCGGCTATGATATCTGAAGAGCTTATCCGTGTAGCTATATTGTGGCACGAGCAATGGCATGAGGCTCTCGAGGAAGCTTCCAGGCTGTACTTCAGTGAGAATGACGTAAACGCTATGTTCAAGACGTTGGAACCATTGCATGCGATGTTGGAAAGAGGCCCGCAAACGTTGAAGGAAGTGTCTTTCAACCAGACTTATGGACGGGAACTGAATGAGGCTCAAGAGTGGTGCAACAGATATAAAGTAAGTTTATTTAAGTTACTAGGAAAAGGCAATTCGCTTATATAACAGCTTTAAATTACGTCTCCGCAGTGCTGATTTTTTTCCGAGGTACATTTTCCTAGTGTTACTATCATAGTAAGAAAAATTAGGTTATGAAGGTCGCTAGATTCTGAAATCAGGTTTTAGTGGAGTTCTACATAATATAATCATTTTCGTCTGCTGATTCTCATCCCCTACTCGCCATAAGCCTCCTTTCCTAATCGCTAAAGATATCTAATTCGATATATTATCTCGATTCTAGACAGCAGCAGACGTCTTTCGGCTGATATGATGATAATCCATTCTAGGCATTTCACGGTCTTACACTAAATTATTATCTTTCTGCCTAGGAATCAACGAACGTCCGCGATCTAAACCAAGCGTGGGACCTGTACTACCACGTGTTTCGTCGCATCAGCCGCCAGCTACCACAGCTGACGTCGTTAGAACTGCAGTACGTGTCTCCACGTCTGCTCAGCTGCAGGGAATTGGAGCTGGCGGTCCCGGGGTCCTACGTTCCGGATCAGGAGCTGATCCGGATCGCGCATATACAGAGCAGCTTGCAGGTAATTAACTGACATTTGTGTCAACTCAATTGTTACAAAAACTTAATTAACTAATTTGACAGCGCTAAAATTCTTGCCTTCCCTTCCTTGATGGAAATAAAAAGGATGGCATCATTTTTAGTGCTCTCAAATCAGTAAGTTTCTGTGCCTATCCAATCTGAATTGGCACTATTGGCACCTAGCTAGCAAACAATTGCTATTTTCAGTGGGGCTCGCTTCGCTCGGTGCACTGAGATAATAGTGAGCTATTTCAAATACGAACACTCCCGTGCGAAATGATAAATTCGTGGTAAATCGATGTGGTGGTGGTGGTTGTGGACACCACATCGAGTTTGGCTAGTGTATTTGTGTTCCAAATGCGTCGTGCAGCGCGCGACCATAGTGCCATTTACGCCAGTAACATATGTACTACTGCGCCGCGCCAGACTACTTATGAACTTAGCCTTTAGCGTTGTGAAATGAAGTGGCAGGGCAGGACTATTGTTGGCGTTACACTACCAAATCATATCTAGGCTATTTTAAAATCTCGGATTTACTCGTCTTCGTCTCGTCCCTCCAATATAACTCGGCCGTCAATTGCTTTTTTTTTGAGCCCCGCCATTAATGTTCTATTTCTTTCGCAGGTCATAACATCAAAGCAACGCCCGCGCCGCCTTTGCATCCGCGGCTCTAACGGCAAAGACTACATGTTCCTGCTAAAAGGGCACGAGGACCTGAGACAGGACGAGCGAGTGATGCAGCTGTTTGGACTCGTCAACACTCTGCTGCAGGCTGACCCTGATACTTTTAGGTAAGGACATTATGACGTGACTGACGGTTAAGAGGTTTTTAAATCGACCAAATGGCAGGCATGCGAGCGGTCACTCAAGAGCCCTCCTTATGAATACTCAAGTTTATCTTGCATATCCCGGATTAAATTTGGCTGAAGTAACAGTCTACTTCTCTGTGATAAAATAACTTTATTTGGGTATTAAGGTTAGGAACACACCAAGTCTCGAAAGTTTTAAGAAGAAGCTTAAAAACTGGCTCGTTGAGAAGACGTTCTATACCTACGACGAATTTTTAGATCTCAATAATGTTAACTAATTGTTATTAGATATTATTATTATTTTATTTTGTTTTGTAAAAACAATTTTTGACATGTAATTTGACAAATTATTAATTAAATGTTTATCTGTTTATCTGGTGCCTGTTTTCACTCATATATCCACATAAACCTTTACAAACCACCAAGCTAGATTATAGATTTTGCATAATCTCGTCTTAAATCTAAAAGTATCTTCAAACAACCCAATGCGACTATTATACCCATGAATCAATCTCCTAGCCAATGCTTTTTCCTTACTAACGTATTGAACTGAAATTGATTCCAGACGCGACCTCGCCATCCAACGCTACGCGGTGATTCCGCTGAGCACCAACTCAGGACTGATCGGCTGGGTGCCGCATTGTGACACGCTACACTCGCTCATAAGGTAAGTCAAGTTTTAGGGTGATATCAATTTAAAAAAAAATTAGTAAAATGCAATGTTTTTATTTCAATTAAAATTCGTTGATACGAATGATTGTCACATTAAGCTCTGTATATTTTAGATTGACTTAATAGTATCTTGGATTTTAGCACGAGTATAGTTATTTTGCCAGCAGTGAAAACGACTGATGATGGTTTATGATAATTTATTTTCATTTAAAAAGAAATCAATCCATTAATTTTTTTGTTCTGTTCCCACTGAATCCACTGATGTTATACTAGCTGCTTCCCGCGTCTTCGCACGCTCTTTTCTGAGACAGATATGTCCGTCCCTGGGATACCCATGCCAAAATTCGTTGAGATCCGTTGGGCTATTTAGGCGTGACAACGTAACAGACAGACAAATAGTTACTTTCGAATTTGTTTTGTTTTGTTTTATTTGGGAAATATACAGTACATAATACCTAAAATTAGAAACGTAAAATTAACATAAACCAAAAGAATTTCCACAATTAAATAACACAATTACAGCTAAATAAACAGAGCAAGAAAAAAAAGCAAAAGTACGTAATAAAAAACAAACTTAATTAAAAACTATTAAATAACAAATTATTACAAATTTTACGAGGTTTTGGCAACACTTAACATAACTTCCCTGCGATACTTCGGCAATGACATATTGAATATATCAATATTTGTCAATATAACGTTGTAATATTCACAAACTCGATAAAGAAACGTATTCTTTCTGTAATTTGTATTTACATTAGGCAACCAAAAAGTCTTTTTTTTACGAGCAGATTGTCGGGGGCAATGGAAATAAATATTTTCGAGTAAAAATGGTGAGTCTATTTCATCTGATAAAATTTTATATAGAAACACTTGATCTCTAACAATTCTACGGCTTTGAAGGAATTTATAATATTAGTATGGGTTATGTGGCAATGACCTTTAATAACAAAGAAAATTACAATCAAATAATAGAAACAAATTAGAACTAGTATTTACAATTGAAACAATAAAGCCAACTGCAGACTGTTGCAAACAATCTACAGGTAGCTCAACTGATCCACATCAATACCATCACAATAACACGTGCGTGTCAAATTTAAGAGTACAATTCGCAGGTGTAGGCAGTTATAAAATTGTGTGTTGTTAGTTTTTATTGTGTTACCTATCTGGAGGCTATAGTGAAAGCGTTACCGATGTTTGCTGACTTCACCAGGGACTACCGCGACAAGAGGAAGTGCCTGCTGAACATCGAACATCGGATCATGCAGCGGATGGCTACGGATCTTGATAAGCTGATGCTGATACAGAAGGTTAGTCCAGGATCTAGACGACCTCTGTGGCGCACCGGGCGAAGGTCCACCTGCGATGCGGGGGTTGCGGGGTCCTTTCCCGCCTCGGGACAAATGTTTTTCTAAGTGTTCTGGATGTTTTATATGTATAATAAAAAATATATATCTTTGTAGTGTAAAGGGTACTATAGAAAATTACAATAACAGAATATAACAATTACGACTAGTATTTACACTCTGTTTCTTAAAAATCTAAGCCGTCACCTGAAGGCAGTGTGCCCAGAATGCTGGCAGCATTGCCACGTTGAATATATTATTATTTTATATTAAGTATATCAGTTATCTAATACCCATAACACAAGCTCTGCTTAGCTTGGGGCTAGATAATGCTGAGTGAACTGTCCAGCATTATTTATTTATTATTATTTAAAGTGTTTAGAATATGTTGTATGTTATGTTATGTTATGACCCGGTTGAACTTCATAACGAAATGTTCGCTCGGCATTATGTATGGTTTTACACCAGAGCTAAGCTGCCTAACCAATTTGATCTCAATTTTCATAGCAAATAACCAAACACAATAATGCTGTGGAATGTGCCAAACACAGTCAGTAAATAAATAAAGAAAAAAAAATAATGCTGTACAATCCACACAGCGTCATCTAGCCCCAAGCTAAGCAGAGCTTGTGTTATGGGTACTAGATGACCATTAGATGACTGATATACCTATTAGACTGTATATGACTCATTCTACTACAAATACAGTGTATTGACTGTGTTAGACACGTTCCACCTCAACTACAAAAACGTCTCCTCTGGACGCACACTTCACGATCGAACCTATTTGAAACTCCCTATAAATCGAGCCAATAGTGCAGTCAGCAAGAGGACTCATTAGTCAAATATTTGTCTACCCACATTCCAACGTGTTTGAAACCGACTCAAAAGTAACGAAAGTCAAATCAAATAATAAACCTTCCCAAAACTACAGTACAACGAAAGCAGCAAATTAAATATTGCACTACCCTCATTCCAGGTGGAAGTGTTCGAGCACGCCTTAGAGCACACCGCTGGCGACGACCTCGCCAAACTGCTCTGGCTCAAGAGTCCGTCGTCCGAGGTGTGGTTCGAGAGACGCACCAACTACACGCGCTCGCTGGCCGTCATGTCCATGGTGGGGTATATCCTGGGGCTGGGGGATAGGCACCCCTCCAATATCATGCTGGACAGGTATGGAAACCATTATTTAATATTATCATCGTCAGCCTTCTCAGTGAAACGAAGTCCATAGGTCTTCCCCCAAAGATCGTCACAATGACAGATCCTGCGCTACCCTTTTTTAGAATTTTCCCGCGACGACCGTCCAATGACCTTATCGGCCCATCCCGTCTCCAAGTTGTCTACAAGCTATCGGGGTCCTAATTCCACTAAATTAATCGCTTCACCATTACAATGGTATCGTCTCAAAATGACACATTTTGGCATTTTACCTTTGATGAAAGAAACTACTGATGGAGGGACGCGTGTCAAGTGTTAAAGTTGACACAATTCTATCAATATCTCTGTGCAAATATCACCGCACGCACTATCTGGAGTTTCTTTCATCTATGAACGATTCTGCGGCGATACCATTGTCACAGTAAAGTGATTGGTTAGCATAATTTATCCCCTGTCTGCTAACGTTGCATCTTCTAATACGTGGTCGCCACTCGAAAGCATTATCAGTTCAAAGATCTTAATTTCTCATTTACAACAAACATGTTACTTACATGAGAAACTTATGCTAGTAATATTATTATGTTATTTTCGTCTCTTATGGTTTAGTTTAGTAGTGTTACATCTACATTATGGACCCAACGACTATCGGTTCTGCGAGTTACTTGCCCAGCCCACTGTTGTATTAGATAGAGGTTAGTTTTGATAAGGCCGGATAAAAATGGTCTGGCTTAAGAGTCCGTAGTCCGAAGTATGGTTCGAGCCGCGCACTGACTACATGCGCTCGCTGGCGGTCATGTCCATGTCTGGGACTGGGGATAGGCATCACTCCGATATTTAGCTCGACAGGTATGGAAACAAAACAAACAATAGACTCAAATTAGGTACTTACTGGCATGGCGCAGTGACCCGAAGTGTATCTTGGCCTCTGACAGCAGAGATCGCGAAGTGTCCCGGACTTGTTTCAGTCTAGACGCAATTCTTATAAGTCTTTCGAAACTTTGTCGCTGTCGCTGCAGACGCCTTCGTCCAATTGGACGCACGGTACGTTTGAAGAAAATTAGATTGTTGTTTTTTTTTAAGTTTCTTGTATGTTATGTTCTGGACGACAACATAATCGCATTTTCTTTGTAGAGTAACGGGCAAGTTCCTACACATTGACTTCGGCGACTGTTTCGAGGTGGCCGTGACGCGTGACAAGTTCCCCGAGAAGATACCCTTCCGACTCACAAGGATGCTCATCAATGCTATGGAGGTCAGTAGCCTAGCTTGCCTATCTTTCTGGGACACATTATTGAAACATAGAGATATTTTCTTACTCATTCACAAGCATTTTTGCTAAATTGCATAGAGATGGATTTTTTTTTGACTTAGATATGTTTGTTATACTACGCGTATTAAAGGGGTTTGAAGATTTTGGCCCTAACATCGGTCAACATATTGTAATTTGTTTTTACAAAATCGCCGCGCACGTTTATAGTTTTATATGTTTATGAATAGAAGACACTAAAACAAATCAAAAATTTCGTATAGAATAATGTCCTAAAGCGTCAGGTTTCTGAGATATTCACAAATGAATATAACAATTTTTTTTCATATGTGAATATCGCAGAAACCTGACGGTTTCGAACATTTTTTATTTATTTTAGTGCCTGCTGTCCAAATATATGTATAACTTTTATTGTGATTTTTGCATGGATACTCTCCATGCAAAAATCACAATAAAAGTTCAACATCGGTCAACATTTTATAATTTTTCTGCAAAATGCTCGGCTCACAATAAAATTCGATATTTGAATAGAAGACATAAAAAAAAATGTTTCGTAATTACTTACCCTCCATACAAAAATCTTCAAACCTCTTTGCTGTGGCAATATAGTATTTATCGAACTTAATATAAAATGTATCTTTTTTGACGTGATTGTTGATTGGCGATTTCGAGCGTCTACGGATTGATTCATCAAGCAAGCGCTAGTGTTCTGCACGTAGCAATATTATTTCGGGTTTTGACGTGAGCTTATGTCAAGTGACGATTATTCAAGTATACGATTATTTATGTAAACACAATAGTTATTCCACGTAATATCAGGTGGGACATCTGCTGCAGCTGTAAGGAATTTTAAAAATGCCCGTCATTGATATTAAACACACGAAGTTAGATCTGAAATAACTTATCACAACTTCCCCCAGGTGACCGGCATCGAAGGCACATACCGGCGCACATGCGAATCAGTCATGGAAGTTCTACACCGACACAAAGACAGCGTGATGGCCGTGCTCGAAGCTTTCGTATACGACCCTCTGCTCAACTGGCGACTGATCGACGCCGGCCGACGGAGCCGCAACGACCCCGACGCTTCGGAACCACCGTCAACCTCCCCACAAGCGAGCAAGCCTAGGCCCATACAAATCGGGTTGAATGACCCATTAGACCAGCCAGCAGAGACGAATCTAAACAAGCGAGCGTTGGCTATAGTCAACCGTGTTAGGGATAAGCTAACAGGACGGGACTTCCCGCATATATACGAGACGGTGTCGGTTCAGAAGCAAGTCGATTTGTTGATCCAGCAGGCGACGAGTAATGAAAATCTTTGCCAGTGTTATGTGGGGTGGTGTCCGTTCTGGTAATCTGTGACTTTGGGTGCATGGTTCCTACATACTGGTAGAGTTCTATATGTATTGATCATTTAACATGCGTTTTATAAAAGTATAAAAATACTTAGCCCACGCAACGTACGCAACGCATTATGAAAACTGGATGCTTGAATTATTAAGAAAACACGCCATCCGATATTTCCTATATTTATTCGATTACGTTGCGTGGCGTGGGCTCAGTCTGTTTCTACCTTGATTGTCGCTAACGAGCTTATAGGCAACGCCTCGCCCGTCATGGTATAGATTGAAAAAGGCAGCTCGGCTGTGACGATGCATTGCGATATGTGTGCTACAACATTTACAAAGAGGTATTTGTATATTCAAGATCTAACAATTACAAAATCTTCAGCAAGTGCAATGCAAAGCATCGAAATCTTACGACTTAGTAGATCGGTGCTGATAGTTTTATGCGACTGTTTTTCAGTCACTAGATAAGAATCAATCTTATGGTTAGGATACACGACGACACTGAAACTTGACACAAATGTCGTCACTAGTGTCGATAGCGTCCACACACACGGCAGCAATTTGTATGTGTGATTGTGTCGTGAGTATAGATGTGATGCTGGGTTACAAGGGTTTTCACCAATTGGTGTTCACCAGCTGTTAACGGACACCTTTAAAACCCTGATCTATAGTCGTGAGACCGTTACTATACAGGGTTACCGGTTAAATCGACCTAGATCCTTGAGGGGGGTTGTAGTTCCTATCCTTACTGACTGATTTGACTATGAAACACCATACAACTTAACCGTTTTCTAAATATTGGACATAAGGAAACTTAAAAAAAAATGCCTATTATTTGTCTATTTTACTACTTTTTTTGTAATTTGTGCATCTAGTTTTAATTTTTATACGTATTTTGTAGTAGATAAGGTGCTTTATTTATTTTAACACCAAAATTGCACGTACGTAGTGGACGATTGATAGATGAAAAAAGAAATAAATTTGTACAGAGTATTTTTTTTAAGGAATATTAAAAAAAAACATGTGGCAGTTATGTTGCAGATGTACGTAATAATATCTACGTTTCTTCAGGTATCCAACAAGGCCTAACAGTCTAAAGTATTGTCAGAATTCATAGGAAAAACTTAGATCTAATGCTCAAATTACAAACAAATTACAAACAAGATCCGTAAAGTGCGAGTGTGACTCGCGCGCAGAGGGTTTCGAACGGTTGTCAAATAAAACAATAATATGTACTAGGTACTGGTTAGAGACTTTGCTATTTGATGAATATCATAATATAAAAGGTACCTACATTTCAGATGTATCGGTTTGCAAACTTCGGAGTAGGTATAGAGGGTAATAGTAAAATTTTCGTCCTTTTTCAAAATATTTCAAAAAGTATGAAACCTACAGAAATTTCAAAAACTGTTTTGAGTTGTGCAAACCAATAACTTTCATTTGATACCCCACTCGGTGAGGTAGCCCCCCCTTTTGAAAATTATTCCCCCCTCTTTGACCATATTTCAAAAAGTGTTCTACTTACAGACTTCTATATATTTTTCCTGTAAAATATAGTTCCATATCTACAAACGCTACATATATTTCAGATGGATCATCGCTTTGCAAACTTTGAAGATGGGGGGAAAGGGTAATTTTTCAAAATATTTCAAAAAGTATGAAACCTACAGAAATTTTAAAAACTGTTTTGAGATGTACAAACCGATACCTTTTATTTGATACCCCACTCGATGAGGTAGCCCCCCTTTTGAAAATTATTCCCCCCCTTTTTGACTATTTTTCAAAATGTGTTCTACTTACAGACTCCTCTATATTTTTCCTGTAAAATATAGTTCCATGTCTACAAACGCTACATTCAATCGCTCTGCAAACTTTGGAGATAGGGGGGGTAATGGGTAATTTTTTGACTTTTTTCAAAAAGTATGAAACCTAGAAAAATTTCAAATACCGTTTTGAGATGTACAAACCGATACCTTTCATTTGATACCCCACTCGGTGCGGTAGCCCCCCTTTTGAAAATTATCCTCCCCCCCCTTTTTGACCATTTTTCAAAAACAGACGTCTCTTTATTTTTCCTGTAAAATATAGATCCATATATACAAACGCTACATACATTTCAGATGGATCGCTCTGCAAACTTCGGAGATAGGGGGGGGGATTGGTATGTTTTTGACCTGTTTCAAAATATTTCAAAAAGTATGAAACCTTCAAAAACTGTTTTGAAATGTACAAACTGATACCTTTTATTTGATACCCCACTTGATTTTGTAGGTCTCTTTTAAAATTTCGACATCACAATTTGTACTGAAAATGTACATTTTCATTTTTCATTTATTTTTATTTATTTTTTTTTTAATCTGTACAGGCGCACGAAATGTATTATTGTTATAAATTTCACGTTAATTGCTGCTGTAGTTGCTGAGATATTAAAGACAAAAAAAGGACAGAAAAAGCGATGCCATAAGGGTTTCCAAACCGATCTCCGATCTTCGAAACCCTAAAAAAGGAAATAGACAAATAATAGGCTTTTTATTTTTAATTTAATGTATTCTATCTCAAAAACGGTTAAGTTATGGGGTACCTATAGTGTTTCATAGTCGATTCAGTCTATAATGAATGACGGAAACAACAACCCCCTCAAGGATCTAGGCACACGTAGACACTCGATAAAAACATTGAGTCTCAAGTGTCTTCATGTATCCTAAGCTTTAGAAATTTAGATCATCGCGAATACCTTGATCGATGGTAGCAAAAAAGTTTTATGTAAAGTTATGTTATAAAGGTTAGGAATATCATAAAAATACTGATATTGGTGTCGATTTGGTTGTTGCAAAAACTAAAGTAATTTACAAGCACTAAAAATATTGCCGTCACTTTTGTAAATATTGCTGTCACTTTTGTACCCCACAGAGGTCGTCACTGTTTGACGACCTCTGTGGGGTAGCGGGCGAAGGCCTGTCTGCGACGCTTTTTTAGTTGTGTCGTTTTAAAAGGGCAGCATTTTTAGAGCTCTCAATCTAGTTTTGTTTTTGCAAAATCTGAATGTACAAAATAGTCAACTTTTAGTAGTTTGTGTTATTTATATGTATACTGTGTTTAGTCTTACTCAGCTACATTGGTGTGTCGTCGTGTCGACTTTCCTATAGTGCCTAAAATATACTACATAGGTTTTAATTTCTAACATTAATATAATATGGGATTTATTTAGTCACAATACTTGTAAGTTTATTATTTAGTCATAATTCTAAGAAATATATTAATAAGTATATTTATGGTGCCTTATAGCCAGAGAAGTTATTTTATTTCACAACTACACAACTAAGTTCCCTTGGCAATTGTTTCTACCTGCACAACCAACGACAAAAATTTATGAACATTTATCAATTTTCCAAACGCGTACGTTTCGTATAGGTTGTCGCCCCTCTGGGACGCACCACCACCGCACACCACAAAAATGTGCATTCAAATATGGGACTAGTAATTTAGATGCATTTTATATTGACGGCGTCAGAATGCACGCTTAGTTTAATGTATCATTAGTTCGTCAAGACGTCGCGCTCGTGACGTCTATTTTTGTCGTCGTCAGTTGATTCTAGCACCATGAAATGCTTATTAATCGTTGTCGAGTAGTTTTTCTCGTGTAGAGACAGCCACCCAGACGAACACCCACCACAATTCATTCAATTGTCTATGGTTTTTCTCAACTACACGGAAGAAATAAACTAACCCTCTTAGTTTTCACCTCTGTACTCAGAGGTTTTCACCGTCTTATTGGCAGTTTGAACATTTCCACTGGTAGAATGGTGGTAATCAGTCAAAAATCCACGAAAAAAAAAGTAAACGGTATTTCAACATTTGCGCGCGAAAATCTCCGCGCCTTCGCTCCTGTTTTGGTAGTACTGCAAGATGGCATCGCGCAAAACGTAAGTAAAAGTGGTAGGTAGTGTAAAAAGAAGAACCAGTGATGTTGGTAGACCACGGGTGTATGATGTGGGAAACGAAGAAGAAATTGTGAAACCTATGATTTTTTAATATAAATTATTTGAAAGAGCTGCTTTTGGATGTCCTTAGAAACATAAGGGCACATCCAAAAGCAGCTCGTTCATGGGACACATGACGAAACTCATTCTATAACTTAGTTTATAACTATGAGACAGTGGCTAGACAACAATTTCCCGGGTCGTTGAATTGGTAGAGGCCCATTCCTTGGCTTGTGAGGAGTCATGATCATGACTTGACCCCAATGGACTTTTACATCTGGGTCATATGAAATCTTTGCTCTACGATATCTCTCCTGTGCGGCACAGGAGAGATATCGTAGAGCAAAATTCAATTGAAGGCACAGGCTGTGCCTTCAATTGAAGACCTGAGGCAGTGAATTAATAATGCGGCAAACCAAACCTAAACTACTTTAACCAGTAAAATGGGGGAGTTGCGAAAAAGAATACGTGTTTGTGTTCGAAACAGAGTTAGTCATATTGAACCTGACCTGTAAAAACTTTAATTTGTGCAATTATTTGATAGTTTAAGTTACCTACTTTAGTTACTTATTTCGATGTTTAGGTAAATTACTTAAAAAGACGATTTTTCACTTGCTTCTAGTGTAATGTTTATTTCTCTGTAATCTTGAAACTAATATTAACACACAAATCCAAGATAATCTACGACTAGCGGGTATTGTAGTACCTAGTGGCGAAAGATTGTTGTTGATTAGATCAGGGCTGTCCAAACTACATACATTCGCGGGCTTAATAAGTTTACTACAAAAGCTGGAGGGCCGCAGAAAAAAATATTTAGTTTTCAAGTAAAAAAAATACATCGTTAATTTAGCTTTAGCAATCATATCGATGTCAACATCAACATTCGTTGTAGCCAGACGCATTGCATGAAGAAGTGACTTATCATATCAGACATTGAAGACCTATACTTAGATTTTATAAAGTTCATTGTTAATTGTTTCACATAAAAAGTGCTGCCCATCATCGATCCCATTTTCAAGCCAAAATTTGTTAGTTTGGGAAAACGATCGCCAAGGATCTTAAAAAATCCATTCCAGTTTCTGTTCTACCCTTGTAAAAGGGATCTGACTGTACGTCACATAATTTCAAGTGGTATTCAGTCTTTACGCTTTCGATTTGAATTGGATGCGTAAAAAGAGACAAATCGCTCTCTAATTCTTTGAAATCTGCGAAACGCTGCTCAAATTCAAAAATTACCACGTCGATGTACTTCAGGTGGTCAGAAAAGTTGCATCCTTCAAAATTTTCCAAAATTTTCCATTTTTTTTTTGTATAAGTTTCTTTGCAACTCGGAAAAAAATAAAAATATTTATTTTCTAGTGAGGTTTTGAACAATATCAGTTTATTTTTGAACCCATTCACATATCCATACATGTTGGCTATATTGTGTTGTTTGCCTTGTAATTTCAAATTTAATTCGTTCAATTGTTGTGTCATGTCAGTTAAAAATGCAAGATATTCAGGATCTTGCATTTTAGTTTCCATATCAGTTGTATCAGATTTTATTTAATTTTTAAGAAATATGGAAATTTCTTTCTGTAAAGCGAAAAAGGGCTGCTAGCACTGACTAGCGCTTTACCATCGGATTTCTGAGTGCAACAGCAGATCCCCATAGGTTGCGACAGTTTCAGTTAAAAAATTACGAAATTTACAAAGATTTTCCGCATAAGGCTTCTTGGTTAATGATGCAAAAAAAAATAATTTGGAGGCCCCCCTCCAAATTATTTTTTTTTTTTTTTGCCTCCAGACCTCTAGATCCAGCCCAGCCCTGTGTGCATACTAATTTATGAATACGAAGGTCTGTCTGTTATCTTTTCGCGACTAATTTTGTTTAAAAGCAATCATATTAAGATTGTATCCCCGGGAATAACATAAGCTAATTTTATTAAGGAATAGCTATTGCCGCTCAGCACCCGTAGAATTCACACTTCCATGGGTATAATTTGTTATTTGGAACTCAATTTTTCTAAAATAAAAGGTCCTAATTTACTCGCTATAACATCAGCAATCTGCCAGTGATCGTCAAACTCTGTCCAGTCGTTTCAGGAATTAACTCAAACAAACAGTAAGACAAAAATAACATTGGTGATGGGTGATATAAGCACCGTACCTATAGTTGCCGCCAAACTTCTTGTCCTCTGGCGAACCACGTGACAAAGATGCGCAGAACGCAACTTTTAGGCCAAAATGGTGGGCAACCGCCACCTTCTGGACAGTCGCGTCGATTAATCACTCGAGTTTTTGTATCAACAATGAAAGAGCGAGACAGGCTACCTATACGAAGCCACGGTAATGATATAAATAATATCATTAACTACCGTGACGAAGCTGTACTTAACTCTTTCGCCTGCTGCGTTGTCGGCGGCATATGAATTAGGTATAGGTATGCGTGAGTGTACCTGCGCAAACTTTCCATTCTCGCTGCCCGTCACCGGACGAGATGTTTGGCGGCATCTATACTATCCTGTATATTTTATAAAAAGCCGTTATTTTGACATTACAGACACGTCAATTTTATATTTATCTGCATAGAAGAATGCATGTGTGAAACCGCGAGCAGAAGCTGGTTTCAATAAAAATAATATGTAGGTATGTCCTCGAACTAAGGCTGAACTTTGTCTTATGCGTCTTTGAGAAAAGATAGGAGTCAAGCGGTTATTATGTTCATGTAAATATTGTTATCCATGCAATTATAAAATATGTGTGCACACGAAATAAACGATGATGTGTCGCGGTGAGCGAAGGTCCGCCTGCGACGCAGGAGGTCGAGGGGTTCGATTCCCGCCTTGGGTCAAATGTTTGTACACTCTGCAAATATTTCATCTAGGTATTTTCTATACCTATATAATAAAAAATATCTAGCTAGGTATGTGATGTGTTGTATTAAGTATATAAGTCATTTAGTACCCATAACACAATCTCTGCTTAGCTTGGGGCTTGATGATGCTGTGTGGATGGTGCAGCGTTATTTATTTATTTAAATGCATTTTTGTTGATACGTGATCATTTTAATACTTATCGAAAGATTAGTCTAAGTACCTGTTTAGTTATAACAAGGTCATTCGGTTGTAATTTATGTCCGTGTAAATATTGTTATCAATGCAATTATATTAGCTGGCACAAGTAATAAATGCATTTTTGTTGATAGGTACCTACTTATGTTTTAATCCCTATCAAACGGCATAAAAAAAAAACAATATTGTGATTTTTTATCAGAATTGCAACATATTGTTATTAGAAGGACCTTGTGCTCTAGGTGCGGCAATCCGTTTGCATTTTAAACTCTTACTGGAGATACATATACTTCAATTGTACTTAATTTGTTATGACGACCACCGTGGCTCAGCGGGTGAAGGTTCGCCTGCGACGATTTCCGCCTCGGGACAATTGTTTGTATTGTAGGTACGATCTTAAGATTTTTTGTTCCGGGCGTTCTGTGTATTTTCTACGTATGGTAGGTATAATTGAAAATATCTATCTGTCTTGTCTAAGTAATTAAGTAGGTAGGTACCTATATCAGTTATCTAGTACCCATAACACAGTCAAGCTCTGCTGCTTAGCTTAGGGCTAGGTGACGCTGTGTTGACTGTCCAGCATATTTTCTTTTAATTTGTTTGTACTGGATAATTGTATTTTATTACGATTCGATTAAGAAAAAATATTTGTCTTACCTTACATTGGTAGTGATTCTGTTGGCACAAACCCTAAACTTAACTACCCTAAAAATATTGCCGTCCCTTTTTTACGATCGAAAAAAGGACGGCAATATTTTTAGGCTAATATAGCAATAGAGATAATTATCTCAGTGAAGTTCCTAGGGCTAGTTCTAAATAAGTAGTACCTATTGGTAATGGCGTCGATTCCGCAAAAACTAAATAAACTTATTTGGCAGCACTAAATGTATTATCATCATATTTATTTTAATTTATAACGCATTCACTGCCAAGGCTCGACGGTGCGGTGCGATCCTCAGAATATACGTTAGAATCTCTACCTAGTCTGTGCTCAGAATCGACATCATTATCGAATTATGTTCTCAGTAACTTGGTAGTAATCAATCAACTGGAAACTGCATTTTAACAAAATGTTCAGTGGCATTGACACAAGAAAATCTTATACAATCACGATTACGTATTCTCAGAACTTAATAAACTCTAATAGATTTGCGTTTTACTACAAAGTCCATACAGAAAACAGCCTCGCTAACAAACAAAAACATTGTCGCTCGGGACATTGAATCGTGCACAGATAAGTGCGGTATCTAATCGACGATCATTGACTTTAATCAGTAGTCCGGTGACCGCAGCGCGAGCCGCCCGCACCCGCACCCTGCGCGCGCTGTAGATCGTATATGCACGCGATCGGAATGGATCAGTTCAAAATCGTCGAGTACACCACTTTGAGTGAGTATTGGTTTTTATCCTCTTAAGATGTGTTTTAGAGCCAAATATATTAGCGTCAAAAAAGTAGCTTTGATCGAAATTGACCCGTTTTAGTTAGTACCTACTGTTCTTAGCAGGTTATTGCAAATTTTTTGGCTGAAATAAATAATGCAAATTGTTCAATTTGTAGGTGCAGCATAAATAGGTATCCACATACAGCTACCAAATACGCTTAACAACTTTTCAAAGCCGTTTTTAGGTGTGTACGAATAAATAAAAAAACATACAGCATCATTGAAACCCTCGTTTTTTGAAGTCGGTTAATAACAGTTTTGAGCGATATTTATCGTTCGTTGATCTAAAATCAATCAACAAACAAGCAGTACCTACCAAATCTCAAACCGTCTCTAAATGGCACACATTTATCAATGTTAATTGAAGACAGTTTTTCGTGGAAAACGGCCGTAATGGCATACCTATTAATACTCAAAGCCCTAATGTCTTTTGGCAACAACCACTGGACTGCCCCTGAAAATAGATTATACCATAATTGCAACCTTCATCTTCTATCAAAATGTCCCTACCTACTTAATAAATTGTAGTCTAACATTAATTTTGAAATAAAGAATTATTTATGTAAATTTACATACCTCGTTGGAAATGAAAGGCGATTGTAATTGTATTAAAACGCTAACGCTAACTCATAGCCGACTTGTTTGGTACCCTTGAAATTATGCAGTTTGTTTATGTATTTTGTAAAAACAAACGACTTAGATATCACTATATCACAAATATACATTTTCTGCTATCTTGAACAGCGTATCGATAACAGATTGATTCATAAATAATTGCTAAAGCTGATTCCTTGTTATAAATCGATCATCTAGATAAGGTCCTAGATAAAGCTTTAGGTACCTACATATTATAGAACTTAAAAACACAGCCGAATTGAGAACCACCTCCTTTTCATTTTTGTCGGTTGAAAATGTCATTACCATGACCACAGAATAACTAATAGTAGGTTCTAACTGACTCGGATTTCAGTTGTATTTTAAAATTTCAGGTGAAGAAATACAAAACCTGCTGAAAGACGCGACGGCAATCCGGAAGAAAGCTTACATCCCGTACTCTAACTTTGCCGTCGGAGCAGCTTTGCTCACAGAAGGTGACTCCAAAGTGTACACAGGATGCAACATCGAAAACTCTACACTCTCTCCCTCGATATGCGCAGAGCGGGCTGCTATATCCAGAGCAGTATGCGAGGGTTACATTAAGTTTACCAAAGTAGCTGTCGTCGCCCATCAGACTCAATTTACCGCACCCTGCGGCGTTTGCCGACAGACCCTCAACGAGTTTCGCAGTACAAACGGAGACATGGAGATTTACCTCAGCAGGCCGACGCTAGACCAAGTGTTGTGTACAAAGTTGTCGCAAATACTGCCACTTTCCTTCGTGAGCTATAAAAATGACAATGTCGAGAAGTAATGGTCAGGCAGAGTAAAGACTGGTTCCTTTTACAGTCATGCTACGAGTGACCGTGAACGGACGGAATTACACTGTAATTATAATTATTAGGCTGGTGTTCACCAAAAGGTAATCGGACATTTAGAAGCTTCGTCGGATAACTTTGACGTTTAATGTAGGTATGAAAACTGCTGTCAAAAACGTCAATTTAAATGTAATTGCCCGATTTTATTTTTGAAGAACACAAGTACTTTAAGCTTGTGTTCTTCAAAAAGATAATTGGGCAATTACATTATATTTTATTTACCGTATTCTTTTGGTGAACACCAGCCTTAAGTTTCGATAACGGCTGGTTAAGTATACATACTTAGAAAATACCTGTAACCAATGTTTGTTTTTTTGTATATACATTATAGTTTTGTATGAAAAATAACAGAGCGTGATTAAAATACGCCCGTCTAGTAAATGCATAAGATATCTGGTGAACTTTAGGGTACGTTTACACAGCGTCCGTTTAACAGGCCTATTTTATCGTATACGTCTTTATTTGGCGATGGCGGATGTAGTTGTATGAGCAAGTTTTCTATAATAATAATAAATCATTTATTTCAGGCAACATTAGTCTAGTAGAGGATGTAAAGTACTTAAAAACTACGGCCCATATAAAATATATACCTTAGTCTAACATACATAGGATAAACCTATTTACACACACTACGTGCTAGACGTAGTGTCGGCTACGACAGACAATGACAGTATTCCAAATCCAGTAATGTGTGTGAACTCGCTCATACAACTACGGATGTAGTTGTATGGGCCATCGCCGAATAAAAACGTATACGATAAAACGTGTCTGCAGACCAGACTGCTGTGTGAACGTACACTTACACGTGTAATTTTAGAACGTGATGCAATTTAAAATATTCTACCTACATACATATAAACTAGTTAACAATCAGTAGGCACGCGGTATTTAAACTACCTAATAAATTGTTTAACAATTTTATTACGTACTTTCATATTTACATCAGGATCGTAAAAGGCTTACAATAAAGATATAGTAGTAATATCTACAGTATAACAATTAACAAGCTAAAATAACAACAAGTGGGTTATTGTGGGATCGACCTTAGTAACACGGGATTCCCCGAAAAAATGCATTAAGGCTGGTGTATGGCCCAACGGCCTTGAGAACACAAAAGAATTATCTGTAACCGTATAAATAATTTGTTTTATTTGTGAAATATTCAATTTGTGTTACATTATTTGACAAATATTTGAGTGAAAGAAAAATACTCAAACTCGTATGTATGTTTTTAGAAGGAATATCTAAATTTCGAATTAAAAAAAAACTAAATTTGGATATTTCTTCTAAAGTAAAGGCTTTTAAAGTAAGGATTTTGTGTATTTTTCTTTCACTCAAATATTTGTCAAAGTATTTAACACAAATTGAACAATTCACGAAAACAAATTTATTTATACGGCTACAGATAAATATTTTGTGTTCTCAAGGCCTGGGCCATACACCAACCTTAAGCCGAAAATTAATTAAACGTTAAAAATAATAAACCGAAAATCAAGACTCACCTCAGTTACATAAAGCCGGGTACTGACCTGACCTGGTGTTACAGTCCGTAATGTAACGTAACGTATGTAACACAGCGAGCGTTTGTACAGTCAGTACGGAGAAAGAAGGCGCTCGCAACGAGCAAGGAGATGGCGTCGTAACCTTTCATGCTCGCTGCGAATGGTACATTACGCCTCGTAACACCGATCAGTAGCCGACTTTATTTAACTCCGAGGTAATTCTTGCTTTTCGATAGATAAGATTCTGAAGAAAATTTGTGGTGCATATTAAAGTCTCGCTCGGTGCTAAAGGTTTGCACCATAGAAACGAATCTTCTGGCCAAAATTAACAATCTCCCAATACGGCTTCAATTTTAATGTATATCTGTTTGGTACCAGAAAACCAACCACGATGGGACTGACACAATACTGTGGGTCACGCTTTGGATAGTAATTCATTAAGATCTCGAAAGAGGTTAATTTGGCTTTAAGTTTGGCAGTGACTATATTATCCTACAATGGTCGGACTATCGCTAAATCTTATAAAATCTACGGCATGGCAGTTTGTTAAACATGTTTAAAGGCTTCATATTTACAGTTGATTGCCTTATAATTAGTAAGTTTAAGTCGAGTAATAAATAACTTATTCACTTAACAAACTAAATAAACAAAGAAAATTATAACTTCTCCGAAAATCTGAATAGGTACTTTGTCGTCACAAACGTTTCAAAACATAATAATCTGTTTCACAAAATTAGTAGATATAGCTGTGGGGTCCGTAGTAAAAAAGCTTGCTCAGTCAGATGTACTATGCTTGAATAACACTTTTTAACCGACTTCGAAATAAGGAGAAGGTTCTAAGTTCGGCTGTATGTATGTTTTTTTAATGTATATATGTCCGTCGATTTCTTCGTCATTTGTGGACCGATTTGTATAATTATTTTGCAGTTGTATAGAGGATGATCCCGAGGTGGTCCCATATCCATTTTTTTATTCCCGAGGGATTAGTATTTGTCCCGCAAAACTTAAAAGCCGTTTAAAACTAATGTTTAAAGACGGTCATTAGTTTTTTTAAAACGATCAAATTATTAATGGTATAAACTTCACTCAAGCTCTGTGACTGAGCAAGCTTTCTTAATACGGGCCTGAGAGCCCTGAGTTTGGTGACTCGATAGTATTAAGAAGTAATATTTTTGTAAGTGATTTGGTACAGCAGCGCCTCTACTGTGCTGACATGGACCTACGCAAATCCCGTACAAAAATGGAACGTCTCGATGACAACGTATAGATATTAACGAGTAACCAAATTCGCGGCTCTGATCCCTGATACTGCAGCACACAAGTCAATTTTAATCCTTATCTCTTAAGACATAAAGATTAGCTTCAACAATCCTAAGGTCAACACGTGCCGGTACAGTGCACCCCGCTTTTCTGTGCAGATGGACAAAATTCGAACCAACCAGACTGACTACTCACTTTCTCGCTAAAACATTCGCGCGAAAACTGCACAGAATAGCAGGATTAATTGACTTTTTTTAATAAGACTACATCTTACCAAAAAGGACACCACCCAATATAACATTGACACAAGTTCTCATTATTCGTCGCCGCTCTGATCAGCAAATCGACTTGCTTAGGCACACTCACCACCGACTCCACTTGGGGGAAGTCCCGTCCGGTTAGCTTATCCCTTATCCTGTTCAATATAGACAACGCTTTCTTGTTCAAATTAGCCTCTGGTGGCATTTCTACTGATTCGTAATGTAGGTGGTTTCGGCTTCGACTGGGCATGGTGTAGGAGGAATTTATGTCTGTTGAGAAGGTGGATTCCGTGAGCGATCTGTGATCGTTGTCTACGAGTCGCCAGTTAAGCAGAGGGTCGTATACGAATGCTTCTAGCACGGCCATCACGCTGTCCCGGTGTTTGTGTAACACGTGCATTACTGACTCGCAGGTGAAACGGTACGTGCCTTCGATGCCGGTCACCTGGTGAACACAAATAAATAAATTAATAATGCTGGACAATCCACACATCATTATCTAGCCCCAAATTAGGCATAGCTTGTGTTATGGGTACTATATAACTGATATACATAATACATTACATTGATAGATATTTTTTATTTTATTATATATAGAAAACACCCAGAACATTTGCTGATCGTACAATCATTCGTCCCGAGGCGGGAATCGAACCCGCAATCTCCTGCGTCGTAGGCGGCCCTTCGCTCGCTCCACTAAAAGAGGTCGTCATAACCTGGATGCGAGGAGGAACCTGGACAGAAGATAATTACAGAAGGCATATGTACATCCAGCAGTGAGTGACTTTCATCTTGATTTTCTAGATGCGTCGATTCTGTTGACACCAAACCTAGATCACTAGCCTAAAAACGTTGCCGTCCTTTTTTTTCCAAGTCCCTTATTTTGGTGGTAACAGAAACTATTTAATTAGAACGGCGATACAAAGAAACACTGGGGTTCAATAAATTGAGCGTTTTAATAGAAAAGTAGGACAATTTATTAATTGCCGGATCAGAACAAGGTCGCGTTTGCTAGCCAAGCTTTGACAGATATTTGGAAGAGTTACGATATGTAAATTTATGGAATATCGGAATATTGCGTTAGGATTCTAAATCTATAATAATTATTTATTGACAAAGAATATTACAATTCAATAATAAAAACAAATTAGAACTAGTATTTAAAATTGAAACAATACAGCTAACTACCGACTGTTGCAAACAATCTACAGGTAGCTCAACTGATCCATATCAATACCAGTCGGAAGCGTCCCCAAGACGCTGGCTGCGTAGCCCCGCTGTATGGAAATGCTGATGCGCTGCGCCAGATACCCACCAGCTCAAGGGTAACGCGTCGCGTCTACCAGACGCTCAGATAACTTTTTTAAAAACCCGGAGAGCCTCGGTACCCCACGGACCTAGGTTCTCGACCCCAAGAGAACAAATGTGTAGGCTCTGTCGAGACCTGCATATTTGCGTCTCTTGAGATCCTCGGCCTAATCTGCCGCCGCACCAGCCCTTACGGATGTCCTCGGAAGATGGGAAGGCGCAAGTGTGTCGACGCATGTAGCGTCCCACACAATAGGCCTCCCCAACTCCCATGGGACTAGTGTCATGCCGTCGGGCCTTTTACCATCGTCACGCAACAGACCATTCGGTTCGAGAATAGCTGGTACGTTAGCGGTGACAAAGGCCCGTCGGATGACGTCGTTAAGGCTGGCATGACGAGACATCCGACCGGCGGCCCTAGTACACGATAATCCGTGATGACCAAGCTGTTCGACAGCAGTACCGCACTGGCATTGATGAGGCGCGCAACGGTTGGGTGCAATGTGCACCCAACCGAAGACATGTTGCGATACGGAAAGTTACGGGATCCAATAAAGTGCCAGTGTTAAATGAAGGAAATGCTTGCAATGTCCTGACTCCCATTTAGAAACGGCCAGGAGACGGGCACGATCCGCAGAGTTGGAGCACGTTTGTAACAAATAATTCCGTATCAACTCACACAGAGGCCCGTCCCATTGCCGTTGGGACAAAAGAGATTTGGGGGGGCATCATTGGGGCAAGCACTATGCCAAGCCGTAAGAGCTTCGTCTAAAAATGAAATTTTGAATGAAATGTGTGGGACCAAACAAGTTGAAGTTAACATTTTTTCAACTAAAGAACTAGTGCTGTAGACGGAAGACAGGAACTATAATTCAACGTCTCCACGTTGAAATATCGGTTAGATGGCAAGGCTAAATAAGGCCGGACCAAGAGGGTCGCCCTGCTGACATCCAACAGCGGACAAAATGACTCTGTTCTTGAATTGTGTCTTTAATTTATTTTAGCAAGGCGCCCCTGTCTACGGAATTGAAGGCGTTTTTGACGTCTACCTTCAGAATTACCGCCCCATAATTTTGGTCTAAAAATGTACGAAGAGAATGTACTGCGGCCTCACATACGCCTCGCGAACCAAAGCCTAGCTGAATTGGCCGGAAATAGTCGCCTTGATAGTCGGCTTCTTTCCGACAGCAGACTTTAGCAAAGCGGCGGAATGTGGTGCCCACGGCTATGGGTCTTATACCGCCATCCTTCTTTTTTAGGGCGCAAAGGCTCGCACCTTATAAGAGTTCTATGATCTCGCTGTTAACTCTATTGAAATTATTCTGACTTTTTAGATTGGGATGTCTCAAACCTTACCTCCATAGCGTTGATCAGCATCCGAGTTAATCTGAACGGGATCTTCTCAGGAAACTTTTCTCTATTCTGCGTCACCTGCATTGAAATAATTTACAAATACACAACATAGTCAATATTTCTGTATAAGGCTGACACAAAATGTTGAAGGCCATTGGAAAAAAGATATCTCAACAAAAACAGGTTATTTATCGGATTAAGGTATTGTGGGATATCGAGTTTCTATCTTTTGTGATGTAGATTATAAAAAGCGATGCAAATGCAATGTACATTTATGTATAAGACGAGTGTGAGCACCAACACAAACCTATTGTGTTTTAATGGTGTAACAAATAAAAAGAAAAAAAAAGAACAGAGTATGGGTAGCGAAGCGAGAGGTCACGTATTCTTTGACAGCAAATCTCTAAGTTTTTTTCTGTGAACACGACAACATATAACAATCATTCAAAAGTACAATGTTACGAATCAGATTCTATTCTACACACCTCGAAACAATCCCCAAAGTCAATATGGAGCACCTTCCCGGTAACCCGATGCAGCATGATATTGGAGGGATGCCTATCCCCCAGTCCCAGGATATACCCCACCATGGACATGACCGCCAGCGAGCGCGTGTAGTTGGTGCGCCGCTCGAACCACACCTCCGCTGAAGGGCTCTTGAGCCAGAGGAGGCGGGATAGGTCGTTCCCAGGGGTTTGAGATAGGGTTAGCTCGAAGACTTCCACCTGTTGAAAGAGCTAATTTTTTAATTGTTTCTGACAGAAAGAACAGAGGACGAAAAGACCTGGGTGCGATCAGCCCATGACCGATAGAAGTGGCTTAGTTTGGAGGAGGCGTACACCCAGCAGTTGGTAGATAAGGGCTGCAGATGAAGTTATTGAACGACAGTAAACAGAAGAAAACAACTTAATGCCCATTAATAATAATAATAATAATGCTGGACAATCCACACAGCATCATCTAGCCCCAAAGTAAGCAGAGCTTGTGTTATGGGTACTAGATGACTGATAAACTTAATATAATACATAACATAGATAGATATTTTTTATTGTATATAGAAAATATCCAGAACCCGGAACAAATATTTGTAGATCGTACAAACATTTGTCCCAAGGCGGGAATCGAACCCGCAACCTTCTGCGTCGCAGGCGGACCTTCGCCCGCCGCGCCACATATCGGTCGTCAAATTAACCCATTATTGATTAACTGTTCTTTTTGGGTTGGCAAACGTTGAATATGGTTTTGTTTGTTTGTCTGGTAGCTGCTTGATCAAAATGAATACTTTTTATATAAACATATACAGGGCATACAGATTTCATAATGACCTAAAATTCAATATGGCAATACGGCATTTGTCCAGCAAGGAGTTGAGTTTTTTTTTTTCTATCTTTCTAACGTATCTAACTTACCTTATGTTTCAACATCAGCTTTTGATAATCGGATGCGTTTTTCAACATGATCTGCTGCTCCGTATTCAAAGACATCTTGTTAGTTTTCTTCTCTCGGTAGTCGCTGATGAGGTTATACAGGGTGTCGCATTGAGGCACCCAGCCGATCAGACCGGAGTTAGGAGACAAGGGGATGACCGCGTATCGTTGGATCGCTAGGTCGTGCCGGTATGTGTTTGGATCAGCCTGTAAGACAACGAAGCGCACTTATTCAAAACTCTTTAAAAACAGTTTCATTCTCGATCACAATTACAATTTTAATCTCACGGTGGCAGTTTACACTCGCCGAGATAGGTCGAGCACGAGTGTGCACACAGTGCGCTCTTCTCGCCCCTGCCTGTCAGTCGGGGTCCCTTGGAGGCTATCGTCACGTCTCGGCTGGATGTCAGTATTTTGGGCCGAGGCAATCGAGAGTGGCAAGAAGAGTGTACTAATTTAATTCCAACTCAATACAAAGCACGGTAAATATCCCGTTATGAATGCTTTTAGTATTGGAACTGTTTTCAAGAGTAGGCCTGTGCAGTCATAACCAGATTTCTAGAAGTCGGGTAGACTAAACATACAACATCAATCACAGTAACAAGGTATACCTGTAGCAGAGTATTGACGAGTCCAAACAGCTGCATCACTCGCTCATCCTGTCTCAGGTCCTCGTGTCCTTTCAGCAGGAACATGTAGTGCTTCCCATCTGAGCCTTGGATCGTCAGGCGGCGGGGACGCTGCTTCGATTTTATTACCTAGACAGATAATGAAAACGTTTTAAGATTGCCAACTGACTCGTACGGCTTCGCACGTTTTTCCTGATTTTTGTGTATAGAAAAATTCAGTTATTAATGATGTTCGTGCCCACGAGTTCGCATGTTTTCCTGGTTCCTGATTCCAGGTCTAAAACTACTTCTAAGAAAAATCAAAGGTCAGCTCAATTTATTTATTTGTAACTAACACGATTATTTACAACCAATTACATTAGATACATAAGAACATAACATTTAACAATTACATAATTAAAAAAATAATCAATTTACAAAATAACTAACAAAAATACTTAAAAATAAATCAACCTTCCGCAAGCAACAACCTTCTCAAATACTTTTCCTGTCTGTTAAAGGTGGTAAAGTACTAGTTGTTCTTGAATAGAGGCTATCGCTGGATTTTGGTAGATGGAACAGATTTCGGGTGGCGTATGGTCTAAAGGCATATCCCAGAATGCATGATTTATGGAAGGAGAGAAGGTAGACTTGTACTGTAGCTCCAGTGACGTCATACCTCATATGACAACTGACCTGCAAGTGACTGTGTATATGCGATAACCGTATGAGCGGCTCGTTGGGCACATAGGAGCCTGGCACCGCCAGCTCGAGATCCTTGCGCGACTGCAGCCGCGTGCTGACGTACTGTAGCTCCAGTGACGTCATAAACCAACATGACAACTGACCTGCAAGTGACTGTGTATATGCGATATCCGTATGAGCGGCTCGTTGGGCACATAGGAGCCTGGCACCGCCAGCTCGAGATCCTTGCGCGACTGCAGCCGCGTGCTGACGTACTGTAGCTCCAGTGACGTCATAAACCAACTTGACAACTGACCTGCAAGTGACTGTGTATATGCGATAACCGTATGAGCTGCTCGTTGGGCACATAGGAGCCTGGCACCGCCAGCTCGAGATCCTTGCGCGACTGCAGCCGCGTGCTGACGTACTGTAGCTCCAGTGACGTCATAAACCAACATGACAACTGACCTGCAAGTGACTGTGTATATGCGATATCCGTATGAGCGGCTCGTTGGGCACATAGGAGCCTGGCACCGCCAGCTCGAGATCCTTGCGCGACTGCAGCCGCGTGCTGACGTACTGTAGCTCCAGTGACGTCATAAACCAACATGACAACTGACCTGCAAGTGACTGTGTATATGCGATATCCGTATGAGCGGCTCCTTGGGCACATAGGAGCCTGGCACTGCTAGCTCGAGATCTTTGCACGAGTGCAACCGCTTGCTGACGTACTGTAGCTCCAGTGACGTCAGAGAACGGAACTGGGCCGTGATGCGGCGGACCACGTGGCAGTACAGGTCCCAGGCTTCGTTTAAGTATCGGTCTTCATTTGTCTCCTGGAAGAAAAAACGGGTAGACTGTATATAAGCCGCAGCGCAAGTGGAGCACGTGAAACCTCTGGTGCCTACTAGAGAGCAGGAGATCTACTTTAGTTTACAAAGTTCGAAAGAACCAATCGGCCGTCCTTCGTTCTGTGCGATCCAACGTTATCCGTCAACTTTTTCGTTTTTCAAGGCATACAGCGCGCCACGCGCCTTAAGCTCTGTCAAACGTGACTAACTTAAAATAAAATCGTGCGTAAAATAAACAGTGCGCGATGGTACATTTGGTTCTAACAGCGTAGTGCAGCGCGCGTTTAGTGTCATTTACTCGCGTAAATGACGCTGTAAACGCGCGCAGTTTTTACGAGATAATTTATTTATCAACTGTTAATAATCTTACAGAGAAAACTTACTAGCGACTAGCGGCGAGTTCGCTGACATCGGCTCAGACTTTCTTAAACCAGGGGCGGCCGACTGGTCTTACCACTAACTCCACCTCCACAGCCTATATTGGTCCACTGCTGGACCCAGGCCTCCCCCTGATAAGCGCCTTATTGGCTTTTATCTCACGGGGAGTAATGCCCATAATTCCCACGCTGGGAATGCGGGTTGGGGGCCGCAGTTCGGTGGTAGAATTGTTCTGCAGGGAGCGCTGCTGCCACCCCCGGTGGATATCCCGTAGTCACCTCTTACGCCACTCACCCACCATTAACTACTTATACTAATATTCACCTTGTATAATTCGCACCATCTTTGACCTTCTTGCAAATCTCTTCCATACATTTGCAAGAACGACACTTCTTTCAATGTTTCTGGAGCCCTATCGAGCATGGCGTGCATTTTGTCCAGGGTTTTGAACATTCCTTTGTAGTCTTTTTCACTGAAATACAGCCTGGAATAGATTTTATTTTATTACTTTACGGTGCTCAAGGCAACAAACTTTCTGAGAGCAGTGTCAATTGATTGAGCGAGAGAAGGTCCTAGAAGCAACTTGGATGTTTTTACTGTGTGTTTTTAGAAAGAAAGAAAGAAAATGTATTTATTGATTCGAAGAACAGCTTGCAACTATTACAATATAAATGAGAACACTATAAATAAATAAAAATATAAATGGAACGTTTGTTCGAGCATAACGATCAAACCGATTGTTCTGATGTGTATAAAATTCGATAGATCTACTCTACAGGTTGACGTTGATAAATGTGCAAATAACTTTCGGGTCCAACCGGTACCACAAATACCCACTTATGTGGTTTGAAAAATCAAATGTATCTGTAAATGTACATGCGTTGTAATGAGAAAGGAAGGAGTATTTGTGTACATTTCAAATTGCTCTAATTAGACCAGACGAAGGCTCTTACCTAGAGGCTTCATCCAAAGCAATCACAACCTGATCATGCCACAGAATAGCGACTTTGATCAGCTCCTCCGAAATAACCGCCGCTTCATTGACTAGATTCTGCGAATGAGCGCACATCGTCTTCAAAACATAATGCGCTGCGTTCTTCCGCGTCACAAACGAGGACTTAGTCGCCACTGTTAGAGGATAAACCAACGCTTGCGGGTGTAGTTTCCCTATATCAATGAGCAAGATGTGGACCAGCTTGGCGACCAAGCTACGCGGCGAATCAATCCTCGCTATAAGCTGGGGTATCACTTGCAGCCAAATTTTTACGTCGATCTGTCGAATACCTTCGAATAAAGCGTCGTAGATCACCGGGTGGTGACCGTGGTCGAACCATAGAGTTAGCAGTCGCAGAGTATCTTGTATCGCACTGCCGTTGGAGAGACTGATCGATTTGAAGAAGCCTTCGATTGCCGGTATTGTGTGAGTGTTGATGAAGTCTGCTCTAGACACTTTCTTTTCACCAGAACCGCCCGCTATGGAACTCTCAGAGATATTATCCTGTTGCTTGTAGAATAATACCGTTTCAAAGTTCATGCAAGCCCAAGCGTGACACGCTTTGTACCAATCGGGCGCGAGAATCGTCGCTGCTGCATAGTTCCTCAAAATCTCTGGGATAGATAACTCGTTTATTTCTTGCAGGGATTCACACCAGGAACCTAGCTTCAAATGGCAACGTGCTTGTAATCTGCAGTGTTCCTCAGTGTCCGCGTCGAAGTTGTCTACGAAGCGTTGTAGAACGTCGTACGCGTATCTTTTGCTACCTACGTCCCATAAGTTTTTACTATAAGCCAGCACGACTTTAGGCTCGTGTAGTCTGAGTAAGACGTCAGCGTTAGTACTGGGGTCACTACCGATGATGCTTAGGACGATTTTGTGTGCTTGGTTTATGGCTCCTGTCTGTCTGCATAGAGATGCGAATTTCAGCCAAGTTTGGAAGTCTTCCCTGGGCGATAGTACCAGATTTCTGATCTGAAGCATCTTCCTCCAGTCTTCGACTAATCGCTGACCGCCTTGCAGTCGCGACCACCACGTTTTTCGTATGATATTGCGTCTTTCTTCGATCAATTTGTAGGTTACGACCTCTTCTAGTTCCGTTAGCATTTGGGCGTTGACTAACGCTCCGTACGACCGTTGATAGCTTTCCCCGGCCACTGAAGTTAGTTCCACGTCTAACATACTTCTAGCAGTATCTATGCAGTGTCTTGACTCTGCCCATTGTCCCTCGTGGATCGCTAATATCGCTCTGTAGAACGCACCATCGTGACTTTCTTCTGATATCAAATCTACGTATTTCTTCATCGGCTCCCATTCTTGGAGGCCCCAAGACGATGCGGCAGCAATCTTAGCTGATTTGACTTTCATATCTTCGGATAGAGTGTCCCACTGTTCAGTTATTGTGGACAGCTTCCTCCATTCACCCAACGCTTCTAAGCATCTCATCATTCCTAGCTTAGACTCGTTATCCTGAGGTTCGACTTCCAATTTCTTATTGTAGAGATCTAAAGCTTGATCCCAGTTGTGTAGTTTCTCGTACCATCGCACGTAGATAGTCGATCCTGCGTCATTTTTCTTGTTTGCCACCGCCTTCTCCAAGAGGCCGTTGGTTGCTTCCTTACGTTGGAGTTTATTGTTGATGTGGATTAGAGATTCTATCACTTTGGTAGACGGATTCCTTTTATATTCTTGTTCCTGTGAAAAAAATTGGTGATAAGAAAAATGTTACACTAATATTATAAATGCAAAAGTATGTTTGTTACTTCTTCATAACAAAACTACTGAATATATAGACATAGACAATCATCTATAATATATGTATATGTATATCGGGCTGAAAATTTGCATAGACATAGTTCTATGCCTGGTAAACATAATAAAGGATATTTTTTATCCCGGAAAAACGCATGCGAAGCCGCAGGCAGAGACTAGTCTTCTAAATATATATAAGAAAGTCGTGTTAGTTACACTATTTATAACTCAAGAACGGCTGAACGGATCTCGGTAAAATTTGGCAGCGAGGTAAATGGTATCCCGGGGCCGGACATAGGCTACCTTTTATTCCGGAAAAAAGCGTGCGACGCCGCGGGGTGCAGCTAGTACTTTATAAATAACGTGAGAAAATGTATGCGCCCTTTAGTTAACCTTTGTTTGTATTTGCTGCTAATAAATTTTATTTTTTTTACTTTGGAAAGAATAGAATAGAATATTTATTTATTTAGAAAGTACACATTATGTTTTTATCAATGTTGCACCATTAAACCACAATAGGTTTGTGTTGGTGCTCACACTCGTCTTATACATAAATGTCGTCTTGTACATGCATTTGGATCACTTCTTATAATCTTCGTTCTTACTACGTCCACTTATTCTGTCCATGTAAGTCTTAGAATCCTATCAAAACTAACGAAGAACCAATTCAACCCTACCTTATAATACAAAGCCTTAGCATAAGCGCTGCAATTGATCGCCATATCTCCCAACAGCTTCGTAGAGATCGGCAGTGGTCCTTTCTCGCAGTGCTCCATGAACTCAGCTAAGTTCAACACCACGAGGGAAACCTCCGGACAGTCGGCTACGGTCAGCGCTTGTTCCAAAGAGGCTACGAGCTCCTTACGTGGATTGTCGTCCAGCTCTGTCCAACATGACATGAATGCTGCGTTGAATAGATCGCTCGATAGCTGAGGGTAGTTTTGGGCTAGAGTTGAGCACGCTCTGCAAGGAAAGTTTTAGTTATGACTGGAGTAATTATGCATAAGTTACAGTTATGACTGGGTTGATTGATTTTAAAAGTATTTATGCATAAGTTACAGTTATGACTGGGTTGATTGATTTTAAAAGTATTTATGCATAAGTTACAGTTATGACTGGGTTGATTGATTTTAAAAGTATTTATGCATAAGTTACAGTTATGACTGGGTTGATTGATTTTAAAAGTATTTATGCATAAGTTACAGTTATGACTGGGTTGATTGATTTTAAAAGTATTTATGCATAAGTTACAGTTACGACTGGGTTGATTGATTTTAAAAGTATTTATGCATAAGTTACAGTTATGACTGGGTTGATTGATTTTAAAAGTATTTATGCATAAGTTACAGTTATGACTGGGTTGATTGATTTTAAAAGTATTTATGCATAAGTTACAGTTATGACTGGGTTGATTGATTTTAAAAGTATTTATGCATAAGTTACAGTTATGACTGGGTTGATTGATTTTAAAAGTATTTATTCATAAGTTACAGTTATGACTGGGTTGATTGATTTTAAAAGTATTTATTCATAAGTTACAGTTATGACTGGGTTGATTGATTTTAAAAGTATTTATGCATAAGTTACAGTTATGACTGGGTTGATTGATTTTAAAAGTATTTATGCATAAGTTACAGTTACGACTGGGTTGATTGATTTTAAAAGTATTTATGCATAAGTTACAGTTATGACTGGGTTGATTGATTTTAAAAGTATTTATGCATAAGTTACAGTTATGACTGGGTTGATTGATTTTAAAAGTATTTATGCATAAGTTACAGTTATGACTGGGTTGATTGATTTTAAAAGTATTTATTCATAAGTTACAGTTATGACTGGGTTGATTGATTTTAAAAGTATTTATGCATAAGTTACAGTTATGACTGGGTTGATTGATTTTAAAAGTATTTATGCATAAGTTACAGTTATGACTGGGTTGATTGATTTTAAAAGTATTTATGCATAAGTTACAGTTATGACTGGGTTGATTGATTTTAAAAGTATTTATGCATAAGTTACAGTTACGACTGGGTTGATTGATTTTAAAAGTATTTATGCATAAGTTACAGTTATGACTGGGTTGATTGATTTTAAAAGTATTTATGCATAAGTTACAGTTATGACTGGGTTGATTGATTTTAAAAGTATTTATGCATAAGTTACAGTTATGACTGGGTTGATTGATTTTAAAAGTATTTATTCATAAGTTACAGTTATGACTGGGTTGATTGATTTTAAAAGTATTTATTCATAAGTTACAGTTATGACTGGGTTGATTGATTTTAAAAGTATTTATGCATAAGTTACAGTTATGACTGGGTTGATTGATTTTAAAAGTATTTATGCATAAGTTACAGTTATGACTGGGTTGATTGATTTTAAAAGTATTTATGCATAAGTTACAGTTATGACTGGGTTGATTGATTTTAAAAGTAATTATGCATAAGTTACTGTTATGACTGGGTTGATTGATTTTAAAAGTATTTATGCATAAGTTACAGTTATGACTGGGTTGATTGATTTTAAATGTAATTATGCATAAGTTACTGTTATGACTGGGTTGATTGATTTTAAAAGTATTTATGCATAAGTTACAGTTATGACTGGGTTGATTGATTTTAAAAGTATTTATGCATAAGTTACAGTTATGACTGGATTGATTGATTTTAAATGTAATTATGCATAAGTTACTGTTATGACTGGATTGATTGATTTGAAAAGTAAATATGCATCAAATACAGGCCTATGTCACACTTTAAAAGCAAGAGTTTTTTGAGCGCGGCAATCTAGGGCGGGTGGGAGAGGTGTCGTCGAAGCGCACTAGTTGTGGATTTTTTTGGAGCCATGGAACAGTGGATTGGAGAGCACCGCATTTTTGCAGCAGAAGCTTACATTTGTCTGAAGTG